>OY987307.1:6597734-8997734 GCA_963920635.1 Pseudeuparius sepicola | reverse complement strand
GAAAAGGAAGCTTTCCGAGGTAAACTAAGGACACGAACAGAGGTTTACGCTACCCAGCGGACTCTAAGAAAGCAAAAAAGGCAAATTACAGCGAGGAGAACTCATACATGGAGCAGCAAAAGAAAAGAGGAGTGAGAAACACTGTTGCTGTTGGAACAATGACGGACACGGAACTCGGACGAGCGTCCAACCACGGGTCCTCATAGAAATCGACACTATCCGTCGGCAGAAAAATAAAGGTAGGTCCCATCACTACTAAAGTATGCAGTCGTACTTTGTTGTATGTGGGTGGGCCCACTACATTAGCTACCCAACTAAGAGGCTTGACGACCACGAACTTGTGATTGAAGACTTTTGAAAACAATGGAGCACGACCACGAACTTAATCATAATCGGAGAATTAGTTTAGAATAGGACGACCTAAAAAAACTTGAATAAAGTAGGGTTATTAGTAGGTTTTATTAGATGTCGGATAGATTTTGACATTTGACAAACTGTTTATTGTAAAGAAACATGGACGAGGCAGCACATGTACACTAGCATATAGATTCTGGTACAGGTCAGTAGGTACCGACCAATGAGCAAAACGCAATGACATATGTCATTGGCAAAACGTTAACACTTAACCTCAATTTCTCAATATAATTTGTCGTTTGTGTTTTGACTGTTTTGTACGTTAGTATTCCTTGATACTGATTAATAGTACAGAGTATAATTATCTATTAGAGATATACCTAGCTACTGTGTTAATAGTTTTTAACGTTTATTAGAAATTTTATTGAAGTATTGGCTCCACTGCCTGAAAGAAAATGTTCTTGCGAAATTTGTAAAAAGCCATATAATAACAAGAAGTCTTTAAGTAAACATGAAAGAACATTGCATAACGTGGAATATGTGCAATTGTGCAACTTTGTCCTATTTGCAAATAAAAACATTTTCGAAAGCAAAAGCTGTTTGAGCACTTCAAAAATGAGCATAATGTAATCCCAGAGGTAGTGCAACATACACTTGAAACATTTCATGATTTTGTTGTATGGCAAGAAGAAATGCAGTTACAAACTCAAAGTTTGTGAAAAATTGAAATGGTGGCGCGAATCCCAGGAGAAAAACCAAATTTATTTATTATACGTGCCACAGGTCTGGACAATTTACTAAGAAAAAGGACAGAAAACGGAATCTCAAGAATCAAGGATCAAACAAAATTAATGGGTTTTGTCCAGCATCCATATCAGTTGAAATTCAAGAAAGTGGTGTAGTATCAGTCACGTTTGTACAAACCCAAGTTGGTCATGAAAATGACCCGGGACACTTAACTCTTAGTATGAACGAAAGAAAAGCTATTGCCCAGAAAATAACATCAAAAGTTCCATTCGATGTTATTCTAGACGAAGTAAGAGAATCAATTAAGAAGCAAACACCATTTCAACTTACTTTAAAACATGTATTAAGGTAAATCAGCTTATATTTAGCCAATATTGCATCTACAAATAATTATTATACTTATCATAGACAACTGAAATAAGCAAACAAACGAAAATAGCTGCCAGCAGACCTACCTATGTTATATCCTTCATATATCATGTCATGATTTTAACAAATTAAAATAAATAACAAAATAGCACGAATATCAAAATATCTATTAGTTTATAAAATACCAAAAAAAATCATACATAATGCTAACAGGGCTATAACTTATCCTTTTACAGGTTTGAATGTGAATGTGTAAACCTAACGACTTAAAAACAACAAGACCAAGAAATAACCAATTTTTGTATATTTCTCACATAAACATAAAGTTCCCCCGTAAAAAAACAAACGAAAACCAGTTAAACATTTAAAGACTGCAGGTTAAAACGGGGTCACAAAACAAAAGTTTTGAGTAAAACAAATTTTAAAATTTAAATCCCTGCATCTATTTAAGAAATAGACTTGTTGTTAGTAATCAATACAAAAATAATAATCAATACAAAAATAGGATCAAGAAATATGTACAAAGTAGACGTGAGACAAAACAAAACAGTTAACAAAAGATCACAAGTATGCAGATTAATAATAATTTAATAATTGATAATAATCAATTTTCGTTTTCGTTTGTTTTTTTTGCTTGTGTCAAGTATCATTATTGGCAATGTAATTATTAATTTATTAATAAAGCACACTTGATTTAAAATTTGTAAATAATTTTGACATTCCGGTATAGATATGTAGTGGCGAAATATAGACAGTATTATATTCGATATCGAAAATTCAATAAATATCGTCAATTAATAACACGTCTTCCTCATTTTGCATTAAAAATGAACTAGTATTGTTTTAAGAAAGGACATTCAAATAATAATCAATTCCACTAACGAAACAGGCATTCTAAAATCAAATTGGTAAATTGATAGGAACTTACCTACCCATGCATCAGTATAAAACCAACATATGATCCATGTTTAAAAGTTATATGGTTACAGCGGTATAACTAAAACTTCTTCCCTTTAGAATGAAACGCGGTTCTAGCAGCATAATACAGAGACAGTGCAGTAGGCGGTAGTTGTTGAGTAAAGTAAAATATGGTAAAATAGATTGATGGGGTTAATGTAAACAGTGGCATTGTAAGACATTTTGCCGTTTAGTGTTACGATATTATTTTGTAGCCAAATTGATAAAAAATTGTTTTGAAGCAAGAAATAGGCTTCAAAAAAAATTTTTTTTCAAAAACTTTATAGCCTCTGCTTGCCAAGCGATACTAGATCACTTCCCTGCCGTTTATGTTTTAGAATAAGCATTTGATAACAAGCAAAATGAGCTATAGTTTGTTAATAACACGTCACGTTTACTGGGTTAGTCATCTCGTATCGAATTAATTTTCGAGATAATTGCGAGCCTCTGCTTGCAAAACGCTACCGATTTTTTTCTCTGCCTTTACATTTTTAAAATCAACATTAAATAAGGAAAAAAATGAGCTATAGTTTATCCATGATACTGGATGTTTAGTATTTAGTCAACTCGTGTCAAATTGACAGGCCCCTGCCGCGGCGAAAGCTGCCCTTTATTTTCTCTGCTAAGTCGGATTTATAATCCAAGGGAGGTCAGCTTTCAGTCTGAAATGGAATTCTTCATGAAATTTAACGTTTACTAAAACACACTTTTTGATAAATTTTAACCCCCTCCCCTAAGATTAAGTGACCAAGTAGGGACGGCAGAGTTTGAGATATAGGTACTCTGGATATCAACCTAATATTAAAATATAATCAACCTTTTGTAAGGCTTGTTGACTAACTTTGTCCGCCACCTCCCGGTCTATGCGCCTTTGGGTGCCTAACAATATGTCATTGAGAAAGTTAAAATATTTTAATGGGTTGTTGAGATATTTAAGAAAAACCGAATATTTTAAATTAGATTTTATTTTTTTCTGGCGCCATTTGCGATAATATTGAAAAATAAATTATACTTTTTCGTTGCAACTTTTTCTGGACTACGTCATGGTATTTTTAGATTTTCGGGGCGACGTTTCATTTTTGAGATAGATCGTCTTAATTTTTTTAAATACGAACCTGGATTTTTTATTCATATTTCAAAATTAGTCGCTGTCCTGAGTGCAACTAAGTATGACATATACATTTTTTTTTCGTTTTGGCCGCTAATATGTACATTTACTAAGAAAAAAATTAATACGGCCCTGGACTATGCATTTTTCTCTTTTTTTCAAAGTTATAACAGGTGATCATTGTTTTAATACCTACTGGATTTACTAAACTCCATGTTTGTCATATTTTGAAATGCTTTTTTTATAAATACTACAGGTAAATAACAACAATAATTATTAATAATAGTGGGATACATTTTACCTAAAGTATAAAAAAGAATTTCAAACTATGACAAACATGTACCTAGTTTAATTAATCCAGTAGGTATTAAAATATTGATCACCTGTTATAACTGGAATAGTTTTGAAAAAAGGGGGGGATGCATAGTTCAGGGCTTTATTATTTTTTTTATTTCTGACCGGGATACTATAAGCTTATATCGTCATAGTTACGCTATCAATACAGAGGGTCATAACTCCCTTGGGACATTATAGATTCTATAATTCCCTCTACCTTTCACAAGTAAAAATAAAATAACAATATTTTATTGAAATCGGTCAGAAATAAAATTATCTATGTACCATGGGAATTAATGAGCCTTAATAACCTCAGGCAATTGCTGTCCCTCGGGCCGGAGGCCCTCGGAACGCAAACTTCACCATCGGTAATTAAGGCCCTTATAATTCCCTTGATACATAAATAACTATTCTTAGTAACTACATGTGCATTTTAATGGCCAAAACGAGAAAAAATATGTATGTGTCATACATCGTTGTACTCAGGACAATGATTCATTTCGAAATATGGAATAAAAAAATCCAGGACCGTATTTAAAAAAATTAAGATGATCCCTCTATTTCAAAAACCAAACGTCGCCCCGAAAATCTAAAAATACCATGACGTAGTAGAGAAAAAGTTACAATGAAAAGGTATAATTTATTTTTCAATATTATCGCAAATAGTGCCAGAAAAAAATAAAATCTAATTTTCAAAAATTCGGTTCTTCTTAAATACCTCAGCAATCCATGAAAATATTTTAACCTTCTCAAAGGCATATTGTTAGGCACCCAAAGGCACAACTTTGCCTCCATTTGACCGACTTTGTATCTGGTATGGTTTCCGAGATCCCCATGTTGACCACCGGAAGTGAATCCTGTATATTTTAATGGTACATTGCAAATTCTTGATTTTTTAAAATTGTAACCACCAATGTAATCGTCTTATCATGATTACTTTGTGATTACAAAAGTAACCAGTAAGTAATCGATTACTTTTTCCTAATGTAATCGAGGGCCAGTTTTTTGGTGAAGCAATTGTTATCAGGAATCGATTACATTTTTTGGATAATCGTCCCAGCTCTGGAGAGGACATAGGAGAATGTCAGAGTCCATCAAATTGAAACCAGCGTCTAGTGAACCACTTCAAATAACAGCAAATAAGTTGAATGAACATATCTTATTATGTGAAAGTGGAACTATTCCCCAAAGGCAACACCAATTTTTTTTATCTAAAGGGACAGCGAAATGTTCAGGTTACAGAAGACACTGATGATGAGGGCACCATATAATCTAGAATATAAAAATCATTCATACCTGCCTACCTCGTACTTTAAATGCTTTCTTTTTTTAAATAAAATGTTTTTTCATTAAACATTACCTAGCTTACCTAGCTGCAGTTTGCCTTTTTTGGGCTTAAAATGTATCAAAATACAGGGTGTTCCTTAATAACATGCTAATACTTAAGGGGGTTATTTTTGGGCCCATTTTAAGAAAAAAACTTCATATGAACGTATGTCGTAAACGTCCCAACTTTTGAGATACAGGGCGTTAAAGTTCATTTTTTTAAATTGAATTTTGGCTACATCTCCCGAAATAATCAAGCTGCTGAACTGAAATTTGGCACTGCTATGTTTTTGGGGATGGAGAATAAGCTGAAAATGTCAATTTCACCGTATCTCACAGAGGGCACCACTTGCGCTGTTTTTTGATCACGCTTTTACGCGTAACTTTTTTGAGGTTATCTTTTTGGTCCTGCAGGTCCATCATTTTAGTGCATCTTTTCATTCTACAAGAAAAAGGTACTCTTGTTTCATAACGATTAAATCAACCGTTTGCTTTGAAATTGCCAAAACGTTCTCCAAAACACCTGTTGACTTCAATATTCGAAACATAAAATTTTCACCTACCACCTTCAAGTTTTACAGATCAACTGTTCCATTTAAACTGAGAAAAAAATTCCTATGAACAATGTACCAAAAATTATTCGCTTTCAAAATGGAAAGGATTGAATTTGACAAAATTTGGACACTCTATTTCAAGAAAACCAATGGTGTTTTGACCAATGCCCATTTGGCATTTTTTTCATCATTTTGAATGTACAGTTGATCTGTAACATTTGAAAGCAGTAGGTGAACATTTTATGTTTCGAATATTGGAATCAACAGGTGTTTTGGGGCACGTTTTGGTAATTTCAACGCAAACGGTCGATTTAATCGTTATGAAACAAGAGTACCTTTTTCTTGCAGAATGAAAAGATGCACTAAAATGATGGACCTGCAGGACCAAAAAGATAACCTCAAAAAAGTTACGCGTAAAAGCGTGATCAAAAAACAGCGCAAGTGGCGCCCTCTGTGAGATACGGTGAAATTGACATTTTCAGCTTATTCTCCATCCCCAAAAACATAGCAGTGCCAAATTTCAGTTCCGCAGCTTGATTATTTCGGGAGATGTAGCCAAAATTCAATTTAAAAAATGAACTTTAACGCCCTATACCTCAAAAGTTAGGACGTTTACGACATACGTTCATATGAAGTTTTTTTCTTAAAATGGGCCCAAAATTAACCCCCTTAAGTATTAGCATGTTATTAAGGAACACCCTGTATATCACTGAAGACTTGAAGACCCATTATTACATACAAAGTTTTAAGTCGATATCTCCTTTCATTCCAGAGATAAAAAATAAGAAAATAATAACGAAAACTAAATAATTATACTCAAATCAAGTAACTGTGACACCTGGCATAAATAAAACCATGTGTTCAATGACGTTCCACGAAATAAGGCGATTGGTCTATAGGCCACAAAATATCACGCGTGCCTGACAACAAGGATATACTCGATCGAAAAGTGGAAAATAAAATTAATTTCTGTGTAGGGGAGCACCGGAAGGATTTGGACAGGTGGAGGGATTGGACACATTCAAAATTGCTGCCTAACTATAAAGAGATACATAATGGGAAGCTCATATGAATGTTCTTAGTACCCTTCTAGACGTGAAGCAGAAAGGTCACTTCGTTTGGACTCATCACGATTTTCATGTTATTCCACGTGTTTGTTCTAATATTTACCATTTTTAAACTGTGCTTTTAACGAACTGTTTTTGTGTTTTTTTGGGTAGCTGATTTATTGCAGGTATTAGGTAAGCTTTAGCAATTAAAGTTTGTTGTTATTTTGATGATATACAGGGTGTATCTTTGATAGGTAAAGAAATTTTAAGCACGTAATCGTGGACGTCCATAAAGCAGGAAAATGCAAAAAAAAATTTTTTTACTCGATGTTTAGAAAGTGGGGCAAATCAATCTTTATCCGTGCTTAATGAACGCCACTGGTCTCTCGCTAGAAGCGCTTAGTGGGGAGGTGTTGCCCCTCCCTAGTCGATGGAGGGGAAACACGTTAGATTGGGAGAGGGAATAACGCGATGTTGCCGCAAGTCAGAGTGGAATAAATCTGATTGCAGAATGAGGTAGGGAAATTCCTGTTGGTAGGTATCCACGTTTTTTTATGTCGTTTGTTATGCTACGAACTGTTTATTGCTTTCTTCACGCGCTTACACAATAATTTGACAAACACATCAACACGTCACTTTTTATCACTGAACCGATATTTTTACCTAAGCAGCGGAAATTTACAGAATGCGATACAAATAACTTTTACAGAGTTACATTGTCTTTTAGAAAACCCAACAATTTTTCATTCGATGTTTTGTCATAACGATAAGTAAGCCTTTTTTGAATAAAATAAATTTGTTGTAGTCTTTTGCGGAGTAAGTACCTATACCTACCTATTTTACAACTAATTGGCTACACTCGTATCCGAGTAGGTATTTTCTTATTTTTGAATAGTTAGGTTTCGGTAAACTATTAGAACAAAATATGGTGCGATTTGTTCAAAGTTCAAACACCGATATGGAAATTGGCAAATTACCACGTGGTTTGACAAATTTTATTTTTTTTTTTCAACCCTTAAAACGGGCAGACAAAGAAAACTGTCTACACCCAAAGTCACTTCCAAGTAGGTATGCCCTCTCCGAGGCCATCTCTATCTGCAGTAGGTATTGGTCTCGAGAAACGGAACTGGAAAACTTGGAAAATTCTCATTGTATTGGCAAATTACCGCGCGGTTTAACAAACTTTAATTTTTTTCTACCAAAACGGACAGACAAAAAAAAACCGTCTGCGCCCAAAGTCACCATCAAGTATTCCCGCTCTATCTGCAGTATTGGTCTCGTGGAACGGAACTGTAAAACTTGGAAAATTCTCATTGTATTGGCAACGAGATTGGCAAATTACCGCGCGGTTTGACAAACTTTAATTTTTTTCAACCCTTAAAACTGGCAGACAAGGAAAACTGTCGACGTCCAAAGTCACCCTCAAGTATGCCCTCTCTATCTGCAGTACCTATTGGTCTCGTGAAACGAAACTGGAAAACTTGCAAAATTCTCATTGTGTTGGCAAATTACTGCGCGGTTTTTCAAACTTTAATTTTTTCAACCCTTAAAACGGGCAGACAAAGAAACATGTTTACGTCCAAAATTACCCCCAAGTATACCCTTTCTAACAACAGTAGTGATTTTGTGAAACTGAACAGGAAAACTTGGAAAATTCTCATTTTATTGGCAATTTACTTTTCAGAGTCAGTCTTCAGCCGTAAGCGGTAAGCGCTCCAAACATAAAACCGTTGCTGTACTCACGTTTCACGAAGCCCGAGAAATAAAAGTTCTCTTTAACAAAACCGTGGATGGCAAAAGCGTGGCTAAGTTCACACAAACTGATATACGACTTTATTAAGAGATAGTACCTACTGGTGAAACAGCCGCTGCCTTCAAAATAACATAGGTACTTGTTTCCCATTACGAACAACACTTTTAGTCCCAAAATGAATATGTCACTTTTCGAAATACTACACACCAGTTGCAGGGAAGAATTCCGACCGGACGCGCCATACCTAGGTGTTTCCCGAACACAAACATCGGCCATTTAAAAACTAAAAACTGTTTAGTTCTAGCATCGATGGAAATCAGTTCTAGACTAGACAGTAGACACTACACACCGACTGGCTGCGTCTGTGACAGATTTATGCAATGTTGCCAGTGCTAGACTAGCAAAACGAAAAGCCGACACATACCTGTTATGAAAAGTCGTCGATTTGTCGTCACATGACATGGCAGTTGCAATAAGAGGAAGCAACCCATAAAACTTAAATATTCTGTGTGGCATATCTAGAATACGATTTTTTTTTGTATGTAATCTTCAGATTGAAATTAACAAATAAAAGAAACCGGTCATTAAATTTAGTCTCCTAAATTAAAAAAATATATATATATTTTCAAAAACAAATTTATAAGTAATTCTAAACAAACTAAAATATCAAAATGTGAAAATAAACTTTGCTTTAATCTGATTTTTTTTGTTTAAAATTTTTATTTAGCTTTATTTTTTGCATTTTTAGCATTATTGTTAGTGTTATTTACTTATATGTGGGTTAAATCTCTTGCAAGTGAATTTTAAACCTCTTCCAATCAACCGATTGTGCTGAAATTTTGCACACACTACACTGTTGGTACTAGTGACACTGACACTACAATCTGGTATACTCAATAGTTTTGTTCCAACAATAGTTCTAAACCCTAAACCAGTTTGTTCTGGAACAAACCCAATATTGTAGTTTGTTCAAAATGGCCGCCGCTCCAAGATGACGAATAACCTTTTTTCTTTTATGACAACCTCGAAATATGGAAAAATGAAAAAAATGAAAGGGAAAAAATGACAAAATGAGTAACGTCATACTAAATTCAATAGGGCGGCCGCCCCTAGATAGCGGATTTCCTATTTCTTCACAACCCTTGACATGGGTATGAAATGAAAAGGTTTGACGAGTAGAAAACGATAAGGTGATAGATGTCACACTAAATCCGACATGGCGGATGCCCCAAGATGTCGGAGGGCCCGAGATGGTGGACTAAATTTATTTACCACCTTGTCACATAGGAATCAAAAAATACTAAAAAGCCCAAAATAAAATAAAAAAAGCCTTTTTAACAACAAGCTTTTATTCAAGCCATGTTGGTACTAAAACGAATAAAATAATATTAAAAATACGAATAAAATAAGTTAAGGTTTTCGTTAAGGTAATTCAATGCAAAATTTTGAAATCAAAAAGCTTGTCGCGCAAATTGTAAAGAAAATACATACTTCGGCAAGTATGTAGGTACTTGCTTATCAACCAATCACTGTCCAATAAAATTAATCCGTACCTAAAGTCTACCCAAGTTACAGCGGCAGTAGATAGGTATAAACAAAGTCCCATGACCGCCTTTTGCGATCCATTACCAGGGTCGGACTAATATGAGATTCCAAGTGGCTTGTAATTCTGAACTAATTCTTTTAGAAGTTCTAAAATTTGTGTTTCTACCTTTTGTGGATCGTTATAAATTTCCTTAAATTAAGTAGCAAAATAAATTTACAGAATATACTGCTCGCGATCCGATCTAAAATATGCAGGAAACTCGACTGAGGGAAGAGCCGGCCCTGCATTCTGCTCGCAGCGTAAACACTTGAAATTTTATGACGGCCAGACCAATAAGAGAATAGGTCACGTGGTGGCCAATGTTTTGATCCACTGCCTCTGTAACTTGGATAGACTTTAGGCACTTTCATGAAAATTTCGCGCGACAAGCTTTTTTATTTCAATTGCGAAATTTCGCAATTTGACATCGAATTAGGTACTACCTACTTACCTTAACGAAACTTAAACTTATTTTATTCGTTTTAGTAGTTACCTACATCGCTTAACTAAAAGCTTGTTCTTTGAAAGGTTTTTCATTTTTTATTTTCATTAAGTAGAAAATATCCCGAATAGTAAAAAGTCGCGAATAAATAGGTCATTTTTGAAAAATCGTCGCCAGGCTTTCATGAAATGAAAAGCCCTCGGTTTGGCCACATCTCGCCATAAACGGCAACACCGAGTAGGATACGGTGGGGGAAGAGATTGCGCGGACGTGCAGCGCTTGGGTTGACAGACGCCAAACGCCCTCGCTTCGAACTTCGAATTTTCGGAGCGCCCAGCTTCAACGGCATTGTGTTTCTAAAACGTGGACGCGCATTATAGGTACGAACGTTGTTCTAACCGATACAGTTTTGCTGTGTTTCGTCGGAAGTGCTCTGTAAACTGTTTGCGAGACGTAGGTCTTGCACATTTTCCCAGATGGCTATTTTTTGGACTAGCAGTGATGACCAAACTTAGTGGAATCGCCGCTGCAAGTTTGGTGGGGATCCAGTTCGTCGGCGTGGTCGTCGGGCTGAGTAGGTGTACCTACCTACCCCGTTGGAATTAGATGATCTAATCAGTTGGAGAAAATCAAGAGGTTCCTAATGTTTGAAATCGTGGCGCTTCAAGTGTGCGGTAAAATAACCAGTGTTTTGTTAGTATTTCCGTAAGAAAGACAACCCAGTGTAATAGGTTCGCGGCCATCGAGTAAAAACCTCAGTAAAAACACTGCAACTACCTATTAGTTACCTAGTGCTTTTTGTGACTTTCAAGAGGATTTTTGGATAATAAACACTCGCAAGGAAAATCATCGAGGCATCTGAACCATTAAAGAATTTGTTTAAAATTAGTTTAAAGACTATTCCTGAAATACTGTGAAAGAGCTATACGTCTGACAACGCCGCACAAGGGAATTGGGGGGGAACCGGCCCGAGTCTCAGCTGGTTCCGTCAAGGCCAAGGACGAATGGCTGTGGCGTCGAAAATAGGGGTTTTAATAGCGTTTTTTTTTAATTATTTCTGACGTTAGTATGCACTTTAGAAAAATTTTAATTGCATAGGCATAACAAGCTCATTTTTCCCAACCTGCCCTTAAAATTTCTGTACCTATCAAAGATACACCCTGTATGAACATACTTTAGCAAAATTTGCATTTTATTAGTCGAACCATGTTGCGGGAGGGTATGGATAACTGTTAAAAGATAAAAAAATCAACTCTAGCGTTATATGTCAAAAATGCAAATGAAGTTGGGATTGATAATATGATAATATGTCAATGAATTGTAATCCTCATTTGCCTGTTATCTTAAAACATGCTCAAATATGTACCATGGTTTAACTCCAAAAGCTACAAGCAGATTGGCATATGAGTTTGCTGAAAAAAAAACACCTTAAAGTTACAGACTCTTGGAAAGCAAATAAATTAGTTGGAAAAGACTGGTTTACTGGATTTTTAAGTCGGCAATCTGATTTTTCCATAAGAACAACAGAGAATACAAGTTTAGCGAGAATTTCAAGTTTTAATAAATCGACTATTGGGACATTTCAAGCTAAGTTAGAGGAACTCCTGAAAAGGCTCGAGTTCACTGGATCAGATATATTAAATTTGGATGAGACGGGTATTACCACAGTCCAAAAAATGCAAAAAATGGTTGCGACCAAAGGCCAGCATCAAGTAGGTAAGGTCGTTTCGCGTGAGAGAGGAGAGCTAATTACACAAGTAGGCATTATTGGAGCGAATGGAACAGCACTTCCTCCAGTGTGGGTGTTTCCAAGGAAAAAATTTGACAAACATCATATCGTCGTGGCGGGTCCAAAATCCGACATGTGCACTTTTTTGTCAAAACTAACTCAATATGGTATTGGATTCCTCTATTACTTACACATCGCTGTAAAAACTCTCAATGTGTAATATTTTCAAAATTACTTATATATAAACGAAGAGAAAATTAAGATATGTGCAAGCATAATCTTTGGTCATGCCATGTGAAACCTATACACATAGCGCATTTTCCTGAAATCTAGTGGGGAATATTTAGCCCATCCAAGAACCGCTATGTGACGACTGTACGCACATGTAGCATTTTGCCGTATTGTAATGTCAAAATTGCACAGACATAACCAATTTTTAACTTGTCGGTACCGGGTTGCTTATTACAGTGATTATTAAATTTGTTGGATTTGTAATTAAATGACTGTGTTTTATCTCAGGTAAGTAAATAACTGCCTTCTAGTTAAATTTAATACGTCCCTTAATATCGATTTTTAGGTTATGTTTTAAGAAACTGAGCTATTCTAGGTGATTTTTTGTAATAATAAATAACTATATTATTGTACTATCTACATTATTTATAAATTACTTTGATGTTCCTCTTTATGTAGTACATGACAAATTTCAATTCACAGAGTGCAACATAATACAGTGTCTTTCAAAAGTAACAGAATGGTCTAATATTTCGAAAACGGCTTGAACTGGGGAAACAAAATGTGGTACATGGGGGTAATTAATTGTGCTCGATTAATAAATCGCACTGCCATTGTTGCCAAATTTACAGCTTTCTAGATACGGTGTGTAACTAAGTTTTTTCAAATAGAACGCCCTATATATTGTGGAATTTTTAAATTCTTCGGAAAAGTCGGAAAAAAGTATGTTTGATGAAACACACTACACATTTAAATTCAACTGTTTTCGAGATATTGACGTTCAAATACTTACAGTGTCTTTTTCAAGTTATTGTTAAGTTTTGTTTGAAGTTATAACTATATAATATGCACTCACAATTTTTTATGATTGCGAAGGAGTTTTCTCTTTATCAAAGAAATTATTTCTGGTGTTTCTTTTTCAGTGGTTACAATATGAATTCAAAGAAACTCTCAAGAAGCCAATACATAGTCAAATTAGCAAGAGAGAAGTCACAAAATGTATATTCTGTTCTTTTTGAAGAACTTAACAACAGTGAAGATATAGAAGAGTCGATGATCGATGATTCAGTTCAACCAAATAATACTACTAGTACTAGTATATCACTGGAATGTGCTCCGCCAATTTTTGTAGATCCTACAAACACTGACTTAAGCCAAGAAAATGACACTGTAATGATTGATGCTCAAGTTGCAGAAGATGGTATGTTGGTGGCAGTGGAAGATGACCATATCGAGTTAATTGAAGAAACAATAATTCCATTGGATATTGACTCACCAGACAGTCGCTATTCACTCGAAAATGGAAACCAAGACACAGAAAATAGTAATGAAAGTGTGAAGGGATATACAGAAAATAAAACTACTATAGAAGAAAGTAAATTAGTCACTCAAACTTTAAGAGAAGAAAATAGACAAACAATAGAAATCGTGGCATTTAAAGACATTGAATATAATAGCATGCAAGAACAAGAAAATAACGGGGAAACCTCGCAACACGAGGTGGAAAATCAAAGTAGTGAATCTGACCAGGATAATTGTAAGATTAACAGAAAACGTAAGAAACAAAACCAATTGTTAAGGCTGCATGGAAAACCATACAAGGGCATAAAAAGAACTAAAGAGAATGACTATATTAATGTAAATAAAAAGGCAAGGTCACTCTCTAAAACGTGTCCACACGAACAAATGGAAACCAAAAAAATTACCCCTAGAAGCTTTCAATGTGGCAATATCTCAAACAAAACTCAGCAAGATCAGTTTAATATATTTTGGGGGATGGATAGCTGGGAAGCGAAACGATCCTACATCAAGGCTTTAGTAGATTGCAGACCAGTTTTAAGAAGAAGGAAAGGTACCAAAGGTGGCACGGCCCGAAAAAATAATGCTTACGATTGTTATTTGCCTAATAACAATGGTATTAAGGTACGAGTCTGCAGACAGTTCTTTTTAGATACTTTTGATATCAAGAAAGATTGTCTTACCTACTGGGCAAACGAAGGAATAAACTTAATCGAAACAAGCTCTGTTAATAGTTCCACAGCTACAGATACAACCTCCAATGAAGAAAACGACTAAGACAACAAATTAGAAAGTAAGGAACAACAAAATGAGGAAAACATTAAATCAAAAAAGAACGAAAGAAAACTTATTAAAAAAGAAATGAAACGAAGAACCAAACCAAATAGAATATCCCTAACCCAATTAAATAAGGATAAAAAAACTGCCTTTGTGTTGGAATGGCTTAAGTTACTGCCAAAAATGCCGAGTCATTATTGCAGGGCGTCTACTTCGAGAGTTTATGTAGAACCAACCTTTTCATCATATCGGCACATGTATGCAACTTACCAAGACTGGTGCAAAGACATCCAAATTCAACCAGTAGATAGAAAGTTCTTCAGTCTTTTGTTAAAGCAACAAAAAATATCAATATTTAGCCCTCGCAAAGATCAATGCGATCTATGTGTTGGCTTTAAAGCAGGAAATATATCACAGGAGGAATATGACATCCATGCACAGAAAAAAGATGAAGCAAGGGCTGCTAAGCAGTCTGCTATAGCATTATGTTCAGAAAGTATTCTGGTCATTACAATGGACGTGCAGAGTGTACTTCTTTGTCCCAAGATACTAGTTTCAAAACAGTATTATAAACAGAAACTTCAAATTCACAACTTCACTATCTATGTTAACAATAATCGCGATGTACACTGCTACGTATGGCATGAAGGTGATGGTATGTCAACATGCAATGAATTTACCAGTTGCATCATGGATTTTATTGACAAGAATAAAACATTTGACAAAATTATTATAATATCTGATGGATGTGCTTATCAGAATAAAAATAGAGTATTGACAAGTGCCTTTGCTGATTTTACATCGAAAAATCAAAATATACAAATTGAACAACTTATCCTCGAGAAGGGACACACTATGATGGAAGTGGACTCCGTCCATTCCACCCTAGAAAGGCAGTTCAGACCTCCAATATATACACCAGCAGAATATGTCAGTCGAATGAGGCAAGCCAGAAAAACTCACCCATACATAGTAAATCATCTAGACTATACTTTCTTTAAAAATTACGAAAGTCTTCCCACTAATTTTTCTTCCATAAGACCTGGCAAGAAAGTTGGAGATCCCACTGTTGCTAATATTCGTGCGCTGTTATACAACAACCGAGAAGTTCTTTATAAAACAAGACATACGCAAATGTGGACTCCCCTACCACAACGTAAGAAAAGAGACCTTACTGATAAGCCTCAGCAGTTATACAGTGAACCATTAAAAATTGAAAAATCTAAATTCGAGGCTCTCCAAAGTTTAAAAGAGTCAATGCATAAGGACCATCATATATTTTATGACCAACTTAAATTTAAGATTTAGTGTATGTATTAATAAACAAATTTAAAAGAAAACCAATTTTTGTTTCCCTCCTGCTTAAGTTCAGTGCTTATTGATCTGAACCAAAAACCTCTATGTGATCCCTTTTTGAAAATCAAAACCCGCTATGTGACAAAAGGTTGCATTTTATTGATTCTGGATTGTTTTAGACAATGTTTTACTTAATTCAGTTTGAAAGTGCTATTAGAAGTGACAAAGAATTATTAGCAACAATAAGAACCCCAATAGAATCACTTTTAACCATTCTAATTGGTTTTTTTGATCTCCTACAAAATTTACTAAAATGCACATGTAGGATTTTGGCAGCGCCACGACGATATGCTAAGTGGTATTCCAGAAGAGTATGGCGCAACCGGCTTAGTTAATTCATCTGGATGGATGACCAGCGATAATTTTTTATTAGTTTTGGAACATTTTGTAGCTCGTGTTTGATGTTCTAAAAAACACCAAGTCATTCTCATAATGGACAATCATGAATCTCATTTATCTGTTCCTGCAATTGATTACTGCAAAGAAAATGGTATTACAATTCTAACTCTTCCACTCCACACATCTACAAATTGCAACCTTTAGATAGGACTATTTTCGGCCCATTCAAAAGATGTTTCAGCCAAGGGGCAGATGACTGGATGCCCTCTCATCCAGAACAGACCTGGCACCAATATGCATGAAAGCTTGGGATCGATCTGCAACTCCCTCAAACATAAAATCTTGGTTCCTTTGCACTGGAATTTGGCCGTTTGATAAAAATATTTTTAGTGAAGAAGACTTCCTTTGCTATTTGTCATAGACAGGGTAGCACCTCAAACAGAAAATGTGTCTTTAAATAAAAATGTAGATGCATTACTGCAATCCGGCCATTCTGCACAGTCATTACCAGAGTCCCAAATTCCAGTTGAAAATGACCAAAAACCAACTAGAAAAGGTCCAATAAAAAGAAAATCCATAATAGAAACTGATACTCCAGAACACGATGAATTTGCAGAAAAGAGATTAATAAAAAAGAGACCACAAATCGATAAAAAGAAAATAGAAAAAGTAAAGAGAAAAGTTATGAGCGACTCTTCTTCCTATGAGGAGCAAGTGACTTACAAAGACTCATCCTCAGACTTGGATTTGGAACAGAGTGAGGATGAGAACCTTACAAAACTTGAAGTCCACAGCTTCGTCGTTTGCAAAGTGTTTGGGAAAAAATCAGTTAAGACATTATGCCACTAAAATAGAAGAAGTTGTCGTGGATGGCTACAACATGAAATTTTTGAAAAAGAAAGTTGCTTCTAACCTGTTTAGATTTAGCGAAGAGCCTCCAGCATTTGTGTTATATGAAGAAGTGATTTTGAAACTACCAAATCCTTTGACAGACCGAAGTGTCAGATATGCCAGATATCTATGATATGATATATTTTAATGTCAATCTTACCGAGTACAGCTTATCTTAATGCCGAAGTTATTTATTTTTAAACATTTTTTATCTAATCGTTTATTTGTTTCTAAGAATATTTAAAGATATGTTTCTCAAATAAATATTTTGAATAATATTTTTGCTTGTTTATTAATTGTACAGGCCCTCCCCATTCTTAGGGATGGTTTGGAAATATTACATATAGCTATATATATGTTTGTAACTCATGATGTAATACTTTAAAAAAAAAATGCAAATATGTATATAAGACGCATATATCAATCGGTCTGATCCCAAAATGTTAGTTATTTTTTACTTATTTTCACGCCATAATTGTTTATTTAAATATTGTCTAAACCCTCCCGGCGCTCCCCGACCTGTAATAGATAACTCTTTCTTTATGTTATGTTATAATCTTGGCCATTAAAGAAATCATTAAACTCTTGCAAGTATATAAATTGTGTAATTGTGTACGTAACCGATTCGGCAAATTTTGGGAGCACTCGGATTTCTTCGATTCAATGAGCCAATAGCGATTTAGGGTTGTATCAAGTGATCTGTGCGCATCGCCAAAATCACGCCGTCCGCCTCCGGACAGCCCGTCCGGCATTCTGTTCCTCAGTTACTCGACAGCCGTAACTGGGGGCCATTGCTGGACATATCAGACGGTAATGGCGGATTTCTGTAACAGTTTTGGATTGCTTCGGGAGTGATTGTGCTACGTGTGCTGTAATTTGGTAAGTTTCGATGCGATGTGCGAGGCAATGTGCAGTATATTTAATTCATAAAATATTAATATTTGTAAAAGTGTCATTATCTAGAATGAACCTACTTATCACATATGTTAATTTTTTTGAGGATATCAAAGCTGAGACAGTCATTTTGTATATTTTTTACCTATACACAACAGTTAAACGTTTAATTTTGGTACATTCAGTGAAGTAATAATGGTTGGTAGGTACCTATTCATATGCTTATTGTTTTATTAAATAAATTACTGCAATCTCCAATATACAAGGTGGCCCATCGAAAACAGTCCACCCTTAATAATTCCGTGAATGTTAATTTTTCAAAAAAACTCTGGGACCTGTTGATTTTGTTCGGGAGGGGGACACATTTTGAAGTTTATTCTAGTTCCAAAACCAACCCTCTGGGGCCGTATCTTTTAGTTCGTGTGACAAATATCACAAAAGTCATATTTTTCTCTCGATGAAAGAGAAAAATTATGTAATTATAACCTCATTTTCGTATACAAAGTAATTATATGGCGGTAAACAAAATCGGAACTCTTATTACGCCATATTTTTTGATGAAATTTGGTATACATGTCAGTTTTTAGGGACGCCAAATACAATGGTGTACCGTCAACCGGGGTTATATCGGATCGCAGGGGTAATATCGGACGATATGGTAGGATTTCAATTTTCGTGCGCTACACCTGTTGGGTGACAGCTACTTCACTAAACAAAAAATCCCTAGATCGACAGATAACCTACAAATTCCACACGGTTTCGCCCTCGATCGGACAATCAAGCTAAGCTCACAAATATCTAATAGGTAAGCTCACTAATATCTATAATATCTAAAGTCACTTGTTTTGTTAAAATTGAGACATCCAAAATAGTGTCCTCTGGCCTGGGAACACTGTGCATGATAGCTACATGGTTCAATGGGATTAATATTTGTTTACAGTCTTATCGAGACTCGCATAACCTTGAAGTTCCTCTCACATCTTTCCTTTTCGCAAAAAGTTAAAATGAACAAAAAATGTTTTTTCAGGGGTAATATACGACATGCCTTGCAAACACCATCATAAATTAGGAACGCCTTATAGCCAAGAAAGTATGGAAAAAGCATTGTTGGCAGTGGTAGAGCACCATTATTCATTCAAGCAGGCAGCAGATCTAACAAACTAACAAACTCGGGAGGCCCCAATAATGTCTGTGACTGAAGAGCGTTGGTTAGTAGATGCCATGACTACTGCAGGGAAATTCGGATATCCTTTTGAGAAGCAGGGAATCAAGGACTTTGTGAGCCATTATTTAAACAGTGAGGGTGTAAATATACAATGTTTCGACAATAATAGACCTGGTGATGACTGGATCGAAAACTTTATGGCCCGACACAAAGAGTTATCCTTTCGTAATTGTGAAAATATTAAAAGAGCAAAAGCTGAAGTCACAGAAGATACGATTAAATTCAGTACCTGGACGAAACACTTCAGTGTGTTCCAAATGAAAATATTGTTAATATGGATGAAACAAATCTAACAGATGATCCCGGTAAAAAACTAGTTTTTATTTCTCGTGGAGAAAAGCACGCAAGGAGAATAATGGATTTTTCCAAAACATCGACATGTTATGTTCGCTGCGGCTGGAGATGGCACTTGTCTACCTCCATATGTTGTCCAGAAAAGTAAGCACCTGTACCGAGAGTGGTTAGGTGGCCCCGAAAACTCGCAATATAACACAACAAAAGTGGTTGGTTCAACACTCAATGCTTTGAGGATTGGTTCTTTAAAATTGCTCTTCCCTATCTGCGACGAGAGAAGTGCAAGAAGGTTCTTATTTGTGACAACCTAGCAAGCCCTCTTTCCTACCAAACTGTCAAAAGTTATGCAGAAAATAACATTCAGTTTGTATTTCTACCGAAGAATTCGATACACCTGTGTCAACCCCTTGACGTTGCAGTGTTTGGACCCCTCAAACAAGTGTGGCGAGAAATTCTGACCGGCTGGAAACGGACCCATAAAGGAGTCGTACCGAAATCCGTCTTTCCTTTCCTACTAAAGAAGCTTTTGGAAAAATAAAAGGATTGCATGCCTGATAATCTAGTGACTGGGTTCCGAGCAACGGGCATAATCCCATTTGACCCAGAACAAGTTTTAAAAAGGATTCGGAAACGACCAGCAGGAGGCACACAAGATGAAATGAGAGAATCGTTTGCAGAAGTAATGAGTCCAATTGTTGCTCCTTCAGACCAAGCCACGATGAGATTCAAGCGCAAGTCCAAGATTAGCATCCCTGCTGGCAAGTCGGTGGGTCTTGAAGACCTGCGCGAATTGACTAAGAGTATGTCAACTGGATCTACCTCCCAAGATGTCAATAGTAATAATGGCCCTGGAATCACATCTATGTACCAACAAAATGGAAAAAATGACACTGCAGACCCTGTGAACTTATCAGAAAGCGATAGTAGTAACAATAAGACTGATGACGAGACTGTCGAAGAAGAATCCATGTCGGAGGTACCGAATGTTGAACTTCCAATCACCTGTGATACATTAACAAGAAGGCTGTTTTGCTGTAGTTAAGTTCTTATACAATGAAAACACCAAAAAAGAAACTACCAAAGAGTTCGTCCCTCAAATTGAAAAGATTTCAAAAAGTTATATTGCTGTTAACTGCCTTAGACCCTATAAGGGACACAAAGATTAATTTGTTTTTCCTGACGTTGAAGACAAGAGTAAAATCAAATTTCAACAGGTCTGCAGTATTTTAACCGCACCGAAAATCCATCATGTTTTTGAAGGTTTGCAGTTATAAAATTAAGAAATCAAACACCATCCAACTAACGTTTTTTGGACGTTATTTGCTGTTTAGAGTGTTATTTAAGTTTTTTATGTAATGTTTGAAGTTTATAAATGTATTTTATGAATAAAGACCTTTATTTGTATTGCATGAATTTATTACAGTCAATATTACCCCAAACAATATTACCCCAAACCCCAGGTTATATCGGACGGCATTTCTTTAAAAAAAATAACGATGGTAATTATTTAAGATTTGTTTATAAGAATAGGTTTACCAGCTTAATTTCTTATAATTATTATTAATAATTGACAATATTGTCCGATATAACCCCAGTTGACGGTTCTCAGATTTAACAGAAAAAATCACTAATAAAAATTCTTGAAATTTTACCTAAAAAAATGTCAAAGTAGGCCTTGTTTTTTGTAGCAGAAATCTGTAGACTTGTCACAAAGTACACCTTTTTCAGATCTACAATCTAAAAAATGTTCTTCAAAATCGGAGCAAATATAACAATTTTTACAGAGGTGTCTTCATTCCAAATAGGTATAAAATAGGTAAAAATAGAAAAGTTGTAAGAAGTAGGTACCTATGTATGTCCCTGTACATAGAGAAATTTCACAACTCCCCCTTGAAGGCCATGAACTATGAAACAAAAAACTGAACCTGTCAGCTAGGTCTTTGTCATCTGTGCAATTAAGGTATAAAACTTCGCCAACAACACGTGATGATATGATACAACGAATTCAGAATGCAATTAACAGCATCTTCAATTTCAAGAAGGCTAAATGACGGGAACATTTCCAACACATTAGATAAGTGTTTTTTTAGATCTAATGAATTGTATAATAAAAATCCTCTTATTTTTATTCTTTTCGCTTTTCTCACATTTTAAACTACCCACTAACTAAGGGTCATGTGTCATCATGTCATTTGTGCACATTTTCTACTACAACTTTAAAACGGAATAAGATATCGACTTGCGGTTTTCATATTGATTTTTGCCATGAATTGTCGCATCACATAAGGTAAATATTACTATAGGGTTGCATTTGAATTTTTTTAGAAAATCGAACAAATATTGGCATTTTCTGAATAGCGCCCCCTAGCGTTGAACATACTTATTAATTTGTCTATATCAAAAGGGCGGTAAATTCTCCTTAAAACACTATTTAATATGAGCTATAGTTTGCTGAATTGGGTTTAGTCTTATTCGAGATATGACGTTTTGAATTTTTAACACCGCTTTCCTTCATAGCGCCATTGCTGTAGCAACCACAAAAAAATTGTTTTAACAAAAATTGTAGAGAATTATAGGGAGGTTCTAAAAATACTATTTCAGATCCAGATAAGGTAGGCGATTTGTGGAGAAAAAGACAGTTTTATACAACAACATGGTGAATTTGCCCCCTGGCGGCAAACGAAGGAACTTGAAAGCATTTTTATTGAAATTATTTGGGTCACTTTTATTAACAACTTTTTTACCGCATCTTTCTAGCTGGCATAGTTCCCGAGAAATGGCCGAGGGCCGTCCTTAACTGATCACGCTGTATAATATGCTACAAAATTTGGCTTTTCCAGCCCCTAGGTGAATAAAAAACACTAGTAGATTTTCGCAAAAATTAAGATTTTTACAGCGAGTACCAATTGATGTGAATCACCCGGTAAACATAATATTATATTATAATAAGCTATATAATGATAAATTAGTAACTATTTTTTTTATCAGGTATCGTCACTCAAGAAGGTATACTAAGACAGTAATAAAGAGGCAACAATTCGTAATCAGTTTGAGACCACTTCGAGCAATTTGCAACCTTCTCGAGCGTTATTGCCATTCAAACCAGGTATGGTTACTCCTATCCGACTGCAATAAAATAGAACATGTTTTATCTCTTTTCTTCTTAAATTACACAGTATTTAATTTACTTTTTTCTAAAACTAATTATTATTTTCAGTCGTAATAGTTCAGGAGGAGGAAAGGGAAAATTATAAAGAACAAACAATTTCTAATAAGCTTATGAACACCTCAAGTAATCTGCAGCCACCTCTAGAGCTATTGCCAATTGAAACGAGATCAACTTTAGCCTGCAAAGAAAACTTGTTGTCGTACCTGAACACCTTACAAAAGGCTTCAAACGGGCTGTTTGCAAACCAGCCAGTTCAATCAAATTTGGACGAAGGAATATCACAGGATGATGGTGACATTCTATCTTCCTCGGCTACTGATCCACATCACACAGATCACGATAGTAATGATCCAGATTTTGTTCGATCTGACACGTCAGATAGGAATATCACCAAAGAAAATCTGCGACTGGATAACGAAAATGCGAATGGTCAAAATAAAAAATCTAGAAAGAGAAAAAGAGAAGTTGGAGGAGAAATTTAATAAAATATTCCAGAAACAGTGGGAGCGCATATATAAATTGGAATGGAAATGTACAACCTGACAGGAAACTAAAACCTCCTTGCCAGAATTGCAGAATGAAATGCAGTGAAAAATATCCAGAAGATGAGCGAAAAGTTATTTTTACAAATTTCTGATTACTGTCTGATATTAATAGGCAACGGGATTTTATCTCCAAATTTGTCTCAACTTGAGAAAAAGAACGATGTCGCAAGAGTGTCAGAAATGAACATGAGAATGACAGCGAAGCAGAACCTAGCAGGAGAAAGGTAACATATATATCTGTACCCTAGAGCCAGAGTGTATTAAGTCCACTTTTTATCAAAAAGTACTTTTTGAATGTTTCCTTAGTGAAATTTTCTGCTCTTTCCAATGGTAAATAGTATTAAGTCCTAACTGGTTTAGTTTCTGAAATAAACACTAAAAAATTATGTTAAGTCCATATTTCGTTTTCAGCCAGATGATAACTTGGGACATTAATATTGTTTGCCTCTAACACATTAACTGCAATGAACTTGCTTCCTATAGTTTTAAGTCCTATCATACTGTCTGGCCCTGCATATGTCTACTATTTATAATATTAAGTCCATCATAATAAAGGACTTAATACACTGCTTACGATTTTTCCCTGTCAAAACTTGTATTAAGTCCATTCAGTTTGTTATTTGTGTTCCTAGTAAGTGGTTGTGTTTGCGTTTGGTGCTAATAATTATAGTGTTTACTTATAGGAATAATCGAGGGAATAATTAAATATTATAACATTTTTTAAAATGAGTGGTTCTAGAGCAAAAAGATTAGTCTTATTAGCTCAAAATTGTTATGAGGAAACTATTAGCGTTTCTGGAGATCAAGGGAAAATACCTTCAACCAGTATAACCTCAATTACGGACATTTTGACAGAAGAAAGTTCAACAGGTATAAGATTTAAATTTAGTTAATTAAAAGCAGCTATTTATGCAATAGTTTGTTTAGGTGTGATTTTCAAATAAATAATAATTTCTGCATAATTTTAGATGGAAGTGACCCCATAAAGCCGGCAATTAATGAAAACATGCAAACGGAATGTATGCTAGTTGAAGTGGTAGTGAATGGTGGTGACAGTCAGATGTTTACTTTACCCGAAACAAACGACAATATTGTTCAGTTTTCATTCTGTGATACTAAGGAAAACCCTGATATTTTTCCGGATAATACAGTTAAAATTGTGGCTACATCAGGACCAGATTGCTCTGGAATAAATTTAACTGACTGTAATTTGGCAAGTGGTAAGGGTGAACACAAAGTAAGTACTTACTTCTGCCACTAATGTACCTACTTACTGTTTTGCAGATCTGCATATCACTGCCGAATCAGAAGTTGAAGATCAAGAGAATGAGGCAGTGAATACTATTTTATTAGATCGCAATGAAGCCAACATAACTGAAAATATGCAAAAGGAAGCTGAACTTAAGGATGATACTTTAGAATCAGAAGATGAATCTTATGTCCCTAAAAATGACGAAAATGATGGCAGTAGTGATGAAGAAGCAGTAGCGGAAAATAAGGAAAATGAGAAGGAATTAACAGTAAAGAAAGGAAAAAAGAGAAAGAGAAACAGTACGCAATGGAAGAAGGATATAAGGAAAGTGAAAAAAGCCGCAGGGGACGAATACTTGTCATCAAATGGTAAAATGATGAAGAAGAAGGATATGGGCCTCCCATGCGTAGCAGAAAAATGTAAATAAAAAAAATACTTTTTTTGTGTTGATGGAAAAAAGATACCTGTCTGTCGTACATTTCTCCTTAATACGCTCTCCCTGTCACAGACAGCAATACGGACTGCTTTGAAAAAGAGGAAACCCGGTGGTATTGTAGAAGTTGATCAGAGAGGTCGCCATGAGCCAGTTAATAAAATCTCAGTCGCTGACAGATCTCGTACGAGAGCATATTGAGAAGTTCCCATGTATCGAGTCACATTACTCTAGAAATAGGTCGCAACGAAAATATTTAGGGTCGCATCTAAATATCTCCAGAATGTATAATTTGTTCGTAGAAGACTGCGAAGAAAAAGGTATTCCCAAAAAAGAAATCCCAAAATCCTGGCTGTACTCAGATATTTTCAACAGCGAGTTTAATTTATCATTTAGTCAGCCCTCCAATGACACATGTGATAATTGTGACGAATTCATTGTTAAATTAAAAGATACGAATTCTGTGGAAGAATGTCAACGCATTCAAGAAGAATACGATCGTCACCTACTGGAATCACAGAGAAGATATAGCGAAAAAAAAAGGATAAAGAAGAATCACAGGGTAAGACCAATGTAAAAGTTATCATGGTAGACCTCCAAAAATGTTTGCCTACACCACTACTACATAATGCTCAGAGTTTTTATTCCCTGAAGCTATGGTCTTTTAATTACACAGTTTATGATGCTACTTCAAAAAAATCATCGTGTTTCATGTGGGATGAGTCAGTCGCTGGCCGTGGAGGTAACGAAATGGCATCCTGCCTTCTTAGATATATTCTTGATTTAGAAAACTCTGTTGAAAAACTCATTATCTGGAGTGACAATTGCCCTTCGCAAAACAGAAATATGCAAATGATTGTATGTTATCTTTACGCACTTTCTTTGAAACCATCGTTAAAGGTTATTGAACATAAGTATCTCCTTAGAGGCCACACACATGGAGGTTGACACAGTTCACTCCAGGCTAGAAAAGGAACAGAAAAAATGTCCAGATTTTTCAATAATAACACCATGGGACTGGCAACAAATTGCCCGGTTATGTAGCTCGAAATATAATAATCTGGAAGTAAAACCAATGGAACTTGAAGATTTCAAAGACTTTGGTGCTGCATATGAACGCACTCGTTCGCCATTTATTCAAAATAAAAAAACGACAAATAAAACTAATTTCCTTATTTCCAAAGTTATCTGTATGCAATTTAAGCAAGATTCTCCTGGAAAAATGTATTTTAAGTGTGAGATTGATAAAGACTTTGAGGAAATAGACTTTAATAGAAAATCGTTGAAAAGAAACCAGAATAATTTACCTAATTTAAAAGTTATTAGATCCACCTTACGACCAATACCTAAGAAAAAATACGACGACCTACAAAAGCTTCTCAAATGGGTGCCTAAACGGTTTCATGATTTCCTACCTACGATACTGGTGTCTTTTATTTATTTTTTTTTATTTTTTATCTTTTAATAATGACCAAAACTGTTGGAACAATTTCGGACTAAATACCGGTTAAAAAGACAATTCAGGGCCAGATAGCTATAAGTCCAGTAATGATTTCACATAACTTTGGACTTACTACTTCTTAAAAAAATACCCCCGAGCCATATGATCTTTTGTCCTCTTTTACAATATTAAGTCATAATTCGTGATAGAAGCAAACTGTATTATGTCCAAGCTTGGCAGCAGATTTTATATTAAGTCGCCTAAATATTAAGTCCATTTTTAGAACCACAGAGTATTAACTCCAATTTAATTAATTATTAATCAAATGAAACAGAACTACTGACGAAAGCTATTTTGTGGAAAATTAAATAATGTGCTTTTTACTCTGTTGAAAAAATTGGGTCGATATGTCTAATAGTTTAAGAGTTATGCCATCTTCTCACTTTTGTTTCACTCTCCTGTAAAATTTCCAAATTGTGACTTAATACACTCTGGTTCTAGGGTACAGATATATTCTCTGTCAACAACCACATCTGTGCAAAACTTTTTTTCTAAATACCTTAACTATAAGTGGGCAAATGGTACAAACTGTGTTTGCAAAGATGGGAAGTGCGGGTGTAGTATTGGGAGACAGAAGAGGCAAAGCAAGCAAGAATTCAAAATTAGACGAATCAGTAAAACACTCGGTCAGAAACCACATAAATTCATTTGACACTATTGAGAGTCATTACTGTAGGAAGTCAACAGAAGAAAAATACCTGCCCCCATCTTTAAATGTCGCGAAAATGTATTCTCTATATTTGGAATATTGCAAAAAAAACATAACCAAAGTAGGTACGGAAAGCATTTATCGCCAAATTTTCAATACGGAATTTAATTTTTCTTTCTTCCAACCTAAAAAGGATCTGTGCGATATCTGTCACAGACAATTTACCAGCAGAACAAAAACCCGAAATGGAAGAGCAGTATTCGCAGCACTTAAAAAATAGAGACTTATCTCGACAAATAAAAAATAAGGACAAAGAATTAGCATGTGGACAACCAACATTATGCACTGCTGCATTTGATCCTACAACAAGTCCTACCAGCCCCTAAATCGAATGTTGGTCTAGCTTACTATAAGCTACTATAATCTTAAGTTATCAACATACAATTTTACAATTTTTAACTTGGCGACAAAAGATTGCCAGTGCTATATGTGGTATGAATGTATAGCGAAACGAGGTTCGTCAGAAATAGGAAGTTGCCTTCTGCACTTTATAGAAGGCCACGTAAACAAAGGCGTCAAAGAATTTTATTTTTACTCTGACAACTGTGCTGGTCAGAACCGTAATAAAAACCTTTTTGCGTTATACAATTATCTTTCTCAAAAGCATTCGTCATACATTCTTGGAACCAGGTCATACCCAAACAGAGGGCGACTGTGTTCACAGTGTGATAGAAAGGGCTTCAAAAAATATTCCCGTGTACACACCAGAGCAGTGGTACTCGATAGTGAGAACGGCAAAAAGAAGTAAGCCATATTTTACTGTCTCTGAATGAACCCAAAAAGATATTTACGATTTAAAAGATCTTCAAGTAAAAACTGCTATTAATTTTGATAACGATGATAATAATGACAAAGTTTATATAAGTAAATTTAAAATAGTCAAATTTACCACTGCCAATCCAAATTTCCTATTCTTTAAACCCAAATATGATGATAATTTTAATAGGGTGAATTTAGTTGAAAAGGGTAGAAAACGAGTTCGAGAAATTAATGTAAGCAATTTCCAGCTTACACAGCTCTTTAACGAAAAATTAGCCATTGAAAAAAAGAAATATGATCACTTAAAATATCTGTGTGACAAAGGAGTGATAACTACAATACAAAAAATGAACCTCATGTTGGTAACCTTAAAGGTATTTTTAAGTATTATGAGAAAAACCATGGCAAAACCCCATCAATAAAACCGCTGAACCCACCATCCGGTTCAAAATTGAAATCGTAACAATTTGACAAAGTTTAAATCTAAAAAATAACAGAATCAAATTTTATAAAAATTACGTTGGCCAAGACATAATACAAGTTAAAATTATTTCAAGACGAGGCGAGGGAGAAGCATGGCATATCAGCCAGAACCGGGTTGTCAAAAATCAAAATACTGTCGATATTTCAGCAAATGGACACTATTGTACCATGTGATAACAACTGGTGCTCTAGCCGCTTAGCGTGAACCCAAAGTACTGAATGGAGAGCAAAAAGTACAAACGTTCAAATATATTGAGAGAATTGGGTAATTCGAGAATAGAGTTATTATAAATATGAATTCGTGTTGATGAATTATCTATGTTTAAGATTTAAAAGATTTAGTATTTTTTTGTTTTAATTTTGATAAAGTTCTTAATTTTCATATTTTTTATTTTTCCATAAATTTATTAAAAGGTAGACTATCGACTTCGTGCCTCAGGTCAAAGCTGAGAGGAAATAATAAAGTAATAGGAAGAGCCGGAGCTGCAGGTTAGCAACTCCTGGTGTCCCCGAATGTTTTTCATCATTGAAAATTAGTCAACAATCTACGGTGTAAAGGGTTGAAACTTCTATTTAAGTTGACTTGGACATTAAGGCGATTTTTATTAATTTGTAGTTTCTTTTTTATTATCTAAATCCTCTAAAAAAATCGTATTTATTATAATTTTTGGTAAAGGGTTGTATGATTATTTTAGAATTTTTACGACGACTAAAATTATGGTTCGAATGGTTTAAGTGATCTCTAAAAACCGAGTTGTCTCTTGTGAGATGTTCATGTTCAAAGGGCGACAAGTTCTGCCATATATGAAGCTGAACATGAATCACAATTAAGCTTATAAACACCACCACTTGTTCAAGTCTCCCACTTAATCCTTATTATTATCAATAAACTGTCCTAGCCCGTTACATGTCTAGAAAGAAACTTGAACATTATTAAAACTTGGTGAAGGCACTGGGCAACTTCTTGTGATAAATTTTCGTTAACAAAAGGAATAGAAATATACCTACATTGCAAGATTGTAAAGACCTTTACATCAAAAGAAACAGTTTTAGTTTTATATACCTAACCTTTTACTCTGTGATTATTAAGTAGTAATAATATTCCTGGGACTCGACCAACGTTTATTATAAGTTAAAATGTTTGGTATTTGTTTTTACTCTTGAAATATAAATTATTTTTTTATTATTTTTTTTAATTTCGACACGTGTTTCGGCCTTTTTTTAAGCCATCATCAGGTACATATAATTGGACAGTTCTTGTTACCTATATAATTGTTGCTTTTGGTGTCAATAATTATTATTCTATAAAAAAAGGAAATAAATGAATATAATATAAATTATAAAGATTCTTTTGGTGTTCAGATAATTCGATTATTATTTATACAGGGTTAACTATCACTTAGTACAAAAATTTTTATGGCAGATAAAGAAAAATTAGACTTGCCAAAATAAATTTTCAAAAATTTTCTAACATTTGTCTTAAGCCTAAAAAAAATTTTTTTCAAATTGTATTAAACCCCTCAAAAAACGCCGCCTATGGACGCCCGCGGGACATGTCTAAAAATTTCGCGTATGTCAATAGCGCGGCGTTGCCACGTCTATCAATTTATCCGAGGATTCACCACAAAATTTCGATTTCCTTTTAAAAACGATTACTTTCTAAGGAACATGTAGAATGCCTATGAAACACCTACCTTACTGACATTTCCAGGATTGTTTGCACCATTTTCTGTTTTCTTGCTTTTTTACATTAAAAGTCACACAACACAACATTCACATTTTCTAAATCTGTTGGGGATCTCTTGGTTTCCCTCTGCTATTCCTTTTGTTTGAAGCGAGGTACTCAGCCTGACGACCACGTCGAGGTAGATCCCCTCCGCCAGGAAAACCCCGAAGGGTAACCAAAAAATCACAACTGCACTAGCACACATTGCACAAATGCACATGCAAAGCACTACAGTAGCTGTTCAAAGAGGCCGCCGTTAACTTCGATGCACAAATTCACTCGGTTAACTAAAGAAGTCCGGATACGTGCAAAAAGTCCATGATTATTCCGGATTTGAACAGCTGCACCTTCAATTCGTTCACGTAACTGCTGCTCGTTGTCGATTTCCTGCTCGTACACAATCGCCTTCATGAATCCCCAAATACAAAAATCCATTGGATTCAAGTCTGGTGATCGCGGCGGCCATGCAATTGGCCTTCCTCTTCCGATCCAACGGTTGGGGCATTGGTCGTCTAAAAGTGCACGAACAGGTCTCGCAAAATGGGCTGGTGCACCATCGTGCATAAACCACATGTCATGCAGTACTTGTAGTGGCAAATTATCAAACAAAACATTTGTCAGAAAATACAAGTATCGTTCAGCGTTTAAATTTTCCGGTAGAATGTATGGTCCAATTTATCGATCTCCATAAACTCCTGCCCAAACATTGATGGAAAACCGACGTTGGAAATTAAACCGCTGAACAGCATGTGGGTTCTCATCGGACCAAATATGGCTGTTGTGTCTAAAAAAAAACAACAAAAATTAGAAATATTCACAATTTTGGCGAAGGCGTTAGGATTGACATAGCCAATTTTATAATAAATAAAAAAGATAATATGGAAGAGAGAAAGCTATAAGTAAGTAAAAATTTACATACTTGTAAACCCCAGCACGTGTGAAGCAGCATTCGTCTGTCCAAAGAATGTTGAAAACAAAGTTTGGGTCTTGGGCGATTCGATCACGTAGCCAAGTGCAGTAGGTCATTCTCACCGGAAAATCATTTGCTTCTAATGCTTGGACCTTTTGTATGGGATAAGGGTGAAGGCCGTTTTCCCTTAGAATCCTCCATGCCTGTAAATAATTTTATTGTTACATTTTAAATTTTATGTAGGTATTAGGTGCAAGCAAAGACAATCCCATCACATGGGATAGTCTTTGGTAGAAGTCAGTTTTATTGGTTTTATTTTACTTGCCTCGTTCTGAGATATTCCCAATCTCCTTGCAATAGCTGTAGTGCTTATGGAAGGTTGCTCGCCCACCCCTTCGAGCTTGCAAAACACCAGTGTTTCGCATACCTTGTACAATGTTCACGAAAGTACGTGGGTTAGGCATATTTGCCCTGTTAGGAAAACGAATACGGTATTCTGCTGCAGCTCGATGTGCACTTTCATCGCATCTCCCGTACATTATAACCATGTCCGTTAACTCGGCGTTCGAATACTCCGGCATTTTCACAAAGACGCTGAACGATTTGCCGCGAAAATCAAGACCAAACTGGGAAATAACGCCATGTTACATTCGCAAATGCCCTCCGTCGGCTACTAGCCAAACTTGAAAAGGTTTGTTCCAACAGGACCAATAACCGTGCTCAAGCACGTTCAGCGCATGCGCACTACCCCACTGGCTGTTCCAACTGAATTATGTACCTACCGACACGGGACGATACACGCACTGTTCCAGCCGATTTATGGATCATTTGTGTATCGTCCTTGTACGATAAAAACGGTCCCTGGTCTAAAGCAATAACCGCGTGTACTGACATGCGCAGTGTATAGTCATGTGACAGAGATAAACAATAACCTCATATTTTTGTTTTTACGTAGATGGTTTTAAATCGATGGCTGGGATCGTGTTTTTTATTTCTTGTTGGTTTTTGGCTTGTTGGGTAGGGCGGGGAATCGTTGAACAATAATTTTTTAGAGTGAAGAGTGAGGTTAGCCCACCGAACATTCGGTTAGCCACATATTAAACACGCAGGTTAGGTGCGGTCACAAAACGTGATTTGGTCGATTTGATTCACAATCCGTTCCATCTGAAATTTTCTTTGGGATCGCACATGAACGGTGCAAAACTAGCGCATGCGTTCTTTAAGGGTTATCATCTAGTTCATGTACAGTTCTGTGACGGTACGTAAATTCGAGTTGGAACAAATGATCCCAAAGAAAATTTCAGATGGAACGGATTGTGAATCAAATCGACCAAATCATATTTGTGACCGCACCTAACCTGCGTGTTTAATATGTGGCTAACCGAATGTTCGGTGGGCTAACCTCACTCTTCACTCTAAAAAATTGTTCAACGATTCCCCGCCCTACCCAACAAGAAATAAAAAACACGATCCCAGCCATCGATTTAAAACTATCTACGTAAAAACAAAAATATGAGGTTAATGTTTATCTCTGTCACACGACCATACACTGCGCATGTCAGTACACGCGGTTATTGCTTTAGACCAGGCACCGTTTTTATCGTACAAGGACGATACACAAATGATCCATAAATCGGCTGGAACAGTGCGTGTATCGCCCCGTGTCGGTAGGTACATAATTCAGTTGGAACAGCCAGTGGGGTAGTGCGCATGCGCTGAACGTGCTTGAGCACGGTTATTGGCCCTGTTGGAACAAACCTTGTATGTACAGTTAGTTGCCTAGCTAGGAAGTTATGAAATGACGAATAGGCAACGCGGAGCAGTCGAAAAAACGTTTCAGACTCGACCGGGCCGATACGTCGCTTAATTCATACCGCCGAGGCTTCAGAACAATAAATCCTTTATCTATGCTTCAGAAGAGGTTAGATGGTGGACAAGAATTCATCAGAGGAGCTCCGGGGGTATTAAGGGAGACGGCTTGTGGTGTCGCGGTAATGAGCTTTCCGCGAGAGTAGGAACCGGTCCGGATACGAGCTAAGGTAAGGGGAATCTAATAGCGCTGCATCTGTACAGATTCAAATCGATTGTTATTTATGTATTTTTTAAATTTGTTTGAGTAAAAAGGTATTTTCACCGTTCCTAAATCAACGGCAACACCGCGGAAAATCACTTCAGCTGTCAGTACCTTCAGAAGCCAAATTGGATGACGTCATTAAAGGCGGGGATTTACAGGGAAAATAGGGGTCTTTACCCGTTTTTTTAAAGATCGTAAAAAAAATCTAAAAATATTTTTCTGTTTTCTTAAGCCATCCTGCGCACGTGGTAAAATTTTTTGTACTAAGTCATAGTTAACCCTGTATAAAGTAAGATGCCTTTATATTGTTACTTACATTTTTGAATTCTTCTTCATAAATTATAAATAATTATTCCAATTGCATGGTATGGATCTTCCTTCCTCCAAATATTACTTATATTTGTTGTGTATGTTATTTTCTTTAATTTTTACGTACGGTACTATTTGTTTATGCTTTTTAGAGGTAGGGTGTATGTTGTATTTTTATAAGAGGATTTTTTAATTTTTACATCGTGGCAGATAAAATAGGAATGAATGAAAATATTAAATGCAGGCCAGTTGGCGTTTCGAACCTTTGGAGAGAATAAAAAAAGGTGTGTTTTCGCATTATAAAAAGTAAAGACGGAGGAAGGTCATATACCGTATGAAACTGTAAAATGCAAGAATTTTATATGTATTATTTTGTTTGAGGAAATTGTTTTGTTTGTTTATTTTTAATTAGCTATGCTATAACATTTATATGTCTTAAGATAATATTTATTTTTGGAAAAGAAGGAAAAATGATTTTATTTTCTTGAAAATAGTATTGTTATGTTATGAGATTATAGTAGACATGGGATAGGTTTTCGGTGTCGGTTCTATAGTTTACACAATTATTATTCGTTTTAATGTTGATCATTTCTATAATATTTCTTTTTCTGTGGTCATTTTCTTTGTATAAGATTTCGGTGTTATTGAAATTAAAATGGTGAAAGTTTTCCAGAGAATGCTTACTTAACGCAGTGGAATTGATATTATTAGTTCCGACATCATATTTATGTTTATATAGGCGTTTATGTGCTGTGATTATTTGAAAACTTTTAACTAAAATTTTGATCAGCTAATTTTTGTAAAAACTAATAATTTTTCGCTAATCTTGTCAACAACACTTGCAAGGTTATCCATTAAATTTTGTCTATATTAATCTGTTTTTTATTTGGCTTAGTAGGCCATTCTAAAGAGAAATAACTTTTTGTCATAAAACAATATCTCTAACTCATTCTCGAAAACTCCAAATGCACTTCCGGGTGAAGAGTTTTTATATGGGTTTTTCAGAAGGCATCCCAATATTGTAGGGAGAAGAGTGGAAGCATTGCAGACAGCTCGTGTGAATTGCTCAACAAAGGAGAATTTATCGATTTTTTTTTGTTTTTGGAGAAGATTGAAGAACTGAATATTGATTCTGCTGAACAAAAAGTAAATCTGGATTAAACTGGATATTACACATCACTAGCTACTACTGTCTTAGCTAAAAAAGGTAGCAAAAACGGTATCCCAAAAGCAGCCATGCAGTGGAAAAGAAACATTCAGTGGTTGCAAATGGACATTTTTCCTTCAAAAAGCTGTGGGCAATAGCTTTAAATACCCAGCAAAAGAGGATGTTGATACAATCGCACCAGAAAATATGGTAAAATATTACCAAAACCATCAACAATAGGAGCTACCGAACGATCCGCTTGCCAACTACAATTTCAATTCGATTTTTCAGAATATAACATGTAGGTATTAATTAGTTAGTAATTTGTTCATTTTTTGTGTTGGAACTTAGCTCAATAAAAGTTCAATATTCAAAAATGTTTTTTAAGCAACCTATAATTCGGAGTATAAAACTTAAACAAAAACTGCATGTCCCAGCATATGCGTCCCACCTTGAGCCAATATGGCATACCATTAAGGACCACCTATTGTTGTAGGATTTGAATTTCCCACTTGTGACCCTCTTTCCCCCCATGGATCGCCGGCTCTGTCAATGGGCGGGTCTGGTGCGCATGCTCCAGAAAAAAAGAGCGTTGCGTTTTGGTTGCGTTTGATGTGAGGTTAGAAAAAAATACCGATTTTGTTGGTCGGCGTTTAATCCTCAGAACCATTAGTTATATGTAATCATGTTGAATTCCTCATTAAAAAACGGTTAAAACTCCACGCGAGTGATCTTTTATTAACATCGTTCTCCCGTTCCCACTATCGTCAGTCGAAGTCGACGGCAGCAGCAGAAAACGAAATCAAAGAAACCAAAGGCGAGAACACTATGGTCTATGCTGGAACATGCGGTTCATACCGGGTCAAAGGGCGAATACCTGTTGGTTCTTCAACTTGTTCCATAATCTACCTGTATCCGATTCCCAGATAGCACACGACATCTTTAAGACGTCTATATTAAATCCTATGTAAGTCTGAATGTCTAAAAGCCTCAAAAAAGATGTTTAAAGATGTCTGTATTCGTCGCACATCGAACATCGTATTTCTAAATCTGAAAGACGTCTTAAATACATACATACTAGATTAAAAATTTATAAAATATATTTTTTAAATTTCTGTATTGAAGAAATTGTCTACATAAAATTAACAAGTTTTGAGACATGAATTTTTCCAATGGATACCGTCAACTGGGGTGAAGAGAATCTAGCGGGGTGAACCGAATCTTAAGGTATTTTTCTGTAATTTCTGACGTCGACTTTGCATTTATGGTTTGTTTCCAAACTTAATTGGCTAACTTCATAGCAGACTAGGGATGGCCGGAACAGTTTTTTTTGCGAGAACAGGTACAAACTGTTCCGGTCCCAAAAATGAACTATTCCGGAAAAACTGCTCCTGTTCCAAACTGTTCGGAACCCGAAAATTGAATTTGTTTTCGCAATTAGAAATCGTACATCATACACGAGGTACTGAACATATACTTATACTTGCTCCACAGAACACAGAATAGTCAAGACGTGTACTTGCTCCGACCTTCCAAGACGTATATGTCCCGCCGTCCCGCGCCCGCGGTCCCGCGCACGATACACAAGAAAACGGTATGCCCGCGCGCAGGTGCTGTCGCTGTGACGTCAACGGTGAGGCTTATTCGACAAAATCATGGCTTACTTTTATTTTTAAACGGAAATTTGACTCGTTTTATAGTGAGCTAGGCAACCACATATACACCAAAGTGTCTCAAGGTGCCTACATTCTATCTTTGGATTTAACTTGACGCGAAATTGATAACTGACGTATGTCAGTGAGACTAATTTTTATTAGTTGGCCGCGCTTTTGTCGAAGTGACGTAGATGCGAAGAAGAGTTTAATTTTCGTTCTCCTAGCTGGCATACCGTTATTTGTGTTGTGTGTTGGCGTTGTTTTTAGGGACTTCCCCGTGGATTTGATTTTAGTTTTTATTTTCAAGTTTTAGTAGTTAGTAGTTTTTACCGTTGAGCGAAAAAGGAGAGTTGAGGCCGTTGAGGGTTAGTGTTCAGTTTTACAGTTATTAACGCCTTCGCCTTGTTTTGTTTCACCAGGTACTACGGTGGGCTTATGCAGATTTCAAATTAGCAATAAGAATAACACAAGTTCCCTGTTTATAAATACGGATATTAGAACATATAAAAATAGCAGTAAGTAGTAAGTAGTGTGTATGAGAAATAAGAATAAATGTCAAAATTTCGTGAATTCTTACTCTACCTTTTTGTTTTCATCGTTTTTTTTATCTGTAATTTTCATAATTAAACTCTTTCAGTTTTGTATTTTGTACAACTCACAAATTCGAAACTGTTTATCTACAATCTACAGAAAACAGAAAAGTATTCTTATTCCCGGTCACGGAGCATGCCTGGCTGCCTATGTTGCTGTTTTATAATAATAGCTGCGTTTTCTTGGTGCGTCACTAGTAATACTGGTAAATCTAGTGACAGAAAAACAAGAGAGAATAAAACGGGTTAACAGATGTCACAACATTCACAGTGACACCAATAAAACTTACCTACACATTAAACATAGTGTAACGTTAATTCCATATGGCCGCCAACGGCCCCAATAGCCCAATATAGTCCGTTCCTTCGGATGTGGCCTAATTTGATTTGACTTTGTTAGCACTTTTAGTAATCCGTGTGCCGCGTGGGAATAAAATGTAAGAAGAAAAATAAAGTTCAACTTATTGCTATTTTATTCTTATTACATAATAATTAAAAACAACAATTTCTGTTATCTTATATACTGTTTTTATGGACCTTCATTTTTTTTGTCTTTTGTCTCAACTTTTCTAAATACAGATAAACTAGTTTACATCAGAGTATACAGGATGTTTCACTCAACATTTCTAACTTTTTATTTTCTCAACTATAAAAAACATAGTGTAGTGAGATATAGAAAAGTTATAGGAAATTTTCCTTCGAGTTTCCTGGGCTTATCAGTTGTTGGAATATAAGGGGTTTAACATTATTTAAACCATATTTTTTAAGTTACAAAATAAAAAGGCGAAGAAGGCTAAAATGTTGAACCTATAAAAGATTCTGTACATGATTGTGTTTCTTATCTATTCCAGGTGTAGATCTGCAATAATCAAAAATAGAATAAACCTAATACCCAATAAAATATGAGTTCTCTAATAAAGAGTTTGTCAATGTGTCATAAACGTAGTGAAGTTTGGACTTTTTTCACGCCCATTGATAAGACAAACGCAAAGTGCAAAATGTGCAAACAAGAAATTTCATACAAATCTTCTATAACAAACATGAAAAGACATATTGATCGGAAACATCCTAATGTCGAAATACCGGAGCATAAATTAAATTTAGCTGAAGAAACTGTTAGTGCCAGTGGTGGTGAAGATAGTGGCAGTGACGACCTTCCATTGGCGTCGTTACAGGATATGAGCAACGTAAACACTGAACATTCATTTCCAGATGAAAATAAGCTGGTTGAACTAGTTCCCCCCGCGCCAAAAATCAAGAAAGTTGAAGTACAGGAGAAAATAACCATGTATGCAAATAGAAAAATGTCGGAGAAAACAAAAAAGTCAATAAATTCAGACTTGCTACTTTTATTTACACAAGATTTTCAACCGTTTAGTGTAGTAGAAGACAAAGGTTTCAAGAAATTTGTTCACTCCCTTAATCCTGGTTATACTCTTCCAAATAGAAAAACAATATCTAAAACTTTGATTCCTGCGGCATATGAAAGTAATTTACATCATGCTAAGCAAGTAGCTAAAAACATACTAAATGTGTGTATTACTACAGATTGTTGGACATCGGCAAACAATCAGACTTTTATGGCAGTTACAGGTCACTATATTAACGAAAATTTTGAAATGTGCTCGATACTTTTAGATTGTGATGAATTTGAAGTGAGTCATACAGCACAAAATTTATCCCAAGCTTTAACCAATATTGTTAAAGAGTGGAATCTTGAAAAAAAAATTATTTTGGCTGTGTCAGACAATGCTGCAAATGTGAAAAGTGCAATAGTTAATAGTGGGTGGAAACATTTTGGTTGCTATGCACATACTTTAGATTTAACGGTTCAGGATTCGTTAAAATTAGTGCAAGATATTCTAGTCAAAGTAAAGACCATTGTTGGGCATTTTAAGAGAAGTACTAAAGCCACAAAAATGTTATTTGAAGTACAGAAAAAAAAACGCCGTAGTTGTCCCTTTAAAACTCATTCAAGATGTTGTAACCAGGTGGAATTCCACCTATTTTATGATAGAAAGATTTGTCCATTTGGAAGAAAGCCTGCGTTCTACAATTGGACTATTAGATGTTTCATTACCGATTATTTCCGTAGAAGAATGGTCCATACTTAAAGAACTCTGCCAAATTTTACAGCCATTCGAAGAAGCTACACATTGCGCATCTGGAGAGAAGTATATGTCGGCTGCACTTGTTATCGTGTTAACTCGGGGGCTTCTTGATGTATGTAACAAGCTTGCTCAAGAAAATTGTAGCAGTCTGTCAACTGAGGTAATAAACTGCTTGCAAACGGGACTTCGTTCAAGGTTAGGAAATGTGGAATATAGTAACACACTTGCGACTACCACATTTCTAGACCCCCGATTTAAAATGTTTGCTTTTAAAAACAATGATGCTGCAGAAAAAATTAAAAAAAAATGTAATTGCTGCGGTTGCAGAAATAATAACTCTGCAAACTGAAAGTGCCGAGCGCAAAAGAAAGCTGAAGCTGAATACGTCGACAGCAGAGGAGGCATCAGGTTCAGGCATAACCGATGGCGCTGAAGATATAGAAACATCAAAGAATCCGCAGAAAATAAAATCAAAGAGTGCTCTGTGGGAGTCACTCGAACAAAGTTTGTCAGAATTTAAACCCAAACAAACATCTAACTCAAGAGCTATTATTGAGATTCAAAGATATTTGGAAGATGAGGTGCTCAGCCGTGAAAAAAACCCGTTAGAGTGGTGGAGGAAGAATGAGTACAATTACCCATTTTTAAGCCGTTTAGTACGAACAAGATGTTGTGCACTTGGTACTTCCGTCCCTTGTGAGAGACTATTTTCGAAAGCTGGGATTATTCTAAATGAACGGAGAACGCGATTAAGTGCAAAGAAATTAAAATATTTGTTATTCTTAAATATTAATGAAGGTGTTAATATTTAATCTTAGTTGTAATTTTAGTATTCTTATTCATAAATCGGTTGTTATTTTTTTTCATAATTTTTTAAATTGGCGTTCATTTTTACTAATATTTTCCTCTTTAGTTTGCCTGATTTTTATACCAAAGAATAAGTATTTTTAATTCTAGTAGTCTTTATTATTTGTTGTTTTTTTTTTTTTTCATATAATATATTTAGTTTTATTTATATATTGACTTATTTCTTTTGTAATAAAACCATTTCACTAAAGATTATGTGTCGATTTTATTATTTTAAAAATGCACCTTGTAAAAATTCAATTTTTATCACTTTAGTCTCGAAGTATTTCTTGAAAGTTCGCCACATCAAAATTGCCTTTTTAAACTAAAATGTGTTTTCATTTTTTCTCGTTTACTTTTTTATTCGCATCTCTAATCGGGGCAACCAGTTTGCTATACCCTGTACCTTATACTTATATCTTCATTTTTTAACCGTAGGTACATATTTGACTGCACTTGTACAAGCGCGCTGTTTTGCGCTCTTGCTGTTTTTATTATTACTTTCTTACTTCTTTCGCTAGTCTCGAAAACCGACCGCGCGACTGCCACGCCACGCCGAGTCCGAGGATATGAACGGAACAGGAACAGACCAAGGAACAACTGACTGAAACTGAACAGTCTGAACTCTGAACATGTATGGTCGTGAGCAGGTGAGGCGCTGCGGTTGTGAGACGTATACTGTTCCGGTGGAGCAGTTTCACATTTACACTTGTACCTGTTCCTATCTTGTTCCGAGCAAAAACCTGTTCCGAAAGGAACAGATACTGCTGCGAAGTGCCATCTCTCTAGCAGACATTTCAGAGTACAAAAACATGTGGTGTACGTTACATTTGAAACTTTCCGTTAGTTTAAAGAAAATAATAATCAAATGGTTATTTAAGGCATACGGCCCTTACAGAAGGCCAGGAAGAATATTTAGTCAAAGGGCTGCTCACATGTGCTGAATGGGGATTTCCCCAACAACCACGGGATGTGCAAAATATTGTCCAGGCGTTTTTCGAACGACAAGGAAAATCGGTAAAGCAGTTCAAAAGCAATCGTCCGTTCAAAAGCCATTTAACATTGTCCGTGGTTGAGGAGTGTGCCCAATATAATATAAGATTCACCCTTTTACCTCCCAATTCAACCCATCTGACTCAGCCACTAGATGTGGCTTACTTTAGGCCACTCAAGGGTGCGTGGAGGGGTGTTCTAGAAGAATGGAAAAAAAGAAATCGTGGAGTTATCCCAAAAACCGAGTTTCCTCGACTCCTCGCAAGGGCGTTTGAAACTGTAGGAACCAACAATGCAAAAATGTCATGGCAGGTTTTCAAGCATGTGGCATAGTTCCATATAACCCAGAGCGTGTGCTCCAGAAAATTCCTCAGCGAAATGAAGCAGAAGAAAATAATGAGATGTTTGAAAGGTCATGGACTGACTCCTTCACGGACCAGCTAAAAGAATTGCGACAAGGATCATCCGGAACGCAAAAGCGCCCTAGGGGTAAAAGGATAAATATACAGGCTGGGAAGAGTGTTAATCCCAGTGATATTCATGGCAACAATGAAGAAAACATTCCTACCGAAGACAGCGACAGTGACGACAACTTAAATGTTATCATAGAAAATGAAGAAGAAAACCTTCTGGAAGATGAAGAAATGCCCCAGAGGGAAATCAAAGAGGGTGATTTTGTGCTCACCGAATTTGTCACGCAAAAAAATCCTCGAATATTTATAGGAAAAGTCGAGAAAAGGTGAATGATAACCTCTTGAACATAAACTTTTTGAGAAAAGTAATAGGCAAAAAACAAATTTATTTTGTTTTTCCTCTGGTCGATGACAAACAGAATGTTGCCAAAGGCATCATAAAAAAAATTATCTCGGCGCGACAGCTAAGACGGGGCCGTTATGAATTTAGCGAAAGTATTGATACGCTTAATAACTTAAAATAATTATTTTGATATTTTGTTCACACTGTTTAATGTTTTCTTTAGAGTTTTTTATTTGTTTTATGTTTTTTTGTTACCTACTTTTGTTACCAAAGGTGTCCTAATATTAAGTTTACAACATCATTACTATGTAATAAGACTTAAAGCAATATTTAAGTTCCTATAAACCTTATTTATAGTTATGCTTATCGTTTTTCGTTTAAAGTTTTCATTTTATAACAGTTTAGAGAATAAAATATTTTTTAAAAACGTTTTTTTGATATCCTCTTCTCCCCAGGAAGTGTTTAAAGCGGTTAGAAGTCGATTTTAAAGGGGTGATTCTATTCACCCCAAAATAAGAGGCGAAGCGGATCACTATTTGGAATTTTTTAAAAGAACAACTAGAAGACCTAAAAATTCGCTCTCTGGCGGAGCCCGGAGGCGGTCTGTATAGCCAACACTTCTCTGTTAGTTCCAATGTTAATGCGCGGACACCGTACGGCCATTAAAATGTCAAATGTTGGTCAGAACGGAAGTACGCCGTGTCATCGTTTCGTTTCGTGTTTGCTGTTTGCTATTGATGTGGTTGGCTTCACATTTTATCATACCGACTGATGTTTAAAGAGGTAAGGAGAAAATAATAACTACTTACTGGGTATAATCTATTCATTTTTTGTGGGCTCTTTTTTGGAAATAAATAGACTAATACTACTAGGACTAGGATCATTGGGAGAATAACTGAATATCATTGTTGCAGGGTTCCCAGTGGCCATTTTAACATTTGACAATGACTTTAAGATTTTGTATTTTTATTTTCATGTCTTTCCGGTTAGATTTTAGAGTATCGGTAGTTTAATATGCGATACCTACTTTCTACTCTTTTTGTGTCCATAAAATAGGTATTGGTGGGTATGTACATACCTATAGCTCATCAGCTCATCGGTACAAAATGAAAAATTCAAAAATATTTTGAAAGTGCTATATGCATGCTAAAAGACATGCTCCTTATCCCTATAAGCAAAGTTTAAGTTTAGAATCACCAAGTTTAGAAACTGATGTAAATTCTACTACAATTGATAATGCAAAACCAAACTCTTTAGAGGGATGTGCTAATTATGTCAGAGGCAATTCATCCATTGAAAATTTCGAAAATAATATCGAGAACCTGATTGAAGGTTCGACTGAGAGTAAATGTAAATGTACAAGGTATCCCAAGTGTCATCCAAAATAAATGACAGTGATACTGTTAACAGTATTCATATTAGTAACGATAACGAATTTAATACAAGTATCTGGAGTAACTTTGTTTCGGGTAGCGGCGACTTTAAAATGCAGTTAAAAAATTAGGCAATACATAACAATATTACTCATGTTGCACTCAATGATCTATTGTATCTTTTCAAATTACCAATTCTTCATGATTTACCACTTGACACAAAGACTTTATTAGGTACAACAGGAACTGTCCACATTAAACAAGTAACTCCAGGCAATTATTGTCTTGTAAATAAATGATATGAATCTGACAGAAATTTTAAGCTAATTGAAATAAACATAAACATTGATGGTTTACCATTGTTAAAAAGTTCCAACAGCTAGGTATATCCAATATTGTGTTGTATTGTTGGGTCGAGTATTTTTAAAATGGTCGGTATCTACCATGGGAATGAAAAACCAAGAAACCCTAATAAATTTTTATCCTATTTTGTAGAGGATGCAATATTATTAATAGTGGTATTTCTATTCAAGAAATATTTTATAGTGTTAAAATAAAAGCATTTGTGTGTGACGCACACACAAAAGCTATTTTTAAGTGTATAAAAAAATCATACTGGATATTCATCTTGTACTAAGTGTCAAATCAAGGGTGATTATGTGGAGAACTGCGTATGCTTTGCCAAAACAAATGAAAATATTTGCTTACGAACAGATATAGAATTTAGGTCCAAATTAGATGAAAATAAATCACTGTAGTGCTGATAATTGAAAACATTCCGGGAATAGATATGGTCCAAAGTTTTCCTTTAGATTACATGCACCTGGTTTGCTTAGGGGTGGTACTTGTTAGTTTGGGGTTACGGCAAACCATCAACTAAACTTTGCTATCAAATGAGTTCCGAAATGTATTCTTCGTTGATTGAATTATCTCCATATAGGTATTATTTTGTTGAATTGCTATGAAATTTGAGTCAGTTTTGGCTAAATATCTAAATCTAAAATGACATTTTTTAATGAAAAAAACAATGAAGGATAAACCAAATTTGCCATGAAACTGTGGCAGATACAAAAAAGTCAAGAGTTTTTGCTTAGTATAAAAACGTTATAAAAGTGCGTAAAAGAAAATTCTGTAGATGGCCGTCTTACTTAGTACTTTTGTTGATAAAATAAATAATGCACCTATGGTATGCTCATCTCATAGCCACTGGCTATTTGGGGAACTTGATATTTTGTGTAAATCATCGATTTCATTTAAATACCTTAGATATCTTAAGGGTTGGAAAAATAAAAAAATTAAAAATAAAAAAGATAATTCAATTTTAAAATGCGACAAGTTTTTGCAAATCAAAAAGCTTGTCGCGCAAACTGTAAAGAAAATACATATACTTTGGCAGGTACTTTCTTATCAACCAATCACTGTCCTATAAAATTTATTGGTACTTAAGTATCTATAGTCCTGGAGCCCATGTACAAAAGTGCAACGATTATCGGATAGTTTCTTTATATTTTCATTCGATTGTACCCACATTGTGCAGCTACGTTTGGGGTGTCAGCTGGCTAGGTGGCGGTGGGGGTAGTTGCTACGGGGTTGCACATGAAAAAAATCATTACGAGAATAAGTCCCGGGCAGCACGAAACTTTTGTGAACGGAAAATTATAATCAGTAATGAATATTGAACATTGTCAGCTAGCCGGGGGGTGGTGGGGCACTTGTCAGCTAGGGGTGCGAATGACTCCGAAAATGTGAATTTTGAAAACGATGTCGGGCAACTTGAAATTTGGCTAGATACTAATATTTTAAATATGATTCACGAAAAAAAGTATGTCGGTGGAAAAGTTGTCAGCTGGGATCACAAAAGGTTCCAATCGTAGACGCACTGTTAGCTGGCGCGCACGACCTATAATGAATCAGCTGACAATTTTTCCACCAACATACGAGCAGCTGATACTTGTCATAAATATTACATTAAATATTAGTATCCAATTAAATTACAAGTTTCCCGAAATCATTCTTGATGATTTAATGATGAAAAACATGCAGGGGGTAATCTCGACTTAACAACTTCAGTTCTACCAAAGATCAATCTTTGGTTTTACATAATCAGAAATATATTTAACTCGGCTCCTGTCTCAAACTTCATCCTCATGAATAACAGCCATCATTATATTATGTTTGTTGAATAATATACTATTAACACAATCACCGTCAGATAATGACAGATTTAGGTGCCCCATTTTCGCATACAAGCCTCGAAGATGGTTGAAAAGTACAGCGATGTTAAGTAGAATAAAGGGAAATTTACGAGTGGTCCCTGGGGTAACACAACATATAGAAAATTCGATTTTCCTATATAATATACCTAACTTATATATAATATGTTAATTATGTATGTTTTCATGTTTTTCAGGCTAGTGACGATGTACATTTTCATACTCTGATGGGCTTGTGTGGAAAAATCGGTAAAAAATTTCGCTATTACACGCTTATTTCAACCCTTTAGCCACCTGCCACACTCAAACCTTTGGTTTTCCAAAGCCAGGTTCTATTAATCATTCATTTGGTGAACACGGCTTGCGGGCAACAGACACTATTTATTTTTGTTAAGGAAAATCGAATTTTCCATATGTAAATTCGTAAATTTTCTTTCATTGTACTCAACATCAATGTACTATTCAATTATCTTCGAGGCTTGTATGTGAAAATGGGAAATCTAAATCTGTAGCTATGTGATGGTCTACAAAAACATGTAAATATTTCTTTATATAACGTAATAAAAGCAAAATATATTTATAAGAATAATTATCGTAAAATAACACGTCGCATCAAGTTAGCCGTGAGTTTTGTCTCACGCGTCGAAATTTCAAACGGCGATATTAGTTTGACTTGTCAATTGTGTCATACAAACAACAATAACAGTAAATGTGTAGTGTATCAATATACTATATTTATACAATGATTTGTACGCAACAATGGCGAAAGTCGAGCAGTTTTGTGTGTTGTGTTGTGTTTACAAAAGATAGAAAAATTAACAGCTTTTACGGAACAGAGCTTTCAAAAATGTAAAGAAATCTTGCTCATTAGACAGGCATATAATTTGAAAATGAATGATGTAGATATTCCCGAAGAAGTGAATAACGTCCAACAATACCATCGGAAATGCTATTGTCGTTTCACCGCTTTGCCGCCAAAATATCGACCAAAACCGCAAGATAATATCGAATAAGTACTAATACTTGTTTATTGTGCATTGCATTATTTATTGTGTTTTTTTCATCAAATTTGAGCTCCAGAGATGGGGGTCGATTTTGTTCTATCTTTGAAGATAAAGGGTGTTTCCATAAGAAAGTCTCAAATTTGGACCACCCTATACACTTAGATTAATTTTTTTGTGACGTTTTTTATTATCGTACAGATGTAATAATCAGAACAACCAAACTTCTCGCTGCTCGACATTGCAAATACCTTGAGAACTGCCAGAGTAAGAATAGAAATATTCTTCATATATTTGTTTTTATTTTTTAATTGTACTTTTAATGCAGGCTTATTATACAGGTCATCCATTTGAAATGGAAGCACCCCCACAATTTTATTTTTCATCCAATTTTAGCCGGTTTTTTTTAAGATAGGTTGCAAAAAACTGTTTACTGTGGAGCAAAATTTCAGGTCTTAATATCAATTTTCAAGGCCTACCATGAATTTTTGTCTAGTAAAAAATGACGAAAACCATTTAGCGATTTTTTTATTTAAAATCTGACACCACAGCGTTAATCAGAACAACCTAAAACTCCCGTATACCAAATTTGAACAAAAAATATACAGGGAGTTCTATGCTGTAGGGTATCAAATCTGAGCAAAATAGGAATTTTAAAGGCATCTGGAGAGTCAGGTGTGCCACGGAATCCCGTCAAAACAGATGAATGGTCAACAGGACCACTCAAAGTGTTAGTGTGCAAAGATTCAATACAAAAATGTACAGATTGTACAGGGTCTTTCTCTGGGCCATCTAAAAATGCGGAATTTTTATTAAACTTTATAATGCCAACCAACAAATAAAAACAATTTAAATTATTGGACCTTTATCAATAAAGTCACTATTTAAGATGATACATTTTCTGTTCGTTTTCTGTTGTGGCTTACCAGCCACCTTAACTCATACGGACTTACTGACTCTCAGGCTTATGTATTTTTAGACTTAGTTCGTTTATAGTGTCTGGGGCGGTTTTGATACACCTACTCGATTTTTGACCCCCAAAAATTCATTATTTTGAGATGGCACACAGAAAGACACCCTTTATACAGGGGGGCCCACCACGAACTGCATCGATCTATACAGGGTGATTCACCTAAGACTCCCCAGCCTCATATCTCAGCAACGAAATGAGATATTTTAGTTCCGTAAAAAGAAACAGGTAGAGCTTGTCGAATACTTTATTCTTAGGCAGGAATTGAATTTTTCTGATTCAAATTGTAGATGGCGCGGCGGTTGAAAGAATAATTTCGATCGCAGTGACCTTGAAAAGTGATTCATCCGAATTGCCCTTCAATTTAAAGCAAATTATGTACTATAAACAAATTCCGAAAAATCAATAGTTTTTGAGTTAACGCACTTTAAATTTGGCAGTACAGGCATGTGGAAAATCTGTAGTAATAATCCTAAGATTATTTCCATATCAAAAAAACGAGAAAATAATTTTCTGGGGAGTTCTTACAACTATCCTAATATCTCACGCAGTTGTTTTGTCATTTTAAATGTACAGGGTGTCCGATGGAACAATCCCACCACCCTTACCCCTTTAAGTTTTTGAGATACAAAAAACTTTATAAACAAAAGTTGTAGCTTATAAATAGTTTTTTTATTAACCATACTATGAATATACAGGGCATTTCTTAAAAGCGAAACCAAACATACTTTTTTAAACGGGAACACCCCATATTTGTAGAAATCTACTCATCATTATGGTTAAAATGGTATATAACTTTATAACATTCTCTTTTAATGTTTTTGGAATATCTAATTTTCAAATTTTATACTAAACCTACATATTTAACTTGGATTTGTTGATCGCGTGATAAAGATACATGGTCAATGTAATAATAAAAAATGTTTGATGTAACTTTGTTTGATGTGACTTTACCTTGGTTTCTTTCTTCTTGTTGTTATTGCATATTGCATGAATTGTCTATCTTTATCAGGCGATCCACAAATACAAACTAAATATTTAAAAAACGGTAAAAGATAATGTTAATAAAGTTTTGCACCGTTTTAACCGTAATGACGAGTGGCGTAAAAAAAAACAAAAACATATGGGGTGTTCCCAGTTCCCATTAAAAAAGCGTATGTTTTGTTTGCCCCGCTTTTAAGAAATACTATGTATAATCACAAAAAAACTGTTTATAATAAGCTACAATTTTTGTTTGAAAAGTTTTTGATCACAAAAACTTAAAGATTTAAGGGGGAGGAATTATTCCTTGGAACACCCTGTACATTTGAAATAACGATAAAACAACTCTGTGAGATATTAGGATAGTCGTAAGAACTCCCCGGCAAATTAATTTATCGTTTTTTGTTTTGGAAATATTCTTAGGATTCTCTACTACAGATTTTCCACATACATGCATTGCTAATTTTAAAGTGCTATAACGAAAAACTGTTGGTTTCTCAGAATTTGCTTATAGTGCATAATTTGCTTCAAATTGAAGGACAATTCGGATGCACCACTTTTCAAGGTCACTGCGAACGAAAAAATTCTATCAACCGCAGCGCCATCTACAATTTGCAATGGAAAAATTAAACTTGAGCATACAAATAAAGTATTCAACGAGCTCTACCTGCCTTTTTTTACGGAACTAAAATATCTCATTTCGTTGCTGAGATATGAAGCCGGGGAGTCTTAGGTGAATCACCCTGTATATGGAAAACTAACAGTAGGAAAATTCTGAAAATTTGGCACCTCACCAATGCCGATGGGCGCTGCTCAACTAAAATATTTTGGTGAATCTGGCACTTCCGGTTATACTTTCTTATCTCAAATGGAACACCCTGTATATTATTGCATTTTTTGATTCTAGGCATCATTTTGGAACAAAAACATGCAACATGTCCTATGTCTAAATCCAACCGTTTTTGAGATATTTGCATTTTTCGGAAAAAATTACAGGTGCAAACCTACAGTCAATTAGCAATTTATACGAGGAAACCGCGAAATTTCAAAACGAATTTTTTTGGCATCGTGTAACAGAAGCCCTGACCCTCTGCTGAGAAATAAATCTGTTCTTATACACAAAATATGAATAAAAATTACATTCAAAATGTGCTTAAATCTCGAAATTTTCAAATGGAAACCCCCATTTTTTTTAATGCGATCTTATTCACCACTAAAAATGATGACAACTTTGAGTAAGGTTTCCTATACCTAAATGCAGTAATTTTCGATTAATTTACAAAAAAAACACTTTTCGCCCATAAAATGTGGGGTTTGCTTAACGCTTGGAAAATCATATTAGCCGTGGACGTTGAAAAGACAATTGCGGCTGAGGAAATGTCACTGGGTTTATAAATTATTGTCAACAATAATGCCGGCGCGCTTAAATTACACAAACGAAGATTACCCATGTATCGCACGTTCTTGATATTACTTTGTTGCATTCTCCGTAGATAATAAACAAATTTAAATAATCTTAGTTTGTGTAATTTAAGTGTGCCGGCAATATTGTTGACAATAATTTATAAACCAAGTGACATTTCCTCATATACTTCATTTGAATTTAACGGCAGTTAATTACTTTCATGAAATCGATTATATTTTTTACTATTCTTGCAGTTGAAATGAGTGTCAAGAAGAGCAAACCGTCGAAGCCCAAAAGTTAGATACTTCCTCTGTCTGCTTATTTTGCAATAGAAACAGAAAGAAATATAAGGGTGCGGGACAATCTTCAAAAATTTGTACTAATGCTGAAACCATTACTGATTTAGTACAAAGAGCACGAGAATTAAATGACACTAACATGATCGGAAAACTGACAGAAATTCAGGTGAATCAAGGATATTATTTTTATCACCAGTACTGCAATAGGTCATATTGTTATAAGTTTGAAGCTATGGAAAGGAGTGCGAAAGATAAATCTCAATGGCATTTTAAGAGAATAAGCTTGCATTCGACACAGTAAGAGAGTATGTACTCAATAATATTATAATAAACAATGAATGCTGCTTACTGTCTTCTCTGGTGCACTTATATGAGAGTAGCATACACGAACAAGATCCTGCAAGCTCCGAAGTAAGGATACGGCCATATCGTCTAAAAGAAAAATTATTCAAAATTTTTCCAAATAGTATTAAAATTCAAATATTAAAAAAGGAGGTTGTATTAGCCTCTCGTGCTCTGATTTTAAATGTTGATATTCATAAATTGGAAGCAGAAGAGATTCTGGATCGAGCTGCTGATATCGTTCAGACGATGGTACATGATATGGAAGTAAAAAAGCTTCCTGACAACATCCTGCCAAAAGATTTTGTAGCCGGGGAGTGCGAAGTTCCCACTAAATTACTAGATTTAAAAAAAAAACAATGAAACCGAAAAACTGTCTCAGAAAAATATCTTCAAGAACAAGAATATGTAAATCTTTGGCACATGATTGGATATTTGCTATAAACAATTGGAGAATAAAGTCGTGCAACCATATTAATTTAGCACTATATTTAAAATCCAAGACGAATTCCAAGCAGAGTGTTAACGTTGTTAATAAATACGGACACTGTATTAGTGATACTGTCCTGGAAGGGCTTGTAACTGAAGGGACTTTCACTTCAGTGCAAAAAAAGTACTGTTTGTCCTGAAGATATTTTACAAGCATCTACTTTAGGTGAGGATGTAGCTTTTGACAACTTTGACAGATTCGTAAATACCCAAACTGATAAAGACACGCTGCATGATACAGTAGGAATAATATATCAAGATATTCCGTGCAGTACCTAGTGATGTTATCGACGAATATGAAAACGAAGAACAGGAGGTGAGAAGCGATGTTGTCAGACATTCAAAAAGAAGACGATGTACTTTTGGTGCTATAACATTTGAATTGGTACCATGTACTAAGATACTACGGTTTCTGGAACCTCTTGATAGTAATTTGCGTACAGCATCTCCTGATACTGAGTTGAATTCTTTCAAACATACGAGTTTTGGCTGGGTGCTATCTCATCTACTGAAAATACCTAAAACTCCCATGTGGGTGGGATATAACAGTTCAATTTTTAATGACAAAACTACTCAACAGAAGGTTTCTTATCTCGGGACTATCAATGATTCGCCAACACCTGCAGAAGTGGTAAAGGAAACTACGAGGTACGGCAATAAAATAACCGTAATCGGGTGATAGCACGCCACTGGCTAGCAGTAACGCTGCGCGCGCCGTAGGAAATGGAGGGGGCAGGCTTCTTTAATGAATATATCAAGTTTCAAGGTGAACGGATCAGTAGTTGGCATTGAGCGCGCGTGCGACTGAAGCGACGTTTGTAGTGCGCGTCGGCAACATGAGTACACGCAATCGGGAGCAGCGCGTCGTTATCAAGTTCCTTGTGAAATCAGGCCAGAGACCCGCCGAAATCCTTCGCAAATTGCGTCACGTGTATGGCGATGAATGCATGGCACAAACACAAGTGTTTCTTTGGACCCGGCGATTCAAAGCAGGTCGCGAAAATGTCGACGATGACCAACGTGTTGGTGCTCCAGTCACCTCGCGCACGAATGCAAAGGTCGAACGTTTGCGTGCCCTACTGGTTGCAGACCGGCGCCTAACCCTGCGGATGTTGGCTGTTCAATTAGGAATTAACAAGGAGAGTGTCCGGCAAATGTTGCACGAACAGTTAAACATGCGAAAATTGTGTGCAAAAATGGTTCCAAAAATTCTGACGCCTGAACAAAAAGAGTTGCGGGCTTCGATGTGCACGGACTTTTTGGAGCGAATTGAAAGGGAAGGACGGATTTGGATGGAGCGGATAGTGACTGGAGATGAATCTTGGGTCTTCCAATACGAATCAGAAACCCGCAGACAGAGTCGCCAGTGGATCGAGATTGGAGGAGAACGGCCAAAGAAGGCTCGCATGTCGCGGTCAAGAATCAAGTCGATGTTAATTTGTTTCTTCGATGTTCATGGCATTGTTCACAAAGAGTTTGTGCCACCCCAGCAAACAGTAAATGCACAGTTCTACATTACTGTTTTGAAGCGGTTGAAAGCAAGAGTGGCCCGAATTCGTCCAGAATTGGCACGAGATGGATGGCTCTTGCATCACGACAATGCGCCCGCACATTCGTCTCTTGCAGTGAATGAATTTTTGGCCCAAAACAATATTCCAGTGTTACCCCACCCACCCTACAGCCCTGATCTGGCTCCAGCAGACTTTTTTCTGTTTCCTCGCATGAAAAGTCCCCTTAAGGGCCACCATTTTGAAGACGTAAACCATATCCAAAGAGTTACGACACGCACCTTGGAAAGCTTCACGTTACAGGATTTTCGAAGGTGTTTTTCCAAGTGGGAGGAGCGCTGGCGCAAATGCGTTGCTCTTGGAGGCAACTATTGTGAAGGCATAAATGCCTAATTTTTTGTATTGTTGCAAATATAATAAATTATACTAAAATTACGGTTTTTTAATTGCCATACCTCGTATGTACAGGTCCGAGAGAATTCGACGAGAATTGAATCAACTTTACATTGAAGTGACTTATGATTTAGCCGTAGCCAAAATAGCTTACCAAATTCAGAGTGATGACCCAGAAGAGAAATTTGCTAAGTTATTTATCCATCTCGGAGCATTTCATATTTATTTAGCATACTTCAAAGCTGTGGGCAAATTCATCGAGAACTGTGGTATTAGCAACGTACTGGTGAATTCAGAAGCAATTGCAAGTGGGTCAGTTGGTGGATTTATTAGCTCCAAAAATTACAACAGATGCAAAAAAACTACACCCACGACTCGCATTGGCGTTGCAAATATTACATTTTGAGAGGTTTCTCGAAGATGAAAATATTGTTTTGACTGATGAAATAAAAGAATCTCCGATTCATTTTAACAGTACCGTTGCCGTTAGGCCAAGCATTGAAAAATGTAATTTATTGGAGTTATTTGACAAGTACGAGTACACAAAAAAAACTCTTGATGGTCAGCACGGATTAACTGCACAGTTTTATATGATATAAGTTCAGTTAATTAACAACTACCTTATACTAGATCTCAGTATCGGCCCGGCAGCCTTCGACCTATATATGTGGGTTTTACCGCGGGCTGCAAATCTGTTTTTTGCTTTCAACCAGCAAAATTATTCTCGAATCATAGTCCTCTATCACAGCAAGTTGCTGGAAGTAGAACAGACTCACCCAGGACTGTTACTAAGACTACAGCAAGGGTCCTTTGGTGTGAAAAGAACGGAGAAAACTTGCTCTAGGATTCCCATTGATTTAACGATGGAACAAACCTCCAATACTGATGCGGCAAATACCTTGACTGGAATCAGTTTCATAACAAATTCTTATCCTGCACGTCAACGTTGGGCATTAAGTCATAGTTTACGCTGTACAGTTATAAACCTCGTATTAAATGAAACAGGATTAAAAAAATCACAGGATATCACTGCAAACTTGAAGCCAAGTTACATACGGAAACATGTACCATCTCTTGATAATATATGCAAACATCAAGCAGAACGTTAGTCCCTTCGCTACGGATTTAGACAAAGGTTTATTGTTTAATATATCAACTGGAAGAGCAACAGAAGATCGAGTAGTGCAGTTTTTAACCAATATGGAGCAATTTGGAACTTCACAGCACGAACAATTCATTCAAAAATGTGCAGTTGATAAAAAAACGTTTTGGAAAACCAATCAAACAAAATAAAATTGTGTGTAGACACAATTCATTGTAGGGGAGCGGTTTGGGTAAAGGTCTATCAAGTCCAATCATAAATCACTTCACAAATAAGCGGGAAATTTGAATTTAAAATCTTATTACTACAAACTTCACTAGTGTAGTGCCGAAAAAGAAAGTGGCAGTAGCTGGAAAATTGGTGGAAATGCGAATGGAACGTGATTTGTTCGGACAGCTATTACGATTGTCCTTAGAAAAAAAATTAGACATCGACAAGATTCTCTCTCATCGGTTAACACCAGTTTCTCTTGCATTCTGCAAAACCATTGAATACAATGAAGGACGTGCCAAACACTTTTGGAAGTATATCCACAAAATTTTTTAGGCAGCTGGATGAAGGTAAATACACCCGCAAATGGTTTGATGGCGACCAATTACCCCCGACTGTTGAAATGATCACCCAAGACGCCGACAACATTAAAGGTATTTATTTAAATTATTTATAACTGAAGTTGTTAAGTCGAGATTGCCCCCTGCATGTTTTTCTTGATTATATCATCAAGAATGATTTCGGGAAACTTATAATTTAATTGGATACTAATATTTAATGTAATATTTACGAAAAAAGTATCAGCTGCTCGTATGTTGGTGGAAAAATTGTCAGCTGATGCATTATAGGTCGTGCGCGCCAGCTAACGGTGCGTCTACGCTCGGAACCTTATGTGATCCCAGCTGACAACTTTTCCACCGACATACGAGCAGCTGACACTTTCGTGAATCGTATTTAAATTATTAGTATCTAGCCAAATTTCAAGTTGCCCGACATCGTTTTCAAAATTCGCATTTTCGGAGTCATTCGCACCCCTATCTGACAAGTGCCCCACCACCCCCCAGATAGCTGAGCCGGGACTGATTCCCGTCATTACCTAGCCAGCTGACACCCCAAACGTAACTGCATAATGTGGGTACAATCGAATGAAAATATAAAGAAACTACCCGAGTAAGTTGCAATTTTTGTACACGGGCTCCAGGACTACTACTTTTATGAATATTTTGCGCGACAAGCTTTTTGATTTACACAAACTTGTCGCAATTTGAAATTGAATTAACTTAACAAAAACCTAAACTTATTTTATTTGTTTTAGTACATGGCTTGAATAAAAGCTTGTTTTTAAAAAGATTTTTTATTTTGTTATTTATTTTGTGCTTTTTAGTACCCATTTGATTACCATGTCAGGAGGGTGGTAAAGAAATTTAGTCCGCCATCTTGGGGCATCTGCCCTATTGGATTTAGTATGACGTGACTCAACTTATTGTTATCTACCCATCGAGCCCTTTCATTCGATACCAATGTTGGGTACCAAATAGGTAATCGGCCATCTTAGAGCGGCCGCCATATTGAATTTAGTGTGATGTCACTAACTATATCATTGTCTACTCTTCAAGCCTTTTCATTTGATACCCATATTAAGGGGGTTGAAAAGAAAATGGAATCCGCCATCTGTTGTCCAAAAATATGGCAATTTTGGACAACTTTTCGCGCTGTACTAAAAAAAACTTCAAATCGACAAAAACTGTCATGGTCTCAAGAGAGCCGAAAACCCTGTGTAACTTGCTGAAACTATCTGAGCCAGTGGCGCAACGAGGAGGGGGGCTGCCAGGCTGCCCCCCTTAGCTCGTACCAACCAAGCGAAAAAGCACTAAACAATGCTAGATAAAAACATTGCTAGAAAATCGTTTCTTACAAGACCGAATGAATTGTATTTTGTTTAACCTGTATTTTTTAAGTTTATGTTAGGATTGATCAAATTTACAATATTGAGGATATCAGATATCGGTGGTACACATTAGTAGTTGACATTTATTGAAATATTAGTTCTCTAGCAGGCAGTGAACCTAAAACCTAACCAAACCTGCGCAGAACTTAAAACTAATCTGCCTGGCCTTCTGTGTTCTACTGTCCATCATATACGGCAGGGCCGTAGGTAAGGGGGGGTGAGTGTTCAAACCCCTCCCATTGTGAAAAAGGAAGGGGAAATATATCGGTGATGTAACTTTACAATTTTCTATGCCTCAGTTAAATTATCTGTCCTTAAAATTTCTAAAAAACTTCGCCTGCGGCGCATTTTAATAAGCGAACACCTCTTTTTAATTCATTAAAAATCAATAATCATTATGAACCCACCAGGAAATAAATTATCTATATTCTACATTTGGCCCTTTGAGAGGACATGTTAATTTATAGGAAGTGGCAATAAATTTGTAGGCACTAACTTATATTTTTACTTCCACATCACTCAAGGAATTATCTCTCAGGCTTTTATGTAAAATAAAAAAAGTGTACCTACTTCTTACAGTTACTGCATAGTTAAATTATTATTATGGTTCCACAGTTAACAAAGAAAAAATACAATCAGTTGACTTGTGTAGGTAATATTTTTTGCTAATATTAGGTTAAATTTTTTTAGTTCATTTAAAATGTTTTACCTTGAAAATTTGAAAATTTTCGCCTGGAGCGTAATTTTTAACAGTAGAAATGAACTTCTTTTTCCCATCAACAAAGTCTACCTACGACCCTGTAGGGAATACGTGTGCTATATTTATCACTTCAAACCGATTCATATTGAAAAGCTAGGTAATTACTCTCAAAACAGCCAAAGACTGAAACTATACCTAATTGTTTAGTTTTCAAATTAATCTTTTACAGCTTTGCTCACTTTTATTATTATTATTAAGTAATTCTATACAAAAATAATAGTAACATTGTCAACCAGCCCCCCGCCCTGACAATAATTTCTGGTTGCGCCACTGATCTGAGCACCTGAATGGATAAAGCTTCTCAGTGCCATCAATTTTATAATATAAAAGTTTTCCTCTGTCTTTTAAAATAAACATTCCAGCGCTATTAATACGCTTCCTGAGAATAACAAGGTTGTATGTTACAAAATGTTGCATGTACATCCTTTGAAATTGAAAATAGCTCATCTCGGGAGATGTAGCCATAATTCAATTTCAAAAAATAAACTTTAACGCCCTGTATCTCTTAAACAAACAACATTTCTATAAGGCATATTAGCCTCAATCCTAATATTTTGGCCCAAAATATATGCGCTTGCACTATGTGCCATTATTATTGACTCACCCTGTATAACATGACTGCTCATTTGTCATTTAACGATACTAAGACTGTATACTGCGCAATTTGGTCTGAAGCACTTCACGGAAGAGCAGGAAATGATATTTGCCAGTGCAGTATACAAAACTTTAAATAGAGTAGCAGAGGACTTTCCACTGTTAGAAGAGCTGATTGTGTAGCGACAGCTGCATCCCTCAAATTCGCAATAGTTTAATGGGCTTTACAATCGCACATGTCCTACAAAGAAATGAAAGCCTGAAAAAAAGTACAATGAAATTTTCGGTCCCTGGGCACTCATGCATCCAAGAAGTGGATTCAGTGCATAGTGCCATTATACAGTGAAGCTTCAGAAGATCAGAATATTTCTCCCGTTTCATTACTAAGAGTGTTGTTAAAAGTAAATACAAAAAAGCCATATACCATACTGCAAATAGAACTGCAAGACGTTTTGGATTTCAGCTGGCATTCCTCTAACATGAAGTATGACCCATTTTCGAAAGTTATTTCCTTGGAATTCACTAAATATATTAACGAAATTAAATTTCGGACATCTTTTTCTGAAACAGAATATACAACGGCTAGCTTAAGACAAAGAAATCTAAGGAAACATCATGTCACCGCAGAGGCAGCTGATGAAGTAATATCACCTAGTCCTACAGGTTCTGATATTAAAAGGAGTAATGTTAAGGGCTTTCTGGTCCCAAATAAAGTAGCTGCCATTAAGTCTATGTATAATTGGATGCCAGAAGTCGATAATAGTTATTTATATTATTTTTTTTAATTCGAAAAAAAAATCTTTTATTAGGCCAAAACATAATCATAAGGGATCACCCGTCCATGAACCGACTACGCGCGGCACTGCTTGACTTTGACGATCGCTCTACCTAGGTCAAGTAAGATGAGACACCGCACTTTATGACAGAAAATCCAAACTGCTGCCTGTTGTGCAGCCTCCATATAAAATAGATAGAATATTTAAACCTACTAAAATATTTATACTGAAAAATTGCGCTGATATAGGTAACAATTGCGCAATTTGTACGAAAAGTTAAATGGGATTTATTGGCCTGGTTTTGAATATTTGGTCACTTTTGACGGGCGATCGCTCCGCGTCTGATGTTTAGATCTCGCCAAGGCCTACTTATTGAAAAAAATCGTACAATAATGGGTTACTTCAGTGCCGATTTCTGAGCTTTTAATGACGATTTTGAGACACTTTACTGCCGATTTCAAGAAAAATATATTACGAGAACATTTTTTCCAAAATGACCCAAGAAACAAAAAAGAAGTGAATATTTTGTAAAAATATTTTTAGGTGTATACAGGGTGATTCAGTTCCGGTGCTCAACATGGGGATCTCGGAAACCGTATCAGATACGAAGTTGGTCAAATGGAGGCAAACTTGCGCCTTTGGGCGCCTAATAATATGCCGTTGAGAAAGTTAAAATATTTTCATGGGTTGCTGAGATATTTAAGAAAAACCGAATTTTTTAAATTTAGATTTTATTTTTTTCTGGCGCCATTTGCGTTAATATTGAAAAATAAGTTATACTTTTGCATTGCAACTTTTTCTGGACTACGTCATAGTATTTTTAGATTTTCGGGGCGACGTTTCGTTTTTGAGATCGAGGGATCATCTTCACTTTTTTAAATACGGACCTGGACTTTTTATTACATATTTCGAAATGAATCGTTGTCCTGAGTACAACGATGTATGACACATACATATTTCTTCTTGTTTTAGCTGCTAAAATGCACATTTACTAAGAAAAAAATTAATACGGTCCTGGACTATGCATTTTTCTCTCTTTTTTCAAAGCTATTCCGATTATAACAGGTGATCATTATTTTAATACCTACTGGATTAATTATACTACATGTTTGTCATATTTTGATTTTTTTTATACTTTAGGTAAATAACAACAATAATTACTAACAATAGTGAGATACATTTTACCTAAAGTATAAAAAAGAATTTTATAATATGACAAACATGGAGAATAATTAATCCAGTGGGTATTAAAATAATGATCACCTGTTATAATCGGAATAGCTTTGAAAAAAAGAGAGAGAAATGCATAGTCCAGGACCGTATTAATTTTTTTCTTAGTAAATGTGCATTTTAGCAGCTAAAACAAGAAAAAATATGTATGTGTCATACATCGTTGTACTCAAGACAGCGATTCATTTCGAAATATGCAATAAAAAATCCATGTCCGGATTTAAAAAAATAAAGATGATCCCTCGATCTCAGAAACGAAACGTCGGTCGCCCCGAAAATCTAAAAATACTATGATGTAGTCCAGAAAAAGTTGCAATGAAAAAGTATAATTTATTTTTCAATATTAACGCAAATGGCGCCAGAAAAAAATAAAATCTAAATTTCAAAATTCGGTTTTTCTTAAATATCTCAGCAACCCATGAAAATATTTTAACTTTCTCAACGGCATATTGTTAGGCGCCCAAAGGCGCAAGTTTGCCTCCATTTGACCGACTTCGTATCTGTTAGGGTTTCCGAGATCCCCATGTTGAGCACCGGAACTGAATCACCCTGTATAATGATTATATGATATGATATATGATTTCCGTAGATCAAAATAGTGATAATCGATCTCCATTTTGGGTTTTTGTATCAAAGAACTATGTAATACTCAGTCAGCGAATAGTTTTGCTCAATTTGAGTTTTTTTTTATATTGCGTGACAAGTTGGCCATGGATGCCGATTTCTTTTGCGGCACCACTTGGCTGTCCAAAATTGCCACATTTTTGTTTCTTACGTTTTTTTTGTAGGGCGCAAAATAAGCATAGGCCCTGCCCTATGGAAAAGAAGGGGGCATACGCCCCTTATGATGGCAGTCGGCAGCGATGGGTGCTGCCATATGAAAAAAGGAGGGGGCATTCATACCTTGTTGTGGCAGTCGGCAACGCCCATTGTCAAATGCCACAAAAGATGCCCATTCTTTTTTCCTACGGCAGCACCTATCGCTGCCAACTGCTACCATAAGGGGCATATGCCCCCTTCTTTTTCCATACGGCAGCGCCCATCGCTGCCAACTGGGACAAATGGGGAGAATGCTCCCTTATTTTTCCATAGGGTAGCGCCCGTTGCTGTCAACTGGCACAAATGGGGCGAATGCCCCCTTCATTTTGCTTCTCAATGCCTTTTTTGACTGGCATTATTTTGATTTATTTGGAATTTCCTCTTTAATTCTTGGCAATAGTCGGCATTGCTGTGAAAATGGCCGGCATTACTTACTGGCATTGATTGAAGGAAGTGGCTATTTATACGTCCGACTGATACAAACATCACTATACGTCTTGCGCTCTCATTGGCGGCCTGAGTCACGTGAGTTCTTTGGATGTGCATTTAACTCCGTACACGTCCGAAGCCGAAGTAAACTAATATTTAGATACGTCAGAAGTGCATTTTTCTCAAGCATCTTTGCAATAAGGAGCGTATGCACTGCTCCTTTTTGGGGGATAGAGGCTACCGTATGAAAGAAGAAGGGGCCGTTCGCACCATATTGTCGCAATCGGCAGCGATGCACGCTGCCATATGAAAAAAAAAGTGGTAATATAATTTCCAATGGTGTAACCCACCCCTGATTTTCTTGAAATTTTGGCTACCCCCCGACCGCGCCGAATGTCGGGGGGTAGCCAAAATTTCAAGAAAATCGGGTTTGGGTTACATCATTGTAAATAATTACCACTTCATTTTTCATTCTGCAGCTCCCATTGCGGAAAAAGTAGGGCATACGCAATATAAAATGAGACAAGATAGGTCTAAATAATCTCGGACATCATCCAATCGACTTAGTAAACAAGCCGATTCATAATCCATCGGACGGTAGAAGTAAGGTTATGTGTCACGTGACTGAATCGACCAATGAGAGCGCAAGACGTATACTGAGGTTTGTATCCGTCGGACGTATAAATAGCCACTTTCTTGATTGAAAATATATATAAAATAATGTGCATTGTTTGGCAATATATGTACAAATTTGGGACCAGCGGTTGGCCCCTCGTTATTTACTTCTAGTATAGAGTATTGTGAGGACATGAATTATTATTATAACATTATAAACTTAACACTTACCAGTTCTCCAAGTTTCACATAATCTAAACGCCAACGAACAATAACATCAAAGGCACTTTGAATTTTTATTACTTCTCACTCCGACTATCCTTCATGAGCATTGTGCTGTATTCTTTTACCATATTATTTCGTGATATGTAATAGATACACTTTGTAGGTACATGGTATAGGTACCTACTTGGATCATTGCATGCTCGATGCCCGATAGAGGATTTTCAACTCAGTAGAATCATCTAGGTATATGCTGAATTGGGCCCATAATGGACTGTAGCTTAATGAATACAGTTAGATAACATAAAACCTAAAATGAAATACCTATTATAGCAAAGTAAAAATTATAATATTTTAGATAGGTAGGTACCTGGACATAGTTTCGCTTATTTATAGATACAAAACAGCAATTGCGTGTATGCGTGTGTATGCGACATTTAATGCCCTTTTATTATTCTAAAATACATTATATTGACACTGTTGTTATTATTTTACAAAATACCAGAAAGTGCAGGCAGAAAAGCCATGCGGCCTAGCTTGTGCTTGTGCCACATAACACGAAAAATATAAAGGAAATTTAAATGGACGACCTTCAACACTAATATAGTTCGGAAATCAACCGCTGCAAGATCATGTCGCAGTTGAAGTTCAAACTTTCACACCTAATATTGATATGTTGTGGGAGCTAATGTAGCGTTACTGGCGTTTGACTGTTGGCGGTCAAATTACTAACCTAATTTTATTACCATAAGCCGACATGAAAAATTTATTTGTAATTTACTCATTTGCTTTATTTTTTTGAGAATTCCCTTAATTTCAAGTGGGTAAGTACCTAAAGATATTTCAATTTATTAAAATTCTTGAATTTAATCCCTATTGAATAAATTGATCGACCTTTATGATATTAAAAATACCTGTGTATATCGTGTTTGGATTGTGCCCGTTTTTTATTATTCACAGAAAATCTACTACGAAAACCCAGTTTATGCTGTTAAATATTGTGTTGTCTGAAATTCCAGCATTATGGAAAGAAAATCCAATAAGTGTTCTGTGCCAAGATGTGATGATAAGACCAGTAAAAGACATAGGTTTCCTTTAAAGAATTTTACTATGATGAAGGCCTGGCTGAATAATATTGATAGCCCAGTGTTAAATGGAATGTCTCCAGAACAAATTTACAAAAATCATTATATTTGTGATAGACATTTTTCCGAAGATTTTAAAGTTCCTGGCACAAAGAGAGGTCTGAAAGCAAATGCTGTACTTAATTTGTATTTGACAGGTATGAAAAAAAATTGTTAACTACAACTTATAATAAAAGTAGGGGAGAGTGGGGTACATACGACAGTGGGGTACATTCGTCATACCCCTAAAACTTTACTGATTTTTGAATTTTGCGCAAAAACACTTGGGGGCAGGGTTACCAACATTGCGTTATCGGCTTTGACTTAGTTTGCTAGGCGATAGAAGTGCTCTTTTAAAAATCGCGAGAAAAATCGTTTCTTGGTTAATTCGAGGTAAGTTTTTTATATTTTTGAAATTGCAAATCTCTCTTGCTAAAACTGTTGATATATTTAATTAAATTTAGCCTTAATATTTGGTTGGGTTTATAAAAACAAGTGAGCATGCTTTCTAACCTAACATTCAGCACAACCTGCCTTGAATATCTACAAAAGCAGAAAATATCATGTGGGGTACATTCGGCAATGGAGTATGGGGTACTTTCGTCACTATGCCGAATCTACCCCACGTTTCCTAAAATTAGCTACAGTGTAAAGACTTCAATTGTTTGTTAAAAAAATACTAAATAGATCGCTTTTATTTTTTGTAGATGCCCCGCAAGTATATAAAAAAAACCAATAGGGCCGATATTAGTGAGAAAAATATTAAATTGGCTGTGCGTGAGTATTTTAAAAAGTCACTAAATATAAGCGAGGCTGCTAGACAATATGGCATAAAAAGAACAACATTACAATCAAGAATTACTACTTTACTGAAGAAAAAGCCACTACAAAATCTTACTAATCACGACTCTGGAAATGAGTCAGAAGAGGAGGCTAAAAAATATAGTAGCAAATATACTGTTAAGCAGGTTTTTACAATGGACCAAGAAGTTCAACTTCGTGATTATATAAAAAAATGTTCAAACCTCCACTATGGTTTGTCCTATAAACAAATCAGGATCTTAGCCTTTGAATTTGCTAAATCAGCTAACTGTAAAATCCCTGAAAATTGGGAAGCTCATAAAATAGCAGGTTTGTTTTGAATAATGTTACTCTATGTTACAAATTTTATTTATTAAAATTTCAGGAAAAGAATGGTTACTGGGCTTCATGAAAAAACATTCGGATTTGTCTTTACGAAAACCAGAAAGCACCAGTTTGAACCGTTCAGTGGCATTTAACAGGCCTGTTGTAGAGGACTTTTTCAACAAATATATGACGATCTTGACAAAGTATAAATTTAAAGCTGAACAAATCTGGAACCTTGACGAAACCGGCATCTCCACAGTGATGAGGCCTGTTAAAATAGTTTCTACAAAAGGAAAGAAGCAAGTTGGACAAATAGCCTCAGATGAACGAGGTGTACTGGTGACTTTCGTTGGCATTGTCAATGCAATTGGCACATCGTTGCCTCCAGTTTTTGTGTTCCCAAGGCTACGTAACCCTCAGGAATATTTATCAGAGGGTTCACCAGCAGGTTCTGTTGCACTTGGCAATAAATCGGGATGGATGACGTCAGAACTGTTCCCTGAAGTATTACAACATGTCGTCAGTCACACACACTCTACAGTTGGCAATAAAATACTTTTAATTTTGGATAACCATGAATCCCACGTATCTGTAGAAGCAATCAGATACTGCAAGTCGAATGGAATTGTGCTCTTCTCATTTCCGCCACATACCACCCATAGATTGCAACCATTGGATGTGGGGATTTTATGGCCCCTTCAAAACGTACCTTGCAACGGCTTTCAACGAATGGCTCCTTTCCCATCCCGGTCAAAAGATCACTATCAGAAATGTAGGCCATCTATCCAATAAGGCTTACGAAAATGCATTTTCTATGAAGAATATTAAAAGTGCTTTTACAAAAACTGGTTTATGGCCACCTGACAGGCTTGTTTTTAATGAGACAGATTTTGCCGCTAGCAGTGTTACGGACAGGCCAGTTGAATCAACAAATCTAGATATTTCAGGCACTGACTTAGCATTTAATCCTGAGCAACCATCAACTTCTGGTCAAAACAACTGTGTGGGAACACCAGAAAATATGCAACCTACTAGCTCAAATTTATCAGAAAATGACTTCATATCACCAGAAGAAAACTACTTTGAACCAGACGAGCTGCCAGCAACACCAATTTGTGGTCAAAGTATCAGAACCACGAATTCCAGTGGGCCTATTTTAGAACAACTTTTCCCCTACCCCAAGGCAGATATTACAAGAAAAAGAAGCAGAAAAAGGAAATCAAAATGCACTGTTTATACCGACACTCCAGAGTTGCTTGTCAGAGAAAATATGGAACTCGAGAAGAAAAGAAAAGAAAAGAAGAGGTAAGTAGTTGAAAAGTGTTGTAAATGTTGAAATCAACACAAGATCGAAGAATATGTATTTCTAGATCAATACCTATTTTTGTAACCTTAGGTCAGAAACAAAAAAGGAGTAAGAAGGAATTTAGTTCCCAAGAAAAAGGTGCAACTGCACAAATCACAAATATCAAAAAAAGTGACAGAAGATAGTTCGAGTGAATCAGACGCATCTTTGGACAATGTTATGTCAAATAGTAGTGATGACCTTGAAGAATTCGAAACTGTATCAATCAACGAAGAGTTTGAAATTGGAAATTTTGTTCTAGTGAAATTCCCAACAAAACTATTAGTTATTCATTACATAGGACGCATCTTAGAATTAAGTGGTCCTTTATTGACAGTCAAATTCATGAGGAGAAAGGGACTTGGTCACACTTTTTTGGTTCCAACTGTTGATGATATTATAGAAGTTGATGTATCGGATGTAGTTGCAAAGTTAAATGTACCATCTCAGTGTGGAACAGCAAGAACTTCCTCAATATATACATTTAACTACAATTTTAGTACCTTAAATGTGAAATAGTTCGGAATACTTACTTAAAATACGTAAAATAGTATTCTATTAACCAATATTTTCATAGTTATTTACCAGTGACGGAAGTACCCCACCCCCATGCTGAAAGTACCCCTCTGGTGGGGTAGATCGACAAATTGTAGTTTTTTTTTTAAATATAATATATAGAACTAATGAAGAAAACTACTCTTTTAATTTTTTTTCCCTAGATGTCCAAAATATCATAGAACAATATGATATGCATAGTTTAATTTTATTACGAAATATTACAGCCCTATCGCACAATTCTTCAAAAACTGACGGATGTACCCCACTCTCCCCTACCTAATTAAATATGAAAATATTCAAACCACAAGAACCTGTGAAAACTATAAGACATAGCATTTTAGCAATGTTTTCATGTAGTTTTTTTGTAATTATTAAATCAAAGTGTTATAGGTCTGATGAACAGGTTATTATTTTTTAATTTAATTTTAGGAATCTCTGAAAAGTTGACCCAATCATCAACAATAGTTGTTGAGTCTGTGATTCCAGCACTTATTGATACCCAGCCTGTTCCCTTGAAACAACAGCCAACAGTTGCTGTGGAATTTGAATCTCCGCAAAAAAGGCTCAAACAGAGTAAGTTATTTTCATTTTTTGGGCCAGTGGATACCTATGTGTCATCTTAAATATAATTTTAGGAATCTCCGAAAAGTTGACCCAATCATCAACAATAGTTGTTGAGTCTGAGATTCCAGCACTTATTGATACCCAGCCTGTTCCCTTGAAACGACAGCCAACAGTTGCTGTGGAATTTGAATCTCCACAAAAAAGGCTCAAACAGAGTAAGTTATTTTCATTTTTTTGGTTTTAATTGGGCCAGTGGATACCTATGTGTCATCTTATTTATAATTGATATAGAGAATTAAGATTCGTATATTTCCTGGACCTTTTAGTCCATTGTCATCGGAGCGAAGTCGTTCGATTTCAGTATTCTGATTTAGCAACTCAAATACATTTTGTTTACTACTATGTGTCGTTATTTTGGATAATTAATATTAAAAATATTACACAAAATCAATACAGATGATCAGCTGATAAACTGGGAAACCATGTGACCCCCACGTGACCCTTAAGAAGGTATTTCATTGGCCGGAAAGGCAATGGCAAACGGAAAAAGATAAATGTTGGTTATCCCTGACGGAACGGCAAACGGCAAAGGAAATTGACTTTATAATAATTAATCTTTGATGTCCAACTTTCAAACGTCAAACGAAAACGTCAAACGTCAAAGTTTATAGATCGGGCTTAATGTCGGACGATTTACTTCAGACGTTTATGGAGCTAAATGTACGTCCAAAAAAGTCACGTAACTCAACTCGCCAATCAGAGCGCAAAACGTATACCGACTTTCATATACGTCAGACATAGACAAGGGTCAGACGTATAAATAGCCACTTCCTTTATAATAACTCATTGTATTTTATTTACATTACATTTTACATTGCATTTGGAAAATATAATGAATATATTTTTTTGTCCCTCATTTTCAGGACAGATATTGAAATATGTCAATGCAACAAGGCAATCGCAGTTAACTCCACGTTGCAAAGTTTTTTATAAAAAACTCACAATTTGGGCTAGAAGAAATGCGAACATGGGAAGAAAAATTGACAATTTTCAAGAAAGGTTGCAACATGCAGAAGAGGTAATTCAAACCACTCCGTTTCAACATTTTAAAAATGTCAATCGCACCACTTACAATTTTATAATGCAGCAAATACGCACACAAACGCAAAAACCAAAAAGTAGACGATTCACAATAGATGAAAAAGTAATGTCCTTGAGTATTTTAAAAGCTGGGGGTAGAGGATACCGTTTATTGTCAAAAATATTCTGTCTCCCATCTAAGCGAACTTTAGTAAATTTGGCCAATAGATTAAAGTTCAAAGCAGGCATAAATGAACATTTATTTAATGCTCTTCAACAGACCTGTGCTAAATTTAAAGATGATAGAGAGAAGTACTGCTGCCTAATATTTGATGAGGTTGCAATAACTCCTAATTTAAGTTATAACTCTAAAGATGATTGTCTAATGGGCTTGGAAAACAATGGCATTTTGAGAAATCCGTTTATAGCAGACCACGCCAATGTATTTTTGTTGAAAGGTATTTTTAAGCAATCTGTGACCAAGGTACCAACAATGTAAAAGCTGTAAAAGACCTTATTGCTGAGACAAATCAGGAGTATTTAAGAAGAGGAGAAGAATTCAAATTCAAAACTTTTATTGTGGATGAAGAAGAAATTGTGCCATTATATGATGTGCCTCATCTTTTTAAAGGAATAAGAAATAATCTTTTATCGAAAGATCTACATTTTACTTTAAATGGAAAGAATAAAGTGGCAAAATGGGAACATATAAAACAATTTTACTTTTTGGATATGGCAGATAACACTAGACTTTGTCCGAAATTAACCGACAAACATGTTTTGGCTTCAAAAATTAATAAAATGAAAGTGTCATTATGCACTCAAGTGTTTAGTCACCAAGTCGGAGCACTTATGTTGAGAATTTCAAGGTGGGGTATGTATGTAGCATTTTCTAATTACCTACGTATTGACTAATTCACTTTTCTTAGCAATAAATGATCGTCTCGGGTTAGATGAAAATGCAGGAGAAACCGCAGAACTGATTCTGTTGCTTGATAAGTTGTTTGATAGCTTGAACGGGAATTCCAAAAATGCCCCATCAAGTAAACCCTTAAAAGGCGGTGTTACAATAAATTCAGGTCATGAAGAATTTTGGAAGGAAGCTTTGAGTATTTTAAACTCCATGAAGTTTTATTGCCCCAAAAAGAAACAATTCGTTTCAAATCCATCACTCAGAAATTTAAAATTTACTATTGAAGGATTTATAAGAATTGGACAAATTTTGCTCGAAAATGGCCCTCTCTTATATTACCTTCCACGGGCTTTTAATCAAGATCCACTTGAAAACTTCTTTGGGGCAATAAGAAGTCATGGAGTAAGAAATGTATCGCCCGATGTGCAACATTTTATAGGGTCTTTTAAATCATTAATTATTAGCAATTACATGTCCTCTCACTCTCCTGGGTCAAATTGTGAAGAAGATTTTAGCGAGGGAGCTCTTGATAACTTACACACTTTTTTAACGGGAGAAGCAATGGAAGGTGTTTTTCCATTAGAACAAGATGAGAATATCGAAATTCCAACTTCTATAGGTACCTTAAAAAAGACCCGGGTGAGTGAGAACACTTTATATTATATATCAAGTTACATAGCAAGCAAGTTTAAAAAAGAATTTATAAATAATTGTGACATATGTAAGAGCAATTTGACAACACATTCAGACGTTACATATTCGGAATTTGTTAGTGTGCGAGAATACGATAACTGCAATTTAGTAAGGGCCGGAGGATTTCTTAATTTTGCAATTAGCCGAAGTGTGTCCTACTTATTTTATTTAGTTCCTAGGCTCTGTCATAAAAATAATTTATTAAAAACTCTGGCGCATTTATTATCATCAAAGGTTAATTTCTTAGTTTTAAATTGTAAGACGCATAGTAATTTAGCTGCGAATGTCAGAAATCTAATTGTAAAATGCATTCTTTATTTTTGGTGCAAAAGTGTTGCTAGGATTTTAAAAGGAAAAGATAAGAAATTTGAATATTTATATAAGTCTGACCCTAAATCTCTTCAACTGGATCCTATTAAAGTTTTAGCGTACAGAAAGTATGTTTCACAAATTAAAAAAAAGAAATAATTTTAATGTATTAGTACAGTCATGAGATATGATTTCAATAATTTTTTAATAGGGTGTTTGCATTTTTTATAGGGTTGAATTTATAATCAATCGACGTGGAATTTTGAGGGCTACAACTTTGCCATTCAAGTGAAAATTGTATAATTTTTCCCTGACGACTTTACCGCTGTGAGCAAAAATGTAGCCCGGATTTTTCTAAACAATTTCTCTCACTGGGTCGAATTAGTAGGTCTTACGGTCTAGCAACAATCCAAGACCATTTCCAATCATCCCTTAAAAAACCCCATAAGAATAATTTCTGTTAGCATTACAATTTTAGCGCTCCCATCACCCACACAACTGACAAAATCATGCATGACTGTACTAAATAAATTTAGCTATTTCAAATTAATAAATTAATTAGTCAGTTTATTTGAAGGCTTTTTTTGCAGTAACTGCATATATCCTTATAATCTCGTTTTGCTAAACAGTGTGATATGCTAAAGTTTTTACCATATAGCAAAATTTTAATTGAAGAATGACAGCAATTTTTCGAATTTTGCTGTATGCGAATTTTTAGTTTGTTAGAGGGTTGTGTTTGGAAATTTTGTACAAATATTTGAAATGTTTCTTATGTAGTTTTAAGGAAAGTTCTTTATTTTTTTTTTCAATTCAATGCTCTTTCCTCGATACAGTCCGACTGGAATAGGTGAAAAATTAAATTACATCTTAATTTTTAACCTTAGCTGGGCTGTACCTCAGAGTAGACTCAATTGAAAAAAAAATTAACAACTTTTCTTAAAATCATGTAAGAAACAAATCAAATATTTGTTCATAATTGCCAAACAACCTGAATATAAGTTTCAAATTACCCGCCAAAATTTTCTGAGAGCCCGCCCTCTATTACGTAGTTCGACTATATTTCCGCAGTCGCAGTACAGAATACAGAATTCTGTTTAAGTATTAAGATAGTACTGAAATCAGCCGCTTCAAGTCTCTGAAAACAAGGTTCAAGTGATCACATGGAAGTTTCAGTTATATTTTTCGTGTTATGTGGCTTGTGCAATTTTTTGAATTTTTTGTTTGTTTGTTTGGATCGTAATCACAAAACACCAAGGATAGGTTGGAAAAATATTAGTTGCTAGCGCTAGTCCCAGAACATGATAAGCTGCTACACAGTTACAGCCAAGTTAAATAGAGTCATCCGTCAGCGCAACTTTTATGGGGAAAAAGTTTTTTCAGTATTATTACCAGCCCACACGTAATTACTATGTAATTATATTATCGAGAACCAGGGATAGGGCCGTAGCTAGAGTTTGTCGATGGCGGTTCATGGCTGAAATTTTTGTTCAGGTTAAAATGAAATCGGTTGAGACAAATTTCTGAATTCCAAATTTTAAATATATAGCTTTGTTCGAGTTCTCTCACGAGAACACTACGTTTACTTGGTAGTAGGCCTCTTGGCCGAATACGTCACAAGCACGGTTGCCATCCAGAAATATAGAGGAGAACAATAAGAGAGTCGCAGTCGCAGAGGATTGCTCGATCGGACAAATTCTCCGCCCGCGTGACGTCACCGCTAGACCTATATCTGCTAGGCGCGCGGGGCGCTACTGTTTAAAATACAGTGTGGATAGAAATTGTGGAATATTGCTTATCGTCGCTGTTAATGCAATAGGTCGTATGTCACAAATTAACATTTTTTGTTTAATATATTTCCCGAACCAAAATCAAGGCTTCTACCACACTCCAAGACCTCGTATGTCAATCATAATAGATACAGCTGCGCGTGCGTATTATCTTATATCTCTCATGTCTTAATATCTCTGATTTGGTTACAGCAATTTGTAGTATGTCAAACACCAGGTAAACAGCTGCATTGTTTGTGTATATTTTCTTGTTTTTAAGGTGTTATAATACCCAATATGTGTTGCTAATTTAAGAAATTGTGTTGGAGCATGACTAAAGAGGTAAGTTTTAGTCCAAGAATGATTTTTTTAGTACTATTTATTTGTATATTCAAAAATAGATTTTTATAACCTCACAAAATGGGATTCGTTTTTGACAAACACTTAACATTGATAATTAGGTACTGTCAAATGTTGTTGCTTAAGCTGACTAACGTTTATAACTTTGCTTTTCTTCATAATTAATATTATAACAATATTTATAACAGTATTTCTTCAGGCATAAGAGGTATTGTTTCTTTACTAATTTGATTAGATTTTTTGACATACGAGCTATTGAAAACGATTTGTTGCAGATAGTACACTATGTTTACGAGTAACAGTAGAATCAGCCGCATGCCACAATTATGCATTCAATCTGCAGAGATAAGAGGGCACTCCTCAGATTAAAGAAAGTAGGTACATGCAGATATAACAATAAACAGAAAATTGCGATCCACCAGCCTTTAGGTCGATATTCCTATGAAATGCGTTGTTGCCACTGAATTCCGGTGTTTCGTATAAACAAGAATTAATTTACTTTCAAAAGCCTATATTATTTACTATTTTGAATATAACTCATGTTTTTCATAAAACATATGTTACTATTTTACTATTTTGAATGCAATTTATGTTTTTCGTAAAACATATAGCTACTATTTTTGACTTTTAAATGTTAAAATTTCTAAAAGTATCATTGTCGACGAGCAGGACGGCAACGTCGAATGGCTGACGTATCGAAAATTTTAGAACCGTCTTTGTTTGCGGCCTTGTTTCAGCCTATATCGCGCATGCAGTGTTGCTGAGAGGTGTTTTAGATAATTTTGATTTTTGAATCAATTACTGAGCATATTTTACTAAAAAGACGTTTAAGCAGTTTCAATATGGTTCATAAGTGTGTAAAGTGTGAAAAAGTGGACCATTCTAACCCACATTTGATATTTCGGAGGTAAGTAAGGTTATATTTATTTTTGGGGGGTCATTGGTGTAGCTTGAGGTAAATGCATAACGAAATTTGCCGGTTTATATTTTCAATGTAACTTGAGTTGATTATAATATTATCCTTGATTATTCTATATCAATATAGAATATATCAACTCAATACTCATGTGGGAGAAGAAAAAAACAGCAAGTTACCACCTACCTACAACTGCAAGTGCCTTGTTTTCTTTATTTTAAGGTTTTGTTACATAACTAATAGACCGGCGGGAGACGACCAGTCAAAAGAAACGTTTTTCAAATGCATGCCAATCATATATATGAATATAAATGCCGTAAATGTGCCAATGAAGATAATTTTAAATGCCGCTCGCCTGCAGAAGGGTGTGCAATTCAATTTTCCGTTTACATGAAAAAGTGATGTCTTCGAACGATTTTCAAATGCATGCCAATATATTGTATGATAAATTTGAACTACCAAACGACGATTTACCGATTGGCATGCAGTTCTTAGGTGCAGAACATTGCCAAAACTTAATGCGAAAAGTGCAAAACATTGCAGGTTATTTCAGAAATGAGCAACCTTATGACAAGAACTTACAAAAGCGGATATAGCCGAGTGGGTAAAGGCGCCTGCCTCTGAAAAGTTCATTTATTTCGTCGTAGGTTCAAATCCCACGCAATACTTTACTTTTTTTTAATTATCAACGAAAATTCAGATTTTATTTTTTATTTTTATTGTATACTATGATCTAATGTTATACTAGTCAACAATACCGTCTGCATTTTTGTTGATAATAATAATAATCGTTCAGAAACATCGCTTTTTCCCGCAAACAGAAAATTGAATTGCATACCCTTCTGCACGCGAGCGGCGTTTAAAATTCTTTTCATTGGCACATTCACGGCATATATATTCATATATATGATTGGCATGCATTTGAAAAACGTTTCATCTGACTGGTCGTCTACCGCCGGTCTATAATCAAAATCATGATACAATTTGTGATTGGATTAATGGAAACTAGCTATTTTATTTTGCTGTATAAATCCAACATATTAATGTAGATTATGCCATTAAAAATAAATATTATGAAGGCTAAAAGCTGAGTTATACAGCAAATACAATTAGAAATAGGACTAGCCAGTAGAAAACTATGTTGGGAACTCAGACCAAAGAAACAATCTTTAATCTGAGGTTGGGAATAAATTATTTATGGTTCCATTTGTCCAATATCGAGGCTATTTCTTATTCCTTATTTTATTTTATTTGCTTTATAAATAGCATAAACTGATAAGTCATATTTTTCTTGCAAAGTTTAAGTAGTAATAAAAAAGTTTCCTGTGTGCTGCGAACTTAATAAGAAGAGACACACTGTGTATAAGAACTACAAGGTTGGTAAAATTAGGCAAAATGTGCAGTTTTTGGGGGACATTGAAAGTCTGGTTTCACATTTTAAAAAAAAATCTATCCCCAGCTAGAGGGTTTTTCGAAAAATAAATAAAAAATAAAAAATCAAATATCTAAAAAAGTATAATTTGGTAAAAAAAACAAATTTAAGTTTTATTATGAGTTTTTTTAAATTTTCATTACATTTTCATTAAAAATACCAAATTCAAAAACGTCAAAAGTGCAAAAAAATCGTAAAGACTTTTTTTGTAAAAAATATACTTTATGACATGTGGTAAAATAGATTTGATCAATTTTTCGAAAAATCTCCGTAGCTCGGGATAAAATACTTTTTTAAAAAATCTGAAACCAGATTTTCAATATCCCCCAAAAACTGCACATTTTTTATTAATTTGACCAACCTTGTAGTTCTTATAGTTACCGAGATAGCAACCCTGTATATAAATTAATACAAGCTAAAAAATACTTTACTTACAATGAATCATCCCATTTCATATAGGTAACGGCAATCTGATATTATTGAGAAAAATAAAAAAACTGTTGTTCTAGCCATTACGAACATTTTTTAACACGAAAAAATATATCAATGCACTTGTATTGCCATTATTTAACTTAAAAATTAAAAGTAGTAATACATATTTCTATTTTAAATTATACAGTTTGAAGTTATATTGGTAGGTGGTTGGGTTGTGCTGAAAATAAATGTCATATTTTTTTTCTGTTGCTCATACAATCTTTCCACGAAAACATTATAGGTAAATATTTTATTATAGAAAATTGACGTTTTATGAAGTTATTATAAAATGCGAACAGATTCATAGTTTTATAACAAATTTATCCATATTATAGGTTTCCCCTCGATCCTGTGAGAAGACAAAGGTGGATATCCATTTTGGGTTTAAAGGATGAACATGTTATCAAGTATGCCTTCATTTGCTCTGACCATTTTGATTCAAGTGATATTATGACAATAAGTAGGGGAAAGTGGTCCACATTTGGCCATAGGGAACATTCGGCTACCCCCAATAAATCTTAATTGTGTTTTAATCCAGCCATCAGAAATAACAGTGTCCAGCCTTGGCAGTGTGTTACCAGAGCAGATTTGGAGATAATAGTTTTTATTTTGGTACAGTGATTTTTAGTGTTATGAATCTCATTATGGCAGAGAGAAACGCAACCACAGGAAATATCTGTCTCCAGATTTGAGTCTGGGTAAGATTTACCAGTTATATAAGAGACGAAGGATCCTCTGTCCTATTTCATTTTCCGAGAAACCTTCAACAAAGAATTTAATTTACATTTTCACCCACCAATTACGGACTCTTGTAAGAAATGTGATTTATTCAATATTAAAATAAAAGCAGCCGATGAAGTGACAAGGAAACAACTCGAAATTGAAAAAGAACTACACCACAGAAAGGCTCAGAGTGCTAGAGAAAGCCTAAAAATTGACACCGAAATGGCAAAAAGAGAAAACGTGTCGGTCATTTGTTTCGATCTGATGAAGACTTTACCTACACCTGTACTTACAACTGGAATATGTTACTACAAAAGGCCGTTATGGACATACTGCTTTACTATTCATGATATGGGCACTGATAACTCCTACATGTTTGTGTGGGATGAAACCGTGGCCTCTAGGGGTCCTCAAGAGGTGGGCTCTTGCATTTTATTTTATATAAAAAATTTTGTTAAATCGAAACGAGTCATTATGTTTTCTGACCAATGCGGAGGTCAGAATCGTAATATAAAACTATCATTATTATGTAACTATATTACTACATCTCCACATTTCAGTGTGGAAGAAATAGATCACAAATTCCTGGTAAGTGGTCATTCGTACTTACCTTGCGATCAAGATTTCGGACTGATAAAGAAGGAAAAGAGATTCCATCCGCATATCTTTATACCTGAAGACTGGCATAAAGTCATAAAGAATGCTAGAAAAAAAATCCTTTCTCACTGATAAAAATGAATAAGTCAAATTTTATTTCTACCAAAATGCTTGAAAATAATATAACTAACAGAAAAATTTCTGAAGCAAAAACAAAGGTGGAGTGGCTCAAAATCCAATGGTTGAGGTTTAGAAAAGACTTTCCCAACACTATTCAATATAAATATTCAAACAAAGATGAGGTTCATTTTGAAACAGTGGATATTAGTAAAAGGAAATCTGTTTCCAATGAAATAATAGAACTTCCACTTCTATACCCAAATGGAAATATTATTAATGAAGCTAAAAAGAAAGACCTTCTCCAGTTAATGGAATTTATTCCTCCCATATACCGGGAATTCTACAAAAATCTAAAATCTTCAGCACAAGCAACAGGAAGTGAATTAATTGGCCCATTTAATGACGAAGGAGATTAGAAATTCTAAGTTCTGAGGTTTTTTCTATGTAATCTTGTATTAAATAAAGTTTTTTTTATGTAATATCGAGTGAATAATTTATGATAACCCACCAAAGAACTAAAACTATTTTAGATGCAGAGTGGACCAACCCACATTCAAAAATTGAATATAAGTCTTTATCTAGAATTTTGGAAGAAATTCATTAAATATAAGTAACTCTTAACATACTTTAATGATTCAAAACACAAAATGTTCTAAAATAAGGCCATTGTGCGTTAACTTATTTTCATCATATTTTTAAACCCATTTTTCTCATATTAATTTATATTAGGGTTAGTCCGTTATTGCACTCATAGCCTCATTTGTTCTAGATGTCCAGGAATTACATAAAGAAGACCAATCGCTGCGACACTAGTGAAAATAACATTAAACTGGCCATTAAAGCTGTATTAACAGGGCGCTTAAGCCAATACAAAGCTGCCCACGAATATCAAGTAAAAAGACAAACAATACAGTCTAGAATCAAGACCCTTTTAAAGAAAAAGTTGTTACGCTAAAAAGACAGCCCTCAATCAAGAAGTAGTTCTTTTTAAATTTTGGTGGATCATCTGGGGTTACTGCTTGTGAAAGAAATGGTTTTGTTTAGAAAAATCAATTCGTGGTAGTTGGAGTAAATAAACGGGTAAAAACTTCAAATAGTTTATTTAATTTATTCACCATACCATTTTTATTAGTAGTCTCACTTGGTCGAAGAGATTTTGTTTCATCGTCTAATAAACCCTCTTAGCTTTCGGAAGATATTTGCGCTAGGGTTGCATGGATTTTTCTTGGCTTTGTAGTAATTTGTTTCCTGAAAAATAGTGAGTTAGGAATGTACCTAGGTGCTCTATGCTGTTGATGAGTCGTAATGCAAGTGGTTTTGTTGTGAACTTACCTTCTGTGGTTGGTCTTCGAGCTCTGTCGAGAGAACAATGTTTTGGTTTTGTTCAGATTGTTTTTGGCTGCTTTTAGCAGTTCTCAGAGCCTTCGCGATTTGTTACTAGCTTGTGGGACCTAGAATAAAAAGGAATATCGTTAGTTATTAGAAGAATAAAGGACGTACGACAAGTTTTTTTAGGTTATGTTTTGATTTCAACTTGGATTTATTTTTGAAATACTTGTCCACAGATTATCGAATATTATTTGCTGTTCTACTTACTGATGTTGCTGATGTTCCGCACATTCCATAGTTTAATGATATCCAATCTTTTGTTCCACAAAATAAATTGCCAAGTGACGTTCACATCCTTGCGACTGCAGTGACACCTGTTGGACAGTGTCACAAGTTGATCGCATTGCTTGTCATTGGGCCACCTAACGAGTTGTCGCGCCATCTGTCGGTGTCGGCGTGAAGTTTCTCCCATATTCGTGGATTTCGACAGATTCTATATTTGTTTTCATAGGCAGAGTGTAGATGTCCTTCGCATCACGATTTATTGGATTTGGGTTGTTTTTTTGTGATCGCCAACGGATTTTAGTTTTTGCCAGTAATTTGGCACTTCGAGTTCTGGTGTTCCGTTTGAAGCACGGCAAATCGGGAAGTTTTTCCGGCGGCAGATTAGTCGATTACGAGTGTAGTTTCTGGCTCGTCTTGTGTACTTCAAGGATTATTTCGACTGCCTGCACGTGTAACTGGAGGTCCAATACCGATTATGGTTGTGATTGATGGTTATTGGTCCTCTATCCGCTTTTGTGGGATTAAATTGCTCTGTGGAACAATTGGAACCTGGAACCTACGTTCCATCTTGGGAGTAATAATACCCGCTGGTAAGCTAATCTGTGCCTTTCATTTTAGTTCATATTTCTGATTGTGTTTTTTATTTTAGAACCATTGTTCGGATTCATAAAAAATTGGTGTCGACTCACTGAATTTCCAACGGTAAATTCAAGGTTATTTTGGGAGAAGTTGAACTGGAAAAAACCCTCGTTTGGAGGTAGGTTAGGTTTATTGTGTATGTTTATTTTTTTTGGAACTAAATTTAGTCCCAAAGTTCGTTATAGGAATTGGTTAATAAAATACCAATCGCGTAATTTATTTTTAGGGTTTTTTTTTCGGGTCCAGCCTAGTTTTTTCTGCTGGAACTGATTTGTTTTCATTGGACTGCAAGTTTTGAATTTTGGTTTCGACTACAAGATCCGGGTGTACCTACATTGTCCCTTGAGGCGCCGGAGTGACGAAGTGCACTTTGTTACCACCTGATCGCTCTGTGGATGGCTAAGAGGACCTTCATCTGAGACCTCGCCGCATTGAAGGGTCACCAACAGCTAAGTGTTGCATGATCATTTTCCTTTTATATATCAAAAACATTTATCACGTGAATGAGGGAGAGCGTATGCTATCACAGCTTCTTTCTGCGTACGTCGTGACGTTTTGCGTTTATTTGTTATAAACAATAGCGTTCGTCGTGTTGAACTTTTGCGTATAGGTTATGATCTTGCTGCGTATGTTATTGATCTTATGCGATCGTTGTGTAAACTGTACGTGTACCCGTTCGGGGATATAAACCAACTTGTAGTATCACATTCAATAAGTATTATTATTAATAACATCAATTTATTTTAAAATCTCTGTAAGAATAATTTGTCGGTGAATCTAGGAAGACCTAGACAGTTGTGTTATTTTGGATAGTGGTGTGGAGCACCAAAAGAGAATAATTACAACTTTGTCCGTCGACAGCCATTGTTTACTGTTTGTCCGAACCCTAGTAAGTTTAGTAAATGTAGTAGACGGTCATAAATCTTGTTTTATTTTATTTTTATTATTATTTAAATTGAATTTCGAGTTTGGCAAAAATACCTACCGAGAATTTTCTTGGTTTGTTTCTCACTTACATAGAGTGAGGGGTGGTAACAAACTAAGTGGCGCCTTCCCCGTCATCTTTATACCCACGCCCGTCTTCACTGTTTAAAAGCTGGCGGCTACCACACCTTCATCGACGAATACATTGATATACATGGTAGGTAATCTATACATTTTTGAGACAACAATAAATAGCGTTGCAAAGTCAAAACAAGAGCTTCTGGCTGGGTGGGATGATTCAGGCAATGAAACTGAAGAGGGGGCTTCCTATACAAGCAAATATACAGCTCGTCAGGTTTTTACTACAAGTCAAGAGATAGAGCTTGTAGCTTATATAAAAAGGTGCTCCGATTTAAACTATGGCCTGACCTATAATCAGATAAGGAAACTGGCCTACGATTTTGCTCGCGCTTTACCGTCTTCTAAAGCATCACATACTTGGGAGTTGAATCAAGTGGCAGGTTTGTTTATTTCCTTTTTGTCATTTTTTGTTATATAAATTCAAGTTTCAAAATAATTATTTTTTAGGCCTTGAATGGCTACGTGGGTTTATGAAAAGACATCGCAACGATACGCAAACCTGAAAATACAAGTATAAGTAGGTCTATGGCTTTCAATAAGCCAGTGATTGAAGATTTTTTTACCAAGTATGCTCTCGTCATAGAAAAATATAAGTTTAAGCCGGAACAGATCTGGAATCTGGACGAAACTGGAATAACGACAGTTATGCCACCTACTAAAATTGTTGCCACCAAAGGCAAGAAACAAGTGGCTCACATCTCTTCACAGGAGCTAAGCGAACTTGTAACATTTGTAGGTATGATTGGTGCAGCTGGAGGCACAGTACCACTAGTCTTTGTATATCCTAGAGTAAGAAACCCTGATGAATATTTAGGTGATGAATACCCAACCTCAGCCATTGCCCTAGGGAATAAGAAAGGGTGGATGACATCTGACCTTTTCCCAAAAGTACTTCAGCACTTCGCAAGTACTGTTAAATGTTCAGTGGAAAATAAAGTAGTTCTTCTCTTGGATAATCACGAGTCTCACATATCTGCGGATGCCATTAAATTGTGTCGAGAAAAGGGGATCATTTTACTATCATTTCCACCTCATACGACGCATAGAACTCAGCCTCTAGATGTCGGGGTATTTGGCCCCTTTAAGTCATATCTAGCTACAGCTCAGCATGACTGGCTGCTTTCAAATCCAGCAAAATCCCTTACTATTCGACATTTGGCTCGTTTGGCTAAGCAGGCATATGAATGTGCATTCACAATTAAAAATATAACAAGCTCGTATAAAAATACTGGTCTGTGGCCGATAAATTGACTTGTATTCAGTGATGCAGACTTTATGCCCAACGAAGTAACTGATCAACCACTAAGGGAAAATAAAGAAAATGTTAGTACTTCTACTGCCTCCACGGAGAACGAATTGGAGACCAGAACAATCTCACCAGTTCCTTCCACATCAAACCTCGCCAGAGAAATTATTAACAAAACACCTCCAGTGCTTTCTACATCAAACCATGCCAAAGAAATTATTAACAAAACACCTCCAGTGCTTTCTACATCAAACCATGCCAAAGAAATTTTAACAAAACACCTCCAGTGCTTTCTACATCAACTTCCACATTGTGCCAAATTAGGCCATATCCAAAGGTACAATTTGAAGAAAAGAAAAAAATAAAAAAGAGAAAATCGCAGTCAACAATATATACAGACACGCCAGAATACGAAAAGAGACAAAGTTTAGAAGCAGAACGAAGAAGAAAACAAAGTTTAAAACAGAAGAAGGCATCAGTCACAAGAAATTTGATGACAGTGGGTAAAAAACGAAATATTTCTACGTCAAGCGAGTCAAGCACCGAAGTTGTTTTGCAAGATTCATCCGACGAAGAAGATTTTTTTGAAGACTTGAAACTCATCTCCGATAATGAGAATATTGACGTGGGAAATTTTGTCCTTGTGAAATTTCTAGCCTCCAAGGTGGAAATTTTTTATGTGGGTCAAATAATTGCTCTCCAAGATAAGGAATATGAGGTAAAATTTCTGCGCCGTAGAAGAAATACAAATGGCTTTTTGTTTCCTACCGTCGAAGATGTTTCAATAATAGAGAAAAAAGACATTGCAGCTGTTTTGCCTTTCTCTTCCACTCATAGAACTGCAAGAACATCGAGTGTTTTTAAATTTAATGTTAACTTTATTTTATTAAAATATCCATGTTTAACATACTTAGTTCTTGTTTTTTACTCTTATAAGATATTTCAATGTATAGCCGAATGTTCCCCTTCGTATAGCTGAAACTACCCCCCCAGTGGGGTACCTTCGGCCATTTTCCAAAAAAACAATAACTTTAAAAATCGTGAACTTACTTTTAAATATAAATTTTGTATCTCTTAAAACAAGTTCCTAATAAAGCACAGTTTCATGAATAATTATTAGTTTTTGAACATTATGTCCAGTTTTCTTAGATTTGGATCTTAAAGGCTAATATGGCGAATGTGGACCACTTTCCCCTACTACTGGCAAAAAACAAATAAGGCCAGATGCAGAACCTATGTTTGATGCCTCTGTTTTTGTGGATCCTTCATCTTATAGGTAAACACATCAATATTGTTCAGCTTTCATCTATATGTTAACTACACACAAAATAACGATTTTTTTTAACCATAAACGTTTTGTTTTAATTTAGTTCAGACTCCAGCGTTTTTGAAACGCCTCCTAGGAAATTTGTAAGGTAGGTTAACTTTTGTATAATATGATCATGAAGTTTGTCGCCTTTAAAAAGTATTTCAGTATTAATATAATTATGTTTTTGGAATTATGTAACGCGCAATACAATAATTAGTTATTCCTTTTAGATCCCTGAATGTCGATTTTGAAGCTTTACTGCAAGAGCCTGATATACCTAAAAGTGATTCAATACAGTCTGATCATAGTATTGCTGGTCCTTCAACCAGACAAGTGGAGCATTTGATAGAAAGGTATTCTTCAGTTACGAACTACATTTTGTGATCGAAATATTTAAACATTCCAATGAATGTATAAAAATCTTCAGAAGTATGGATAAACAACATATTTTTTTCCCTTTTCGTGCTAGATATTATTAGTTATTACTTTTAGTTCTATGGATGTCGATCTTTAAGTTGTACTGGAAGAGCCTAACATATCTAAAAGCGATTCGATACAGTCTGATATTAAAATTTTCTGGGAAATTATCTTTAGAAAAAAGAATATTTTTATCACAATTAGGTGCAATTCGGCTTTTGTTCGGTCTAGAAGGACCATGAAAAAACAATAGTATATTGAACAACAAGGTTTGAAAACGACTCTTTGCATAAGTCGTGCGTGTGTGCAAAGAGGTTTTCTAACAAGTTTTTACTATATTTTTATACAACTGCAAATAAAAACATAAAACTAATTTTTTGTGTAAATCAACAAAACGATAGATTTTTTTAGATTTTTGACTTTATTAATAAACAAAATTATAAAAAATTCACTCTGAAAGACAGAAGCAAAAAATACATACAAATACAAACCTCGTTTTCTAAAGCAGTTATATAAAAATAAACTAAAAATATAGGCAATAAGTACCTAGGTATATTTAAATATATTTTGCGAGCTTTTGTTTTAAAAAATAACTGAAATTCTTGGCAAATACTCGGGACAAATTTGAAAAAGTCCATACGAACCCTGAAAAGGCTTCTAATCCCTCATTTCTCATACTATACATACTGATGTATTAGGTTTACCTACTTTGAAAAACTATTTGAAATAAAATATATGATTGAGATATTGAGCTAAAATATTAAAAAGCAAGAATCTGTTATTAAGTGGAATTTTTCTACAGTTGTGAAAGTGAGGATATCAATTTTCCTCCAACAAATTGGAAGAGAACCTCAGAGGAAGGTAGTGGATCAACAACAGATATGACTGAAACTGCATCAGAAATGGAGGAAATGATAGAAAGGTAGCTATCCAATTTTCAGCTAATTTCTCCATTAATATATATATATTTTTATCTAAAATGAATGTTAGAAGTCGTTCGGTTTTTAGCCTGGGCAAACAAAAATCATCACCATCTAATATGCCTGCACCCAAGAAAAGTTTCACGAATCTATCGGATCGACACGTAAAGAAAAGGTACTTTTTTAATCAGTTCTGTGATACGTGATATCTACTCTCATTCATTAATAACAACAAAAAAAATGGAATTCTGTTTTCCTTATATTATATTTTCAATTTTAGAAAAATATATGTTGGTGATCTTTCGAGCAGTGATTTTAGTACCCCTGAAAAGAGAAGAAGAAATTTAACATTTGTGATAAGAAAAGAAGGGTACAAATACATAACTTGCAAATGACTGTACGAAGAAAATTGAAAATAACTTCTTTTCAACAATTGATTGATTATTTAAAGGAAAAATGCCTAATTAGCGAGTCCTCCGAATCAACTATAAAGGTAAATGTTATTTCAATTAAAAATATTTAGGAATATTCAACACTCCAGTCTAAATACATAAGCTAAATTATTATTGAGAATTACTATGTGATTACATAATTAGCTTCATGAATAATTCTTTGTAGGCTTCCCTTAGTGGACCAGCGCAGGACATTTTTGGCAGAATGTTAAAAGGGCCATCTCGTCAAAAATACGATCCGTCATTAAGATCATTAGCTTTAACACTAGCGTTTTATTCTCCAAAAGCTTACAACTTTGTGAGAAACACATTTAATCGAAGTTTACCACATTTGGGGACCATTTCTAGGTAGTACCAATCTATATATGGTAGCCCAGGTTTCACCACCGAAGCATTAAACGCCTTGACTTTGAAACAGAAAAGTGCATCCTATCCACTTTTATGCAATTTCGAATGCATGAATTAATGTTTTTGAATTCTTCCAGAGGGTTAAGTTATATATCACCGGCCTTTCTTTGAAAGGAAGGCCGGTTTTATCATCTCAAAGAAAAACAGGTTTTTATGGTCACTTAGTTCATGAAAAACATCTTCTAAAATACATTCTCACCTATAAACTCTCCCAGGATCACCTGGAATTATTTTTTGGGATGATTCGAAGTAAAGGGGGGTTTAATAACAATCCGACGGCTAGGCAATTTGAAGCGTCCTATAAGCGATTATTGGTTCATTCCGAAATTAGAGCGTCAACCACAGGGAACGCTGTTCACTTGGAATCCATTGCAATTTTAACATGTGGTTCAGAACCTAAAGTTTTGAGGACCGAGGCAGGAGGAAACTTGGACGAATTAAGCGATTATTTGAACTATATGGAATCTGTTAAACATGATATTGATAACAATTATTTAATGTCTAACGCTTGGGATCTTACTATCTATGTTGAAGATATAGTTTCATATATTTCAGGTTTTGTAGTAAGAGGTTTAAAAAAAGTTATTAGTTGTAAAAAATGTATTTTATTATTAGAAGCCGATGAAGTTGAATCACGTTTACAGCTTAGAAAAACTTATGTTAGACTTGCCATAGCTTCAAAATTTGTGACAAATGTATGTAAACAGGTGAAAATTTTTTCAGATTTTTTGACTCTACTAAAGGAATATTTAATAAGAAAAACAAAAATTTGATACAAATATTAGTGACGAATTCATTGAACAATTTACCTGCATCAATATTTCATTCATGTGGAGAACATATGTATGACGATGAAATATTGTCAGAGCATCCTTTCCACATTGCTAAACTTATTTTAAAGTCATACTTTAAAATACGTTCCATTACGAAACAATGAAAAAACTAGAGTCCAACAGAAAAACTAGATCTAGAAGCATCAACACAAAAATAATATTGTTTAGGAACGAATAAAAAGGTTGAAAAGATCGCTGCACAATTTATTTATCAAGTAAAACAATAAAATATTCACCTTTGTTTATTGAAAACAGTAGAGAAGATATTATAGTGGTATTTGTGCAGCAATAAATTTCTCTGGCATTTATTTATTGATCCCCTTTTGTGATTAGCAAAATCATTGATAGACATTCGTATGACTAAACAATAAGAAAATTTGTTAAGCATAATTTTCAAATTCTATTATTTTAGAATTACCTTTGTTTAATAGTTGATAATTATTATTGATAACTATATGTTATTATTGTGTGAAAAAATATTTCTTTAATAAATACTTTGTCATAATCCCTTCATTTTTTCTCAAAATGTATCGAGTTAATCGAAGTGTTAATTTTTTTTTACGTAATATAGATTCTATTTTTTGATACAGTAGTCTTTTTTTATAGTACCCACTATTGCTATCTCGGTATCCAAAAGATTGTCAGGATCGTTTAGTTTTTTTTTCAAATATTGCAATTCCAAAAGATGGTGAAAAGTACAATAAAATTTCATTGTATCACTTTTTGTAGAACCTATAATTTAGTAAATATTCAGCAAAATTGTTTTAGATAAATTATCCAAAAACCCTCGTAAATAAGGACACGGACAGATTTTTAAAAATGTGAAATCAGATTTATGTGTTTTAAAATCTGTAATGGTGCAATGGTGGTACTAGGTATTAAGACACCCTATATATCATAGCTTAGAAACAATAAAACAAAATTTCTTAATCTTTATTTGCATAAATTATTTTGAACCATCACAATACAGTTTTTGACCTGGATAAAAGTAATTATAAAAAGACTCCCAAGTTAATTTTTTCAAGTTTTACATCGTTATTTACAATCTAGCTAATTCAATAATATAATAAGCAAGACAAAAAAACGATAATTCAAACTATTCTGTTTCTATCTATTTTCATTAATAGATTTTCCAATTTCCAATATTTCTTCAAAATTACACGCCACTGGTAGTGACAAAAGCAATAGGAGACAGTGTTGCCATTTTATTGCTCTATCTCTTACAATCCAATCAATTAAATAATACTAAATTTTTTTAGAACTCTCAGGAAGAAAACGTAGCAGGAAATGAAAGGGGATTTGAAATTGATTCCCAGGTTGAGGAAGAAACTGACGGTGCTATCAACCCCCAAGACGAGTACCATTCACGAAACGATAATAAAGTGGACTCTGACATTGAAAACGTGTTTGAAGATTCTGGATCAGAATATGAGCCATCGGAAAAAGATGATGTAACTGAAAGTGAAAATAGCACGTCAGATGGATTCGATTCTTGTATTACTGAAAAATCTAACAGTAAATGTTCCAACCAAAAGAATACTGATAACATACCTGCTGATTCGAATTTAGATGGTCGGAAAGGAAATAAGAGAAAAAGTAAAGGCCAAGGCAATCCCAAATTATGGAAAAGAAGTAAGCAAGCCGAATTAAGACTTCATGGAAAGGCCTATATAGGTTTTAGAAAGGACGAATATGGAATTTATAAGTAAAACTCAATTAAACAAATGCGAGGAATAGGAAATAAGTGCAGTGGCCACCGTCAAAAACCTGCGAAAAGTGGAAAAGGAGAGCCACGACAAGGGTTTGAATGTGGTGATATAATAATAATAATAATAATAATAATGCTTGTGCAGACAGAAAGGGTCCCATATTACAACTACACACCTGAGCCTGTTCTTGAGAACAGCAACTACAAGATGTACTGGGATCGTACAGTTCTGACTGATCAACGAGTTGCCCATAACAGACCGGACCTTATAATAGTTGATAAAATTTCTAGGAAGACAACTCTGATTGATGTGGCCATCCCGAACAACAACAACCTGCGTGTGAAGCAAGTCGAGAAGATCGCGAAGTACAGAGACTTAGAAGAACGAATTAGAAGGCAATGGGAAATGGAGAACGTCCAGACGATTCCAATCATCATGTCAACAACTGGTGTTATACCAAAAAGTTTGCTGAGAAACATCAAGGAGCTGAATCTAACTGATAGTCTTTACAGGTCCATGCAGAAAGCGGTACTACTTGCGACAGCCCGAACCGTCAGGAAATTCATGGGGAATGCAGGATCGTCCAAGAACATCAATGTCACCTAGGGCCCGATAACATGGCAAGGGTCTCGTCCGAGCCAGATCCTTTTGGTATCCGGGATGCCCGGGATCTGAGTGAATGTTCCCCGTAGAGGGAGTGCGAATGCCTTTTGGCTAAGTCGATATAATAATAACAATAATAACAACTACACGAACATCTACAACATGGGAGCCAAACGAGAACTAGGGTTCCAACCACCGAAGGTGCTGCGCGGGAACTTCAGCCAGCGTTCACAGAGGCGGGATTACAACGACGACGCATGAAATGGACTGTGTCCATGAATGAATCGATTATGCGTATTTTTTACAGGGTGTCAAACTTAGGACAAGAGATGATCGGCTACCGACAACAACTGCATGCCGAGTTCTGCAGGGAGTTTCCACACATGCAAGTGTCTGAACAAAGAGTGTCAGATCAGTATCGAACTATTCTAAGAAATAACCGAATTCCAGAAACGCGACTTAACGCTATCAAACGGGAAGTTGAGCTAGAGATCCACGGCGAACACATAGACATAGATGACAACATCAACAATGGGGAACTTCAAGCGCCTGGACAACAACTAGAAGCCGAAACGGTAGAACCAACAACCGAGAGTCTGGAATCGGTTAACGAAGAACATTTTGAAGGCTTAAACGCACATATGAGACAGGCAGTATTGCGATACGAAGTCACAGACCCACTGAGCAGGCCACCGCTACCAAGATTAAATTCTTCCAGGAAACTTGCGATCGTGCTCGATCTTATGAACACACGAATTTTACCAAACTATGTTTCAGTGACACCAACATTAGAACGTATGCACATGTTAATCTACTGTGCCGCAACGGCAGTCACCACTGTAATGGGTGCCAAGATCCGAACGGCCCAAGAGTTGAATCGTGCAAGACCAGAACCACGAATGGCTCAATGGGAAATGCGACTAAATCGGAAGATCGAGAGTCTCCGTAAAGACATAGGACAAGTGACGGAATATATCAGAGGAGTTAGAACTAGAAGGATCCAGAGGGCGGTGCAGGCAATAATGAGCCGCACCCAAATGCATTCTCGGCATGACCCCGCGAACATCACTGCTCAACAATGTCTTGACACATTAAAACAAAAACTTTCTGTTTTCGCAGGGCGTCTGAGGAGATACAAGGCTAGTAACAACAGGAAACGAGACAACAAACTCTTTGAACGATCAGAAAAGGGTTTCTACCGTGCTTTTAATTCTAGCGCCGATGCCACAAATGCGAGTTACCCTAGCAGAGAACAGGTCGACGGTTTCTGGAGAAATCAACTTGCCACACCAGGTCCATACAATGTCAGTGCAAGCTGGATCAGCGAAGAACGCGAGATGGGCCGGAACTATAGCCAGATGCAACACGAGCAATTCACAACCGCTGAGGTCTCCGATGTCATCAAGAATTCCCACAACTGGAAGGCACCAGGTCCAGATCATCTCCAAAATTATTGGATTAAGAAGTTGTGGTGCACGCATGAACAGATAACTACCTTAATTAATGAAGTCTTGCTCGATCCTCTGAAAATGCCATTGTTTCTTACACAGGGTGCAACCTACCTGTTACCAAAAGACCAGCGGAATACGTATAACCCTGCCAAGTACCGCCCAATAACCTGCTTGCCTACGCTGTACAAGATAATCACATCTTGCCTTACGCAGCGAATATATGCTCACTGCGAGCGGAACAACATCATTGCAATGCAGCAGAAAGGCTGCTCGAAGGGCGCAATGGGATGCAAAGAGCAACTCATCATAGACTCTGTCATCTGCAACCAGGCTCATTCCAACCAACGAAACCTCCACATGGCTTATGTGGACTACAAGAAAGCATTTGATTCCGTACCTCACGACTGGCTCACAGGTATCTTAAAGCTGTATAAAATAGATCATCATACAGTTTCCTTTTTAGAACACGTTATGACAACCTGGCGCACTAAGATACAACTCAGAACCGCAGACAGTAACATCGAGACCGACACAATCAACATCCGAAGAGGGATTTTCCAAGGAGATTCACTCAGTCCACTGTGGTTCTGCATGGCGATGAACCCTCTATCACATCGGTTGAACTCTACAAAATACGGCTTCGCTATCAAAAGCAACAACGCAGAAGCGATCAAGTTGAATCACCTATTATATATGGATGATTTAAAACTGATCGCCGCAACCAAAAACCAACTAACGCAAATGCTTCAGATTGTAGAGGAGTTCTCCAGGGACATCGGAATGCTGTTTGGACTGGACAAGTGCCGCACCCTTAATATCATCCGGGGAAAGCTCGAACAAAGCGCACACGAGATGCAGGACGGCCAGGAGATCGAAGCAATGAGCAAGGGAGATACATACAAGTATCTCGGGATGAAACAAGCTCAAAGGATAGACCATCGAACAATGAAGACTGATTTAACGAATGAATTCATCAAGAGAGTAAGACAAGTAGTGCGAACTGATCTTAACAGCAGGAATTTGTTTAAGGCCCTGAACACGTATGCGTGCTCTGTACTCAGCTATTCGTTCGGAATAGTGAACTGGACCAACACTGACATCAACAACCTGCAACGAAAAGTTAGGACACTACTGACAAAAGCTCATAAACATCATCCCCGTAGCGCCGTAGAAAGAACAACTCTGCCACGTCAACTAGGAGGAAGAGGATTGGCAGATCTCAGCAAGCAATTGGACCAACAAATATTAAATCTGCGTAATTATTTCTACAGGCAGGCCAACAGCTCCACACTACATAGGGCTATATGCGGAGCAGACGTCTCAACACCGCTACGTCTGACGGAACACGAGCGTCAAAATCACCACCGAACCGACAACGATAAACTACAGAGGTGGTTGGGGAAGCCGCTGCACGGGAGGCATCCTAATGAGGTTAACCAGGAACATGTCGACAAGTTAGCGTCGAACTATTGGCTGACCTCGGGACGAATGTTCCCCGAGACTGAAGGCTTCCTACTGGCCATACAAGATCAGGTTATACCAACTCGCAACTACCTAAAATTCATTGTAGGAGATGCATCGGTAGTGGATGACAGATGCAGATACGGGTGCCCAACTTCAGAAACAATCCAGCACATAACAGGAGGATGTCAGATGTTCGCATCAACGGAATATAAGGAACGACACGATTCGGTTGCCAAGATCTTGCACCAGGAACTGGCGGAAAAGCTGCTGCTTGTGCAGGCAGAGAGGGTCCCATATTACAACTACACACCTGAGCCTGTTCGTGAGAACAGAAACTACAAGATGTACTGGGATCGTACAGTTCTGACAGATCAACGAGTTGCCCATAACAGACCGGACCTTATAATAGTTGATAAAATTTCTAGGCAGACAACTCTGATTGATGTGGCCATCCCGAACAACAACAACCTGCGTGTGAAGCAAGTCGAGAAGATCGCGAAGTACAGAGATTTAGAAGAACGAATTAGAAGGCAATGGGAAATGGAGAACATCCAGACGATTCCAATCATCATGTCAACAACTGGTGTTATACCAAAAAGTTTGCTGAGAAACATCAAGGAGCTGGGTCTAACTGATAGTCTTTACAGGCCCATGCAGAAAGCGGTACTACTTACGACAGCCCGAACCGTCAGGAAATTCATGGGGAGTGCAGGAACGTCCAACAACATCAATGTCACCTAAGGCCCGATAACATGGCAAGGGTCTCGTCCGAGCCAGATCCTTTTGGTATCCGGGATACCCGGGATCTGAGTGAATGTTCCCCGTAGAGGGAGTGCGAATGCCTTTTGGCTAAGTCGAGATAATAATAATAATAATAAGAGGAGTTCTCCAGGGACATCGGAATGCAGTTTGGACTGGACAAGTGCCGCACCCTTAACATTGTCCGGGGAAGGCTCGAACAGGGCGCACACGAGATGCAGGACGGCCAGGAGATCGAAGCAATGAGCATGGGAGATACATACAAGTATTTCGGGATGAAACAAGCTCAAAGGATAGACCATCGAACAATGAAGATCGATTTAAGGAATGAATTCATCAAGAGAGTAAGACAAGTAGTGCGAACTGATCTTAACAGCAGGAATTTGTTTAAGGCCCTGAACACGTATGCGTGCTCTGTACTCAGCTATTCGTTTGGAATAGTGAATTGGACCAACACGGACATCAACAACCTGCAGCGAAAAGTTAGGACACTACTGACAAAAGCTCATAAACAACATCCCCGTAGCGCCGTAGAAAGAACTACTCTGCCACGTCAACTAGGAGGAAGAGGATTGGCAGACCTCAGCAAGCAATTGGACCAACAAATAATAAATCTGCGTAATTATTTCCAGAGACAGGCCAACAGCTCCACACTACATAAAGCTATATGCGGAGCAGACGTCTCAACACCGCTACGTCTGACGGAACACGAGCATCAAAATCACCACCGAACCGACAACAATACACTACAGAGGTGGTTGGAGAAGCCGCTGCACGGGAGGCATCCTAATGAGGTCAACCAGGAACATGTCGACAAGTTAGCGTCGAACTACTGGCTGACCTCGGGAAGAATGTTCCCCGAGACGGAAGGCTTCTTACTGGCCATACAAGATCAGGTTATACCAACTCGCAACTACCTAAAATTCATTGTAGGAGATGCATCGGTAGTGGATGACAGATGCAGATACGGGTGCCCAACTTCAGAAACAATCCAGCACATAACAGGAGGATGTCAGATGTTCGCATCAACGGAATATAAGGAACGACACGATTCGGTTGCCAAGATCTTGCACCAGGAACTGGGGGAAAAACTGCTGCTTGTGCAGGCAGAGAGGGTCCCATATTACAGCTACACACCGGAGCCTGTTCTTGAGAACAGCAACTACAAGATGTACTGGGATCGTACAGTTCTGACAGATCAACGAGTTGCCCATAACAGACCGGACCTTATAATAGTTGATAAAATTTCTAGGCAGACAACTCTGATTGATGTGGCCATCCCGAACAACAACAACCTGCGTGTGAAGCAAGTCGAGAAGATCGCGAAGTACAGAGACTTAGAAGAACGAATTAGAAGGCAATGGGAAATGGAAAACGTCAAGACGATTCCAATTATCGTGTCAACAACTGGTGTTATACCAAAAAGTTTGCTGAGAAACATAAAAGAGCTGGGTCTAACTGATAGTCTTTACAGGTCCATGCAGAAAGCGGTACTACTTGCGACAGCCCGAACCGTTAGGAAATTCATGGGGAATGCAGGAACGTCCGACAACATCAATGTCACCTAAGGCCCGATAACATGGCAAGGGTCTCGTCCGAGCCAGATCCTTATGGTATCCGGGATACCCGGGATCTGAGTGAATGTTCCCCGTAGAGGGAGTGTGAATGCCTTTTGGCTAAGTCGATATTAATTGTCATAGGGCCGCTGCCTGGGGATCGCCAGGGCATGTCTGGAGCCGGCGCTGGGCATGACAGCGAGCGGGACGTTGGTGACAGGGCGCTGATGAGGCGGGCCCCTGTTGCACAAACAGCTACAGCCCAACAACAACACGAACATCTACAACATGGGAGCCAAACGAGAACTAGGGTTCCACCCACCGAAGGTGCTGCGCGGGAACTTCAGCCAGCGTTCACAGAGGCGGGATTACAACGACGACGCATGAAATGGACTGTGTCCATGAATGAATCGATTATGCGTATTTTTACAGGGTGACAAACTTAGGACAAGAGATTATCGGCTACCGACAACAACTGCATGCCGAGTTCTGCAGGGAGTTTCCACACATGCAAGTGTCTGAACAAAGAGTGTCAGATCAGTATCGAACTATTCTAAGAAATGACCGAATTCCGGAAACGCGACTTAACGCTATCAAACGGGAAGTTGAGCTAGAGATCCACGGCGAACACATAGACATAGATGACAACAAGAACAATGGGGAACTTCAAGAGCCTGGACAACAACTAGAAGCCGAAACGGTAGAACCAACAACCGAGAGTCTGGAATCGGTTAACGAAGAACATTTTGAAGGCTTGGACACACATATGAGACAGGCAGTATTGCGATACGAAGGCACAGACCCACTTAGCAGGCCACCGCTACCAAGATTAAATTCTTCCAGGAAACTTGCGATCGTGCTCGATGAACACAAGAATTTTACCAAGCTATGTTTCAGTGACACCAACATTAGAACGTATGCACATGTTAATCTACTGTGCCGCAACGGCAGTCATCACTGTAATGGGTGCCAAGATCCGAACGGCCCAAGAGTTCAATCGTGCAAGACCAGAACCACGAATGGCTCAATGGGAAATGCGACTGAATCGGAAGATCGAGAGTCTCCGTAAAGACATAGGACAAGTGACGGAATATATCAGAGAAGTTAGAACTAGAAGGATCCAGAGGGCGGTGCAGGCAATAATGAGCCGCACCCAAATGCATTCTCGGCATGACCCCGCGAACATCACTGCTCAACAATGTCTTGACACATTAAAACAAAAACTTTCTGTTTTCGCAGGGCGCCTGAGAAGATACAAGGCTAGTAACAACAGGAAACGAGACAACAAACTCTTTGAACGATCAGAAAAGGGTTTCTACCGTGCTTTTAATTCTAGCGCCGATGCCACAAATGCGAGTTACCCTAGCAGAGAACAGGTCGACGGTTTCTGGAGAAATCAACTTGCCACACCAGGTCCATACAATGTCAGTGCAAGCTGGATCAGCGAAGAACGCGAGATGGGCCGGAACTATAGCCAGATGCAACACGAGCAATTCACAACCGCTGAGGTCTCCGATGTCATCAAGAATTCCCACAACTGGAAGGCACCAGGTCCAGATCATCTCCAAAATTATTGGATTAAGAAGCTGTGGTGCACGCATGAACAAATAACTACCTTAATTAATGAAGTCTTGCTCGATCCTCTGAAAATACCATTGTTTCTTACACAGGGTGCAACCTACCTGTTACCAAAAGACCAGCGGAATATGGATAACCCTGCCAAGTACCGCCCAATAACCTGCTTGCCTACGCTGTACAAGATAATCACATCTTGCCTTACGCAGCGAATATATGCTCACTGCGAGCGGAACAACATCATTGCAATGCAGCAGAAAGGCTGCACGAAGGGCGCAATGGGATGCAAAGAGCAACTCATCATAGACTCTGTCATCTGCAACCAGGCTCATTCCAAGCAACGAAACCTCCACATGGCTTATGTGGACTACAAAAAAGCATTTGATTCCGTACCTCACGACTGGCTCACAGGTATCTTAAAGCTGTATAAAATAGATCATCATACAGTTTCCTTTTTAGAACACGTTATGACAACCTGGCGCACTAAGATACAACTCAGAACCGCAAACAGTAACATCGAGACCGACACAATCAACATCCGAAGAGGGATTTTCCAAATAGATTCACTCAGTCCACTGTGGTTCTGCATGGCGATGAACCCTCTATAACATCGGTTGAACTCTACAAAATATGGCTTCGCTATCAAAAGCAACAACGCAGAAGCGATCAAGTTGAATCACCTATTATATATGGATGATTTAAAACTGATCGCCGCAACCAAAAACCAACTAACGCAAATGCTTAAAATTGTAGAGGAGTTCTCCAGGGACATCGGAATGCTGTTTGGACTGGACAAGTGCCGCACCCTTAATATCATAAGGGGAAAGCTCGAACAAAGCGCACACGAGATGCAGGACGGCCAGGAGATCGAAGCAATGAGCATGGGAGATACATACAAGTACCTCGGGATGAAACAAGCTCAAAGGATAGACCATCGAACAATGAAGACTGATTTAACGAATGAATTCATCAAGAGAGTAAGACAAGTAGTGCGAACTGATCTTAACAGCAGGAATTTGTTTAAGGCCCTGAACACGTATGCGTGCTCTGTACTCAGCTATTCGTTCGGAATAGTGAATTGGACCAACACGGACATCAACAACCTGCAACGAAAAGTTAGGACACTACTGACAAAAGCTCATAAACATCATCCCCGTAGCGCCGTAGAAAGAACAACTCTGCCACGTCAACTAGGAGGAAGAGGATTGGCAGATCTCAGCAAGCAATTGGACCAACAAATATTAAATCTGCGTAATTATTTCTACAGGCAGGCCAACGGCTCCACACTACATAGGGCTATATGCGGAGCAGACGTCTCAACACCGCTACGTCTGACGACACGATTCGGTTGCCAAGATCTTGCACCAGGAACTGGCGGAAAAACTTCTGCTTGTGCAGGCAGAGAGGATCCCATATTACAGCTACACACCGGAGCCTGTTCTTGAGAACAGCAACTACAAGATGTACTGGGATCGTACAGTTCTGACAGATCAACGAGTTGCCCATAACAGACCGGACCTTATAATAGTTGATAAAATTTCTAGGAAGACAACTCTGATTGATGTGGCCATCCCGAACAACAACAACCTGCGTGTGAAGCAAGTCGAGAAGATCGCGAAGTACAGAGACTTAGAAGAAAGAATTAGAAGGCAATGGGAAATGGACAACGTTCAGACGATTCCAATCATCGTGTCAACAACTGGTGTCATACCAAAAAGTTTGCTGAGAAACATCAAAGAGCTGGGTCTAACTGATAATCTTTACAGGTCCATGCAGAAAGCGGTACTACTTGCGACAGCCCGAACCGTCAGGAAATTCATGGGGAGTGCAGGAACGTCCAACAACATCAATGTCACCTAAGGCCCGATAACATGGCAAGGGTCTCGTCCGAGCCAGATCCTTATGGTATCCGGGATACCCGGGATCTGAGTGAATGTTCCTCAGAGAGGGAGTGCGAATGCCTTTTGGCTAAGTCGATAATAATTCTCACCCTCACAATACTCCAAACTTGGAGTACCCCAGAAGCAACCACATGCTTGTGCAGGGGAGGGGGGCAATTACTATTATTTTGTCTTCGTTGCCATTTGCGGCTAGGGCCGACTTTTTTGCCGATAGAACTAGGATAGCATTCGCTCAAGTACTACGGAAAACCCTAGAAAACCGTAGTAATCCCAGTGAGTGTAGGACAATTAGTAAATCACACGGATAAAGCTATTTAGGAGCAATACCGTGAACCCACATTTGTCCAGCGCTCTTGGCCATAGCGGTGTTTTTCTTTAAAGACATGTGCATGCACCTGCCTCGAACCGAGGTCGATCAAGAAGAGTTTTGGAAACTAAAATCTTGGGAAGCAAAGAAGTCATTTGTAAGAGGACTAGTTGTTCCAGTAACACCTAAATATAGACGCACAGCAACAACTAGAGAAAAACTTATAAGATTTAGCTTGAAATATCACCTCATTGTAAATAATGACCAGGCTGGTGAAAACTTGTTTGCAAGGCAAGGTTTCTAGCAACATTGAACATTGGAGAAAAAACCGTGCAAAACTGGGTTACACAGAAGATTAGCAATAATAAAGAAGGTATCGAGTCAATTAATGAGCTACAACAACAAAATGAAAGCTGTTCCCAAAACGTGGAAGCATTTCTTTCAAGTTTGCCAAAAGTCGAGTCCGATTATTGCCGATCTTCTAGAACAAAGCTTTATTTAGAGCCTGTTTGGGACAGTTTACAGACATGTTTATAAAATTTATAAGGACAAAAAGTCAAGAAGAAGGTAAGAAGCCAGCATCATGGACCACTTTTTTCAAGACATTCAAAAAGCTCAATTTAGAAATATGGACACCAAAGAAAGACCAGTGCAATACTTGCTCGGGATTCAAAAACGGGTCAATTACAGAAGAAACTTTTCAAGCACACATTCTTAGAAAGTCAGAAGCCCGTGAAGAAAAAAAGGACAAAACAGAGTGCCAGGAAAATGAGAAAACTAAATGCTGCCGCAAATTATTATAAAACAAAGTTGAAAGTACATAATTGGACCTACTACGACCTAAAATCAAAGGCAGTTACTTGCTTCGTTTGGCACGATGCAGAGGGCGGTCTAGAAAGTGATATTTTTGCTTCAATAGCTACAAGATTTGTTAATCAACAAGTTGAAAAGCATCATCCTTCAAAAATAATTTTTTGGAGTGACGGATGCTCATATCAGAACAGAAATGTAAAACTGTCCAATGCATTACTTGATGTGTCCAGAAATCCCTCAGTTGAGATTGAGCAGAAGTATCTATAGGTAGGACATACCCAAATGGAGGTAGACTCCGCTCATAGTTTAATTGAAAGAAAACTGAGTCGTCGAAAAGAAATTTACCTCCCTTCTGATAATTTGCACATTATGAGAGAAACCCGACAAAACCTTTTCCCTACGAAGTATTCGAATTAAGGCATACCGATTTTTACAAATTTGGAACAAAATACTACTAAAGTATAAGACCGGGTCGCAAAACTGGGATCCAGTGGTAACTGATATCTGCGCCCTTCACTATGATCCGTACGGAGTAATGTCCTATAAGTTGCACTTTTCGGATGACTGGAGAGACCTGCCTCAGCGTCAACGTGCATCTGGGAGCAGTGACGAGTTTCAGCGTCTTTATGATAGTCCACGTGTCCCAGTTACCTCGAATAAATTAAAATTTTTGGGTATCTGGGTCACACAACACCGAGGAAACTGGGTCAGGTAGGGTCCAGTTGCCACAGGTGCTAAAAGTTTATTTATTAGAAATGGTACCTCGCAAAACAAAAAAGGGGGCTGAAGGTGACTATTAAACTCGTCAGGATTTACAAAATGCCATAAGTGCAATAAAAAAATAGATCAAAAACAGTACGAGGAGCTTCTAAATTTTACAACATACCACGAACAACACTCTGCCATTATATTAATGGTACACGAGGAAAGGGAATTTTATCAGAAAGAGGTCACGGAGGTGGAGGCCGAACAACGTTGGAAAAAAAGATGAGGAGTCCTTGGCATTTTGTATAAAAACTATGGAAGATTGGGGTTTCGGATTAAGTAGCACTAAAATATTGGATATAGTTCAGCAATATATCAAAGAAAATGACATGTATACTAAATTCAAAGGCGGACGGCCAGGTGAGGACTGGTTTCTAGGGTTTAAAAATAGGCACAGGCTATCCCTCAAGAAACCACAAGCAATCGAGCACCTTAGACTTTCCCAAACCAACCCTTTTGTCATTTACAGCTTTTTTGATTTGCTTTCCAAAGCTTTAATAGATTTGGGCTTACATGGCAAACCACATCTAATCTTCAATTTAGATGAGACTAGTTTTGCCACGATCCTAAAAAAACTAAAGTTGTTGGAACCAAAGGGAAACGAAGTTTCCGGATGACAAGCTCATCTGGTCGTGAAAATGCATCCATTTTGGTATGTGTATCTGCATCTGGTCAGAAACTGCCACCCCTAGTTGTTTTTAAAGGACAGAATATAATGGGATCATGGATATGCAAAGAAGAATCAGATAAAACCTTTTATGCTGCTAGTAAACGAGGATGGATGGAGACTGCTGTCTTGTCCAAATGGTTCCAAAAATGCTTTTTACAAAATATTGGAGATGAGCGGCCCGTACTGGTAATTTTTGATGGACATGCTAGTCATTTATCTGCAGAAGTAATATCGACTGCAATTGAAAACAGGATAATTTTATTAAAATTGCCTCCACATACCACTCACGTCCTGCAGCCACTTGATGTGGCGGTTTTTAAATCGATGAAGGATAAATGGGATAAGGAAATTTCAAAGTGGCAAAGAGCAAATCCCAGGAAAAGAATCACCAAATCAGAATTTGTAAGTGTCTCCAATACAGTTTATGATGAAGTCGCAACTTGCACCATTATAAATGGTTTCAAGCATACAGGAATATATGACGAAGAGGCTGTTCTTCTTAAAGGCAGTCCTGTAAATAGAGATGCCATTGACAAAACAATATTCAGAAAAAAAGATCTGAAAAGGTATAATGAAAGTCGGGGGCAACTACAACATTCTGAAGAAAGAGTTGTTACTGCTCCACATGTTACAGCAGATGGTGAGTTGGTATCAGATGATAATAACTTTGAACTGGAAAAGGAGGAAGTTTGCCCAGAACAAAGGCAAACAGAAGTCCTCAAAGAAGTACCTATCTGCAGCAATATCCGGTTCCAGCAAATTAATATTGGAGACAAAAGTACACCTGGAACAAATTTTTGACAATCCTGGGCCTACTTTGAGTTTCCTCCAATATTTTCCAAAATACAAAGTAGGCCTAGAATCATTCAATTTTGTCATCATGCGCAGTTTACCATTCAGAGGAAATTTTCTTAATACAGTTTTGTCGTATTATTTACAGAAAACTATTTATTTGAAAAAAAGAGGATAAAATCAAGAAATCAAAGTAGGCCTAACGCTTTGAAATTTTGTACACTAGTAACTTACTATGCTATGCATTATCTTTACAAATAGAGGTAGTTTTCTCTTATGCTAATTAACGTTTCTGGTCACCCAGTATAATTAGTGGTAACTTTTTCCATGTAAATCTTATTTTAAGGACAAGCCGACTTTTTTGTCAAGAATGACATTTTATCCAAAAACTGAAAATAAAAACTTTTACAAACTTATTTAAGTCCATCCGTGGACACACTGTATATGCAGTTGCTCTATGGACCATTATTAACGGGATACCCTGGATATATGGCTAGTGTTAACAGTAAAAAATCAAAAAAATAAAGAAAATCCCGATTTGTGTTTAAAGTACTAGAGATAAAAAATAATTTGATTTTACTACAATTTTCACCTTTTCCATTTTCTTCTAAATCCAAAATTTTCAATGCAATGCATTGTTCAGAAAATACCCCTCTACCCTATACCGTTGAGTGAGGAATAATAAGAGGCGCAACCTTACGGGGCGCAGAGAGGCCGAAAACGCGGCCCGAAAAGCGTCCGAGATAAAAAGCGTCCGGGACAGAAAAATACATATCCTTCCAGTAAAATAAAAAATAAATAAAATTGTACCGTTAGCCCGGTGTTCTTGAAAACATAAACAAGTTGTAAAAATCCGTGGTCGCTAGGCGACTATAGCGAGTGGGGCCAACGGGGGGTTTCAGGGTAAGCACACGAAAACCGGTCACGCAATTTTATATGGGTGTTGCGCCTCTTATTATTCCCCACTCAACGCCTATACATACAAATTTTGTTTCTAATGCTCTTATAACATTGCAAAAGCATCGACTTCGATGTTAGCCACTTCCACCTTATCAAGATCAAGTTTGGGTAAGACTTATTTAGTCTCAAATGCAACACCAACAAACGCAAACTCAGAAGATGACTTCCAAAGAATGGTAAGTATTGATGAAACTTAATATTAGGTATATTTGCAAAATTATCTGACCAGCATACTGCACTTGTTAACATAGAGAAATCCATCGATACTATCAATAGTTCGAGAAATGAAATTGGTAGTTCTCAGACTGGAAGCAACTCAGAAGTTGTCACTATTTTGTAACAATTTCCATTAGGCACTGAAGAAGCTCTAACAAAAGTCGAGAAATTTCTGTCAGACAATGAAAATATGCCCAAAGTTTTGGTATGGCGATTAGTTTACTTGTGAACATGTATTAGGTATATTTTAATTTTAGGCCAAAGAATTGAGTTATATTCAAGGATCGTCATGTCAAGAAATAACCAAACGAATAATGTATAGAATTTTTAATAACGATTTAGGGCAAAAGTTCAGTTGGGACGGAGCTAAAGGAAAGAAAAAATTCAAGGACTTACTATTGGCACAAGTTATTATAAGTAAGTATAGTATATTATATCAGTGATTATTTCTATAGTCACTGATTATATACTGTCTCATTACTTGGCTTAGATAAACATTCCAGATACTTCTTAATATTTGTTTTCGAATTCATTGATTAAGCATTAAACATCAAACCCATATTATTATAGTGTCGAGTGAAAGATGCTCGCACCGTGTCAGCTCTCTGTTTCGGAAAATGATGGCAATGGCCACAACAATTCATTATTCATTTTATTTTAATTCTGTAAAGGACATTTAATTGTGAATTCGAAAGTTATCATATATTTCAAGGCAGTGAGCACCCTCGTCCTATGTTCGGTGTCCTTGTCGTAGGGTATCTCGGTTATTGTTAAAGATAAAAATATGGTTTTTCGTGAATCTTTCCTACTTTTTTGTTAGGAATTTAGTAGTCAAGTTGGAGTTTCGGTAATTTTCAAAATTTTGAGTTATAAGAAAAAGTTGAAAACTACACTAACATCTCTTTAACTGCGGCACTAGGTATATGTTTCATATCCCATGAGAAATCAGATCGTTTTTCGGAAAATGTCGCGAGATTGTCAGAAATTGACCTTTTTTCGTCAAGCCGCAGCGAAGTTATTTCGGCTCGGGTCTCTGGGGCCGGCGTCGTTAGACATTTTCCCGAGTCTTCAATTGAGGTTCCGATGCTTTTGGAGCCCCCAAAAATCGTTAAATAAAAAAAAAACAATATCCAAGAGTGGTTCTACAGGCATATATGACGGGTGTTGTGTTTTGCGGGCTGGGTTGAAGTAACGGACAACGTAGAGTTGAACCCCGCTTTATTAATTACAGAATATATATTATATTCCAAGATCCAACGCGTCGCGAAACTAAACGTACGTAATTGTTCTGTCACTACTTTTCTACTGTCTAACACGTTGCCACGAACACACTCCATTGTTTTTTCATGTAGTGCTAGATACACCACACTCCTCCCTCCTAGAAAGAACTATACTAGGATGTATAGTCTGCTAGGTACCTCGGCGGGCGTCTGTCTCTTGCAACTCTTGTGATACTGGAACTCGGTTGAGCACCCAGCTGTGGAATTACTGGTAGTTCTTGTTGGCTAACACTAGAGTCCAATTCATCTGGCTCACTTCTGGCATTAGTTTATAATCTCGTAGGTTCTTCATTAGTTTCTAATCTTGTAGGTTCTTCGACTCGAGTTTTCTGAGTTTCCTGAGATGATACTCTTGCGCGAAGCTGATCAGCATGCCTTCGTAAAGTCTTTCCATCAGTGTTCGACACTGTGTAACTTAGTGGACCAGAGGACCCAAGAACAGTACATGGTAGCCATTTCTGTCCTGGTGTGAACGAGCGAGCGTAAACGTATTCGCCTTCTAGGATCCGCCGTGGAGCCTTTTTATAATTACATTTTTCTTCTTGCTTTCTAACCATATCCTTTGTAAAATCCCGTTGCAATCGATCGAGAAGAATCGTTAGTTTTCGTCCCATTAAAACTTCTGCAGGCGACTTGCCCGTTATACAGTGTGGAGTTACATGTTGCGATATCAGATAACGAGATAAATTTTTCTTCATATCATAACCTGCCATTTTCTTGAGAGCGTTCTTGACATTTTGGACCATACGCTCAGCTTGTCCATTACTACTGGGATGATATGGAGCCACTAGAGCCTGTCTAATTTTATTACTTTGTAGGAACTCTTTGAATTCAACTGACGTGAAAGCGGTACCGTTGTCTGATACTACTACATCGGGTATGCCGTGAGTAGCAAACAATTCACGCAGGGCAGTTATTGTTGCTGAAGAAGTTGTACTAGGCACTATTTTCACTTCCAGCCATTTAGAATAAGAATCTATGACTATTAGAAAAACTTGACCATTCATTGGACCGGCAAAATCTATGTGTAAACGTGTTCAAGGTGCACGCGACCATTCCCATGGATGTGTCGGAGCTTTTGCTGGCATATTATGGTTCTCTTGACATTGATTGCAATTTTTAACCATTTCCTCGATATCTTTGTCCAAATTAGGCCACCAAATGTAGGAACGTGCCAAAGCCTTCATTTTAACAATGCCGGAATGAGCTGAATGAAGAATCTGTAGAACACTTTTCCTCCCTCCTGGTGGAATTATTACTCTTGTACCCCACAGAAGACAATCCTGGTAGCAAGAGATCTAATTTTTTTTACTAAAAAAGGTTGGAACTCTACCGGAAAATTTTTGAATTCATCTGGCCAGCCTTTTTGAGTCCACATTAGAACCTTCGATAATACAGTATCTTTAGCTGTTTCTATAGCTATTCTTCTTGCGTCACAGATACCTTCTGGTAAATTTTCTATCATAAGCACATCAACACATGAAGGAGCTTCTGGAACCTCCTCTTCAAGTGGTAATCTACTAAGAGCATCAGCATTTCCAATTTTCGAACCTGGACAGTATTGTAACTTGTAGTCATATGCAGAAAGAATTATTGTCCACCTCAACATTCTAGGTGATCGAATTTCAGCCGTAGGTTTGTCATGATTCAGGATCCCAAGTAATGGTTTATGGTCTGTTTTAATAATAAAATGACGACCGTAAAGATAGTCGTGGAATTTTTTAGCACCCACTACAATAGCGAGGTAAATATTTTAGCAAAACATTTTCGTCATATATTATATAAATATTGTAATATTTTCTGAATCTTTGGAATAATTTAAAAATATTTTTGAAATATTTTGTGTTGTATACCACCGGCGTTTGTAACATTTTAACTGCGCAACCTTTACGTATTTTCCGGCACTTCACAGTTTTTAGTTCTAAAGAAGACACTACATTCACGGTACCGTCTTTCCAAACCATAAGTATACGTCTATTTTAACAATAGAAAAATATCCACGCCTCTGAAACTTCCTCGAAATACAACAACTGATGCTGGTTTATAGGTTAGAATCATATGTTTCTTGGTTCCTTTTCGCGCATTTGCTGCAAGTTACGCCCACAAAATTCCCCTTCAAGTTGTCACTTAATTTCACACGAACGGGCGTATCTGACTTACGCCTATACGTGAGAAATATTTTGTGGATGTTCGCATTTACGCCGTCAGGTGATGTTGTGACTATGCCCCACCTATAAGTTTTACAGATACGCCACTTTGTGAAATCAAAGCCATCCCCAAGAGGGACTTATTAAGCGGCGTAACTCAAATTCGCATTTTTTTGTTAGTTACGCCCTTACGTGATAAGAGAGACGAAATGTTCAATTTGTCCTCCTTGTTCCTCAAGGCACAATGCAGCAAAAAAATAAAAGTTGATCATATCTCTGTCCAGGGAGGCGAGAGAAAAAAAGCGAGGTCTTAATAATGTTTAACTTAGAAAAATGTCCAGCCCCATTCGTTTTCGTTTAAAAAAATAAAAACGAAAACGAGGATTTTTATTTGTCCCCCATTATTTTCAAAACGAGAAGGGCCAGCCAAATTTCTTTTTACCATGTTACTCGGCATAAAATTCCGCAACTTTGCCCCAATTTAACTGACGTCGTATCGTCGTATCTCTTAAGATAACCAAGATCCCCATGCATAGACTCGAAATACGGTCACCCTGTATATCAAAAGTACTCAAAAGATTTTGAGAAATATTAATATAATGTTTTATAAATGTTGCAAAATTTTCAAGTACTTTGGAATTATTTTTAAATATTTATAAAATATTTTGTCGGAATATTAATATAATGTGAGGAAAAATATTTTAGCAAAACATTTTCGTCATATATTATATAAATATTGTAATATTTTCTGAATCTTTGGAATAATTTAAAAATATTTTTGAAATATTTTGTGTTGTATACCACCGGCGTTTGTATAACATTTTAACTGCGCAACCTTTACGTATTTTCCGGCACTTCACAGTTTTTAGTTCTAAAGAAGACACTACATTCACGGTACCGTCTTTCCAAACCATAAGTATACGTCCATTTTAACAATAGAAAAATATCCACGCCTCTGAAACTTCCTCGAAATACAACAACTGATGCTGGTTTATAGGTTAGAATCATATGTTTCTTGGTTCCTTTTCGCGCATTTGCTGCAAGTTACGCCCACAAAATTCCCCTTCAAGTTGTCACTTAATTTCACACGAACGGGCGTATCTGACTTACGCCTATACGTGAGAAATATTTTGTGGATGTTCGCATTTACGCCGTCAGGTGATGTTGTGACTATGCCCCACCTATAAGTTTTACAGATACGCCACTTTGTGAAATCAAAGCCATCCCCAAGAGGGACTTATTAAGCGGCGTAACTCAAATTCGTATTTTTTGTTAGTTACGCCCTTACGTGATAAGAGAGACGAAATGTTCAATTTGTCCTCCTTGTTCCTCAAGGCACAATGCAGCAAAAAAATAAAAGTTGATCATATCTTTGTCCAGGGAGGCGAGAGAAAAAAAGCGAGGTCTTAATAATGTTTAACTTAGAAATGCCCAGCCCCATTCGTTTTCGTTTAAAAAAATAAAAACAAAAACGACGATTTTCAGTTTTTTCACATTATTTTCAAAACGAGAAGGGGCCAGCCAAATTTTTTTTTACCATGTTACTCTGCATCAAATTTCGCAACTTTGTCCCAATTTAACCGACGTCGTATCTCTTAAACCAAGATCCCCCTGCATAGACTCGAAATACGGTCACCCTGTATACTACAATAATTACTCATATCTTACAAATAAGAGGGATGTTGCTCCCAATTCACGTCATGCTTAAACTGTACCAAAATACGAACTCGGCGTAGCATACCATATGTTCTAGCCAGTGGCGTAACCAGGGGGGCTTAGCCTTAGCCCCCCCTGGTTACGCCACTGGCTAGAACATATGGTATCTGTCGCGTGGTATTTATTTCTAAATAAAATTTATTTTAAAACAATAGTTTTGCCGTAAATATTACCGAAGATTTTTTTAAAATAATTAGCCCCCCCCCAACTTTACATTCTGGTGGTTCTAGAACCACGATAATTTCTTAATATTGTACCGAGTTATCTGTATTCTTCTAGTTACAACAAGAACAAGAAACAACTGAGATGACGTCATTTCAAGAGTTTTTGCAGGAACTTGGATGTGACCAAGAACTCCTTCAAAAATTGGAAGATGAAAAAGTAAGATACCTAATGCATAATTACATAATACTATGTTTTAGCCTCTAAGTATAAAATTATACCTAATATCTGTTGTTTTAGATTCGAGTTTTAAATTGGACTGTTCACGAGTTTTTACAAGTATAATTTTATAAGTAATATCCGAGAATCACAGTTTAGGGTTATTTTATTTTCTCATTGTGCACAAAAATAGTGCCGATTTCCAATTTCCGCAAACTCGCGGAATTTGTTGTTTTTTTACTTTAAAACTAAGTCAGTGATTTGGAAAAAAAAACAATCATTATAGGACCATACTGGACCTATATACCTACTAAAAACATAGGTACAGACAACTTAAAATTAAAATAAATAAAATCGGTTTATTTTTCCCCCTTTTTCATAGAAATTTTAGAGCCACCAAAACCAGTGATTAAATACTATAAACACTGTCAAAATTCAATGTTAAAAACACCAGAGGCAAAAAACATTTTGTATGTCGACCCCATTTTTGCTAATAAAATCAAGTCAAGTCATCCTCCCATTAAAATATAATGAATCCACTCAAAATGCAAGGTACCATTGTTGAGAGAAAGGTAGAATAAGTATTTTTCTTTCAGATAAATGCTGCTACTGTTCTTTTGATGGCAGACGACGACTTGAAAATCTTTTTTCCGAAAATTGGTGATAGACTATCTGTAAAATTTTTTTGCAAAAAACACACTGGTCATAATAAAATCGGACTTATAGAAAAATTAAAGACTAGACTGAAAAATCCAACACTAAAAAATGATTTAGAAAGTAGTCCAGGAGCTAAAAGTAAACGAAGTTTAAAGTCAACCCGCCTAATAGAAATAGGATGGATGGACTGCGATAATGCTGACCAAATATATCGGCAAATCAGAACTGTATCCGGAGGTGGCACAAGAAGACTTAGTATTCCAAAACATGCAACGGGCAAAGAAGTTCTGGAGAGGGCAATAGATCTATTTTTTCCAGAAGGAGAATCTCCAAAAGGAAAGGCATGTGATTTTGAGATGAAACTCCTTGATTTTAAATGTAATGACTGCCAATTGGATTTGACGATCCAAGACATGTATGACATATCTGCTTTATCAAGATTTTATTTGGGAACATCATCTAAAAATAAAATCTTAAACGAAAATATAAATCTAGGGAATAACCCAGGAGAAACAGCGTCTACTCATAGATTACAAATAGCAGAAACTATAACGAGGTCAACGGATAATAATCAAGAGTGGATTTCGGATTCCCCTGTGCATATTTTGTCACACTCCACAACTCCAGAGACAACACAATCAAGTTCATATAATTTAAGGCGGTATCTCGGTGAATTCGACTTTGAGGTAAGCTACAAAAGTTTTATTTTCTTTCTGTTATTTATTCTTTAATTCGTTATAAATAAAATTCATCAATTTATGTCCGTTTTAAGAAATTTTTTATTGAGGAAATGTATTTTAATAGCTTTCATTAAAGGTGCCTGTAAATAGATATAATATTTTGCGTACGGTCTTTATCACAATAGGTATTACCAATTTTTATTCAACGCGAAATAAATTCTGGGTGTTTCACAATTACAAAGAACCCCAGAAAGGAGCATATTTTGGAATAACGCGCGACTGGGATAGTTCTTGCATATATGACAGGATGCCGTTTCCGGTTTCACAGTGGCGTGCACCTTTGAGTTGTTTCAACTAATCGAGGCAGAAATCCTCATTTTTTGTAAAATCATTACCCACAATACAGACCAAAAATTATAAGGCACGTTTACGTCTTTAAGTTGAGGCGTCCTTGATAATATAGCAATTCTAATTTTAAATTTCCAATTATGAAGTAGGTACCTACCACAAAGGCACACTTTAATTACAAAATTACTTACAATTACAAAATTACTTACCGATGGATTATTATCCTCAAACATTTAATTTTGGCAGGGAGAGAAGAGCCACAAGCTGTATAGCTAAACAGCAACAGCACCACATAGTTACTGACGCCTATCTCCGTGTCAGGTGTCAAAATATTGTGTCAAAACTTGCCTCCTATACACAGGGCGATTTCCGTCTCACGTATTTTATAATATCCATAGAGTTTTTACTTCTTCCTGGGGTTCTTTATTCAAACAGATCAGATCATGTACAAATTACATATCAAAATAATAACGTGTGTTTTACAAATTGTCGCATTATAAAGTTATTTTGTTCAAAACCTATAAATAAAAAAATAAAATTTTATGTATTCGTTCTAACAGGTAAAGTATAAATTATTAAGATTTGAACTTAACAAAATACAAAATAGTTTAGTAAATTGTCAATTTTGATTGATCGGTCATTTTTTGTTCCTATGAAGATAACATAGCCGAAATTTACAGAATCATTTTCGATGGGACTGCGGGGTACCTATTTCCTATTTAATTTTTATTTTTGAAGCTATTCTGGATCTACTTTTTGAGCTGATCAAAACAAATTTTTAGTATCCCAAATATTTTAAGAGGTACAGATCGTTTTTGAAATTTTTACTTCTACAAAGTAGATATAATAGCTCATTTGTTTTTAAAGTTATTCTATTAAAAAAGCACAAAATAATATTAAAATAAAATATATTGCGAGGTATGACCGCTCCACACACTATAAATGAACTAAATCTAAAAAATACAGAAGCCTTCCAGTCAATATAAGTCCATATCAGTTAAGGTGGTTGGTGTGCCACAACAGGAAACGCACAGAAAATGTATCATCTTAGACAGTGACTTTGTTGAGAAAGGTCCAACAATTTAAATTGTTTTTATTTGTTAGTTGGCATTTTGTAAAGAAATACTTTTTTTTGTGTTTATCAAAAATTTTTCAATGATTCCAGAACAGTCTTGATCCGTATAAGTTTCATAAAATTTCAGAATTTTGAGATAGCTCAGGGAAAAATACCCTGTATATTTTTGTAGTAAATATTTTCACACCAACATTTTGAGTGGTCCTGTTGACCATTCAACTATTTTGAAGAGATTCCATGGCATACTTGACTCGTCAGATGCCTTTAAAATTCCTCTTTTGCTCAACTTTTGACACCCTGCAGAATGGAACTCCCTGTATATTTTTTATTCAAATTTGGTATATGGGGGTTTTGGGGTGTTCCCTTATTTAAAAAATACCAAAAAAACCTAAGTTGTTTTTAATATATATTTTTTTAAAACCTTTTTTATTTTGTTACTTTTATTTTTTTATCTATTTTTTGATCACTACTTGTGTCTGAACAAAATAGTGTTCATAATAATTCGTCTAATAAGTAATATTTTAGGGCCCACTGACTTTCGATATCCGCTATGATGGAGATATTATCAACGTGGAAGCAGCACCAGTGGAAAACACTATGGTGTTAAGAAGAGGACATATATTTGAAGATTTATTAAAAGCTTTTGAGCAAAACTTCTTTGATAGCGGATGTTTCAAAATAGAAATGATTTTACCATCAGGTGAAAAAGAAACAGCTGAAGACTTTTTCGGCGTTTGGAGAGATGCCCTATCCGAATTTTGGTCAACATTTTTCGAGAAATGTACAGTTGGCACAATATTTAAAGTACCGTGTATTAGGCATGATTTTGGAGAAAAAGAATGGAGGTCTGTTGCGAAAATATTGCACTCTGGATATACCACAGAAAAATATTTTCCTATACAAATTGCGCCAGTGTTTGTTAAATGTTGTTTTTTTATCCATTTTGACGATCAAGAGATTACTTCAAATTTTTTGAATTATATCTGCGAAACTGATAAAAAGACTCTTGAGGAAGCTCAAAAAAGTTTTGATTCTGTCACTTTAGATGAAATTATAGACGTTTTTGCCTCATATGACTGTAAATGGGCCCCGACCAAAGACAATTTAGAACAGCTAATACGGGATATAGCCTATCAGGAACTTATACAAAAACCAGCGTTTATAGTGAAGTGTATTCAGCAAGCATTGGGTAAAAAGACAGAGGCGTTTTACGACATTTTGAATGTTTACGAAACACTGAAACCTTCCGTTAGAAATTGTCTCTCCAAAATAATCCTACATAATCCCGAAAACACTAATCTTGACCAGAGCAACGTTTTTAGGGAATCTTTCTTTAGATTCTGTACAGGATCAAACTTACTAATTGTAACAATTAAAGTAGATTTCACTGAAACTTTCGGGGTTAATACGCTTCCTATAGGGCATACGTGTTCTGGATTGCTACAGTTATCTTCCACATATGAAAGCTATGTCATATTTAGAAACGAGTTGAAGTCTGTTTTGAGTTCTAATATTTGGGTAATGGACATTGTGTAGATATAAAAAAAACCTAAAAAAATAACTTCATGACAAAGATTTATCAGTTATACAGGGTATTTCTGCCAACGTAATATTACAGGTAGAAAATGTAATTTTGAATAAAAAGTTTCCTATACACATGGGTCCGAAAATGCATAATAAAAAAGTTACAGGGTGATAGAGGTACAGTTTGAAAAACGTACCTACCTCTTTTTCACAAAAACTTCTACAGAAGTTATGCAATTTAAATGAAACTTGGTGTTGTCCTTTAATCGCTGAAGTGCAACAATTTCGTGTAAAAACAATAATTTATCCCATTCACCCAGAGGCGGAGGGGCGGGGTAGCTCAATGGGTTTTATACTCATAACTTTTTTGAGGTTGTCTTTTTGGTCTTGCAGGTTCATAAATTTAGTGCATCTTTTTATTTTGCAATAAAAGGGTACTCTTGTTTCATTACGATAAAATCAACCTTTTGCGTTGAAATTGGCAAAATGTGCCCCAAAACACCCGTTGACCCCAAAGTTCGAAAAATAAAATGCTCTAGTATCGATTTCAAATTTTACAGAATAATTGTACTATTTAAAGTGACAACAAATTCCCTATGAACAATATACCAAAAACTGTTCGCTTTCAAAGTGGAACGCTCGACAAAATTTTGACACCCTATTTCAAGAAAAGCAGTGATGTTTTACTCAATGCCTAATATGCATTTTTTTCTTAATTTTGGACGTACAATTTATCTGTAACATTTAAATGCGGTAGGCGATAATTTCATTTTTGGAATTTTGGAGTTAACAGGTGTTTTGGGGCAGATTTTGCCGATTTTAACGCAAACGGTTGATTTTATCGTTATGGAATAAGAGTACCCATTTGTTTCAAAATGAAAAGATGCACTAAAATGATGAACCTGCAAGACCAAAAAGATAACCTCAAAAAGTTATGAGTATAAAACCTATTGAGCTATCCCGCCGCTCCGCCTATGGACGATGGGAATAAATTGTTTTTAAACGAAATTGTTGCACTTCAGCGACTAAAGGACTGCACCAGGTTTCATTTAAATTGCATAACTTCTGTAGAAGTTTATGCGAAAAATATGTTTTTCAAACTGTACCTTTATCACCCGCCTGTAACTTTCTTATTATGCATTTGCGGACCCATGTTTATAGGAAAAATTTTATTCAAAATGATATTTTCTACCTGTCATATTATGTTGGCACCATAATTTAGAAACACCCTGTATAATTTTTAAGAATTTTATTTTGTTTCATTTTACGTTTTTAAATTCGTTTTTATTGTATTTATATGCACAAGAACATACCTAAAATATTCGCTACATAATTTTAAGACTCAATGTACAGGGTGATCCAAACTCGACGCCCCAGGCCTACAGCGGGAACACGAAAACTCAAAATAAAATTTCGAAAAGGGGTTCTTGAATGGGACATACTAAGGTCAAATTATGACCGAAAATTAGCTTTTTTGATGTTTGGAAAAATGGCCGCTGTGACGTCATCGATATTATTTTCCCAGAAACATACCAGTTTTTCTCCATATATTGAAAGTCCTTATCATTCTCAACAACTTTTGTAGGGAATGATTTTCTGTATCTTTTAATGTTCAAAATATACAGAGTCAAATATGTAAATATTTAAATAAAAAATATTCCAGTTGAATAAATTTAAGGGTGCGCAAGGCACCCTAACATACTCTTAAATAATTTCTGACTATCAACAATTATTGTTTCCATAGCTATCTAGATTTCGAAAAATGATTAGAAAAAATTCCATGTTTTTTTACATATTTCACCCTGTATATTTTGAACAATAAAAGATACATAAAATCTTTCCCTACAAAAGTTGTTGAGAATGATAAGGACTTTCAATATATGGAGAAAAACTGGTATGTTTCTGAGAAAATAATATCGATGACGTCACAGCGGCCATTTTCCCAAAAATCAAAAAAGCTAATTTTCGGTCATAATTTGACCTTAGTATGTCCCATTCAAGAACCCCTTTTCGAAAGTTTATTTTGAGTTTTCGTGTTCCCGCTGTAGGCCTGGGGCGTTGAGTTTGGATCACCCTGTACAGCATGTATGTGGTGATTCAACATTTCGACCCATAAAATGGCTTTTTTCGATCTGTAGCGAGTAACACGCATAATTTAAAACTTTTGGTCAATACAAATTTTAATCTAAGTACAAATATTTATCACAATGGCCCTCATTAGGCTTTTTGCGCAAATGCTAATAACGGCCATTGTGATAAATATGTTTAAATAATTTTAGTCTCAAAATGTGAGTAATTACTTTGATTAAAATTTGTATTGACCAAAAGTTTAAAATTATGCATGTTACTCGCTACAGATCGAAAAAAGCCATTTTATGGGTCAAAATGTTGAATCACCACATACGTGCTATAAATTGAGTCTTAAAGATAATATTTTTTTATTTATTATAGAGTTTTAAGTGTTTGTTTACATATAGGTATATATTTATTTAGTTTAAAATGTAGTTTAATTTTTTTTAAAAAATGACCGTGTACCTAGGTACAGAGAAAAGTATTATAAGCTAAGGTTAAACTGAAATAAATAAAAATGTCAGTATTCTTTTGTATTTTATTTTCACTATGGATCTTAAGGTTGAGCAGTTGTTGACCCTAGAGTACACTCAACCTTATAATTGTTGTTGGTGAGTTTTTGCCACGGTACTGTTGGTACTAAGTGTCCTGGATTGTCTTTCTTAACAGATGATTAGGGTTACTGGAGCCGGAGATGATTGAGGGGTAGAAATACTAAATATAATAATAACATATACAGGGTGTTACAAATTTGTTGGTAAGTATGGGGATCTCAGAACTCGGAACCCTAAGAGATACGAAGTAGGCCAAAGAGGGGCAAAGGTGCGCTATTAGGTGCGTAACAATGTGTCCTTCATAAAGTCAAGATATTTCCATATAGGTTGCTGAGGTATTAAATAAAAACCGAATTTTTTTAAATAATATTTTTTTCTGAAAATATCGAAAAACAAAATGCACCTTGTCGTGTGAACTTTTTGTGGATTACATGGTGCGGCATTTTTTCGAGTTTCTCCCACCAGAGGGCCCAAGTACCTATTCGTTTTTGGAATCGCGGATAGTTCTTCGGTCAGCTCAGCTCTACTTTTCTTTGTTTTATTTGTCTTTTATGAATCATTTTACAGGAAACGGAACATAAAAATTGCTCAACCTTTATTATTAGGTACAAGCATTGTGTAAAGAATATATTCTAATATATATCCTTTACTCAATGGTACAAGCATTTATGTAACTTGCTCTGTTATAATTAGTGGCTAAGTTTGTATGTACTGAAATTTTGCAACTGAATTTTAAACCAGCACACACTTATGGTTCTGGTGACAATGCAATCTAAGTATAGATACTCAGTATTGTAATTTATTAAAAATGGGTACCTACCGCTCCAAGATGGCGGATTATCTTCACAACCTCCTCGACATGGGTGTCAAATGAAATAGTTTGACGAGTAGAAAACGATAAAGTGAGTGACGTCATACTAAATCCAATATGGCGGATGTCCCAAGATGGCGGACTAAATTTCTTTACCGCTCTCGTGACATGGGAATCAAATAGGTACTAAAAAGCACAAAATAAAATAAGAAACTTTTTTAAACCTGGCTCTTATACTAAAACAAATAAAATAAGTTTAGGTTTTCGTTAAAGTAATTGCATGCCAAATTTTGAAATAAAAAAGCTTTTCGAGTGAATTATTTTAAAATTTGGCACTGAATTACCTTAACAAAAAACAAAAACCAACTTATTTTAATCGTTTTAAGTACATGGCTTAAACACAATTTAACAATTTCACATTTCTAATTTTTTTTATTTAACTCATACATATTAATAGTGATGCTTTTCAACTATTCCAATTCCTCCCTATGGCGTCAAAATATCTCGTTCATTCTTCAGAAAATATAATATTAGTAGTTTTTCCAACGAGGCCCAAGCTGCTTAAAAAGTACATTTTGTTTTTACTTATGGCCTTATTCCTCATTGGACTCATCAACTCGTTCTTGTGTTAATTCATCCGTAAACCGTTGAGGCAGAATGGTCTCTCAAGTCTGTAAATTCCACAAATTTTTTACCATATGTATTGCCTTAAAACTCTTAATCTCAAATTTTGCATTTACTTTCAAATCGCAAACGTTCACCAGAGTTTCCAACAGTAAATTCTTTAATTAGGACAGGTTTAGTTTGATGCTCGGAAACACTGCTGCTCGTAGTGGAACCTCAAATATATCTATATAGCTATTTCAAAGGAGCAGGAGTGGGTGGGGAAGGGGATGTGGACCCCGCCCCACCACCAACCCCCTATGAGAGTATCAGCTCAGACAAGTCTCGACAGGTTTGAGCTGATACTCTCATAGTCTTACTACTGACAAAACTTTTTTTATTAATACCGCAATATTTAATTCTGATATGACTTGTTTTAAGTCGCGCCAGAAAATTTTTCAATTAATATTGTGGAATTAATAAAAAAAATTGTGTTCGTCAAACGTAAAATTTGGTTAAGTTCTTGGTGCGTGGGCAACACCCTTCAATAAATTATTTATTTTTTTAATGATAATATAGGAATATTTAAAAAATATTGAAAGCAGCCTGGATTTAAACATGATTCTTATTGAAAAAAGGTGAGACTAAACACTTCATTTCGTTTTTGAAAAACAAAAGAATTAAAAAAAATAAAATTTGAGTAATTCGTTTCGAATTTCGCATATTTACACATAATTATTAATTTGTAATAACTTTTCCTTATAACTTTTTTCATATCTTTAAAAATTAAGGTAGTTTACACTTAAGGAAATTTCAAAAAATGACATTGACAGCTAAAACATGTATCCTACACAACTTCTGTTGGGGTCATTTTTCATTCAAGAACAAGCACCAACTTTTATCAAGATTAAAATTTTCTGAAAAATAATAAATAAAAAAATTCAAATATATTCCCAACTTTTTGGGACACACTGTATAAGTGTGCCAAATTTTAAAGCTTTATATTTAAATCATTTGGTTTTTATCTGTACCGAAAACTTGAAAAACTTATACCTACTTACTTGTATCTATTTCACAATAAGGAACCTTTCTATTATTAAATATTAGTGAAAACGAAGGTTAGTTTATAGTTTTATAGGAAGGTTAGGACATTCGACGACTTGGATAAGAGGGGAGAAAGAGGCAATGGGACGAAAGGGTGAATTTAAGTTGGTAGCATTTACACGTGAATTGGCGATTTAGTAACTCCCTAAACATTTAACGCTGGAACTTGAGGAAATAGTCCATATCTTGAAGTGGAGTAGGAGAATACAACAACGGGGGTAAAACTTAGTCTCTGCTCCACAAACACAGCTTCTTTAATCAAAAGATCAACTGTACATATGTTTCGGCCCTCCTAGGGGTCATCTTCAGCAGTAAAGCAATACAGAGAAAATTATTTATATTAAAGCTAGAAAAAATATTTTGCATTAGATCAGTATCTACTTATAAGTAATAATAAAATTATATAATAAAATAGACTAAAAATATAGATGCTCACCTTTCCAGACATAGTCAACTACAGTGAGTGTGGAAAATTAATAATGTAATAAATTATTATGCGAATTAGATTTTGTCAAAAACATTAAAACGTAGAAATAAGTAAAATCTTTTTAATCGTATCGAGGAGTCTAAAAGCAACAAAAAAAAACAGTAAAAAACGGGCCAAATTAACAACGTAGAAATTATGTATCTTACCATGAGGAATTGTGTAGTCGAGAATAACAGACTTAGGCAACCTAACCACTTGTTTAGTTTATAGCGAGATTTCTTGGGGGTTCCGAAGAACCAGAAATTCATGTTCAATTAAATTTTGGAACCGACGTCAAGTCACCATACCGGTTGAACACCCGATGAGAATGGAATGTCAATTGTCTGCACGGTGTAATGTCAAATAGAAGCTGTCGAACGTAAGAAACGGGTTGCACATGCGCGAGAAACCAGGGCAATTTAACTTGCGGCAGATATGAAAAGTAAATTAAAAATTCAAATTGTAGTAGGACCGGCGCATTCAACAAAATTTGAAAAGTAACAATTGTTATTCAGTGAACAGGAACTTTAGGGATCTATAAAAATTCAGATTTGAGAACTCTAGCTGGTCATTCACTATATGATTATGTGTACAATTTTTGGCCTTAAAAATTTCTAAGCTTTCAAGTAAGTTCAATATAGCGCCTTTTCTTTGAAAATGTAAATAAGTAACGTCATTGTGGCAATCGAAGTGATGCTTGTTATTCACTATATGTTCTGCAAACGTGGATTTGAAAAAAGGGGGGGGGAACTGGGAACTCTTAAGAATCTCCTTATTGTGTTCATTAACCCTAACAGAGAATTTCCTTCCCGTTTGACCTATATAAATAGTGTTGCAATTATCAGTGCCACATTTCAGGCAGTAAACACCGGACCTATCTGAGAACGAGACAGTATCTTTGTTATTCACTAATTTAGGCCTTAAAGAGTTTTTTGTTGATTTTTCGCCTGTAGTAGTTAGTCCGAAGCGGTAGTAGTTGATTTTTCGACGGTATAGTAGTTCCACTTGGTAGTAGCTGATTTTTCTCCGTTAGTCCGAAGTGGTAGTAGCTGATTTTTTCCGGTAGTGGTAGTAGTTGATTTTTCGCCGGTAGTAGTTAGTCCGAAGTGGTAGTAGCTGACGTTTCGCCGGTAGTAGTTAGTCCGTTGTGGTAGTAGTTGATTTTTCGCCGTTAGTATTTATTCCCAGGTAGTAGTAGTTGATTTTTCGCCGGTAGTGTAGTTAGTCCGAAGTGGTAGTAGTTGATTTTTCGCCGATAGTAGTTATTTAAAGGTGGTAGTTAGTCCGGAGTGGTAGTAGCTGATTTTTCGCCGGTAGTAGTTAGTCCGAAGTGATAGTAGTTGATTTTTTGCCGGTAGTAGTTAGTCCGAAGTAGAAGTAGTTGATTTTTCGCCGGTAGTAGTTAGTTCTAAGTGGTAGTAATTGATTTTTCGCCGGTAGTAGTTATTCCGAAGATATTTCTTTGGAATATTCATTTGGTATTTTCTTTATTTTCAACTTTCGCTAACTGCGTTACCCCTTCTGATACGCCGCTGGCATCAAGCTGAGAGAAGAAGGAGAATAGTTGGTGGAGGCGGACGCGGCACCGTCGCGCGACGTTGCCGGTGGTGGGAGACTATACCTTTGCTTTTGTTTAAGGGTGGGGAAATGTCCTAACTAACTAACCTTGGTGGTAAAAACACATTATCTTTTTTAAGTAAAATTAATTAGAACGAGGTTTCAAAATTTTTGTTAGATTAGATTTAAAGTGAGACAAATGCGAGTGTACTTTCAACTTTCAAGCAATTAGAACAAACTTACACTCATTTTTTCACTATTAATTAGAAAGTACATTATCGTCATATTATTATTTTACGTATCTAGACGAAATTCAAAAGTTTTAACAAGACTATCTTTAATTTTCGCACTTTATTGTATTTCTCGTATTTTATTTCAAAACGAATATAATGTTTTTGCCTTTATACAGTGTGTATCATTGTTATTGGTAGTTGCGCATTTTTATCAACAAAAACTTTTATACAGGGTGACTCATGTAACAGTGACCAATACCAACTTTCTTATTTTAAATACAACACTCGGTATATTATTCCATTTTGGATTCTTCAGAAAATTCTTCATATTTCAATGCCCTATACCTATCTTCAACTGTTTTAGAAATATTGGTAGTTGAAAATTGACTTTTTTCAACTATGGCGCCCTGTAAAATCGAAACGGCTAAACTTAGAGGAAAACGGTTTACATGTCCCTATAATTAGTTTAAGAGAATGAATGAAGAGACCCTTCAAATGATACATAGTAAGCCCCTACTTCTCACTTAAAAAAGAAAGGTCGACGCCGTCACTGACAGAAGTTGCCTGCATCATTATTAATTATTAATATCATCTTATAATATTGCCTTAAAAATCTAGGATAGGGACATGCAAACCATTTTCCTCTAAGCTTAGCCGTTTCGATTTTACAGGGCGCCATAGTTGAAAAAAGTCAATTTTCAACTGCCAATATTTACGAAACAGTTGAAGATAGGTATAGGACATTGTACATGAAAAATGTCTAGAATTTTCTGAGGAATCCAAAATAATGGAATAATATGGAACTATTAGATGAGTCACCCTGTCTAAATGGTTTTTGTTGAAAGAAAAATGCGCAACTTACAATAACAATCGAGTGTCTGAGTGTTTTTTCGAACACGCCCCCATTTATTATTATTGAATTTTTTCCATTTGGCTGATACACACTGTATATTATATACTATAGATTTTAAAAGGTTAGTAGTATTATACAGCTACTGGTATAAAATAGTTAATGATAAATAAATAAATATGCAACTTTATATTGCACTCTGTAACTAACTACGAAAAAGTATGTTACTCTGATAAACTTCAGAAAATTTCTTAAATAGTCATGCTTCAATTTTGAATGAAGTTTACGTCAATAGAAATTACTTTATTTTCAGGTTATCAATAAAAACAAGTTATTAAGCTATCAGATTGTTTATTTCTTCTCGAAGAATTAAATATAATTCTTTGGCATCTTGGGGAGTTTTTGGTAATGGAATGCCTTTCTCGTACATAATTATAGCAACAAGCTCGTAAATAAGAGGATCGCATGGTTTTCTATTTGGACAAGTACGTATACCCTCACACTCTTGAATAACTTCTAAAGGCAAATGGCACATGTAATCTTTAGTTTGATACATTTGAGGCATATTGTACATGATAAATGGTCTACCGCTAGGTAAGACTGAATTTCTTGATGACGTTATTCGATGCATACTCCATTCTAGGACAACTGTATCTAATTCAACCTGAAATTAAAAAACAACATATTATCTTATGGCGACGTTATCTCAACAAACAATAGAGAATTATTAAAGGCTAACCAAAGGAAAAGAAAGGAAGCATAAAGAAGAAATTTTTTTTAATTTAAGCAGGAGCAAATTGTAACATCGTTAAGTTCATTTTTAGAGGGGTATATCAATAAAAAACGACAGGCAATAACTGTTAAAAGTCTTTTGCAGTTTTAAATATATTGAGGAACTCTCACCTCGCACGGAAGTTTTCTTGGATACGCTGTATCAATTAAAAATAAAAATGTTACGTTTCTATTGGATAATTATTTACTAAGAAATTTACTTCTGTAATACCCAGGCAAACAAATCACCCCTTATCACTTTCGGTTCTTACAATTACAAATAGCGAAATAATTATGCCATAGGAGCACAGAATATAGCACCTATACGCAAAAACAAAAAATCGCAAAAACACGGGAAGGCGGCAACTTCCACCTTTGTCCCCCACCGAAATTTCCGAGATTCGGGCCTGGTAATACCTAAGATGTACCTGTTAGGCAATTTGTTTACAAAATTTGAGGGCTCTATATACAGAGTGTCTCACCTAATAGTGAAACAACCTTATAACTTTTTTAACTTTATACCGACCAGACCGAAAATTTTACCAAAGGTAGATGGCAGTGTTGCCTACTTATTTCCAAAAAATTAGTTGCCTACTCCAAAGTCGAAGCCAGCGGTGTACTAGTTCCATATATGTACTAGTTCCATATATGAAGGCCGGCATTGATGGCTCAGTGCCATGTACATGTCTTAAACAAGTTTGAAGCTGCTCTACGACTCCATTCTCGGTACCAAAATCTGCTCGTATTGTTCGTGGACAACCGCCATGTTCTTTAACTGCATCAAAATAGTAACTACATATTATTCTTGGACATTGGTATTTATTCCAGCTCGGAGCCACATTATTTGACGTGAAAATCCATCAATGCATCCACTAATGCATATTCCATATGGTTTCAACTTGTCATAACAGTCCATATGCCACAAGAAATTTGGCCCTTTATTAAAATATTCCCGACGACGTAGTCTTTTCCTGCTTCTTGTGGTAACACCTTGGGGGTCTAGTAAATGCAACAACAACCTCACTTCTTCATGAGTGACTACCATATTGTTTAAATGCAACCAACGATATCCATGAAGTTGACCATGCGTACTCAAAACACGACGAATGAACTGGCACACAACTGCCAGGTCGGTATAGCACTTTTTTCTAAACAAATTTTTCTTCTTTAATTTTCGTTTTAGCGTTCGCATGCTAATATTAAAGTTATGGTTTAACTGTAAACAATACAAGATTTCGTTGTAATGTAACCCGAGAGAAAAATATGCTTCAATCAAATTATCCAACATTTTTGGACCACTCACTCACTTATTCCCTTAAAGTTTAACGTGCAAGGGTTTATGCAAATGGTATACCTATACCTAAGTGGTTCTGAATCTTTTTTAGGCGTATGCAACAATTCCGAGTTATAAGTCACAATTCTGAGTTATAAGTCATAATTCTGACATATAAGTCGGAATTCTGACATATAAGTCGGAATTCTGAGTTATAACTCAGAATTCTGAGATAAAAGTCAGAATTCTGAGATAAAAGTCGGAATTCTGACATAGAAGTCAGAATTCTGAGATAAAAGTCGGAATATTGAGTTATAAGTCAGAATTCTGAGATAAAAGTCATAATTCTGAGTTATAAGTCAGAATTCTGAGATAAAAGTCGGAATATTGAGTTATAAGTCAGAATTCTGAGATAAAAGTCAGAATTCTGAGTTATAAGTCAGAATTCTGAGATAAAAGTCAGAATTCTGACATATAAGTCGGAATTCTGAGTTATAAGTCAGAATTCTGACATACAAGTCGGAATTCTGAGTTATAACTCAGAATTCTGAGATAAAAGTCAGAATTCTGAGTTATAACTCAGAATTCTGACTTATAACTCAGAATTCCGACTTATATGTCAGAATTATTCTGAGTTATAACTCAGAATTCTGAGATAAAAGTCAGAATTCCGAGTTATAAGTCAGAATTCTGAGATAAAAGTCAGAATTCTGAGATAAAAGTCAGAATTCTGAGTTATAAGTCAGAATTCTGAGTTATAAGTCAGAATTCTGAGTTTCGAATGGTCTTACTTAAATTCTATAAAAACGCTTATTAAATCAGTTATTAACAAAAAAAAAACCTATATTTTTGACAGTTATTGTTAAATAAAAAAAATCGCACACTATTTTGCGCTGCGGACTCTTCGGATTTTGTTTCAAGACATCAAAACGAACACAGTCCAACAAAATCTAAAACTCCCGGAATTTCTTCGAAGTTATTTTTCTACTTGACTCCACTATTAGAGCTTTGAGGTGAGCTTTGGAGAAATATATCTGCTTTTTTTAATATTGACTTTTGTAGCAACAATTTGGTTATGTGGGGATATTTGGGTCAGATTTTGGGGCTTTTTGGGTTTGACTCAAATAGCCCCGATACTTGTAGGTTTTTAATTAAGGTTAGAAATTTTGCCATTTATTTTGTATTATTTTTATTTTAGTATGGTAAGGCATTACAAAAGAACATATAAAAACACAAGAAAATCTTATACAAAGGCTGATTTGCAAAATACTCTAGCTGCAGTCGCACGTGGTATGAGTCACGCTAGAGCTGCAGATTTATTTAAGGTGCCTAAAGCAACAATTGGCCGAAATGTTAGGGGGGAAAACAAATCCCAGGAGCAGGCTGGACATCTCACATTGTTTTCCTCTGTGGAAGAGAAAGCATTTGTCCATCATTTGAAAACCGTTTCAGAGTGGGGGTTTCCATATATGACGACTGATTTAAGGTTTATTGCCAAGCGCTATTTGGAAAAAATTGGGCGCAGAGTCCCTACTTTACAAATAATATGCCAGACTTTTTTTTGTGATTTTACCATATCTTCGTAACAAAGTCGGAAGAAAAGCTCTCATTGGAGACAACTTGTCGTCACATTTTTCACAAGCAGTAATAGAAGCCTGCGAGGAAAATGACATATTAGTCTTTGTGTGTTTGCCGTCAAATGCCCCAAAATTGGGGTTATTTGGGTCGGCCCTTCAAAAAAATATATATAGCCTTATTGACGTAAATAGTGAGCAAAAATGCTTTAAATGTGTAGACCCTAACCATATTTACCTCTCCCAAATAAATCACCACAATAATTATAAAAATAACACGACTGCACCAAAAAATAAAAAAAATGACTCAAATAGCCTCATTTTACGGTACCGAAAAATTTTCCCCAATGTCATTTGTGGGCAAAACTAATTGCTTTAAGCCTACTTTATCAGAATTTAAAACAATGCCACGGTTTAATGGGTGCTCTCTTAGTACCCACCGAAAAATGTGACCATTTTATTGTAACGAGCCGTGGCCCCGAATCCTGTACCTTCTTCGTGTTTTAGGTATTTTTTTCCCAACATACTACATTGGAAATCTTGGAAATTTCTTGCGAGGTATCGGTATCTTGCGCATTTTTCACATTTTTTAAATTTTCTAGTATGCATGACAGCTATAAATAAAAAAAATGTAAGTGTTAAGGGAGCACACAACAAACCATGTTTTTTTTCCAAATTCTGATAAACTAGGTTTAAAGCAATCAGTTTTGCCCACAAATTTTATTACAATTTTTTTCGGTAACTCTTGAAACAAAAAAGTTACATGCCGAAGAAATTTCGACGTTTTTCGGGATTTTGAAAAATATCTTGGAAAGTAGGCCATGGATCTCTCATGGAACGCAAAGTTAGCTCCTCAAAAAAGCAATTTTTTGTTTCAAATAAAGTTCTCAGAAAAACGCATATTTGTCAAGATTTTCTCGAGTGGCCCTTCATAAATAGACACCCTGTATTTTTGTCCTTAACTTTTCGAGAACACCCTGTATATAAATTCTGAAGCTAGATTCGGATTCTCCAGAGAAAACTGCATCATCCTGGTTTTAAGCTGGGCTTTTCATTTCAAAAACTAAGGATATAATCGGACTTTATTTGAGACACCTAATATACCCTGAAAAAGTTTCTCTTTTTGCTATGCGAAAAACAAAATTCACTTAGAAAAAGAGTTATTTGTGTAACTAGTGCAAAAAGTGCATATTTGTTGCACGAGGCATGAAGTTTTCAGCTCGAGACGCAGTTGATGGACAAACTTCATTTCCAGTATTTTTTTGAATTTTGTTTTCTTCATTGCCTGTGAAGGTCTCAGGTTCTTCGCATAAAACTCTTTTTCGAATTGTTGTAAAGTTTCCGGTATTGGTACTTGGTTCACCTTCCAGAATTTGAGCAGCTATTTCAGTTTTTTTAGAAATTGAAATTTTACTAAAAGTATTTATACCAACAGGTTGAACGAAGCATTTTCCGTTATAATATCTTATAAAGAATCTAGTGTGACTGGTAGACTGGGGACGAAGGGATGCATTTTTGCGATACATTTCAACAGAATTAAAACTTCTAATTTTACGGCTTAGGGTATTACAAATAATGATCGAGGTTTGTTTGTCTTGCTATCGGGCATTTTCACAGTTATAATAGAATCCATGTCGTTATCATTTAATGGTAATTTCTGTAACTCGTCTCTGCGGCATGTTCCTGCAGTGCCAAATACTGCAACTATCTATTACAATCATCGAATTGATAAGTACAATGGAAGTCGCACAGGTACAACTTTCATTGTTGTTTGGGGCAGCCAACTCTAGAGAGAGATAGGTTTTAAATGGCAATAAGTAAGACAAGGACGCCTAATGAACGTGTCAGCTGATTCAGGCAAAGGAGGTATATAGGGATGTTGCATATTAATGAGAGAATTTAATGGGCATGTTCCGTAATTCTCTTTATTGTATGATCTGTATTCCGAAATTCGGGGCTTGTTTGTAGGAATGAGAATTTTTCTATATAACCACAATTATGTAAATATTGCACAGAAAAAAGTAGTGAATTGATTAAGAAAATTACCTACATGGCAATTGTATGTACCTGGAAGTAAATTGAGACAAATAAAATACAAATTACAAAATAAAAGTTTATTTTAAAATAAAGGCGACAAAATATCTAGGATAAGGTATACATTTTCAACTTTAATTACTTATCTTAATTGATTTATTAATTTTAAAATTCAATTTAATAGGAAAAGCATGTAAGACAGGTAGCTTTTACATATTTTTATATATATTTTATATTGTTTAGGCATCTAACAAAAAGAATTACAAATAATTACCTTATTAAAGGGACCAGAACCTCAAGATTAATTCCATCTTTGACTACGAAGAGCTAGGTTCATTAGCACAATATTTTGCCACTTGTTCCCTTCATAGGGACTTGGAAAATAAAAAACTGTAGTAATTACATACTTTTTAAGTTTGCGCTGCCCAAAATTCTCTATGAAATAATTGCTCTCAATAAATTGTTGACTACAAATGCAAGTAAATACTTGTACGCTACAAAATTTTTCCTTTTTATTGCTGCAATCCACTTGTCTCTAATATCACCTTATCTCTTGGAAAACTGCAAAGTTATTAGCAAAGATTTTTAAGACTTACGAATGAAAAGAAACCCCACTATTCTTATTCTTTCCGCCCCGTTTGGTAGGTACATCCAAATACACAACAGGAGTTTTTGTAATTTACAACTTAAACAGAAAGAATATAGCCACATAGCTAAATCAAATTTTCTCTCCGATCTAAAAATATTTTATTAAACCAAACACCAACTAAGAAAACTCAACGCCGTTTTATTCGAAACTGCCACCACGACACGAACTAAAATCAAATATAAATAATACAATAATTACTCCTATTCGTATTGGGACTTGGGACTTTGGGACAGAAGGAAAATTAAAATGACGTTTGACAACGGAACTCGTTTGAAGCACAGGACACAAAATTATAAAGTTAGGACAAACACCTATTTTGTGTTATGTGGTTTTTGCCGGAATCAGCTGATTTATTTACTATTTCACTTACTCAAGTTTGGCTGCCAGTTTCTCTCTCTACACTCCTTCCATCTACTTGTCATTTCAATGATTACAATACACAAGTAAAGTACCTAGGTATAAAGTTAAAAATCGGCCAAGTGCAAGTCGAACTCGCACACGAAAGGTTCCGTACCACGGAGCAATATTTGACACTAAATAGTTTTTAAAAATGCTTTAGTAAAAATAAAAAAAAAGAAATAAAAAAGCTTGCCCCAGAGCGTGGTTTCGAACGCCGGAGCTCTGGGTTATGAGCCCAGAACGCTGCCACTGCGCTATACTTCGCTACTTGAAAAATATTTGATTGTAGTTAGTTAGCCGTGCCATCATTCTACGAGATTTTTCATAAAAATACAGCGCGCTCGTATCTGAAAAAGTCACATATGGAATAACAGATGGGCCTCTGCGAGCCCCCAAAGTACGAAATCGGAAATTCTCCACATTTAAACAATACCAAATGCAAATGTCAATCGTTGGACGAATACGTATCGATCGGGGGGCGGGGCGTCGCCTCGGCCACGATGTAAGTATACAGTATGATCCCGGGGCCCCCGCCAAATCGCGAAAAAAAAATTGAAAAGGGGCGCAAACGGCCGAACGGCTTTTTCGATCGGGGGGGCTCTTTCGCAGGCGGGAGGCCCATATCCCTCCACGGCCCCACGAGAAAATTGAACTCGATCGGCGTTTTCCGTTCGAATCCCTAGCCATAGAGTTGGGCAGGCGAATGCACCTGGGAACATATGAATGTTCCCAAATGGGTACATACCCAGGGTGCATAACGGTTTGCACCGGGTACTTATAAAATTTCAAATTTGGCGCCATTATAGTTAGGGTTTGTGGTCCAAATCAAAACTTTCCTGTTTCCCGTGGTTTCCCTCCAATAAATGATATTTATCACATTCTAACCTATAATAATTTTATTATATTACCAACCGCTTGTTTATTATTGCTTGTCTGTGCCAAACACTTTTTATTTATAATAAAGGATGTTTTTAGTGGCATTTCAGGTAAAGTATATCAATTGAAAAAATGCACTCCAGCCGGGACTCGAACCCGGGACTCCTACTGTGGCCGTAGGCACTTTAACCAACTAAGCTACCGGAGATACGGGTTCCATCGGCTAGGTGTTATTTATTCCAATTGATATATAGTTAGTAGTGGTGAGATTTAGAAGACTATGGCATCTTCTACAGCTACTAGAAGGGGTTAGAGGGTGTAGGGTAACCATTCATGATTGTTGGTTATGTGAACTGTCCCGGCTGTAGTGCATTTTTTTTCAATTGATATACTTTACCTGACATGCCACTAATAACATCCTTTATTATTTATAATTACAGGTACTAAAAAAACTATTTATTTACTATTTAGTATTTGCTGAGTTTATTTATTTCTGTTCTGATCTGATTCCTTGGTAAGTGTAATTATTTGTATCAACGACTTCTTTTACTTCGAAATAAATGTGTAAAGCCGGGTTTATAGAACTTGTTAGAAACAACAAAACAACAATAGATTTCATTATTATTTCATTTCTACTTCACAACAATAACAATTAATATTTAATACATTTGATTTGAGTCTTTAAGTCTTAAAGTTAAGCAACAGCTTAAGCTGTGACTTAGATTTACAACACAAAGAACTTGCTTTGTAAGAAGACTGTTTTTTGCTTCATGATATAGGTACCTACAATGTATTTTTATTTCGTTTTTTTTATTTTTAAATATTTTATTACACGTTATGTAGCAAAGCAAAGAGCAACAATCAACATATTTATTTTTATGAATAAAAGACCAAAAATGCTTAAAACTATATTTTCATTCTAATTTTCCACTTAATTTTATTTTTAAATATTTTATTACACGTTATGTAGCAAACCAAAGAGCAACAATCAACATATTTATTTTTATGAATAAAAGACCAAAAATGCTTAAAACTGTATTTTCATTCTAATTTTCCAGTTCATTCCATTCAAATATCACTTATTTGGTATTGCCAAAAAGGACTTTTCATGACAAATTCAAAACTGCAAAAAAAGCAATGCACCCGGTACATTCAGGGTACATATGAAAGTTTCCAAGGAGCAAACGAATGTACCCGGTACAAACCCATCTCTACCTAGCCATATTTCCCGAAAAAATCGAAAAAAATGGACGAAAAAAATTCCGGGGGCCGAACGGCCCTTCCGATTCGGACGCCCATCAAAAGCCTTCTTGCCCATCAGCTCGGTCGGCCGTACGCCAAATTTGGGCTCGAAAAATCGAAAACTGCGACCTGTAGGCGATAATGTAGGTACACCTATTACTACCCAGCAGTGGGAGCCAAAACAAGGTCCTATGGGTCCGGCGGGCCCTTTTTAAGAAGCTAAAAAGTGGCAGTCGAACTATTCTAATGTGTTGAATTGAAAGGAAAGTTAATATCATTTGCTTGAAAAGACGACGATAAGCGAACGCCGCACACTACCCACATACCTCGGGAGTAGGGGTTACAACCTGCTCATATCGGCCGCGAGTCGGCCTTACCATCTTCTATCTTAGTCTTTATCGAGCAAACGATACTTTCCTTTCAATTCAACACATTAGAATAGTTTGATTGCCACTTTGTAGCTTGTTATAAGTGTATGTACGGCTGCGGCCAGTTTTAACTTGCAATGTCTTGGGGGTTTCCGATAGGCCATCCGGCTACATCGCTAGCCGCCAGCCGCTTTCGCCTGCCTTCCCTAGAGTTCAGACGGTCTTGAAAGTTCAAATTGGCCGCAGCTGTACGCACAAACTGATTGAAATAAGGATATTAGGGAAAAACCCTAATATCCTTAACACTTATTAATTTGAAATTTTGTTCTTGATACTTTTTTCTAGGAAAAATCAGTTTATTTGGGCGAAGGTATTTTTCATGTGACTTTACGCAAATTTTTGAAAACCGTAATAAACCTATATCTTGGCACGATGCCAACAATCAAAGTTAGATTTAAATAAACGGTTCAACAATTATGCTGAGAAATTGTTAAAGTGTTTTGTAAAACATTCAATCAAGTTATATGGAAAAACTTTTTGCACTTGCAACACTCACTGTTTAATTCACTTATCTGAACAGGCTACAAGATTTGGTACATTAGAATGCATAAGTTGCTTTGAATTTGAGAATTATTTAGGACGACTGAAAAGACTTTTGAGGAAAAGTTTGGCTCTTTCACAAGTAAGTAAGAAGGTACAAAGAAATTGGAAGTAATAATAGATGTGGCCCTCAAAAAAGTGTCTGTAGAGACTGTCGATGTGGACACAACCAGATTTAATATACAGAATCACTTTTTTATTCAAGATACTACTATAAAGATGGCTTTTTTTCTATAAAGGACGGAAACAACTGTGCTTTTTTGACAATGGTAATATAATTAAAATATTATGTTTTGCTACAAACAAGACAGATATATTTTTATTGGTAATCCAGTTTCTATCATCGAGCCATTTGCACAGTATCCTACTTCTAGTGACTTGGTATTTAAGTACAGGGTGCAAATTGATATAAAGGCTCAGATTTTGGCACCAGTGGATAAAATCCGCCAAAGAGTTCTTCTTCGGACAGCACAAAAGGATAAATTTATTTGTTTTGTCTTGTCCCATTCAGTTGAGAAAATTACCCTAAAATAAATCCAATAATGTTTTATTCACAAGGTAATAATATCTCAGAAAATACAGGAATATAGTTCAGAATATCACGACTTAGGTGATCATGAAAATGTGTAACAAGAGGCACTCTCACATCCAATAGTAGTTGAAACCGCCTCTAGTGGTGGCTCATTTGCGAACTCAAGCTGTTCAGGGTGTAAAAAAATGAAGGTAAATATAATTGTACAACACGAGTAACTTAGAAATTACTTTAGCAATGAATATTAGGTTACCTAATGAGCATTGATCATAAAAAATAAAAACGTATCGATAAATGATGATAGCAAAGACCATGACATGCATAGACCGTCAGAAGCATTGGCCAAAACTCTGCCTTTTACACCAAATATTTCGCAAAAATATGCATATTAAGTCAGAAAATTGTATGTAATATTTCCTAGTTAAGTACTTAGTCCATACTTTCAATTAAATTTTTTTATGACAGTAAACTGTGGATGTTTCCCATGTTAAAATTTGGTCTACAGGCTTATCGAGTGGATACTTTTAACATAAAGGCTTCCGGTCTATATCAATATGGTCTTTGATAATACAGGGTTAGGCAGAATGAAGTATCTATTTTCTATGTACTGGTATTTGTTAATGGTTAAACTTTAAGCAAAAACTGAAACAAAATGTTCTTGAGTAAACATGGCAATTCTATTTTCTCAATATCACATCAGTCAAATGATTTCCGCCTCGCTGCTGGCACTCCTGAAATCTAGCACAAACATTTTGCTTCACTCGTTGCAACATTTCAATTGGGATTGCGTTAATCTCGGTTCGAATATTATGCTTCAGTTGTTCCAAAGTTTGATTAGCTTTTAACTGACGTTTCCCGCAAACAGTTTGGCAACTGTCATAAATTGCCATGTATCGGTAACACGTGGTGACTTGATTTGAAAATAGATTTTTTTACATTATTGAATAAATGTAGTTCAAAAATGGATAGGTTATTCTGCCTAATTCACAGTCATTTGACTGATGTGATATTCAGAAAATAGAATTGCCATGTTTACTCAAGAACATTTTGTTTCAGTTTTTGATTAAAGTTTAACCATTAATAAATACCAGTATATAGAAAATAGATACTTCATTCTGCCTAACCCTGTATAATAACTCGTAATAATCCTACCTACTTTTATTATAGAATTGCTTACAAAGATTTTGACAAGGATAGAAACCTTGGCAGATGATATAAAATATCTTCTGCTTTGTAGTCAGAATTCGAGCAACCCAGAAGTTAATCCAGCTCAAAAATTTAAATGTTGTTTAACGTGGGATGATCTTCACACTCTAGAGAGGTCTATGGAAAAAAAACTGTATTTCGCTCCACAGTAATTAATAAAAAATGCCCTCTGGTAAAGAATCGTTTTTTTTTTAATATATGCTCCTGGATAAAATTGTTAAATGTTGTCAAATGATTCCATAATTTTTTGAGCAAGGAAATTCATGGGCTCAAAATTTTAATATTTTTACAGCAAAAAACAAAAACAACAAGAATAAGTGTGTGTAATTAACAATTTTGTTCTAGTGTGCAATGTTTCAAGTTGTAGGAGGTAAAGATACTGTCGATACAACACGTAGAATACTAGGAAAATTGTTAGATAACAATTTAGTAAAGAATATCAATTGGTCCGGCCGAGACCGAAACCGAAACAACAAAGTAAATTTTTCAACATATGCAAATACAAGAAAATTAATTCTTGGTAAGTAGGCACCTATCATATTAAAGTTCTTAACACAAATCTTGAGCCCTGTGTCACAACGTTTGCCTTTGTCCGACACATGGATATTAATCAGTCGGACAAAGGCAAACATTATGACGCAGAGCTCAAGATTCGTCTTAAGAACTGTATATTTGTTTCAATGGTTGGGTCAAGGTAGCCATTATAAAATTTAATTCAAATATTTAATTGTTTATTAATTAAATGTGATTTATAATGCTTAAAATAATGCAACGAAAGTAAGTTTTTTTACGATGGTTAATTAATAATCGTATAACATTTTTACATACATATTTAAAACAAAAAACAACATAAAATCAAAAAAGATGTTTTACTTTACTGATCTTGTTCCAAACTTATGGAACTTTTGCAAATTAAAAAAGGGCAGACCTTATTGTGAAGCCGTAACCTTTTGTACCTATTTTACTAACTGCGTTCAGCTGTAAATGTTATTAAATTATTCAAATCTGAGAATCTAGAAACCGACTGTTATGACTTGCACCTTGCACTCAAATATGCTATAAAAGTCACAGAAACTTGTGTGAAAAGTTTATTTCAGCTTCACTTCTTTCAGAGTACCTAGGCTTTGTACATTTTTGACAACTTTGGCAATTTGTTGATATATTATAATTATATTCTCAGCCAAAACACATTTTTCAGAACAACGATTATGAAATACCTAATATTTCTATTTTTTTCTTTTAGTTTGTGTTCGAAGAAACCCGCTGTCAAGAAACGCCACAGAAAAAGAAGTTGAAGATATAGTAAAATTGTACCTTCGTAATGTTTGTGTGCCAAAGATAAACCCAATAAGTACCTAATAAATATGTTCTTAAATAATATCATGTGATGATTTATAGATAGATATACACCCTATTTTGAAATACGTTCAGAACAAAATAAAGATACCTATGCCTTAGGAACCGATTTAAATCAGGTGGGTTCGTCTAATTTGTTGATCAGCAGAATTCTGCTGATCCGTCGACATAATGCACCATTTCGAATAAGATGTTGATTTATTAATAATCTAATGGATATTTAAGGAAAATTTGCTTCTGCTGTATAAACACCAATTGCAAAAATTATACATTTTTATTATACTTCTTTGAAAACACCTTATTTTCATCTGTTTTAGCAATAATGAAAGATGGGGTTTTTCGGGCTAGCGCACGGAAACAGCGCATTGAAAAACTTTCCGTGCGCTGAATAAAAATACCGAATATATGGCTTTAAAATAGAAATATACAGCAAAGTAAACTAAATTTAAGAAACTCTATATGCTCTATGATATTTAACATATATCTATTTTGTATTTTAATTCGTAAGTGTTTCAATATTTAGATACATTTCTGTAATATTTTTGACGTTTTATTCACCTTATCTGACAATAACTAATTTACAACAAAGCACCTTTGAAATAATTTGAGAGTAACCATGGAAACGCTATATTGTCTGCATTGTTTATTTTTTGTCAATTAAATTTATTATAATATGCCGATAAAATGTTTTAAGTTTCCGTTTTCAAAGAAGTATAATGAAAAATATCGTTCATTGCACGTCCAGAAATAGATTTTTCCGTGCTTGCATGACTTCCCGTGTTCAGCTGCGCCTCACACGGGAATTTGTCACGCACGCACGGAAAAATCTTTATTCCAGACTCGTAATGAAATATACTATTTCTTTACTGTTCCGCGGCAGCTCATATTATTATCGGGGCTTTGTCTCAAGGAAGTTCCCATGAGCAGCCTTTTATGTTCGATTCACAGTGTGTAGCCCCCCCACAGCTTAAGATTTGTTCACTTTCCCTCCAGCTGTGGGGGAAGTCTACGGGATCACTCTAGTCTTCCATATCATCTCTAACAATGGTTCCAATAAGCATAATTCTGCTTATCAGCAAATTAGACCGACTCAAAGCAGGTGAGTGTAATTTTGTGCAAATATTGTATTTTATTTTGGATTAATTCATAAAAATACACATGATATTGGCTGCGTCTAACCCGTGAAAAAATTGTAATCGCTATCTTTTTCTTGTATAAGAGCAACACAAACCACTAGTTATTGCTAATTATAATAGCATTTTTTCGGCACCTTAGATGCTGCCTATATACAGAGTGTCTCACTTAAGAGTGAAACAACCCTATAATTTCTTTAATTTTTACCAAAGGTAGATGGCATTGTTGTTCGCCTCATTATTTTTATCCGTATCGAAATGACAGCTTGGCAAAATAAAAATAAATTAAAATATTTAAGTAGTATAGCAAAGGGTACTCCAGGGCGGAAGTGACGTCACAAGATGGCCGCCAAGGCGGAAAATTTGAAAATGGCCTTGACCTGCGGGTTCAATGAACTTTAAGGGGTCACGTTCAGTTAACCTTGACCTGAAGGTTACCTAGAGGTCAAGGGGTTATCAGATCGATAACCTTTAATGGGTCATTGACCCGCGGGTTCAATGAACTTGAAGGGGTCACGTTCAGTTAACCTTGACCTAAAGGTCAATGAACTTTAAGAAGTCACCGTTAACCTTGACCTGAAGGTCAATGAACTTTAAGAGATCACCTTGAGTTAACCCCTGAAGGTCAGTGATCTTGTCACCTTGACACGTAGACCTTGATATAAAAAACGTAAACAAAAATTATGCTGATGTTTGCACAACAGTTGACGTAGCATTTAGGTGGGGGGAGGGATTGGGGTTATAAAGAGGATGCCGTTGGGAGAGCTCACTATACCCAGTCAACAGTGCTTGAATTTTATTGAAATATGTCTTTTCTCAAACAGTTGAACGAAAATAACTTCGTAAAAAAATTGTGAGTGCAAGAGAGTTAGTGGTTGGTGAAAAACATAAAATTTTATCTTTTAGAAGAATTGAAACAAGGTACGGGGAGAAAGTGTTCGTCGAATTTGAAAATTTTCAAACTGCGCTACCTGCACGGTTCGTAAAAGAATTTACGTCTGAACGCACCGAAGACATAAACCGGGAAATCACCAACGGAAAGAAGATCTTCTTGACGAGTCTGGGCCTCATTGGTAGGACAACGAATATTAAATTTGAGGAAGAATGAATCCCACTGACAAGAGGCGACGCAGACAACACTACAAAAGAAGATTGGAATTTTATCTAAGATCTCTTCAAAATTTGAAATATGAAATTCAAATGTATGAAATAAATAAAAAGTTCAAAAACATAAATTTAGAAAATTGTAAAAATTAAAATATGAAATCTAGTCTATCTTTTATTTACCCCTACAAAATTGAAACTCAAATCTGAAAGTTCCGATTGCTTCTGAGCGCAGAACATATAAATACGTCCAAGTGCATTTGACTGGAATCAGTTCAATGTCATCCTTCACAGGTGAAGGGTTGGTGAACACGCTAATAAATAAGTTGCCCGTCGAATTACATCTTCCTGGATATCAGTTTTGTGGTCCTGGCACAAAATTACAAAAAAGAATTGCGAGAGGTGACGCTGGTATAAATAAGTTAGACGCTGCGTGCAAGGAGCACGATATTGCATATTCAGAAAATAGATCTTTAAAGGAGAGACACGCAGCCGATTTAGAATTGGAAAATAGGGCTTGGGGACGTGTTAAATCAAAAGACGCAAAATTTGGTGAAAAGGCTGCCGCTCTTCTAGTCACGACCGCAATGAAAACTAAACGAAAATTGGGAATGGGAATAAAGCCGAAAAAAGGTTCGGTTTCTTTTAAAAAAGATATCGTGGGAAAAGTCTCGAGATAATTGAAAAAAACATTTGATAGAGATCAGCTTAATGATGTCAGGAATTTAAAAAAAAACTTCATCGGCAGCTTTGCGCGCTGCACGATTAGCCATCAAGAAGGTGGGAGGGAAACGAAAAATTCGAGTACCGAGAGTGATTCAATTTGAAAAGAAAACGGGGGGTTTTTTACCCCTACTGCCCCTGTTAGGAGCTTTGGGGGCCCTCGGTTCGGTAGCTGGTGGTGCTAGCGCTGTTGCGAAAACCGTTATAGACGCAAAAAACGCGCAGAAAAAAATGGATGAACAAATACGTCATAATAGGGCAATGGAAGCTATTGGAAAAACGGGATCTGGGCTTTACTTAAAGAAAAATAATCACGGAGGATTCGGTTTATATTTAAAGAAAAAAACTCCCACGGATAAAGATTTAATTTTTTACGCTAAAAAGATAAAAATACCTTATTTTAGAGGTGTCTTTATGAGAGACACGCTTCCAAAACTTGGTCCAAACAAATACGAATCGGCAATTTTGAATTTAGACGTCAAAAGTAATGCTGGAACAAATTGGGTAGCATATGAGAAAAGAGGTAACAACGTTAAGTATTTCGATAGTTTCGGGGCGCTGAAGCCACCGAAAGAACTGATCCTATACTTGGGGAAACATGCTAATATCGTATACAACAATAACTCGTATCAAACATACGATGAAATAAATTGCGGACACCTCTGTTTGGAATTTTTACGTGGAAAAACCCTATAAAACAGAAGAAATTATCATATTTTTGCTCAGTCATGTCGCAGACGTTTACTTTGACGGGTAACGGTAGCTACATCTCCAAATCGTTTTTTCCGCCCCTTGAGCTAGATCCTCAGTACGAATATTCGCCAGCGTTAATTTCTCTATCTACTTGGAATTCAATTCCAAATATAGAGGGAGGACAGAACAAGCTATATTTCGTAGATCACAGAGGAAGCGAGATAGAAATTGAGATTCCGACAGGACCATATGAGATTCGGGATATTGAGAATTACGTTCAGAAACAACTAGGAAGTTCGCTGGATAATCAGCAAGAACTAGACGAAATTTTTTCGTTGAAACCTAACAATAATACTTTAAAGTGTGAACTTAAATCTCTGTATAACGTAAACAGCAAAACAGCTCGATACTATAGCTAAATTGCTTGGCTTTTCCAATAAAATATTGAAATCCGGAGATTTACATCAATCAGACCTCCGAGTAGAGATTGTGCAAGTGGTAACAATAAGAGTGGAGTGCAATTTAATTTCGGGATCATATTACAACAACGCACCTTTCCATACTCTTTTTGAGTTTATGCCTACAGTAGACCCGGGATACAGTATCAATATCGAACCTAGGAATCTAATTTATTTTCCTGTCAGTAGGAAAACCATCGACAATATTACAGTGCAACTTTTAGATCAAGATTCAAGATCGGTAAATCTCAACGGGGAAGAAATCATAATCAGACTGGAGCTGAAGAGAAATGGTGTTAGTTTTTGATGGTAGGTACCGACCATATATAAGGAGTGTCGGTCGGTCGAGAAGTTCACAACCAGCAGAGCTGTACAAGAGTAGAGATCGTAATACGAGTCTTACACCTGAAAATCGCTTATTCTTAAAATATCTCGGTTATCATGTAATTGACGCATCAAGTGTTCGACGTGCATCAGAAACCAAAGTTCGATGAATCTATTCAACGTTTAGAAGCACGCTCCTATTATCCGTTCGTAAAGTCCTTCATGAACAATGACATCGTAGAAATAACCATTAATCAAGGTGACGCTTGGTTGTTGATGTATGATGCTGCAATTTTCATAAAAGGTAAAATAAACAAGAAATCAGGCACTGGTACTTGCAAGCTTGTAAACAATGGTGCATCGTTTTTCTTTGATTCTGTCTCATACGAACTTAATGGCAAAGAGTTGGAAATGGTGAGGGATCCTGGAGTTGTGAGTGCCATGAGGGGATATTTATGTTATTCTCCTAACGATGAAAAGTACTTGGTAACTTCAAGTTGGAGCTATCCCAAGGACAATGCGCCAATCTTGAATAAGGACGGAACATTCAGCGTAAGAATACCGCTTAAACATTTGTTTGGGCTCTTTAATGATTATCAATATGCCATTTGCGGTAAGCAAACAATAAGACTAATTCGAGCCCGCAACAACAATAATTGCCTGCTACTAGAGAAAGCTGCCGACTCCACTACAGAGTTGACAGCAGAATTATTGATTACCAATATAGAACTACAAGTGAAACATATACAGCCAAACGATATGATTAGATTAGATCTCCTGCAATCCATAAAGCGAGATCAACCCATTATTATACCCTTTAGAAAGTGGGAAATTCATGAATTGCCAACTCTTACGGCAAACTCTCGTAAAGAAATTTGGTCAGTGAAAACATCTGCAGCAGTGGAATCTCCTAGGTTTGTTGTAGTTGGTTTTCAAACTAATCGCAAAGAAAATAGCAAAAGCGATCCCACAAAATTCGATCACATAAGTATATCAGACGTGAGGTTAATTCTAAACGGTGAATATTTCCCATTTGAAAGGCAGAGGCTGGATTTAAAAAATAATGATTACTTAGAAGCTTACAATAGTTACATTGAATTTTATTCAAGTTTTATGGGCGTTCGTGAGAAACGTCCACTGCTAGATTACAAAGATTACAAAGATAACGTAACTCTGTTTGTTATCGACTGTTCTAGAAGAAATGAGACCCTTAAGACCAGCACTGTTGACGTCAAACTAGACATAGAAAGTGATGTCGGTTTTCCTAAAGACACTCGAGCGTATTGCTTAATTATTCACGACAGTCTTATGGAATATCTGCCGCTAAGCGAAGTAGTCAGAAACTTGATGTAAGACCGCTTACCTCAATAAACTCCCAGTTGCTAGTTTGACTCGGAAGAATGAAGATCGCAGTCGTAGACACTCAAGGGTTTATAATTGACGGACTTTTCTACCCAAAAGAATTGTCGATCAAAATTAACAATCAAATTTTACACCTGCTGATAAAACCCCCTAAGGATTATTATTTGCTAACTGCGGTAGATAGAAAGCAAGTATCTTATTTGGAACACAATTTTCATGGTTTATGGTATTCCAATGGATATGTGGAGTGCAATCATGTGCGAGAAATTTTAGAAGAGTTTCTTTTCGATGTCGACATCATCTACATCAAAGGATATCAGAAAGAAAAATTCTTGCAGACTATCGACATCGATCCTACGAAAATAATCAATATTGAGAAACTGGAGAATAATTTTGGAAATTTACCGAAATTCGAAAAAGATGTACCCCTTTGCTTGTATCACCTAAAACATTCTAAATATATGTGCAGTTTCAGAAATTGTGAAAAGTTGGACAGCTGGTTGAAGAATTTTCTATTTAAAAGGAATATCGAAGCGACGACTTCACAAGGGTGGAAGGAGTAAACGAAAAAATGTTTTTTAATATATATTTAAGTGTAGAATGTAATATCTAAAAATGTTAAAAATAAAGCAAAGCAATTTTTAATTGTTGTACCTTACACTTGAAATTTGAGAACAAATGAACTCGACACTACCCCTCCTCATATTTCACCTTACACTTGAAATATGATAACAAATGAACTCGACACTACCCCTCCTCATATTTCACCTTCCAGTTGAAATTTGATAACAAACGAACTCAGCACTTCCCCCCTCCAACAATACTTATATATAAATAACGATCTGCGGAATCTCTAGCCAGTAGTACTCGAATCGTGTATTAAAAAATGGAACTAGTGTCATATAAAAATATTGATGACAGACTCAAATCGTTTGAGTCTTGGCCATCAAGTAGTGTGATTGCGGGGCAAAAACTGGCGGAAGCTGGTTTTTTCTATAAAAATAACGAAGATGTGGTTGAGTGTCCATACTGTCATATCGAAGGATATCATTGGGAACCTGAAGATAATCCTATGCTCGATCACGCAAGTTGGTCTCCGAACTGTCCCTTTGTGTTACAAGGTGGTGATACTGATGCGGAATTACCTGAAATTCGCCCGATTGAAATTCGCCCGAATGCCGTTCCCGAAGATGAGGTGTGGAGTCAAAAAGTTTATGCTTATTCTCAAACTGAGCAAACTTGTAAAGATGAAGAAAACAATTTATGTAAAATTTGTTTCTCTAACCCTATAGAGGTATTAATGTCTCCTTGCGGGCATTTAGTTTTTTGTATGGAATGTTCAACATCAATAAATAGATGTCCGTTGTGTAGACAAGTTATATGGAATAAAATGAGGGCATACCTTCCATGAAAACATTGTATTTTTTCAATAATAAAAATTACAACAATGTTCATTTTTGACTGCTCCTTATCCTACCAAGAAAAAGCTTAAAGCGTCTAAGCGACTCAAAAAACGACTAGACGACTTGTATAAACGACTAGACGACTCGGAAAAACGACTAGACGACTGGAAAAACGACTCGGAAAAACGACTAAACGACTCGAAAAACGACTATAAAAACGACTAAACGACTCTAAAAACGACTAGACGACTCGAAAAACGACTAGACGACTCAAAGCGACTCGAAACTATAAATACTGACGTATCTTTGTCGGATCAGTCAGACTGATTCATAATGCAAATCGAACAACAGCAAACATCGCTCCCTATTGAAAACTTAGATGTTCTGGCTGAGAAGCAGCTTAAGTCGAAACATGGTAAACTATTTCCAAATTCAATTCGTGCAATTTTTTGTGGTCCAAGTGGATGTGGAAAAACAAACGCACTTTTAACTTTAATATTTAACCAAAATGGTTTGAAATTTGAAAACGTGTATGTATATAGCAAATCGCTCTATCAGGAAAAATATCGGCTACTACAAGATGTTCTAAAAAATATTGATTGTATCGGATATTTTCCATTCAAAGCCAGCGATGATGTAATAGATCCATCTGATGCTCGAGAAAATTCCCTCATTGTTTTCGACGATGTGGCTTGCAACAAGCAAAATAAAATCAGGGAGTATTATTCTATGTGCAGACATAAGGGTATTGAAGCGATGTATCTTTGCCAGACTTACTCCAAGATACCCAAGCAGTTGATTCGAGATAACTGCAACTTTATAGTACTTTTTAAGCAGGATGAGACAAATCTCAGACACGTGTATGAAGAGCATGTGTCACCTGACCTAACCTTCGAACAGCTTAGATATATGTCGCCAGTGTTGGAATGATAATTATGGCTCTTTGGTAATCGTGAAAGCATAAACGAGGGACGTTATCGACAGGGATTCGACAAATATATAAGGTCTGGACAATAGCTTCTACGGATCATTAGCGCATCTGACAATATGCCGTTACCATCTCAAGAGCAAACTGCTGAAGCCCAACGCTCAAAAAAAATTAAAGATCTTACTCGCTCTATCAGGAAAAAGTATACGGCTTTAAAATTAGGTAGATTTGAAGAAGATGAGGTCTTGGAGAAGGTATTTCAACCTATTACCAAATCTATTACAAAAATTGAAAAAAAAATAAAAATGAAAGAGCGGAAAACATGAAGTTTGAACTCAAAAGAGATAATGATGGTTTATGTAAGGTTGAGAAAAATGAAGGAAGCGCCGAGAAAAAGGAGGAAGAAAACGTTGAGGATAGAATCAGCAGGAAACTCGATAAGTTAATAGCAAGCATTAATAGAAACAGGCAACAATCCCTCAATGAGTCACATTATGAACTGATAACGATACCGTTTTCAACGAATTATTTAACATGAGTACATTTCGACCGGAGGTTTTGGAGGAGTACTTGGATGCCTATCCCGAAATAGCTAAGAAGTACATTTTAGACCACAATGAAAAATTTCCAAAAATTGATCCGGTTTATGGACCCCTTTACAATGCGTCACAGTCACAATGGATGCTAGGAAAAAAAGTTATGGACTTCGATAAAAGTAGCGGAGACATTTTGATTGATGGACACCGCTATAAAGGTACCGAGGGACTCTACGATTTAATTTTCTACGATGATCCACGTATAACTACTAAAGAGGATAGGTATAGACATATTTTAGTTAATACCGAAGTTTGTCTAAATACTCTTGGAAGACTGAAAGGCACAAATCGTTCAAAGTATATTGACATCATAAAACCTTTCGTTACGACTTCAACATCTAAATCGAGGCCCCGTGCGAATACAATATCTGGCTCGGGTACTTCCGGGATGCATTGGATTTTCAATAAAAAAAAACATAGAATACGTTTATTGGGATGGTGCCAATGAATTAGTTGACCGTTTAAAATTGCTCGTGGCATCTAAAAACGCAGGCAATACATCGAATGACAACGAAATTGTAGCAATAATAAATGAGCTCAAAGAAGCTAATATAATCAGATAGATGCACAAAACGTGTTTAGTATCAAAATGAGCTTGAACAAGTTCGGACGTTCTTCCAAAGCGCCTAACGAAGTCAAAGTTTTTCGTACTCAGAATTTGTTTGCGGTAACCAAAGGAGACTACGATCTTCAAAACGGTAAATTGTGCAACGTTGAACTACCGACTGAAGGTGGCGACGCCGCAACAAAAAAAATACGTGGATGCTAGCTGCTACTTCTATAATGAATTCGATCGATGAAAAATTTCAAAATATCTCTAAGATCTTTACAAGCAATTTCGATAAAAAGATTTCGAGCTTGAATAAGATAGTATTGAGTTCATCTTCGACGTCAAACGATAACACGACTCTACTCAATAAAAACGTTGAAAAAACTTCCGTGATTGACCAGAAAGTGACATCCCTGCAGACTCAAATCACTAATTTGAATATAGAATATCAAAATCGTTTAAAATCAATATCCATTCAACTTGATTCGCTAAATAGCGACTACAAAAAACTAACTACCATACTTAATAGTCTGGATGCAAAAGGATCGTCTCAAAAGAAATCGACATGAACTCCAATCACTCAAAAGAAAAAATTCAAATAGTTAAAGAGCTTCATAAGCCTGCACGCAAAAATTATACTCGACGACGAACTATCATCAAAGGGCTGGACGATCTCTGGCAAGCCGATCTTGGACAACTTGATCAGTTTAAATCCTATAATAGAAATTTTAAGTTTATACTTGTCGTTATTGATGCTTTCTCAAAATTTGTTTAGTGTAAACCGTTGAAAACGAAAACTGGAGAAGAGGTTACGAGAGCGTTTGGAGAGATCCTTAAAAGTTCAGGACGGCGGTGTCCGAAAAACCTTCAAACTGATCACGGAAAGGAATTTTACAACACTCATTTCAAACAGTTGATGGGAGCGTATAACATTAATCACTATAGCACATTTAGCGCCAAGAAAGCTGCCATTGTTGAAAGAGTGATACGTACTTTGAAGGAAAAGCTTTTTAAATTTTTCAGTTTGAGCGGAAAATATAGATGGATCGATTATAATAGTCAAAAACATCGCACTACACAAATGAAACCTAAAGATGTAAGCAAAAGTTGCGAAAAGCGGTTATTAAAAACGTCTATAGCCACTTGAAGACTTGTGGTAATAGAAAATTTAATGTTGGTGATATAGTTAGGATCAGCAAAATGAAGCACGGTTTTAACAAAGGTTATACCCCCAACTGGACTACTGAATTGTTTAAAATTGTGAGGGTTCAAATCACCAATCCCGCAACATATTTGCTTGAAGATATGAACGGAAGTCCCATAAAGGGTGGATTCTACGCTGAAGAACTACAGAAAACGGTTAATCCCGACGTCTATCTAGTTGAAAAAGTGTTACGTAAGAAAGGAAAAAAAGTTTTAGTTCGGTGGCTTGGTCTTGACAAATCTCACGACTCGTGGATAGAGAGCAATAACGTTTTATAAAAATTTAGAGGGGGTAGATGGAAGGGGGTAGAGTGGAGGGGGTAGAGTAGAAGGGATAGAGTGGAGGGGAGTATGCTATAAGAGACAGCTACATAAAAAAATACTACTTACCTTCAAGAAATATCTACAGTAGCAGTTCGAATATTTTAAAAATGAGTGCCAGTGCTTACGCTTCCGAATTTAGTGAAGATACAACATCTGTAGATGCTGCCAACGATGATGATCTTATTCTAAATACGTGCTTTGTGTTGAAGCCCAATCATGTGTTTACTGTTCATTGTGGATTGAGCGCCGCACGATATTTCACTCCAGCTATCAAGATTGTTAACCACCTAGATACGCAAGGTTTCGCTAATATTTTATTAGATCGCCTCGAATGGAACGAGCTAATTCTAATTTTGACAGGATGCGTCGAAGATTTTTTCAATAAACCTAATTCGTCTGCCATATCGAGGAGATTTGTATCCAATGAAAATGTTAGAATTAATACAATGATTATGATTATGATTAATAAGCCTCGATAAGATAATTTCTTCTAAAATCGATGTAATGTTAAAACTAAATATTTGCGAACATTATTTAAACTTTTTAGATACAGTAAATATGCTTTTGTTTAGATGTAATTACATGTTGAATCCTATAGATTTAATTACAGCATTATTTAGTTCAACGCTCAATTTAGAAATGTATTGTATTTTTGAATTTTTTAATTTTAGTAGAGATAAGTTTTTAATTGACTTGTATAACAGAAGGTATTTTTGAAATAAAACAATATAAAAATATAAATGATTTTTGTTTCTTAAACATATATACATACAAACAGTAATACAAATCGTGCGAATACTAAAGGTAAGTAAGATATTCTGCTTCTAAAACAGTAATACAAATCGTGAGAATAGTAAAGGTAAGTAAGATATTCTGCTTCTAAATAGTTGCTCGGAAAGTAAAAAAGTGGTGTTAATCTATTATACTATAATGACCCCAAGGAAGCGTATCGTGAGAATGCTTTAATAAAAATCGCTTATCATCAAAAGGATTAAGGGCGATTTTTTTCTGTTGCACGCTGTAGACATCGTGGTTGTAAGATCTTATACAGCGTTGTGTTTCACTATTAATTTTAAAATTTTGAAGGGCGTGCAAATAATCTTCAAACCGAATTTTTTGTTTAACTACATTATATTTAACACCCTTAGCCTTCTTAACGCATGTTCCACCTTGAACTTTATAAGTGTATTGTTTAGAACGTAAGCCGACAAAGTGAGTCATGATTTTTCCGTTATTCTCATCTTTCATAAGGCCCGGCACTTTTTTATTCGCAGATGGTATATTATATGGGTTGTCAGCTAAATAGTCGCTGGTATCAAACCGATGTAGATCTCTTTTTATAACATCTTCGTACACATCTTGGCAATGTATTTCATATATCAATGAATCCGTGTCGGTATATAGCAGCTTACATTCAGACGGTTGAAATTTCCGAAGCATATATCCATAATGAAAATCATAAACACAAGTTTTCGAAATCTCTAGAATTGCTGCTCCAATATAGAGGGGTTTATTGAAAATTATATTTGATTTGTTTAATTCTACGCTAATCAAGCATTCGTCGAAGATCGTTCTACTTCTAAAGTGTGGACTAGAAATTAGATTTTTTGCACCATATCTACCCTCCCATTTTCGAACTAATTTGACTACGCGATGTTTTCTTATATTCTCCATCGTTTTGCCGTAGACCGCGTTATTCATTAGCTTGAAAAGATTTTTTTCAAATTCGTTTTTGGCCTGCGAGCGGAGTCGTGTATTGACATCTACATATGGTTTCAACCACGGTGCCTGACTGAATTTTAAAACACGATGTATTTTTTTAAGCACTAACCCATTATTCATAGCTTGTTTTAAGTTCCTATAATGTAAAATATATTTCTCTTTAAGATGTAAGGTTGTCATAAGTTTTGATAATTTCGAATTTTTGGGGGTACTGTGTTCGGCACAAAACGGAAGATCTTTGTGTAAGTCATGCAGACGTTCCGGATAGTCTAAATCTACCTCAAGCATATAGCCTATTGGACCTTCGTCGGGAACGGTAGTTACATCGATATTTGAATAGATCCATTCAAATTCTCCGTATGGAAGGTATTCACTCATGGCCCAACCGTATAAATTGTTTACATCTAAATAGAGGAGATACTTTGAAATTTCGTTTGATTTAAAATTCTCCATATATTTGTTGTATGCCTCTGCAAAGCGATTGCAATATTGCCTTATACCTCCTCTTATAGATTTCTCAAAAAACATTAGCATATCTTGAAAAGATTCAAGCCTACACCCCGTATATTTGAGCATACAATCCCAAGTGTATCCAGGAACTGTGTAATAATGTGCAGGATCCAACCCGTAAGTCTCGTGACATGTTTTACGAAATTTTTCAAAAACGTCTACTAACAGCATCTCATCAGTTTTAAGGTACAAATCTGAATATTCACCAAAATTTTTAATATTAAATTTTTTCCAAACGTTTTGAGCATGTATATACTCTTTTTCATCAATATTAACATTGTTTAGTTTGCTATAAAAATCATCAATTTTAGGTAAAGATGTTTCCTCTAGTCTTTCAATTGTGTCTACAGTGTGACCCATTTGTTTTGGGGTCAGTCTGTAAAAAGTGTATCAATCGTGCGATTTGGCTGATTTTTTTTTAAATTGTAGAGCTCGATGAACTGCACATTTTGAACAAAAATTGCCTGGTTCGCATAAAATCCAAAGCCTACTATGACCGTTTTTATGAGCAAAATTTTAAGAAACCATATTAGCGTTTTTTTTTTGAAAAAATCTGTGTGCGCCAATGGATTGAGCACCCCTCGAAATGGGTATGTACAAAATTTCATCAAAATATTTCAAGTAATAACGATTTTGTAGAAAAATTAAAAATGCAGCCAAGGTACGTCTTTATTTTCAAAAATTCAAAGTTGGCCATGGAAAATAATTGTACCTGTTGTACTTATTTGTTTTTCTTTTCAGCCACCCTCCCCGGCTATCACCATTCGCGGCAGCAGCCAAGAGGTGGAGGAGATAGCCGAGGAAGTGGGCATCGAGATCCTCGAGCGGGCACAGGAGAGCGCCCTGGAGCAGCCGGCAGCGACTTCGGCACAGCTCCCTTCTTCGTCGAAGGGACGCAGGTGCCGAAGCTAATCATCAAGCTGCCGCCGCCCCCAGCTGCCCAGGAGATACCGTCACCACCCAGCTCTCCTGTGCTAATACCCAGCGGCAAGAAGCGGCCCTTGAAGCTGAGGATCAAGCTCCCTTCTCCAACGGTTGCAGCTTCTTCACCCCCCGCCTCCCCTGAGCCAGCCCGTCAAACGAAGAAGCGGTGTTTGGGGGCTAGCGCCGCTTCAACTTCGACGGGAAGGGGGATGAAGGATATGGACCAGCTGGAGAGGGTGCTGATGCCGTACGAGGATACGGAAATAGAGCCACTTACGCAAGTGAGTCAGTGCGATGGGGGGGGGGGGGTGAGTGTTGTGACTGAGAGTGTGATTAGAATGAATGAATTGTGTGATAGGAGAGATGAGGAGATCGTGCGAAATTTAGATGATTGTGATAGAGAGTTAGAAAGAATAAGAGAGATGGAGAGAGTGATACTTGAAAAAAAGACAAAGCTAAAAAAGGAACTTGATTTTAATGATAAAATACGTCAAAGGTTAAAATTAAAACCTAGAGATTAAGTTTTGACGTATCTTATCATTAAGACCATGTTTCTTCCTAAGTATGAATTTTTATGTAAATGCGTGTGTGAATGTGCGTAATTTTCTCTATTTCCCTATCTTTGTAAATTGTATATATTGTATAAAGTAGTTTTAAGTTATATTTTTTTATTTTTATTGTATATAGTAGGTTTATGTATTTTTATTATTATATAGGTTTACTTTTTTCAAATAAATATGTTAGTGAAACCTACGATCGATGCTTTTATTTCACTCTGCAAAAAGAAAATACCTAGTGAAACATGTAAATTACAAATGTGAAAGTGTTTAGTGTCGTCCGAGCTGCAGATAAGATTGAAATAATGTAAGTATAGTTTTTATTTTCTAATATCAAATCGAAAATAGTCACAATCGAATCGTTTGACTAGTCTTTAATGCGACATTGCATTTTCATGCACTAATTTTTTGTTGTTTTTGTTGGGATTACTACGGTTTTCTAGGGTTTTCCGTAGTACTTGAGCGAATGCTATCCTAGTTCTATCGGGAAAAAAGTCATCCCTAGCCGCAAATGGCAACGAAGATAAAATAATAGTAATTGTCCCCCACTTTGTGAGGGTGAGAATTATTATTGTTATTATTATATTTTCATTCTCGCTTTCTAGAAAAAAGACATATATAATTTAAAAATATGCTCCCATAAAGACCTAAAAATAAAATAAAATGCCCAATACAAACAATCGGTATTTGTACAAATATTTCATTAAATCTTTAACATTTTTTTTTCTGATTCGTGACTTATGGTGTGGGAGTTAATAAAAAATCAGTATACAGTAAATAATCTTTATTTGGTTTATTTATAACCATATCGATTTTCCTCAAAACTCTGCATCCTTGCGCGTTCTTAGTTGCGGAATTCTCGTCGGGCAGCTCTGCTCAAACCTGGAGGAACTTGGCGGAGAACGTTTCTCTCCTCCGCTCTTGGTTGGTAGCACTCCTCCTCGCCCCAAGAGTCCCAGTAGCGGTCTTTAGTTCTACCAGCGTTTCAGGATTCGTGTTCACCCCAGGGTTGGTCTTCAGTTCCACCAGCGTTCCAGGATTGGGCTTCAGTAGCAACGCCTTCACCCCAGGATTGATCCTCGCCCCAGTAGGGGTCGCTTGTACCAGCGTCTTCATCGGAGGGTTGCTCTTCTGTTCTACCAGCGTTCCAGGCTTGGTTTTCAGTTCTTCCAGCATCTTCGCTCCAGGATTGGACTTCAGTAGCAGCGCCTTCACTCCAGGATTGATCTTGGCCCAATGAGTTCCAGTAGGGGTCAATGTCCGTCCAGGATGTTCTTCCATGATCATGTTTGCAGTCATGACTTGGTTGCCACGTTGAATCTTCACTTGCCACTTCGACTTCCATCTTGTCTTCAGTGGAATCCCACTCCATAGGGGTGATGACATTTGTTGTTGTTGAACGGGTACTGATATAACTCATAGTTGAAACTGAATGAATTTGTTCACGAACGTACAGCTTTATATATTGATAGAAATGCTCAAATCAAATTTTTTTAATGCTGATATCACAATGTTTTTTGTTTACCTAAACAAAAATATCTGCAAGATTGCAAATCTCACAATTACACCTAACCTCTAAAATGCAGACTAAGATGACCTCCTTAAAGGTCTTTAGCCCTTAGTTAAAGGTTACGTTAAGGTGACCCTCGGGTCAAGGTTAACTCAAGGTGACCCCTTAAAGTTCATTGAACCCGCAGGTCAAGGCCATTTTCAAATTTCCCGCCTTGGCGGCCATCTTGTGACGTCACTTCCGCCCTGCAGTACCCTTTGCTATACTACTTATTTACTAATTAAAGTTGTGTTATTTACTTGCACTCGTGAACTTATCTAACAAACTGTTGTTCACAAAATGTTCGCTCCGGTTTGTTTAGAAGTTCAAAAAACGGATGTTTTGTTGCTAGTTTTTATGTCAATAGGCGGATACACTAGGGCACTAGGGCAACGATAATTCCTGCCGCTGAGATTATTTCTAACGAAATAATACAACTTTAATTAGTAAATATTTTTATTTATTTTTATTTTGTCAAGCTGTCATTTCGTTACGGATAAAAATAATGAGGCGAAATTGTAGGGTCATAAAGAACTCGATGAGACCTTTAAAAAGAGGTATGGCACGACCCCTATCGCCTATTAAAATTTGGGGGGTAGTTCTCCCCCCAGGTATAGGGCTAAAGCTACGAGGATGAAAAAAACTGAAAAATAGTTCCCCCTCAAATCAAAAATCGACGTGTCCGAGCGTTTTCTCAGATTTTTATTTTAAACCAAAAAAATCGGGTTAGAAAGTTTCCATTGGCCCACCCTGTATAGGAGATGGTTAGAAGATGGCCACACGACTGGATGGTGGTCAAAGTTGTTTGTTAAAATTAAAAGTTGTTTAATACTAAACTACATAGTTGAAACACGCCAGTAGATGTTTCATTTCGAAGGCCAACGACGAAACACGGTGTCAGGTTAAGTGTCATAGAACAAGAGCGTGGTCAAGATTCCCACACAGAGTGAACTTGAACTTCAACGGCAAAACTTCGTAAAAAATTGACTTCAAACCGCACATCCCGAAGAAAAGTGTAACAATTAAAAATTGTTCCTAATCGCACTTTTTCTCCGAAATTCCGAAATGATGAACAAATTTGGTATACTTACTCCGAAGAAGACTGTAATAATTCTAGTTCCACTGTTTTCTCTAGGATGGCGCGCAAATCGCTATTCCTAGGAACAGGTGCGCCAACATCTTCCGATGAAAACAGTAATAAAACTTCGTGTGTTTTTCCGAGTGAAAGTGTAATATTTTGAGTTGTTGCTCTTATCATCAAAATATCTGCCAATACCTCTTCCCGCTTTACACCCGCCGAAAAGTGTGGTATTTCAAGTTTCTTTTGTTTTCTTCGGTAAGTATTGAAAAAACTCATTAATATTTTTATTAGAATAATGCATTATTTGCAATTGATGCTGTTTTCTATGAAATTTGACGATCAAATTGTATTTTATTTTTAGTTAATACTGTTTTCTTCGAAATTTTATAAACAAAATTTTATTCTTCGCCGATTTTAATCACAATCTTTGTACTATATATTTATGCAGGTATTTTTATTTGCTAGTCAATTAACAGTGTATTTTTGCTTTTAAGTTCAAGGGATATCATAAAGTCAAGAGCAGGACGAATAGTGAAGGCTGCTATTGCCTTACGGAACGATCAAGATAATAAAGAAAATGAAACTGAATACCAGCTAACTGATCCCGATACTTTTCGAGAGGAACAAGAAGAGTCGCCAACCTTTTCTTATTCAAATAAAAATGAGATAAATCGAAATGCGCCGGATTCCATTGTTACTTATTCAGAGATGGAAACAAAATTACTGGAATGTGAACATTCGGATAAAAGTGCAGAAAAATATCTGGTATCTGAAAATGTTCAAAACATCAACCATAGCGAATCTCAACAAAATATTAAATCGTGCCTTAGAAATACTCCGCAAAGTGGGAATAATAAAATTGAAGATTTCGATTCACAATCCTTTTCAATTGAAGATGATGATGATAGCATTAAGGAGCCAAACTACGATACTGATTCATCTTCGTCAAGGAATTCGTCATCTTCAACATATCTTCAACATGTAGTTCTTCATCTTCTTCCAGTGCATCATCTTCGTCTGGGTCATCTCGGTCACCACGTCATGTAGAGTCTGTAGGCATTGGTAGGCATTGCATCTTTAAAGCGTCGATTGAGCTCAGAGAGAACTTCTGAACAGACAGAATCCGATATTGTTGGCCAGCAAGATCCCGGAGAAAAAAGACAAGAAAAAGAATTCGTAAAGAGGCAGAGTGGATAAATCAAAAACTAAGATATTACGTAATTTGGGAAAAGAGTATGTCTTGCTCAAAATCTAAGAGGCTTATTCCAGCAAAAAGTGTACAGGCAGCATGTGCTGATAAATGCAAATTTAAATGCATCCAGAAAATAACACCATGCATTTTACAGTTTCCCTAACATAAACAGAAAAGTGTTTTAACATGCAAGCTGTGTTCCAACTGCCAAAAGGTGATACATCAATATTTTACTATAGATCCAAACTGAATACGATGAAATTAAAACAAAGTAGAATTCTTTTAGTCAAAACTCCACAATCAGTTTCTTTAATGAAAACTGTTTCAATGATTTGTTTTTGCTTAAGGTCCAGAAAGCGGGAGACATGAAGTTTTCCAAAGTTACCAAAAAGCTTCAACAGCTTAAGTACCAGGGTAAGTCCAGGTTGTACTGTGGGTTTTCTTCTGCTTCAGAACCATTTTTTCCCTCCTACAACCATCATTCAAATGATTCAACTGACTTTTCATTCGACAACTCTACTTTCGAAAATGAGTTTCCAACACCTTCGTCTTCAGAAACCTTTAAATTTCACCCCAGATCCCTTAACCTAACTGACACCAATTTTGATTCTGTTGAGTTGAATGTCTTAAACAAAGGTTTGAAATTTAATTTACCTACGAATCCCTCAACCAAGGATCTATGTGTTTTGACAGCTCATACTGAGAAGATTATAGTCAGTTGACAACAAGAATGATAAAGAATTTTTACGCTCTCAAGTTTCCTTCCTTTTAAAAAGATCTGTTGGTAAGCTTAAACTTTTTAATTCCAATAAATCTCATCAAAATTCAGCTTTAAATAAATCTGTTATTTAGCTTAAAAATAAAATTAAAGATAATAATTTAATAGTGTCCAAGGCAGATAAAGGAAACGGCGTGGTGATTTTGGAGAAACAACAATACCTTGATAAAGTTAAAAAATTTTAACACCTGACTGTTTTCAAAAATTAAATTTTGACCCACTTCGTAGTTTTGTCCAGGGGATGAAAGATACTCTTAGCGTTTCCAGAGATACTTTAAAGTTGCTTAATACATCATATTATAAACTAATACCTACGAACATAAGAATGCGCCTGTTATATGGTCTCCCTAAAATCCACAAACGGGACGTTCCTGTAAGACCTGTAGTCTCTTATATTTATTCTCCTTGCTCCCGTATTTCCTCTCTACTTAATAATATTTTGCCTTCCCTCACCCAATTTAATAACCCTTTATAAATTAAAAATTCTGTAGATTTAATCGGAAAAATCTCCAACAAAACAATTCCTCCTTCCTCCCTTTTACTTTCCTTCAATGTAACCCGTACCGATCCAGAAAAAGTTTCCACGATTTTAGAACTCCCAGCACCGACAAACGTCCGCAGCTTACGTCGTTTTCTAGGAATCGCTTCCTGGTACCGCCGCTTTGTTCCTAATTTCTCGCAAATCGCCGCACCAATTAATCAATTACTTAAGAAACAACAAAAATGGAAATGGACCGATACAGAAGAGACCGCTTTCCGTGAATTAAAAGAACGCCTGACCAATGCACCTGTCTTGGCGTGTCCCGAATTTTCAAAACCATTTGTTTTGCAAACAGACGCCTCCGACGCGGGTTTGGGCGTTGCGTTGACTCAGAACGCGCACGGGCAAGATTGCGTGGTTGCCTATGCGAACCGCTCACTAACCGGAACCGAGAAAAATTACAGCACGACCGAGAAAGAGGCTTTGGACATCGAAAAGATGCGTCCGTATTTAGAGAAATCCGTCCGGACGTCTAGCACGTTGGGTTGTATTTTAACAACAATATGACTTCGATATAAAGTACCGCCGAGGCACGCTTAACCGAGTAGCCGATGCTTTGTCGCGCGCACCCGTCGAAACTCCGCCTCCCGACGACAACTGCGAAGTAGTACTTGTTATTGAAACTCCTACGTGTAGGTGGTATGTCCGTAAACAAGCGGAAGTAGAGCGCGATGCGGAAAAACACCGAGATTATTGCATTAAGCAGGGTCGTTTGTACCGTCATATTTGGGATCTTTCCGCCCCAACCGAACCCGAACTTTCCGAGCCGTGGAAATTATGCGTACTAACCGAATCCCGAGCGCGCGTATTCCGGGAATGTCACGACCTTCCGAAAGCGGGACATCTCGGAATTTCGAAAACTACAGCGAGAATCGCTGCGCGTTATTGGCCAGGGATGCTGCGGGACGTAGCTACCTACGTTCGCCGCTGCACTTGTTGTCAACAGTAAAAAGTTGAATCACAAAAACCAGCTGGCCAAATGCACCCCTCGCGTAACCAGGATCCATGGGAAATAATCAGTACCGACCTAGTAGGGCCGTTACCACGCTTTAGTAAATGCAATTCTTACCTAGTAGTTTTCCAGGACAGGCTTACAAAATGGGTAGCCGCCCGAGCAATCCGAAAAGCTACGGCTAAAGCTGTTACGCAAGCTTTTTACGAGGAAATTATTACTCGTTTTGGGTGCCCAAAGATAACCATTACCGATAATGGAACCCAGTACACCGGTCATCTTTTCAAAGACTTTCTTACCGAGATGAATATCCAACACAGACTCACCCCGCCGTACACGCCGCAAACCAACCCCGTAGAGCGCACCAACCGATCGTTAAAAACCATGATAGCGCAATTTTGCCGCGACGACTAAAAGAAATGGGACGCACACCTGCCCGAATTATTATTCGCAATAAATACAGCCCGCCACGACCCCACCGGTTTCAGCCCGGCTTTTCTAAATTTTGGGCGCGAATTTGACGTACCTGGGGCTTTGTACCGATCCGGCGAACCTGATTCCGACCCGGTAGAAAACATGGAACATCAAACAAACCGCCTAGTCAAGCTTCGCGAAACTTTCGAGCTTGTACGCGTGAATTTGGGTCGAGCATTAAAACTTGCGCCGCCGAAAATGGCGATGTTTTCTACAAGATCGTGTAATGAAGCGAGAGCATCAACTATCCGATGCTTCAAAGAGTTTTGCGGCAAAGCTCGCTCCAAAGTATTCTGGCCCATATACCGTGGTAAGAGTACATTCCCCGGTAGTATTTGATTTAAAATCCAATACAGGGAAAATACTCCGCCGCATCCATATTAAGGACTTAAAGCCAGCCGCTGATTCCGAGTGTACTCTGTCTGTCACAGGTTAATAGTCCGGCTAAAACCCCAAAAACCGACCGATGGCGACAAACCGCGCCGCCGATGCTTGGCCCCCGGGTGTGCCCGGACCGACACCCAAACCACTAAGGCCGACGTGCCGGCCGCCAGGAAACCGGTGCCGCCTGACCCCGGATAAACATCCAGAAAAATGTCATATTTCGCCCGGCGGACACCGCGGTCCGTTGGTAGACTCCGACACGATTGGCGGACTTGGTCCAAATGTACCCCGCGCCGTACCGTTGGTCGCCAACAATGTGGTCAATCCTGCAAAGCATGCGGCCCCACGATACGCCACCGGGACGGCCCCACCGGGTCAATCTCAGGACCTCAGCGGGGAACACCATCCGTGTCCGTGTGCCGGCACCATTGTCCCGGCACGCCGGCTGAGCATCCATTAAGTTTCTTTTTTGTTTCTCTTCTTGCTCTCACTTATTTCAAGTCACAAGTTTTATTATCCGTCAATTTTCTTTAACACGCTGGTCTCTGTCTTCAAACTTTTTTTAAGAAATCATTAATATAGCCGCACGGGGGGGAGGTATAAAATTCACTTGTAAACTTTCAGGCTTTGCAACCGCAATGAGCCTTCCGGGTAGCCCAGTCTTGGAAATCAACATAGAGGCCGAGATCGCCTCGGCAATGGGGGAGAGTGACCCCGCCGAACTCCTTCCCGGAACCATGCAACAACCCCGTCCGAACTGAAGCCGTCTTCCCCGACGGATACCGGGGAACCGGTCGCCTCTCCCGTCGGCAATAAGGAAAGCGAGGGAAATCTTCCTACCGTGCAAAGAGATAACCGGCTAGAACTCGACGAGTTGGGACATCTAAGCGACCGGCCACCTCGGCCTCTCACCATCACAAATTACTACCACCAAATAGCATACGCGGCAGCCGCTGATTTCATTTGGCGTGAACCGCCACCCCGAGCCAGTGCAGGGATCCCACAACGTCTTCCCCGACCCGATCTGTTATGCTGGAGATGTGGATATCCGAACCATCACCGAGAGACCTGCACAGCCCCGGTGATTAAATTCTGTTCTAGATGCGGCCGGCTAGGGAGAGTATCCGTAGAGTGCACCTGCCCGACAGTCGCGGAGTAACTCGACGCACCGCCCGCTCGACGCTTGGCTTTCGCTGACGCCGCCGCTCCGGGCCGGAGCTGGTCTATGCCCGCTGCCGAGCACAGGTGTCCAGCCTGTTGCTGCCGGGCCTATCACTGGGACTTAGTGATTGTGGGGCTCTTATATAAAAAAAATCAAAAATAACTTTTAATTTATTTTCCGGGAGAAAGAGGGGTGTGTAACGAAGTTACCAGTTTTAGAATTTTCATTTTTATTTCATACCGACTTAAATTCCTTCGCCGCGCTATTTTTAGCGGCCGGCCGCCGCCGGAGTTTTTTTTATGTATTCATATCAATGAGTTTTTTTGTACATGGGAGACCGGCGCTCGATAGGTTAATTGCATTTAATTAGCCTTTGATTTTAACTGTTTTTCGGCTTTCCGCCGCCTTTCAATAATTGTTTATTTTGCCTAATAGGGGTAGAAATGATAAAAAAAAATAGATTGTGGCCTAGGAGCGCCGTTCTTTTTTTGAAACTGGGTAATTAAGGCCTGCCCGACCCAGAGAGACCACTGTCAAAGACCTGTCAGGGGTGCAACACCCCCTAACTGCCAGACTAGCCTCCGACTGCCGTTTTCACGACCAGAAAGGTGGGGATGACCCCCCGATCCGTCGCCGCGGCCTCGACCAATGAGTGGCCGGCGCACTCATCTAGAGAGGACGCCACCCAAACCAAATAAATAGGCTGCGGCTGCCACGGAGGCTCTCCTTCATCCGATACCAGTCTGGTGAGTATTAGTAGGTTGTTCCGCCCTAGCCTGACCCCTCCTAGAACCTACCCAAACCCGAAGTTGGGAGAACGAGCTTTTCTTTGACCAACTTCAATTTTCCGTCTAAACAAATAACCTAGAGTTATCGATTCAGTGAATAGGATAGGATTAACCTTAGAAGCTTGATTTTACCTTTTAGTAAAGTAACGTCGCACGTTTTCTAATTTCAACTCGTTAGTTTTAGGCAAAAATACGCTCTTAAAATCTTTGCACTGAATTTTGACATACCCTCTAGATATAATATATTTAATGATTTATTGCTATTTGCAGATGATGAAGATGCATATTACGATGAGGAAGGCGATGAGGAATTAAATGCCAGTGATAATGAACAATAAAAAAATATTGCATATAATATATTTATTTTTTAAACATTATACTCAATTATATTCAATTCAAATAAATTATTCAGCGTTAAAAAAGAACAAAATTTAAGTTATTTAAAAGAATATATTTTCAACTTTCATTATATTAATATTATACTAGAGTAAAAAACTCGCTCGCTAGCGACTTTCATTATTACTATATCATACTTTTTAATAATGGTGTAAGCTCCAAAAAGTATCATTAACATTTAAATTAGGAATTGCACTGCTTGTTACGGTTTTTGCAAATTTCCGCGCAAAAGTTTAACCCACGTCTACCGAAGCTTTAGCCACGTTATATCGAAGGTAGAACACGTTTAGTTGACAACAGTCAGAGGCGTAACCAGGGGGGGGGCTTTGGGGGCTTTAGCCCCCCCTCACAAAGATCTGCCGCGTGGTATTTATTCCTAAATAAAATTTATTTTGAAACAATATTTTTGCCGTAAATATTACCGAATATATTTTTTAAATAATTAGCCCCCCCCAACCTTACATTCTGGTTACGCCACTGACAACAGTTATTGTAAAATGGGTATAGATAAAAAAGCAGCTTTGTAGATATTAATTTAATCCCGGTATGCAATATTATAGCAGATCGGCGCGGCGGCTGTGCTCGGGAGATCGTGAATTCCATTGCGTCTATCAACGCTTTGCCCCCTTATATGATCGGTAGACTAATTTTTTTAGTTCTCTTATGAACTGAAGTATTTCAGCCTTGTAGAAATAAGTAAAAAAAAAATTCTGAACATCTTGCGTGGGTGGTAGACCTATGATGGCCTCCCCTCAGGCGTGGTAGACTATCATTATACTGCATTTGTAGGTATCACTGACAGGTCTAAAAAACTTTTATGCTTGTAGGAATAAGTCATTAACGTCCTATTTATTTACAGGTTTAAAAAATTGTTATTAATGTTTGCCCCCATATTGGCGCGGTAGACTGCCGTTCCGTTTACTTCCCATGTTAAAGCTACAAAATGAGAAAAAAATCAGCTTTGTAGGAATAACTACATCAAGTGTGTCGCTGCCTCCCGGACTATTTTGAGCTTGCTTTCCGCATGAAACACCCACCGCGTCTTAGTCACTAAAAACCGCTAACATAGTTCCGCCAATAGAAGCTTACATAAGTATTATTTTCTTTGCTTACAGATTCGTGGACCACTCTGGGCCGGCCGTCTTAATTTCCTTTTGCTTTGTTATTATTCTTAAGAAACACCTATGTAAACAAAGTAATAAACCGTGTAAAATTTGTACTAAATATTTTACTTACACCCTACCCTCGATACACCATTGAATCTTGGAAATTATTTTCTCTGACTGAAAGTTAGCTGAGCACAGCGGAGCATACCGCTCTAAAAAACTGGCGCCTGAGCATTAGTTTCACCAGAGGTCCGATTTTTCCTTTCTTAGATAAAAGAGGCTATAAGGAAGCCCACCGGTGAGTACTAAAAAGGGAAAATCGGACGTGAACGCAAATACCGCTTTAACCCTAACGAGGATATCTCTTTTCTTCATTTTTGCAACAAGGGTGTTATCTTGAACTTGCTCGACAACTTGGAGATTTTTCAAGCTAAACATTCAGCTAATCTACAAATTATAAATGATCAACTAGAATTTTCTAACTTACAATTTTATAAGTCGTTAAAATTTCTCACTTAAGATAACTGATATATTGTCACACTTAAATTCTTAACCTTATTAGTTGTTCGTTTGGACAGGCGCAATCGCATTCTGAATGGGCCACACCACGCAATTCCGTTTCCATTTTCTATTCCAAGCCATGGTGACTTGAGCTCCCATTATTTATTAATAATTATAATGCTTTTTTGGTTCCTGGGAACCCCTAAACGTTCCCGTTACAAACACAAACATGTTTGCCATTTACCCTTAAGTTTTTGATGTGTTTTCTTTATGGTATGTTCTATTTTTGTCAACAGTGCAATTTGGTTTACCATGTTGTTTTTTCTTTCAGTATTTTACTGGTGTTGGATTGAGGCCTTTTGGTTTGGTTTTCAAATTTGGGTTTTTTAGATAAACATGTCACTTAACTCCATAAACCTTTAGTTTTCGTTTCGAAGTTTACTAAAATGAAGGTAAGGTAATCGAGTTTCCTTTTTTTGCCTGTATTTCATCTTTTCCTTTTTCTAGCTTTGTCATTTATCACTAAAGAAATTTTACTGCTGATGATGAACCCTTAGAGGTTCGAAACATGTACAGGGTTTTCCCGTATATTTTTCAACCCACCCTAGAACCTCAATTTTTGATCCTAGAAAAAAACTTTTTATATGAAAGTTATAGGATTTTTTACGAGCCATTTGAATCTGTTAACAGATGAAACAAACGAACGTCGGAAAATTGAGAAAAATATATAAACTTTTGTTTTTTAAATAGAACACCCTATATATTTTTGTATTTTTGAAATCTACTGGTTCTTCTGATTCCAACGATATATATATATATATATATATATATATATATATATATATATATATATATATATATATATATATATATATAAGAGGAGGGGTAGTCGTGGCTTGACTAGTTAAACAACAAGAACCAAATTTAGTGGGAAATAAGCCAATTTTTAAGTGTGAAGACTCTTTTTATTGGTGAAAGCTTTCGCAGTTGTTTAACTGCTTCTTCAGTCACTAATTAAGTGAGTTCCTAATATAATGTAAAGATGTTAATGTTTGAATTTTGCATTGGACAGGGCAAAAGTACAAAATTTTTAAATTTAGTTTTGACAAAAATCTAGTTCAATATGACACATATATATATATATATATATATATATATATATGTTACATATTTGCTCCACCCGCCTGCTCAGTATTTCACGTTGCATAATTTGACTATATAGTGTAAGGATCAAGAGACCCATGGAAAAACAAATTTGTATTTATTCATAGATATTTTAATAACTTTATTAGAACTTTACTAACAACCAGAAAAATAAAATAATAAAGGGTTAGGTATATCTCGACGTATCCACCATTAACTTAACTTAACTGTTTTTCCATTTATTTAAGGCATTTCTAACGAATTGAGAGTCTTCCCTATTTAGCTCAAAAATCTCTACTTCTAATTTATTTCGAAGGGTATTGATATTTTCCGGTCTGTCATAATATATTTAATTTTTTAAATATCCCCACATATCCAAGGAAGGCTGGTCCGGGCTGTTTGCCAGCCATCTAACTGAACCATGTCTTCCTATCCATGAATTATATTTGTCATTCAAATAATTTGTTACCGATTTACTAAATAAAATAATTTTTACGGACGAAGCTACGTTCACAACAGCCGGAATGTGTAACAGGCAAAATAAAAGATACTGGAACACAGAAAATCCACATAAGTACCAAGCTGTTAAAATCCAAGGGCGACAATCACTGAACGTTTGGTGTGGGATATTAGAAAATAGAGTTTCGGGGCCGATTATTTTTGAAGGCAGTTTAACCGGAGAAAGATACAAAAATTACCTTGAGAAAGAAATTGAAGTCTTACTGCAACATCTTTCGAACCGCCAACAATTAATTTGGCAACAAGATGGGGCACCCCCACATTACATCAGGTCGGTAACAAATTATTTGAATGACAAATATGATTCATGGATAGGAAAACATGGTTCAATTAGATGGCCGGCAAACAGCCCGGACCTGCCTTCCTTGGATATATTTCTGTGGGGATATTTAAAAAACAAAATATATTATGACAGACCGGAAAATATCAATACCCTTCGAAATAAATTATTAGAAGTAGAGATTTTTTAACTAAATACGGAAGACTCTAAATTAGTTAGAAATGCCCTAAATAAATGGAAAAACAATTTCACAAGATGTTACGAAGTTAATGGTGGATACGTCGAGATATAACCCTTTATTATTTTATTTTTCTTGTTGTTAGTAAAGTTCTAATAAAGTTATTAAAATATCCTTACACTATATAGTGAAATTATGCAACGTGAAATACTGAGCAGGCGGGTGGAGCAAATATGTAACATATATATTTCGTTGGAATCAGAAGAACCAGTAGATTTCAAAAATCCAAAAATATACAGGGTGTTCTATTTAAAAAACAAAAGTTTATATATTTTTCTCAATTTTCAGACGTTCGTTTGTTTCATCTGTTAACAGATTCAAATGGCTCGTAAAAAATCCTATAACTTTCATATAAAAAGTTTTTTTCTAGGATCAAAAATGGAGGTTCTAGGGTGGGTTGAAAATATACGGAAAAACCCTGTACAGTTTTCATTAAAGAAACTGATTGTGGAGTTTTGACTAAAAGAATTCTACTTTGTTTTAATTTTATCTTCCTGCTCCACTGAAAGAGAATGGACTATTTTTTCAATTTGAATACGATGAATTTAACCATAACTGAATTAGCAGAGGTTAGTAATACATGGTGCTTTGTATGACACGAAGGAGAAGGAGGAAAATGAGTAAGCGAAGTTGCCTGATTTATTTTGATGTACCTGGAGCATGAGGCTAAAACCATCAACTCTGAAGATGCAGAAATTATCCCTTATAGTGATAATTGTGCCGCACAACAAAAAAATAGGTAAGAATAAATCATTTGAGATAATGGTTTCCTTTCATTTTTTGTTTTATTGTTTCAGGTTTTTGATAGCAGCACTCATGTATGCAGTACAAAAGTACAAAATTAAAGAAATTAGGCACAAGTTTCTTATTGTTGGGCACACTTAAAATGAGGGAAATTCCACCCATTCGGTTATTGAAAAACAGGTATTAAATAGATGCTATTTTGCATAATTATATTGGGAATAAAAATCTGTTTTGTGATAAAAGATAAACTTGAAAATGATAATTATGATTTTAGGTTTTACGATCCCTCAATTCAGGACCAATTTATGTTCCTGACCAGTTTATTCAAATAATAAGAGAAAGGAGAGCCATATCGAGTTCGATATAAATACCGAAGGAGAGCAGATTCCTATAAGCGATCTTAGGGTCATCAAAGTTAAAAAGGAAGATCCATTTAAGTTTTTGTATAAAACTTCGTTTACTTCAAATTTCAAAACAGTCTATATTCTTTAACGACCACGTCCCGTTACTAAACGCAGCCAACAGCCTCCAACTAAACAACAGTTGAATGAGAAAAAATAGAAGACCTTCAGTTTTTGGTGAAGAAAGGGTGCATTCCAAAATATTACCAGGTGTTTTATGATTCAATTTTGTGAAAACTACACGAACGAATATAAAAACAATAATTTCAGTTTATTTTTATTCTGGATTTTGTTCATATCTCTTTTTTAATAGAAAAAAAACTCAATTTTGAGAAGTTGTATCTTTTAAATACATCTACAGGGAGGTCCAAACTTTATCAGCAATACTTTAAAAACTGCTATAAAATTTCAAAAAAGGAGATTTTTTCACATAAACATGTATCGAAATCCTAGCGGTTTTCGATATACAGGGCGTCAAAGTTATTTTTTTTTTAATTTTCTTTTATTTCTCCTAAAGGAAGACAGCTAAGGCAAACATATTTGGTACAGTTTAGACACTCATTAAATACTATAAATTAAAAATAGCCCATCTACTTGAACCAGTGTGGGAGAGACGGGGGTCAATCATAATATTTTTTTAATAAAAAAATGGTACGCCCCTGGAAAAGTTATATGTTTTGCCTTCACTAAATTTTCCAATAAATTCTAAGAAAAACTATTCTCGACTTTTTTCGAAAAATGTACCGTTTTTGAAAAATTAAGTTTTGTGCGTTTTAATTTTTTTAGCAGAAGAAAATCAAAGCGTATAGGCTCTAAAAATTTTGCACACAAACTGATTTTTCAATTCCGAACAACTAGGTCTTACGGAAAAATGTTAGGAAGATTGTTCGGAATTAAAAACTCAGTAGGTGTGCAAAATTTCGCAAGCTTAGACCTACTTTGATTTTCTCCTGTTAAAAAAATTAAAAGCACAAAAGTGAATTTTCAAAAAACCGTGCATTTTTCGAAAAAAATTCAAGAATAGTTTTTTCTTATAATTGATTGGAAAACTTTGTGAAGGCAAAAAAAAACTTTTCCAGTGGTGTACCATTTTTTTAATAAAAAATATGATGGTTGACCCTCGTCTCTCCGACACTGGTGGAAGTAGATGGGCTGAATTATTTTTAGTTTATAGTATTTAATGAGGTGTCTAAACTGTACCAAATATGTTTGCCTTAACTGTCTTCCTTTAGGAAAAACAAAAGAAAACTTGAAAAAAAATTGAACTTTGACGCCCTGTATGTCGAAAACTGCTAGGATTTCGATACATGTTTATGTGAAAAATCTCCTTTTTTGAAATTTTCTAGCAGTTTTTAAAGTATTGCTGATAAAGTTTGGACCACCCTGTATATGTGAAAAATTCTCCTTTTTTGAAATTTTCTAGCAGTTTTTAAAGTATTGCTGATAAAGTTTGGACCACCCTGTATAAATTATAAATATTTTTGGATGAAAACTCTAATAAGACAAAACATTCTAAAATATAATTTCATATTTCAAAAACTTAACTTGGTTTTTAAAACAACTTAAAGAGTTTTAGAATTGCCTTCTATTTACTCTTTGGTGCAAGTTGAAACTGCATAAACTTCCTTAAGTTTTTTCTATAATATTATATATATATATATATATATATATATATATATATATATATATATATATATATATATGTTTTTAAAGTATATAGTATAAAGTATAAAGTAAAGTATATAAGTATAAAGTATATAAAGTATTTTAAAGTATTGCTGATAAAGTTTGGACCACCCTGTATAAATTATAAATATTTTTGGATGAAAACTCTAATAAGACAAAACATTCTAAAATATAATTTCATATTTCAAAAACTTAACTTGGTTTTTAAAACAACTTAAAGAGTTTTAGAATTGCCTTCTATTTACTCTTTGGTGCAAGTTGAAACTGCATAAACTTCCTTAAGTTTTTTCTATAATATTATATATATATATATATATATATATATATATATATATATATATATATATATATATATATATATATATATATATATATATATATATATATATATATATATATATATCTATACAATAAATTCCCAGAAGATAAAACGAACACGCTAATTGATGTTCTTTGATTAATAGTTTCTGCCAAAAAAGAGTGCCACAATGGAAACGTTTTGCAACAATACAACCAAAATATAGACTCGTTTATAACCGAACTCAAGAAACAAGCAACAAATTGTGACTTCATATGCACCAATGAGGTTTGTAAGCAATCGTATATGGAACGCATGATTAGAGATAGACTAATATTGGGAATAAAAGACAAACAAGTACAACAAGGACTGATTCGAGAGCCCAACATGACAGTTCAAAAAATACAAGACTATTGAAGCTTCTAACGAACGAAAGCCCAACGGAAAAAAAGGGGAAGGTGGTATATAAAGGGACATGGTTTAAACTGGGACAAAGGGCGCACACGCTATCTGTATGAGAATAGATGAATTACTCTGTTGTTTCCATAACCTACTCTGTAATAAATTTGTTTTAACGTACAGTTTGTGATATTACCGACTGAAATAATTTCACGACAGTAATTGTAATGGCTGCTTCGCCTGCAAGTTACTTATTCGGGCCTTTAGTTTTGTTGCTGGCAACTTTTGTTTTTCAAAAAGAAACATTTATTACGTGTTTCGTTATTCATCAAAACTCTATCAAAGGAATGTACAAAAGAAAAAGTGCTTTTACAAAGAGTATTTTGATTTGTGATAAAAAAATATTTCACCTGTGCTTGTGGTGTATATTGGGACAGTTTTGAGTGGTGTATTTTGGGGCAGTCCCACTATACAGTGTGTCCACGGATAGATAACATTTTAATGTGAAAGCCACACAAAGTGCACTTTTCTAAAGAAAAGTGGGAAAAAATGCCAAAAAATCAAAATAGGCCTAGACTTTCGAAATTTCGCAAACCTACTCAGTTCTTCATTCTGAACAAGTTTTATTAATAATATTTTGTCGTACGACCTACAGGAAGGGCACTTTACTGATGTGGAAAATTAGTTTTTTCAAAATTCCCAAAGTTTACGTGATTTTTCGAAAGTAAAATTACGTCAAAAATTAGTTTCAAACCAAGCAGGGCTTATCCTCAGAAGCTAAAATTTTAACTGTAATTTTTTTTTGTCATTTACACCCTATCCGAACTCTATCCGTGGACACACTGTATACCACTTGGTGTCCCTTTCTGTACCACCATGAACATAATTAATAAAATCAATAGCTGACATAGCGAACTTCTTGTAGATGCCAAAAGTAGGTAGAAAAGAAGAACGAAAACAGATAAAAGACAGTAAAAAACCATGAAGACTATCAAAACACAATGAAAATAGCAGTGGAGGCAGTTGTCTCTGGTCAAATGAAATTGCTTGCTTCTAATACGTTTGGTGTAAGTCTGCACTACATCGCATGGTTTTCAAATATAAGAATTCTAATGAAGAGAGTCGTCAACAATTTTCCTTTGAACGAAGACATGGTTTTCGGCAGATATTCGATGACGAGGAAGAGAAAATGCTGTCGATACACCATTGAATCTTGGAAATTATTTTCTCTGACTGAAAGTTAGCTGAGCACAGCGGAGCATACCGCTCTAAAAAACTGGCGCCTGAGCATTAGTTTCACCAGAGGTCCGATTTTTCCTTTCTTAGATTAAAGAGGCTATAAGGAAGCCCACCGGTGAGTACTAAAAAGGGAAAATCGGACGTGAACGCAAATACCGCTGTAACCCTAACGAGGATATCTCTTTTCTTCATTTTTGCAACAAGGGTGTTATCTTGAACTTGCTCGACAACTTGGAGATTTTTCAAGCTAAACATTCAGCTAATCTACAAATTATAAATGATCAACTAGAATTTTCTAACTTACAATTTTATAAGTCGTTAAAATTTCTCACTTAAGATAACTGATATATTGTCACACTTAAATTCTTAACCTTATTAGTTGTTCGTTTGGACAGGCGCAATCGCATTCTGAATGGGCCACACCACGCAATTCCGTTTCCATTTTCTATTCCAAGCCATGGTGACTTGAGCTCCCATTATTTATTAATAATTATAATGCTTTTTTGGTTCCTGGGAACCCCTAAACGTTCCCGTTACAAACACAAACATGTTTGCCATTTACCCTTAAGTTTTTGATGTGTTTTCTTTATGGTATGTTCTATTTTTGTCAACAGTGCAATTTGGTTTACCATGTTGTTTTTTCTTTCAGTATTTTACTGGTGTTGGATTGAGGCCTTTTGGTTTGGTTTTCAAATTTGGGTTTTTTAGATAAACATGTCACTTAACTCCATAAACCTTTAGTTTTCGTTTCGAAGTTTACTAAAATGAAGGTAAGGTAATCGAGTTTCCTTTTTTTGCCTGTATTTCATCTTTTCCTTTTTCTAGCTTTGTCATTTATCACTAAAGAAATTTTACTGCTGATGATGAACCCTTAGAGGTTCGAAACATGTACAGGGTTTTCCCGTATATTTTTCAACCCACCCTAGAACCTCAATTTTTGATCCTAGAAAAAAACTTTTTATATGAAAGTTATAGGATTTTTTACGAGCCATTTGAATCTGTTAACAGATGAAACAAACGAACGTCGGAAAATTGAGAAAAATATATAAACTTTTGTTTTTTAAATAGAACACCCTATATATTTTTGTATTTTTGAAATCTACTGGTTCTTCTGATTCCAACGATATATATATATATATATATATATATATATATATATATATATATATATATAAGAGGAGGGGTAGTCGTGGCTTGACTAGTTAAACAACAAGAACCAAATTTAGTGGGAAATAAGCCAATTTTTAAGTGTGAAGACTCTTTTTATTGGTGAAAGCTTTCGCAGTTGTTTAACTGCTTCTTCAGTCACTAATTAAGTGAGTTCCTAATATAATGTAAAGATGTTAATGTTTGAATTTTGCATTGGACAGGGCAAAAGTACAAAATTTTTAAATTTAGTTTTGACAAAAATCTAGTTCAATATGACACATATATATGTTACATATTTGCTCCACCCGCCTGCTCAGTATTTCACGTTGCATAATTTGACTATATAGTGTAAGGATCAAGAGACCCATGGAAAAACAAATTTGTATTTATTCATAGATATTTTAATAACTTTATTAGAACTTTACTAACAACCAGAAAAATAAAATAATAAAGGGTTAGGTATATCTCGACGTATCCACCATTAACTTAACTGTTTTTCCATTTATTTAAGGCATTTGTAACGAATTGAGAGTCTTCCCTATTTAGCTCAAAAATCTCTACTTCTAATTTATTTCGAAGGGTATTGATATTTTCCGGTCTGTCATAATATATTTAATTTTTTAAATATCCCCACATATCCAAGGAAGGCTGGTCCGGGCTGTTTGCCAGCCATCTAACTGAACCATGTCTTCCTATCCATGAATTATATTTGTCATTCAAATAATTTGTTACCGATTTACTAAATAAAATAATTTTTACGGACGAAGCTACGTTCACAACAGCCGGAATGTGTAACAGGCAAAATAAAAGATACTGGAACACAGAAAATCCACATAAGTACCAAGCTGTTAAAATCCAAGGGCGACAATCACTGAACGTTTGGTGTGGGATATTAGAAAATAGAGTTTCGGGGCCGATTATTTTTGAAGGCAGTTTAACCGGAGAAAGATACAAAAATTACCTTGAGAAAGAAATTGAAGTCTTACTGCAACATCTTTCGAACCGCCAACAATTAATTTGGCAACAAGATGGGGCACCCCCACATTACATCAGGTCGGTAACAAATTATTTGAATGACAAATATGATTCATGGATAGGAAAACATGGTTCAATTAGATGGCCGGCAAACAGCCCGGACCTGCCTTCCTTGGATATATTTCTGTGGGGATATTTAAAAAACAAAATATATTATGACAGACCGGAAAATATCAATACCCTTCGAAATAAATTATTAGAAGTAGAGATTTTTTAACTAAATACGGAAGACTCTAAATTAGTTAGAAATGCCCTAAATAAATGGAAAAACAATTTCACAAGATGTTACGAAGTTAATGGTGGATACGTCGAGATATAACCCTTTATTATTTTATTTTTCTTGTTGTTAGTAAAGTTCTAATAAAGTTATTAAAATATCCTTACACTATATAGTGAAATTATGCAACGTGAAATACTGAGCAGGCGGGTGGAGCAAATATGTAACATATATATATCGTTGGAATCAAAAGAACCAGTAGATTTCAAAAATCCAAAAATATACAGGGTGTTCTATTTAAAAAACAAAAGTTTATATATTTTTCTCAATTTTCAGACGTTCGTTTGTTTCATCTGTTAACAGATTCAAATGGCTCGTAAAAAATCCTATAACTTTCATATAAAAAGTTTTTTTCTAGGATCAAAAATGGAGGTTCTAGGGTGGGTTGAAAATATACGGAAAAACCCTGTACAGTTTTCATTAAAGAAACTGATTGTGGAGTTTTGACTAAAAGAATTCTACTTTGTTTTAATTTTATCTTCCTGCTCCACTGAAAGAGAATGGACTATTTTTTCAATTTGAATACGATGAATTTAACCATAACTGAATTAGCAGAGGTTAGTAATACATGGTGCTTTGTATGACACGAAGGAGAAGGAGGAAAATGAGTAAGCGAAGTTGCCTCATTTATTTTGATGTACCTGGAGCATGAGGCTAAAACCATCAACTCTGAAGATGCAGAAATTATCCCTTATAGTGATAATTGTGCCGCACAACAAAAAAATAGGTAAGAATAAATCATTTGAGATAATGGTTTCCTTTCATTTTTTGTTTTATTGTTTCAGGTTTTTGATAGCAGCACTCATGTATGCAGTACAAAAGTACAAAATTAAAGAAATTAGGCACAAGTTTCTTATTGTTGGGCACACTTAAAATGAGGGAAATTCCACCCATTCGGTTATTGAAAAACAGGTATTAAATAGATGCTATTTTGCATAATTATATTGGGAATAAAAATCTGTTTTGTGATAAAAGATAAACTTGAAAATGATAATTATGATTTTAGGTTTTACGATCCCTCAATTCAGGACCAATTTATGTTCCTGACCAGTTTATTCAAATAATAAGAGAAAGGAGAGCCATATCGAGTTCGATATAAATACCGAAGGAGAGCAGATTCCTATAAGCGATCTTAGGGTCATCAAAGTTAAAAAGGAAGATCCATTTAAGTTTTTGTATAAAACTTCGTTTACTTCAAATTTCAAAACAGTCTATATTCTTTAACGACCACGTCCCGTTACTAAACGCAGCCAACAGCCTCCAACTAAACAACAGTTGAATGAGAAAAAATAGAAGACCTTCAGTTTTTGGTGAAGAAAGGGTGCATTCCAAAATATTACCAGGTGTTTTATGATTCAATTTTGTGAAAACTACACGAACGAATATAAAAACAATAATTTCAGTTTATTTTTATTCTGGATTTTGTTCATATCTCTTTTTTAATAGAAAAAAAACTCAATTTTGAGAAGTTGTATCTTTTAAATACATCTACAGGGAGGTCCAAACTTTATCAGCAATACTTTAAAAACTGCTATAAAATTTCAAAAAAGGAGATTTTTTCACATAAACATGTATCGAAATCCTAGCGGTTTTCGATATACAGGGCGTCAAAGTTATTTTTTTTTTAATTTTCTTTTATTTCTCCTAAAGGAAGACAGCTAAGGCAAACATATTTGGTACAGTTTAGACACTCATTAAATACTATAAATTAAAAATAGCCCATCTACTTGAACCAGTGTGGGAGAGACGGGGGTCAATCATAATATTTTTTTAATAAAAAAATGGTACGCCCCTGGAAAAGTTATATGTTTTGCCTTCACTAAATTTTCCAATAAATTCTAAGAAAAACTATTCTCGACTTTTTTCGAAAAATGTACCGTTTTTGAAAAATTAAGTTTTGTGCGTTTTAATTTTTTTAGCAGAAGAAAATCAAAGTGTATAGGCTCTAAAAATTTTGCACACAAACTGATTTTTCAATTCCGAACAACTAGGTCTTACGGAAAAATGTTAGGAAGATTGTTCGGAATTAAAAACTCAGTAGGTGTGCAAAATTTCGCAAGCTTAGACCTACTTTGATTTTCTCCTGTTAAAAAAATTAAAAGCACAAAAGTGAATTTTCAAAAAACCGTGCATTTTTCGAAAAAAATTCAAGAATAGTTTTTTCTTATAATTGATTGGAAAACTTTGTGAAGGCAAAAAAAAACTTTTCCAGTGGTGTACCATTTTTTTAATAAAAAATATGATGGTTGACCCTCGTCTCTCCGACACTGGTGGAAGTAGATGGGCTGAATTATTTTTAGTTTATAGTATTTAATGAGGTGTCTAAACTGTACCAAATATGTTTGCCTTAACTGTCTTCCTTTAGGAAAAACAAAAGAAAACTTGAAAAAAAATTGAACTTTGACGCCCTGTATGTCGAAAACTGCTAGGATTTCGATACATGTTTATGTGAAAAATCTCCTTTTTTGAAATTTTCTAGCAGTTTTTAAAGTATTGCTGATAAAGTTCGGACCACCCTGTATATGTGAAAAATTCTCCTTTTTTGAAATTTTCTTGCAGTTTTTAAAGTATTGCTGATAAAGTTTGGACCACCCTGTATAAATTATAAATATTTTTGGATGAAAACTCTAATAAGACAAAACATTCTAAAATATAATTTCATATTTCAAAAACTTAACTTGGTTTTTAAAACAACTTAAAGAGTTTTAGAATTGCCTTCTATTTACTCTTTGGTGCAAGTTGAAACTGCATAAACTTCCTTAAGTTTTTTCTATAATATTATATATATATATATATATATATATATATATATATATATATATATATATATATATATATATATATATATATATATATATATATATATATATATATATATATATATATATATATATATATATATATATATATATATGTTTTTAAAGTATATAGTATAAAGTATAAAGTAAAGTATATAAGTATAAAGTATATAAAGTATTTTAAAGTATTGCTGATAAAGTTTGGACCACCCTGTATAAATTATAAATATTTTTGGATGAAAACTCTAATAAGACAAAACATTCTAAAATATAATTTCATATTTCAAAAACTTAACTTGGTTTTTAAAACAACTTAAAGAGTTTTAGAATTGCCTTCTATTTACTCTTTGGTGCAAGTTGAAACTGCATAAACTTCCTTAAGTTTTTTCTATAATATTATATATATATATATATATATATATATATATATATATATATATATATATCTATACAATAAATTCCCAGAAGATAAAACGAACACGCTAATTGATGTTCTTTGATTAATAGTTTCTGCCAAAAAAGAGTGCCACAATGGAAACGTTCAAGTTTAATAGCATTTTGCAACAATACAACCAAAATATAGACTCGTTTATAACCGAACTCAAGAAACAAGCAACAAATTGTGACTTCATATGCACCAATGAGGTTTGTAAGCAATCGTATATGGAACGCATGATTAGAGATAGACTAATATTGGGAATAAAAGACAAACAAGTACAACAAGGACTGATTCGAGAGCCCAACATGACAGTTCAAAAAATACAAGACTATTGAAGCTTCTAACGAACGAAAGCCCAACGGAAAAAAAGGGGAAGGTGGTATATAAAGGGACATGGTTTAAACTGGGACAAAGGGCGCACACGCTATCTGTATGAGAATAGATGAATTACTCTGTTGTTTCCATAACCTACTCTGTAATAAATTTGTTTTAACGTACAGTTTGTGATATTACCGACTGAAATAATTTCACGACAGTAATTGTAATGGCTGCTTCGCCTGCAAGTTACTTATTCGGGCCTTTAGTTTTGTTGCTGGCAACTTTTGTTTTTCAAAAAGAAACATTTATTACGTGTTTCGTTATTCATCAAAACTCTATCAAAGGAATGTACAAAAGAAAAAGTGCTTTTACAAAGAGTATTTTGATTTGTGATAAACAAATATTTCACCTGTGCTTGTGGTGTATATTGGGACAGTTTTGAGTGGTGTATTTTGGGGCAGTCCCACTATACAGTGTTACCACGGATAGATAACATTTTAATGTGAAAGCCACACAAAGTGCACTTTTCTAAAGAAAAGTGGGAAAAAATGCCAACAAATCAAAATAGGCCTAGACTTTCGAAATTTCGCAAACCTACTCAGTTCTTCATTCTGAACAAGTTTTATTAATAATATTTTGTCGTACGACCTACAGGAAGGGCACTTTACTGATGTGGAAAATTAGTTTTTTCAAAATTCCCAAAGTTTACGTGATTTTTCGAAAGTAAAATTACGTCAAAAATTAGTTTCAAACCAAGCAGGGCTTATCCTCAGAAGCTAAAATTTTAACTGTAATTTTTTTTTGTCATTTACACCCTATCCGAACTCTATCCGTGGACACACTGTATACCACTTGGTGTCCCTTTCTGTACCACCATGAACATAATTAATAAAATCAATAGCTGACATAGCGAACTTCTTGTAGATGCCAAAAGTAGGTAGAAAAGAAGAACGAAAACAGATAAAAGACAGTAAAAAACCATGAAGACTATCAAAACACAATGAAAATAGCAGTGGAGGCAGTTGTCTCTGGTCAAATGAAATTGCTTGCTTCTAATACGTTTGGTGTAAGTCTGCACTACATCGTATGGTTTTCAAATATAAGAGTTCTAATGAAGAGAGTCGTCAACAATTTTCCTTTGAACGAAGACATGGTTTTCGGCAGATATTCGATGACGAGGAAGAGAAAATGCTGTCAGACTATTTTGTGAAAGCGTGTCAGATGTGTTATGGGCTCACTGTGAAAGGCACCTGTGAATTTGTTTATAAATTCGCCGTTGCGAATAAAAAAGTTATTCCTAAGAGTTGGCACATAAGAAGGCTGAAGTTGAGGGGATTAGACTATTCCGTAAACGTCAAAGTTAACTTACTCTTCGTATGCCCGAAGCGACTAGCCTGAGCCAGGCAACAAGTTTCAACAAACACAATGTTAATATCTTCTTTGAAAATTTGCAATGTGTTCTCTCAAAATACGAATTTAATATTAAGAGGGGATTGCCGACAGCGAAAGTGACGTTAGATTTCGTATTTTTTAAGTTGTATACCATAAAATCTAATAACATTTTACCTGGCAAAAATTTAGTACAGACATATCTGTCTTCATTTTAATCATAAGATCTTAAAAGCATATGCACTGGAATTATTATTTTTCCCAAGGTTTTCATAAACTATAAAACAAAACACTGCTTGTAAGACCTTATGATTAAAATTAAGACAAAGATGTTTGTACTAAATTTTTGCCAGGTAAAATGTTGTTAGATTTTATGCTATACAACTTAAAAAAATATTAAATCTAACGCCACTTTCGCTGTCGGCCTCTTAATCAAAGTGCGCAAACCTCCGAAAATAATCTCTGCTGTAGGGCAAAAACAAGTAGGTAAAATAACAAGTTCGGAGAGAGGTGTTCTAGTTACCATGTGTGTTGCTATATGTGCTAATGGGCAATACATACCACCACCATTTTTTGTATTCCCTAGGAAGAACTTTAAACCCCACCTGATACACCACCAGGTTCGAAAGGAAGTGCTCATCAAAGCGGTTGGAGGATCGCGGACAACTTTTTAAAATTCTTAGAACATTTAGTAGATGTTACAAGATGCAGTGCTGAAAATAAGATATTATTGATTTTAGACAATCATGAAAGCCACTGTGATATAAATGTTCTAAATTACTGTAAAGCAAACTCTTCCTCGGCACTACAGCCACAAATTACAGCCACTAGATGTGGCTTGTTTTGGTCCCTTTAAAGCCCACTATAACAAGGCAATGGACGACTGGCTCCTAAATAACCAGGGTGTTCCACTAACCATATATAATATTGCCGAACTAAAGGGAAAGGCATGCCCAGAGGCATTTACACCATCAAATATAATTAAAAGCTTTAAACGAACTGGGATATCTACTTACGACTCATCTGTCTTCTCACAGACTGACTTTCTCAGTTCATTTGTCACAGACAGCTCCTGTTGCCGAAAATAACGAAATTCCTGATTGTTCCAGATTGGAGAAATCCAATGGCAAGCATGAAGAAGAACAGTAATCGTCTAGGCTGAAACTAATCGAAAAGTTAGAGAAAACACCACCAAATGATGTTCCCAGGCCTTTAACTGGACTGAAAAAAAAATGTTTTCTCCCGAGGAAGTGTGGCCACATCTAAAAGCAGAAAACATGAAGGAGACACAGAAGAAAAGAATGAAGAAACAATCAATTGTTCTAACTGAAACACCAAATATGGAAGAAAGGCGAAAAAAGAAGGAAGAGAAGTTAGAAAAAGAGAAAAAACAACAAATGAAAAAAGCACGTTGAAAAGAAGATTTTTCTTAAAACATCTTCGAGCGAAAATGATGTAGAAGAATAAATTGTGGACAACGATTCACTTGATGACTTATCAGATACAAATGATGAAAATATTGCCCCGAAGCCAAGAGTAACTGTGTTTATTCTTGTACAATATCCTCTCAAGAAAAGTATAAGACACTATGTATGACAAAATAATAGAAATTGACGAATACTTGGTTAACTTTTTTTGAGGAAAACGTCAGATATGCATTTTGTTTTCCCAGAAACAAAAGACGAAGACATTATTAACGAATGTGACATTGTTTGTAAACTTCCGGAGGCCTTATTAGTTGGAGGCACAGAAGGAGCTGCAAAACAGTTGAAATTTAACTTTGATTTTAGCCCATACAATATTCAATAATTAGTAGTATTCAAAAATACATGTTCTTAATAAATATTTTTATTTGATTAAAAGTTTCAGTTTTATTTTTCGATTGTCCCATTATGGACCATACCATGGAGGGACATTGTTGTTATATAAGTAACAAAATACATTTTGGGACTAATATACTTAAAATCTTATAGATAGTAGTAAATTCCGTAATTCTGATACAAAAATAGAGCCCTTTTTCAAAATATGTGCATTTAGCAATGGGCTAAAAAACGTCCCACTATACAGGGTGACCGTATTTCGAGTCTATGCATGGGGATCTTGGTTATCTTAAGATATTCGAGATCGGTTCATTGGGGCAAAGTTGCGGAATTTGATGCCGAGTAACATGGTAAAAAAAAATGGGCTCACCCGTTTCGTTTTGAAAATGAGAAAAAACTGAAAATCGTTGTTTTCGTTTTTAATATTTGACTTTTTTGCATAGAGTGCCTTGGAAATATAAGCCCCATTGTTGCGAAGTGTGCTTTGGAATATTGTTTACCGGTTCAGTAAAAATTCAGTTAATGTTAAATTTATTGATTAAATAAATCATAAACATACTACGAGAGTATGATCTGAGACCTTCTTATTTATTCGTCATTTGCCATATAACACATTAATACTAAAAAAGTCAAACTGGAAACATAAGAACAACAAAAACCTAGGCGAGTAGACAATCCTATTTTACAATACATGTTGAATTTGTCCTCCTTGTTCTTCAAGGCACAATGCAGCACGTTTCCTTAAATTGTCCAATATCCCTTCGTCATCATTTATATTTGTGGAATAATAAATTTTAATCATGTCACGCTTTTCTTCATATGAAAATGACTTTTTTGGCAATAAAATAAAGTATCCGTGACACTTCAAATTGTACTAAACTATCAAACGATATGGGGCTTATGTTTCAAAGGCATTCTATGCAGAAAAATGTCAAACATTAAGGCACTCTGTGCAAAAACGATTAATTTGATATTACGGCATATCATTTTAACCAGAAAAAAATCTTCTTTTCAAAAATGTAAAAATCCAAGAAAAATAAAAGTTGATCGTCATATCTTTGTCCAGGGAAGCGACAAAAAAATGCGAGGTCATATTTAGATTCCTTGTAAAAAAGTGCCTTAATAATGTTTAACTTAGAAATGTCCAGCCTCATTCGTTTTCGTTTAAAAAATAAAGACGAAAACGACGATTTTAAGTTTTTTCCCTTTATTTTCAAAACGAGAAGGGCCAGCCAAAATTTTTTTTACCGTGTTACTCGGCATCAAATTCCGCAACTTTGCCCCAATTTAACCGACCTCGTATCTCTTAAGATAACCAAGATCCCCATGCATAGACTCGAAATTCGGTCACCCTGTATACCACCTTCCCCGAAATAATGTCCACTTTAAAATAAAGTGCACACGATGTGGTTATGAACACACCCCAGGAAAATGTCCAGCATACAATAAAACTTGTGCAATATGTAACAAAAGACACCATTTTGCCAGTGTTTGTAGATTGAATGAGAAAAAAGAAAATTAAAATAAAGATGAAAAGCAAGAAGCAACAAGAAAAAACTACCAAGTCAAAAATAAAAATGTTAATACAATGGAAACAGAAGAGAAGAAAAATGGAGAAACAAGTGTACAAGAAAACGAAAATGTGAACATTGCAGACTTCCAGTTGACAGAAAAGAAACGGGATGACAAAGAAGAATTTTCCTTCGCTTGTCCTCCGATATGATTACGTAGCAGTTTCTTGTTTACCATATCCGTCGATAAGCAAAAAAAATTATCTCTATCCGGGCCGGGCCCGCCCGCTTGCTGCTTAGTCATTCTGTTTTTCGTATCCGTCGAGTGTGCGCGAATAAAATTTTGCGGGACAAGCGCGAATTAAAATGCCGAAACGAAGTGGCTCACCAATAAATAATAAACGAAAACGCCAAAAAGTTGGCAAACTATTAGAAGAGTTAGAACAATTCAAGAAAATACTCTCTTCCAGTCCCTCAGGTAATTTAGATTTTAGAATTTTTGGCATTGGTTTTCACGTTTATAAGGGCCAAGGGGCACAGTATCCTTGCAGATAGCCATGGGCTTGTCTTTTCTTTTACCCAATTGTTATAAAATATCATCCACCGAGGGTAGATCGATTCTGGTAAGGCCGATGGCCTTAAATATGTTATATTCATCTTGGTCGTGGACCTCGATTTCTAGAATAATAAAAATGGACTCTGTTGTTCCAGAGTCCTCCTCGTCCGGGGGTGAGGACCATCCGAACCAATCACCAGTACATTCCGGATTGGAGAAAATACAGATCGATTCGGAAAACAATCAGGTGGAACCTCCTTCCGGTCCGCCTTGTCCTAGGATTGTACCCCCTACCTTGGACGTAACGGCACCAGACACTGATCTTTCTGCGGTCCTGGGGGCCAAACCATCACACACTGAAATTCAAGGATAAAAGTACACGAGGAAATAGTGTTAAGATGGGAATTTTATCTAAAGAAAAAAAGAAGAGGGACAAAAAATAATGGACAAATACCCAATTTCCAAGAATTGTCAGGCGCTGACTCCTTCCAAAACAAATGACGAGTTGTCAAATTGCATGAACGAATTGGCCAACAAAAAAGATTATTTCTTTAGGTCCTTACAACATCAAATAGGGCATGGGTTAACGGCTGTTGGCGTGGCCATGGATGCCATTATCAAGGGAAATCAGACCGACAATCAGTTGTCATGTTTGGCAGACGCAGCCTTATTGTTCTCCGATGTACATAACGCCTTATCGATGCTCCGAAAACAAAATATCCTGCCCATATTAAATACAGAAACACGGAAAGTAGGCCTCTCCAGCCAGCTGGACACCTTTTTATTTGGCGAAAAATTTGGGGAGGCAGTTAAGAACAAACAGAATTTTACGGGGAAAACATGGCAACCAAAAAAAGTTGATGAATCCATAAAGCAGGGCATAGTAGATCATATAGGATCAATACCACGTGTGGGGTCGCATTACTTACGTGCTCAAACAACGAGAGAGTTTATTTATGGGAGCAAGACTCTTGCCGATCTACATAGAGACTATGTAGACGCGAGCAAAAGTGCTAGGAAAAGTTTCGGAAACTGTACAATGTATTCCAGAATTTTTAATTCAAAATTTAATATATCGTTTTTTACTCCCAAAAAAGATTTATGCGGCTCGTGCGAACATTTCAAAAACTCCAATGAGAATCTACATTTAAAAGAAAAAGAGTTATCCAGAAGCGATAAGGGAAAATACAAACTTGCAAACGCAGGAGAACTGACTGCAGCATGTTTTGAGTTGCAAGCGGTACTGTCCACTCCTTCTGGATACATGTTACTACAAGTCCAAGTTAGCCACTTACAACTTGACTGTGTATGATTTAGGATCCTCAACGGGCCATTGTTTTGTATGGAAGGAAAACGATGGGAAACGCGGGTGTAATGAAATTGTTACATGCGTTTATACTTTTCTAACGACTGTTGAGAGTGGCAAACCAGTGATCTTATATGCTGAAAATTGCACCGGACAAAACAAAAATAAATCTTTAGTTGCCACGCTTCTCTACGCGGCACAAATTTTAGATATCCCCTCAATAACTCTGAAATTTGTAGTCGTCGGCCATATCCAGAATGAAGGGGATGCTATGCATTCCCTGGTAGAGAAGCAAAAGAAGCGAGTTTTGAAGGGTGTACCGATTTCTACGCCGGTGCAGTGGATACCAGTTATAGCAAACGCAAAAAAAACTTGGGCACCATTTAAAATAAAGGAACTGGACTACCACCAATTTTTTGACTTTAAGACTTTGCAAGAAGCGTTTCGCAGGGGATAATAAAAGTAATAAAAAAGGATACATCTACATTTTTCTATAAGAATAGTTACGAAGATAATAATCAATAACAAGTGTTCATTCGTAAATACGCTGAAAGGTTATCAGGCGTATCACCTAAAATTGAATTAAAGCAATTGTATTCAGAACCATTAAAAATTAGCCAATTGAAACTTGATGGATTTTCAGAGCTATGTGAAAAAATCATATAAAGGAAAAGTACCATGAATTTTACAAATCATTGGGTTGTAAAATATAAATAAAAAGTAAGAAGAAAACTACAGTGAAAGTATTGAAAGTTGCAAATAAAAAGAAAACTGGAGATATCAACAAAACTGCACAAAAGAAGAGGCCTCTAAATAAGAACGAAAACAAACTACAATAATTAGAAACATAGGTTGACTAATTTACAAAATATAAATGTAAGCATTTGTATAATATTATTGTGAGTTTTTTTAATAATTTTTTTTGAAAATTGTCTTGATTTTATTGGTTTAATATTTATTTTTTTCCATGCCCTAATGATTAATAAATAACTGACATAAGATATCAGAAATTAAGGAGCAATTTTGCAGGAAGACTGTCACATCGACAGAAAATAAACAAAATTCGAGTTCATTTTGCAGCACCACTCTCTTAACTACAAATATCACAAGGTTAAGGAGGTATAAGAATCATCTTGCACAACTTCCAAAATCAAACTTGTATTAGTGTGCCTAAGACTGTAGTTCAAAAGACCATTTTAATGAAATCTTTGGTGAGCGATATTCGATTTGTGTCTCAAGAACCCCTGTGTTTCCGTTAAATCCTTTGACTTACACCAAAAATAAGTAAACTGTGAATCACCCTGTACATACCGCTCGCCAACTAACATCATACACGGGGTGAGCATCGCATTGGTGTCAGCTGTGGGGTTACAAAAAAGATTAACGGAAGAAGTCAGTTATAAGGAAAATTTTACTGAAACTGGGGTATACTAAGAGATAACAAACAGGAAATTGCTAGGAGAAGTGGTGCTAAGAAAACAGCATTAAGAACAAAAATTGAAGGTAAAGAAGGAAAAGTAAAAACAAAAAAATGCCTAACGAACAAGAACAAGAGGCGGCAGCAACAAACGACGCCGCGGGGGAAGTCAGAAGGGAAACAAGTTTACTATTGGGAATTGATTACAGTACCAATTTATGATGGTCGAGAGTAGTATAGCAAAGGGTACTCCAGAGCGGAAGTGACGTCACAAGATGGCCGCCAAGGCAGGAAGTTTGCAAATGGCCTTGACCTGAAGGTCGATGAAGTTTAAAGGATCACCTTGAGTTAACCTTGACCCGATGATGAACTTTAAGAGGTCACCTTGATTTAACCTTGACCTGAAGGTCAATAAACATTAAAAGATCACCTTGAGTTAACCTTGACCCGAAGGTCAATGAACTTTAAGAGGTCACCTTGAGTTAACCTTATCCTGAAAGTCAGTGATCCCGTGGAAGGTCACCTTAAAGTGCAATCACCTAGAGGTCGATGACCTTTAAGGAGACACCTGGACCTAGTGGTCGATGATCTTTGAGAAGTCACCTTGAAAATCAATGAACTTTATGGGGTGACCTTGACCTTCAAGTCGGTCACCTAGAGGTTAAAGATCTCTAAGAGGTCACCCTGAAGATCAATGCATTTAAGGGGTCACCTTGAAGGTCGATCACCTGTAGGTTAAAGATCTCCAAGGAGTCACCTTAAAGATCGACGACCCCTAAAGGGTCACCTTGATCTGAAGGCGTGGCCACTTTGACACGTGACACCCGGGTTCAATCTTTGCAAAAATTGAGATATGCTCGCAGTTCTGTGACGGAAGTGATGTTAAAATGGCGAAATTGTGGGAAATTTAAATAGTTGGTGAGTCAGACTTTAGCCGTAAATAAATTTGAAATATGTCATTTGAGTAAAATTGATACACTTTACAAAGAACAATTTTTTGTGAAATTTAAATAATTGGCGTATAGAGAACTAAGAATCTGGAAAAATAAAATCTAGTCATTGCCAAAAAGTGCAAAACATTCTCCACAGCAATGAAGCTCACCGTGTAGTATCCAACATTGAATTTCACTTCTATACGCTATAGGTATGCACAGACGTGTTTCCGGGAACACATCTATATACCTATATTAGTACAGAGTCGTGAGAGTGTGGAGAATGCTTTCGGAAAATTATGAGGCATGCACTCAGTTTTCGTTTGTCATGCAAAAGATTCCGGTGAGGGAGAGCTGCAGTACCTTCGACACAAGATTCGATCAGACGAATTTAACAAAAACTGTATTTCCAATTCGAACCCAGAGGCTACCAGGCGAAAACTGGCCGTGTTACCGACTCGGCTAATACGTTTGGTGACATATATTCCGCAAAAACTTTAACACTACGTAAACTGATCCGTAATTTGATACTTTTCCATCGGAAACCGTGTTCGAGCGACACCTATGGGTAATAAACTTACAGAAAGGCGGAATCTAGGTTCCGAACAGCCGGGTCACTTATCGGTAAGAATCTAAACGCGGCAAAACTATTACAGAAACGTACTTTGATCAACAGGTATAGCATTAGTACTTCTGGGTCCCATTCAACAGGTGGATTTACATGGATATTAAAATTTACCTAGAGGGCTGTCGACACAATCAGATCAGATTAATAAGAATTTTGGGTGTGGTTACTTTAATTCCTAGCGTATTTTTAGGCATTTTCGTTCATTTTTATTTACAAAATTAATCTTCCTTATTTTTTAACAAATCTAAAAACCGTTGAAAGTCTAAAAGAATACACTGAGGAAAATGGACCTAATAGAGTTTTTTGCTACGACCCACTGACTTGCGACCAACAGATTTCTATTAATGACAAATTTTTCATTTTGTTGTCACAGCTAAACATTTTTTGCTAAAATATCTTTTTTGCTACTAACAAGTTACTTGATAGGCGCCAATAAAAAATAAAAAATATATTTGAAGCTAAGCAGCTCCTATTTACGACAGCAAAGTTTGAAGTAACATACCCACTCATTAGTTGTAAATAAAGTATCATGCAGTTACAAATAAACACTAAACTTGTCACAAATATGAACCTATTTACCACTATATCCGCGCGTGCGCAGTTACATAATTTCCTCTCTTTGCGGTCTCGAGACTCGCACTCCCGCCGCAGTCCCGCAGTCGTAAACATATAAAATACTGTAGTAACCCAGTGTTGCTCGTTCCAAAATTATTCGTACAAATGACGTGATTTTAACTGAAGTTACACATGAAATTCATTCTTTTGCGGTAATTAAATAAATTGTTATTAACAAAGACAAGAAGTTATGCCTTATAATGTGCACCTTTGGAAACGAAATTTTTTTATCGACATTTACATTCCTACGAAGTTTGTGATACCAACAGCCTGAACAGGGTAATTAGTGTTCTTTTCAGTGAATTACAATGCTTTGACACTCATACAATGGTTACCAAAGAAAATAAAAAGCTAGTTATAATGTTTTATTATGGCGCACTAAAAAATATCTTTTATTTTATGTAGCCAATGATTCAGTAACCAACTTTGGTAAAAAAACAAAGGTTTTTTTCTTAACCAAAACTTATTTTCTTTTTGTTTAGAATTGTCAGTTTTAGTTTCTATTTTTGTGATGTTGAAAGAAAAAGACTTATAAAATAAGTATAGATTATAGTTATATTGTTTAAAATTAAAGATATAGTTATATTGTTTAAATATACCTATATTTACATTTCTTAGAAGTTATAGGTCTAAAGGAGAGCTATGGTTTTTATTATATTTGCAGTAAGAGCTTTGTACTGATAAGACCGTTCTCAACTGTGATAGATAATACTTACCTAATCAACACCTAATTTACACTTGCACCTCTAATAAAGTACAGAAAATTTACTGAAATATTTTATTAATAGAAATTAATAGAATAGATTGAAAATGGCAACGCTTTTACGTAAGGATGAAAACTCATGGGTTTCGTTGTGTTGAAGGTGGTTTTATGACAGCCATATAAATCACATTTAATAAGCTTTTTTATACTTTTGCAATCATTGTTCTCCCAAATAAAGTATCCCTCAACTTGAAATTAGAATCGATTTTTGTATGAAAAATGTTTTCCTCAAAAGTAGCAAATGAAAAACATTATTTGAAGATACATGTATAATAAAAAATAATTGTAAATATACAAACAAAAACAAAAAAAATATAACAAAACACAATGTATAAAAAACTTGATACTTAACCGAAAAAAAAACTAAATAAAAACCGAACACTAGCTTATATTAAAAAAAACTAACACTAACTTGTAAAACTAACCTACTAACTACTTTCTAATAATAATTTGAGGACCTTCCGAGCGTGCTTCTGCTCTCTTCCACACTCACATATATTCGCATCCATCTCAAGCACTCTTTTCATCGCCTTTTCCCTTCCATTCCGTAATCCTTTCAACCTACATCCGATATCCACATCCTTCTTTCTTAAAAAACTGCTCTGTTTCACAATTACCGCATTCTCACAGAAGCGGCTCTGGTTCTTCCTCCCCCTCGCTGTAGATGGTCCTGACCCTGGGAACTCTATGGCAGACCTCAACCTCCTCCGCCTCGTTGCTAGCGCCGCCGAAACTTGAGCCTCCACGTCCGAATCGTCGTGGAGGAACAACGGCAGCGGTTTCGGCATCTCTATGGGCAACATAATTGTCCGACAGCCAGGCGTAGGAGGTCGCTCGCCAGTTGGAGTCCGGGGCGGCGAGTCCAAGGGGGAGTCATCCTCTTCCAAATTTATTATCGAAGCCTGTAACCGAAAATGTGTTAACATTTATAAATAAGTATTAAAAAAGTATTTTTACTTACAGGTAAAATAACGTGCTGTAAAATTTTCATAGGGGAAGATAGCGTGGCTTTCATTTTTGTAAAATATATAGAAAAAGTTCAGCGTGACGAGGAGACTAACTAATGAACCGACTGGACAGCGATTGTTTTTTATGAGAAGAGAAAATGCAAAAATTGCATATCGCACATTGGCGACGATCGTGCGAGATCAAAATGCAACTATGCAAGATTGCAAGAACAGAACACCGGATCTAATCAATCGAGGTAAAAAATCTATGCTCCAATTTCTTAGGTAGTCACTCTGATGTCTCAGCTAGATCGAAAAATGCAACTCTACATTCTAAATCGAAATGTTGGAAAATATGAAAACCAAAAAATGGTTGAAATCTCATGTACGTTGAAAACACATTTTTTTCTATTGATATGTCTTACATGGGATTCTTCATTAAGCAAAAATGATTATACCATGTTTGGATATTAAAATTGAGAGCACTCGATATTTTTAACTTTTTTCAGATAATTAGAAAGTATAAAATTACCAGTCAAAAAATTATCCCGCTGTGCCCGCTTTCTTGAACTTGGACTTCCCAATTCGCGTTCTAAACTCCCCCATGCTAAAAAACAAAGTTGGAAAAGTTGATTAGGGCTACAGTTATTTTTATGTATGCTAGCTAAAAGCTGCCAAATATATTTTTTAATTTTTATTGCACCTTTATCTTATAATAACATAACCTAAGAGCACAAACTATTTTAAAAACATTCAGCCACTGCAATCCTTTCCGTTATACGAGTTATATTGTCGCAATAAACAACAACCCTGTAACAACCTCATGGAGTCACGTCGGCGACGTCTTTCAACTGCGTCAGCTTTGTCGCATTGTCGCGTTCCACAGAGCGCCATTATAATTAGTATATATTAATAGCCGTTGAACGTGTTCTTTTCTAATCGGGGTCGAAAAGGTGCCCCCGCTTTATACCCTAGAAGTGTTCGAGCCGGCCGCGCAGCGGCCGGCGAGAGGTATTTGAAGAAACTAGACGAAATTTAGGACAGGATAGCGCACAGGATTTTGGCCGGAAACGATCCCTCCGCTTATCGTAAACTGTTAAAGTCGCGCGATTTTCGCCGAAGAGATTCGGCTTTGAGAGAGAGGTCCGCTGTAATTTTCATCCGAAAACTGTCTCGGCCGAGAGCGCGACGAAAATGATTCTCAAGTGGGGCGGTAGGGTGAGGGAAATGGCAAAGGGAAGGAAGAGGAAGGTCCGGAGAAGAGATTTAACACTTTTTCGGATTTTTAAAGAGGTAAATGCGAGAGTTATTAAGCTTTTTTCCCGAGAGAAATCGGATCGTTTTTATGTGTCGTGCTGCGCCCGAAAATTACGGCCGAAATGTCGCGAGATTGTCAGAAATTGCCCGTTTTCGTCGGGCCGTAGCCACGTTATTTAGGCTCGCTGCCACGAGGTAGGCATTTTCGAAGCTTCCCCCATGTCTTCAGGTCGTGTTCGGATGCCTCCGGCGCCCCGGAAAAATCGAGAAATGAGAAAAAACACGCAATTTCCAAGAGTGGTTTCGGAGGATTTTCGGACGGATTTTTTCAAAACCGCCGGGTATGAGATTTCTTCGACTTTCATATTTCGACGGATCGGAGGTTGGAATTTCCCGTCATTTACGCCAAAAATCGTCCTTTTAGGTTACCGTGAACTTTCAAACCGAGACTTGAAGGTGCATACCGGGCGTCGACATGTGAATTTTTTGGCCGGCCGAAGGCGATTCGGAAAAGTTCGGGTCGTTTCGGCGAAACCCACACCTGTTGAATATTTGCAATTTCGAACTGGACCATACGGGGGTGAGAATTTGCGGTAACAGAACCGAGGATAGGCGCACCTGTTGAACGCTGGCGTTTTTTTCGAAGCGGTCGACGCGGAAGGTTGGAATCCTTGCCGCCAAAAAAAAAACGTCTTTTAGGTTACGGAGAACTTTCAAACTGCGAATGCGTACCGGGTGTCTCTTTCTGGAAAATGCGATGGGCGAAAAATTTTGATTTTTGCCGCCAAAACCACGTCCCCTAGGTTATGGACGACTTTCAGACTGCGAATTTAACTAATTTCCAAGACACAACATAACCTCGAAATTCGTTAAGCGGCCGTAACTCCTATGCCGTCAGAGATACGGGGTTGCCGTTTGTTTTGATTGTAAGCAGATGGGGAGAGGAAAAAAATGGACGACGAAAATTTTTCATGGCCACCTCGATTTTGACAAAACAAATGCAACTTTGCTATCTTTAGAGATAGGAGATCCGGGTTTGCTTTGTTGGGTTGCCAGGGCGAAATGATTGAGAAACGTGAAAAAAATTTTCCATGGCCTACTCGGTTCCGCCGGAAAACACAACTTTTCTATGCGACTAGATAGAAAGACGGGACAAAGTGCGTTAGGTAGGGGATGTAAAATGACGCTGCGCAGAAAAATTTTTCGTCCACCTGCCGCATTTTCGAGGAAACGCGTGCAACTTTTTCGTTTGCAAAGGTAGAAACTTGGTTCCTTCGGCGATGTAAAGGGCACGCGACAGAAAATATAAGTTACTTGAAACAATTTTTTACAGCCTACTTGATTTTCAAGAAAAACGTTAAAACAGATTCCCGGGACTTGACAGTTTTTTGAGAAGATTTTTTCTTTCAGAACCCTCAGGTATACAAGACTTTTATACTTTCAAAATGATGGCTAACCTACATTCAGGTTAGGTTCCTATGACAGGGGTGTTGCCTGCAAACGAAATGAACTTTCTCATTAGTGGAGATAGAGACTTCCGGTTTTTTTCGATCTGCCCCGAATGCCAAGGGGAAAATTATCGAAAAGAAAATTTTTACACCGCACGCTCGGTTTTCCTAGAACAGACACAACTCTTTTGTTTGGCGAGATAAAAATTTCGCTTTCGCTGGTATGGAATGTGTACGGGAAAGAAAGGGAACCGACGTGAAAAAAAAATCCCCCGCCTATACTTGGTTTTCGAGAAAATACGTGAAACTTTTTCATTTTCGGAGATAGGGAAAAACGGAAAAGTGCACGCTCACTTTCTCGCAACACTCTGTATATTTTACCCGAAAAAAATTTTTCGTCCACCTGCCGCATTTTCGAGGAAACGCGTGCAACTTTTTCGTTTTCAAAGGTAGAAACTTGGTTCCTTCGGGGATGTAAAGGGCATGCGACGGAAAATATAAGTTACTTGAAACAATTTTTTCTGGCCTACCTGATTTTCAAGAAAAACGTTAAAGCAGATTCCCGGGACTTAGCCGTTTTTTGAGAAGAATTTTTCTTTCGGAACCCTCAGGTATACAAGACTTTTATACTTTCAAAATGATGGCTAACCTACATTCAGGTTAGATTCCCATGACAGGGGTGTAAAGCAAAGGAAATGATCTAGAGGTTAGGATTATACGTCAATATGCGACTTGCGAAGAAGTGCCTGGTGTCGATATGAGAATTTTTGCACTTTTAAACTGGACGATGGGAAGTTAGAATTCGCCTTCACGTTACTGCCAAGCAAAAGGGCCTTTGAGGTTATAGTCATTTCAAACTGCGAATGCGTACCGAGTGTCTGTTTCTGGAAAACGTGATGGGCGAAACAACGCGGAATTTTACGATACATTTCGGAGGTGAATAACTTTATTATTAGTAGAGATAGAGACTGTTTATTTTTTCGATGCCAAATGCGAGGAAAATTTTCCATGGTTTTTGACGATTTTTTGGACGTGTATAACTTTTTTATTGGTAGAGATACAGACTTCGTTTTTTCTACTCCAAATGCCGAGGGGATAATTATCTATAATTTTTTTTCTTATGACACTCTCAGTTTTCCCAGAACAGATACAACTCTTTTGTTAGGCGAAATAAAAATTTCGCTTCTGCTGGTATGGAATGTGTACGGGAAAGGAAGGAAACCGACGTGAAAGAAATTTTCCCCGCCTACTTGGTTTTCGAGAAAATACGAGAAACTTTTTCATTTTCGGAGATAGGGAACAACGGAAAAGTGCAGCTCACTTTCTCGCTACACCCTGTATATTTTACCCGAAAAAAATTTTTCGTCCACCTGCCGCATTTTCCAGGAAACGCGTGCAACTTTTTCGTTTTCAAAGGTAGAAACTTGGTTCCTTCGGGGATGTAAAGGGCACGCGACAGAAAATATAAGTTACTTGAAACAATTTTTTCCAGATTACTTGATTTTCAAGAAAAACGTTAAAACAGATTCCCGGGACTTAGCCGTTTTTTAGAAGATTTTTTCTTTCAGAACCCTCAGGTATACAAGACTTTTATACTTTCAAAATGATGGCTAACCTACATTCAGTTAGGTTCTAATGTCAAGGGTGTTGCCTGCAAAGGAAATGATCAAGAGGTTAGGATTAGACGTCTCTATGCGACTTGGGAAGGCGTACCTGGTGTCGATATGAGAATTTTTGCACTTTGAAACTGGACGATGGAGGTTAGAATTCGCCTTAACGTTACTGCCAAGCAAAAGGGCCTTTGAGGTTATAGAAATTTCGAACTGCGAATGCGTACCGGGTGTCTCTTTCTGGAAAATGTGAAGGGCGAAACACCGTGGAATTTTACGATACATTTCGGAGGTTAGATTCGCCGTCAGTCGCGCCTTCGAGGTTATGGCGGGAAGTCAAACCGCCACTTGAGGGTGCATATACGCGGTGTCGACATGCGGATTTTTTCGCCGGCCGAAGAACTCGCACCTGTTGAATATCTGCGACTTCGAAACGGACGTATACGGGGGTGACAATTTCAAGTTACCGAACACCTGTTGAATAATTGCGCTTTTTCGAAGCGGTCGACGCGGAGGGTTGGAATTTTGATTTTTGCCGCCAAAACAACATCTCTTAGGTTATGGACGACTTTCAGACTGCGAATTTAGTTGGAAACTTACGATACAACATAACCTCGAAATTCTTTAAGCGACCGTTACTCCTCTGCCTTTAGAGATACGGGGTTGCCGTTTGTTTTGATTGTAAGCAGATAGGGAGAGGAAAAAAAATGGATTGTTCATGGCTTCCTCGATTTTGACTGAACAAGTGCAACTTTGCTATCTTTAGAGATAGGAGATCCGGGTTTCCTTTGTTGGGTTGCCAGGGCGAAATGATTGAGAAATGTGAAAAAAAAATTCCATGGCCTACTCGATTTCGCCGGAAAACACAACTTTTTTATGCGACGAGATAGAAAGACGGGACAAAGTGCGTTAGGTAGAGGATGTAAAATGACGCTGCGCTGAAAATTTTTTTTTTCCATGGCCTACTTGGATTTTTCTTAGGCGAATAACTTTCTTATTAATAGAGATAGAGACTTGCGGATTTTTTTGATCGGCCCCATATGACAAGGGAAAAATTATCGAAAAAAAATTTTTTCCATGGCACACTCGGTTTTCCCAGAACAGATACAATTATTTTGTTTGGCGAGGTAAAAATTTCGTTTCAGCGGCGATCGAATAGGTGGGGGGATAGAAGAAAAACGACGATAAAGAAAATTTCCCCGCCTACTTGATTTTAGAGAAAACAACGGAAACTTTTTCATTTTCAGAGCTAGAGACTTTCCTCCTGCTGGTATGAGAAGAGCACCGAAAAACAAAAAAAAGTTACCTGAAACATTTTTTCTCAGCAGCTTTGATTACTTAGAAAATATGGATTTTAGCAAATCGCGACGAGCGAAGCGGGGAGCAATGGCCGACAGAGCCATTTAAGCGGCCGTAACTCCTATGCCGTCAGAGATACGGGGTTGCCGTTTGTTTTGATTGTAAGCAGATGGGGAGAGGAAAAAAATGGACGACGAAAATTTTTCATGGCCACCTCGATTTTGACAAAACAAATGCAACTTTGCTATCTTTAGTGATAGGAGATCCGGGTTTCCTTTGTTGGGTTGCCAGGGCGAAGTGATTGAGAAAGGTGAAAAAAAAATTTCCATGGCCTACTCGATTTCGCCGGAAAACACAACTTTTTTATGCGACGAGATAGAAAGACGGGACAAAGTGCGTTAGGTAGAGGATGTAAAATGACGCTGCGCAGAAAAATTTTTTTTTGCATGGCCTACTTGGATTTTTCTTAAGTCAATAACTTTCTTATTAGTAGAGATGGAGACTTGCGGTTTTTTTTGATCGGCCCCATATGCCGAGGGGAAAATTATCAAACAAATTTTTTTTCCATGGCACACTCTGTTTTCCCAGAACAGATACAATTTTTTTGTTTGGCGAGATAACAATTTCGTTCCGGCGGCGGTCGAACGGGTGGGGGGAAGGAAGAAAAACGACGGTAAAGAAAATTTCCCCGCCTACTTGGTTTTAGAGAAAACAACGAAAACTTCTTTATTTATAGAGTTCGGAAAAATATGAAAAGTGCGTTGTTACTCTCTGAAGAAACCCTGTAAATTTTGTCTGAGAAAAATTTTTCCTACGCCCACTATATTTTCGAGAAAACGCGTGCAACTTTTTCGTTTTCAAAGGTAGAAACTTGGTTTCTTCGGGGATGTAAAGGGCACGCGAAAGTAAATAAAAGTTACTCGAAACGATTTTTTACCAATCCACTTGATCCTCGAGAAAAACGATAAAACGGATTCCCGGGACTTGGCCGTTTTTTTTGAGCGTTTTTTTTCAGAACCCTCAGGTATACAAGACTTAGAATTTTAAACGTTAAAAATGATGGCTAACCTATTTTCAGGTTAGGTTAGACGTCACTATGCGACTTGGGAAAGCATATACCTGGCGTCGATATAAACGATTCAATATTCAGTTAGGAGGGAAGAGAATCGACGCGGCTAACTGCCCTTTTTTTGGACACCCTGTATATTTGTGTCGAAAAAAATTTCTCCCCCGCGCGCCCCTCCGTCCTCCTGAAAGCCCAACTCCCTTACGGACGCGTATGCCTTCCTTCCAACTGGCTTGGGTAGGAGGGAAGCGAATCGACGCGGGTAACTGCCCTTTTTTGGACACCCCGTATATTTGTGTCGAAAAAAATTTCTCCCCCGCGCGCCCCTCCGTCCTCCTGAAAGCCCAACTCCCTTACGGACGCGTATGCCTTCCTTCCAACTGGCTTAGGTAGGAGGGAAGCGAATCGGCGCGGGTAACTGCCCTTTTTTTGGACACCCTGTATATTCGTGTCGAAAAAAAAAATCTCCCCCGCGCGCCCCCCCGTCCTCCTGAAAGCCCAACTCCCTTACGGACGCGTATGCCTTCCTTCCAACTGGCTTGGGTAGGAGGGAAGCGAATCGGCGCGGGTAATTGCCCTTTTTTGGACACCCTGTATAATCGTGTTGAAAAAAATTTGCCTCCGCTACTTGGTTTTCGAGAAAATACGCGCAACTTTTTTATTTTCAGAGATTGGAATAAACGGAGAAGTGCACGATCACTTTCTCGAAACACCCTGTATATTTTAACCGAAAAAAAATTTCCGTCCACCTACGGAATTTTCTAGAAAACGCGTGCTACATTTTCGTTTTCAAAGGTAGGAACTTGGTTCCTTCGGGGATGTAAAGGGCACGCGAAACAAAATATAAGTTACTTGAAACAATTTTTTCCAGCCTACTTGATTTTCAAGAAAAACGTTAACACAGAATCCCGGGACTTTTTTGAGAAGATTTTTTTCTTTCAGAACCCTCAGGTATACGAGACTTTTATACTTTCAAAATGATGGCTAACCTACATTCAGGCCCAGAAAAATTCGTCCTTTTCTGGGATTCAGGTTAGATTCCCATGACAGGGGTGTAAAGCAAAGGAAATGATCTAGGGGTTAGGATTAGACGTCGATATGCGACTTGAGAAGAAGTACCTGGTGTCGATATGAGAATTTTTGCACTTTTAAACTGGACGATGGGAAGTTAGAATTCGCCTTCACGTTACTGCCAAGCAAAAGGGCCTTTGAGGTTTTAGAGATGTCAAACTGCGAATGCGTACCGGGTGTGTGTTTCTGGAAAATGTGATGGGCGAAACAACGCGGAATTTTACGATACATTTCGAAGGTGAATAACTTTATTATTAGTGGAGATAGAGACTGTTTATTTTTTCGATGCCAAATGCGAGGAAAATTTTCCATGGTTTTTGACGATTTTTTGGACGTGTATAACTTTTTTATTGGTAGAGATAAAGACTTCGTTTTTTTTCTACTCCAAATGCCGAGGGCATAATTATCGATATATTTTTTTCTTATGACACTCTCAGTTTTCCCAGAACAGTTACAACTCTTTTGTTTAGCGAAATAAAAATTTCCTTTCTGTTGGGATGGAATGTGTACGGGAAAGGAAGGAAACCGACGTGAAAAAATTTTCCCCCGCCTACTTGGTTTTCGAGAAAATACGCGAAACTTTTTCATTTTCGGAGATAGGGAACAACGGAAAAGTGCACGCACACTTTCTCGCAACACCCTGTATATTTTACCCGAAAAACATTTTTCGTCCACCTGCTGTATTTTCGAGAAAACGCGTGCTACATTTTCGTTTTCAAAGGTAGAAACTTGGTTCCTTCGGGGATGTAAAGGGCACGCGAAACAAAATATAAGTTACTTGAAACAATTTTTTCCAGCCTACTTGATTTTCAAGAAAAACGATAAAACAGATTCCCGGGACTTAGCCATTTTTTGAGAAGATTTTTTCTTTCAGAACCCTCGGTATACGAGACTTTTATACTTTCAAATTGATGGCTAACCTACATTCAAGTCAGATTCCTATGACAGGGTTGTTGCCTGCAAACGAAATGAACTTTCTCATTACTGGAGATAGACTTCCGGTTTTTCTCGATCGGCCCCAAATGCCAAGGGGAAAATTATCGAAAAGAAAATTTTTCCACCGCACGCTCGGTTTTCCCAGAACAGACACAACTCTTTTGTTTGGCGAGATAAAAATTTCGCTTCTGCTGGTATGGAATGTGTACGGGAAAGAAAGGGAGCCGACGTGAAAAAAAATTCCCCCGCCTACTTGGTTTTCGAGAAAATACGCGAAACTTTTTCATTTTCGGAGATAGGAAAAAACGGAAACGTGCACGCACACTTTCTCGCAACACTCTGTATATTTTACCCGAAAAAAATTTTTCGTCCACCTACTGGATTTTCGAGAAAACGCGTGCTACATTTTCGATTTCAAACGTAGAAACTTGGTTCCTTCTGGGATGTAAAGGACACGCGAAAGAAAATATAAGTTACTTGAAACAATTTTTTTCAGCCTACTTGATTTTCAAGAAAAACGATAAAACAGATTCCCGGGACTTAGCCGTTTTTTGAGAAGATTTTTTCTTTCAGAACCCTCAGGTATACGAGACTTTTATACTTTCAAAATGATGGCTAACCTACATTCAGGTTAGATTCCTATGACAGGGGTGTATAGCAAAGGAAATGATCTAGGGGTTAGGATCAGACGTCGATATGCGACTTGGTGTACCGGGTGTCTCTTTCTGGAAAATGTTATGGGCGAAACAACGTGGAATTTTACGACGCATTTCGGAGGTTAGATTCGCCGTCAGTCGCGCCTTCGAGGTTATGGCGGGAAGTCAAACCGCCACTTGAGGGTGCATATACTCGGTGTCGACGTGCGGATTTTTTCGACGGCCGAAGAACTCGCACCTGTTAAATATCTGCGACTTCGAAATGGACGTATACGGGGGTGACAATTTCAAGTTACCGAACACCTGTTGAATATTTGCGCTTTTTGCGAAGCGAGGAGCAATGGCCGGCAGAGCCCACGCGCGAGTTACCCAAAAGAAGCCTGTCGCGACGAGCAAAGCGAGGAGCAATGTCCGGCAGAGCCCACGCGCGACCCATCCAAAAGAAGCCTGTCGCGACGAGCGAAGCGAGGAGCAATGGCCGGCAGAGCGCACGCGCGAGTCACCCAAAAGAAGCCTGTCGCGACGAGCGAAGCGAGGAGCAATGCACGGCAGAGCCCACGCGCGAGTTACCTAAAAGAAGACTGTCGCGACGAGCGAAGCGAGGAGCAATGGCTGGCAGAGCCCACGCGCGAGTTATCCAAAAGAAGCCTGTCGCGACGAGCGAAGCGAGGAGCAATGGCCGGCAGAGCCCACGCGCGAGTTACCCAAAAGAAGCCTGTGGCGACGAGCGAAGCGAGAAGCAAGGGCCGGCAGAGTCCACGCGCGAGTTACCCAAAAGAAGCCTGGCGCGACGAGCGAAGCGAGGAGCAATGTCCGGCAGAGCCCACGCGCGAGTTACCCAAAAGAAGCCTGTCGCGACGAGCGAAGCGAGGAGCAATGGCCGGCAGAGCCCACGCGCGAGTTACCCAAAAGAAGCCTGTCGCGACGAGCGAAACGAGGAGCAATGTACGGCAGAGCCCACGCGCGAGTTACCCAAAAGAAGCCTGTCGCGACGAGCGAAGCGAGGAGCAATGGCCGGCAGAGCCCACGCGTGAGTCATTCAAAAGAAGCCTGTCGCGACGAGCGAAGCGAGGAGCAATGGCCGGCAGAGCCCACGCGCGAGTTACCCAAAAGAAGCCTGTCGCGACGAGCGAAGCGAGGAGCAATGGCCGGCAGAGCCCACGCGCGAGTTACCCAAAAGAAGCCTGTCGCGACGAGCGAAACGAGGAGCAATGTACGGCAGAGCCCACGCGCGAGTTACCCAAAAGAAGCCTGTCGCGACGAGCGAAGCGAGGAGCAATGTACGGCAGAGCCCACGCGCGAGTTACCCAAAAGAAGCCTGTCGCGACGAGCGAAGCGAGGAGCAATGGCCGGCAGAGCCCACGCGCGAATTACCCAAAAGAAGCATGTCGCGACGAGCGAAGCGAGGAGCAATGTCCGGCAGAGCCCACGCGCGAATTACCCAAAAGAAGCCTGTCGCGACGAGCGAAGCGAGGAGCAATGTACGGCAGAGCCCACGCGCGAGTTACCCAAAAGAAGCCTGTCGCGACGAGCGAAGCGAGGAGCAATGTACGGCAGAGCCCACGCGCGAGTTACCCAAAAGAAGCCTGTCGCGACGAGCGAAGCGAGGAGCAATGGCCGGCAGAGCCCACGCGCGAGTCATTCAAAAGAAGCCTGTCGCGACGAGCGAAGCGAGGAGCAATGGCCGGCAGAGCCCACGCGCGAGTTACCCAAAAGAAGCCTGTCGCGACGAGCGAAGCGAGGAGCAATGGACGGCAGAGCCCACGCGCGAGTTACCCAAAAGAAGCCTGTCGCGACGAGCGAAGCGAGGAGCAATGGCCGGCAGAGCCCACGCGCGAATTACCCAAAAGAAGCCAGTCGCGACGAGCGAAGCGAGGAGCAATGGCCGGCAGAGCCCACCAGCTTGCGCACGAGGCCGAAGGCCGAGTGTGGCAATAAGCTGAGGGGCATCCATCGCGAGGGGGATGTGAGGCCGCGAAGCGGCCGAACTTCGGCGGCGGCGAAGCCGCCGCCCGCCGCAGGCCTGGGGAGACGCCCAACCTGCGCGCCAGCGCAGGTGGGCGAATTGCTAGTTAGTATATATTAATAGCCGTTGAACGTGTTCTTTTCTAATCGGGGTCGAAAAGGTGCCCCCGCTTTATACCCTAGAAGTGTTCGAGCCGGCCGCGCAGCGGCCGGCGAGAGGTATTTGAAGAAACTAGACGAAATTTAGGACAGGATAGCGCACAGGATTTTGGCCGGAAACGATCCCTCCGCTTATCGTAAACTGTTAAAGTCGCGCGATTTTCGCCGAAGAGATTCGGCTTTGAGAGAGAGGTCCGCTGTAATTTTCATCCGAAAACTGTCTCGGCCGAGAGCGCGACGAAAATGATTCGCAAGTGGGGCGGTAGGGTGAGGGAAATGGCAAAGGGAAGGAAGAGGAAGGTCCGGAGAAGAGATTTAACACTTTTTCGGATTTTTAAAGAGGTAAATGCGAGAGTTATTAAGCTTTTTTCCCGAGAGAAATCGGATCGTTTTTATGTGTCGTGCTGCGCCCGAAAATTACGGCCGAAATGTCGCGAGATTGTCAGAAATTGCCCGTTTTCGTCGGGCCGTAGCCACGTTATTTAGGCTCGCTGCCACGAGGTAGGCATTTTCGAAGCTTCCCCCATGTCTTCAGGTCGTGTTCGGATGCCTCCGGCGCCCCGGAAAAATCGAGAAATGAGAAAAAACACGCAATTTCCAAGAGTGGTTTCGGAGGATTTTCGGACGGATTTTTTCGAAACCGCCGGGTATGAGATTTCTTCGACTTTCATATTTCGACGGATCGGAGGTTGGAATTTCCCGTCATTTACGCCAAAAATCGTCCTTTTAGGTTACCGTGAACTTTCAAACCGAGACTTGAAGGTGCATACCGGGCGTCGACATGTGAATTTTTTGGCCGGCCGAAGGCGATTCGGAAAAGTTCGGGTCGTTTCGGCGAAACCCACACCTGTTGAATATTTGCAATTTCGAACTGGACCATACGGGGGTGAGAATTTGCGGTAACAGAACCGAGGATAGGCGCACCTGTTGAACGCTGGCGTTTTTTTCGAAGCGGTCGACGCGGAAGGTTGGAATCCTTGCCGCCAAAAAAAAACGTCTTTTAGGTTACGGAGAACTTTCAAACTGCGAATGCGTACCGGGTGTCTCTTTCTGGAAAATGCGATGGGCGAAAAATTTTGATTTTTGCCGCCAAAACCACGTCCCCTAGGTAATGGACGACTTTCAGACTGCGAATTTAACTAATTTCCAAGACACAACATAACCTCGAAATTCGTTAAGCGGCCGTAACTCCTATGCCGTCAGAGATACGGGGTTGCCGTTTGTTTTGATTGTAAGCAGATGGGGAGAGGAAAAAAATGGACGACGAAAATTTTTCATGGCCACCTCGATTTTGACAAAACAAATGCAACTTTGCTATCTTTAGAGATAGGAGATCCGGGTTTGCTTTGTTGGGTTGCCAGGGCGAAATGATTGAGAAACGTGAAAAAAATTTTCCATGGCCTACTCGGTTCCGCCGGAAAACACAACTTTTCTATGCGACTAGATAGAAAGACGGGACAAAGTGCGTTAGGTAGGGGATGTAAAATGACGCTGCGCAGAAAAATTTTTCGTCCACCTGCCGCATTTTCGAGGAAACGCGTGCAACTTTTTCGTTTGCAAAGGTAGAAACTTGGTTCCTTCGGCGATGTAAAGGGCACGCGACAGAAAATATAAGTTACTTGAAACAATTTTTTACAGCCTACTTGATTTTCAAGAAAAACGTTAAAACAGATTCCCGGGACTTGACAGTTTTTTGAGAAGATTTTTTCTTTCAGAACCCTCAGGTATACAAGACTTTTATACTTTCAAAATGATGGCTAACCTACATTCAGGTTAGGTTCCTATGACAGGGGTGTTGCCTGCAAACGAAATGAACTTTCTCATTAGTGGAGATAGAGACTTCCGGTTTTTTTCGATCTGCCCCGAATGCCAAGGGGAAAATTATCGAAAAGAAAATTTTTACACCGCACGCTCGGTTTTCCTAGAACAGACACAACTCTTTTGTTTGGCGAGATAAAAATTTCGCTTTCGCTGGTATGGAATGTGTACGGGAAAGAAAGGGAACCGACGTGAAAAAAAAATCCCCCGCCTATACTTGGTTTTCGAGAAAATACGTGAAACTTTTTCATTTTCGGAGATAGGGAAAAACGGAAAAGTGCACGCTCACTTTCTCGCAACACTCTGTATATTTTACCCGAAAAAAATTTTTCGTCCACCTGCCGCATTTTCGAGGAAACGCGTGCAACTTTTTCGTTTTCAAAGGTAGAAACTTGGTTCCTTCGGGGATGTAAAGGGCATGCGACGGAAAATATAAGTTACTTGAAACAATTTTTTCTGGCCTACCTGATTTTCAAGAAAAACGTTAAAGCAGATTCCCGGGACTTAGCCGTTTTTTGAGAAGAATTTTTCTTTCGGAACCCTCAGGTATACAAGACTTTTATACTTTCAAAATGATGGCTAACCTACATTCAGGTTAGATTCCCATGACAGGGGTGTAAAGCAAAGGAAATGATCTAGAGGTTAGGATTATACGTCAATATGCGACTTGCGAAGAAGTGCCTGGTGTCGATATGAGAATTTTTGCACTTTTAAACTGGACGATGGGAAGTTAGAATTCGCCTTCACGTTACTGCCAAGCAAAAGGGCCTTTGAGGTTATAGACATTTCAAACTGCGAATGCGTACCGAGTGTCTGTTTCTGGAAAACGTGATGGGCGAAACAACGCGGAATTTTACGATACATTTCGGAGGTGAATAACTTTATTATTAGTAGAGATAGAGACTGTTTATTTTTTCGATGCCAAATGCGAGGAAAATTTTCCATGGTTTTTGACGATTTTTTGGACGTGTATAACTTTTTTATTGGTAGAGATACAGACTTCGTTTTTTCTACTCCAAATGCCGAGGGGATAATTATCTATAATTTTTTTTCTTATGACACTCTCAGTTTTCCCAGAACAGATACAACTCTTTTGTTAGGCGAAATAAAAATTTCGCTTCTGCTGGTATGGAATGTGTACGGGAAAGGAAGGAAACCGACGTGAAAGAAATTTTCCCCGCCTACTTGGTTTTCGAGAAAATACGAGAAACTTTTTCATTTTCGGAGATAGGGAACAACGGAAAAGTGCAGCTCACTTTCTCGCTACACCCTGTATATTTTACCCGAAAAAAATTTTTCGTCCACCTGCCGCATTTTCCAGGAAACGCGTGCAACTTTTTCGTTTTCAAAGGTAGAAACTTGGTTCCTTCGGGGATGTAAAGGGCACGCGACAGAAAATATAAGTTACTTGAAACAATTTTTTCCAGATTACTTGATTTTCAAGAAAAACGTTAAAACAGATTCCCGGGACTTAGCCGTTTTTTAGAAGATTTTTTCTTTCAGAACCCTCAGGTATACAAGACTTTTATACTTTCAAAATGATGGCTAACCTACATTCAGTTAGGTTCTAATGTCAAGGGTGTTGCCTGCAAAGGAAATGATCAAGAGGTTAGGATTAGACGTCTCTATGCGACTTGGGAAGGCGTACCTGGTGTCGATATGAGAATTTTTGCACTTTGAAACTGGACGATGGAGGTTAGAATTCGCCTTAACGTTACTGCCAAGCAAAAGGGCCTTTGAGGTTATAGAAATTTCGAACTGCGAATGCGTACCGGGTGTCTCTTTCTGGAAAATGTGAAGGGCGAAACACCGTGGAATTTTACGATACATTTCGGAGGTTAGATTCGCCGTCAGTCGCGCCTTCGAGGTTATGGCGGGAAGTCAAACCGCCACTTGAGGGTGCATATACGCGGTGTCGACATGCGGATTTTTTCGCCGGCCGAAGAACTCGCACCTGTTGAATATCTGCGACTTCGAAACGGACGTATACGGGGGTGACAATTTCAAGTTACCGAACACCTGTTGAATAATTGCGCTTTTTCGAAGCGGTCGACGCGGAGGGTTGGAATTTTGATTTTTGCCGCCAAAACAACATCTCTTAGGTTATGGACGACTTTCAGACTGCGAATTTAGTTGGAAACTTACGATACAACATAACCTCGAAATTCTTTAAGCGACCGTTACTCCTCTGCCTTTAGAGATACGGGGTTGCCGTTTGTTTTGATTGTAAGCAGATAGGGAGAGGAAAAAAAATGGATTGTTCATGGCTTCCTCGATTTTGACTGAACAAGTGCAACTTTGCTATCTTTAGAGATAGGAGATCCGGGTTTCCTTTGTTGGGTTGCCAGGGCGAAATGATTGAGAAATGTGAAAAAAAAATTCCATGGCCTACTCGATTTCGCCGGAAAACACAACTTTTTTATGCGACGAGATAGAAAGACGGGACAAAGTGCGTTAGGTAGAGGATGTAAAATGACGCTGCGCTGAAAATTTTTTTTTTCCATGGCCTACTTGGATTTTTCTTAGGCGAATAACTTTCTTATTAATAGAGATAGAGACTTGCGGATTTTTTTGATCGGCCCCATATGACAAGGGAAAAATTATCGAAAAAAAATTTTTTCCATGGCACACTCGGTTTTCCCAGAACAGATACAATTATTTTGTTTGGCGAGGTAAAAATTTCGTTTCAGCGGCGATCGAATAGGTGGGGGGATAGAAGAAAAACGACGATAAAGAAAATTTCCCCGCCTACTTGATTTTAGAGAAAACAACGGAAACTTTTTCATTTTCAGAGCTAGAGACTTTCCTCCTGCTGGTATGAGAAGAGCACCGAAAAACAAAAAAAAGTTACCTGAAACATTTTTTCTCAGCAGCTTTGATTACTTAGAAAATATGGATTTTAGCAAATCGCGACGAGCGAAGCGGGGAGCAATGGCCGACAGAGCCATTTAAGCGGCCGTAACTCCTATGCCGTCAGAGATACGGGGTTGCCGTTTGTTTTGATTGTAAGCAGATGGGGAGAGGAAAAAAATGGACGACGAAAATTTTTCATGGCCACCTCGATTTTGACAAAACAAATGCAACTTTGCTATCTTTAGTGATAGGAGATCCGGGTTTCCTTTGTTGGGTTGCCAGGGCGAAGTGATTGAGAAAGGTGAAAAAAAAATTTCCATGGCCTACTCGATTTCGCCGGAAAACACAACTTTTTTATGCGACGAGATAGAAAGACGGGACAAAGTGCGTTAGGTAGAGGATGTAAAATGACGCTGCGCAGAAAAATTTTTTTTTGCATGGCCTACTTGGATTTTTCTTAAGTCAATAACTTTCTTATTAGTAGAGATGGAGACTTGCGGTTTTTTTTGATCGGCCCCATATGCCGAGGGGAAAATTATCAAACAAATTTTTTTTCCATGGCACACTCTGTTTTCCCAGAACAGATACAATTTTTTTGTTTGGCGAGATAACAATTTCGTTCCGGCGGCGGTCGAACGGGTGGGGGGAAGGAAGAAAAACGACGGTAAAGAAAATTTCCCCGCCTACTTGGTTTTAGAGAAAACAACGAAAACTTCTTTATTTATAGAGTTCGGAAAAATATGAAAAGTGCGTTGTTACTCTCTGAAGAAACCCTGTAAATTTTGTCTGAGAAAAATTTTTCCTACGCCCACTATATTTTCGAGAAAACGCGTGCAACTTTTTCGTTTTCAAAGGTAGAAACTTGGTTTCTTCGGGGATGTAAAGGGCACGCGAAAGTAAATAAAAGTTACTCGAAACGATTTTTTACCAATCCACTTGATCCTCGAGAAAAACGATAAAACGGATTCCCGGGACTTGGCCGTTTTTTTTGAGCGTTTTTTTTCAGAACCCTCAGGTATACAAGACTTAGAATTTTAAACGTTAAAAATGATGGCTAACCTATTTTCAGGTTAGGTTAGACGTCACTATGCGACTTGGGAAAGCATATACCTGGCGTCGATATAAACGATTCAATATTCAGTTAGGAGGGAAGAGAATCGACGCGGCTAACTGCCCTTTTTTTGGACACCCTGTATATTTGTGTCGAAAAAAATTTCTCCCCCGCGCGCCCCTCCGTCCTCCTGAAAGCCCAACTCCCTTACGGACGCGTATGCCTTCCTTCCAACTGGCTTGGGTAGGAGGGAAGCGAATCGACGCGGGTAACTGCCCTTTTTTGGACACCCCGTATATTTGTGTCGAAAAAAATTTCTCCCCCGCGCGCCCCTCCGTCCTCCTGAAAGCCCAACTCCCTTACGGACGCGTATGCCTTCCTTCCAACTGGCTTAGGTAGGAGGGAAGCGAATCGGCGCGGGTAACTGCCCTTTTTTTGGACACCCTGTATATTCGTGTCGAAAAAAAAAATCTCCCCCGCGCGCCCCCCCGTCCTCCTGAAAGCCCAACTCCCTTACGGACGCGTATGCCTTCCTTCCAACTGGCTTGGGTAGGAGGGAAGCGAATCGGCGCGGGTAATTGCCCTTTTTTGGACACCCTGTATAATCGTGTTGAAAAAAATTTGCCTCCGCTACTTGGTTTTCGAGAAAATACGCGCAACTTTTTTATTTTCAGAGATTGGAATAAACGGAGAAGTGCACGATCACTTTCTCGAAACACCCTGTATATTTTAACCGAAAAAAAATTTCCGTCCACCTACGGAATTTTCTAGAAAACGCGTGCTACATTTTCGTTTTCAAAGGTAGGAACTTGGTTCCTTCGGGGATGTAAAGGGCACGCGAAACAAAATATAAGTTACTTGAAACAATTTTTTCCAGCCTACTTGATTTTCAAGAAAAACGTTAACACAGAATCCCGGGACTTTTTTGAGAAGATTTTTTTCTTTCAGAACCCTCAGGTATACGAGACTTTTATACTTTCAAAATGATGGCTAACCTACATTCAGGCCCAGAAAAATTCGTCCTTTTCTGGGATTCAGGTTAGATTCCCATGACAGGGGTGTAAAGCAAAGGAAATGATCTAGGGGTTAGGATTAGACGTCGATATGCGACTTGAGAAGAAGTACCTGGTGTCGATATGAGAATTTTTGCACTTTTAAACTGGACGATGGGAAGTTAGAATTCGCCTTCACGTTACTGCCAAGCAAAAGGGCCTTTGAGGTTTTAGAGATGTCAAACTGCGAATGCGTACCGGGTGTGTGTTTCTGGAAAATGTGATGGGCGAAACAACGCGGAATTTTACGATACATTTCGAAGGTGAATAACTTTATTATTAGTGGAGATAGAGACTGTTTATTTTTTCGATGCCAAATGCGAGGAAAATTTTCCATGGTTTTTGACGATTTTTTGGACGTGTATAACTTTTTTATTGGTAGAGATAAAGACTTCGTTTTTTTTCTACTCCAAATGCCGAGGGCATAATTATCGATATATTTTTTTCTTATGACACTCTCAGTTTTCCCAGAACAGTTACAACTCTTTTGTTTAGCGAAATAAAAATTTCCTTTCTGTTGGGATGGAATGTGTACGGGAAAGGAAGGAAACCGACGTGAAAAAATTTTCCCCCGCCTACTTGGTTTTCGAGAAAATACGCGAAACTTTTTCATTTTCGGAGATAGGGAACAACGGAAAAGTGCACGCACACTTTCTCGCAACACCCTGTATATTTTACCCGAAAAACATTTTTCGTCCACCTGCTGTATTTTCGAGAAAACGCGTGCTACATTTTCGTTTTCAAAGGTAGAAACTTGGTTCCTTCGGGGATGTAAAGGGCACGCGAAACAAAATATAAGTTACTTGAAACAATTTTTTCCAGCCTACTTGATTTTCAAGAAAAACGATAAAACAGATTCCCGGGACTTAGCCATTTTTTGAGAAGATTTTTTCTTTCAGAACCCTCGGTATACGAGACTTTTATACTTTCAAATTGATGGCTAACCTACATTCAAGTCAGATTCCTATGACAGGGTTGTTGCCTGCAAACGAAATGAACTTTCTCATTACTGGAGATAGACTTCCGGTTTTTCTCGATCGGCCCCAAATGCCAAGGGGAAAATTATCGAAAAGAAAATTTTTCCACCGCACGCTCGGTTTTCCCAGAACAGACACAACTCTTTTGTTTGGCGAGATAAAAATTTCGCTTCTGCTGGTATGGAATGTGTACGGGAAAGAAAGGGAGCCGACGTGAAAAAAAATTCCCCCGCCTACTTGGTTTTCGAGAAAATACGCGAAACTTTTTCATTTTCGGAGATAGGAAAAAACGGAAACGTGCACGCACACTTTCTCGCAACACTCTGTATATTTTACCCGAAAAAAATTTTTCGTCCACCTACTGGATTTTCGAGAAAACGCGTGCTACATTTTCGATTTCAAACGTAGAAACTTGGTTCCTTCTGGGATGTAAAGGACACGCGAAAGAAAATATAAGTTACTTGAAACAATTTTTTTCAGCCTACTTGATTTTCAAGAAAAACGATAAAACAGATTCCCGGGACTTAGCCGTTTTTTGAGAAGATTTTTTCTTTCAGAACCCTCAGGTATACGAGACTTTTATACTTTCAAAATGATGGCTAACCTACATTCAGGTTAGATTCCTATGACAGGGGTGTATAGCAAAGGAAATGATCTAGGGGTTAGGATCAGACGTCGATATGCGACTTGGTGTACCGGGTGTCTCTTTCTGGAAAATGTTATGGGCGAAACAACGTGGAATTTTACGACGCATTTCGGAGGTTAGATTCGCCGTCAGTCGCGCCTTCGAGGTTATGGCGGGAAGTCAAACCGCCACTTGAGGGTGCATATACTCGGTGTCGACGTGCGGATTTTTTCGACGGCCGAAGAACTCGCACCTGTTAAATATCTGCGACTTCGAAATGGACGTATACGGGGGTGACAATTTCAAGTTACCGAACACCTGTTGAATATTTGCGCTTTTTGCGAAGCGAGGAGCAATGGCCGGCAGAGCCCACGCGCGAGTTACCCAAAAGAAGCCTGTCGCGACGAGCAAAGCGAGGAGCAATGTCCGGCAGAGCCCACGCGCGACCCATCCAAAAGAAGCCTGTCGCGACGAGCGAAGCGAGGAGCAATGGCCGGCAGAGCGCACGCGCGAGTCACCCAAAAGAAGCCTGTCGCGACGAGCGAAGCGAGGAGCAATGCACGGCAGAGCCCACGCGCGAGTTACCTAAAAGAAGACTGTCGCGACGAGCGAAGCGAGGAGCAATGGCTGGCAGAGCCCACGCGCGAGTTATCCAAAAGAAGCCTGTCGCGACGAGCGAAGCGAGGAGCAATGGCCGGCAGAGCCCACGCGCGAGTTACCCAAAAGAAGCCTGTGGCGACGAGCGAAGCGAGAAGCAAGGGCCGGCAGAGTCCACGCGCGAGTTACCCAAAAGAAGCCTGGCGCGACGAGCGAAGCGAGGAGCAATGTCCGGCAGAGCCCACGCGCGAGTTACCCAAAAGAAGCCTGTCGCGACGAGCGAAGCGAGGAGCAATGGCCGGCAGAGCCCACGCGCGAGTTACCCAAAAGAAGCCTGTCGCGACGAGCGAAACGAGGAGCAATGTACGGCAGAGCCCACGCGCGAGTTACCCAAAAGAAGCCTGTCGCGACGAGCGAAGCGAGGAGCAATGGCCGGCAGAGCCCACGCGTGAGTCATTCAAAAGAAGCCTGTCGCGACGAGCGAAGCGAGGAGCAATGGCCGGCAGAGCCCACGCGCGAGTTACCCAAAAGAAGCCTGTCGCGACGAGCGAAGCGAGGAGCAATGGCCGGCAGAGCCCACGCGCGAGTTACCCAAAAGAAGCCTGTCGCGACGAGCGAAACGAGGAGCAATGTACGGCAGAGCCCACGCGCGAGTTACCCAAAAGAAGCCTGTCGCGACGAGCGAAGCGAGGAGCAATGTACGGCAGAGCCCACGCGCGAGTTACCCAAAAGAAGCCTGTCGCGACGAGCGAAGCGAGGAGCAATGGCCGGCAGAGCCCACGCGCGAATTACCCAAAAGAAGCATGTCGCGACGAGCGAAGCGAGGAGCAATGTCCGGCAGAGCCCACGCGCGAATTACCCAAAAGAAGCCTGTCGCGACGAGCGAAGCGAGGAGCAATGTACGGCAGAGCCCACGCGCGAGTTACCCAAAAGAAGCCTGTCGCGACGAGCGAAGCGAGGAGCAATGTACGGCAGAGCCCACGCGCGAGTTACCCAAAAGAAGCCTGTCGCGACGAGCGAAGCGAGGAGCAATGGCCGGCAGAGCCCACGCGCGAGTCATTCAAAAGAAGCCTGTCGCGACGAGCGAAGCGAGGAGCAATGGCCGGCAGAGCCCACGCGCGAGTTACCCAAAAGAAGCCTGTCGCGACGAGCGAAGCGAGGAGCAATGGACGGCAGAGCCCACGCGCGAGTTACCCAAAAGAAGCCTGTCGCGACGAGCGAAGCGAGGAGCAATGGCCGGCAGAGCCCACGCGCGAATTACCCAAAAGAAGCCAGTCGCGACGAGCGAAGCGAGGAGCAATGGCCGGCAGAGCCCACCAGCTTGCGCACGAGGCCGAAGGCCGAGTGTGGCAATAAGCTGAGGGGCATCCATCGCGAGGGGGATGTGAGGCCGCGAAGCGGCCGAACTTCGGCGGCGGCGAAGCCGCCGCCCGCCGCAGGCCTGGGGAGACGCCCAACCTGCGCGCCAGCGCAGGTGGGCGAATTGCTAGTTAGTATATATTAATAGCCGTTGAACGTGTTCTTTTCTAATCGGGGTCGAAAAGGTGCCCCCGCTTTATACCCTAGAAGTGTTCGAGCCGGCCGCGCAGCGGCCGGCGAGAGGTATTTGAAGAAACTAGACGAAATTTAGGACAGGATAGCGCACAGGATTTTGGCCGGAAACGATCCCTCCGCTTATCGTAAACTGTTAAAGTCGCGCGATTTTCGCCGAAGAGATTCGGCTTTGAGAGAGAGGTCCGCTGTAATTTTCATCCGAAAACTGTCTCGGCCGAGAGCGCGACGAAAATGATTCGCAAGTGGGGCGGTAGGGTGAGGGAAATGGCAAAGGGAAGGAAGAGGAAGGTCCGGAGAAGAGATTTAACACTTTTTCGGATTTTTAAAGAGGTAAATGCGAGAGTTATTAAGCTTTTTTCCCGAGAGAAATCGGATCGTTTTTATGTGTCGTGCTGCGCCCGAAAATTACGGCCGAAATGTCGCGAGATTGTCAGAAATTGCCCGTTTTCGTCGGGCCGTAGCCACGTTATTTAGGCTCGCTGCCACGAGGTAGGCATTTTCGAAGCTTCCCCCATGTCTTCAGGTCGTGTTCGGATGCCTCCGGCGCCCCGGAAAAATCGAGAAATGAGAAAAAACACGCAATTTCCAAGAGTGGTTTCGGAGGATTTTCGGACGGATTTTTTCGAAACCGCCGGGTATGAGATTTCTTCGACTTTCATATTTCGACGGATCGGAGGTTGGAATTTCCCGTCATTTACGCCAAAAATCGTCCTTTTAGGTTACCGTGAACTTTCAAACCGAGACTTGAAGGTGCATACCGGGCGTCGACATGTGAATTTTTTGGCCGGCCGAAGGCGATTCGGAAAAGTTCGGGTCGTTTCGGCGAAACCCACACCTGTTGAATATTTGCAATTTCGAACTGGACCATACGGGGGTGAGAATTTGCGGTAACAGAACCGAGGATAGGCGCACCTGTTGAACGCTGGCGTTTTTTTCGAAGCGGTCGACGCGGAAGGTTGGAATCCTTGCCGCCAAAAAAAAACGTCTTTTAGGTTACGGAGAACTTTCAAACTGCGAATGCGTACCGGGTGTCTCTTTCTGGAAAATGCGATGGGCGAAAAATTTTGATTTTTGCCGCCAAAACCACGTCCCCTAGGTAATGGACGACTTTCAGACTGCGAATTTAACTAATTTCCAAGACACAACATAACCTCGAAATTCGTTAAGCGGCCGTAACTCCTATGCCGTCAGAGATACGGGGTTGCCGTTTGTTTTGATTGTAAGCATATGGGGGGAGGAAAAAAATGGACGACGAAAATTTTTCATGGCCACCTCGATTTTGACAGAACAAATGCAACTTTGCCATCTTTAGAGATAGGAGATCCGGGTTTCCTTTGTTGGGTTGCCGGGGCGAAATGATTGAGAAACGTGAAAAAAAAAATTTCCATGGCCTACTCCATTTCGCCGGAAAACACAACTTTTCCATGCGACTAGATAGAAAGACGGGACAAAGTGCGTTAGGTAGAGGATGTAAAATGACGCTGCGCCGAAAAATTTTTTTTTCCATGGCCTACTTGGATTTTTCTTAGGTGAATAACTTTCTTATTAATAGAGCTAGAGACTTGCGGTTTTCTTTGATAGGCCCCGTATGCCGAGGGCAAAATTATCGAAGAAAAAAATTTTCCATGGCACACTCGGTTTTCCCAGAACAGATACAACTTTTTTGTTTGGCGAGATAAAAATTTCGTTCCGGCGGCGATCGAACGGGTGGGGGGAAGGAAGAAAAACGACGACAAAGAAAATTTCCCCGCCTACTTGATTTTAGAGAAAACAACGGAAACTTTTTCATTTTCAGAGATAGAGACTTGGTTCCTGCTGGGATGAAAAGAGTACTAAAAAACAAAAAAAAGTTACTCCAAACATTTTTTCTCGGCCGCCTTGATTACTTAGAAAATATCGATTTTAGCAAATCGCGACGAGCGAAGCGAGGAGCAATGGCCGGCAGAGCCCACCGGCGCCGGCCAGAGCCCATCCTTCTCGCCAGGATTGCCGCGCGAGGCCGTAGGCCGAGGGCGACAATAAGCCGAGGGGTATCCGGCGCGGGGGGGACGTGAGGCCGCGAAGCGGCCGAACTCCCATGGTGACGAACCACGAGCGAGCTACCTAAAAGAAGCCTGTCGCGACGAGCGAAGCGAGGAGCAACGGCCGGCAGAGCCCACGCGCGAGTTACCCAAAAGAAGACTGTCGCGACGAGCGAAGTGAGGAGCAATGGCCAGCAGAGCCCACGCGCGAGTTACCCAAAAGAAGCCCGTCGCGACGAGCGAAGCGAGGAGCAATGGCCTGCAGAGCCCACGCGCGAGTTACCCAAAAGAAGCCCGTCGCGACGAGCGAAGCGAGGAGCAATGGCCGGCAGAGCCCACGCGCGAGTTACCTAAAAGAAGGTTGCGGCGGCGAAGCCGCCGCCGGCCGCAGGCCTGGGGAGACGCCCACCCTGCGCGCAAGCGCAGGTGGGCGAATTGCTAGTTAATATATATTAATAGCCGTTGAACGTGTTCTTTTCTAATCGGGGTCGAAAAGGTGCCCCCACTTTATACCCTAGAAGTGTTCGAGCCGGCCGCGAAGCGGCCGGCAAGAGGTATTTAAGGAAACTATACGAAATTTAGGACAGGATAGCGCACAGGATTTTGGCCGGAAACGATCCCTCCGCTTATCGTAAACTGTTAAAGTCGCGCGATTTTCGCCGAAGAGATTCGGCTTTGAGAGAGAAGTCCGCTGTAATTTTCATCCGAAAACTGTCTCGGCCGAGAGCGCGACGAAAATGATTCTTAAGTGGGGCGGTAGGGTGAGGGAAATGACAAAGGGAAGGAAGAGGAAGGTCAGATTAAGAGATTTAACACTTTTTCGGATTTTTAAAGAGGTAAATGCGAGAGTTATTAAGCTTTTTTCCCGAGCGAAATCGGATCGTTTTTATGTGTCGTGCTGCGCCCGAAAATTACGGCCGAAATGTCGCGAGATTGTCAGAAATTGCCCTTTTTCGTCGGGCCGTAGCCACGTTATTTAGGCTCGGGGCCGCGAGGACGGCATTTTTGAAGCTTCCCCCATGTCATCAGGTCAGGTTCGGACGCCTCCGGCTCCCCGGAAAAATCGAGAAATGAGAAGAAACACGCAATTTCCGAGAGTGGTTCGGGAGGCTTCTCGGACGGATTTTTTCAAAACCGCCGGGTATGAGACTTCTTCAACTTTCATATTTCGACGGATCGGAGGTTGGAATTTCCCGTCATTTACGCCAAAAATCGTCCTTTTAGGTTACCGTGAACTTTCAAACCGAGACTTGAAGGTGCATACCGGGCGTCGACATGTGAATTTTTTGGCCGGCCGAAGACCTCGCACCTGTTGAATATCTGCGATTCCGAAATGGACGTATACTGGGGGCGAGGATTTCAAGTTACCGAACACCTGTTGAATAATTGGGCTTTTTCGAAGCGGTCGAAGCGGAGGGTTGGAATTTTGATTTTTGCCGCCAAAACAACGTCCCTTAGGTTATGGACGAGTTTCAGACTGCGAATTTACTTGGAAATTTACGATACAACATAACCTCGAAATTCTTTAAGCGGCCGTAACTCCTATGCCGTTAGAGATACGGGGTTGCCGTTTGTTTTGATTGGAAGTAGTTGGGGGGAGGAAAAAAATGGACGACGAAAATTTTTCATGGCCACCTCGATTTTGACAGAACAAATGCAACTTTGCTATCTTTAGAGATAGGAGATCCGGGTTTCCTTTGTTGGGTTGCCAGGGCGAAATGATTGAGAAACGTGAAAAAAAATTTTCCATGACCTACTCGATTTCGCCGGAAAACACAACTTTTCTATGCGACTAGATAGAAAGACGGGACAAAGTGCGTTAGGTAGAGGATGTAAAATGACGCTGCGCCGAAAAATTTTTTTTCCCATGGCCCACTTGGATTTTTCTTAGGTGAATAACTTTCTTATTAATAGAGATAGAGACTTGCGGTTTTCTTTGATAGGCCCCATATGACGAGGGGAAAATTATCGAAGAAAAAAATTTTCCATGGCACACTCGGTTTTCCCAGAACAGATACAACTTTTTTGTTTGGCGAGATAAAAATTTCGTTCCGGCGGCGATCGAACGGGTGGGAGAAAAGAAGAAAAACGACGACAAAGAAAATTTCCCCGCCTACTTGATTTTAGAGAAAACAACGGAAACTTTTTCATTTTCAGAGATAGAGACTTGGTTCCGAAATGGACGTATACTGGGGGTGAGGATTTCAAGTTACCGAACACCTGTTAAATATTTGCTCTTTTTCGAAGCGGTCGACGCGGAGGGTTGGAATTTTTGATTTTTGCCGCCAAAACGACGTCCCTTAGGTTATGGACGATTTTCAGACTGAGAATTTAGTTGTAAACTTACGATACGACATAACCTCGAAATTCTTTAAGCGGCCGTAACTCCTGTGCCGTTAGAGATACGGCGTTGCCGTTTGTTTTGATTGTAAGCATATGGGGGGAGGAAAAAAATGGACGACGAAAATTTTTCATGGCCACCTCGATTTTGACAGAACAAATGCAACTTTGCCATCTTTAGAGATAGGAGATCCGGGTTTCCTTTGTTGGGTTGCCGGGGCGAAATGATTGAGAAACGTGAAAAAAAAATTTCCATGGCCTACTCGATTTCGCCGGAAAACACAACTTTTCTATGCGTCTAGATAGAAAGACGGGACAAAGTGCGTTAGGTAGAGGATGTAAAATGACGCTGCGCCGAAATTTTCTTTTTTCCATGGCCCACTTGGATTTTTCTTAGGTGAATAACTTTCTTATCAATAGGGATAGAGACTTGCGGTTTTCTTTGATAGGCCCCGTATGCCGAGGGGAAAATTATCGAAGAAAAAAATTTTCCTTGGCACGCTCGGTTTTCCCAGATCAGATACAACTTTTTTGTTTGGCGAGATAAAAATTTCGTTCCGGCGGCGATCGGACGGGTGGGGGAAAGGAAGAAAAACGACGACAAAGAAAATTTCCCCGCCTACTTGATTTTAGAGAAACCAACGGAAACTTTTTCATTTTCAGAGATAGAGACTTGGTTCCTGCTGGGATGAAAAGGGCACTGAAAAACAAAAAAAAAGTTACTCGAAACATTTTTTCTCGGCCGCCTTGATTACTTAGAAAATATCGATTTTAGCAAATCGCGACGAGCGAAGCGAGGAGCAATGGCCGGCAGAGCCCACCGGCGCCGGCCAGAGCCCACCGGCGCCGGCCAGAGCCCACCGGCGCCGGCCAGAGCCCACCGGCGCCGGCCAGAGCCCACCGGCGCCGGCCAGAGCCCACCGGCGCCGGCCAGAGCCCACCGGCGCCGGCCAGAGCCCATCCTTCTTGCCAGGATTGCCGCGCGAGGCCGAAGGCCGAGTGCGGCAATAGACCAAGGGAGCGACGCACGAGGGCGAAGCCCGAGTGCGGCGCCCAACGCGACGAGCGAAGCGAGGCGCCAAAATTGACGCACGAGGCCGTAGGCCGAGGGCGGCGATGAGCCGAGGGGTATCCAGCGCGGAAGGGACGTGAGGCCGCGAAGCGGCCGAACTCCCATCGTGACGAACCACGAGCGAGCCACCTAAAAGAAGCCTGTCGCGACGAGCGAAGCGAGGAGCAACGGCCGGCAGAGCCCACGCGCGAGTTACCCAAAAGAAGACTATCGCGACGAGCGAAGCGAGGAGCAATGGCCGGCAGAGCCCACGCGCGAGTTACCTAAAAGAAGGTTGCGGCGGCGAAGCCGCCGCCGGCCGCAGGCCTGGGGAGACGCCCAGCCTGCGCGCAAGTGCAGGTGGGCGAATTGCTAGTTAATATATATTAATAGCCGTTGAACGTGTTCTTTTCTAATGGGGGTCGAAAAGGTGCCCCCACTTTATACCCTAGAAGTGTTCGAGCCGGCCGCGAAGCGGCCGGCGAGAGGCAATCGAGGAAACTAGACGAAATTTAGGACAGGATAGCGCACAGGATTTTGGCCGGAAACGATCCCTCCGCTTATCGTGAACTGTTAAAGTCGCGCGATTTTCGCCGAAGAGATTCGGCTTTGAGAGAGAAGTCCGCTGTAATTTTCATCCGAAAACTGTCTCGGCCGAGAGCGCGACGAAAATGATTCTCAAGTGGGGCGGTAGGGTGAGGGAAATGGCAAAGGGAAGGAAGAGGAAGGTCCGGAGAAGAGATTTAACACTTTTTCGGATTTTTAAAGAGGTAAATGCGAGAGTTATTAAGCTTTTTTCCCGAGCGAAATCGGATCGTTTTATGTGTCGTGCTGCGCCCGAAAATTACGGCCGTAATGTCGCGAGATTGTCAGAAATTGCCCGTTTTCGTCGGGCCGTAGCCACGTTATTTAGGCTCGCTGCCACGAGGTAGGCATTTTTGAAGCTTCCCCCAAGTCAAGTGGACCCCTTGACGTCCCCCTTGCTATTTCCGAGGGGAGAGAGGGGATGGCACTGCGACATGCACCATGTTGCCAACAGAAATGCAAGAACACGCACCAAACTGACGATATGCGAATATTACGCGTACAGACTGGCACAAAGAACACCGGCGGTAAACAACGGCTTCGATCGGTTCGTACACACCGGAAAGCTATTGCAACAATTTATGGTGTCGGCATATATCAGGATCGAAGCAAACCGAATGCAATGGTTCCTGTCAAACCAAGCAGCACTACGGACCGAACAGTACACTGGGTTGATGGATTATCTTCACCGGTACGGAGATAACCACAATGCCGAAAACGTAGGAAGAATGGTGATTTTACCATCGTCATTCATCGGTTCTCCACGGGCCCAGCAACAAAACTTTCAAGACGCCCTGTGCGTCTGCGCAAAATTCGGCAATCCGTCCTTATTCATAACCATGACGTGTAACCCAAAGTGGCCAGAAGTAACCGAAAACATTCCACAAAACGACGATCCATCCAACCACCCCATGCTAATTTGCAGGGTGTTCCAGGCGAAATTGAAAAATTTGCAAGACGAGTTAATGACAGCTCACGTTTTCGGAGTACCCCAAGCGTTACTATACGTGATTGAATTTCAAAAAAGGGGGCTACCGCACGCACACATGCTACTATGGCTACGAAGGGAAGACCAAACAACAGACGCGATACGCGTGGATCAGCTGATATCAGCTCAACTGCCAAATCCGGAAAACGAGTTGGATCTATACTACGCCGTGCGACGACACATGATGCACGGACCGTGCGGTCCTAACTACCCGCACTCTCCGTGTATGAAGGAGGGAAGATGCAGCAAGGGTTTCCCCAAGGCTTTCGCCGAGCACACCCTTCTACTCGAATCGGGCCAAATAGTCTATAAACGCCCAGACAACGATAGACAAGTGATGCACGCCAACAGACCCATATTACTCAACAACCAATATGTGGTCCCACACAATCCATACCTCTTGCTAAAGTACAACTGCCACATCAACGTGGAAGCGTGCGCCAGCATAAAAGTGGTCAAATACCTGTTTAAGTACTTCTTCAAGGGCGTCGACAAAGCCTTGATCAGGATAACGAACCAGAATCAAGTGGAATATAACGAGATAGAAGCCTACCTGACGGGAAGATACCTCAGTCCACCTGAAAGCGCGTGGCACATCTTGCAACTGCCGATGCACTTCAACACGCACACCGTCATTAGGTTGCCCGTCCACCGGCCACTCGAACAGGACGTTTATTTCCGCCGGAACGACGTACGAAGGGCTGTAGAACGAAACGAATCCACGCAACTGACCGACTGGTTTCGCCTAAACAGGGAGGATGTCAGGGCCAGGCAATACCTGTACACGGAAATCCCCCTCCACTATGTATGGCAAGCGACTCAGAAAAAGTGGAAACAAAGACAACGGGGAGGCGAGAACATAATAACCAGAATGTATGCCGTAAACATGAGGAATACGGAAACGTATTACCTCAGGTTGCTGCTACTGCACGTGCGAGGCGCTCAATCCTTCGATGACATAAAGACCGTCGACGGGCGCATATGTAATACCTTCCTGGAAGCCTGCAGTCTCAGAAATCTCCTACAGGACGACCTGGAATGGAAAAGGTGCCTACGCGAAGCAATAAGGAACAATATGCCATACGAAATTAGGCAGCTGTTTGCCTACATACTATGCTTCTGCACCGTAGGAAACCCGCCAGAATTATGGGAAGAATTTAAGGCAGGCCTTATGGAGGACTTTACCAGGCGTGAAATTCCCGAAAACGAAGCCACCCAAAGGACTCTCTCTGCGCTACAGTCTCTACTGTTGATCAACGGTAAGCGACTATTGGACTTTGGCTTACCCGAACCCGACGTACCGGTGGCGTTGGAGGAACACTTTGTCGATCCCGAAGTAGAGAGGGCCCAAGCCGAGGAGTTGCAAAACTCGCTCACCGACGAACAAAGGGAAATTCTGGACACCGTGTTGGGCGCCGTCCACGACGACGCTGCAAGACCGAGACTCTTCTATTTGCAAGGAGCCGCCGGCTGCGGCAAATCGTATCTGTACAATACGATCATCACCACGCTAAGAGCCGCCGGCACCCGATGCATCACCGTAGCGTTCACGGGATTGGCGGCCAGCCTCTTGAAAGGGGGCAGAACTGTACACTCCACATTCAAATTTAAGATTCCGATGACGGAGACCACAGTCTCGGGAGTGAGACCCAACTCGAGAGAGGGCCAAAACATCAAAGAAGCAAAGATATTGATTTGGGACGAAATAAGCATGGTTCCGAAATTATGTTTCGAAGCGGTCGACACGGCCCTAAAAGATCTGATGCAAAACAACAGGCCCTTCGGAGGAAAAGTCGTATTGGTAGGCGGAGACTTCAAGCAGACCCTGCCTATACTACTACAAGCGTACAGAACGCAAATAGTCGACGAATGCGTTAATCGCAGTCCCTTGTGGACCGACTTTGTGAAGAAACAGCTCATGGTAAATCTGAGAGCGGGCCCGGAAGAAAGAGAGTTCAGTCAGTATCTGCTGCAGATGGGTAACGGTACCTTACGTCCCACACACCCCGTGCCCGGGGTACCGGCAATTATCACGATCCCCCGAGGTTGCCTGGTGAACAGCGTAGAAGATTTGATCGGGGCATGCTTTCCGAACCTACAAAATAATCACGTCCCTAAAGAATGCATTCTCACACCTCTGAACGTAGACTGCAACGAGCTCAACGACCGGATCTTATCACAGATACCGGGAGAGACGACTACTTACCTCAGCTCCGACGTTGCAGAATTCGAGACTGAAGAGGAGGCGCAAGCCATAAACTACCCCGTAGAGTACCTGAATTCCCTCCAAATACCGGGAATTCCTCCCCACAGACTGAAGCTGAAGATAGGGGCTGTCGTGCTGTTACTGCGAAACCTCAACTTGAAAAAGCACCTGTGCAACGGCACCAGACTGATTGTAAGACACCTAGGGCGCCAGTACATCAAGGCGCAGAGAATAGGTCCAGACGGCAACCTTACCGATCACCAAGTATTGATACCGAGAATCGATTTCATCCCATTGAACAGCACGCTCGCGTTCAAGCTGAGGAGAAGACAGTTTCCAGTGAAACCGGCCTATGTGATGACCATCAACAAATCGCAGGGACAGACCTTCGAGAGAGTGGGCATTTACCTACCCAAACCGGTCTTCGCCCACGGCCAGCTCTATGTGGCGTTCTCCAGAACCAAAAGCTTCGACAGGGTGTCTGTGTACGTCGAAGAGGCCCCAGCTCAAGGCAAACTTCTCCCAGACGTAGACGAAACATACACCAAAAACATAGTCTACAGAGAAGTGTTGGACTGATTACCTTTTACAAAAGAAAACAAGGAAGATACACGTCAAGTTTAAATGTTTTTTTCAATCAGTCTACACTACTAATGCCTTTTGTGTTTCAGATTTTTATAAAAATCCTTAAGTATTTAACAAGCAGGCTATTAGTATATTCTGGTATCGAGCGGCAATGGTAAGGTTGATAAAAAAAAGCTGCAATGACATTCCAGGGGATATCATGTGAAATGCCCTACAGGAAAAGACCCAAATTTGAGACCGTCAAACAAATTAATGTTTTATTAGAATACTTGCTTGGTGTATTAAAAAAAACGCGATGCAAAGAAACTACATTAAAATAGCGACCTAGACAGATTATTGAATTTAAACTTTTTTCGTCAATTGCCCCATAAAATAAAAGGCTGCCTAACTTGAGACAGGCTGGCTAATTTGAGACAGACTGACTTACCAATTTCGCACTGTTTTTACATTTTTTACCATAGCATGAGAGTTCCATTTCTTGTGTGTTTTTTTTTGGCATCGGTAATCAAAAAATGAAAATATTGTTTGGGTGCCTAATTTGAGATAGTTTCAATTACAAAACCCATTTGGTATCTCAAATTATGAATTTTGAGTATAAAAAAATTAACAGTATTTTACATTAGTTATAAGTAAATAGTTAGCGTTACCTCCTATACTAACTACTACAACAAAAATCTTTTTATTTCACCTTACCTTGGCTGTAAATGTAACTGCCAGTTTATTTACACTATCAAAAAAACTTTATCATCCAAATCACACCAAACAGGTGCTTTTGTAGAGAACTGAAGCGTTCAACCGCCCACTTTATCACTACACCGCAATTTATTTTAATGTCTACGCTATTTCTGTTAGATGGCGTTACATATCCGTTAATATAAGGCTACCTCAAATTAGGTACCTAACTCAAATTTGGGTCTCTTCCTCTATGCTTAGGTAGGTAACAATTTTCCTACATTTTGTGTGAAATTTTTAACATACATCCACACAACATATTCACATGATCATGATTGTACCGACCACTAAAAGTGCGTTCGGGATGCCTGTTTGCCACCAAATAAACGCAACAGGTCACGACCCGCTATACACGTATAGAAGGGTACTAAGGATCTAACCTTAGGAAAACAAAATAACACTTTCACCATTACATAAACACAAAAATTTCGTAAATATTTTATTTGGGGGCAGGTTTTTTGAGTTATTACTTTATAATGGTATTTTCCCCATAACTAACCAACCTTATAGTGCCTAGACAAAAAAAATGAATACAAGATTAGGCGAATGGATTTTTGCACATCATACATAGGGAGCGCTACGTAGTGCTTGCACTGCAAGAGAGCCACAAAAAACGCATCTCAAACAGCCCCTCCGTCGTCCTGAAACGACAGTGCAAAAATCAAGTGAATGTGTATGAATCTTTGTACAGGTAATGGCACTTTAAGGTGTAGTTTAGCTTCATTTTTAAATCATTTCCAATTTATGATTGCATGCACTAACACTCTACTAACCTGCCTCCTTTTTGTATGATTGTTTGATTGTAAACTAGGTGCCCAGAGTTTAATATGTACTTTTTTGTTTAACTTTTTTTTATCTGAAATCTACCCTAAGATGTGTCAATGTTATACGTTCCCGTTTTCGATGGTAATCTATTAAAAAAAACCTTGGGCACCTATCAGATTAATTGAAATTTTTTTAGCTCCTATCCTGTGATTGCTTATGAAGAATAGCTTTTCCTGAATACGCGGGAAGAAATATCTTGCTGGAAGAAAGTAAATGTCATATCTTTCCAACTTACCTATTTTTCTGTCCAGGTTCTATCGCTAATCCATATTTTTCAGCATACATTACAATCCTTCCAATTTCGTTTTTGAGCAAGCGTCTCATGACTCCCAGTAAAATGTAAAACAACCTTTTCCCATTAAATTGCCAAATTAAACAAATATTTCAATTATTTTGCAGGAAGCAAATCATGAAATCCAAGCGAGACCGAGGCCAATGCAAGGACGACCAAAAATGAGAGCATGGAGAAAATAATAAGTGTACCAATACCACCCTAACACAACATTCCGTCAACTCCTATGGCAGCGACATGTAAGGAAACTTTGTTTTAATTTTAAGACGATGCAAATAATTTGTCACATTTTTCGGGAACAGAAACTTTGGAATCACACCAACACGAACTGTTAGTTTTGAGGGTGTTTCCAAAACTCAAAGCAATTTCAACCAGAAAGTTACCAGTATTTCTTCGATACAATCTCTAGGATGACCAATACCTCTTCATATTGTACAAGAAATTTGGAAAAATAGGGTGAGTAAACATCCCAGATTTTTCCATCTCCTAAATATAAAAAACGGTATTCCCATCGCCAAAGAAAAAACTAATCTCAATTAGATACCTGTTTTGTTTTCTTTTTCAGGAAAAACTGCGCGAGCATCGATCGAAAACAAAGCACATATATCAACCCAAGACGTTGACCCACGATCTTCGTAAGCAAGCATCCCATCCGGTAAAAAGGAAGGGAATCATGAAAGCCAAGCGAGACCAAGGCCAATGGACTACCAAAAATGAGAGCATGGAGCAGCGACATGTAAGGAAACTTTCTTTTAATCTTAAGACGTTGCAAATAATTTTTCACATTTTTCAGGAAAGGAAACTTTGGAATCACGCCAACATGAACTGTTAGTTTTGAGAGTGTTTCCAAAATCGAAGCAATTTTCAACCAGAAAACAAAGCAAAACAAATTTCGTTCACAAAATCAAAAGTAAGAATAACACTATTATTTTGTAATTATGTAGGCAAATTATTCACAGAAACGAATCACTAAGCAATATTTTCTTACTGTTACCACCGCCAAGATTCTTCTGTGCAGTTACCACGGACCACATTTAAGAAAACCAAAAATGATGATATCTCCATGATCTCGCCCATCTTTTTAGGGTAATAAAAATTAGAATTCGCATTATCATTTCTCCAATAAAACTACAAAAATATTAGAACTTTTAATTTTAAATAGAATGATTCAAATATTATTATCTCTAAGACAAACCATTTATTTTTTGCAGAAAAAGTATGCGTAATAGGAGCACAACGGGTCCATATGGACCTACGCGCCGTGTCGATTCAGGCATCCACCCCTATCCCAAATAGCTAGAATGAATAAAAAAGCTGCTGAATGCGAGAAACCTGAAAGATTGAAAGCCATTTATTTAAAAACATTGCAAACAGGTAATTTTAAGATTTTTATTAAACCCACTGTAACTTCAATTTCTTACAGCAAATTCGCTTTCATTTTAATTCAATATATTAATTAGATACAAAGAAACGACATTACGAACAAAAAATAATTATCATTAAGTATCTAACCTTATTTTTTGCAATCGACATTGGTTTCAATAAGGAGGTCTCTGATAGGGTTACTTTGTGCGGGTCACTGTGGGCCAAGAAAGTAATTAATTCGTAAACATAGTTTCATTATATTGTACAATATAGTATAGTTTTTGATGGCAGCCACAAATTTGTTTAATTTGAATAAAATATAGTGGAATTAAGAAGACCTGGAAAATTTTGTTTTCTAACAACATTGTTCCATTGTAATATAAAAAAAATTACTGACTGCCAACAACTTGGCATTAATTGTTTAATTATGGAATTAGCAGAATTTTAAAAAATAATAACAGTTGTATAGAGCTGAAAGTAATACGGTTTTGAACTGAATAATATCATCCTTCATAGTACTAATTCAAATTGACATTTTTAATTCCAACAGACTTTCCATATCGAGTACGGTCCTATGGAATCTTTATCCACTTTTGAAATAGCCAAATAATCAAATTACAAATTGAACCAATTTGTCGCAACGTCGCAACTTTGGGCACCTACTCTTTATTACCACTATAATAGTTCATTCTGTTGACTCGCAAGGCACAGTCACCTAATTATACATGCAAATCGTAGTCAGGGTGTGACAACAAAATCTATTTATACAGCAAACGGTCATAATGTATATTTCTGATAAATTTAAATATTTTTTATGCAACCCAGAACCCAATAGATTTGGGCAATAAAATGCAAATGAAGCCATGGGGCCCTCGAGAGGCACACGCTTGTATAGGTATGTATACCTACCAGCTATTTAATATTTATTTTTACATTAGTTAAACCGGCTTTAATTGTTATAAAATAAAAAAGAAATAAACTGTCATTATACTACCCAGTACAATAGTTTGTGCTTCGCGCCTTATCGAAATGAACTATATAGGGTAACTTATGGCTGTTTGAATATGTAAATTTGCGCCTTATAGAAATAAACTATATAGGGTAACTTATGGCTGTTTGAATATGTAAATATCTTTGGAAATAATGGACATTTTTCACAGTTAGAAAATAACACAATTTTGTCAACAATGTATATATGTATAGTCTTCTCAGCTGGGATATAGCCTAACAGTGAGATTTAATGTATTATTGTAATAAGACATTTTTATAATACAGGGTGTCCGGAAAATCCGTGTACAACGTTCGATGACAGACTCAAGATGTCAAAATAGGTCGATTTAATCGAACTTATTTATACCCAAAATTGCTTCAATTAGCCTGCAAGCAGAGGGCGTCAAAGATTAAAAGAAATATTGGTTTCCCATAAAATTTTCAAAAACTTGCAAATCGATTTTAATAATTTTTAGTGCTGAGTCATAGGCTATAAAATAAAGTTTTCTGTTGGCATAGTGACCGGCTGTAATTAACCGGAAGTGTTATGATTTTTTATTTCATTTTGGATATAGGTAAGTTTGATTAAATCGACCTATTGTGATATCCTGAGTCTGTCATCAAACGTTGTACACGTATTTTCCGGACACCCTGTATAATGATGTTCTTTCTGTTCAATTGCAAATAGATGTGTGTTAATAATTATGTTAGGTACAATTTTTTAATAATTTATACATTCGGCTCCACCTATATAATAATTATTATTATTATTGCAAAATGATATTTTTATAATAGAATACAAATACAGGGTATCCAACTTTAAAACTGTACAAATCCGTAAAATCTTCATTTTTGGAGATAATCGCCTGCGATTTTTTTAATCCGCCCCGATTTTCACGACAAGCATTTAGCGATTTTTTTATTTAAAAACCGATCTCAAAGCGTTAATCAGAACACCCCAAAACCCCCATATACCAAGTTTGAATAAAAAATATACAGGGAGTTCCATTCTGCAGGGTGGCAAAGTTGAGCAAAATAGGAATTTTAAAGGCATCTGGCGAGTCAAGTGTGCCATGGAATCCCTTCAAAATAGTTGAATGGTCAACAGGACCGCTCAAAATGTTGGTGTGAAAAGATTTACTACAAAAATATACAGGGTAAAATTTTGAAATTTTATGAAACTTATACGGATCAAGAGTGCCCTGAAATCATTGAAAAAATATTGATAAACACAAAAGTAATGTATTTCTTGACCATTCAACTGTTTTTAGGAGATTCCATGACACACTTGACTCGGCAGATGCCTTTAAAATTCCTATTTTGCTCAACTTTCATACCCTTCAGAATGAAACTCCCTGTATTTATTTTGTTCAAATTTGGTATATGGAGGTTTTGGGGTGTTCTGATTAACGCTGTGGGGTCATATTTTAAATAAAAAAATCGATAAATGGTTTCCGATTTTTGAAAATAGCAGGAAGATCAAAAGAAGCAGTTTTTGAAGGCCTTTCAAACAAAAGAAGTGTAGGCGATTCTCTCTAAAAATGAAGATTTTACGGATTTGTACAATTTTAAAGTTGGACACCCTGTATATATATGTATATTTACAGTGCCCGCCAAAAAGTTGGAACTATGTTAGTTGAGTTTTTCTTGACAATACCAGATTAGGACCCAAGGAGGGTCCATAACTAAAAAATATCACGTTTGGATGATAGGCAATCAATTCTAAAGCCAAATATGACACGACAAAAGAAATTAAATTTATTAGTTTCTATATTTTTTCAAAAAATCAAAAATTTATCATTGTTAGAATTTGTGTCTGAAAATTAGCACGTAGGGGTAAAATAAAATTCCAAGTAACTTTTTCAAATAACTTTTTTTAAATAAAATCACAAATAAAGCGTATTTTGGCCATTTATTTAATTAAATGTCGTTTTTGACAGGTATGACGTCACGATGTTTAATGATCTTTTTTCGAATCTTTTTGGAAGCAGAGATTATCGCCCCAGAGTAATTTCATATTAGCCATATAATAAAAAAAAATTCCATTTGGTTCCAACTTATTTGACACTGTATATATACATTATATATATATATATATATATATTTTATATTTTATATACAGTGTGTCCCGTTTTTCATGTTAACACCCCTGAAAATCTAAGTAGGCTGAAGGAATTGAACGGGGCAATTTTTTTATAGATATGTCCCCGAAAGGTCATCATTTGCGAAGTATTGGTTTGGCATTGCCGCGAAAGCCTGGCCTACTCCGATTTTTTAAAGGGGTGCGTTTTTCGAAAAACCATATTAGGCATTTTTTTATTTAAAATTTGACACCACAGCGTTAATCAGGACACACCGAAACCCCCATATACCAAATTTGAACAACAAATATACAGGGAGTTCCATTCTGCAGGGTGTCAAATTTGAGCAAAATAGGAATTTTAAAGGCATCTGCCAAGTCAAGTGTGCCATGGAATCCCCTCAAAACAGTTGAATGTTCAACAGGGCCACTCAAGGTATTGGTGTGCAAAGGTCCAATACAAAATATACAGAGTGTTCTTATCTGTGCCATCTCAAATTACTGAATTTTATAAGAACTTATATACGAGTGTATTAAATCCGCTCCACATACTATCAACGAACTAAATCTAAAAAAATACAGAAGCCTGCCAGTCAGTAAGTCCATATTATCAGTTAATGTGGCTGATGTGCCACAACAGGAAGCGCACAGAAAATGTATCATCTTGGACAGTGACTTTGTTGAGAAAGGTCCAATAATTTAAATTGTTTTTATTTCTTGGTTGGCATTTTGTAAAGAAATGAATTACTTTTGTGTTTATTATTATTTTTCCAATGATTCCAGAGCACTCCTGACCAGTATAAAGTTTAATAAAAATTCAGAATTTTGAGATGGCTCAGAGAAAAATACCCTGTATATTTTTGTAGTAAATCTTTTCACACCAACATTTTGAGTGGCCCTGTTGACCATGCAACTGTTTTGAAGGGATTCCATGGCACACTTGACTCGCCAGATGTCTTTAAAATTCCTATTTTGCTCAACTTTGACACCCTATAGAATGGAACTCCCTGTATATTTTTTGTTCAAATTTGGTATATGGGGGTTTCGGTGTGTCCTAATTAACGCTGTGGTGTCAGATTTTAAATAAAAAAATGCCTAATATGGTTTCTCGAAAAAGGCACCCCTTTAAAAAATCGCAGTAGGCCAGGCTTTCGCGGCAATGCCAAACCAATACTTCGCAAATGATGACCTTTCAGGGACATATCTAAAAAAAATTGCCCCGTTCAATTCCTTCGGCCTTCTTAGATTTTCAGGGGTGTTAACATGAAAAACGGGACACACTGTATATATATATATATTGTTATTTTTGTAATATTTTCCTTTCCTTTTTTAATTGCACGTTTTAACAATATGATATATATACCGAAACCTGTACTATTTGGAATATTCGGACTAAAATAATTATAGAATAGAATTTAAATTAGATGTCTTCCTTTTCTTTTTTAATTCTGTACTTTGACAATATATAAATTTACTTATGTTGTCATTTACTTAGAATTATTATTGTGGCAGTATATTTTTAGAATTGAATTTTATTTTTGAGATATTTTCCTTTTCTTTTTCATTTGTACTTTTTAACAATATAATGTATATGCCGAAACCTGTACTATTTTGAATATTAGGACTTTCAATATATTTTTGTATGCTAAAATAATTATAGAATAGAATCAAAATTTTTAGATGTCTCTTTTTTATTTTTTAATTGTATAATTTGACAATATATATAAATTTACCCATGTTTCCATTTACTTACAGTTATTGTGGAAGGATATTTTTAGAATAGAATTTTATTTTTGAGATATTTTCCTTTTCTTTTTCAATTGTACATTTTAATAATATACATTGACCGAAACATGTAATATTTTGGATATTAGGACTTGCAATACATTTTTGTATACCAAAATAACTGTTTTAGAATAGAGTTTCATTTTGAGCTTTTTTATACTCTTTTTTTTATTATGGATTTTCACGAATATAATAAATGTACCGAAATCTGTACTAAACATTTGTATTTACTTTCAATATATTTTTGTAAAGAAAAATAATCGTTTTCTTCTTTACACCCAATGAATCATTAATAATTTTCTTTGTGTTAAAACTTTTATTATGCAAAAACAAAACTATCGTATTTACTATAAGATATTTGTTCATACTTGATAAAATAAGGGGTATTTCTAAAGAGATACAAACATCTTTGTCGACATCAACCCTGTTTTCCTATAGCAATTAATTAATATCGATAAACTAAAAGTAAAAATTGTTGATTGATACAAAAAATTTGAAATCCAGTTGCCTTAAAATAACGACGTTAAAAGTCTGAGTTTTAGAAAATGAAACCACACAGCAAAGCTACTTCAAATTCAAATATGTGGAACCAGCCACCGCAATTTGTTGTCCAAGTTACCACTAACAAATTTAGTTGTAAACAACAACAAAAATGGGCGACAGAAGCTGTGCAGAAGTAAGTAATTTGATAATTTTCTCCACAAATTTAACTAAAAGTGACCAATCTACATACTCATACGTATTTTTATTTTACTTTAGACCAACTCGCCATCTGGAGAAAATGGGCCTCCAGCGCCCGTTGGGGCACATCAGGCGTCATGTCCAGCTCCTCCTGTTGCAGCCCAAGCAGCCCAACAGCAGGCAACCCCCGCCCCCCAACCCCAATCGGTAGGATCGGTAGGAAGGAACCTGCCGAGGGGGCGCGGGCGGGGGACCCGACGATGGCGGGTAGCCAGAGGGCGGGGGACCCGAGGAGGCCGGGTCTCCAAAAGAAAGTATTACTTGATGCGCCACTTTTTATTGAATTTATTAGCAATTCACATTTGTTTATAGATCCTACAGTCTGGAGCCGGGCACAGTTCTAAATGCCCGGCAAATCATTATAAACCAATACGTTTATAACAAATAATTATTTGTTACAAACGTATTGGTTGATTACTATGTGCCGGGCATTTATTAATTTATTTATTTATTAAGTTAATAAAATTTATAATATAAAATTTGTTTTTTATTTAATTTAAAAAATAAGTGCAATTCCGAGGAAAGGGCACTAAAATAATGCAATTTGTACTCAAAAGTACAAAAAAGGGCACATCCATTAAATTAAATTTATAAGCCCCTCATATATATAATACCTACCTAAAATTTATACTTTCCTTTAAAAATATCACTATATATATATATATATATATATATAACTGAAAAATAAAATGAAAAGCTAGGTTTCGCAGAAGACACAGGTTAGGATTTACTTGGGGAATTTCTGAGATTACGTTCAGTTCTAACCAAGTTCTAACAAACCAAAACTACGCTACGGAGTAGATTGAATCTGTCAATCAATTATTATTATTATTAAGAGTAACTTTTGACACGCGGCCAGCTTGAAAGACATAAAAATAGTGGTGAATGGTGAATAATTGCGCTTTTTCGAAGCGGTCGACGCGGAGGGTTGGAATTTTTGATTTTTGCCGACAAAACAACATCCCTTAGGTTATGGACGACTTTCAGGCTGCGAATTTAGTTGGAAATTTACGATACAACATAACCTCGAAATTCTTTAAGCGGCCGTAACTCCTATGCCGCTAGAGATACGGGGTTGCCGTTTGTTTTGATTGTAAGCAGATGGGGGGGAGGAAAAAAATGGGCGACGAAAATTTTCCATGGCCACCTCGATTTTGACAGAACAAATGCAACTTTGCTATCTTAAGAGATAGGAGATCCGGGTTTCCTTTGTTGGCATGCCGGGGCGAAATGATTGAGAAATGTGAAAAAAAAAACTCCATGGCCTACTCGGTTTCGCCGGAAAACACAACTTTTCTATGCGACGAGATAGAAAGACGGGACAAAGTGCGTTAGGTAGAGGATGTAAAATGACGTTGCGCCGAAAAAAATTTTTTTCCATAGCCTACTTGGATTTTTCTTAGGTGAATAACTTTCTTATTAATAGAGATAGAGACTTGCGGTTTTTTTTGAGCGGCCCCATATGACGAGGGGAAAATTATCGAAAAAAAAAGTTTTTCATGGCACACTCGGTTTTCCCAGAACAGATACAACTTTTTTGTTTGGCGAGATAAAAATTTCGTTCCGGCGGCGATCGAACGGGTGGGTGGAAGGAAGAAAAACGACGAGAAAGAAAATTTCCCCGCCTACTTGATTTTAGGGAAAACAACGGAAACTTTTTCACTTTCAGAGATAGAGACTTGGCTTCTGCTGGGATGAAAAGATCACTAAAAAACAAAGCGAGCGAAGCGAGGAGCAATATACGGCAGAGCCCACGCGCGAGTTACCCAAAAGAAGCCCGTCGCGACGAGCGAAGCGAGGAGCAATGGCCGGCAGAGCGCACGCGCGAGTTACCCAAAAGAAGCCTGTCGCGACGAGCGAAGCGAGGAGCAATGGCCGGCAGAGCCCACGCGCGAGTCACCTAAAAGAAGCCCGTCGCGACGAGCGAAGCGAGGAGCAATGGCCGGCAGAGCCCATCCGTCTCGGCAATAAGCCAAGTGCAACAAGCGAAGCGAGGCCGAAGTCCGAGAGAGGCAATAATTTGAGGGGTATCCATTGCGAGGGGGATGTGAGGCCGCGAAGCGGCCGAACTTCGGCGGCGGCGAAGCCGCCGCACTGACCAGACGTTCAAAGTCCCCGCGTGAGTTGCAGTAAAGAAGGTTGCGGCGGCGAAGCCGCCGCCCGCCGCAGGCCTGGGGAGACGCCCAACCTGCGCGCCAGCGCAGGTGGGCGAATTGCTAGTTAGTATATATTAATAGCTGATAAGGGTGTTCTTTTCTAAAATCGAGGAAAAAAGTACCTTTTGTATTCGGCTGTTTTCGGCGAGGGGAGGCCGCGAAGCGGCCGACCTTCGTTGTTAGGGGGTAGGGGAGGGACGGGCCCAGTGCGGAGGCGCAATCTCGAGGCCGGTGGATTTTTCTTCGCTTAATTACGGCCGCCAGAAGCGATGGTAAGGTGGGGGTCACGTGGTGTGCGGTAAAGAGGAACATAGGTTTTCGGGTGATACAGTGGCCCGTGAAAACTGTCTCGGCCGTGAGCGGGGCGAAAATGATTCTTAAATAGGGTCGTAGGGTGAGGGAAATCGCAACTGGAAGCAAGAGGATGGTCAGATTAAGAGATTTAACACTTTTTCGAATTTTTAAAGAGGTAAATGCGAGAGTTATTAAGCTTTTTTCCCGAGAGAAATCGGATCGTTTTTATGTGTCGCGCTGCGCCAAAAAATTAGTCAAAAAAAGTCGCGAAATTGTCAGAAATTGCCCGTTTTCGTCGGGCCGTAGCGTCGTTATTTCGGCCCGGGGCCGCCAGGTCGCAATTTTTAAAGCTTCCTCCATGTCTTCGGGTCGTGTTTGGATGCCTCCGGCGCCCCCGAAAAATCGAGAAATGAGAAAAAATACGCAATTTCCAAGAGCGGTTTCGGAGGATTTCCGTCCATTTCGCTGTTTCTACAGCCGTCCCATTTCTCGGAAGAATAAAATCGACATTGCGGAAATTTGCTCAGATATCGGATCTTCGAGGTTTCTTTCGGTACCGGAGGAAAGTACGAGACCCAACTAAGAGATCTACCACCTCCTCCGATTTTTAAAACGGCTCTATTCGAGGTTATAGAAATTCCTTTGCCAAGAAGATGGCCCATGTTCGTGGCACTGATTGTAAGATTAGTCACTAAAAACTCCGGCAACCTAACGGCGCCAGTTTTTCCTGCTGGCGGATTTTCCGTCAGTCGCGCCTTCGAGGTTATGGCGGGAAGCCAAACCGCGCCTTGAGGGTGCATACCGGATGTCGACATGTGGATTTTTTTGCCGGCCGAAGAACTAAGCACCTGTTGAATATCTGCGATTCCGAAATGGACGTATACTGGGGGTGAGGATTTCAAGTTACCGAACACCTGTTGAATATTTGCTCTTTTTCGAAGCGGTCGACGCGGAGGGTTGGAATTTTTGATTTTTGCCGCCAAAACGACGTCCCTTAGGTTATGGACGATTTTCAGACTGAGAATTTAGTTGTAAACTTACGATACGACATAACCTCGAAATTCTTTAAGCGGCCGTAACTCCCGTGCCGTTAGAGATACGGCGTTGCCGTTTGTTTTGATTGTAAGCATATGGGGGGAGGAAAAAAATGGACGACGAAAATTTTTCATGGCCACCTCGATTTTGACAGAACAAATGCAACTTTGCCATCTTTAGAGATAGGAGATCCGGGTTTCCTTTGTTGGATTGCCGGGGCGAAATGATTGAGAAACGTGAAAAAAAATTTTCCATGGCCTACTCGATTTCGCCGGAAAACACAACTTTTCTATGCGACTAGATAGAAAGACGGGACAAAGTGCGTTAGGTAGAGGATGTAAAATGACGCTGCGCCGAAAAAAATTTTTTTCCATGGCCTACTTGGATTTTTCTTAGGTGAATAACTTTCTTATTAATAAAGATAGAGACTTGCGGTTTTCTTTGATAGGCCCCGTATGCCGAGGGGAAAATTATCGAAGAAAAAAATTTTCCATGGCACGCTCGGTTTTCCCAGAACAGATACAACTTTTTTGTTTGGCGAGATAAAAATTTCGTTCCGGCGGCGATCGAACGGGTGGGGGAAAGGAAGAAAAACGACGACAAAGAAAATTTCCCCGCCTACTTAATTTTAGAGAAAACAAAGGAAACTTTTTCATTTTCAGAGATAGAGACTTGGTTCCTGCTGGGATGAAAAGGGCACTGAAAAACAAAAAAAAAGTTACTCGAAACATTTTTTCTCGGCCGCCTTGATTACTTAGAAAATATCGATTTTAGCAAATCGCGACGAGCGAAGCGAGGAGCAATGGCCGGCAGAGCCCACCGGCGCCGGCCAGAGCCCATCCTCCTCGCCAGGATTGCCGCGCAAGGCCGAAGGCCGAGTGCGGCAATAGACCAAGGGAGCGACGCACGAGGGCGAAGCCCGAGTGCGGCGCCCAACGCGACGAGCGAAGCGAGGCGCCAAAATTGACGCACGAGGCCGTAGGCCGAGGGCGGCAATAAGCCGAGGGGTATCCGGCGCGGAAGGGACGTGAGGCCGCGAAGCGGCCGAACTCCCATGGTGACGAACCACGAGCGAGCTACCTAAAAGAAGCCTGTCGCGACGAGCGAAGCGAGGAGCAACGGCCGGCAGAGCCCACGCGCGAGTTACCCAAAAGAAGACTGTCGCGACGAGCGAAGCGAGGAGCAATGGCCGGCAGAGCCCACGCGCGAGTTACCCAAAAGAAGCCTGTCGCGACGAGCGAAGCGAGGAGCAATGGCCGGCAGAGCCCACGCGCGAGTTACCTAAAAGAAGGTTGCGGCGGCGAAGCCGCCGCCGGCCGCAGGCCTGGGGAGACGCCCACCCTGCGCGCAAGCGCAGGTGGGCGAATTGCTAGTTAGTATATATTAATAGCCGTTGAACGTGTTCTTTTCTAATCGGGGTCGACAAAAGTGCCCCCGCCTTATACCCTAGAAGTGTTCGAGCCGGCCGCGAAGCGGCCGGCGAGAGGTATTTAAGGAAACTAGACGAAATTTAGGACAGGATAGCGCACAGGATTTTGGCCGGAAACGATCCCTCCGCTTATCGTAAACTGTTAAAGTCGCGCGATTTTCGCCGAAGAGATTCGGCTTTGAGAGAGAAGTCCGCTGTAATTTTCATCCGAAAACTGTCTCGGCCGAGAGCGCGACGAAAATGATTCTTAAGTGGGGCGGTAGGGTGAGGGAAATGGCAAAGGGAAGGAAGAGGAAGGTCCGGAGAAGAGATTTAACACTTTTTCGGATTTTGAAAGAGGTAAATGCGAGAGTTATTAAGCTTTTTTCCCGGCAGAAATCGGATCGTTTTTATGTGTCGTGCTGCGCCCAAAAATTACGGCCGAAATGTCGCGAGATTGTCAGAAATTGCCCGTTTTCGTCGGGCCGTAGCCACGTTATTTAGGCTCGGGGACACGGGGAAGGAATTTTAGAAGCTTCCCCCAAGTCTTTAGGTCAGGTTCGGACGCCTCCGGCGCCCCGGAAAAATCGAGAAATGAGCAAAAACACGCAATTTCCAAGAGTGGTTCGGGAGGCTTCTCGGACGGATTTTTTCAAAACCGCCGGGTATGAGACTTCTTCAACTTTCATATTTCGACGGATCCGAGGTTGGAATTTCCCGTCATTTACGCCAAAAATCGTCCTTTTAGGTTACCGTGAACTTTCAAACCGCGACTCGACGGAGCATACCGGGCGTCGACATGTGAATTTTTTGGCCGGCCGAAGGCGATTCGGAAAAGTTCGGGTCGTTTCGGCGAAACCCACACCTGTTGAATATTTGCAATTTCGAACTGGACGATACGGGGGTGAGAATTTGAGGTAACGGAACCGAGGATAGGCGCACCTGTTGAACGCTGGCGTTTTTTTCGAAGCGGTCGACGCGGAAGGTTGGAATCCTTGCCGCCAAAAAAAAAACGTCTTTTAGGTTACGGAGAACTTTCAAACTGCGAACGCGTACCGGGTGTCTCTTTCTGGAAAATGCGATGAGCGAAAAATTTTGATTTTTGCCGCCAAAACCACGTCCCCTAGGTTATGGACGACTTTCAGACTGCGAATTTAACTAATTTCCAAGACACAACATAACCTCGAAATTCTTTAAGCGGCCGTAACTCCTATGCCGTCAGAGATACGGGGTTGCCGTTTGTTTTGATTGTAAGCATATGGGCGGAGGAAAAAAATGGACGACGAAAATTTTCCATGGCCACCTCGATTTTGACAGAACAAATGCAACTTTGCTATCTTTAGAGATAGGAGATCCGGGTTTGCTTTGTTGGGTTGCCGGGGCGAAATGATTGAGAAACGTGAAAAAAAATGTTCCATGACCTACTCGATTTCGCCGGAAAACAACTTTTCTATGCGACTAGATAGAAAGACGGGACAAAGTGCGTTAGGTAGAGGATGTAAAATGACGCTGCGCCGAAAATTTTTTTTTTTCCAAGGCCCACTTGGATTTTTCTTAGGTGAATAACTTTCTTATTAATAGAGATAGAGACTTGCGGTTTTCTTTGATAGGCCCCATATGCCGAGGGGAAAATTATCGAAGAAAAAAATTTTCCATGGCACGCTCGGTTTTCCCAGAACAGATACAACTTTTTTGTTTGGCGAGATAAAAATTTCGTTCCGGCGGCGATCGAACGGGTGGGGGGAAGGAAGGAAAACGACGACAAAGAAAATTTCCCCGCCTACTTGATTTTAGAGAAAACAACGGAAACTTTTTCATTTTCAGAGATAGAGACTTGGTTCCTGCTGGGTTGAAAAGGGCACTGAAAAACAAAAAAAAGTTACTCAAAACATTTTTTCTCGGCCGCCTTGATTACTTAGAAAATATCGATTTTAGCAAATCGCGACGAGCGAAGCGAGGAGCAATGGCCGGCAGAGCCCACCGGCGCCGGCCAGAGCCCATCCTTCTCGCCAGGATTGCCGCGCGAGGCCGAAGGCCGAGTGCGGCAATAGACCAAGGGAGCGACGCACGAGGGCGAAGCCCGAGTGCGGCGCCCAACGCGACGAGCGAAGCGAGGCGCCAAAATTGACGCACGAGGCCGTAGGCCGAGGGCGGCGATAAGCCGAGGGGTATACGGTGCGGGGGGGACGTGAGGCCGCGAAGCGGCCGAACTCCCATGGTGACGAACCACGAGCGAGCTACCTAAAAGAAGCCTGTCGCGACGAGCGAAGCGAGGAGCAACGGCCGGCAGAGCCCACGCGCGAGTTACCCAAAAGAAGGTTGCGGCGGCGCAGCCGCCGCCCGCCGCAGGCCTGGGGAGACGCCCACCCTGCGCGCAAGCGCAGGTGGGCGAATTGCTAGTTAATATATATTAATAGCCGTTGAACGTGTTCTTTTCTAATCGGGGTCGAAAAGGTGCCCCCGCTTTATACCCTAGAACCGTTCGAGCCGGCCGCGAAGAGGCCGGCGAGAGGTATTTAAGGAAACTAGACGAAATTTAGGACAGGATAGCGCACAGGATTTTGGCCGGAAACGATCCCTCCGCTTACCGTGAACTGTTAAAGACGCGCGATTTTCGCCGAAGAGATTCGGCTTTGAGAGAGAAGTCCGCTGTAATTTTCATCCGAAAACTGTCTCGGCCGAGAGCGCGACGAAAATGATTCTCAAGTGGGGCGGTAGGGTGAGGGAAATGGCAAAGGGAAGGAAGAGGAAGGTCAGATTAAGAGATTTAACACTTTTTCGGATTTTTAAAGAGGTAAATGCGAGAGTTATTAAGCTTTTTTTCCGAGAGAAATCGGATCGTTTTTATGTGTCGTGCTGCGCCAAAAAATTTGTCAGAAAAGTCGCGAAATTGTCAGAAATTGCCCTTTTTCGTCGGGCCGTAGCCACGTTATTTAGGCTCGGGGCCGCGAGGACGGCATTTTTGAAGCTTCCCCCATGTCATCAGGTCAGGTTCGGACGCCTCCGGCTCCCCGGAAAAATCGAGAAATAAGAAGAAACACGCAATTTCCGAGAGTGGTTCGGGAGGCTTCTCGGACGGATTTTTTCGAAACCGCCGGGTATGAGATTTCTTCGGCTTTCATATTTCGACGGATCGGAGGTTGGAATTTCCCGTCATTTACGCCAAAAATCGTCCTTTTAGGTTACCGTGAACTTTCAAACCGAGACTTGAAGGTGCATACCGGGCGTCGACATGAGAATTTTTTGGCCGGCCGAAGGCGATTCGGAAAAGTTCGGGTCGTTTCGGCGAAACCCACACCTGTTGAATATTTGCAATTTCGAACGGGACGATACGGGGGTGAGAATTTGAGGTAACGGAACCGAGGATAGGCGCACCTGTTGAACGCTGGCGTTTTTTTCGAAGCGGTCGACGCGGAAGGTTGGAATCCTTGCCGCCAAAAAAAAACGTCTTTTAGGTTACGGAGAACTTTCAAACTGCGAACGCGTACCGGGTGTCTCTTTCTGGAAAATGCGATGAGCGAAAAATTTTGATTTTTGCCGCCAAAACCACGTCCCCTAGGTTATGGACGACTTTCAGACTGCGAATTTAACTAATTTCCAAGACACAACATAACCTCGAAATTCTTTAAGCGGCCGTAACTCCCGTGCCGTCAGAGATACGGGGTTGCCGTTTGTTTTGATTGTAAGCAGATGGGGGGAGGAAAAAAATGGACGACGAAAATTTTCCATGGCCACCTCGATTTTGACAGAACAAATGCAACTTTGCTATCTTTAGAGATGGGAGATCCGGGTTTGCTTTATTGGGTTGCCGGGGCGAAATGATTGAGAAACGTGAAAAAAAAAATTTCCATGGCCTACTCGGTTTCGCCGGAAAACACAACTTTTCTATGCGACGAGATAGAAAGACGGGACAAAGTGCGTTAGGTAGGGGATGTAAAATGACGCTGCGCCGAAAATTTTTTTTTCCATGGCCCACTTGGATTTTTCTTAGGCGAATAACTTTCTTATTAATAGAGATAGAGACTTGCGGTTTTCTTTGATAGGCCCCATATGCCGAGGGCAAAATTATCGAAGAAAAAGATTTTCCCTGGCACGCTCGGTTTTCCCAGAACAGATACAACTTTTTTGTTTGGCGAGATAAAAATTTCGCTCCGGCGGCGATCGAACGGGTGGGGGAAAGGAAGAAAAACGACGACAAAGAAAATTTCCCCGCCTACTTGATTTTAGAGAAAACAACGGAAACTTTTTCATTTTCAGAGATAGAGACTTGGTTCCTGCTTGGATGAAAAGGGCACTGAAAAACAAAAAAAAAGTTACTCGAAACATTTTTTCTCGGCCGCCTTGATTACTTAGAAAATATCGATTTTAGCAAATCGCGACGAGCGAAGCGAGGAGCAATGGCCGGCAGAGCCCACCGGCGCCGGCCAGAGCCCACCGGCGCCGGCCAGAGCCCACCGGCGCCGGCCAGAGCCCACCGGCGCCGGCCAGAGCCCACCGGCGCCGGCCAGAGCCCACCGGCGCCGGCCAGAGCCCACCGGCGCCGGCCAGAGCCCACCGGCGCCGGCCAGAGCCCATCCTTCTTGCCAGGATTGCCGCGCGAGGCCGAAGGCCGAGTGCGGCAATAGACCAAGGGAGCGACGCACGAGGGCGAAGCCCGAGTGCGGCGCCCAACGCGACGAGCGAAGCGAGGCGCCAAAATTGACACACGAGGCCGTAGGCCGAGGGCGGCGATGAGCCGAGGGGTATCCAGCGCGGAAGGGACGTGAGGCCGCGAAGCGGCCGAACTCCCATCGTGACGAACCACGAGCGAGCCACCTAAAAGAAGCCTGTCGCGACGAGCGAAGCGAGGAGCAACGGCCGGCAGAGCCCACGCGCGAGTTACCCAAAAGAAGACTATCGCGACGAGCGAAGCGAGGAGCAATGGCCGGCAGAGCCCACGCGCGAGTTACCTAAAAGAAGGTTGCGGCGGCGAAGCCGCCGCCGGTCGCAGGCCTGGGGAGACGCCCACCCTGCGCGCAAGTGCAGGTGGGCGAATTGCTAGTTAGTATATATTAATAGCCGTTGAACGTGTTCTTTTCTAATCGAGGTCGAAAAGGTGCCCCCACTTTATACCCTAGAAGTGTTCGAGCCGGCCGCGAAGCGGCCGGCGAGAGGCAATCGAGGAAACTAGACGAAATTTAGGACAGGATAGCGCACAGGATTTTGGCCGGAAACGATCCCTCCGCTTATCGTGAACTGTTAAAGTCGCGCGATTTTCGCCGAAGAGATTCGGCTTTGAGAGAGAAGTCCGCTGTAATTTTCATCCGAAAACTGTCTCGGCCGAGAGCGCGACGAAAATGATTCTCAAGTGGGGCGGTAGGGTGAGGGAAATGGCAAAGGGAAGGAAGAGGAAGGTCAGATTAAGAGATTTAACACTTTTTCGGATTTTTAAAGAGGTAAATGCGAGAGTTATTAAGCTTTTTTCCCGAGCGAAATCGGATCGTTTTTATGTGTCGTGCTGCGCCCAAAAATTACGGCCGAAATGTCGCGAGATTGTCAGAAATTGCCCGTTTTCGTCGGGCCGTAGCCACGTTATTTAGGCTCGGGGCCGCGAGGACGGCATTTTCGAAGCTTCCCCCAAGTCTTTAGGTCAGGTTCGGACGCCTCCGGCGCCCCGGAAAAATCGAAAAATGAGCAAAAACACGCAATTTCCAAGAGTGGTTCGGGAGGCTTCTCGGACGGATTTTTTCAAAACCGCCGGGTATGAGACTTCTTCAACTTTCATATTTCGACGGATCCGAGGTTGGAATTTCCCGTCATTTACGCCAAAAATCGTCCTTTTAGGTTACCGTGAACTTTCAAACCGCGACTCGACGGTGCATACCGGGCGTCGACATGTGAATTTTTTGGCCGGCCGAAGGCGATTCGGAAAAGTTCGGGTCGTTTCGGCGAAACCCACACCTGTTGAATATTTGCAATTTCGAACTGGACGATACGGGGGTGAGAATTTGAGGTAACAGAACCGAGGATAGGCGCACCTGTTGAACGCTGGCGTTTTTTTCGAAGCGGTCGACGCGGAAGGTTGGAATCCTTGCCGCCAAAAAAAAACGTCTTTTAGGTTACGGAGAACTTTCAAACTGCGAACGCGTACCGGGTGTCTCTTTCTGGAAAATGCGATGGGCGAAAATTTTTGATTTTTGCCGCCAAAACCACGTCGCCTAGGTTATGGACGACTTTCAGACTGCGAATTTGTTGGAAATTTACGATACGACATAACCTCGAAATTCTTTAAGCGGCCGTAACTCCCGTGCCGTCAGAGATACGGGGTTGCCGTTTGTTTTGATTGTAAGCATATGGGGGGAAGAAAAAAATGGACGACGAAAATTTTTCATGGCCACCTCGATTTTGACAGAACAAATGCAACTTTGCCATCTTTAGAGATAGGAGATCCGGGTTTCCTTTGTTGGGTTGCCGGGGCGAAATGATTGAGAAACGTGAAAAAAAATTTTCCATGGCCTACTCCATTTCGCCGGAAAACACAACTTTTCCATGCGACTAGATAGAAAGACGGGACAAAGTGCGTTAGGTAGAGGATGTAAAATGACGCTGCGCCGAAAAATTTTTTTTTCCATGGCCTACTTGGATTTTTCTTAGGTGAATAACTTTCTTATTAATAGAGCTAGAGACTTGCGGTTTTCTTTGATAGGCCCCGTATGCCGAGGGCAAAATTATCGAAGAAAAAAATTTTCCATGGCACACTCGGTTTTCCCAGAACAGATACAACTTTTTTGTTTGGCGAGATAAAAATTTCGTTCCGGCGGCGATGGAACGGGTGGGGGGAAGGAAGAAAAACGACGACAAAGAAAATTTCCCCGCCTACTTGATTTTAGAGAAAACAACGGAAACTTTTTCATTTTCAGAGATAGAGACTTGGTTCCTGCTGGGATGAAAAGAGTACTAAAAAACAAAAAAAAAGTTACTCAAAACATTTTTTCTCGGCCGCCTTGATTACTTAGAAAATATCGATTTTAGCAAATCGCGACGAGCGAAGCGAGGAGCAATGGCCGGCAGAGCCCACCGGCGCCGGCCAGAGCCCATCCTTCTCGCCAGGATTGCCGCGCGAGGCCGAAGGCCGAGTGCGGCAATAGACCAAGGGAGCGACGCACGAGGGCGAAGCCCGAGTGCGGCGCCCAACGCGACGAGCGAAGCGAGGCGCCAAAATTGACGAACGAGGCCGTAGGCCGAGGGCGACAATAAGCCGAGGGGTATCCGGCGCGGGGGGGACGTGAGGCCGCGAAGCGGCCGAACTCCCATGGTGACGAACCACGAGCGAGCTACCTAAAAGAAGCCTGTCGCGACGAGCGAAGCGAGGAGCAACGGCCGGCAGAGCCCACGCGCGAGTTACCCAAAAGAAGACTGTCGCGACGAGCGAAGCGAGGAGCAATGGCCGGCAGAGCCCACGCGCGAATTACCCAAAAGAAGCCCGTCGCGACGAGCGAAGCGAGGAGCAATGGCCGGCAGAGCCCACGCGCGAGTTACCCAAAAGAAGCCCGTCGCGACGAGCGAAGCGAGGAGCAATGGCCGGCAGAGCCCACGCGCGAGTCACCTAAAAGAAGGTTGCGGCGGCGAAGCCGCCGCCGGCCGCAGGCCTGGGGAGACGCCCACCCTGCGCGCAAGCGCAGGTGGGCGAATTGCTAGTTATACTATATTAATAGCTGACTGCATTTCTATTATCGTTTTGGGCCGGAAAAAGGGTCGACTTGCTGTATTCGTTTCTCGGCGAGGCGGCCGCGAAGCGGTCGCCGAGCGGTACGCGCGCCTCCGGCCGTCCTCGCTTCATGGAACGCCCCTACTCTCGAGGTGCGAAAGCGTCTCTTCGCCGAGAAAAGACGCCAGAAGCGGGGGTAAGTTTCGGTCCTCCGGCGTCGGCGGTCGGGCGCGAGGGTGGGACAGTTCGCCGAAAATCGTCTCGGTCGGGAGCGGGGCGAAAATGATTCGTAGGTAGGGTCGTAGGGGGAAGGAAATCGCGACGGGAAGGGAGGGGAAGGTCCGGAGAAGAGATTTAACACTTTTTCGGATTTTTAAAGAGGTGAAAGCGAGAGATATTAAGCTTTTTTCCCGGCAGAAATCGGATCGTTTTTATGTAACACGCTGCGCCTAAACATTTGTCAGAAAAGTCGCGAAATTGTCAGAAATTGCCCTTTTTCGTCGGGCCGTAGCCGCGTTATTTAGGCTCGGGGCCGCGAGGTCGCAATTTTTAAAGCTTCCTCCATGTCTTCGGGTCATGTTCGGACGGCTCCGGTGCCCCGGAAAAATCGAGAAATAAGAAGAAACACGCAATTTCCGAGAGTGGTTCCGGAGGTTTCTCGGACGGATTTTTTCGAGACCGCCGGGTATGAGATTTCTTCGACTTTCAAATCTTGACGGGCCGGAGGTTGGAATTTCCCGTCAGGTACGCCAAAAATCGTCCTTTTAGGTTACGGCGAGCTTTCAAACCGCGACTCGAAGGTGCATACCGGGCGTCGACATGTGAATTTTCGGGCCGGCCGAAGGCGATTCGGAAAAGTTCGGGTCGTCTCGGTGAAAGCCGCACCTGTTGAATATTTGCAATTTCGAACTGGACGATACGGGGGTGAGAATTTGAGGTAACGGAACCGAGAGTAGGCGCACCTGTTGAACGCTGGCGTTTTTTTTTTCGAAGCGGTCGACGCGGAAGGTTGGAATTCTGGCCGCCAAAAAAAACCGTCTTTTAGGTTACGGAGAACTTTCAAACTGCGAATGCGTACCGGGTGTCTCTTTCTGGAAAATGCGATGGGCGAAAATTTTTGATTTTTGCCGCCAAAACCACGTCCCCTAGGTTATGGACGACTTTCAGACTGCGAATTTAACTAATTTCCAAGACACAACATAACCTGGAAATTCTTTAAGCGGCCGTAACTCCTATGCCGTCAGAGATACGGGGTTGCCGTTTGTTTTGATTGTAAGCAGATAGGGAGAGGAAAAAAATGGACGACGAAAATTTTCCATGGCCACCTCGATTTTGACAAAACAAATGCAACTTTGCTATCTTTAGTGATAGGAGATCCGGGTTTCCTTTGTTGGGTTGCCCGGGCGAAATGATTGAGAAATGTGAAAAAAAAAATTTTATGGCCTACTTGATTTCGCCGGAAAATACAACTTTTCTATGCGACGAGATAGAAAGACGGGACAAAGTGCGTTAGGTAGAGGATGTAAAATGACGCTGCGCCGAAAAAATTTTTTTTCCATGGCCTACTTGGATTATTCTTAGGTGAATAACTTTCTTATTATTAAGATAGAGACTTGCGGTTTTCTTTGATCGGCCCCATATACCGAGGGGAAAATTATCGAAAAAAAAAATTTTCCCATGGCACACTCTGTTTTCCCACAACAGATACAACTTTTTTGTTTGGCGAGATAAAAATTTCGTTCCGGCGGCGATCGAACGGGTGGGGGGAAGGGAGAAAAACGACGGTAAAGAAAATTTTCCCGCCTACTTGGTTTTAGAGAAAACAACGAAAACTTCTTTATTCATAGAGTTCGGAAAATATGAAAAGTGCGTTGTTACTCTCTGAAGAAACCCTGTAAATTTTGTCTGAGAAAAATTTTTCCTACGCCCACTATATTTTCGAGAAAACGCGTGCAACTTTTTCGTTTTCAAAGGTAGAAACTTGGTTTCTTCGGCGATGTAAGGGGCACGCGAAAGTAAATAAAAGTTACCCGAAACGATTTTTTTCCAATCTACTTGATCCTCGAGAAAAACGATAAAACGGATTCCCGGGACTTGGCCGTTTTTTTTGAGCGGTTTTTTTTAAGAACCCTCAGGTATACAAGACTTTTAGAATTTCAAACGTTAAAAATGATGGCTAACCTATTTTCGGGTTAGGTTAGACGTCACTATGCGACTTGGGAAAGCATAGCGTCGATATGAACGATTCAATATTCAGTTAGGAGGGAAGAGAATCGACGCGGGTAACTGCCCTTTTTTTGGACACCCTGTATATTTGTGTCGAAAAAAAAATTCTCCCCCGCGCGCCCCCCCGTTCTCCTGAAAGCCCAACTCCCTTACGGACGCGAATGCCTTCCTTCCAACTGGCTTGGGTAGAAGGGAAGAGAATCGGCGCGGGTAACTGCCCTTTTTTGGACACCTCGTATATTTGTGTCGAAAAAAAAAATTTTCCCCCGCGCCACCCCCGTCCTCCTGAAAGCCCAACTCCCTTACGGACGCGTATGCCCTCCTTCCAACTGGCTTGGGTAGGAGGGAAGCGAATCGACGCGGGTAACTGCCCTTTTTTGGACACCCCGTATATTTGTGTCGAAAAAAATTTCTCCCCCGCGCGCCCCTCCGTCCTCCTGAAAGCCCAACTCCCTTACGGACGCGTATGCCTTCCTTCCAACTGGCTTGGGTAGGAGGGAAGCGAATCGACGCGGGTAACTGCCCTTTTTTTGGACACCCTGTATATTCGTGTCGAAAAAAAAAATTCTCCACCGCGCGCCCCCCCGTCCTCCTGAAAGCCCAACTCCCTTACGGACGCGTATGCCTTTCTTCCAACTGGCTTGGGTAGGAGGGAAGCGAATCGAAGCGGGTAACTGCCCTTTTTTTGGACACCCTGTATATTCGTGTCGAAAAAAAAATTCTCCCCCGCGCGCCCCCCCGTCCTCCTGAAAGCCCAACTCCCTTACGGACGCGTATGCCTTCCTTCCAACTGGCTTGGGTAGGAGGGAAGCGAATCGGCGCGGGTAATTGCCCTTTTTTGGACACCCTGTATAATCGTGTTGAAAAAAATTTGCCTCCGCTACTTGGTTTTCGAGAAAATACGCGCAACTTTTTTATTTTCAGAGATTGGAATAAACGGAGAAGTGCACGATCACTTTCTCGCAACACCCTGTATATTTTACCCGAAAAACATTTTTCGTCCACCTGCTGTATTTTCTAGAAAACGCGTGCTACATTTTCGTTTTCAAAGGTAGAAACTTGGTTCCTTCGGGGATGTAAAGGGCACGCGAAACAAAATATAAGTTACTTGAAACAATTTTTTCCAGCCTACTTGATTTTCAAGAAAAACGATAAAACAGATTCCCGGGACTTAGCCATTTTTTGAGAAGATTTTTTCTTTCAGAACCCTCGGTATACGAGACTTTTATACTTTCAAAATGATGGCTAACCTACATTCAAGTCAGTTTCCTATGACAGGGTTGTTGCCTGCAAACGAAATGAACTTTCTCATTACTGGAGATAGACTTCCGGTTTTTCTCGATCGGCCCCAAATGCCAAGGGGAAAATTATCGAAAAGAAAATTTTTCCACCGCACGCTCGGTTTTCCCAGAACAGACACAACTCTTTTGTTTGGCGAGATAAAAATTTCGCTTCTGCTGGTATGGAATGTGTACGGGAAAGAAAGGGAGCCGACGTGAAAAAAAATTCCCCCGCCTACTTGGTTTTCGAGAAAATACGCGAAACTTTTTCATTTTCGGAGATAGGAAAAAACGGAAACGTGCACGCACACTTTCTCGCAACACCCTGTATATTTTACCCGAAAAAAATTTTTCGTCCACCTACTGGATTTTCGAGAAAACGCGTGCTACATTTTCGATTTCAAACGTAGAAACTTGGTTCCTTCTGGGATGTAAAGGACACGCGAAAGAAAATATAAGTTACTTGAAACAATTTTTTTCAGCCTACTTGATTTTCAAGAAAAACGATAAAACAGATTCCCGGGACTTAGCCGTTTTTTGAGAAGATTTTTTCTTTCAGAACCCTCAGGTATACGAGACTTTTATACTTTCAAAATGATGGCTAACCTACATTCAGGTTAGATTCCTATGACAGGGGTGTATAGCAAAGTAAATGATCCAGGGGTTAGGATCAGACGTCGATATGCGACTTGGTGTACCGGGTGTCTCTTTCTGGAAAATGTGATGGGCGAAACAACGTGGAATTTTACGATGCATTTCGGAGGTTAGATTCGCCGTCAGTCGCGCCTTCGAGGTTATGGCGGGAAGTCAAACCGCCACTTGAGGGTGCATATACTCGGAGTCGACGTGCGGATTTTTTCGACGGCCGAAGAACTCGCACCTGTTAAATATCTGCGACTTCGAAATGGACGTATACGGGTGTGACAATTTCAAGTTACCGAACACCTGTTGAATATTTGCGCTTTTTCGAAGCTGTCGACGCGGAGGGTTTGTTTTTTTGATTTTTGCCGCCAAAACATCGTCCCTTAGGTTATGGACGACTTTCAGGCTGCGAATTTAGTTGGAAATTTACGATACAACATAACCTCGAAATTCTTTAAGCGGCCGTAACTCCTATGCCGCTAGAGATACGGGGTTGCCGTTTGTTTTGATTGTAAGCAGATGGGGGAGGAAAAAAATGGACGACGAAAATTTTCCATGGCCACCTCGATTTTGACAGAACAAATGCAACTTTGCTATCTTTAGAGATAGGAGATCCGGGTTTCCTTTGTTGGGATGCCGGGGCGAAATGATTGAGAAATGTGAAAAAAAAATTCCATGGCCTACTCGGTTCCGCCGGAAAACACAACTTTTCTATGCGACGAGATAGAAAGACGGGACAAAGTGCGTTAGGTAGAGGATGTAAATGGCCGGCAGAGCCCACGCGCGAATTACGCAAAAGAAGCCCGTCGCGACGAGCAAAGCGAGGAGCAATGGTCAGCAGCGCCCACGCGCGAGTTACCCAAAAGAAGCCTGTCGCGACGAGCGAAGCGAGGAGCAATGGCCGGCAGCGCCCACGCGCGAGTTACCCAAAAGAAGCCTGTCGCGACGAGCGAAGCGAGGAGCAAGGGCCGGCAGAGCCCACGCGCGAGTTACCCAAAAGAAGCCTGGCGCGACGAGCGAAGCGAGGAGCAATGGCCGGCAGAGCCCTCGCGCGAGTTACCCAGAAGAAGCCTGTCGCGACGAGCGAAGCGAGGAGCAATGGCCGGCAGAGCCCACGCGCGAGTTACCCAGAAGAAGCCTGTCGCGACGAGCGAAGCGAGGAGCAATGGCCGGCAGCGCCCACGCGCGAGTTACCCAAAAGAAGCCTGTTGCGACGAGCGAAGCGAGGAGCAATGGCCGGCAGCGCCCACGCGCGAGTTACCCAAAAGAAGCCTGTCGCGACGAGCGAAGCGAGGAGCAAGGGCCGGCAGAGCCCACGCGCGAGTTACCCAAAAGAAGCCTGGCGCGACGAGCGAAGCGAGGAGCAATGGCCGGCAGAGCCCACGCGCGAGTTACCCAGAAGAAGCCTGTCGCGACGAGCGAAGCGAGGAGCAATGGCCGGCAGGGCCCTCGCGCGAGTTACCCAGAAGAAGCCTGTCGCGACGAGCGAAGCGAGGAGCAATGGCCGGCAGAGCCCACGCGCGAGTTACCCAGAAGAAGCCTGTCGCGACGAGCGAAGCGAGGAGCAATGTACGGCAGAGCCCACGCGCGAGTTACCCAGAAGAAGCCTGTCGCGACGAGCGAAGCGAGGAGCAATGGCCGGCAGAGCCCATCCGTCTCGCGCGAGGCCGAAGGCCGAGTGCGGCAATAAGCCAAGGGAGCGCCGCACGAGGCCGAAGGCCGAGCGTGGCGCCCAGTGCAACAAGCGAAGCGAGGCCGAAGTCCGAGAGGCAATAATTTGAGGGGTATCGATTGCGAGGGGGATGTGAGGCCGCGAAGCGGCTGAACTTCGGCGGCGGCGAAGCCGCCGCACTGACCAGACGTTCAAAGTTCCCGCGTGAGTTGTAGTAAAGAAGGTTGCGGCGGCGAAGCCGCCGCTTGCCGCAGGCCTGGGGAGACGCCCAACATGCGCGCCAGCGCAGGTGGGCGAATTGCTATTTATACTATATTAATAGACGACTGCATTTTTAATATCATTATCGGGCTAAAAACGGCCGAAAAGTACCGTTTGTATTCGGCCTTTTTAGGGGAGGGGAGGCCGCGAAGCGGCCGACCTTCGTCGTTCGCGGGTAGGGGAGGGACGGGCGCAGTGCGGAAACGCAATCTCGAGGCCGGGGGAAGTTTCTGCGCTTCAATACGGCCGCCAGAAGTGGCGGTAAATCGGGCGCCTCGAGGATGCGGTAGGGTTTTGGGGTGGGACAGTTCCACCGAAAACTCTCCCGGACGGGAGCGAGGCGAAGAAAATGCTTAAATAGGGTCGTAGGGTGAGGGAAATCGCAACGGGATGCAAGAGGAAGGTCCGATTAAGAGATTTAACACTTTTTCCAATTTTTAAAGAGGTAAATGCGAGAGTTATTAAGCTTTTTTCCCGAGAGAAATCGGATCGTTTTTATGTGTCGTGCTGCGCCCAAAAATTTGTCAGAAAAGTCGCGAAATTGTCAGAAATTGCCCGTTTTCGTCGGGCCGTAGCCACGTTATTTAAGCTCGGGGCCGCGAGGACGGCATTTTTGAAGCTTCCCCCATGTCTTCAGGTCAGGTTCAGATGCCTCCGGTGCCCCGGAAAAATCGAGAAATAAGAGGAAACGCGTAATTTCCGAGAGTGGTTCCGGAGGCTTCTCGGACGGATTTTTGCGAGACCGCCGGGTATGAGATTTCTTCGACTTTCATATTTTGACGGGCCGGAGGTTGGAATTTCCCGTCAGGTACGCCAAAAATCGCCCTTTTAGGTTACGGGGAGCTTTCAAACCGCGACTTGACGGTGCATACCGGGCGTCGACATGCGCGTTTTTTCGCCGGCCGGAGACCTCGCACCTGTTGAATATCTGCGATTCCGAAATGGACGTATACTGGGGGTGAGGATTTCAAGTTACCGAACACCTGTTGAATATTTGCGCTTTTTCGAAGCGGTCGACGAGGAGGGTTGGAATTTTTGATTTTTGCCGCCAAAACAACGTCCCTTAGGTTATGGACGAATTTCAGACTGAGAATTTAGTTGGAAATTTACGATACAACATAACCTCGAAATTATTTAAGCTGCCGTAACTTCTGTGCCGTTAGAGATACGGGGTTGCCGTTTGTTTTGATTGTAAGCATATGGGGGGAGGAAAAGAATGGACGACGAAAATTTTTCATGGCCAACTCGACTTTGACAGAACAAATGCAACTTTGCTATCTTTAGAGATAGGAGATTCGGGTTTCCTTTGTTGGGTTGCCAGGGCGAAATGATTGAGAAATGTGAAAAAAAAAAATTTCCATGGCCTACTCGATTTCGCCGGAAAACACAACTTTTCTATGCGACGAGATAGAAAGACGGGACAAAGTGCGTTAGGTAGAGCATGTAAAATGACGCTGCGCCGAAAATTTTTTTTCCATGGCCTACTTGGATTTTTCTTAAGTGAATAACTTTCTTATTAATAGAGATAGAGACTTGCGGTTTTCTTTGATCGGCCCCATATGCCGAGGGGAAAATTATCGAAGAAAAAAATTTTCCATGGCACACTCTGTTTTCCCGGAACAGATACAACTTTTTTGTTTGGCGAGATAACAATTTCGTTCCGGCGGCGATAGAACGGGTGGGGGGAAGGAAGAAAAACGACGATAAAGAAAATTTCCCCGCCTACTTGATTTTAGGGAAGACAACGGAAACTTTTTCATTTTCAGAGATAGAGGCTTTGCTCCTGCTGGGATGTAAAGGGCACTGAAAAACAAAAAAAAGTTACTCGAAACATTTTTTCTCAGCCGCCTTGATTACTTAGAAAATATCGATTTTCGCAAATCGCGACGAGAGATAGACTTGCGTTTTTTTTGATCGGCCCCAAATGCCAGCGAGAAAATTATCGAAAAGAAAAATTTTTCCACCGCATGCGCGATTTCCCAGAACAGACACAACTTTTTTGTTAGGCGAGATAAAAATTTCGCTTCTGCTGCTGTGGAATGTGTATGGGAAGGGAAGACACCGACGTGAAAGAAATGTTCCCCGCCTACTTGGTTTTCGAGAAAATACGGACAACTTTTTCATTTTCGGACATAGGAAAAAAACGGAAAAGTGCACGCTCACTTTCTCGAAACACCCTGTATATTTAATCCGAAAAAAATTTTTCGTCCACCACCTATAGATTTTCGAGAAAACGCGTGCAACATTTTCGTTTTCAAAGGTAGAAATTTGATTCCTTGGGGGATGTAAAGGGCAGGCGAAAGTAAATAAAAGTTACTCGAAACAATTTTTTCCCAACATACTACAATTTCAAGAAAAACGTCAAGACAGATTCCCGGGACTTAGCTGTTTTTTGAGCGGATTTTTTTTTCAGAACCCTCCGGTATATAAAACTTTTACACTTTCAAACGTTAAAAATGATGGCTAACCTATTTTCAGATTAGGTTAGACGTCACTATGCGCCTTGGGAAAGCCTACCTGGCGTCGATATGAGACTTTCGCATTTTGCAGTTTGTGTTCATTTTGGATGGTTTTAAGCGAAGCGAGGAGCAATGGCCGGCAGAGCCCACGCGCGAGTTACCCAAAAGAAGCCTGTCGCGACGAGCGAAGCGAGGAGCAATGTACGGCAGAGCCCACGCGCGAGTTACCCAAAAGAAGCCTGTCGCGACGAGCGAAGCGAGGAGCAATGGCCGGCAGAGCCCACGCGCGAGTTACCCAAAAGAAGCCTGTCGCGACGAGCGAAGCGAGGAGCAATGTACGGCAGAGCCCAGGCGCGAGTTACCGAAAAGAAGCCTGTCGCGACGAGCGAAGCGAGGAGCAATGTACGGCAGAGCCCACGCGCGAGTTACCCAAAAGAAGCCTGTCGCGACCAGCGAAGCGAGGAGCAATGGCCGGCAGAGCCCACGCGCGAGTTACCCAAAAGAAGCCTGTCGCGACGAGCGAAGCGAGGAGCAATGTACGGCAGAGCCCACGCGCGAGTTACCCGAAAGAAGCCTGTCGCGACGAGCGAAGCGAGGAGCAATGGCCGGCAGAGCGCACGCGCGAGTTACCCAAAAGAAGCCTGTCGCGACGAGCGAAGCGAGGAGCAATGGCCGGCAGAGCCCACGCGCGAGTTACCCAAAAGAAGCCTGTCGCGACGAGCGAAGCGAGGAGCAATAGCTGGCAGAGCGCACGCGCGAGTTACCCGAAAGAAGCCTGTCGCGACGAGCGAAGCGAGGAGCAATGTACGGCGGAGCCCACGCGCGAGTTACCCAAAAGAAGCCTGTCGCGACGAGCGAAGCGAGGAGCAATGGCCGGCAGAGCCCACGCGCGAGTTACCCAAAAGAAGCCGGTCGCGACGAGCGAAGCGAGGAGCAATGGCCGGCAGAGCCCACGCGCCGAGTTACCCGAAAGAAGCCTGTCGCGACGAGCGAAGCGAGGAGCAATGGCCGGCAGAGCCCACGCGCGAGTTACCCAAAAGAAGCCCGTCGCGACGAGCGAAGCGAGGAGCAATGGCCGGCAGAGCCCACGCGCGAGTTACCCGAAAGAAGCCTGTCGCGACGAGCGAAGCGAGGAGCAATAGCCGGCAGAGCTCACGCGCGAGTCGCCCAAAAGAAGCCTGTCGCGACGAGCGAAGCGAGGAGCAATGTTCGGCAGAGCCCACGCGCGACTTACCCAAAAGAAGCCTGTCGCGACGAGCGAAGCGAGGAGCAATGGCCGGCAGAGCGCACGCGCGAGTTACCCGAAAGAAGCCTGTCGCGACGAGCGAAGCGAGGAGCAATGTACGGCGGAGCCCACGCGCGAGTTACCCAAAAGAAGCATGTCGCGACGAGCGAAGCGAGGAGCAATGGCCGGCAGAGCCCACGCGCGAGTTACCCAAAAGAAGCCCGTCGCGACGAGCGAAGCGAGGAGCAATGGCCGGCAGAGCCCACGCGCGAGTTACCCAAAAGAAGCCGGTCGCGACGAGCGAAGCGAGGAGCAATGGCCGGCAGAGCCCACGCGCGAGTTACCCGAAAGAAGCCTGTCGCGACGAGCGAAGCGAGGAGCAATGGCCGGCAGAGCTCACGCGCGAGTCGCCCAAAAGAAGCCTGTCGCAACGAGCGAAGCGAGGAGCAATGTTCGGCAGAGCCCACGCGCGACTTACCCAAAAGAAGCCTGTCGCGACGAGCGAAGCGAGGAGCAATGGCCGGCAGAGCCCACGCGCGAGTTACCCAAAAGAAGCCTGTCGCGACGAGCGAAGCGAGGAGCAATGTACGGCAGAGCCCACGCGCGAGTTACCCAAAAGAAGCCTGTCGCGACAAGCGAAGCGAGGAGCAATGGCCGGCAGAGCCCACGCGCGAGTCGCCCAAAAGAAGCCTGTCGCGACGAGCGAAGCGAGGAGCAATGGCCGGCAGAGCCCACGCGCGAGTCGCCCAAAAGAAGCCTGTCGCGACGAGCGAAGCGAGGAGCAATGTCCGGCAGAGCCCACGCGCGAGCTACCCAAAAGAAGCCTGTCGCGACGAGTGAAGCGAGGAGCAATGGCCGGCAGAGCCCACGCGCGAGTTACTTAAAAGAAGCCTGTCGCGACGAGCGAAGCGAGGAGCAATGTTCGGTAGAGCCCACGCGCGACTTACCCAAAAGAAGCCTGTCGCGACGAGCGAAGCGAGGAGCAATGGCCGGCAGAGCCCATCCGTCTCGCGCGGTAATAAGCTTAGGGAGCGCCGCACGAGGCCGAAGGCCGAGTGTGGCGCCCAGTGCAACAATCGAAGCGAGGCCGAAGTCCGAGAGGGGCAATAATTTGAGGGGTATCCATTGCGAGGGGGATGTGAGGTCGCGAAGCGGCCGAACTTCGGCGGCGGCGAAGCCGCCGCACTGACCAGACGTTCAAAGTCCCCGCGTGAGTTGGAGTAAAGAAGGTTGCGGCGGCGAAGCCGCCGCCCGCCGCAGGCCTGGGGAGACGCCCAACCTGCGCGCCAGCGCAGGTGGGCGAATTGCTAGTTATACATTATTATTAAATTAACAGTACTACTCTGTCGATTGATGGCCATTGCGCTATAATAAAAATGTAGTTTAAGAAAGATTCCTCTTTGTTCTCTCCACGCCCCAGGGGAGGCGTGCCGGGTATTCCGAATAAAAAGTTACAGGAAAAGAAAGTGGAAAAGTGCGGGCACATGTTTATAAGAAGAAAAGCATAACAGAAAGCCTCAGAAACCGAAGAAAAAGAAGGTCATTGACAAAGGGAAGATCAGCGACAAGAAGAAGACAGTGAAGAGGGCTTTGAATCTGGAAAGGGCGCGGAAGAATCGGAAGAAACAATAGAAGAGGAAAAAAAAGAAGTTATAGTTACCGTACACCCGAAGACGTTCGCAGGACGAGCAGGAGAGAATGAAGAAGAGTTTTTACGGCAGTTTAGAAGGGCTGCAAAGGCGAATCGATGGTCGGAAGAAACCAAGCTCCTGCAGTTGCCTTGTTATTTGGAGGCGGCTGCTTTGGACTACTTTGGAAGTGTTGAAGAAGAATGCCAAGACTACATGGCTGCAAAGAACAAGTTAAAGGGTACTTTCAAAAATGCAACATTAGCCGAACAATACAACTTCAGACTAATGACGAGACGACAAGGAGAAACGGAAGATTTGTGGAATTTTTATCACATCTTGAAGCTGTGCAACATGGTAAATCCCACCATGTCGGAGGCGGCGAAGATAGGGTTCATTCTGCAAGGACTGAAGCCCAAGATCTTGGAAAAGGTCAATTTGACGGAGAATTCAACGCTGGAGGAGTTTAGGAAGAACCTACAGAAGGTAGAGGTTACCGAGTTCATGGTAGGGCCCTCCACGGCAGCCACGACATCAGCAGGGACGTCAGCCACGTTTCCATCTACGTCCAGGCCAGCCAGAGACACCACGGCAGCAGAGAGGGAAATGGAGGAGCTCAGACGAAGGATCCAACAACTGGAGTACAGAAATACGAACAGGTCGGTGTCACAATTTCGTCCAAGTATAGGCCAAATTTTTAGGGCTATAAAAAAAAACATAAAATTCGAGCCGCGAACTCCCGATGGCAAAGTGACTTGTTTTCGTTGTGGTCACTATGCTAGAAATTGCTTTTGTAACTCTAGAACCCACAAAAAACAAAACTTGCAGATTTCGAAAGAGGTATCTTAAGAGTGTTTGTACTTACGTTATTCAAGAAAGTAGTTTTGATCCGATAGAAATAAAGGGAAAAATTTAAAATAGAGATGTTACTTTCATTTTAGATACAAAGAGAGTTTAGGCCATACGATAGTTACTTTTTAAACAGGGGTTTAAAAATCGAAGAAGTTCAGTTGGAAAAGTCTCTTATATCAGTAACAAATAACACGGATATAGAGATTATAGTTTTTCGAGGGACGTGTTTAGGAGAAGTGACAGATTTCGATAGTTTTGAGGAATTCCCGTTAAAAGCGGATGTAAATGTAGTAGGTGTTGAGGAGAAAAAAGTTGAAGTATTTCCTGGATTTATTCAGAAGGATAGAAATGAAGTTAAAAGTTCTTTTGTTCTTTATCACGAAAGTGATGTCTTTTATTCGGATGTAAAGGAGATAGGGGTAAAGATAAATGAAAAGTTAGAGGAAAAGCAACAGGAAGGGCTACTGAAATTGCTACATGAATTTAGAAATGTTTTTGCCCCTAGTAATTTGGAATTAGGTAGGACAGATGTGTGTGAACAAACCATACATACAGGCGATGCATTGCCGATACACCAGACCCCGTATCGTATTTTGCAGCGCGAAAGGGAGATAATTGCGAGTCAAATTTAAGAAATGTTAGAGGCGGATATTATAAGAAAATCCTACAGCCCATGGGCGGCACCGGTATTGTTGGTAAGGAAAAAAGATGGACATTGGCGTTTTTGTGTAGATTACAGAAAATTAAATGTCAGCTTTGAATGATTCCAAATACTTTAGTTCTCTAGATTTATTCTCAGGGTATTGGCAAATTAAAATTGCAGAAAAAGATAAGCCAAAAACAGCTTTTATTGTTTCGGATGGGTTGTATGAATTTAATGTGTTACCGTTTGGATTAGCATCCAGTCCAACATGTTTTCAGAGGTGTATGGGCCAATTTTTAGCAGGATTAAAGTACAATACGTGTATTGTTTATCTAGATGGACGATTTAGTCAAAGGTAGCAGTTTTGATGATCATTTGGACAAATTAAGGGAAGTGGTATTAAGATTTCGCAAAGCAAAAGTGAAATTAAAACCAAGTAAACATTTTAGGTTACGTTGCTAGTAATTTTGGTTTATCGCCAGATCCAGATAAGTTAACAGCAGTTTCCAATTTTCCAGTTCCTAAAAAAGTAAAGGACGTGCAATCCTTCCTAGGACTTGCAAGTTACTATAAAAAATTTATACAACATTTTTCTGACATAGCTAGACCATTAACCCTTTTGACTGTAAAAAATGTAAAGTTTACTTGGAAAAATGAGCACCAAAAAGCTTTCGAAGAATTAAAATTTAAATTGATAATTACCGTTTTACATCATTTCAAACTGATGCTAGTGACTTTGGGATAGGTGCCGTTATCTTACAAACGGACGACACTGGTTCGCATTCTGTAGCCTACGCTTCGAGACGCTTATCGTCACCAGATATGAAATACCACACGACGGAAAAAGAGCTACTAGCAGTAATTTACGGTATCGGATATTTTAGGCATTATTTGTGGGGAAAGAAGTTTAAAATTGTGGTTGATCACCATGCGTTGTGTTTTTTACATAAAAATAAATATTTGTCGGGTAGACATGCAAGATGGGCTATCAAATTACAAGATTACGATTTTTGAAATTGTCCATAAAAGCGGAAAAAAGCATTTGGATGCTGACGGTTTGTCTAGAAATCCTGTTTTCGAGCCTAGAGAAACGGACACCGACGCCACGGAAATTTCTGTTTGCGCATTTGAAATTGAGGACATTGCAAAATTGCAACGCACGGACGAAAAGTTGAACGACATTATGAATGCAATTCAAAACCCGGCAAGTGTAGACTCAAAATTAGCTAAACAAACGAGAAGTTATAACAAACCGAGGTCTGCTATAGCTGGGTCTGTTCAATAAAACCTTGTTACCTTAGTAAAATAAATATGATTTATTATTTACAATAATTTGTGAGATATTACAATTTTAATTAGATGACAACCATAAAAAGTAAATCAACTTTAATACAAAGTTAAATTTGAGCAACTATGTAACTACAGGGAAATACCAAGGAAATAGAGTTAAATTTTAGTTAAAAGTTGGTTTGGAGCAAAAAGTGAAATTGTTGTTACAAATGCTCTGACTGTTCAGCTATAATTATTATTCCTCTGAATAATAAGTTTGAACTCCGTTTTCAGCCGCTTACGCTCAAAACGAGGCTTGTTGTAGTGCGGGGCGAGGCTAGGGCTTCCTCCGGTCCTTGTCTGCTCGTGTAGGCGCTGCTGTTGTTGTGGCTAGCAAATATCTCAGTGGTTTCGCCGAAGTAGAGCTGACCAGGAATCCACATCTATGCCAACGCAACTCCTCTCTATGCCTACGCAACTCTCGTTACGTTGTTCGTCGTCAGAGGGCTGTGGTCGTAGCGTCCTCAGAGATGGTGTGCAAGCATGAACAAATCAGAGAGAAAATAGCATTAGACAAGGCCTTCTACAAAAATTTATAAACCAATAGGTTACGATTAATATTTAAACTTGAAATATGATACCAAGATTTTAGATGGTTAGAACTATACTGGTTAGAACTATACTAAAGTATGGGGAACTATGCATAGTTTTTAAATTTTTCGATAATTAATATAATTTAACTGACCAGAATAGCAAAGTGCTTAATATTTAATTAAAAGAAAAAAATTGTGAGAATGCTCCAGCCCGAATTTAATGAAAATTATTATATTCTAAATCAAATTTTACGCCACAAAAATTTATTTGAGACTTGAAAGGTAAGTACAGAATTTAAGAAAGCTGATGAAACTACAGCCAATACGAATTACTAAAGAAAACTGAAAACATCGGTGTCAGATTTATCTGAGTGGCTCCGTACTACAGAATCGAGACTTAACCCGAAAAATAAGAAAGTAACGTGTGACTAATTTAACCAAAACTTCAAAATATTCAACCAGAAAACAACCGCGAGATGGTGGGTATTCAAAGAAGGACAGTGTTATGTTTTTGAGTCAAAGATGGCCGGGGCCTTGGACGAAATGAGTCCTTCAAAAAACAGCAATTCGATAAGAAAACAACCGCAAGATGGTGGGTATTCAAAGAAGGACAGTGCTATGTTTTTGAGTTAAAGATGGCCGGGGCCTTGGACGAAATGAGTCCTTCAAAAAAAACAGCACGTCAAAAAACGCTACAGGTGAGTAGTAAAGTCGCTGAATTAAGTAAAAATCAAAAGAAATTACTCACCTGTAGGGTTTTCCAGGAGAAACAGCCACCACCTGCTCGCTGTGTCCCGCGCTTCATCAGCTACGCAGCCAAAAAGGAAGGGCCTCGTGCAAGCGTCGTTACCTCACGATGCCGTGAACATAGAAAAACAGAAAAACCCGAAAATATTAGTCACACCAAGTCAATCCCCGATATAAAACTACAAAACCACTCAAACAAATCACCGATGGCAAAAATTGAGCGAGATAAATGCCGAAAAATCGAAAATTTGGCGGGAAATAGGCAGATGCCTCTGCGAACTTAATACAAGCGAAGACCGTAGCAAACTCCCCTGTAAAATTGGACCCTCCCGGCTGGTGGCCGGCAGGACCTACGTCATCCGTCCGCTCTCGACCAATCAGGTTGTAGCACGAAACGTATTTAATAAACTAAATAGTGTTTATGTTCAAATTATGCATTAAAAGAACCGAAAAATCGAGTAATTCATAATATAGATTTTTAATTACATACCTGCTGATAAACACACACACACTTGAATTTTCGCATTTTGAATCTGCACAGGGTTCGAGGCTAGGTGGAAGTATGCGGCCATTGACCATATGACGCGCGAAAATTTGAATTATTTGAAATGATTTAAATTTTAAAATTTAAAAAAATCGTAATAAAATTGAATACAATATTGTAAACGAATTGAAACTGTACGAAAAATAAATTAGTTATTAAGAATGAGATATATGTTTGAAAATAATGACTTTATGTTAATATCAAAATATAAAAAGGAGTAACGGATTTTGAAATCGAAAAATTCGTTACAAAGTTACGCGCTTGAAAATGGCGTTCTTTACAAAAAAACAATTCAGTCCACAGGGGGCTTCAAAATTATTAGTCGTTCCAGAGAAAATAAAAAAGGAAATTTTGTTATGTTTCCACGACGACCCGTTGTCGGGAGCGCACTTAGGTTTTACTAAAACTTTTGGCAAAATAAAAAATCGTTATTTTTGGCCAAACATGTATGAAGAAGTAGAAAAGTACGTAATATCGTGCATTACTTGTCAACACAGGAAAAACGTCAATAAGCACAACCAGGTTTGTTACAGCCGATTAAAGTAGGCGAACCCTTTCAAAAAATTGGTAAAGACATTTTGGGACCATTTCAAAAATCTAGTCAGGGGAATACCTGTATAGTTACTGCAATGTATTATTCGACGAAGTGGGCTGAAGCCAAAGCTCTTAGGGTAGGAACCGCACGGATGTCCAGAACAGATAATAAGTGATAGGGAAAAATGTTTTACGTCTAATTTAGTGACCGAATTACTAAAAGGTATAGGTAGCCATTCTACTTTTACCACCGCATACCATCCTAAAACAAACGACCTTGTAGAACACTACAACGGTACTTTAGCTACAATGTTGTCCATGTACGTTAGTACAGATCAAAAAGATTGGGATACTTATATACCTTTAGTAACATTTGCCCACAATACTTCCCCTCAGGAAACAACAAAGGAGTCACCTTTTTTAGTGTACGGTAGAGAAGCTAGATTGCCAATAGATGTTGTGTTAGGTGCTAATAAGGAAAATTCCAGTGAGGTAGTAGAGTTATTACAAAAAATAAAGGACACGCGAGAAAAAGTAGTGAAAAAGATGGAAAAAGAACAGAAAAAACAAAAAGATAGGTACGATAGGAGTCATAGACATGTCGAATATAAGTCAGGTGATAAAGTTTTTGTGTATACGCCGATTAGAAAAGTCGGTAAGTCGGAAAAGTTATTGCATAGGTGGTTTTGACTCTATGAAGTTGTATAAAAAGTTAATGACGTTAATTATAAGGTAAAAATTGTTAAAGGAAGGAAAAATTTTGATGGCACGATACATGTAGACCGATTAAAAAAGTAGGTAGGTATAAATCGCCTTGCTTATTGCTTAAATTGTTTAAGTATTGGGTAAGTTTAAGTGTTACGAGTTATTGAAGCATATGCAATAATAAAACGATATAGTTTTACTTTTAGTTTACATTAAATTTAAGTCGTCAGCAAAAGTGATTGCTATTTACGGAAGCGCTCAAGGGCCAGCCGAGTTTTTTTTATAACTGACTATAGTCAGATAACAACTGATTATAGTCAGTTGTTATCTGGCTATAGTCAGTTGATATCTGGCTATAGTCAGTTGTTATCTGACTATAGTCAGTTGTTATCTGACTATAGTCAGTTATAAAAAAACTCGGCTGGCCCTTGAGCGCTTCCGTAAATTAGCAATCACTTTTGCTGACGACTTAAATTTAATGTAAACTAAAAGTAAAACTATATCGTTTTATTATTGCATATGCTTCAATAACTAACAACTGACTATAGCCAGATAACAATACACATAATATGTGTATAGGTCTAAACGTTATTAGCCTACGCAGACGCACATCGCCCAGCTAACAGGGAGACTTGTTGGTGTTGGTATAGACATACAGACTGCGTTGTTGGAAAGTGGCTGGAAAATGGATTTAAAAACGTTCCTAATCGACAGGGGATTAAATGAAATTGCAAATACTTTACAAAGAGAAAAGGTAAGCAAAGTAATCTATTTAACAGTAGTTTTTATAGGTACCTACCTACTGAAATAATACTTACATGCTTTAATGGGTACAGAGGTACTCCATATTTATAAACTGCGTGTATAAAAAAGGTAACCACAAATTCAATGTCCCAAATTAAGGCGACTTTGATTACCTCTCTCTATAGTACGTACCTAGATTCAAGTTGCTTAACTTATATGTTTTGCAGATAAAAAGGCTTTAAAGTTAACAAATAATGTTTGATGTTATAACATTAAAAATGTTTCTATTATCCTAGTACGGAACTGATCATAATGAGACGCGAGACGCCGTTTGGGGAAAAACAATTTTCGTGAAAATAGCTATACAGGGCTGTCACTTCAAAACTAGCCACCTGGAATAACTTTTAAAATACCGTGAATTTAATTTAACAAAAAACACGTCAATTTAGATTTATGGGAGGACATCTTTTACATGTATCTGCCATCTTATAGTTTCAACCCCTAAGGGAGGGTGAAAATCACATTTAAAGTTGTAACGGAATTTTTATTTTAAAAATTCCATTACCACGTTTTAAATAATAATACATCGTTATTTGTAAGATGAATCACAATTTTCGATTTATATTCATTTCTTTTGGTATGTGTGCTTGCACCCAGCGGTGAATAGATACACTAGGGTTGTTGTGGCTAAGTTTACAGTGATTCTTTGTGCATTAAGTCGAAGGTACGTTCCAACAGTTAGCACTAAGATTATTAGCAAGTAATCCGCTACGCATTTGTTGATGTCACTTGTTCAGTTCAGAGCAAATATTTTCTGCGAGTCTGGTTCCATGCCCTAGGCGGGAAGCCATCGTGAAATTCTGAAAGAAGAAACCTTTTGGTTGCTCTATGATCAGATGGCCAGATGACCTCGACAAATGCAGCCTTCTGATTGGTTTTGTTACGTTTTATTTTTTATATTACAGGATCTTTCAAAACTACCTGCGAGAGCCGTCTCGCTCTCTTTTCGATTGAATCTAAGTGTCCGGCAGGTACCTGGTGATTGCAGGAAGGCTGTGTGTCTCGATTTAATTATCTCCTTTTATCGGCTTCCTGTTATCTCCATTTGGGAATATTGAGTGCTTATATTGTGTTTAATTGTTTGCTGCAGCGGAATAAAACCGTATTTTTCCGTTTTTCATGTGAAATCTCGACCTGGCGCACCTGGAGTAGTTTTGAAATTTGGGACCAGGTAGCCATTTTGGCGTTCAAGGGCGACGCGTGGTTTTTTGGAAAACCTATTGATCTTTGAGTATTTGGAGCAGGGCACGGGAAGGTGGACACAAGTACCAGGTGACTTTCTTTTAAAATTATTTTTATAATTTTGGTAATTTTCCTTCTTTGTTGAAACTCACCTTCGGCTTGCCCCAGGCGATTTATACTTTTTGGTGATTTCTCCCAGCTTAATTGCAAATGTAAAAGGAAGAATAACCGTGGCTGCCCTTCAGTCCTGTTTTGCTCAAAGTAAGATTTATTTGTATCGGTAAAGTTGCACATCGCACTCAATACATACCAATAGCCTGACGGGGATATTTTTTAACTTTTCTAGTAATTTCATTGTTGTCTTACTTATCGTTTACCTCAAATTAGTACCGTCATTTTTTAATTTGCATCGGAAAGAGCAGCGTTTGAGCTGATAGATAGCTAAACGTTTTGTTGTTTTGTAAACTAAGTACCTAAATTTTCGTGACCTCTTATTGTCGGTTTTTGGTTTGGGTTCTAAGCTCGGGATATCTTTCTTTAAATTCAGTAATTTTCTTGTCGTCGATTTTAACTCGCAATCCAGTCAATTAAGTGTTATTATACATTTGGGGTTTATTAACTAGTATATTATCTTAACTTAAGCAAATTGTTGTACTTATTATAATTATTAATATTTTTTATCGAACATTTTTCTTGTGAATAAACATTTGACGCACAGACTAAGCATGTTGGCTGTGTCGAATTGCTTCTGAATTTTCCACACGCTCAAAACTGCACAAGGCACGAACACCTCTACGAGCCGCTTCGAGTCAACACACAGGACAACCTGCAGACCAACCAGCCGATACAGGGTCAGCTGAACTAGGGCCAAAGCCCTGAGAGACATGCTAGCCAACCACCGGAGCCTATAACGCAGCTGACAGACTGTGAAGCTTGGTTGCAGACAACCTCGGACAACAGTCCCGGAACCTCGTAAGGAACAAGCGTTCAAGTAAGGTGTTTTGACAAATCGTTCCAAATTTAAACTCGGGACATTGCAGAACTTTGTTATCTATAGATTTGAGCTTTCGAACTTTCTTCATCAGTCAGTGCCAGTCAATTCAACTTTAACGTAACCTCACTTTGTCAAGTATATTAACATTTCAATTTAAACCATTGTCAAGTTTCATTCAACGACTTTTATAAATTCATATCTCTATTGTAAATCATCATTTCACAATTTTAACGTTAACACATTTCTAAATAATTTTTTAATAAACCACCTTTGTAAATACTTTTAAAACCTGTGTTTTATTCCTGGGTTATCAAAAACGAGTCATATAACCAGTTTTCCTTCACCCAAGGGAAATTGTCGTTATACAAATTGGCGTAACCCAACTGCTTAAATTTGCCAAAATTTCTTGATTTTAAATTTATTCGTTGGTATTTTTGAATTTTTCTGCTGACATTGATTGTGGTTACTGAGATTTCCGAGAGTATGGAACCAAAACATTTAAAAGAGGGTGAATTAACATACGAATTAAAGGTTAGGGGAATTGATGCTACTGGAACGGTAGAAGTTAAACGCAAACGTCTACGGGGTGTTTTACAGCAGGAAGCAGCAAATCGTAGCTTTGCCAATGTTGCCAATCCAATTTCTTTTGCCGATGACATTAAGCAGTTTTCTGATTCGATGAAGGATGTTACCAGGGTGGTTACTGAATTTTCGGGTATTAAGGGGGACCAAGCGTGCAGACGCATTGAGTCTCGCTTGAGTCATCTATCGGGTCGAATCTCTCGAATGAGAGCTGAGACTCCAGAAGAGCAAACTAAATTGGATAAGGCAAAGACTGAATTACTAGACTTAGAGGGTGACTTTGCTGAAAAAGTCACAAGTATAGAATTTGAATCCCTAGCGCACGCTTCTACCCCAGTAAGAGAACACCATTCCAGTATTGTCTCGAAACCCTTTGTAAATATAGCTAAGTGGAATGTACATTTTTCTGGTACCGATAAAGAGTCGTTAGTGGCATTTTTAGAAAAGGTTGAGCTTTTGCGTCAAGCTCGAGGTGCTTCGGAAGAAGATTTGTTCGCTTCGGCTTGTGACCTATTCCAGGGGCATAGGTCACAAGCCGAAGCGAACAAATCTTCTTCCGAAGCACCTCGAGCTTGACGCAATGCATGGACGTGGTACCTCAATAATAAAGATAGGGTTCATTCGTGGGCAGAATTGAGGAAGAAATAGTTATAGTTGTAGTTGTGTACCCAGATGGTAGTAGGTCTGGTATTAAGGATTATTGCTACCTCCCGTTATCCTTCCAAAGCCGTACGAAACGACACAAGGTTTTAGTAGTTCCACAGGTACAGCATGATTTAATTTTGGGTATGGACTTTTTGAAATCATTTGGATTAAGAGTAGACTACGCTAACTTTTCATATTCCGTTCCTTCAAATTCTTCTAAGTTATCTACCAATTTTTGTAAATTACCGTTACAGACAAAGAGTAGTAAGTGTCAGTATAGTTGCAGTTGTTTAGTCAAAGGTACCGAATCGGATGTTAAGAACATTAATTCTTTTAGCGACTTATCCTGTACGGAGCAAGCAGATCTTAATAAAGTAGTTATTTATTTAAAAATATTGCCTCAAAAAATAAACTAGGCCTAACCGATTTAATTTCACATAGTATCGATACTGGTAATGCCAAGCCATTCAAAATACGATAGTATCCATTATCTCCGGCAATGCAACAACATCTAAATAAAGAAATCGACGAAATGTTGAAGCTTGGTATTATTGAACCGTTCCAGTCTCCTTGGTCTAGTCCATTGTGGCTGGTCACCAAAAGTTCAGGTGAATATAGAGTTTGTTTTGATGATAGGAAATTAAATCAAGTGACAGTCAAGGATAGCTATCCATTGCCATTAATTGATTGTATTTTAAATAAATTAAGAGATGCCAAATTTTTGACTTCGATTGACTTAAGGAAAGCTTTTTACCAAATCTAGACCTAAGACTGCTTTCGCTGAACATGGTAAAGAAAGTTTTCAATTTAAAGTCATGCCTTTTGGTTTATCTAATTCACCACAAACAATGCAACGATTAATGGATAGAATAATAGATCCAAGTTTAGAACCTTTCGCGTTTGTGTACCTTGACGATATCATTGTTGCAACTCCCAATTTTGAGAAACATATTGAGATTTTGTCCAAAATTTATGACCGTTTAAAGGAGGCCAAATTAACAATTAATGTTGACAAATGTGAATTTTGTAGACCCTCTCTAAAATATCTTGGTTTTGTAGTTGATAAAGAAGGTTTAAGAACGAATCCCGAAAAAGTTGAGTCAATAGTCAATTATACGACTACGAAAACAACAACTGATATTAAAAGAGTAATATGCTTAATTAGTTATTACCGTAGGTAAAGATTTTAGTAGTTTATCTTCTCCTATTACTGACCTTTTACATGGTCGTAAAAAAAGGACAACCGATCAAATGGACTTTAGTTGCAGAAGAAGCTTTTACAGAAAGTAAGAGGCCTCACAACGAGTCCTGTCTTAGCTGCCCCGTGTTTCGATTTGCATAATACAAACAGACGCGAGTAATACCGGTTTAGGAGCGGTTTTGTACCAGAAAATAGACGGAGCTGAACGCCCCATAGCTTTTACAAGTAAAACTCTGAACAAATGTCAACGGCAGTACTCAGTTATATGGAAGTTAGTCGTACCTACTCCGAATCGAAAGGAAATTCTTTCCATGTATTACGATGACCCTACCGCAGGACATTTTGGCTTGTCTAAAACCTTAGCACGTATTTTGGAGCTGTATTATTGGCCTAATATCCGCAAGGATGTTTTAAAGTATGTGAGAAAATGTTCTGTGTGTGGAGCTACTAAAAGTCCTAATGTGGCACAACCAGGCTTATGGGTGCATACCGTAACATCAACTTTCCTTTCCAAATGTTATCTGCAGATTTATTGGGACCATATCCTAGATCGAAGTTGGGTAATCAGTACCTTCTCGTGGTTGTAGATTGGTTCACGAAATATGTTTTAATACAACCACTGTTTAAGTCTACTGTTAGTTCGATTATCAAATTTATCGAAAACCAGGTCTTTTTGATACATGGAGTTCCACAGGTCTTTTGCTGCGATAATAGTAGCCAATTTATTAGCAAGGAATTTAAGGCTTTAATGGAAAAATATAGAGTACAGAAGATCTTTTTTAACGCTATATACCACGCGCAAATAAACCATACTGAGCGTGTAAACAGAGTTATTGTTACTGCATTAAAAGCGTATATACATGAAAATCATAAAACATGGGATGCAAATATCCATCAAATTGCGCAAGCTATACGCTTGTCAAAACATGAAATTGCTGATTACGCCCCTGCATTTTTGGTATTTGGCAGGAATATTCCTCTTACCGGTGATTACTACGGCAAAATTTCAGAAAATTCTACTAACATTCCTGTTATAGAATCCAAAAATCAATTAGTTAACGATGTACAAGAAATGCCAAAGTTATTCGAGGAAGTAAGAACTAAATTAAAACGTGCCTATGATAGGAATGCCAGATACTATAATTTGCGAAAACGTTCAGCTCAATTTCATGTTGGAGACTACGTCTGGAAGAAAAACTTTACTCTGTCTAATGCAGCTAACGACTACTCTGCCAAATTGGCACCGAAATATATTCCATGTGTGGTAAATAAGGTATTATCTCCATTAGTTTATAATTTAAAAGATCATTCTGGTAAAGACCTTGGGAATTTCCATATTAAAGATTTGAAACCTAATTTTAGTGCTGATTATCCAAATGATGAGAATTCTGATGACTCCTCCGTGTATGAGTCAGCTAACGAATCCGACCATGACTAAGGACTTTTTTTATTTTTTGGTGGTGACTAATTTGGACTTAACATCAATTCAAATTAGATCACAATGGGAGAGAGGTGGGCACTTGTTATTTTAAAAGCCATTGCATTAGCGAAAGCACTATATCTAATGTCTTATGAGCTAGGTTGCAAAACATCATGCACCAGTACCTTTGAAGTTTCTTGTTACAACTTCAAATGTAACCTTAGTCAAAGTTGGTTTGCGCAGTGTGTTTTCTGATAACTATTTTGAGTTTAGTTAAGTTATCTAGTATAGCTGGTAGCTGTCGTATTGTTTGGTTTACCTTGTCGTTTGTTACATTATGTTACTTTGGTATGTAGCAGATGACAGTGGCGTGCAATTATTTTCACTTTGGTTTGATTTGTGCGTGAAAATATTGTATAAGTGTTTGGAATGTACGACTAGCATTGAATCTTTTGGAGGTTTGCTCGCTGCGCAACCTAAAGGTCTTTGGTCAATATTTTTTTGGGGTCTCTGTAGTTTTCAATTGGTCTTTTTGAGGTTCTCTTTTTTAGATTATTTTTTTTGCTGCTCTTCGAGTAGAAATTTTTCTTCCTGTGAAATTCATTGTTGTAGGTATTAGATATTCCCTTGAATCCTTCTCTTTTTTGGTTTTTATTTTTTAGTTCGAAGCTATTCTGGACGGGTTTCCTGGTTGATGCTTTTGTATCCCTGAGGGATGATAACAGTGCACACATGTCTTCGGGCGAATGGCCGTAACTCAGGCAGGAAATTCAGTCAGATTAGTGGGGTTATACCTTTCCACCTTCCTTACCCCTCCCCAAATCTATACCTAACTTCAATGGATGGATCAGTTTATAGTTCTAGTTACTAAGCATAGAACTAAACGAATCACATGTTCATGATGTATTCATGCTAGGAGAATCAGATAGGAGCCCAATTAAAGTAGAATTAGTTTCGTACAGAAGAAAGAAACTAATATTGCAAAATACCCATAAATTGAAAGGACGAAATATCTACATAACATCGGACTTGACAGAACAACAACGTCGAACCCAAAGGACTCTAAGACAACATCTAAAGGAAATACGTCAGAATAGTACGAACAGTTGTTACATAAAAGGAGAAAAGCTCTACATAAACAATAAACCATATACAGCCGAGGAACTTGAAGAGGAACTACATATAAGTCAAGAAGTTAGACTTAATAGTGCTCCACCAACACCCGCGAGGCACACGACAGTCTCTGAAACTGCTGAATTGCAGCAAGCTGCTGAACCTTCTCCAATTTCTCAACAGTTTGGACCAGAACGAAACAACAAGGACTTAAAAAACATCGATTCCACCAAAGCAATTACACCGAGGGGAGCCCCTCCAGCTGCTAGAAGTGGCAAACAACCCATACAACAAGTAAGCACCAAACCCCGTACAAGATCCAAAAATAATTGAAGTATTCTTATTCCAAAAGTTCTTTTTTTTCTATGCTTTTATCACTTTTCTTGTGTCTGTTTCTTATATTTTTCTTGATTGTGTGTTTAATTGTATTGCTTTATACAATAGTTACATACTGTACACCTTGTAGAACTAAAATAGTAGGCGTGTAAGTTTTCTTTTGTAATGGACGGTTATATTAGGAATTTTGAGGTCAGGGAGATGGAGACGGAAGTGGCTGGGGGTGTAGATGAATGTAATAAAATTATTTATAAAGACGGAGACGGCAGAGATAGTTGTAAATTTACACTCTTTCATACAAATATTAGAGGGCTGGAGAAAAATCTGGATGAGCTGAGAGTGTTATTGAGCGGATACTGCTTGCCTTTCCAATTAATTGTTCTTACAGAGACTAGATTTATCCATGATGTAACAATGTTTAATATACTTGAATATAACATGATATTCAGTGAAGGAACAGTTACTACCCACGACGGAGTAGTGATATATGTTCATAAAAATATTATACAGTATGAATTCAAAATATTTAATATCGGACCAATTAGAGTAATATTTCTTTCATTGGAGTATTGTGGGAAAACTATACAGGTAACAGGGATTTACAGGTCGCCCTCAACAGACATCAATATATTCAATAAAGATTTAAACGAATATTTTAAAAATATAAATAACATTAAAGCCGATATAGGAATCATAGTAGGAGATATGAATATTAACATCCTAGAAAAGTCAGCTCAAGTAACAGAGTATTTAAATATCTTATCAGAATGGGGATTTGTATCCGCAATAAATAAATTTACGAGAGTTGTGCGAAACAGCCGGACATGTATCGATCACATTTTTTGTAGATCCCAGTCATGTACTCCTTTTTCACCCATTGTTCTGCACCATAAGATTAGTGACCATTTTCCCACTATACTGAGTACCTCAATGCCTAAAACAAAGAACACGCAATTAAAAAGTGACCTTAAACAAAGGCTTAAAAAGTATACTAATAATAAAAAGTTAAATGAAATGTTGAAAAACGAGCAGTGGATAAATGTCTACATGAGCGAGAACATTGAAGTTATCACTAAAAATTTCTTCAACATCCTTAATAATCACGTTTCTGAATGTACAAAAATAGTTAAATTAAATTCTAATAATATAATAAGGCACGAATGGGTTACCAAGGGATTACTTAAATCTATAAACATCAAAAATAAATTGTACAAAAAAGTTTTGAAAAATCCTGAGAATGATGAATTACTTAGAGATTTTAAAAGCTCCAAAAACAAATTACAAGACACAATTCGCAACGCTAAACTTAATTTCTACAAAAAACAAATCAGCATTAACAAGGATGACAAGAACAAACTCTGGAATTTCGTTAAAAAGGTTAGTGGACAGAACATCGACAATTCTATAGTAAAAATAAGGCTCAATGAAGGAGAAACATCAAATAAAAGTATAATTTCTGAGGCTTTTGCATCACATTATGCTACAATGGCTACAATGGGAAATAAACTCGCTACCGATATTCAATCCACCGACAAAAAATTTCCTGAAAAAAGAATCCTGCAATCTATTTTTTACGCGGAACTGACAGACAAGAAATAGAAAAAATGATTGCATATCTAAAGAATAAAAAGGCTCCTGGAGTCGACAATTTAACAGCAGAAACAATGAAAAAAATTGCACCGCATATATTTGAACCTTTAGTGTACATAATAAACAAATGCATAGAAAAAGGTAAATTCCCATCCTCTCTTAAATGTGCCATTATTAAACCATTATACAAATCCGGCGACAAATTAGATATAACAAATTATAGACCCATATCCTTGATCAGCAACATAGCCAAAGTACTTGAAAAGGTATTAGTGGTTAGGATTAATGAATATCTGGAAAGGCATAACTTCTTATCATGTAAGCAATTCGGATTTAGGGGTGGCAAATCCGCGGAGGATGCGGTGGCGACTTTAACTCGGACCATACATTCGGCGCTAGATCTTTCTGAAAAATGCCTTTGCTTATTCGTAGATTTGGCAAAGGCGTTCGATACTATTAGTCACATTAAATTACTAGAGGTTCTGGACAGGGCCGGTTTTAGAGGAAACGCATACGCGCTATTTGAAAGCTATCTAAAGGATCGTAAGCAATGGATCATGATAGATGATGTAGTAAGTGAGGAGAGAATTGTCGAATACGGTGTTCCACAAGGAACTGTTCTGGGACCACTGCTCTTCAATATCTATCTTAATGATCTCTATTCACTCAAGACTCGTGGAAGTATTATCAGATTCGCTGACGACACCGCCATAATTTATATATATTTTATATCATTTTTGCTGAAAGGTCTAGAAAATTCGGTTGAATATTGTAATGTCGGCATTTTCCTGGGAAATACGGTATAATTTTCAAAAGCACGTTCAGGGAAAAAACCTGATGATTCAACATCCGAAGCATTTAGTTGCTTCTGGGGTACTCTTAGTTTGGATTATTGTGAGGGTGAGGATTATTATTTTACAAAAACTTTTAACTGCTTGCGGCTACTCTTATCGTTTGTAAATTATTTGTTTCGGTCGGCTCCTCCTCCTCCGGCAGAGGGCAATGATAGCGGCTGACGTCATGCAAAGCACAGTGACAGTGTAAATGAGGAAACGAAATGACTAAAGTTTAAAGTGAGATTCTATTGGAGAATGCGGACTGTGGTAGTTTCTAGTGACAAGTTTTTCAGAATTTCAGGTTATTTTTGTTTTAAATTCCTCCGTTTTGGACACAGAACACCCACGAGCCACGGTTATGTGGCGATCAGCTGTGTGAGTAAAATGGATCAACTTATAGATACCTTCTTTTTTAGAAACCAAATACAAGAACCACGCAAATGCGTAATGAACGGGAAATGTGTTAATCGGAAGCTAAAAGGTGATTGTTTGGCACAGTACGTAGTAGTACCTGATGAATTACACAGGAAATTAAAGGAAAATGTCACCTTACAGTGTCAAAAAATTTTATGTGTCAAATCACAAAACACAAATCGTTTCACTCAACGCTCAGGCATAGGAAAAGGTATGTAATAGCGTTAGCTGACATATTATTAATAAACAGTGCTCACAGCTGTCACGTCTGACACTTTTTAACCCACATCAGCGCCATCTGTTTCCCAGGACATGAAGCTCTAGCCGTGGGAAGTGTACCTACGCCATGCGTCAGTCGGCAGTTAGTAGGTACTTAACAGGTTTTTAATATCTGAAGCACTGGTAATTTTATCGAAATCTAGGTAAATATTTGAGAGCGAAAATGTGTGTCAAATGTTAGCTAAATATTTTCTCGCTAGAAAAACTATAAATTATAAAGTGTGAAAACAAAGTCCCTAAAAAAAAAACCGGGAGAACACCGTACGTACAGTACAGGGTTATCCAATGAAATTTTTATTTTTGACTCCAGAAACAAAAGTTCAATAAAAAAAGTTGTAAAGGAAGGTCCAATTTAAATGTGCAATGAATTTTATGGGGAATCCGAATATTATTTAAGGTTTTTTATACGGGGATCGTCAAAAAGTTATTTAAAATTTTTTTTTTTGGAAAAAAATGAGGGCGACTTTTATCAGGGAATGTTAGTAGTGACTATACAGGGAGTAGCAAAAAATTGTCTGTTCTTATTTCTGTCTTCTGGTTTGACTGGAAGTGAATATTACTTTGACAATTATGTGATTTTTTTTGCAAATCTGGACATTTCCAAAATTTTACGGAAAATTTCTCGAAAATTTTTTGATTTTTATTTCGTCGCAAAAAAAAAGGAAAAATCTGATTCTTTTTGTGTAGTGTACATCAATAAGATATTTTTGAGGGACCCGTAAGGGATGTATACATAGAGTATACCTGCAGGGGTGGCGTGATAAACAACAGTAGCGTCGCAAAAAAAAACAATAGAAAATTGTGATTTTTTTTGTTTAAATTAATCTTATTAAATATATGTTTGGGAGGCACGTAGGAGAAGTAGGACTAGGTATAGAAAAACCTGTAGGGGTGCCGTAGAAAAGATAGTGGCGTCTCAAAAAATCCAAAAAAATCTTTTTTTTTGTGTAGATCAATCTCAGTCTCAAAAATAGTTTCGGGTTCACGTAGGGAATATAGGAGTAGATATGGAACAAACCTGTAGAGGTGCTGTGAATAACAACAGTGGAGTGAAAGAAAGAAATCTTATTTTTTGTGTAAATCAATCTTAATCTCAATGATATTTCTGGGAGATGCATAGGGGATGTGGTATTATAGAAAAAAACTGTAGGGGGTGCCATGAGTAACGACAGTGGCGTCGTAAAAAATCCAAGAATAAAATCTTATTTTTGTGTAAATCAATCTTAATCTCAACGATATTTTTGGGAGACGCATAAGGGATGTAGTAACAAATATGTAATGGGTGCCGTGACAAACGACAGTGGCGTCGCAAAAAATCACAAAAAAATCTGATTTTTTTGTGTAAATCAATGTCAGTTTTAACGATATTTTTAGGGGACACGTAGGGGATGTAGGAGCAGGTATAGAAAAAACCTGTAGGGGTGCCGTGAGTAACGACAGTGACGTCGCAAAAATCCAGGAAAAAATCTTATTTTTTTGTGTAAATCAATCTTAATCTCAATGATATTTTTGGGAGATGCATAGGGTATGTGGTAATATAAAAAAACTGTAAGGGTTGCGAGTAACGACAGTGGCGTCGCAAAAATCACAAAAAATCTTATTCTTTTTGTGTAAATCAATGTCGGTCTCAAAGATATTTTCGAGTGACGCATAGGTGATGTAGGGGTGGTGTAACAAACAACAGTGGCGCCACAAAAAAAATCCAAAGAAGAAATTCTGAATTTTTTTGTGTTAATTAATCTGGATCTCAAAGATATTTGTGGGAAACCCGAAGGGGATGTAGGAGTAGAAAAAACCTGTAAGGGTGCAGTGACAAAAGATATTGGCTTCGCAAAAAAAGCACATAGAAGAAAATTCTGAAATTGTTGTGCAAATCAATCTCAAAGATTTGTGGGGGACAGGTAGGGGATATAGGAGTAGAGAAAAAACTTCTAGGGGTGGGGTGCTGTGCTGTGACAAGCGACAGTGGCATTGCAAAACAAAAATCCGCGCAGGCGTTTATAAGCCTGCCGCGGTTTCAGCGCGGAGACAACTTGGCGCCCCTCAAGTTGGTGGCGCTCCGAGGTCTGTGCTTGTTTCCCTACGCCATTCCTTTTGTTTGAAGCGAGGTACTCATCCTGACGACCACGGAGGGGGATCCCTTCGCCAGAAAAACTCCGAAGGGCAACCAAAAACACAACTGCACTAGCACACATTGCACATGCAAAGCACTACAGTATCTGTTCAAAGAGGCCTCCGTTCACCTCGATGCACAAATTCACTCGGTTAATTAAATTAAATTAAAAATTTCATAGCGACAGTATTCCAATAAGTTGTATGGGTAGTGCTGATGTTGAAATTTAGGTGAATGCACTGGGAAACCTATTTGATTTAGGGGAATACTTCAGTTTGCGCGTTGCTCAACATCGCGTCCTGACTTGCGCGGGAGAGCCAAAAGGTGAAGACAGTAGTCGTGAAGTAAACTGCATACGCGCAGCAGCCCGCTTTCGCGGGTCTCGTGGTTTTTGGGACTAAAAAGGCGGAGAAAAGGGAAGCTGGAGTGTAGTGAAAAGCCTCGAGCATCGACCGAGGCAGGAGAAGGAAAATTGTGGAGAATTTGGAGACGCCCTGTGCCCCGGATACAGGAAATCAAGAGGTGTTGCCACGGCGGACCGACCGGGCCCAGGCGACCGGTTCTCGGCGCCAAGCCAAAAGCCTCGGAGTGTTGTGTACGAGGGAGCGGCACGATTAGTGAACATCCAAGCGAGGGAATCAACTGCACCAAAGTTGTTGATGTATGGTGGGTGAGTGCATACAGAGATTTATTTGAGTAAAAAGGTATTTTCATCCTTCCGAAAACAACGAAAACACCGCGGAAATCTGACAGTACGTTCCGAAGCCATATGGGATGACTTAATTAGAGGCGGAGATTTACAGGGAAAATTGGGGTTTTTACCATTTTTTAAAAGATCGTAAAAAAAATCTAAACATATTTTTCTGTTTTCTTAAGGCACCCTGCGCGCGTGGTAAAATTTTTTGTACTAAGTGATATTTAACCCTCTATATAATATGTAAAAACTCTCGCTTGCAAAATAAAAGAGATTGGCAAATATTTCTTTCTTCTCAGATATACAGGGTGGCCAGAAAACGCAAATGTCTAAGGATGGGAAAAACCTCAAATTATAATTTTAGAGACAAATACTTCATGCCTCAAATCTGAAATTTGAATTTGATTCTTAAATAATGAAATTTTTATGAAAATTATGTTATAAGTATGAGAATTTCGTTGAAATTCCAGATTTGGGGCTCTCATTTAATTCGTTACACCTATTTTTCTTAAGGAGTACTATAAGGTTCTTTCCATTTTCAGACATTTGCATTTTCTGGCTACCCTGTATATCTGAGAGGAAACAATATATGTGTTACAGCTTTGATTCCATTGTATTGTAAAATGAAAGCGATGTTTAGCTCGCGCCATCTCTGCGGCGTTCACATGAACTAACCGCCATTAATGCGTGTACCGCGACTCTGCGCTCCATGGTAGCGAGTACGGTTAGTGTAAGATATTTGACAGTAGAGTTCAAGAGTAGAAGAAGAGAGAGTGTAAAAATGGGTGCCTTGAAAAGCACAGTATTGTAAAACATGTCCCCTAGAATGCTGAAATATAAGTATTAAACCAACATTGTGAGGATTATTTGTTCACGTCGAAGGAAAGAAGGGTGAGCAATTCCGCAACAGCTCCAGTCTCACGATCAAGTCAGACAATGCAACATGTGGTCCTTCGAGCCGGATAGATACCAGTCGAAGAGGCACACAAAAGCACGCAGTAAGCGAGACAAAAAAAACAGCCACACCATATCAACAAAAGGTCAGTCCTTTCCAGTATTTTACCCAGTTTGTCGTGCACACCATTTTCATCCTCGTTTACCTGCTCAGCCCATACCTGTAAAATTACTTACAAACGTTAGTAAAACGTCTTTTCAGTAGAGTGTTATATTCACTTCGTTTAAGGTGATTATTCACACAATTTAATTCCATTTTTCTAGGTAAATACACACAATTATCAAGCAAACACATTGTGGGTAATAAACGATTCAGACCGGGTAATTAAGCCATATTTCATTGCAAATATTCGTTTCATTCTATCAAAATGCCATTGACTGAAAGGGATATCGCCAAAATTGTAGCACCGAGGGGTCGCGTCAAAGCACGGCTAACCCGCTTCGGAAATTTTCTAAAGTCATTCGTTAGTTCAGAAAATAGTGATATCACATTATTGCAGACTCGTTTAGATCAAACCCAGAGTGTCTTGGCTGACTACAACAAATGTCAAGATGAGTACGAGAGTGCAATGGTCCAATTTGTAGGCGGAACAGATGAGGATGCAACTAATGATGAGAGAGAGGAATTTAAAACAAACTATTTTAATTTATTAAGTGAGGCCAAGTCAATCATTAAAAACGTACAAAAGACTCCTGAGGCAGTCACTGCGAGCGGCACAACTACCTCAAAACTTAACGTAAAGTTACCAGAAAGAAAAATTGCGGAATTTTCAGGCGGTTATACAGAGTGGTCGCAGTTTTATGAGACCTTTTGTTCTCTAATTGACAACAATAATGAGATAAGCAGTGTTTAAAAATTTAATCATTTGTGCTCAGCCTTGAAAGGTGAGGCAGCCAAAGTAATAAGTAACATTAAAGTAACCGAGGCTAATTATGCTGTTGCCTTACAACTTCTAAAAGACAGATATCAAAATAAAAAGGCAATAGTAAATTGTCATTTAAAAACAATACTTTTTGAGTTACCTGTGGTCACTGCTAAATAACATACATCTCTTCGCAACCTACTCGATATTTTTTTAACACATTTCAGATCGCTTGACAACTTAGGTGAAAATTTTTCCGGTTGGAATTCTATCCTCATATGCTTACTAACATCAAAAATCGATATTCAAACCCGTCAAGAATGGGACAACGCAACAAAAAAGTGAGATCAACTTACTGTAGAGGAGTTAGTTCAATTCTTAAGTGACAAATGCATACTCCTAGAGACATTTTACCAATTGTTTAAAACCAGGCCATTTTCCAAGTAACTGCCAATCAGGTGGTTGTAAAAGATGCCACAAAAGGCACAATTCAATGCTTCACGGCTTAAATCGACTACACACAATAATTCGCAGGCATCTAAGCCTAATGCAGGCAACCGCAGTCCAAGCTTACAAAGGGAAAATAATCCCACTGAAAATTGCAACCCCACAAGTACCGAAAACAATCCGAACAGTCAAATCATGACTCAAATCAGGAAAAATGATTCCGTGCAAAATTTCACTATCTTCACTATACCGGGTCAGTCTAAACCTTGTGTCATACTCTCAACGGCGCTTGTCACAGTTCATGACAAAGAAGGACATCCCATAACATGCAGAGCATTACTTGACAATGGCTCGCAAGCCAATTTCATTACGAAAGGTCTATTGCAACAGTTAGGTCTAGCAGATCAACAACAAAGTGGTCAATTTCTATTTCAGGCATTAACACTACGTCATCAAGTAGCGTATCAAAACAAGTTAACTTAAAAATTAAATCATTGCATACCAACTACCAAATCAAGCTTCCCTTCTTAGTCATCAATAAAATATCAGACTCTATCCCAAATTGTCACATGGATATCCAACTGTTTCAAATTCCAGATTCCACACAATTAGCTGATCCAACATTCAATGAAGCTAAGCCAGTTGACATGCTTTTAGGAGCACAAATATTTTTCTCATTACTCTGTGTAGGTCATGTCAAATTAGGTAATGATATGCCGATATTGCAGAAAACAAGGCTAGGAGGGATCGTGTCGGGTAGCATACAGCTTCCGTCTCCCAACACAAGCGCGTGCTTTTTTAGCATGGCAGAATTAACCGCTCAAATCGAAAGGTTTTGGGCTATAGAGGAGTGCCCCGCTTCAGAAATATCCAAATACTCAGCCGAAGAGTTAGAATGCGAGCAACATTTTCAAAATACAACAATCAGGGACAAGCACGGTAGGTTCACCGTTTCCCTCCCTTTGAAGAACGAATATTCGCAATTAGGTGATTCTTTGAGAGCAATTAGTTGAGCTTAGTTACGTACATAGAAGTTCCTGATACATCAAAAGAAGAAGTGCAAGAACAGCTGCCACATCAGCAAAAACGATTTTATAAAAACTTTGTATAACATTCGCGAGGGACAGATTGAAGCCGTACTCCTTGTAACGCGTTTACCCAAATAAACGATTTTTAAAAAGCCTACTGCTGCGTTGATACATGTAATTGGCGCAGTCGGTAGGACGGGTCGCGGAAATCGCTGACGTTTGTGATACGAAAAAGACTTTCTGTCGCCGAAACTCGCGTTTTCCTTCGGAAAATTCCGTTAGGCGATCGGTCCGAAACAAATCGTCTCCGTAAAGGACGAACGGTCACCGTAGCAGCCAGGCAACACCGACAACGAAGCAGGGCTGAGTTCCAAGAGCTGAAGGGCTAGCGACCAACGCCGAAGAGCAGGGTAAGAGCCATTCCTTTTGTCCGAACTGTCCTGAAAACTTCCTGCCGGAACAAGGAGTATTTAATCTCACTAGTGTAAGTTATTTTTAAGAAAAGAAAATCAAAGAAAACCATTTTCAAAACAAATTTTTATAACTTTACTTTTCTCTCATTTCCATTTAAGTTTTTCACTTCACTTTTATTTTGTTTCTAAAAATAAACCAAATTTATGTCTGATAGCGAATCAGAAAACGAAAACGTAGGAAGGCTTGGTATTGACCACGACACAGACCTTGCTATTCTAAGTACTCTTTTTGGACAAGTTAATATTAGACCAAATATGAATCAACAACAGCAACAACAACAACAAAGGCAACAACAGCCACAAAATGGACAAATAAATTATCAATTGCTTAGAATGTATATAGAAAGTATTCCCCAATTTTCAGGCGACCAACATACTCTTGAAATTATTATTGATAGTTGCTCTTATCTTATCGAAACATATTCGAATCGAGGTGTCCTAAATGACCCACTAAATAAATTCTTGTTAAAAGCTGTAATAGGAAAATTAGCAGGTAGGGCTCTAGTTTTAATAGGAACTAGAACTGAACTACAAACATGGGAAGAAATTCGTGACGCTCTCCGTCTAACTTTTGGCGACAACAGGAATAGACTGCCTTGTGCAAGATTTAATAATTTTAAGACCTTTCAAAAATGAACCCCCCGTGCAATTTGGAGCCAGAATCCAAGACGCGCACAGTGTAATAATTTCCAAATTAAATTCCAGTAACTTAACTAGGAATGAGAAAATTTTGCATTTAAATAACTACAAACAGTTAGCTCTAAAAACTTTTGTTAGAGGACTAACGGGACGATTACAAGATATTATTAGAATCCGCAATCCAGATACCTTAGAAAATGCTATAGCGCTGGTAATCGAGGAACAAAATTTCTTTTATGCCCAAAATCGCTTACTTTCTAATATTCCACAACCATCAGGTCCATCCGGTAATTTTCCTAAACCTCAGAGACCACCACAAGTAAGAAACCCAAACTTTTCACAAAATTTTATGCCCAATTTTCAAAGTCCTAGAATACCAATTCAACAAAACTTCCAAATTCCTACCACATCTTTCCAGTACAACCAACAATTGCCAAATATTCCACCCCAAAGATTCCCAAATTTTCAATCGCAACAATTTCCCAGAGGCCCAATAACTAACATCAGACCAAACTTTAAAATGGCACAACAAAAATTCCCCACAAACAAACAAGTCTTTGGCACGAGACCACCCCAGACGAATGTTTTTAAACCGACAGGACGAACTCCTAACGAAGTACCAACACAGATGTCGACAACTTCCAGAGTTCCCACCTTGCCATCCCAAACCTTACCAAGATATGTACCAAACTTTTTCCGTAGTACAGGCCCACGAAATTTTGCATCAGAAGAACTACATAATATCGAACAAGAATGTCAAAATGTCAATTTTCAAAATTATTATGATGAGCAGGCATGTCCCTCGAACTATTATTCCGATATAGACAACTCATATTTTTATAACAATTATTACGAAAATTCTGAACAGATGCTTTATCCGGAAGCCGCTGAATACGAAAATCAGTATAATTTCACGGAAAATTATCAAGAAAATCAGGGAAACTCAGAAATTTCTGTTGAGCAGGAAACTACTGTTCCAAATGACCCAAATTTTCACCAATTATGTCTCGAAGAACCCGAAAAATGACGACAATCGAAATAAACAACTATGACAGTGACAGTACCTTACCCTATATAAAGACAAATAAACCCAAATTCATACTTTTAATTGATACAGGTGCGTCAAAACCTATTCTATCCCTATATTTCGCAGAAAAATATTTCCCAGACAAAATATATCACGAAAATTTTAATATAAAAACTTGTAATGGTGTAAATAGATGCCGTTTCAAAGCAGATATACCTTTAAATGAATTGATTGGTTTAGACGATCGGATTACATTCCATTTATTTCATTTTCATGACTTTTTCGACGGGTTAATCGGTTTTGAAGACATGAAACGCTTAAAATTAAAACCAGATTTTGAAAATAATATTTTTTATAACGACAACACCTGCATTCAAATTCTCTACAAGCATAACAAAGGTTCTCATATTTTTTCACTTCTTGTAAATCTGCAAGAAACGTGCCTTGCAAAAATTCCTATTTCCAAGCAGACAGGCGACGTGATAATACATAAAAAAGAGATTTTTCCCAAGTGTTTTATTCCAGAAACTCTGACCACTGCAAGAAATGGTCACGTCATTGTTGAAATACAAAACCACTCTAATGAAACAAAACTCTTGCGCTTAGACAAACCGTTCCCAGAACCTATTTTCGAGGAAATAAATAATGATTATTTTCTTTTTAATATCGAGGAAATAGGCGATACACCTCACAATAATGACAAAAATCCTAATATTGACGTAAAAGACCTTATTCGAACTAACCACCTAAATCCGGAAGAAAGACAAAAGGTCCTACAACTTTGTCGAAATTATTCAGATCTATTTCATAATTCAGAGAAAAAACTCTCTTTTACAAACCGTGTTAAGCACGAGATAAAGACAACTAACGAAGACCCCATACACGTAAAGTCTTATCGCTATCCTTACGCGTTAAAATCCGAAGTACAAAGACAAATTGGAAAATTATTAGACGACGAAATAATACGTCCTTCGTCCAGTCCTTGGTCTTCCCCGATTTGGGTTGTTCCCAAGAAAGAAGATGCGTCAGGCGAGAAAAAGTGGCGTCTCGTCGTAGACTATAGAAAAATCAATGAAATTACCATTGACGATAGGTATCCCATCCCCAATATCACCGAAATATTAGATAAATTAGGTCGATGCTCTTATTTTACCACCTTAGATCTAGCGTCGGGATTCCACCAAATTGAGATGGACCCTAAAAGCATTCCAAAAACTGCTTTCACTGTTGACAACGGACACTACGAGTACACTAGAATGCCGTTCGGTTTAAAAAACGCGCCAGCAACCTTTCAGCGGGTTATGGATGATGTCCTTCGCGACTTACAAGGACGAGTGTGCCTAGTTTACGTTGATGACATTATCATATTTTCGACCTCCCTTGATGAACACATTAATAATCTGAAATTAGTCTTTCAAAAATTGCGAGAATATAATTTAAAAATACAACCGGATAAATCGGAATTCCTTCGTAAAGAAGTAGAGTTCCTGGGGCACATCGTGACTCCACAAGGGGTAAAACCTAACCCAAAAAAGGTCGAGGCAATTCAGAAATTTCCTATACCCAAAACTGTCAAAGAAATCAAATCTTTTCTCGGACTTGTAGGATACTACCGAAAGTTCATTAAGGATTTTGCAAAAATAACCAAACCATTGACTAGATGTCTGAAAAAAGGCGAAAAAATAATCCATAATGATGCATTCCTTCAATCTTTTAATCTTTGCAAAAAAATTCTTACCAATGATCCAATTCTACAATATCCTGACCTGTCCAAGCCATTTAACTTAACTACAGACGCGTCAAATTACGCCGTGGGCGCCGTCCTTTCACAAGGCCCCGTAGGCAACGACCTACCCGTAGCATATGCTTCGCGGACATTGAATCCGGCAGAACTCAATTACTCGACTATTGAGAAAGAATTGCTCGCGATCATCTGGGCAACAACCTACTTTCGGCCATATCTTTTCGGAAATAGATTCAAAATTTTTACAGATCACAAACCTCTCATATATTTATTTTCTCTTAAAGACCCCGTATCACGCCTTACACGATGGAGACTTAAACTTTCAGAATACCAATTTGACATAGTTTATAAAAAGGGCAAAGCAAATACAAATGCTGATGCACTTTCTCGAATAGAGATAAATGCTATAGAAAAAGTGGCAGAAAACGAATCAATAATAGTACATTCTGGAGATTCTGATGATGAAATTAACGATTTTTTACAAAATTTAGATAACCTAGAACTACCTGAAATTTGTAGTGAAGACTTAAGTGAAATTTTAGGACAAATTTCTGATGAATCAGAAGCAAAATCAAAACCAAAAATTAATATAATCTCCGACATATTAATTAGACCGGCTAACCAACAACCCGCTCAAAATAACACCCACTCACAGTTTCTACAAACTGAAAACGCCACCAAAAATACCCAAAATGACTCAGACACAAATGAAACTGTCCACACGGCAGCAGAACACCCTGTCTTTACAATGCCAATAACCGAAAAGTGCGTTAATTCGTTTAAAAATCAAATTATTGTTTCTTCTAATGACAAAATGATACGTAGATACGTAATTAGGTCACGACCTTTTAACGAAAATTCACGAATAACAGTGTCACTACCTTTAAGAAATTTGGAACCAGAAGTTATTAGTTTTATTAAAGAATATGTAGAACACAAAAAGACTTATTGCCTATATTTTAAGACACCTGAAATAATTCCTCACTTTTCTAATATTGTTCGCAAAACTTTTCAAAACTCTTCTTTAAAATTTATTCAAAGTCCAACATATTTAGACGACGTTATTACTTACGAAGAACAACAAGAAAAATTAAAATACCATCACGAGGGCAAAGTATGCCATAGAGGCATTAACGAAACCGAAATGTCTCTCAGAAAACGCTATTTTTGGCCTAAACTTAAGATCGATGTAGAAAAATACATAAACAACTGCGATATCTGCCAGTTATCTAAATACGATAGGAATCCCCCGGTAGTGAAATTTAATATAACACCCACGAGCTCCAAGCCATTCGAAGTTATACATTTGGACACGTTTCAGATGGAAAATCAAAAATTTTTGACCGCAATAGACTCGTTCTCGCGATATGCGCAAGCATATAAAATTACAGGAGCGTCAGCAATAAATACTATTGACTGCCTTTTACAATTTGCAACTCACCACGGGTTACCACGGACAATTGTATGCGACAACGGCACCGAATTCAATAATACCACCCTAAAAGACTTTATAAAATTACACAAAATTAACATCCATTTCACAACACCGAATAATTCCAATAGTAACAGTCTAGTTGAGCGTCTACATTCCACCCTCATAGAGCATATAAGATGCCTAAGATTGTCAGACAAAGAAAGTCGCATAGATAAGCTTATGCTTTATGCCATTTTAGCGTACAATAACACTATTCATTCTGTTACTAAGCAAACCCCTTTTGACGTTGTAAGCGGCCACACAGACAGTGTAAATGCATTCGATACAACTGCCGAAATGTTGATTAATGAATATATAAATGAACACAAAAACAAGACATCCTTACTTTATGACAAAATTCATCAAATTAGTTAAAGTATGAAAGAAAAGGTCATCCAAAAGCGCAACGAAAAACGCGAAGATCCGATATCCTATAGAGAAAATGCCACCGCCTTTGAAAAGAACCCCCTTCGATCAAAAATCAAACCTCGTTTCAAAAAGGTAACAATTGTTAAAGATCTAGGTATAAAAGCTAAACTACCTAACAAAATAGTACATAAGAAAAACCTCAAACGTCCAAGGAAATTCACAAATCAATCTCTCTTACAGGATGACAAATCGAAAGACGATGACGAACTTCCCGACATTCCTGATAATCCTAACCCTGACATCCCAAGCACTAGTGCTGGAAGTAAAAATTAACGACCTTAAAGATACCCCGGGCATTTTACCCTTTAAATTAGGAAATGCTCAGATAATAACTAAAAAACATACTTTTATCCATTATGTGCAAACTAAACCGCTAAAGAACGAAGTGAAAAATTTAATTTCTATATATAATAATCTCAATCAATCCATTTTTAATGAGACAGAATATGTTTTCACATCTAGCTTAAGAAATAATTACGAAAATTTAAAACCCCTAATTTTAGAAGTAGAGAATAAGATAAAGGGTATAAGCTTTAATAAACGTAGTAAACGCGGCCTTTTTAATATCCTTGGTACCATAAACAAGTGGTTTACAGGGTCTCTCTATGCGAATGATGGAGTAAAATACGATAATGCTATACGCACTCTCGAAAAGAATCAACAGAAAATTTTATCGCAAACTAATAACCAAATTTCACTATTTAAAAAGTTGATTGACCATTACAGCAATTCGATAGAAACAATAATTAATAATCAACAAAAGATTTCAGAGTATATGGAACGCTTCTATGAACGAGTTCAACATGAAACAGATAGTTTCTACAAGTATACCGTATACCTCAGTATACTAAATCAAATTTTCATAAATGCAAATGTCATTATTACTTTTATCGATAATTTAGAAAATGCTATAACATTTTCCCATTTGCACACAATTCACCCGGACATTCTAAGTATTGACGATTTAAAAGAAATACTAAAAGAGCTAAATACACACTATTCTTCTGACGAAATTGTTGACTTAAGTCTATACGGCTGGTACTCTGTTATAAAAACAAGCTGTTTTATCTCAAATAATCAAATAATATTCTCCTTAGATGTTCCTTTGGTCCACCCAAATAAATTCGAATATTATCACTTATATCCTATCCCCTCATCGGACAATTCCATAATTTTACCCCTAAAACCCTACTTGGCTCTGAGCAACACCAACTACCAATATATGGATAGCCCCTGCGAAGGAGTCAACGGAACTCACATTTGCCTTCAAGAACGCCTGATTTCCAACCCCAAAGAAGATTGCGTCACTGCTCTGATCACTGGAGAAGAATCAAGCTGCAATATGGTCAAGATACAAATTCACTACCAAATAGTAGAGAAAGTTAACGACGAGTTCATAATCGTGATCCCAAAGGACAACATGAAAATAAAATCAACCTGCAAGGATACTGAATACCACATATTGCAAACTCCGCACCTTATCTGGTTACCAACGAATTGTAAAATTGAAATCAATGGAATTATATATAGCAACGAAAAATCCAACAGCAAGACGCACTCCTTGATACTACCCGCAATTAAAACTAGTATGACAAAGGAAAGCCAAAGTTTTGGAAAACTACATATAAAAAATATATCTCTCAACGAACTGCATACTCTCCGAAAACACATTGATTCAATCAGCCCAGTTGTCATTGAACAATTTCAAGAAACAAATAATAATTGGGTTTTATGGATAATTATAACAACCATAATAATAATATTGATTGGGTATGGAATCTACAAATGCCGAAAGCTTTGGATACGTTCGACGAACTCAAAGAAGAAGAAAGAAGAACAAGAAGAAAAGGTGCCTACTTCAGTCCTTTTCATCCCTGAAGTAGCCTCTTGAGGATAGAGGAGTTACGTACATAGAAGTTCCTGATACATCAAAAGAAGAAGTGCAAGAACAGCTGCCACATCAGCAAAAACGATTTTATAAAAACTTTGTATAACATTCGCGAGGGACAGATTGAAGCCGTACTCCTTGTAACGCGTTTACCCAAATAAACGATTTTTAAAAAGCCTACTGCTGCGTTGATACATGTAATTGCTTTAAGAGTTTTGAGTCTCTAGAACGTAAATTTTTCAGAAATCCTCAACTGAACAGTTACTATAGAGATTTCATGCTAGAATATGAAGCACTAGGTCACATGACATACATTAAACCCGATAATGCTAATAACAGCAACCTCAAGTTCCCTATCTATTATATGCCACATCATGGCGTAGAAAAGCAGAACAGCGAAACAACTAAACTCAGGGTAGTGTTCAATGCGAGCGCACCAACCGATTGAGAGCTTTCTCTTAATAATGTTTTGAAAGTCGGTCCAGTCGTCCAAAATGATTGAGAGCAGCATTATTCAAAATGACTTCTACGTGGATGACCTGCTCACAGCAGGTCAATCGGTTGAAGAAGTATCAAAAATCAGAATTCAAATTCTTGCTAATTATGGATTTTAATTGAGAAAATTCCAGTCAAACAATCAGCACGTTTTACAAGATTTAAAAATTACTTCGCAAGAACATTCTAATTTCTTAATAACAGACAATAACTCAACTAAAACTTTAGGTATTTCATGAGCACCACGTTCAGACAATTTCGTTTATAATTCAATTAGCTATCCAGATAAAAATCAAAGGGTAACCAAAAGAAATATTCTCTCCCACATATCCAAGCAATTTGATCCGTTATGTTTACTTGCACCTATTCTGATAACATCCAAACTTATAATGCAGTCATTATGGCAGCAACAATAAATGGGATGGGATGAACATTTACCAATTGACCTTGTCAAACAACGTTCCCAAGTGCATATTCATCGCCACGTACTGGTGAAAAAACCAGGCAAAATTCACATTCATTCATTTTCGGATGCGTCGGAAAAAGCATATGGTGCTTGCATTTATTAGTTTCTTCTGACAGCCAAGGCAAGGTTGAGAGTCATTTGTTATGCGCAAAATCACGAGCGTCGCCGTTGAGAAGTATCTCGCTACCTCGTCTAGAATTATTATGGGGTGCTGTGCTCATGACAAAATTAGCCAAAAAATGCCTAAGTACATTGAATTTAGCATCAGATGACGCATATTATTATACGGATTCGACTATAATGCTGGTATGGCTTTCGCGCGAACCCTCCACCTTAAAAACTTTCGTCGGTAATCGAACATCAGAAATTTTTCAAATAAGTATTCGTGACAACTGGTTCACATTCCATCATCGCTGAATCCTGCCGACATTCTATCGCGTGGTGCAAGCCCTGCAGAGCTAATGCAGTCAAGTTTGTGATGGCCCGGCCCACCTATAATCACAGACTCATCAAAAATTCATCATTCACTTAATCACATTTCGCATTACGCTTCTACCAATTCTGAAATACCAGAAATCAAGGATCATGTTGCGACGGTAACCCCTACTGAGACATGGGATATTTTCAATCAGTTTTCGTCGTTTCCAAAATTACAGCGCGTGGTAGCGTACTGTCTGCGTTTTGTGCACAATTTGAAAGCATCTTAGAGCATTAAATCAGAACCTATGCTAACAAGCAAATTATCGTGTCATGAATTAAACAACAGTATGAAGGTTTTAACAAAAATTACACAAAACGAATGTTTTCCTTCAGAAATTAAAATTCTTAATTTATCCAAAAACTTAAAGGGGTCAAGTAAGTTAAGTTCATTAAATCCCTTTATAGATAAAGACGCAGTATTACGCGTGGGTGGTAGATTGAAGCACTCGAATCATTCTTATGATAATAAGCATCCAGCATTATTACCCAGCCGCCATCCATTCACTCGATTAATTATTAAATATGAGCACATTGTCTCACGTTAGGCAATCTTTCTGGCCAATTAACGGCAGGCTAACGGTAAAATCTGTTATCAGAAAATGCCTACCATGTTTTAGAGCCAAACCAACTGAATTATGTCAACAAATGGGAGAGTTGCCTGTCGCTCAGGTGACTCCTTCAAGAGTCTTTGCGTCGTGCGGTATAGACTGCGCTGGTCCTTATGAGTTGAAAGATTGTAAAACAAAGAACCGGAAATTAATTAAATCATACATTTGCGTCTTCATCTGTTTGGCTTCTAAAGCGATACACATATAATTACTCACAGAATTAACAACAGAATGCTTTATTGCGGCCTTAAAGCGCTTTGCTTCTAGACGAGGGTTGCCTAAAGAAATTTTCACAGATAATGCCACCAATTTTGTGGGCGCTAATAATCAGCTAACGTCAATTATAAACAAACTTACCCAGTCTGATGATACTCACTATTTCTTAAATCAATCATGTATTAAATGGCACTTCATCCCGCCACGTTCACCGCACTTTGGTGGACTATGGGAGTCGGCCGTAAAATCAATCAAGACACATTTGAACAGAATAATGACGAATATTCATCTTAAATACGAGGAGTTTAACGATCCTAATGACCTACGAGCTATAACGCCAGGACACTTCCTTATCGGTCAACCATTGTCTGCATTGCCAGAACACGACATCCAAGATACTACGTTTATTCCAAGTTCTTACTTTGGTGGAGAAATCATTCAATACCTGGGTATATATTTTTGATTTTAGCAATACTCTGTGATTTTTCACAAATTACATCAAATCAGCAGAAACTTCCATCTACTTTACCAATAGTAGTTGAATCAGTGGAGGTTACACCAAGATTTGCACCACAGGTCACATCTAGTACATCTAAATTAAAAAACAAAATAACCAAATTTTAAATATTTTACTAAACCCAAATTCTGATGGTCAAAGTATAAAATTGCCTGATTTACCAGGGAAACTACCAGTAGCAAGAATACTTAATAGTCCAATAAAAATGACCCTGAAACAGTCATTTTAGGGGAATAGCTGCTTTTTTCATGGAAGCTGTGTTTGGTCCTGAAAAAGCTTGGTGTAGCAAGGCGGTTTTAGCCTTGCCTAATAAAGAAAATAATAAAAATCAACAAAGACAGATATTTAAAAAATCAGATAAAATTACAGAGCATAAAGATACGTATATATATTATTATATATTGTATAATTATTTTTAACCATTTCGAAGTTAGGGACGTTTTTCTACACCAACACTTAATAATAATAAATAGCCTTTTCAAAATTAGAAGGTAAATTGAAGGTCGGTGGCGATATCCAACTAAAAGCTCCCCTATATAACCAAAATAAATAAATAAGCAGTACACGTAACACAATATCTGACAAGTCAGGCGTTAAGAGACATGTTACGGTTCAAATTGAAAATTAATTGATTTACCATTTGTTCCATAATTTTATTTATTTATTTGTTCTATAATCATCTATATTTAAATAATCTACGTTCGTTTATATACAAATAACTTAGTTATTTGTTAGAAGTGGTTTCTCGAGGCAGACACCTCGCCCACCCCCTTGTTATGTTTGGTTGCCTGCTTTCGGTATTGGCGATGGAGGTTGGTGTCAGTGCCTTCTGGACTTCAGGTTTGCGGGGTTCTGGACTTGTGTACAATTATCTTGTTGTTTGAACTCATTGTTTCATTTCTCTTGGGCGAAGTCTTTATTTATATCTTCATATCTGTCAAGTTGCAGCCGCAGATCACTTTTGTATCGTTTATTTGAACCAATAAGTCACACCGCACTACGTGTCCTGTCGACCCGGGAAACGGACGGCCACGGTACCTACCGTAGAATCGATATCAGCTGTTTGAAACGGCCGGAACGATAGCTCTGCGCTTTGTGTTAGGTTATTTCATTTTTATATCAGTTGTTAATCTAGTAAATAATAGTTATAATTTGCGATTGATTACGGTGTGGAGTGCTGACAGTTTTCTCCGTATCTACGTCTGCCCTTTTGTGTTCTGAGGTGTCTTTTCGGGTGCTGTACTGATTCGCGCCACCTTCGACGTTGACATCTGTCACCATTCGGCGGTTGGATTTCCGGCACAAAACCTATTTCCGGACAGGAGGCCTACCTGGTTCTCTCTCTGCCGCCTGCCGCCCACGCGAGTGGTCAAGTGTCTTGCCTGCGTTTTTCACCGTTTTGTTTCCGTTCTAAGGACAGCCGTTATGGGATTTTTGGTGGAATATAAACGCATTTGACTGTCTGCTGTTGCTACCTTGCATTAAGTTACGTTGCCTTACATCAGCAGACGTTCGTTTATACGGATTTTAAGGGCAAAGGATACTTGGTAAGTCCGCCATATTGTGGGCCTCGTGGCTTCGAATCTACCTGTTCGTTTCTTTTTATATTCTAGTACATTCCATCAGCCGAAACCACTCTATACTCGTACACTATTGGGATCTTGATTATTGGAGTTAACCCTGCACTCTTCCGATACATTCGTGGGGTAAACAATCACGCCTGTCCGCCAAACGGGGATATTAACAAGGAGACTATTAGATTGCACGGAAGCTGCTGCTTCTGTTACACTTTAGGCCACCCGAAATCTACGTAAGTATGGATATACCGAGAGATACATGGTATTTATGTGACCCCTGCTTGGATGCAGGGCCTTTTTCTTCCTAGTTCTCCCTCTCTTCTGGTGTTCTCCACATTGGCCTCATCTCGTCCCTAGTCGTGTTGGTTTGGCGACCCATCTGAGTTGATCGGAGTGCTGCCGGGGCTCTACTCGCTCCGTTCTACGAGACTCCATCGAGGAGGACTCCATCTCTACACCCGGGCAATTTTATTAAGCTAAGTTCTGTGAACAAGCCGTGAGTACTTAAACCACTGGGCCATGCCGTCCCCGGTACACGCTATCAGTGCCGATTACCATCTTTACGTAGCTTGTTCTCTCGGGTTGATCTTGACCTGTGTCTGCTAGCGCTAGTGACTTTTATTATCGTCTATCTTTATTTGTGTTTTTAATACGTGCGTTTAATCGTCTTATTACTCATACGTTATTAATGAGATCTATTTATTTTATAATTTAGTGGAAAAAAATTATTGCTCTCTATAATCGAGGAAACTTACGATAACTTATTTCACTTATTACCACTGTAAGTGCGCCTCCGTATTGAATCATTCTTCTACCATCATAATGTTAACTAACTATAGTTATTATGTTGAGATTATTTAAGTGAATCTTATAAAATATCCGCCTTGCCTGACATAATCGTGTTCTGATCGACAAATGATATTACGTTTGTTGCTGTAAACCTCTGCGTGATCACGAGCGGTAGATCTACAGGCCTAGGTGTATACAGGGTATTCTAATTTTACCATTTTAACACATTTTAGCTAATTATAGTACATATCAATTGTGTACCACCGATCAATGTTATTGCCATTTGAAGGCCCTTGGTGATTTAATACAGAGGTGGAAAATTTCTGCTATATATATATATGTATATTTTTTTTTCCCTCCTACCTTACTTTTTTTTATTTGCTAACCTGTCGGGTCAGTTACGGACCATCTTGTGGCTTTCTGGCTTGGGCCGCTTTAAGCCAGTGGCGCACTACCCTTATTACCTTTTTTTCTTATAATCGAACCCATCGGCCGTTTACACCTGGCCGGGCAATTGCTATGCTAGCAGCTGACCTTGACAATTGGTAAATGGTTCTAAATAATAATAGTAAGTAGCCAACGGAGCGTAGCAAAATTGGCACCCTGAACGTGGGGCCTCGTATTGTAGAGAGTTTTGTATTTGTTGAAAATACGTAGGTTAATATTTTGAATTTTGTCTTTTTTTTTTCCTGAATTTCGCCTTTTCTGAATTTTGCGGTTTGAGTGGGACTAGTTTTTGTACATTTTTGCCCTTTACTTTTACATAATCGTATTAGGCTATTTATCTTTCATTATGGAGTATCGTATGCGGGTGAATGATTTAAGGAGGGAGGAACTTCTCTATGAGTTGAATGTGCGAGGGGTTGCGGCGACAACGGACCAGAATGTGGAGTCACTTAGATCTTGTCTGCGTCCTCTTTTTAGGATGGAGAGAGGGGGTAACACCTCGTTGCATGTTTCTGAATTTAAATTGGATATCGACAGTGAGCTTGGGACCGTCACTGAGACGCTTTCAGAGATTGAGGGGGTTTTGAGTGGGCTTCCTGTGGGAGATGATAGCTCAAGGGTGCGTGTTCGTTCTAGACTGGTCCATCTGTTGCAGAGAGTTGATCGCATACCTGCAGATAAGTGTTCCGCCGAGCAACTTCAGTCTCGGTCTGACTTGTTGGCGGGGATTCTTTGTGCGCTCGATAAGTTGGAAGTTGTCTTGAAGCCGGATCCGGTTGGGGGTGTCTTGTTGGGTGCTGCTTCGAGCTCTGAGATGGGGGACGAGGGGGCTTGTCCTGAGGATGTTCTGTTGAGCTCTACTGTTGCTCATGGTAATTTACTTGGTGCAGGATCTGCTACTGGTTTGTCTCAGACACGTTCTATGGCAGTTCATAAGTGGAATTTGAAGTTTACTGGGGAACCTAAGGACATGTCTGTTCACCATTTTCTGGAGCGCGTTTCGGAGTTAAAGATGGCCCGTAATGTTTCCGAAGGGGAGTTGTTTAGCTCCGCGATTGATCTGTTTGCTGGTAAGGCACTAAATTGGTATCGATCGAATCAGTTGAGGTTTTCGGATTGGGGGTCGTTGGCTGAACTCTTGATAAGGCACTACGAGCCTCCTGATTATAAGTCTAGGTTGTTGAGGGAGATATTGGATCGGACTCAGGACTCATCGGAGAGTATCGTGGATTATATTGCCAACATGCAGTCCATGTTTCGGCGTTATGGCGGTACCTCTGAGAGTGTTCAGGTTGACATAATTTGCAGAAATCTTTCTCCGTTTTATGCAATGCAGTTGCCCGCTGTCCGAACATTGCGTGAGTTGGAGGACGAGTGTTTGAGATTGGAAGTAAGAAAATACCGTGCGGATGCTTATGTGCCTCCGGCTAGGCGTCGCCAGAATCGATCCGTGGAACCTGAGTTTGCTTTCCTTGATTTTGGTGCCTCAGGTACTCCATTGAGCGAGCCAACCGCTGAAGTGGTTGCCGCGGTTGAGGTCCCTTCGAATACTCTGTCTTCCCGTCAGATTGTGTGTTGGAATTGTCGGAAAGTTGGCCATGTCAATAGACAATGCCCCAGCCCTAGGACATTACATTGTTATCGTTGTGGTTCGTCAGGAGTGACTGTGAGATCCTGTCAGCGTTGTTCGGGTGCGGGAAACCTGCATCAGAGGTCTCAGTAGGTCGCTATGATTCCTCTGCGTCTATTATGGATGCGACCAGAAGGGCTTTGTTAGATTATGTGTTGTCGCACGCGGAAGGTGATGTTCGTCCCTACTTGGAGATTACTATTTTGTCATATCGTGTTTTGGGTTTATTGGATTCGGGTGCTTCGAGAACTGTAGTGGGAGCTCCCGGTTATAGGATTTTGCAGGGTTTGGGTTTAAGGTTGCAGGTTTCGGTTATTAACTGTACTGTGGCAAATGGTACCTGCTGTCGGGCAATAGGTTGTGTGACTGCTCCAGTCGTCCTACAGGGTCGAGTTCGTGTCTTAGATATACTTGTGGTTCCTGATTTACCTCACACTCTCATATTGGGTGTAGATTTTTGGATTGCGATGGATATCATACCTCGTATACGTAAGAGCGTTTGGCATTTTGCTGATAGTTCCAGCCTTCCTGAGATTTGCTCCATTCGGGATTCGTCCACCTTGTCCCATGAACCGAGACATTCACTTGATCGACTGATTGAGGAGAAGTTCGCTTTAATGAAGACGAGTCTCGGCTGTTGTAATACCGCCGAACACGTCATAGAGGTTTTGCCCGGCAGCAGGCCACTGAAGCAGAGATACTACCCCATTTCGCCTTTTAAACAAAAGATTGTCGACCAGGAAATAGAGGAGATGCTTCGTTTGGGTGTAATTGAGCCTTCTAAGAGCTCTTGGTCAAGTCCCGTATGTTTAGTTAAAAAGAAAGATGACACCTATCGTTTTTGCGTGGACTTCCGCCAACTCAATGCTGTCACGAGGAGGGATGCATATCCACTGCCATATATCTCTTCAATCCTGGATAGGCTTCGTGACGCTAGATATCTGAGCTCAATCGACATCAAATCGGCTTTTTGGCAGATAAAGTTGAGCGAGGAGTCGAAGGAATTAACGGCGTTCACCGTTCCTGGTAGAGCTCTTTATCAGTTTACTCGCATGCCGTTCGGGTTGACTAACGCCCCTGCTACCTGGCAAAGAGTGATTGATTGTGTTCTGAGGGTGATTGGGTATAGCCCCTATTTTGTTAACTTTGGACATGAGTTCCGATTGTATGGTCACGATTTTGTGTGTCCTACCGATTCTCCTGGTGACTCCAATGGGAACATCGGCCCGGGGAGGCTAGAGGATTCTGTGCGAGAGCGTGTGGCAGGCTTTCAGCGCATGTACGCAGACATTGTTGGCAGAATTTCGGCTGGTCAGGATCGGAGTAGGAAGGTTTATAATCTGCGCAGGCGCCCGGTTTCTTATATTGTGGGCCAGAGGGTTTGGCGCAAAAATAAGGCCATCTCGGATGCTTCTAATCATTTTAACGCTAAGTTGGCACCAAAGTTCGTGGGTCCATTTATTATTAAGCGCAAGACAGGCCAATGGACATATGAGCTTGAGGATGATCTGCACAATCCTCGGGGCGTTTGGCATGTTCAAGATTTGAGGGAGGATAATACTGAATCGTTTACCTCCTCCTTGCCTTTATCTCCATGATTTGTTTTTGTAATATCGTCGGAGAATTTTCCCATTTTGTGAAAATTCACCTCCTGTCGGAGGAAGGGGGAGATTTGTTACGGTTCAAATTGAAAATTAATTGATTTACCATTTGTTCCATAATTTTATTTATTTATTTGTTCTATAATCATCTATATTTAAATAATCTACGTTCGTTTATATACAAATAACTTAGTTATTTGTTAGAAGTGGTTTCTCGAGGCAGACACCTCGCCCACCCCCTTGTTATGTTTGGTTGCCTGCTTTCGGTATTGGCGATGGAGGTTGGTGTCAGTGCCTTCTGGACTTCAGGTTTGCGGGGTTCTGGACTTGTGTACAATTATCTTGTTGTTTGAACTCATTGTTTCATTTCTCTTGGGCGAAGTCTTTATTTATATCTTCATATCTGTCAAGTTGCAGCCGCAGATCACTTTTGTATCGTTTATTTGAACCAATAAGTCACACCGCACTACGTGTCCTGTCGGCCCGGGAAACGGACGGCCACGGTACCTACCGTAGAATCGATATCAGCTGTTTGAAACGGCCGGAACGATAGCTCTGCGCTTTGTGTTAGGTTATTTCATTTTTATATCAGTTGTTAATCTAGTAAATAATAGTTATAATTTGCGATTGATTACGGTGTGGAGTGCTGACAGTTTTCTCCGTATCTACGTCTGCCCTTTTGTGTTCTGAGGTGTCTTTTCGGGTGCTGTACTGATTCGCGCCACCTTCGACGTTGACATCTGTCACCATTCGGCGGTTGGATTTCCGGCACAAAACCTATTTCCGGACAGGAGGCCTACCTGGTTCTCTCTCTGCCGCCTGCCGCCCACGCGAGTGGTCAAGTGTCTTGCCTGCGTTTTTCACCGTTTTGTTTCCGTTCTAAGGACAGCCGTTATGGGATTTTTGGTGGAATATAAACGCATTTGACTGTCTGCTGTTGCTACCTTGCATTAAGTTACGTTGCCTTACATCAGCAGACGTTCGTTTATACGGATTTTAAGGGCAAAGGATACTTGGTAAGTCCGCCATATTGTGGGCCTCGTGGCTTCGAATCTACCTGTTCGTTTCTTTTTATATTCTAGTACATTCCATCAGCCGAAACCACTCTATACTCGTACACTATTGGGATCTTGATTATTGGAGTTAACCCTGCACTCTTCCGATACATTCGTGGGGTAAACAATCACGCCTGTCCGCCAAACGGGGATATTAACAAGGAGACTATTAGATTGCACGGAAGCTGCTGCTTCTGTTACACTTTAGGCCACCCGAAATCTACGTAAGTATGGATATACCGAGAGATACATGGTATTTATGTGACCCCTGCTTGGATGCAGGGCCTTTTTCTTCCTAGTTCTCCCTCTCTTCTGGTGTTCTCCACATTGGCCTCATCTCGTCCCTAGTCGTGTTGGTTTGGCGACCCATCTGAGTTGATCGGAGTGCTGCCGGGGCTCTACTCGCTCCGTTCTACGAGACTCCATCGAGGAGGACTCCATCTCTACACCCGGGCAATTTTATTAAGCTAAGTTCTGTGAACAAGCCGTGAGTACTTAAACCACTGGGCCATGCCGTCCCCGGTACACGCTATCAGTGCCGATTACCATCTTTACGTAGCTTGTTCTCTCGGGTTGATCTTGACCTGTGTCTGCTAGCGCTAGTGACTTTTATTATCGTCTATCTTTATTTGTGTTTTTAATACGTGCGTTTAATCGTCTTATTACTCATACGTTATTAATGAGATCTATTTATTTTATAATTTAGTGGAAAAAAATTATTGCTCTCTATAATCGAGGAAACTTACGATAACTTATTTCACTTATTACCACTGTAAGTGCGCCTCCGTATTGAATCATTCTTCTACCATCATAATGTTAACTAACTATAGTTATTATGTTGAGATTATTTAAGTGAATCTTATAAAATATCCGCCTTGCCTGACATAATCGTGTTCTGATCGACAAATGATATTACGTTTGTTGCTGTAAACCTCTGCGTGATCACGAGCGGTAGATCTACAGGCCTAGGTGTATACAGGGTATTCTAATTTTACCATTTTAACACATTTTAGCTAATTATAGTACATATCAATTGTGTACCACCGATCAATGTTATTGCCATTTGAAGGCCCTTGGTGATTTAATACAGAGGTGGAAAATTTCTGCTATATATATATATGTATATTTTTTTTTTCCCTCCTACCTTACTTTTTTTTATTTGCTAACCTGTCGGGTCAGTTACGGACCATCTTGTGGCTTTCTGGCTTGGGCCGCTTTAAGCCAGTGGCGCACTACCCTTATTACCTTTTTTTCTTATAATCGAACCCATCGGCCGTTTACACCTGGCCGGGCAATTGCTATGCTAGCAGCTGACCTCGACAATTGGTAAATGGTTCTAAATAATAATAGTAAGTAGCCAACCGAGCGTAGCAGACAAAAATAAAAGAAAAAACTAAACTTAGTGCAATCTGTTAGATTCAACATATTTTTTAATCAACTTGTCAAAGGCCCTTGGGTTAGACGCAGATCTAAAGTGTAGTGGAAGGGCATTGAACATTTTTATAGCGTTGTAAGTAAACGATTTTTCAAATTGTTTTGTGCGATGTTTAGGAACAGATGTGTGGCTGTTACGGGAATTGAGGGCATGGCGGTAGGAATATTTGATAAGCTTTGAGTATATATCCACAAATAATTTAGATACGCTGACGTTAGATACGTTGACGTTTAGATACGTTGACTATAGGGGTATCCTACAAATAGACTAGGTCAGGCAATGTCAGGAACTATTGAAATATTAAGTTAAGTCCTTGTCAAGTTCATAAATACAGTCGCAAAATGCGAATTGCGAAAATGATTCTGATTGGTTAAATTGAAGTGATAATATTCCTGGGTAGAAAAGTTTCAATGTTTTTGATTTTAGGGATATATTTGGTATATTCAAAATTTTCTAAAAGAATAAATTGCGAGTATATGAAATACCTAAGTGCTGGTTTTGTGATTTCATTGTGCGAATATTCACTACCGCAATTCGCGACTGTATGAACATAGCTTTATTGTCATGAAAGTGCTATTGCCTGACCTAGCCTCCTTGCAGGATTCCACTAGATATATCCAACAAGTGTTGGCGAAGAAAAACGCTCCTAATTCCGAAAATCGTTGAAACTAATGATAAAAGACATATCATATTTTATGCGTAATTTTATGCTCTCTAATTTTGGTCTGAAACTTTTTTCAATATTTCTTTTCTTTTCTTGTGAGAAAATGCATTCTCGGGGCGATTTTTATTATTACCCCTGCTGGCGGTTACAACCTTCCTGCTTTACGCTAAGCTTTCTCAGGATCAAACACAATCCAACTTTATATCCGAGTCAGTAGGTCAACGTGGTCTGTAATTTTATTCTGCTAATTTTATTAGAAATGATTTGGAGCCCTTCGCGCCTATTGTCTGTTACTGTCCCAAATAATTTCAATGAAATCTTATAGATTGCTTTTTCTTTTAGGATCAAGATTTGTGAATATACGTGAATCTGACAGATGACGCTATCCTGTTTTCTTGGCATTAAAAATATTGACAGTAATACGTGTCTCGGACTCATGGTCGTCTTAAATAAACCTGTACTGCTGATCGGTCTTCGATTTCTGTGCCCCCTTTTCTACTTCAAACTAACACATTATGATCGGCTACAGCAGGAAGCTTTATGGTGTGTTTGTTTGTTGTTGTCAAAGTAAAGTAATTATTAGAAAGTCATTTACGTCACAATTATTGTAAACAGAGATTAAACAGTATATATGATGTAGGTCACGAAAGTTCTGATAACTATTACTACATGCATATGCACCTGACATCTCAAAATGATGGAATCAACAGTCAATGATTAATTAAGACCGGCATATGCTCGGCTTCAAAGCTTAATGATTTTAGGGGCAGTTATGCAAACATGTTCTGCTTCAGAGATAGAAGTTGAAAATGCCATAAAGTTATGGTTTAAGCATTCTCAGAAAAGACTTTCCAACGAGCATCAAAAGCTGAACAAGAAGACTGCCTTGGATAATATTTTTATAGATGATGACCATAACTGAAACAGTTTTTTACTTATTGTAATAATTGCCAATAATTTTCAAATTATGCCAAAGCACAAATCCAAAAAAGTATTCATAACTAATTAAAAAATATTACCTCCCAAAGAAACGAGATCAGCATTCAATTCAATTATTTTCACGTATGTCGATGGCAATGATGAAATACAAAATGAAAGTTTTCATAGTGAGGGTAATGCTAAGTTTTCAACTTTAACTTGCAAATTGAGATTCAAATGTACAAATAATGTGAAGTCTCTGACATCTAAATTAAGACAATGGGCTATATCACAACATGTATCCCATACAGCCATTAAAAGCCTTTTACATATTTTAGCGCCATACCATCCAGAACTCCGTCTAGACAACAGAACATTATTAAATACTCCTAAGACTTTTGAATCAAAACAAATGGGTACAGGCAAATATATTCACTTCGGAATTAAAAATAATTTAGAGTTAATTTTACGAAAACAAAACAGTTTTAGATGAAAATAATCTTTCAATTAGCATTAATATTGATGAACTGCCATTATTTAAAAGTTGCAACACTCAATTTTGGCCTAAATTAGGCTTGATAAAAAATTTAGATAATCAAAATCTGTTTGTAATAGGAATATTGTTACGAAGGGTCGCCTGTTGAACCTTCGTTAGACGGGATCTCTGGGTGCGGGAGTCACGAAGCGCAGATTGAAGAAGACAACAGGTATAAAGTAGGGTGTTTATTTTTCCACTCACAAGGGTGCCTCTAAGAGTATCTAGGCCATGGCAGGGGCAGCGGCTGTATGTAGACCGACGCGACAGATTTGACCTTGATCACCACGTTTATCTCGAGAGGAAGAAGCGCGATTGCACGCCGCGACGTTGGCTGCGGCTACGACTGTGCTGCGCGTCACGATCACCACGTCTTTCCGACGTACTCCAACAGCGCTCCGAAGGACCCTGTTGTCGACCCTCCAGAGGTCCGACCCGTACAAGGATGCCAAGGCTGGCGTATCCTTTGTCAGGCCAGACTCACCGGAGGTGGTCAGGGGTTGGGTGGCTGCTAAAGCGAGCGGTATTTCCACTGATCTAGCTCTCGAGCGGAGCTGATTTTATGTCCGTCGATTCTGCTGAATCGGCGGTTCGACTTTGATCACTCTAGTGTATATCTTGTTGAACAATCCTCGTATGTTTTATTATCGATTGACCCCTGTATTTATAAATTTGTATAATGGTATCTTTGTTCTTGTTTTGATTGAGTAGAAATTAATTTAAATAGTTCGGTCATCGGTCCACAGATGTCACTTTGTTGACACATGCCTCCCGGAAAGCCTTGGTCCCCAAGGCCGAGATACTGTCATATTACAAAAATAGTTATTACAACATTTCAAATTCAATGGTAAAAAGAAATACAAGTTATGTGGTTTTGAAATGGATATTAAAATCTAGAAACCGAAACACTCATTGCCACGATTTTCTGGAGTCCATCAGCCCACTGGTACAGTTCCTTAACACAATTCTCCATGGACATGGACTTATCACTAACCTTTCTTTCTTTCTCTCCAGTCGTCCCTTACTCTGACTTCCTCTCTTTTTCCTGTACCTTTCTTACTGGTACGACTTCTATCTCCTGGTGCTCCTTTGGCACTCGCTGCGTAGGTCTTTCTCTTAGTACCTCGCCGAATAACACCTTATTGCTAACACTTTCCCACTAACCTGTACTATCTCTCTCCACAGCTTCTGCATCGGCCTGTTCTGGAACGTCCCGTCTGCAGCTGGGGTTCCTTGACCATCGGCGATGCTCCAACGGCATTCCAGGACTGGCGCGTCCACCAGATGTCAGGAAGGGTCGCCTGTTGGACCTTCGTTAGCCGGGATCAATGGGTGCGGGAGTTACGAAGCGCAGATTGAAGAAGACAGCAGGTATAAAGTAGAGTGTTTATTCTTCCACTCACAAGGATACCTCTAACAGTATCTGGGCGATGACAGGGGCAGCGGCTGTCTGTGGACCGACGCGACCGATTTGACCTTGATCACGGACACGTTTATACGTGAGATCATCATACAGTTTCCTTTTTAGAACACGTTATGACAACCTGGCGCACTAAGATACAACTCAGAACCGCAAGCAGTAACATCGAGACCGATACAATCAACATACGAAGAGGGATTTTCCAAGGAGATTCACTCAGTCCACTGTGGTTCTGCATGGCGATGAACCCCCTATCACATCGGTTGAACTCTACGAAATACGTCTTCTCTATCAGAGGCAAGAACGCAGAAGCGATCAAGTTGAATCACTTCCTAAATATGGATGATTTAAAACAGATGGCCGCAACCAAGAACCAACTAACACAAATGCTTAAAATTGTAGAGGAGTTCTCCAGGGACATCGGAATGCAGTTTGGACTGGACAAGTGCCGCACCCTTAACATCGTCGGGGGAAGACTCGAACAAGCTGAACACGAGATGCAGGACGGCCAGGAGATCGAAGCAATGAGCGGGATGAAACAAGCTTAAAGGATAGACCATCGAAGAATGAAGACCGATTTAACAAATGAATTCATCAAGAGAGTAAGACAAGTAGTGCGACTGATCTTAACAGCAGGAATTTGTTTGAGGCCCTAAACACGTATGCGTGCTCTGTACTCAGTTATTCCTTCGTAATAGTGAATTTGACCAACACGGACCTCAACAACCTGCAGCGAAAAGTTAGGACACTACTGACAAAAGCTCATAAACATCATTTCCGTAGCGCCGTAGAAAGAACAACTCTGCCACGTCAACTACGAGGAAGAGGATTGGCAGAACTCAGCAAGCAATTGGACCAACAAATATTAAATCTGCGTAATTATTTCCACAGGCAGGCCAACAACTCCACACTACATAAGGCTATATGCGGAGCAGACGTCTCAACACCGCTACGTCTGAGGGAACACGAGCATCTAAATCACCTCCGAACCGACAATGATAAACTAGCGATGTGGATAGAGAATCCGCTGCACGGGAGGCATCCTAATGAGTTTAACCTGTAACATGTCGACAAATAAGCGTCGAACTATTGGCTGACCTCAGGACGAATGTTCGCCGAGACGGAAGGCTTCTTACTGGCCATACAAGATCAGGTTATACCAACTCGCAACTACCTAAAATTCATTGTAGGAGATGCAGAGGTAGTGGATGACAGATGCAGATACGGGTGCTAAACTTCAGAAACAATCGAGCACATAACATGAGGATGTCAGATGTTTGCATCAACGGAATATAAGGAACGACACGATTCGGTTGCCAAGATCTTGCACCAGGAACTAGCAGAAAAACTGCTACTTGTGCAGGCAGAGATGGTCCCATATTACAGCTTCACACCGGAGCCTGTTCTTGAAAACAGCAACTACAAGATATACTGGGATCGTACAATTCTTACAGATCAACGAGTTGCTCATAATAGACCGGACCTTATAATAGTTGATAAAATTTCTAGGAAGACAACTCTGATTGGTGTGGCCATTCCAAACAACAACCTGTGTGCGAAGCAGGCCGAGAAGATCGCGAAGTACAGAAACTTAGAAGAACGAATTAGAAGGCAATGGGAAATGGAGAACGTTCAGACGCTTCCAATCATCATGCCAACAACTGGTGTTATACCAAAAAGTTTGCTGAGAAACATCAAAGAGCTGGGTCTAACTGATAATCTTTACAGGTCCATGCAGAAAGCTGTACTACTTGCGACAGCCCGAACCGTCAGGAAATTCATGGGGAATGCAGGAACGTCCAACAACATCAATGTCACCTAAGGCCCGATAAGGGTCTCGTCCGAGCCAGATCCTTATGGTATCCGGAATACCGGGATCTGAGTGAATTTTCCGCCTAGAGAGAGTGCGAATGCCTTTTAGCTAAGTCGATATAATAATAATAATAATGGTCTTTTATTGAAAAGAAAATGTATATAAACTTACATAATTAACATAAAGGTGAGGTTCTGTGCAATCCTGTACAATACAGAAATTGACTGTTCTTACACCTAACCATAATCAAAATCTAGTCGAATAATGACGCATACCATTACAGATATAAATGTATAAACAATAAAATGGAAAAAATTGTACAAACAGAAAGGCTTGTCTAGCAGGTAGTTATGGCAGTGTATGGAAATATAGTTGCATGATTGGCTAGTTACGTGAGTTATAGAGATTCTCTATCGAACAAAATTTTAAAATACTGTTTTTTAAATGATTGTTTATTATTAGCAGTTTTTAAACCAGTTGGTAATGAGTTATGTGCTATTTGATACGAAAATGACCGTTGATACATTACAGAGGAATGTTATGGACATCTGTTCGGAATCCAAATTTTCCTTGATATATGACGGATTATGTGTTTACGAATTTAACGTCAAATTTGGCAACCTTTGTCAACCGTTGTTCCACTTTATATTTTTTAATCAATGCTAGCAGTTAACTAAGTTAACTGAGCATTGATAAACCGGTCCTGAGTAACAATAAAAATGCCAATTAGCGAAAATTAAACTACATAAAGCCTGATATAACGAGTGGAGATGAAAAAACAGTTTATCTCCAAGAAGACCAATTTTCCGACCAAAAAGATATTCGATAGTTGGCAACATTGTAACCAAGGTTGACATGGCAACTTTAAGATTACTAGAGAAGAGAGAACTTGAACCTTGTTTTAATAAAAATGCCCGACAACGTTACAATTGTAACACAGGCAATGTGGAAAGCATCAATGGCTTTAAAGTGGGAGACGACTGAGAAATCTTTAGTAAAAGGTTAGAACAATTTTTGTTGGCAAACAGGGTCGTCGAGGATGATCGCAAGGTCTCAGTTTTGTTAACTTCGGTAAGCCAAGATGTTTATAAAATTTTAAAGAACTTTTACCACCCGAATAAACCCAGCTGCAGAAGTTTTGATGATCTGGTTAAACTGCTAGGAAGTCAATTCAAGCCGAAAAAACGGCTGCAAACTGTGAATTTAGGAATGCTTTGGAGAGTCGAGTATTAGATAAATTTGTCACTGAAATGAGGCAAGGACCGATACTAGGCAGGTTATGTGAAGAGGCAAAATGGTTAAAGGACATGTTGAAAATAGCCTTGGAGAAGGAGGCCACATAACACAAAAGGATATAAGGGAAACTGCCTAAAATCGGCAACTTTAATTTTGGTACTAAAAGTCAACCAAAATACATACTTGTCAGAAAAATGGACAACCCTTAGCCGAAGTTTAAAAATAAATGTTGTGTGCCGAACTGGACAAACAAAGAAGATAAAAGACACAGATTCCCGTTAAAAAGGAAACTAGCCATTACTTAGCAAGTGGCTGGAAAGGGTAAACAAACCAAATTTTAAAAATTTGTGTCCCGAAGAAATTTACCGAGGATATTATGTTTGCGATAAGCATTTTCTCCTGGAATATAGTATATAAGTTCTTGGAACAAAATTAGGGTTAAGACAATGTTTTTGCCAACTGCCAGACCTACTCCTGATGCATACGAGAATGCCTAATGTACTGGCAGTAGCAGGTATGTACACCATTTGAACCATTGAAACAAAATACACATACTTATAATAGAAATTAATGGAGTGGACAGGTGTGGAAATACTGAAACTATTTTTTTAACGCAGGCAGTTCTATGGGTGTAGATAGAAATACGGAAGGCAGAAGTTTTGGATAAAGAACAAATTTCCAAAAGGTCTAGGCAAGATTTTAAGGAATAAGCGACATATGTAGTTGGTAAGTTGCATATTTTATATTGCTTTATTACCATGTCGATGTAATTAAAAATAGAAAATCACCAAAGTAAAAAGTAAATTGTTTTCCATATAAAATAATATCATATTTTTATTTTATATCTTACATCTAATTTCGAATTTAAATGAACCTATAGAGGGGGTTCTAAAATGAACCTAGTTAGCTAGATAAGCTTATTGCTATAACCCAGTTTTAAAACCAAATTCTGGGAACTTGAAGAAAACATTAAGAAAAGAATGAATAAAAGATTTCTCTTTAAAGATAAGAAAGAAATGTAATAGGAACTACTTACTTTGGTTTAGTAAAAGATATTTCAAGATAAATGGTATCTGTCAAATCATTTCGTAAAGATAGGGGTGATTGTGGGTGGTAAAAATTTTTTGGAAGTATTAATTTTCTGACTTAAAGCAAAAAAAATTACCTGCGACAATTTCTCAAAATGTGTTCTTGTCTTATAGCAAAAAAATTGCAAGCACTATACTTATGTCGTGTTCTTTTTGGTCTCAAACGCTTGAAAACCTTCTTGACCTAAACCAATCGCTTAATTTTTCAGGAAAAATATATTTGTACTATTTGACAGCTCTCATTTCACTTTATAAGTACCTATCTCATATGATGCGTTTTATACCTACTAATTTCAATTTATTTTTTAGCAATTAATGACAGACTTGGATTGGATAAAAATGAAGAGGATACAACACTCTTCATTTTATTCGTAGATAAGTTGTTTGACACTTTAAATGGAAATACTCCCAAGGCACCATCATCAAAACCACTAAAAGGATGAGTCACGCTTACTAGTGGTCAGGAAGAATTTTGGTACGATTCTATAAAAATTCTCTCAGTAATGCGATATTATTGCCACAAAAAAAAATTCAATTCCATCAATTAACAATTTGATATTTACAATTCCTGGGTTTATTATTTTAAAAAGAAAATTACCATAACATGTCATCTTTCGCTATATCCTACCAAGAGCCTTTAATCAAGATCCCTTAGAAAATTTTTTGGGGCAATAAGGAATCATGGTGTCCGCAATGTGTCTCCGGATGTAACGCATTTCATAAATTCATTTAAATCACTTATTGTCAATAATTACATGTCTTCTCATTCACCTGGTTGAAACTCTAAAGAAGACTTTAGTGAAAGGGCGTTAGATAATCTTCACTGCTTTCTAACAGGTGAAAAAAGTCCAAGAGTTGCTCCACTTAAAGAGCCGATGGAAATAGGAATTCCACCAACTTTAATATCCTTAAAGAAAACCAGAGTAAGTGAAAACACATTGTATTATATTGCAAGCTACATCGCAAGTCGTTTTAAAAAAATAATATTAATCTCTGTGATAACTGCAAGGCCAACCTTACTACTCAGAGTAATGTAAACTATTCTGAGTTTGTCAATGTAAGGCAATATGAAAATGTCGGTTTTACTAAAGCTGGGGCATTTCTAAATTTTACAGTAAGTCAGTATGTTGCTTGCTTATTTTATATAATACCGAGAATTTGCCACCAAAATAATTTGTTTGCCATACTAGACGAAATAATATCTGCAAAATTTAACTTTAATATTTTGAACTGTTCTGTACATAAAGATTTGGACCAAAACTTAAAAAGCTGATTATAAAATGTATACTTCACTTTTAGTGTAAAGGAGTCAACAGAATTTTAAAAGGCGAAGACTCCAAATTTGAAAATTGTTTTAACTCAAATTCTAATTCAACACTCGTATATCCGATTAAAGTTATGGCACTTAAGAAACACTATATTCAAAAGAAAAAGGAACAGAACTAAAAAATAGTTACTTACTTACATAATGTTAAGAAATTGAAATGTACAGTAGTCTTGAAATAAAAATTTGCTGATAATTATTTCTTTTTTTATTAGCTAGGAGTGTCATTCTACTTTGTCCATTTTGTGAAACAGTATTGCACACTACTTACTCTACTACTTTTATGTTCAAATGTACCTAAAATATTGACATTTCCTCCTGAATGACTCTGCATATTCATAATTAATACTTCCTTGTGCAAAATTGTTTAAAATGGACTTAGTACTTACGGCACTTCTAACTACTTTAAATTTTCCACAAATTAAATTTCATTATGAGCGCCATCTGGACCACGCTCAGTCAACTACTGAAATAGTTCCCAAATCAATCGATGCATGGCGCTTGTTTCAGCGGTACAGCAGCAGTTTCCTTATATTCTTTTGTGTTACGTGAAGGAGGCTGCGTTAAAGGAATCTAGAATGGTTCAAGAAATAAACCGACTTCAAAAAGTTACGTCGAAGCAGAAAAGCAATAGAGTGCATCAGGAAGGTAAAGCTAAGCCGGAGAACAAGGTCAATGATAAGACTCAACTATGTTTTTATTGCGGTGAGGACAATTACAATTTTGAATCTTCGGAAAAATTTAATAAAAATTTCGGAAGTACACTTGGGCCAAATGTAAGAAAAAGGGTCATATTACTATGGTCTGTAAAGAAAAAGTTGAAAAAAATAATAGTGTTGAGGAAACTCAAAACAGTGAGACAAATGTAAATAATGTTGAAATTGATGATTTTTTTTAATGCAGATATATTTAGCACTAGCAGTAACAGTGGTGTTGAACCCATATTTTTGACTATTTATTCCAATCAAAAACCTTTATTGATGGGGGTAGATACAGGGGCAGTTTGTCGGTTTACCTTACAATATTTCTGTGGCAATCAGTTAAAAGGTCATAAGTCGATTTTTGTCCAATTTGAGATTTTTTGCTCTATATGTTCTCTATATTGAAATATATAAGTGGGAAAAAGCAATAATTAAAATATGTAACCCAACATTCTCAAAAATTGATTTAAAAATCAACATTTTGCAACAAAAACAGTTAAAAAGACTTATGTATACTTACACCTTTAATTACTTAATAATATGTTTATTGAAAGGAAATAAGTCTACATAACAAAAATTAATTTCATTAAATCAATTTATAAAACGGAAATAAGTGTACTTAGGTCTTCTATCTAAACAGAAAGTGAAAAGAATTGTTTAATAACAAAGGAGTAAATGCACTTATAACCTTTTTACCATAACAAATTGTTCTATAAAAAAGAAATAAATGCACTTATGACCTTTTTACCATAACAAATTGTTCTATAAAAAAGAAATAAATGCACTTATGACCTTTTTACCACAACAAGTTGTTCTATAAAAAAGAAATAAATGCACTTATGACCTTTTTACTTTAACAAATGTATTCTGCAGTAGATACTTATTCCGTTTTTATTATTAGCTAAGCCCACTTATGTCCTTTTTACTGATATTTAAAACTGACCTACATGCACTTATGCCATTTTGATTATTTTTCCACACCAATCGGTCGTGAGTAGACTGGCCAGCGTTAATTTGATAGGGCGAATTCAAGTTTCCCGGGTGTTTCTGGTTTTGTGATTGGATTTGACATTTGCTATTATTACAGTTTGACTGCCTGTAGTGTCTGGAAATATAACCTAACTTTTTCGTGAGAGAGCTGTCATCTCCATGTGATTCCTCACGTTCCTATTGTTGACACTGTTTTCTAGGACGGTTTATAGGTATATTCTGTTATATTTTTTGTTCCGCGAGAAAATGCCAAAAATCCGTGGGGGAAGGTCCAGTTTCCAATCCAATAACCGTAGTGCAAGAATTTTGAATATGATAACCATATGCCTACAAATACAATGGTAAGTTTTTTACTCTTTTATATTCTGATATTCATAAAATATACATTACAAGAGCGCCTTTTTACAGCAAACACAGCAGAAAAGATAAATAACTCGAATGAAAATCCAGCTACAAGGCAAGCAAGTGAAAATATATCATCGGTGCAGATTCGTAACGAAACAGATACTTCCTTATATACTCAAATTCTGCCAAAAATTAATCCCTCCGTCATTGATATTAATGGTTCTAAAGAATCTGAGATGAATTTCGAAACAGAGGTCAACACAGTCGAAATTTCAAATATTACAATTGAAAATGTCACATTATGCAATAATAATAATAGTTTGCATTCTCCTCAAGAAATACCTCAAACTGGCTTGGTAACAGAGACAGAAGAAATAATAGGTAATTATTACTTTTCTCTAGACTTTTCCCACCTATTCTACTGAGGTAATCGCTCTGACCCATGTAGAAAACTTTCTTATCAAGGCTATAAAGTTACAATTTAAAAAAACCTATCTTAATTTTAGTTATACTTAGACATAAATTGAAACTTAAGTTAAAACAATATATAAATTGAAGGCGTACATGATTTTTTTAAGGCGTAAAACTTACAAAAAGTCCAATTTCTTGCTTGTATTCTTGACTGTAATATATCGTATCTCTTTTGATTATTTTTAACTATTTAGACAACATTTGTTTTCTATAATTAATTTTATATTTTCTAGGCAAAACTTTAATATTTTGTGCTGATAATGATGTCAACACTCTAATCGACTGTAAAATGGGTGATGTAGTAGTTAACGATACAGTGCTTGCTTCTGATAGTCACCTGACTGACAAAGGTAGTTTTTTTTTTATAAATGAGGTAATTAATAATTACGTACATTAATTATTTCAGAAAAAATAGATATGATATCGATTCTGGAAAATGATGCCGACATTCTTAGCGTGATAGATGCTAATAATACTAATATAAACTTGAACAACGAAATTTTGGAGGAATTTGCATCTACCGACAATCTTCAGGATTCTGCTAATAAAATTATAGTCATTGAAAATCTTGAACTATCATCTGCTAATACAAGTAGTGAGCATAGTAGTAGGCCAAGTGATGAAAACAAAGCGAAGAAATCTAAAAGGAGTGATGAGAATAGGAAGTATTCTATAGTCAATGTTAGGCAACGAAAAAAATGTAGAAATTATGGAATAGAATATAAAACAGCTAAGGGTGTAGTTAAAGCAGCTAGAGAAATGAAACCTCTGAGAGAAAATTGTAGGACTAACTGCAAATCATTTTTAAAGGACGACATCAGACAAACAATTTTTAATGAGTATTGGTCTTTAGGAGACCACGATAGAAGGGTTGCTTTTATAACTGGGTTAATAAGCGTACAGGAAACCAAAATAAAACGAAAAAAGATGAATGATTCGACAATAAAAAAAGACAGGGCTAATACCTATACATATAAATTTAAATTTGGTACTGAAGAAAAAGTTGTTTGCAAAACTTGCTTTCTAAATACTTTGGGAGAAACCGAAAAATTTTTGACTTGTTCAATGAGAAACAAGTTATCTTCATTCAGCGGTGTAACACATAGTGACTTAAGAGGCACAAATCCACCACCACATAAAACATCGCAAGAAACAATTAAGTTAATTAGCTCTCACATAAACTCTTTTCCAGCATATAAAAGCCATTATTCGCGCCGTCACACCAATCTAAAATATTTGCCATCACATTTAAACATATCTAAAATGTATGACCTGTACTGCGAAAGATACCCGGATAAAAAACATAAAGCCTCCATTAGTGTGTATTCAAAAGAATTTAACAAAACTGGACTCAAGTTTAAAAAGCCTAAAAATGACACATGCTCTAAGTGTGACACTTTTAACGCAAAAATTAAATGTTCAAGTGACGCTGAAAAGCCCTTATGGGAAAACGAATTAAAAAGACATCAATGTGATGCTGATAAAGCATATAATGCTAAGGCACTCGACAAAAGCAAAAGTAAGGAAGATAAAACTTACAAAACTTACGCCTTTGATTTGCAGCAGGTTCTCCCAACGCCGTACCTGACTACAAATAAAATGTTTTATTTGCGTCAACTATCTACGTATAATTTAACCATCCATGACTGCACAAATGGGATGTCTGGACACTTTATGTGGCCCGAATGTGTTTCTGTAAGAGGAGCCAATGAAGTTGCGTCTTGCTTAGCAAGATTTATATTAACGTCTATCCCCGAAGGTGTGAAAATTGCCGTTTTTTATTCAGATACATGCGGAGGCCAGAATAAGAACTTCATTGTAGCATCTATGTTTCAATGGGCAATACGTCACCATCCAACCCTCGAAATAATAGACCATAAATTTTTAGTGCCTGGTCACACTCATTTAGAATGTGACATTGATCATTCTATCATCGAAAGGGCAAAAAAAAGATCTGCCTTAGAAATACACGTACCAAGAGACTGGTACCAACTAGTTCGGAATGCTAGTAAAAAAAGAAATTTACTGTGTTTGTCATGGAAAGGGAAAACTTTTTTGCATTTTCTGAATTAACATCTTCTAACAAAAGTCCATTGCAAAAAAAGACAAAAGAGTTTAAATGGAAAGACATTTCGTGGATGAGATACAAACGGTCAGAAGCTGCTGTGTATTATAAAAGTTCCCTTGAAGAGACTGAACTCTTTAAAAATATAAGTTTCTTTAGGAAAAATCAAGTGCCTTTAAACCTATTGTCGTTTAAAATGCCCTACTTATATAATGGACCAAAGCCTATTTCTGAAATAAAGAAACAAAATTTGTTGGAAATTGTAGATCTTCTGGACAAAGATGTTCAGGAATTTTATAAGAAGCTTAAAACTGAAAAAACTGAAGATCTAGGTGATGAAGACGGCAGCAGTGTTTCTTCTGATGGTGAAAACTAAAATTAAAAGTTTAAATATCCATTTCAGTTTTCATAATTATTTTCTCAGTTAACAATAAAACATAAGAATAAACTGTTTTATATTTTGTTTAATAAAAATAACACTTCAATTAAAAAATGAATGTTTCATTAAGTTGACTTATGCCTTTTTGATAAAATTGGAGCACTATGAGACCCGCGTAGACTTGGGTCACTTTTATATCAAACTGTCGAAAATGTTTTTGTAGTGTATGTAGACTTATGCCCTTTTAATCATGGCCATCTTTCTTCTGTAGGAAACTTATGTCTACCTATGACTATTTAAGAATAAATATGCTAGATGTATGTGCACTTATACCCCTTTTACTGATCAACAAAATTAAAATTCTTTTCTAGTAGGGATATATTAGTCATTTTTTTCAGTAATATGTTTGAATTTCGAGACAAACTTTTATAACACGACAATATTTTTGTTGTTTTCAAATACCTCGATCATTATTTTATATTCATTCGACATTATTCAGCTGTTATGCTATATAAATCTTGGAACTCAATTTTCTCACAATGTAAAAAAATAACATATGACCTTTTAACTGTTTGCCACAGATTTATAAACGGAAGTTTTCTAACGTGGTATGAAGCAAAACAAATGTTTTAATAAGATTTTATCAAGGGTCATTGACCGCTCCAGTAGGCCAGATAGAGTTTAATGTGTCAATAAATGGCATAGAAAACGTTTGCAGATTTTTAATAGTAAATGGTGCAAAATTTTTTTACTAGGTCGTGATATTTGGTATGCATTTAGATTAGCTTTAAGTGATGACGATGAAGCCTGATTGAATGGGAATAAAATTAGTGACTTAATTTTATAAAGAACGTAACGCCTAATGACAGATTGCAAATTCTTTTAAATAGATATTCAGAAATATTTCGAAACGAGTTACGAACATACAAATTCGAAAAGATCAAGCTTGAGGTACTTAAGCAGGTAGTGCCCATTTGTCACAAACCTCCCCCAATCCCTTTTTAACCGTCATTTATAAATCGATTTGGATAATTCTTTTTTATTTAAAAGGATATACCTACAGAATAGTCCCATTTAAATTTGAAGAAAAAATTCTACCCCTAAGGGTGGGCAAATAGGGGATGAAATTTCATATTGAATCGATTTCGATGATTCTTTTTTTATTCGAGAGAGTACCTTAGAGATGGCCCCATTTAAATTTGAAGAAAAAATTCCATCCCTAAGGGTGGAAAAATAGGGGATGAAATTTCATATTGGAACGATTTCGATGATTCTCTTTTTGTTAGAAAGGGATTGCTTTAGGAGTGGCCCCATTTAAATTTGAAGAAAAAATTTAATATTGGACCGATTTAAAGGGGGTTCCTTAGGTTTGTCCCATTTTAATTTAAAGAAAAAATTCCACCCCTAAGGGTAGATAAATAGGAGATGAAAGTTCGTATTGGACCGATTTGGATGATTCTTTTTTTATTAGAAAGGGGTTACCTTAGGGTTGGTCACATTTAAATTTGAAGAGAAATTAAATTTGAAATGAAAAATTTCAATCCTAAGGGTGACAAATAGGGGATGGAATTTAATATTGAACCGATTTCGATACTTCTTAATAATGCACTAAAAAAATAAGAAATAAAATAATTTTAGCAAAAAAATTATAACCGACTTCAAAAATTTGCCCGTATGCAAACTCCACTAAAAATAAAAAAACAAACAAAAAATAACACCGACTTCACAAATTTGCCCGTATGCACATTTCAACTAAAACTTTAGAAATATTTTTCTTTTTCTAAATTGAGTTATCTTTGGAGTCGGTGACAGTAAGGTATGATGTATAAAGGGTATGATGTATTCATATCTAAATAGATTTAAATTCCTTGCCTTGACTGTTACCAAATCCAAAGATAACTCAATTAAGAATCAGAAAAATATTTATAAAATTTTAGTTGAAATGTGTATACGGGCAAATTTGTGAAGTCGTTGTTATTTTTTGTCAACTTCTTTAAAAAAATAGTGGAGTGTGCATACAGGCAAATTTTTGGAGTCGGTTAAAATTGTTGCTTTTAAAGTTAGGGTAAGTTGGACTTTTTAAATGAGTATAACCAGCTAGAGGTAGACGAAGAAACAGCTCAGTTATTGGCATGGAGCACACCTTTCGGAATTTTTTAAAGTAAAGCAATTGCCGAAGCCGAATTGTTCTTGGTTTCAGAATATCGTCGAAAAGGTATTGCAGGGATGTCAAGGTACGATAAATTATTTAGATGATATCGTAGTTACAGGTTCGACGCTTGACGAATATTTAAATAATCTTGAAAAGTGTTGGATCGTTTATACTAAGCAGGATTTAAGTTAAATTTATCAAAATGTCAGTTTTTACAAGATTCAATTCAGTATTTGGGTCATAAAATATCTTCAGTTGGTCTTGAATAGGATGAAAAAAAAAATAGAGGCTATTATTAGAACACCACAGCCCAAGGACAAAAAGGAAGTCAGAGCGTTTGTAGGGATGATAAACTACTACTCAAAATTCATACCGAATTTAGATATAAAATGCATGTAGCGAAGCATTTGAAGTTGCCAAGAAAGAAATAGTATCTGACAAGATATTAGTCCATTTTGATGAATGAACAGAGATATTTATTCCATTATAGATATTCTGCACACATGGCCACTGGTGTCACACCTTCAAGTTTGATTTTTAAACATAGCTTAGAAATAGGTTCAATCTGACATTGGAAAAATGAAACAGGAAGAAATACAATAAATCAAAAGGGGAGATACATAAAATTTATAGAGGGAGAAGTAGTACAGGTTAGGGATTATAGAAATCCGAATAAGAAAGCTTGGGTTGAAGCTAGGATAGATGAAGTTTTAGGAGATAGGATATACTTGTGCAAGTTGCTAAAAGAAGGCTTAATTTGGAAGAGACATTTGGACCAGATATTAAAGGCGACATATTTGAATAGTGATTCGATGGGTCTTTCTAACGGGAATGCAAACTTGGAATCTAAAGATGGCAATTCAAATGCAATACCTTTTACAAACCTTGTTCCTAGATATGACTATTGTAGACCAGTTTATGGTAAAAATGTATTTGTACCCGACAATGATAATAATTCCAAGAGTGTTGATTTACCTAATGAGGACGATGTTTATGGACGGTTAAGTGATGTCGGGAGTACTACCGATTTTTAAACTACCAATGAAGGTCGAGACAGTTTAGAGTCAGAAGTGCAGGTAGAAAATAAGCTTGTAAGTGAAGCAAAAACGGATGTTAAGCTAAATGTAAATGATAGGCCAAAACGGCAGGTTAAACCTCCGATACGTTTAAATTTATGAGTGGGGGTGTTGCAGTACATTGTACTAAAGGTGGCAGCACTTGCATATGCTGTTTGTAACTTCTATTTCTCAATGTTCAGTGGTAGGATTATCAGAGAAGTAAGGTTGGTAACAAGACTGGTTCTCTTTGAATGATATAATTGTATAATAACGAGGGCAATGAAGAGTTGGAATGTAAATCCACTTTTATTTATTACAAGTATGGCCATCGGGTTAAATATACAGCAATAGTAGTGATGATGATAGTGATATACTAGAAAAAGATTGCAGGCATTGATAATGCACTAACTGCAAAACGTAGAAGTATCCTACAAAATTGCCTCTTTCAAATATACAAGCAAAGTCGTTACTTCTACCTTATAATGAACATTATAATTGGGTTTCGCTACGTCTATTACATACTATCTGTGTTTCTGAACTAGTTTCAGGTAGGTATATATATATTGGTAGGATTTTGAATAAATTAAGTAAAAAGAAGAGTTGCATATTTTTGTATTTTATGTATTTGGGTAGTCAACCTATGTAGACGTACCTAGGATATACATAATTGTTTATTTTACCTTGTTTAACGAAATCAAAACTATATTTTATGTATATCTACACATGTTTTTCTTGATACTTATCTTATGACAATAATTATTTCAAGGAGAATAAACGGGCAAATACCGTTGAGCAAACTGCACTTCAATAAAAAGGTTTAATTTATAATTTATCTCATTACAATTTCCAGTTGCATTGGCGATGTTCAACTTTTAAACTTAGTTTGCAATAGATAACAATGATTGCATAATAATGATTGTCAAGAAGTTTAATGTGGTTTAACTATGTAAGTATATACAACGGTGAAACTGGCCCTAAGGCTTTTTTGTGGATCATATAATTGCCCTGTTTTGAAAATCTAGTAAGCAATTTTAAGGCGATTGAAATCGCTGATCTAAGATCAATATTACGTCACTATTTCACATTTTTATTCGGTTTTAATATACGTCAATTCGACGTCTTTATATGACGTAGATTCTAACTGAAATATTGACTTTATATTTTGATACTTTTCTACGTCCACAAATTTGGTGAATTCTACGTAACGGGTGACGTCTTTGTGACGTGAATTACACGTGTCAGTGCTGGCTGGGTAGTTGTCCCAGAATACCCCGTGCAACCCCGATACCCACTATTCAGGAGCCTCTTAGTCACTAGTCCTATTATGTTAAACCCCAGACATAATTTACTCATTTCTTTTAGCAGGAAGACACGCCCTATTACCGGGAAGATTATCCTGATTGCCGACAGGTTATCGGGAAGGCTTTTCAACGCAAAAACCTGCCCCAATGTGCAATAAGCACTATAGAACAGTCTGTCAGACTCTACTATAAAGCAATACAAAAGTGCCCTCCAGGCTTGGAGGAAATTTTGTCAACATAACGCAATCAACCCTTTTACTGCAGGAATCCCAGAAAAACTCATCTTTTTACAACAGACGTTATAGCTACCAGGAACTTCAAATATGTCAGTTTCAATTCATATCGATCGGCACTAGCACTGGTCTTGCAAGAAGTAGGTACAGATCCACAAATTAAGAGATTTTTAACTGGAGTAGCTCGTTTGCGCCCTCAGAAACCAAGATACAATACTACCTGGGATCCGAAGATCGTTTACTACCTATCTACATTAAAGGCAAACGAAGAATTAAACCTATTATTAAAACTACTTATACCAAAAATTAGCTACATTGCTAGCTCTGAGTACCGGTCAAAGACTTCAGACCTTACATTCCATAAGAACACATAATGTTATTTTTACATCAGAAGGAGTGCTTGTATGTATTCCAGATAAAATTAAAACAACCAAGCCAGATCGCGCCCAACCCTTTCTTAGACTTCCCTTCTTCCAAGAAGATGAGAAGATCTGCCCTGCATCAACACCATTGGCATCACCGTCACGATCAGGGCTTTTTCTGTTTATAACATGCCAGGAACCATAGAGTCAATTTTTTTAAGAAATCCTTACTAGGGCTGTCAATTGATAATTTCGACATCCTAAGGTGGCATCAATGCAGTAAAAAATGCAACCGGATAATACGTTTAGGTCAGTAAGGAGACCATTTGTGATAAGTAATAAGCACAAGAACAACACAGATAACGGTAAAACGTACAAAACCAACGAATATTTTCACTGCCGAATGTTTGAACCAGAATGAACGATGCGAAAAACCTTCACTGTCACTTTGACGCACCGAAGCTAAATTTGTACATTGACGCTGCCGAAAGCAGCTGGTTATGCCCAAATACCAAAATGAAAAGTGTTTACATGACATTTTAAATTATTATTAAAATGAGTCGTAGTGATAATAATTATTATTTTTATTGGTAGTGGTATAATCGCGACTGCAATAGGGTTTTTATTTTATTGTGCTCTTTTAGTATCACTGGGAAAACTTCTACCACCATAAATCAATGAGTGACGTCATTAACTGGTTGCGACGCGTATATGCCAATGTTGCACCCATGGACAACAGAAAATTCCTAGGGATTTTTTGAAGAATTGCCATCTGACATTGACAAAATCCGGACTTCTTACAGAAATCGGGGTATACCAGAGGGCCTGCAAGGAGACAATAGGACGACGGATACGTCAGGTAATGCAGGCCGCTGGAATAGATATAATAAAATTTTCTGCACATTCTACGAGACATGTTGCAACTTCGACAGCTTTTAGAAGAGGGGTTCCCATGAACATAATAAGATGGATGGCCTGGCCTGCTGGAAAAAAGGGAGTAAGACTTTTACAATCGACCTCTACAACCTAGTCTACAATTTGCAGAAGCGGTTATAGGACTAGATAGAAAACATTAGATAACCCTATATGCCTCATTACAAATATCCTTACACTAAATAAAGGAATATATGAGATATACAAACGACTGATATATCCGGTTTTCCATCCCAGATGGGTGTCGGATATATCATATATCCTTCTTACTTTATTATAATTCTCCAAACGGTGGTCGTTTAAATCCCACGCATTTGAAACTTATTAGGCAGTCCAAATCAAGTGACTTTTTCCAAGCAATTGGCACACAAACGATTTCAATAGCATGGGGCAAATGAGAATTTACCTGTTGTTTTATTTGTATTATCTGGAGAATTCATCTGTGCGGTACCGATAAATAAGTGAGCAATTAAAGACTCATTTACTGGGAATTATTACCTGGATAATACCTGAACAATACAAAAATATAGAAAATCATCAGGGTCTTGGTCAACCGCAGAGTCAACAGCATTATATAAATAGTGTTATTTGTTGTACTCAGTTATCAGTTTCTTAGTGGTAATAGTGACCGCTGTGTGCACGAAGTTTCTACTTTCGTCCTGTTAATTTTTGTTTTCCAAAAATGACAAGTTCAAGTTAAAGTAAATATTTACTTGAGTTGGAAACAACCTCCAAAGAAGCTGATGAAAGGTATATGGAGAAAACAAAATTGATTAGTGTCTCTATTCACCTGGAGAATGAGAATTAAGTTACGACATCGATTCAATACCAAATATTACCACGATGGATATAGTAACTTACTTGGTGTTAACGCATAGTTACTATACGAAAGAGCAAATGAAAGCTTCAGGCGTATAAATATTTTGATGCAGGCTTCGTAGAGAAAATTGGCAGTACAAAACACATGAAAGATTATGTGTTATTGATAAGCAAAGTAAGTAATACGATCATAGAAAATATAGGCTGTCGGTACAGACAAGCACAGTTTATCGAAAACTTCTTCCCTCTATCCTATTAGCGTAAGCCTTTATTTTCTGCGGTAGGGAAAATGCAAGTTACTAATCTGGTTTATAGGTTTTTAGGTTCAACATTCCATGAAAGCAAGGGAGCCTAAATTGAAGGTATGTCTTTTAACACAAAATGATGGTGAAGTTTGCACGGCCCATTGTACGTGTATGGCAGGCTTAGGGGAAGTGTGTAGTCACGTTGTAGCTGTTTTATATGATGCAGAACATGCCGTCAGGCTTAAAGAGTCTGTAACATGTACAGACAAGAAAGCAACATTGCCCGTTCCTTCGTTCAGTGGCGTCGAGCCAACTCCAGTAGTTGAAATGGATTGGGGCAAACGTTCCCTATTAAAAACTGACGTGGAAGTGCCAACATTGGACACGCAAGGCGCCTAATTTCTAAAATAGAGACAGAAGGATGTGCAGCTTTACTTATGAGAATTGTTCCACCATTTTCTGAAAAAATGTCAACAGAAAAAAGTAAGCTTAGCTTTTATTTATACTATAAATCTAATGAGCAGAAATCCCTTGAAGAACTCATAAAACTTGGCTGTAACATAGATATCAATGTCACAAACGAGTTAATAAGCAAAATAGAAGAATCTACATATACTTGGTCAGCGAAAGTGTGATGAATGGTACAAGCAAAGAAGAGGGCGTATTACTGCATCAATATTTAAAAGAGTATGCCATACAAACATTTTAAAACTATCAATTTCTTTAGTTAAAAGTATTTGCTACCAAGTCAAAATAGTGTTTACGTTAAAGTCAATGGATTGGGGTATTAAATGAAGATATTGCTCTAAACGCATATCAAGACCAGATAAGTGAAACGCACGAGGGTTTTATACTAAATGAAGTTGGGTTACTAGTTCATAAGCAATAGCCTTGGCTTGGAGGTACACCCGACAGAGTAGTTTTTGTGACTGCTGTTTGGGAGGAGTCGTAGAAGTAGAATGCCCATACATCCTTCGTTCAGGTACGATAAGTCGTCAAGAATTTGCAGAAATGAAAAACACTTACGCTTACTATTATCAAGCACAAGCACAGATTTTTGTTTGTAATTTGCTGTATTGCGACTTCATTGTTTGGCGTCCATCATTTCTTTTTTTGAAAGAATTTTTGTAAATTTCCGGTTTTGGGAAGAAAATGTGGAAAAGGCATTATTATTTCATATCAATGTGGTAATGCCTAAATTGTTGGGACAATATTATAATGCTAAAGTACCGGATGGTAAATTATCAAATGGTATTTCTGCAATAGTGTAGCAGCTAATGAAATGATCAAATGTGGAAATAAAGAATGTGCAATATCTTATTATCATTTAGAATGTATACAGATTGGGTTGACACATCAGTTTCGAATGTTGAGGTTTGTTCTGCATGTTCCAGACCAACCTAAAGAGAACGTACAGTGGCGGACACTCGAAAGTGAACGATCTACCACCGATTCCTCCCTAAGTGGCGATGGCGACTCTCACAATACGGCAACGCTGTCTTGCGGGCGCAGCCTCGATCAATATGGGACGCATCGGGACGAAAGCAACAGATTTTCAAGATTTTTTATGAATATTGCGTAGGTAACGTACTTGCAATGCTCCGTCTCTTAGTCCAGTAAACTTAGTGTTGCGTAATGAACAGGCGGAGACCTCCTACCAAACTTCTCGATGTTTTTTTTGCGTATCGCTTGGGCCCCTTCGATGTATTAGCCTAAGGAAAAATAAACAATGATGTTATTATTTTAAATTGCAATTATTTAGGACAGACCACTTACCTAATTTTAAGCGTGTGGCGTTTTCTTGTACGACGTGTGGTTTTTCAGTAAACTGCTGGTGTATTAGTATTTAACAATAATTATTGTCGAGGATTGTGTTTGTTGACGTATGACTGACATTTGACACTGTCCAAACGTCCAAACGTCTCCCGGAACTTGCTCAGTCGAATCGTGGAGTCAGGTGTGCCACTATGCGGAGGCAAAATTTACTGGCGTACTCGATTCCTTCTTGGTTGAAGAGATTTATCCCTTCCGGGGCCCCCCTTCTCACGATCCGGGCTTCCGGCATTTTCAAAAGTAAAGTTCGTGGGGTTAGACCCGACCATATCGAACTTAGGCAAATTTGCCGATTTTAATAGAAATTCTGCCTAAAAGTCTCCTTCAAGTAACGGTTTTTGTTAGCCAATGGGCTGTTTCGAAACCAGAGGGATTTTCTTGTGAAAGGCAAATTTCGAAGTTTTTCCTCCACCTCCGGTGTGTAATTACGGTTCTCTCCAATTCTCTTAGTGCGCTGGTACATTTTGTTTTCTGCCTTTTAGGCCTGTTATTTTGGGACCTTTCAACTTCTTTGCGAAGATTTATTTATAATTTTCCACCTTTGGGACCACGAGGCGGCAGTGAAGGTATACGTCACGAGTATACGTCACGAGCATACGTGAGCATCCATACGTCAGCATCCATACGACGCGCACGTACGTCAGAGGCGCTACGTCACCAGGCACATCCTGACAATAGACAACCGTCGGTTGGAAAAAGAAGACCCCAGGAGTAGTAAATGACCCACTTCAGTACACTTTGACCTTTGACCTCTAAGCCCCGCCCCCTGACCTTGACCTTGGCCCCGCCCCCCACCTAACCCCGCCCCAACCGCCCCCCGCTCCCTAACCCCGCCTCCCAAATTCATGAGGAATTCTTGGAAAATCATGCACAAATCTACAGTAATTTAGTCTCGTAATTCAATATTATAAAATAGCACTTGTAATTCTTGGCATTTTTGTGAATAAAATAGAGGCCCACAACAATATTAAAATCATAGGATGACAAAAATTAAACAAAATAACGAAAGGGTATAATTTCGGGAAGTTTTCTGAAAATGTAGTTTCTGGGTGGATTTCGGAGAACGTAGGAAGTTTTCTGGAAATGTACTTTCTGGGTGGTTTGAAATCTAGGAACTTTTTGAGAAGTATTTTTCTGTAATTCTAGGTTGAGTGGTTTTCTAGGAAGTTTTCTGGAAATGTACTTTCTGGGGGGTTTGAAATCTAGGAACTTTTTGACAAGTGTTTTTTCTGTAATTCTAGGTATTTTGAGTGGTTTTCACGGAATCTAGGACCTTTTTTGGGAAGTGTTTTTCTGTAATTCTAGGTTGAGTGGTTTTCTAGGAAGTTTTCTGGAAATGTACTTTCTAGGCGGTTTGAAATCTAGGAACTTTTTGACAAGTGTTTTTCTGTAATTCTAGGTTGAGTGGTTTTCTAGGAAGTTTTCTGGAAATGTGGTTTCTGGGAATTGTGGTTTCCTAGAATAACTTTCTATAGAAAAATCACGGAAGGAAAAACCAAGGTACCTAAAACTGAGGACCCTAAAACTGAGGTCAAACTGAGAGCCCAAAACTGAAAAAAACTAAGGGCCCAAAACTGAGAAAAAAAAATGAGGTCCCAAAACTGAGAAGAAACTCCCAAAACTGAGAAAAAACTGAGGGCCCAAAACTGAGAAAAAAACTGAGGTCCCAAAACTGAGAAAAACTGAGAAAAAAACAAGGTACCTAAAACTGAGAAAAAACTGACACAAGGCTTCTAGAATTAGAAAATCATCTCAAGGAAAATGGACCCAGTAGAGTATTGTAAATAATTCGATTTCCAAATTTTTATTTGAATAAACAACGACAGAATTGACTAGTTCTCTAATATTGCAAAACTCGGCGGTGCCCGGTCTTCTAATAACGGTCCTCAAAGCAATGTCAGCGTACACAGTAAATAAAACGAATTATTCTAATTCCAAACTTTATTTGTGACAGTGGTACATACAAATGATATTTAAACCGAGGGTTAGAGAAATTGTTACTCAAATTCCAAACCTTGCTGTTAACTAAAACAAAACTGGCAGTGTAATGAGCCGCGTGGTGTAGCATCAACTACACCGGCACAGGTCCAAACAATTATCGGACGTCCCAGGCCAACGTTCTTGAGGCATGGGATAATGACTCACAGAATATCTGAAACTTCAAACTATCTTTATTTGCTGTAAATTAAACAACGGTGGCATAATTAACCGCGTGGTATGCAAAGTCCTCGCAATCTCGAACAAACCATTGCTGGACAACATAAATTGTTGCTGTTAATGTGCTAATATTTCATTAAGTAAACCAAACTTCCATTCCAATGCATCGGTAAAAGATGTTTACATAAACTATATTTGCGTTCGGCAGATCCAAGTTACGTGCGTTAATTATATCCAGGACACAAAGATTCGTAGTTCTATGGCTAAAGGAACGACTTGCTGCAATACCTTGAACTGTACCACTGCTGTAAATTGACCGTACTTTATTACGAATTAGAACACACCCGTATGCGTGAAAATTAAAGTTTTATAATCAATTAGAGTTGTTTTATTATTCCTGAGGCAACGTCATTGTTTACATAAAGCGATAACTCCAGCGAGCAGACCTGCTTCAAACGTATTTCAGGCAAAAATATTTACATTGACTCAACGCGAGGCCGCACAGTTTTTTACTTGCGGTTATCAAGCAATGGTCCATTGTTTATAAGTATAAAGCAATATGTGTTTAAAGACCCATACGGAAACAGAACAAGTGTTTGTTTTCATCACATACAACCTTCTCAAGGTATTTTGAAGTATTGACGAGACAAGTGCTAAAAATAGTATGGCATCGACGAATGCTATTTTCTGAAAAAGGTTTTGACTTATTAGGAAAAAACAAAAATTTTTATTAAGGGTATATAGTGTTATAATTTAGCTTTAAATAAAACATTCTCGTTTTCAAGCTGTTTTTTTTAGAACTCAGTTTTTATCTTTGGTTTAATGAATAAGACACAAAAGGTAATAAGTTTTAAACTTACATGCACTGTATTTTTTAGCTTCTGTCATGCACAAGCTAAACGGCCGCAGTTCGATATAATTTAGCTAAATTACAAAGTACGACTGTTGACTGAGACTCGCGACGTAACAAAATTCTGTCATGTTGTTTTTCATTCACAACCTACTTTTTTAATCGCTGAACAAATTTGAGGTTTTCTTTTACAGCTGTATTAAATAAAAAAACATACATAAATCTTTTATTACTCAAATACACTTAGGACTAAAATAATGCGAATATGTCACATCTTTGAATAAATCCTTGGTGCTACATGGAATACATGAGGTGTTGGGCTTGTTACCCATATATTATACATTTATATTACAGGTATGGTTTTGTATTCATTTCAAATACGCTTTTTATATTTACACAAAATTACTCTGATCTAATCCGAGACGGCTTCCTGAAGAGTGATTAATTCGTTCAAAATATAGCGATTTCAACAAGTGCATTGGCGTGACTTCTTGATTTTATAATTGTTGGTGTATAGATAGGAAACCAATTTTCACTAAAGAACATCGGTAAGAGTACACAAACTTCTTCCAAGTACAACAAATGCGTCATTGCTTTTTCATAAGTTATTCAGCTTCATTCATTCGAGTAGGCTTACTTTTATAACGTGTCACAAGCAATCGTTTATTCCGAGGAGATCATTTCTGTTAAATATACGATGACCCATGTGCCATATCAAACGGCCGCAGTTCCATATAATTGAGCTAAATTACGAAGTACGACTGTTGAATGAGGCTCGCGACGGCCGAAAGCAAAGCGTATAAGCTACCTGATACGTAGGTTAAGCAATAAGTACTTAAAACTGTGTATAAGACAGTATAAGGAAAATTAGTGTTAATGTGTATATGAGAGTACCGAAAATCATTTCAACAACCATGTTTTTTTTTAAATGTAGGGCGCCAAAATTCTGTCATTAAAATACAGCCTACTTTTTTAATCGCTGAACAAATTTGAGATTTTCTTTTACAGCTATATTAAAATACAAATAATTAAAAAATGTACATATCTGAACCATTTTATAAGTAACAAAATGTAAATAATTGGTGTTGTTTCAAGATTTGTCAGTATTTCAAGTCATCAAAAATTTAAATGCACGTCTGAAGAACAAAATTAATTACTGTATGGTTGAAAAACACAAAAAGCAACTTCAGAACGTATACACATCAATTTGTAAACAATATTATTGAACAACACCCCGTATTTTATGGAATTATATAATGGATGTGGTTTGCGTTCCGACGCAGGCTAGTTGTTTATTTAATTTCGGGACGGAGCCCGTTGAAACAACGTGCTATTTCATTGCCCTGACTTGTTTTCCACCAACACTTATAGCAACAGATTATTTTGCACCGCGGCTCGTCGGCTAACCGAGCGGCTTTCAAGCGATCTTCGGTACTTGAGATTATACAAGGCGGTAGATCACTGAAATTAATTCCTGAAAACCAGTAGATGGGTAATTTAAAATGAGCATTTGGGTTGACACAGTTCAGTTACTTGAGACATATATGTAAGATGTGTGATATATTAGTTTTTGTGAGTTAAAATAATGCGATCTCCGAAATCACCTGTGTAATATACATACGATATATTATTTAGCTTTTTTAGTTAGAGGTATTTTATAAAACCAGGAAAATCTCCATCTAAACCGAAAAAACCATCGCCTACTACGTAATTTCAACCTATATGCAATCGTGTTCATTTCTCAAATATAGGTTTGCATTTATTTTCTTAAATGGTTGGGGTTCTGTATATCCTGCCAACCACAAATACCTCTATTAACCGATAGTCAACAGAGACCAATAACCCACTGACTTTTGTCGGTTTCGGGTGAATGTTCAGCTAGTCAATTCCAGAGACTGGACATCCACAACCCCAATCATTTAAAGAGGATAATATTTGTCATATATTTATACGTGTTTAAATAGCGGTTGGTAGTGAGATACATGCGTAGGACCTCTATAATCCGATGATATTATCTCGAGGGCCGCGTTTTATATAAACCGAAAATATTATTTTAAACAGTAATGTTTATTTAAATTTTGGCGGCTTTTAGGAACCATTGGTCAGTGTTCGACATTAAATAACTATATACAAGCAGATGGCACCACCGATACCAATTTAAGTTTTTATCCAAGGAACAATTTTACTGCAAAATAAATTTTATATTAAATAAAACACGCATTGGTTAAATTACTAGAGTTCATTACGAACCTTAGGGACATATTTGAGTTTTCAGACAGTATCTTTTGCTCTCCTGTGGCACTTAGACATTTATAATGGGTAACTATTTGCTACTTTATAACAGTTTAATCGGTTTACTTGCTTACGTTGACCAACGTGTTGTAATTTTTTAAGTACGCTCGCAAATGATTTTAGTTTACAATTTACGGTGCCATGTAGTTAACCTTTTCCACTAAAGTGACGTCATCATTTAAGTGTAAGCATTTTAATGAAGGCGGCTTATTTAAAATTGTGGGTAAGCATAACCGAGGATGCAGCTTTAAGTAACTGTTCAACTCCTATTTATATTTGCGATACCTCGAACTGGTGTACAATTAAATTGACCCACTGGACGCACTGTTTACAACATAGAGCACAGAGGCGACGTAGAATTTGAAAGCAATTCTCAACCAGTAGTAAACAGAAGCAGCTTGTACGTGGGAGGCACACTATTTTGTCTTCGTTGTATGAGAAATTGTTTTTTTAAAACAGAATGTTAAAAAATTTATGAGTACTTTTAGTAATAGTATTTTTCTAGAATATATTTTTTCTAAAGCTACCATTTTTTTTTCATTGTGTTCGAGATACTTGTCTTTTTCAAATAGCGACACCTCTATCCAATTGTTTTGCAAATTTCCTCCACTTTATTGTTGATTCACGTATAAAACGTTCTTTTTGATGTCCCTTCACGTAAACTATGTGAACGTCTAGTAGAGTAGTTTGCAGTATTTCAACCAATTTGTTTCAACATGTCCACTTGAATATTTTATCCCCAGAAAATTTTCTTCCATAACTCGCCTCTTATTTAAATTGTTAAGAGACATAAAACTTTTTGGGGGAGCTATAATCATATGCATCACTTGCCCATTAATTTTGTCAATTCCTTGGCATTTTCACTAGTTTAAATAAACTGTAGGTACAGCACGGCATTTATATCCTGTTTATACTATATAGAGATTAAACAAGCGATCGTTATCTGAAAACCCGTACTCTGTTTCATTTCTTATAGCAGCAGTGTTCATTTAACTGTTTTTAATGTGAGCACTGAATTGGCCGAGCTAAGCTTGTGACGTATATGTTTCGAAAGCCGACAAAAACTTGCGGTAGCAGATTTAACAGGTCGCTGAAAGTTTCAAGTTATACAGTTACCCGGAGGCAACGCTATATTTATAAACAAGAAAATACTATTCAGTGAACAACAAAGTAGGAGCTGTGGTCTTGTAAAAGCCTTGATTATGTACCGGGGCTTTGAATTGTATAATTTTAAAAGTTCCTACGCCCTAAATATAATCTTCTCGTAGAATATAATCTAGAGCTACGATCGTATTCTGGCTTTTCACGTAACTCAACATTGTTACAAATGACTACTAATATGCAAGTTGTAATTAGTAATTTAGAAAGAACTGATGTATATGATTTTTGTAAATATACAATTTAGGTATCTAGAGATATTACCAAACAACACATGTTTCGAAAATGGTCTGTAAACAATATATTTCTAAAAGGTATACACTTAGATATCAATTATGAGATATTAAAATATTTGTAGAAATATATAGGTAACCAACGCCTCTTGGTAGAAAATTCTTTTATTCCAAACTATTTAAATCAAGTAACTCTAGAGATAAGAATTATGATGCGACAAAATATCACCAAAAAATAGCCAAAGTGCGACAAAATATAACCAAGTACGACAAAACATAGCCAAAGTGTGACAAAAATATCGCCAAAGTGCGACAAAAAATCGTGGTAAATTGGTACTTTTCCCCAATTTATAAAAAGTCAAATGTTCAAAAAACAGTGAAAAAACGTGAAAAACATAAATGTCAACGAAACGTCAAATGCGCGAAAAAGCGTGAAAAAACGTTAATGAAATATCTGACTATGTAAAATGATTTTGAAATGAAAATTAAATCGGACTAAAAATCGAAATTTGACTGATTTCACATGTGATTTGTAAATAGAGAGTTGAATATAGTTATTGGTTTGGCCCTAGTATAATTGGGTTCTCATCTACATTTGAGGTGATAGGCTTTATATTGATAAGTTCTACTTGCTATTAAATTTTAAAATCGGTAAATTTATTATAATTTTCTTATAATTAATGATTCGGGTAACTAATAACTGTTTCCTGTTCATTTGAAATAAGTTTTGGTATATTTGTCGGTAGTTTCTTGGTGGCATTGTTACATTATTGTTAATAGTCTTATTAGGCCGATTTTCTAAATACGTCTTTCCTATATTTTTCCCAGAACTTAGTGACTCATAATTTCCTACAGACGAGTTAGAACAGCTATTATATATAGAGGTTAAAAGTCTGTTTAAAAGTCATTTGTTCTCTGACTGTTCTCGAGGAAGGTTCTAAAGTTCAAAATAATGTGGGGCGTTAACCGTACAACAACAAAATTTATAAAAAAATTAATACTTTTCTCTCTTCGTGTCGGGTGGGTATTGCAAAGACAGGTGGTGGTTGGGTAAATTTCCCGAAAGAGGATGTTCGACGTACACTAGAAGACGGACTGGATGTAGCTAAGAAAAATGCCCGTTACCAGAGAGGTGATAAAATAAGAGTTATAATCTCCAATGAGGGGTTTAACCACCCTTTGTCGACGCCAACTGGTGTGGATATTACTGTTGACGAGTTACTTGACCAGGTCGAAAACATTGTGACGTTTGACCAAAAAAGGTCGATTTTACTGGTACAACTTTGGAAGTCCAAATTTTTAAAATGCCAAGTGGTTCGGGTCGTTCAAAAATCTTAAATCTGTCGACAAACATTATAAGTAAAAAAAGTATCACCCGTATTAATAACAATGATAATCTATATGGAGCGAGGGCTATTATTGTGGCCCTTACCTACCAAAGTGACAATATCTTGGGAATGTGTTTGACACCTACTGACAAAAAAAATATCAGGAATGGTAGAGATATGCAGAGTCGCTTAGCCGAAAAATTGTGTAGGCAACTAGGTGGCTATTACGATGCAGGTTTTACCCTGGATGATTTCAAACAAGTGGAAGAGTTACTTAATGTGCAAATTAAAATTATCTGCGCTGAGAGTTTCAACGCTGTTATTTATGCCGGCCCGGATCGAGAGACAATATTATATTTGTATAAAAATGGTAGCCACTACGACGTTGTAAACAGCTTGACTGGTCTGTATGGTAGTCATTTCTACTGCCACAAATGTGTAAAAAACCCGAACACGATGTAGAAACGAGAGCGAAGATTTATTGTGAGCATTGCAATAGGTTTTGCTACAATGGTGACTGTTTGGAGAATCACAAGGCTGTTTGTGACAAAATGTACAAGTGCACGGAGTGCAATAGACTATGCGATCCACAAAAAACGCACAAATGTGGTTTTGCCATATTTCATAATTGCGAAGAGTTTACGACTGTGGGCCACGAGTGTTACATGCAACAGAGACATGCCAGAGGTGGTATTTGCAACGTACCATGTACATGCAACGGACTAAGTAATGACATAAATAAGGGGTGCTGTAATCACTTCAAAGATTCTCCAGTTTGTAAAAATCGGTGCCTCTGCAACGGCCTAGCAACAATGAAAATATCGAGGTGCACGTACACAGAAAAATACATATGGCTTGATTATGAGGCCATGCAGGATACTGGTATACACGTGCTCAATTTGGTCGTGGCGCAAAACTTCAAAGGTGAAAAATTTATTTTTCATGACAACAAAGAATTCTGCGAATGGTTGGTGTCCGAACAGCATCGCGGATATACAGCCATCGCCCATAACTCTAAGGGATACGATGCTTACTTTATTTTAAAGTATTGCGTGGAAAACACCATTAAACCTTTTACTATTTACAACGGTTCAAAACGAATGTTGCTAGAAATTCCACATATTAAATTGAAAATCATAGATAGTTCAAATTTTATAGGTGGACCATTGGCCGATGTACCCGGTACATTCGGTTTGAATGAGCTGAAAAAGGGGTACTTTCCGCATTTTTTCAATACGCCCGAGAACCAGACGTACGTGGGCCCTTTACCAGCTGTAGAGTTCTACAGTCCTGACACAATGAAGGGCAAAGCTCGTAAGGAATTTCTACAGTGGCACGAAGATCACAAAAACGACATTTTCGATTTTCAAAAGGAAGTTTTGGCCTATTGTACCTCGGACGTTGATATATTGAGAAGAGGCTGCCTTTCGTTCCGAATGGTATTTTTTAAAACCGCTAACATGGATCCCTTCCAATACCTAACAATAGCGAGTGTATGCATGGCCATGTACAGGTCAGTATACTTACCTAAAAATGCAATTGCCGTTGTACAGACGGATCGTAAAGATACCTACAGCAAGGCCTCGATTATGTGGTTGAACCAGTTTGCTAATGTTCGCCACGCTCTTAACGGAGGTGAGGTGCATATTTTGCGTGCCAAAGTGGATGGTTTTGACTCTACTACTAAAACCATCTATCAATTCCGTGGATGCATTTGGCACGGTTGCAGAAAATGTCACAACCCCTCGACAATAAATCAGGTCAATCACGAAACCATGGACGATCTGTATGAGAAAACATGTCGCAGAAGTCGACAACTTAAAGAGTCCGGCTATAGATTAGTCGAAATTTGGGAATGCGACTGGCTAAAACCTGAAGCCTGCAAAAACTCGACATACAACTTTGAGGAAGAACCCCTAAAACCTAGAGAATCTTTCTCTGGTGGTCGCACGAATGCAGCCAAGCTGAAGGTAACGGGCAAGAAAATGAGGTATATCGATGTAGTCTCCTTGTACCCAACAGTACAGTTCTATGACCCTTACCCAATTGGTCATCCGATAAAAATTTACAAGCCCTCTGCTTATGATTCCAACTGGTTTGGTTTGGTCAAATGCACGGTGCTGCCACCACACAACCTTTACCACCCTGTGTTACCCGTAAAAGCGCACGATAAATTAACATTTGGCCTCTGTCGTACGTGTATCGCCGAGGAACCAGAGGGGCCGTGTTGCCACACAGGAAAAGATCGTGCGATCACCGGTACTTGGACTACCTTGGAAATAAATAAGGCAATAGAAAAAGGCTATAAAATAGTAAAGATCCAAGATGTGTGGCATTTTAAACAGGTATCCACGGACCTGTTTAAGGATTATGTGAGAGACTTAATGAAAATAAAACTTGAGACAAGCCCCCACAACTATGAAACAAACGAAGATTACGCATATGCTGTTAAACAACAAATGGGCATTGATTTAGACATTGAAAAAATTTGCGTTAATCCTGGCAAGAGAGCTGTCGCAAAAATATGTTTAAACTCACTATGGGGAAAATTCGGTCAGAGGATAAACATGTGCCAGACTGAATACATTACAGACGTCAAGCGTTGGTACGAAGTACTACTGGATGATAAAATAGAAATATCCAGTTGTATTTTTATTAATGAGGAAGTGGTACAAGTAGCCTACAAATTTAAGGACCTATTTGTAGAGGATTCTACAGCTACAAACATATTTATTGCCTCTTTTACGACATCCAATGCCCGCTTGCGTTTGTATGATATGTTGGATAGATGACATTGTCTATTATGATACAGATACAGATAGTGTTGTTTACATCGATAATAACCACAATATAACAACGGGCTCTAAGCTGGGTGAGTGGTCAGACGAGCTGGCTGCCGACGATTACATCATCGAGTGGTTGTCAACAGGTCCCAAAAGTTATTATTTTAAAACCTTAAAAGGCGTCGAAATCACCAAGGTTAAGGGTTTCACCCTTAATTTTGAGAACGCACAAAAATTAAACGCTACTACCATCCGAGACTTACTCGAAGATCCCTCTCAGTGTCTCGAACTAACGTTTGATCAGCTGGCTAGAGACGTCAAAACTAAAGATATTGTCACACGAAAAAGGGTATCCAAGACCTTCAGGATGGACTACCAAAAACGCAAGGTTGATGATACATCCGAATATTTGAACACCTTCCCTTGGGGTTATTAAGTAGAAGATGTCTTGTATTTTTATGACATTTAATAAAAGTCTTAACTTTTTAATGGTTTTTTATTTTCCTTCTCTCTACAAAAAAAACTGTTTTCAGGTTTCGTCCAGGCCTTCAGCATTTAAACACAAAATCAAACTTTTATATTTTTAAAATTCTACAGAGCTTTCAGACATTTCAAACAGAATATTTTTATTTTCTTAATTCTAAAGGTAAAAATTGTTGTATGTTGTCTAAATAACCATCGTGGTCATATTTTAATAATAAGTTACAAAATTGTTTTATAGAAATATCTCCATCCAGATAACTGTTGCAGGCTGCACACCCCTTAGTGTATTTATTATAAAGTCGGCTACACCATTGTATATCTTCATCCGTTTGTGAACTGTTCATCTCATGTAAGGCATCTTGTGCACAGCAAGACAATTCGTCTCTCGACCTTTGTATACTTGAGGTCAAATCTGTCGCCTTTGTCCATTGCTTCTCACTATAGAACATCCCCATGTTGTGTTCAGTCGACTAATTTACTACAAGTTAGTTTTATACTTCTCTCAATTCACCGTAAAAATTCTGCGTAGTTGGTTCGTCGTCAACCTGTTGTTTTTTAGTCGTTACAAATCCTATAATGGGAATGCAAAATAAAAAACGGTATCCGTTTGTTTAAACGCTGCTCCACTAACGAGAAATAATATCAATCTCCAAACATATCCTTGTAATAACGTAAACATACAACTATGCATAACTCATGTTTAGTTTATGCCATATACATCTCACGCTTGCCACTCGATCTCAGTGGTGTCCGGTATTTTAATAGCTGGAAGCAAGCGAAGTCACAATTTTATTTATTCATATAATGACTCACATAGCTTATATTTTGTTATTATATGGCTTCAATTAAAGCAACATTATCTGTATATGAATAACCGAGTGCTCGCGGCTTTTATCACATCAACCACTGTTTAAACTAAACATAAATACGGGCTACGTGCACTTAAATTAGCCGGACCTCGGGAAAGTGTGTTTATATAAATTCTGTATACAGTATAATTTCGTATAATCAAACGACTTTATTGCAGACCTACATCGCCGATTGAAATCGCTCCATATGATTTTTTATGATGATATGGCACTGTGAATGGGTTATTGACAATGTTACTTTTATTATATATTTAGAGTTATGCTTAAATGGTTCTTGTTTGAAATTAGCAAATAAAAATACTATTGTTTTATTTACCCTCCCTTTTTTCAAGTAGAAAATGAGATACTGTTTTTGAGAATGACACCAAAATAAGTATTTAGAGCTGATTTGAATTTGTGTGAAAATAAAAGTTCAAAAATACAGTAGGTGAAAACTTTTGTGTTTTATTAAGTATACCAAAGGTACAAACTGAGTTCTGTAAAAAACGGTTTGAAAAACGTATTAATTAAGGCTAAAGGATACCCCTAATAAAATATTTATTCTAAGAAAATAACATTCGTCGATGCCATACTATTTTTAGCACTTGTCTCGTCAATACTTGAAAATTCCTTGTGAGGGTCGTATGTAATGAAAACAAACACTCGTTCTGTTTCCGTATGGGTCTTTAAACACATATTGCTTTACACTTATAAACAATGGACCATTGCTTGATACCCTCAACTAAAAAACTGTGTGGCCTGGCGTTGAGTCAATGTAAATATTTTTGCCTGAAATACGTTTGAAGCAGGTCTGCTCGATGGAGTTATCGCTTTATGTAAAGAATGACGTTGCCTCAGGAATAATAAAACAACTCTAATTGATTATAAAACTTTAATTTTCACGCATACGGGTGTTTTCTAATTCGTAATAAAGTACGGTCAATTTACAGCAGTGGTTCAAGGTATTGCAGCAAGTCGTTCCTTTATTAACTACGAATCTTTGTGTTCAGACGTTGGTGGCACATCTACGTTGTCATTGGCACGCTCGTCGCCCGTGAAATTAATAAATATGGTGATTGTTTTTATAATAGAAAACAACTTTCTGATTCTCTTTCGTAAATAAAGGACAAGTTTTTATCAAACCGCCTCTGAATAATAACATGCAAGTCTTTACACGAAAATATTCTAGATATCTGTAAACTTCCTAGAATTACAGAAAAAATACCTAGAATTATAGAAACACAATTCTCAAAAAGTTTCCTACATTACATGATGAAATTAAATCCTTTGGGTTTTTTCATGAATTTACAGTTGTTTTAATTTTATGATTTATTGAATTTATTCTGAAAACAGTTGACTGTATTTGAATAGCTAAAGTGAATGCAAGCATAGTTAAGCCGAGCTCGTCGTCCGAGGTCCACTTTAATAAAACCTTAATGTTTTAATTTTGACGGCACTTATATATTTTTTGCTCCATCGACATTCAAAGCTTAACTTAATTTAAAGTTTAAAACGCCTTCGTATAAAACGTAAATATTTAAGCTCGTATCTTTCTACCCCAGCCGCTTGAGTCTCAACATTATCGCGATTCTCTCAGTGTTATTCATAACACTACCGTTGCTTTAACTAAATATAAGTTATGTGAATCATAATCAGCCTCACTTTTGCCGCGTTCCGACTGGAGCCGGGTAGACGGCTGGCGTTGCGCGGAGATTGTGCTTCCCACAGACGACGCACGGTGCGGCGATTCGTAAGCGGTAGACTACGCCCGATATCAAGAGGTTTATGCTTGCGTCAAGTGAGCCATCGTAGTTATTCAATTTTTGCCACTGGAAATATGCAAGGTCTCTGGGCGCTGATGTATACGTTACCAGTTTGTTTAATTTTACAGCAAAGAGATTCGGACGTGTTTTAGAACGTTGCTCATAATAAAGTACTTGGTGATGTTCCTTTATTAAAATAATTATGAGATTTTTCTTTAAAACACAGGCATGCTTATCTATTCCTTTATTAAGCATGTTTTATGACATTCAAGATTATAACATGAACAACAAGACTATTTGAAGTACACTCAGAATTCCCCATTTTAACCCCCACTTTAATCCACCCATGTTAACTTACCACTATACAGATGATCCATAAAGAGCTGCGAACTCTCATACCCAGAGTATGTTGCTTTAACTAAATATAAGCTATGTGAATCATTCCCAGCTAGATAAAAAGCAATGTTGGAATAACACCAGTTATACGGTCGCGCGATTTCAGTCCTGGATATAATTAACGCACGTAACTTGGATCTGCCGAAGTATAGTTTATGTAAACATCTTTTACCGGCGGGGACCGATGCATTGGAATGGCAGTTTGGTTTACTTAATGAAATATTAGCACATTAACAGCAACAATTTATGTTGTCCAGCAATGGTTTGTTCGAGATTGCGAGGATTTTGCATACCACACGGGTAATTACCGTTGCTTAATTTACAGCAAATAAAGATAGTTTGAAGTTTCAGATATTCTGTGAGTCATTATCCCATGCCGCAAGAACGTTGGGACGTCCGATAATTGTTTGGACATGTGCCGGTGTAGTTGATACCACGCGGATCATTACACTGCCAGTTTTGTTTTAGTTAACAGCAAGGTTTGGAATTTGAGTAACAATTTCTCTAACCCTCGGTTTAAATATCATTTGTATGTACCACTGTCACAAATAAAGTTTGGAATTAGAATAATTCGTTTTATTTACCAGTTTCGGGTTAATTTTATATTCCCCATTAAAAAAGAGAACATGACATTTTTCAGTCCAACACCGTATGAATGGGTTATTTCACAACAGAGCACGTTGCTGTCATTGCTATCGAATTATGGATCGCTTGATCCAGTTGTGAGTCATACCGTTGTCATAGCAAATAAAAATTTGGAAATCGAATTATTTGTTTTATTTACAACACTCCACTGGGTCCATTTCCTTGAAATGATTTTCTAATTCTAGAATCCTTGTCAGTTTTTTTAAGGGCCCTCAGTTTTTTTAAGGGCCCTCAGTTTTTTAAGGGCCCTCAGTTTTTTAAGGGCCCTCAGTTTTTTAAGGACCCTCAGTTTTTTAAGGACCCTCAGTTTTAGGGACCTTGGTTTTAGGACCCTCAGTTTTAGGGACCTTGGTTTTAGGACCCTCAGTTTTAGGGACCTTGGTTTTTTCTCAGTTTTTTGTCAGTTTTTTTCACAGTTTTTTCTCAGTTTTTTCTCAGTTTTTTCTCAGTTTTTTCTCAGTTTTGGGTGTTTTTTCCAGTTTTTTCTCAGTTTGACCTCAGTTTTAGGGTCCTCAGTTTTAGGTACCTTGGTTTTTCCTTCCGTCATTTTTCTATAGAAAGTTATTCTAGGAAACTACCCAGAAACCACATTTCCAGAAAACTTCCTAGAAAACCACTCAACCTAGAATTACAGAAAAACACTTGTCAAAAAGTTCCTAGAAAACCGCCTAGAAAGTACATTTCCAGAAAACTTCCTAGAAAACCACTCAACCTAGAATTACAGAAAGGTGGGGGCGGGGTGGTCAAGGTCAAGGGGGCGGGGTTAGGGGGCGGGGCGGGGTGGGAGCGGGGTTAGGTGGGGCGGGGACAAGGTCAAGGTCAAGGGGCGGGGCTTAGAGGTCAAAGGTCAAAGTGTACTGAAGTGTCGCATTTACTACTCCCAGGGATTAAATCTTGGCAAGTCCATTCCATTTGTCTTTTGTCGCTTTACAATCTTCTATTATTGATTGGTCAAAATTATTAAAATATCATTTCCACCCATAATAACGTTTATAATATCAACTTATTTAATTTATGTGCGCCGAGTATATTTATACAAGGTACCCAGAGTTCTCTCAATACTTGCCAATAGTTTACCTTTTTTTCTGTAGTTTTAATACTATACTTACCTATACTTAGGCTGTGATGGGATACGTAATTAATTTACTGTTTATTTGTTACTTTGAGCATCCCATAATGTACGTACTGCAACTGTGATAATAATAGTATACCAATATAATACCGATATTATTGTTACTAAATTTCCCGTTTTATTTATGCCATCAAGGGCCTTCACTTTCTGTTTCAAGGGTTTTTAACAAAACGGGTGGCGCTTTACCTAATTATTTACATATTTCATGTGCTTTAACAACCCACACCACTCTCCGCATATGAGTTACCGGGACAACCCCTTTTAAGTGTGCCTTTCCGAAGTTAACAAAATTTATAAGTATTTGTGTTTGATACTGCACATTGGTATTAACAAATATTTTTTTGTTTCAATCACATAATTAAATGAAATTCTTACCATTTTTTACCATTTTTTCAACTAGGTGGAATTGATTTGTAGCAAAACAAATCAATAGTCAAAGAGTTGTTAGTCGGTAAAGGATGATTTTCTGTGGACTTCTCGCAAAAACAAAACGTTTTTACAGTGGTGAGACCACCAAGATGTTTGTGGAATCCAAGTTGTTTGCATTCTCTTGGTCGTCGTCGTCATCGTCGTTACATCAGTTGCCTGGAAACGATGTGGTAATGCTGATTTCTTGCAGCTTTCTAACAACAACAACAAGACTATTTGAAGTACACTCAGAATTCCCCATTTTAACCCCCACTTTAATCCACCCATGTTAACTTACCACTATACAGATGATCCATAAAGAGCTGCGAACTCTCATACCCAGAGTATGTTGCTTTAACTAAATATAAGCTATGTGAATCATTCCCAGCTAGATAAAAAGCAATGTTGGAATAACACCAGTTATACGGTCGCGCGATTTCAGTCCTGGATATAATTAACGCACGTAACTTGGATCTGCCGAAGTATAGTTTATGTAAACATCTTTTACCGGCGGGGACCGATGCATTGGAATGGCAGTTTGGTTTACTTAATGAAATATTAGCACATTAACAGCAACAATTTATGTTGTCCAGCAATGGTTTGTTCGAGATTGCGAGGATTTTGCATACCACACGGGTAATTACCGTTGCTTAATTTACAGCAAATAAAGATAGTTTGAAGTTTCAGATATTCTGTGAGTCATTATCCCATGCCGCAAGAACGTTGGGACGTCCGATAATTGTTTGGACATGTGCCGGTGTAGTTGATACCACGCGGATCATTACACTGCCAGTTTTGTTTTAGTTAACAGCAAGGTTTGGAATTTGAGTAACAATTTCTCTAACCCTCGGTTTAAATATCATTTGTATGTACCACTGTCACAAATAAAGTTTGGAATTAGAATAATTCGTTTTATTTACCAGTTTCGGGTTAATTTTATATTCCCCATTAAAAAAGAGAACATGACATTTTTCAGTCCAACACCGTATGAATGGGTTATTTCACAACAGAGCACGTTGCTGTCATTGCTATCGAATTATGGATCGCTTGATCCAGTTGTGAGTCATACCGTTGTCATAGCAAATAAAAATTTGGAAATCGAATTATTTGTTTTATTTACAACACTCCACTGGGTCCATTTCCTTGAAATGATTTTCTAATTCTAGAATCCTTGTCAGTTTTTTTAAGGGCCCTCAGTTTTTTTAAGGGCCCTCAGTTTTTTAAGGGCCCTCAGTTTTTTAAGGGCCCTCAGTTTTTTAAGGACCCTCAGTTTTTTAAGGACCCTCAGTTTTAGGGACCTTGGTTTTAGGACCCTCAGTTTTAGGGACCTTGGTTTTAGGACCCTCAGTTTTAGGGACCTTGGTTTTTTCTCAGTTTTTTCTCAGTTTTTTCTCAGTTTTTTCTCAGTTTTTTCTCAGTTTTGGGTGTTTTTTCCAGTTTTTTCTCAGTTTGACCTCAGTTTTAGGGTCCTCAGTTTTAGGTACCTTGGTTTTTCCTTCCGTCATTTTTCTATAGAAAGTTATTCTAGGAAACTACCCAGAAACCACATTTCCAGAAAACTTCCTAGAAAACCACTCAACCTAGAATTACAGAAAAACACTTGTCAAAAAGTTCCTAGAAAACCGCCTAGAAAGTACATTTCCAGAAAACTTCCTAGAAAACCACTCAACCTAGAATTACAGAAAGGTGGGGGCGGGGTGGTCAAGGTCAAGGGGGCGGGGTTAGGGGGCGGGGCGGGGTGGGAGCGGGGTTAGGTGGGGCGGGGACAAGGTCAAGGTCAAGGGGCGGGGCTTAGAGGTCAAAGGTCAAAGTGTACTGAAGTGTCGCATTTACTACTCCCAGGGATTAAATCTTGGCAAGTCCATTCCATTTGTCTTTTGTCGCTTTACAATCTTCTATTATTGATTGGTCAAAATTATTAAAATATCATTTCCACCCATAATAACGTTTATAATATCAACTTATTTAATTTATGTGCGCCGAGTATATTTATACAAGGTACCCAGAGTTCTCTCAATACTTGCCAATAGTTTACCTTTTTTTCTGTAGTTTTAATACTATACTTACCTATACTTAGGCTGTGATGGGATACGTAATTAATTTACTGTTTATTTGTTACTTTGAGCATCCCATAATGTACGTACTGCAACTGTGATAATAATAGTATACCAATATAATACCGATATTATTGTTACTAAATTTCCCGTTTTATTTATGCCATCAAGGGCCTTCACTTTCTGTTTCAAGGGTTTTTAACAAAACGGGTGGCGCTTTACCTAATTATTTACATATTTCATGTGCTTTAACAACCCACACCACTCTCCGCATATGAGTTACCGGGACAACCCCTTTTAAGTGTGCCTTTCCGAAGTTAACAAAATTTATAAGTATTTGTGTTTGATACTGCACATTGGTATTAACAAATATTTTTTTGTTTCAATCACATAATTAAATGAAATTCTTACCATTTTTTACCATTTTTTCAACTAGGTGGAATTGATTTGTAGCAAAACAAATCAATAGTCAAAGAGTTGTTAGTCGGTAAAGGATGATTTTCTGTGGACTTCTCGCAAAAACAAAACGTTTTTACAGTGGTGAGACCACCAAGATGTTTGTGGAATCCAAGTTGTTTGCATTCTCTTGGTCGTCGTCGTCATCGTCGTTACATCAGTTGCCTGGAAACGATGTGGTAATGCTGATTTCTTGCAGCTTTCTATTTCCCGCATCCTGAGGTTCACCACCATAGTAGTAGTAGTTAAATAGATGAATAAAAAACAAAAAACGATTATGCTCATCAAGTTGAAACCCCAAGGTAAAGTGTCTGTGTACACATAATTTACTATTAATTTGCCATCGTAAGGACTTAAAGCAATTTTTTTCTCTGATGTAATGTAGACTTCATGTTTTTTGGAAACTATAGAATTCTGTTGAATTTCAAGTATGTATTATGAAATAAACATTTATAGTAATCGTCAAATGTAATTTCTTTTAAAGATGATTTCTGAATACCTTTTGCTTTTTTTAATAACCTGTAACGAAGTTACTAATTTCCCGTTTTCATTTTTATTTTTAACACCCACTTATTTCCTCGCCGCGCTATTTTTAGCGGCCGGCTATCCGCCGTGGTAGTTTTTATATTCACACCGATGACTTTTTCTACATAGTAGGCCGACATTCCAGTTTAATTTCATTTAATTAAATCCTGGTTTTGATTCTTTTCCGGCTTTCCGCCGCCGAATAATAGATTCTTATGTTACCATAAGGGTTGTGGGATACCGAAAAGGGGTAGAACCGGGATATTAATTCAAATTACAGCTAAAGCCGCCGTTCTTGTTGGAAAACCCGGTAAATGAGACATGCCCGATCCAGAGAAACCACCGTCCGGGACCTGTACGGGGTGCAACCACCCCTAACTGCCCGCCGAGCCCCGGCGACCGTTTTGGATGCCAGAGGAATGGGGACGATCACCCGATCCATCGCCGCGGCCCCGACCAATGGGCGGCCAGCGCACTCGCCGATGGTGGCGCAGCCACACGATATAAAAAGGCTGCGGTCGCCGAGGAGGCTCTCTCTCACACCCTTCTCTTGAAGCGCTACCAGCTCCGCTTCTGCCTGCTTCTTCTTCGGCCACTCGTGCCGATATATACCGAGTGAGTATTGGTAGGAAAGAGATCCCCAACACTTACGGTTGGAATGGCAAGAATTACCGGACCAACCACCTGCTAGAGCGCCCCTAATTAAACGAGAGTAATAGTTCGAGACTAGGAAATTTTAGAGTGTGCTACCGCACCTAATAGACGCTAATATAAGCTTTCTTTCTCAACACTTACGGTTGGAATGGCGAGAATTCACGGACCAACCTCCGGCTAGAGCGTTCCTGATCAAAATAAGAATAATAGTTTACGGCTAGGAAATTTTAGAGCGTGCTACCGCACCGCATAACCGCTAGTAGATTGTTTATCTAGAAGGTGATCCTGTACTGCCTGATTAACGAGTCTTTCTTTCTTTGCTTACAGATCGGTGGACCTCTCTGGGCCCGCGACGTCTATTTAATTTATTTTATTGTAAAATCATATACGCAAAAATTGTACTAAATAAACCGTGTTAATTTTGCTTAACATTCTTTATTTATACCCTATCCTCGACTAACCACAGACCCCTGGAAAATATTTTCTCTGACGAAAGCTATCCCGGGTAAAAAGCGGAGCATACCGCTCTAAAAAACTGGCGCCTGAGCAACCGTTTCACCGCAGATCCGATTTTCCCTTTCCTAGATAAAGGAGGCTATAAGGAAGTCCACCGGTGAGTATCAGAAAAAGGGAAAATCGGACGTGAACCCAAATAGCGCTATAAACCTCATAATTATTTTCAGAGAAAATTTTGATAGAATATATTTTAGATCGTAATCCAATAAAATGAGTCATTAATTTTCCACTTGTTTCTTCTTTCATCAAACCTAAAACCTTTTTGTTTTTTCTGGGTATGTTAAATTGATTATTTTCAGGGTAATCTGATGTATCAAATGTATACCCTGTTTTATTTGTTGATATGTATCGTCAACAAAAAAGTGATAAATAAGACTATCGGTGTCACAATAGAGTAATTTAGCTTTATCGCCAAATTTCATCATTATATAATTATTATAATGAAAATCATAGAGGAAATTTTTTGAAATGTCTAGTATACACATACCTACAAAGGTAGGTTTATTTAATTCAACTTTAAGTGTTTTCATTAATTTAAAGAATTTTTTTTCAAATTCATTATTACCACATTTGCACAGTTCTGTGTTTAAATCAATATACTTTTTAATCCAACAAGTTTGCTTGAATTTTAAGTAGCGATGAATTTTGCAGTCGGTGGAGATAAATGTTCAGGACATAGAGGCAAGTCCTTGTCTAAATTAAATAATTCTCTAGGATAGTGTAAATCTACTTCAAGAACAAAAGCATAGTCACAATTTTCAGGTTGGTTAATGACATAGAACTCTTCGCATGAGACCCATTCAAATCCGCCATACGGTAGATATGTGCTCATAGCTGTTTCATATAGATTATTTACATCAAATATGATGTACAAACGTCGGTTTTATACAAGTTCCCCATATATTTATTATTAGCCTCTCCATACCTATTTCCAAATTGTGAAATTCCCCGTCTAATTCCCTTTAGAATAAACGAAGACATTTCATAGTCGGTAATCAATTTCAATTCTACTTGTGCTATTTTCAACATTGCATCAAATGCAAAACCTGGAGCTGTATAATAATGAAGAGCATCTAATTTATATGTTTTAAAACCCATGTCTCTGAAATTTTCAAAAATATCTGCAAGTAATAACACATCTCTTTTTAAATACAATTCTGCATATTCTTGTAAATTTTGAATGTTAAACGTTTGCCATACATTGTTAGCGTGACTGTAATCACTGCAATCAGGAATGGGGACGATCACCCGATCCATCGCCGCGGCCCCGACCAATGGGCGGCCAGGGCACTCGCCGATGGTGGCGCAGCCACACGATATAAAAAGGCTGCGGTTGCCGAGGAGGCTCTCTCTCACACCCTTCTCTTGAAGCGCTACCAGCTCCGCTTCTGCCTGCTTCTTCTTCGGCCACTCGTGCCGATATATACCGGGTGAGTATTGGTAGGAAAGAGATCCCCAACACTTACGGTTGGAATGGCAAGAATTACCGGACCAACCACCTGCTAGAGCGCCCCTAATTAAACGAGAGTAATAGTTCGAGACTAGGAAATTTTAGAGTGTGCTACCGCACCTAATAGACGCTAATATAAGCTTTCTTTCTCAACACTTACGGTTGGAATGGCGAGAATTCACGGACCAACCTCCGGCTAGAGCGTTCCTGATCAAAATAAGAATAATAGTTTACGGCTAGGAAATTTTAGAGCGTGCTACCGCACCGCATAACCGCTAGTAGATTGTTTATCTAGAAGGTGATCCTGTACTGCCTGATTAACGAGTCTTTCTTTCTTTGCTTACAGATCGGTGGACCTCTCTGGGCCCGCGACGTCTATTTAATTTATTTTATTGTAAAATCATATACCCAAAAATTGTACTAAATAAACCGTGTTAATTTTGCTTAACATTCTTTATTTATACCCTATCCTCGACTAACCACAGACCCCTGGAAAATATTTTCTCTGACGAAAGCTATCCCGGGTAAAGAGCGGAGCATACCGCTCTAAAAAACTGGCGCCTGAGCAACCGTTTCACCGCAGATCCGATTTTCCCTTTCCTAGATAAAGGAGGCTATAAGGAAGCCCACCGGTGAGTATCAGAAAAAGGGAAAATCGGACGTGAACCCAAATAGCGCTATAAACCTCATAATTATTTTCAGAGAAAATTTTGATAGAATATATTTTAGATCGTAATCCAATAAAATGAGTCATTAATTTTCCACTTGTTTCTTCTTTCATCAAACCTAAAACCTTTTTGTTTTTTCTGGGTATGTTAAATTGATTATTTTCAGGGTAATCTGATGTATCAAATGTATACCCTGTTTTATTTGTTGATATGTATCGTCAACAAAAAAGTGATAAATAAGACTATCGGTGTCACAATAGAGTAATTTAGCTTTATCGCCAAATTTCATCATTATATAATTATTATAATGAAAATCATAGAGGAAATTTTTTGAAATGTCTAGTATACACATACCCACAAAGGTAGGTTTATTTAATTCAACTTTAAGTGTTTTCATTAATTTAAAGAATTTTTTTTCAAATTCATTATTACCACATTTTCACAGTTCTGTGTTTAAATCAATATACTTTTTAATCCAACAAGTTTGCTTGAATTTTAAGTAGCGATGAATTTTGCAGTCGGTGGAGATAAATGTTCAGGACATAGAGGCAAGTCCTTGTCTAAATTAAATAATTCTCTAGGATAGTGTAAATCTACTTCAAGAACAAAAGCATAGTCACAATTTTCAGGTTGGTTAATGACATAGAACTCTTCGCATGAGACCCATTCAAATCCGCCATACGGTAGATATGTGCTCATAGCTGTTTCATATAGATTATTTACATCAAATATGATGTACAAACGTCGGTTTTATACAAGTTCCCCATATATTTATTATTAGCCTCTCCATACCTATTTCCAAATTGTGAAATTCCCCGTTTAATTCCCTTTAGAATAAACGAAGACATTTCATAGTCGGTAATCAATTTCAATTCTACTTGTGCTATTTTTAACATTGCATCAAATGCAAAACCTGGAGCTGTATAATAATGAAGAGCATCTAATTTGTATGTTTTAAAACCCATGTCTCTGAAATTTTCAAAAATATCTGCAAGTAATAACACATCTCTTTTTAAATACAATTCTGCATATTCTTGTAAATTTTGAATGTTAAACGTTTGCCATACATTGTTAGCGTGACTGTAATCACCATCAGAAATGTCTTCGTTATGTATTTTACTAAAAAATGATTCTTTTGATGGTAAATTGGTGTCCGACAATTTTTCCCAACAGCCTAGATATTCATAAGGAAAAACACCTTTTCCTGTAACTAATTCAAATTGTTCTTTATTGGAAAAATATGATTTCGTTGTTACTTTCTGCTCGTTATTCAAATAAGATGTTAGTTTAATTATACTAATTGGCATGAATTTAAATGAATCTAAGAATCTGAAACTAACGTTACTTTGTAAACGAAATGTATTTTTCTTTGTTCAATGCTGTGGCAGTAGTGTAGGTATGGGGGCTTGAACTCACATTTGACCTTCACCCCTGTAGAGTTTAAACTCCCAAAGTCAAATTCCAAGGTGGTGGCATACAGGTAAACAAAGTCAAGATGTCTGGCCCAAGTGACCATATACCTGGGGCGCATTCCAAAATGAATTATCAGGGTATAAATTACTTTTCTAAAAACTTAGAAAATATAAAGTAAAATCAATCCCATATAGTTATATTTAAAAATACATTCGGCCATGGCCTATGAAAGTGAAAACAAAATTCTCAGACGACTATTAGCATATTATTATGCACCTTACTTATAACTACCTGAATTTAAAACCCAATTTAAATTCCAGACAGATTAATTTTGAGCATCCATTAATTTACTTAAAGGTCAGCAACGAAAAAAACTGCAACATAATAATGGATGGAAAACTTTCAACATAGGCGCGCGACAGATATTGTTTAAGAAGGGATTTATTCATCAATTTAAGGATTGCACAGCTCAAATAGGGATAAATCTAAATTTTAAAATTTAAAAACACATAAGCGTTTATGGACCTTACGCCCAAACGAATAATTAACCAAAAATAGTTATTGAAATCATACATAAAGAGACAAAAATTTCATATACCCACCTCTGTTCAGCTGCAAGAAGGAAAGGCTGCATAGTATATAAGCGCTGTTTTATTCTACCATTCATTAAGTTACTATCAAGTACTCTTGAATTTTACTATAGTTCGAATTATCTTGCAGAAATCGAAAAAATAATTAAAAATAAAATGAGGGAGATGGATTTGCCGGTCAATGTAAGTAGATTTTATTGGTTGCGTTCAATGCAAACCAAATTTTTGTAATCGTTGTCTGTATTGCATTCTCTAGTTAGCGCCGCTTTCGGTTAGACATTAGCGGTATTATTTTTTGAAACTCTTTTTCCTCCAAAGTTAGCAATTAATATTTAGTAATTAAAAGTAATCCTGCAGTATTTGGCACATATAATAATTATTCATTATTACCTAGCTTACTACAAATATATACAGGGTGATGAAAATTTGGATGCTTAGCACTGGTATCTCGGAAAGATGCAACGTCGGTCAAATTAGGCTAAAGTTGCTCTATCATACCCTGTACAATATTCTGTTATTAAATGTCAGATATCTTAATTCATTGTGCCGCGGTGGCGCCGCTAGTACCGACGCTGACTTTTTAGACTGCATGTTTTTCTGCCTTAACCTTGGTTCGAACCGATATTGAGGCAGGGGCATGCACATGTCTTTAAAGGAAAACACCGCTATAACCAAGAGAGCTGGACACGGTATTGCTAATTAATAGCGTTATATGTGTGATTTACTAATTGTCCTACACTCACTGGGATTACTACGGTTTTCTAGGGTTTTCCGTAGTACTTGAGCGAATGCTATCCTAGTTCTATCTTGAAAAAAATCAACACTAGCCGAAAATGGCAACGAGGATAAAATAATAGTAATTGCCCTAGCCCCCACACAAGCATGTCGCTGCTTCTGGGATACTCCTAGTTTGTGGTATTGTAAGGGTGAGAATTATTATTATTATTATTCATAATTTATACTCATAAAACTTTGTCATTTTAAGTTATTGGTCATAGTCAATTCGATGACAGTTTCAGAAATTTTCTAGCCCCCAAATTTCGAGCAATCACAGCTGAGATATCAATGATACAATATTTCTCAGCAACGGTTACAACACTATTTGATAGATAACGATTACAAAAAATTTAGTCTGCACTGAAAGCAAGCAATGTTTTTAACTTTTAAAAATTTTATAGACTCCAATTATTGAATTGGAGGCAAATGGCCCCGAAATGTCCCTCGAGAGAGGGACATCCATATTACTGTATAAAAATTACCCCATGGAGGGAGGGTATTTAACAGCGGTTTTCGATAGTAATCCGCCGCCGTTCGTAGTCTACAGGATGCGGTAATAATTTTTTTTTATCTTAATCACATTTTAATTTAAACTTTTAAATTTTTAGGACCAGCAAGTGAGAAAAATAATTTAAAAAATAGTAGTGTTAGTAATTAAATAGTATATATAGTATATAGTATAATATAGTAGTAGTAGTGGTAATAAAATTCTCTCTTTTTTTAAATTTCTTAACATGGTGGGGAGAGGGATATAGAGTATAAAAGTATACAGAGCGCTTCAGTTGCAAAAGATTTCTCAGCTACTAACATTCTCTGTCCGGCTTTAAGTGTTTCAGTGCCTACAGTTTTCTGAAAATAACTAACCTAATAACTTGCTCGTTTTTAGTGTTTTGCGTGTATTTGCTTACAGTGCTTTGTTATTAAAGGTATTTTCTATTTTAATTTAATAGTAAAGGTATTTTCTTTTTTTAATTATTAGTAAAGGCATTTCCCAATTTAATAGTGAACAAAAATGTCAGTAATCAATATGTGTCGAATCCACGATCGTGAAAATTGCTCTATATGTTTTGAAATGGAAAAAAAATTGAAAGCAGGCGGTATACCTGCGTTAGAAAAATTTTTAAAATATGATTTCGAAACGTTTTTAAACACTGACTCATCCAGTTCGGAATGTTGTCTGGTTGAACAAAACATATCAGATAAGCAATTAACAATGTCAGATGAAGAATTTCTGAATGAAGTCGACCAGGTAATGTCTGATTTCAAGGAACATACTTCTCCGGCAGATCTTTCGGATTTTAATACTACAGATTGGGAAAATGTCGAACCAAAACCATTGAATAAAAAAATTACTGAACTAGAAAAATACCTATTTTCGAGTAGATCTTTGAAATCAATTAATAAACAAAAGGTAAAATGTAGTGCCGCTAAGACAAAGGCTTTAATATATAACTTTCTTCAAATGAACGAAATGTTAGATAGTAAGAAAAATATTTCAAATATTATAAATCGACAAGCCGATTTATTATTAGATTTATCCAAGTTATTATTAAAAAAAATATTTTTTTTTTCATAATACCTTAGTTTCTAGTTTATAGCATTTTTTAATAGTTTGCTTCTATTAACCCGCCATGGTAGTGTTATGCCCCCTCTGTCTTAAAGAATTCAAAAATATACAAACCGTAAAACAGCATCTACGCAAAAATTGCTGAAACAGAAAACATATACAGACAAATATAGAGGATTATATTATAAATCGTAAGTGTTTATAAACTAATGTATTGTTACACAACTTTATATGTTTTAAACAAATTTCAGTCGATAATGTTCTGCCAGCAGATGAAATTAACCCTTCAAAAGCGGAAACAGGATCTAGTACGGGTAATTTATTAAAAAAACTTGAATTATTTTAACCGCAATTATAATATTGCTATATAACTTTATAAATAATTTCAGGCGATTTTGTTGCAGAGAGAATTAGCCCTTCAACATCTAAAACAATTAATACGGAACCAGGATCTAGTAAGGGTAATTTATTAAAAAACTTGAATTATTTTAACCGCAATTATATTACGATATAACTTTATAGGGGAGACCGGGGAGACATTGGACACGGGGAGACAATGTACAGCTTTAAATTTCCCGCTGTGATTAGATTTAGTTGGCCAGATTGTGTGAAAAATAATGGACTAAATAGCACTTGCTAGTTCGTTGTGATAGACGGTCGTGCTCGTGTTTTTTAGAGAAATATTTCAATTTCTGGCTTTTTCTACGGCTAGATGTAATATTTTTTCAAACTTATGGTAAGTGTAGCTTAGTATTGAAAGCTTCAATAAGAAAACTATGTTGCTAACTTTAAATACTGCTTTCTAATTAAACGTTTTTGAAATCATTTCACTGATCCTCAAGCCCGTAGTTTTGTGGTAGCCATTTTGAAATAAAATTACACCTAGGGAGACTTCGGACACTGTGGCCGAAGTCTCCCCATTGCGTCCAAACTCTCCCCACTACAATAATTATTCTCTCTTTTATTTTAAGAAAAATGCCGAGGTATTATAAAAAGAAAACAGGACGCAATGTTTGCCCTATTGCCATGAGAAGGGCCGTTGAGCAGGTGTTACAAGGTAACTCACTTAGAAAAGCTGCGGAATTAAATGGAGTAACTAAGTCAACTTTATCTGCTTATCTAAAAAAGGCACAAAGGGAAGGCATTGATAATGTGGTGTACACTTCGAACTTCTGCAAGAGTCAGATATTGTCAAAGGTCATGGAATCAGAATTGGCAGCCTACCTTTTGAGGGCAAGTAATATATTTCATGGATTGACACCAATTGCAACACGAAAAATTGCATACGAGTTTGCGACAAAAAATGGAATAACTGTACCGGAATATTGGCACAACACCAAGGCTGCGTCAAAAGATTGGTTTACTGGTTTTATGCATAGAAACCAAAATTTGTCTCTGCGTAAGCCGGAAGCTACATCTCTCGGAAGAATGACAAGTTTCAACAGAAATAATCTAAAAAAATTTCAAGACAAATTGGAAGAGTTGATAAATCGATATGGCTTTCAAATGAATGATATATATAACTTAGATGAGGTAAGTTTTAGATAAAGCAAGTTTTGTCACTATGGTGCATCTTTTTCATTATTTTAGTCTGGAGTAACCACAACTCCAAAACTACCCAAAGTGGTTGCTAAAAAGGGACAACATCAAGTTGGCCAAAAAGTGTCAGCAGATAGAGGACAGCTTATTACACATGTTGGCATTATCTGCGCGGATGGACGCGCATTGCCTCCCGTCTGGGTATTTCCTCGCAAAAGGTTTGATGAGAAGAAAATGTTAGGTAGTGTTTTTGTCCAAGGTCCTTTAGGGCTCGTCCATCCTTCGGGATGGATGACATCGGAAAATTTCATTAAAGTACTGCAACACGTAGTAAAACACACAAGGTGTTCAAAAGACAAGAAGATATTGCTCATAATGGACAATCACGAGTCACATTTATCAATTGAAGGACTTGACTTTTGCAAGGAAAATGGTATTTCTGTGCTAACGATGCCGCCTCATACTTCCAATAAACTACAACCTCTCGACCGATCGGTTTTTGGTCCGTTTAAAACTTATGTTGGGAACTCTGCAGATTCATGGATGACAGCTCATCCAGGCCAAACACTTACAATCTATGATATGCCAGCAATCTGCCTTGATGCTTGGGACAAAGCAGCTAACCCAACAAATGTAAAAAATGGCTTTCGTTGTACCGGAATATTTCCCTTTGACAGAGATATTTTTCAAGACCACGAATTTTTAGGGGCATATGTAACGGATAGGCCGGAACCCGCACCAGTATTTTCTGCAGAAAATACCGACAAAGAGGTTGATAACGATAGGAATTTTCAAGGTAGTATTGCAGTTCTTAACCCAAAATGTCAAAATACATCCGTCATTCAAGATGAAGCTAGACCAGGGTGTTCTTTTAAATCACCTGAAGTAATTCTGCCCTTCCCCAAAGCAGGTCCCAGAAAGGTAGTTAGAAAAGGAGGTAGAAAACCTGGACGTTGCATGATAGCAACCGATACCCCCGAAAAAGACGAAATCGCAGCTAGAAAACAGAAGCGAAAATGTAAGAATTCTGAAACAGGAAAAGAAAATTTAAAAAAGGTCAAAAGGAAGGTTCTCAACAATTCATCATCTTCTGAAAGTGAGCCCGATGTTGAAATTTCAGAAGCTGAATCATCTGGAGGTGAATTTTGGGAGGAACCTAGCTCCGAAGAAGAGGAAGACTGCCTAAAGAAATTGAAAATAGGCACATTTATTGTTACAAGAGTTTATGGAAAGACGGCAAATAATGTCAGGAACTATGCAGCAAGAATAGACGAAACTCTGTTAGATGGTTACATTGTCAAATTTTTTAAAAGGCAAGTGCAATCAAATAGATTTATCGAGAGAGAGGAAGACGGAGCATTTGTAGCTTTTTCTGATGTAGTTGTAAAATTACCAGTACCAATCACAGACACTCGTCCACGATTTCAAAACATGACTTATTTTAATGTAGATTTGACAGAATATTGTCTTTCATAAAACAATGTTAAGAATATTGTTTATTTATTGCCCATTTGGCATTGTACGAAGTCTACCCTTCCTGTCCTAAGTCACCCCATTATTTATCCAAAGTCTCCCCATGGGTGGGAGACTCTGGACAAATGCATGCTTTAATTAAAATTAAAAAATAATTGCAATTTAGACACGTCTATCCAGATTTTCTTATTCCGTGTGGAACTTAATGAATTCCTGACCTATGGAGATTATAAAAGTTATCGAAAGTGAAACCATATCTGAAATCTAGTTTTTTGAAAAAAAGTGTCCCAACCCTCCCCGGTCTCCCCTAAATAATTTCAGGCGATTTTTTTTATTGCTATAAATGTAAAATAAATGTGGACAAGAAACAATGGGTACCTCACGTACGAACCAATAACCACAAAGCAAAATGTTTTACTTTCTTGGAGGAGGGTATTGAAATTTTGCGAAGTGCCTTCAAATATCGAATTGTTACTTACAAAGTGTCACCGAAAAATTACACTATCGATATTAAAACATTTCAAGAGGAGATTATGGATAAAGTGTTAACTTTACTCAAGGAAGAACAGCTGAGGCATACAGCTATTAAAATCAACTTTGAATTATATGGTATTTATTATTCGAAACCACTAGATCTTATGGATGTTAAGTCTTTCAATACCAAATTCGAAGTAATTGTGGATTCTACGGACATTGAAGCTTTATATGGACACTTGTTTGTGGTACTTGCGAAGAAATCGGATGAATTTGCTGAACGTGACTCTGGTAAGAATCAATATAAACCTTGTATAATTATTTTCATTTGTTGTCTAATTATTTTCATTTTCGATATAATTATTTTGATTTTTTTTCTATTATTTTTAGGATGGATCTTGATACAGATTCTTCACATAGAAATTAACGTCAATAAATATAATCCTCTACGAATTTCATCATATATTCCCCAACCTAAAGAAATCCAGAAAAAGAGGGCTGTAATCAACATTCGGAACAATGATGAGTGCTGTTTTGGATGGAGTTTAATGGCTGCTGTGCACCAACCGCTAGCAAATGCAGAGAGGACATCATCATACCCTTGTTTTTAGGGCAGGTTTGATTTTAGCGGTTTAAACTTTCCTGTCTCAATAAAAGATGTGTCAAAATTTGAGAGTTAAAACAATATCTCAATAAACGTTTTCGGATGTGAACCTTATTATAAGGAAAACAAAACAATGTATGAAATTGTCGGTCCCTTGTACAACACTAAACAAAAGAAAAATCTACATATCAATTTGTTATTGATTGAGGACGGTACAGGTAATCAACACTATTGCTATATAAAAGATTTAGGTAGATTGGTTTCTTCTCAAATATCCAAACATAAATGTAAAAAATATCTATGCGACGGATGTTTACAGAATTTCCCTTCTGCTGAAAAATTGAAAAGGCATATGAAATTTGACTGCAACTTTGTTAGAATTGATTTTCCATCAGATAATTTAATTACAGATAAATTTGGTAATATGGTTCCCGAAAATTAACCAAAATTCATAGAGCTATTAAATTTAGTCAATCACCATGGTTAAGAAAATATATTGATAATAATACAAATATAAGAAATGCTGCAAAATCTAAGTTCGAAAAAAATCAAGTAAAATTGTTAACAAATAGTATTTATGGAAAAACCATGGAAAATGTGGACAAAAGAGTTGATATTCGCCTCTTGTCTCATTGGGAGCCTAACAAAAATAGTAATTGTGCAGAAAAACTAATAGCAAAACCACAGTTTAAAGATTTATCTATATTTTCTGAAAATTTAATCGCTGTTCAATTACAAAAAGTATGTATAATGTATAATAAACCAATTTATGTTGGTTTCACCAATCTAGATCTTTCTAAAATGGTGATGTATAATTTCTACTACAACTACCTTAAACCAAAGTATGGAGACAATGTTGCTCTATTGTATATGGACACCGACTCTTTTATTTTAGAAGTAACAACAGAAAACTTTTACAATGATATAAGAGAAAATTTAGATATTTTCGATACCTCGAATTATGCTCTAAACAATGTTTATAATATTCCTCAAAACTTATCAGTTGTGGGTAAATTTAAGGATGAAATGGCTGGCGAACCAATAGAATCTTTTTATGGTACTGCAGCTAAATCTTATTGTGTAAAAACGAAAGATGATATTCTGAAAAAAGCTAAAGGTATTAAGAAACAACTGGATTTTTCCCATTACAAGGAAGTTGTCGAAAAAAATTCTAAAGTGTATTGTAACATGTATATTTTTAAATCGCATTTACACAATATGTTTACTGAAGTTATAAATATGTTAGCACTATCATCTGATGATGATAAACGGTATCATATCCCTAGTACTCTAAAAACTCTAGCATGGGGGCATAGAGATATTTCTGATTATGAAAACCCTAAAGTTGAAAAAATAATGGATATGTTAATTAAAAACGGTTGTGATTTAACTCTTGAAGACCCCGATACTAATTTAGATAACTTGATAAAAATTGGTGAGTTTTTAGAAGACTACCATGAACCAAAACCCAAGAAAAGTAAAAAATAGCAATTCTTATATAAAGGTAGGATCAGCTTATCGCTTAGTTGATTTCAACATGGCAAACCGAATACAGTTCGATGGTGAGCCTGTAAGTCAGTCTAGTAATTTGAAAAATTTCGAAGAGAAATTGTTAACTTTCAAAAACTGGAAAGGAAAAGTAAATCCGATAGATTTAGCCGGAGCTGGTTTTCATTTTACAGGATGCTTAGATTCATGTCAATGTGTTTATTGTGATGTGGAAATATACAAGTGGGAAATGGAAGATTCTCCATTGATGGAACATTTCAAATATAATAAAGCTTGTGATTTTATACAAGCACTTCGTTTAGCCAGCATGTATAGGAGTAATACAAACCCTGCACCCAGTACCACTAATTTTTCTACTATTTGTGTATGTTTCATTATACTGATTGTATTTTTTGCTCTATTTAAGGGATTTTATTAATATTGTGTTTGTATATTTTTAAATGTACCACTTTATACTTTTATATAGTACTACTTTATATACTACTACTTTATATACTACTACTTTATATACTACTACTTTATATACTACTACTATATTAATAAAATATTTAACCCGTGAGTTGTTTTATTTCTGACATAAAACCACCTCTAAATCGTTTTAGGATTTAGTTGATCCTAAGCTTTCAAGTGATAAAGTTGAAAATGACGTCATTAATAATATTAACAGCCTTAGTGGGTAGCAATCTGTTTATAAACTATTTGCCTCGAGTTAAAGAAGGATATTTATGCTTGAGTGACAATAAAACTGAAAAAAGTGATTGTTATCATCCTATGAAAGTGACAAATTTTAGTAATACCGGATATCCAGTGTTTACTTATAAATAGATAGTGTTCGTTTGACTTATAATTATTATAAACTGAAATATATCTTTGACAATAACACAATTCAGACATCCGAGTGGATCGCTTTACAAACAAATCGAGATACTTGTATTTGTAACTACACTTCTTGTTATGTTGCGAGTTATGTTTCAATCAGTTTATTAGCACTATTTACTATATTATTTATCTCATGGATAATATACAGAGGCACGTATTAACTTTACAAGAAAAGTGGTGGGGGAGATAGGTATATATTCACCCCGTATTTATGTGAGTATTATTAGTGTAAAGACTGTGATTGTGTTAAAATGTCGACTAACGAAAATTAGTACTCTTTCCTAAACGAGTATCTTCAGTTACCCCCCAGTAATAATCTAAAGTGTAAGAGTAGTGATTCTAAACATGATAATGTGATCTTGAATACTCGAATATTCAACTTGAACAAATGTGGTACCAAGTACATCGAAATCGGCTTAAATAGTAATTTCGAATGCTGTGTGAAAATTGGTGGTTATGGTGGCATATCGATTTTGCTTACTGAAGAAGAATGGAGCTTGCTTTTAAAAAATCAGGGATACATATTAAACTATTTTTATTCCCAAGATGATGATATATCTCCTATCGAACTTAAACAACTCAAAATATATTTCGAAAAGCTTGGAGATAATGTACGTGTAATAAAATGTTTTAAAAATGGATATTACGTGTACTTGGGATGTGAAACAGTTTCCAATTTGTGACAGTTAGTACCTCTCCTTAACAATCGAATAGATGCAGTAAAGAAGCAGCAGTTTGGACAATATTTCGACACATTTCAATCATCACTCAACCGAAACTATAAGGATGTTGTTAGTACTATTTATAATGTTTTGTTGGCAAGAAAAGATCAAGCTATCGAAAATGATTTAATTATGATGGAATTAGTACTACTTCACCCAAACTTGCTGGAACACAAACTATAAGTATGAAGAAGGTGACATTTGGAAGCATTAAGATTCATGTTATGGTAAAATGGAGTTTCGCATACAATAAAGCTAGAAAGAACAACTATGAATCTGTAGTACTCGATCGTCTTCGATTTGAAAGAAGAATTCAATTTAGTGAAATTTTATTAAGTAATGTATTAAGTTATAATTATAGATGTAGAATATATGAAACTCGTTTTAAAAACATGTATTGCAAATAAATAGTTTTATTAATGTTGTATTTGATTTCAGGGGTGGTAAATAATATACTAAAACTGATTATAAATTTTTTTTATTCTTTCATTAAAAAAATGTCATACAAGTAAAAAACATTTGATAATGCACACATACATTTTTCTTTCGAATGGAAAAAACAGGTTGGTTCTTGATGTTTTAAGGGTGGTTGTTCATCAAGCTCGATGACGGGTCTTGATGAGTATTTTCTAATATATTCAGCTTTCTCGCTTCCTTTAATGTATACTCGATCACTCTTGTCGGTAATGTGTTGAACAATGTTGGAAAATTTGTGTAGAGGAATAAAACCATTCATCCACCTAATTCCATGATGGTTTTCTGTGAGCCAAACTGCTTGTTTATGAAGGTAGGTAGGTAAGAGGTTCATTTGAAATGGCGGTTTAAACACATAATGTGAAATTTTTTTACCATCATAGGCAGCAAATTCTTTAACAATAAATTTATTGTTTTCAACTTTAAATCCTCGCACATCGACTACCACACTCATATTTTTAAATTATAAAATTCCTTAAAAACTTCTTTTTTCTTTTGATAATAGTCAATATGACTTTTTAATTTTTTTAAATCTCTCTGAAATTGTTCAATCCTCTCTTGAAGGAGCATTGTAAACTAATGGAAAATTTTAGATAACTAACTTTTTATTATTAAATTTGACACATGCGCACTTCAAATTTGTCGCACAATTTTTGTCAGTGGGTTGTAAGCAAATAGTTTATCATGTAGTATTAAACAATAATCTTGTGTTTTTCAGGTATATCTTTACTTGTTTCAAATTCTACTCTCATTACAATAGGTCCTACTTCGACAGCATCTTTCTGATACATACAATTTATGTATGCAATAGGTGCAATTTCTTTAAATGTTTTAGGCGAGAAAACAGGTTCCACCGATCCATCGTAATAAGATTTTCTGAATGATGAGAACATTTCATAGAGATAGGCATACTTATTATTTTCGAAATCCAAGTACATGTCAGAGTATGGATATTTATCTGAATTCAAAAACACTCTAATATTTCTAAGGTTACAATTATCAAATTCAAGTTCCCAACTTCTAAATGCAATAAAAAATTTCATCTCCTTTATTAATTAGCTTTGTAAAATATAATTCCCTTTCTATATCAACGATGACGTGAGGTAGAACCCACTCTATTTTCGACACCGTTATCTTTGGAATTTCGTTTGGGTCTGTGCTGATGACGGCATTTTTATCATCGTTTGTTCTAACTAAAATTAATTCTTGCCTAGCATTTAAAAGAACCGTTTTAAAATCCTCAAAAAATCCCATTATTGTGTTCATAGGAATGCACACATTAAAGTGTCCTTTGGAGTCAACCAATGTGTTTTCTTGATTTAACAACCAACCGGCATTTTGTAATTTTTTTTACTTCATTTTCGGTGTGAGACAAATAACCCTTAATTGTGGAACTTATACCAACATCCCTAAAGGAATCGATTGTAGCACCATTTAATTGATACCGGATTTCCTTGAATAGGAAAGCTATTCCATTATTTACAAACTCTAATTTTGCTGAAACTTTATCATTCTGATCTGTTAATTTTCCCTCGATGTATAGAAAACTTTCACAGGGTAAAGTATATTTACCAATTTCCTGTATAGAAATAATAATTTCATCATTGTATTCAAATTTTTTCGAAGACAGTGAATCATAAGTATGTAATTCTTTTCGCCAAACAGAATTGTCCACAAGACAGTTTTTATTTATATTTAGGTATTCCATTATTTAACTAACGAAAACCCTAAAGATTTCAAAAATAGTTTATTTTACGTGTTAACCGCTTGGTATTAACTTTAGTACTGAGTTGACGAGGTTGTCGCGTTTTCTTATAAACTTTAGTACTGACTTGACGAGGATGCCGCGTTTTCTTACAAACTTTAGCTTGTTTAGTATGTAGATTATATCTTACAACCATTATTCTGAAATTTTTTTCACGTGCAGTCTTATCGTAACTGTTTCCCCACTGAAATTAACTAAATCTCCGTCTTGATCGAGTATTTGAATATTGACATTACTTATAATTTTTACATTGACAGGAAAATAAATAATATTCTGAGGTGTCTCTATAATTTTAAAACCTGGTCCTACGCTAGGAAAAAATTGATGAACAATATGGACCGGTGTACCATTATAGTATGAACCTGCCGCTATGCTGCAGTCGATACATATAGCATTCACTTTAATTATTTCTGCTGGATAATCCGACACATGTTTTCCTGGTTCTAGAATACCGTTCTTAAAACCTAAAATTTTTCCGATTGATCCATCATCAAATTGAATCGGTTTCCCATTTTCAATAATGGTATGTAGTGTGTTATTATTAGATGAAATTCTCAGAACAGAATCAATAGTTTCTAATTCCTCACGTACAAATTTATTTATATCATCTAACTCATATGCACCGGAGGGTATAGTTATTGTTACATGTCCACAAGTAAATTTATTATTTCTTTCGTCGATATTAGGAATTGTGTTAAATGTTTCAAAATTTATTAAACCAACAACGTACTCACCATCATCTAAATAAATTGGTGGGTTGAAATTAGCTGACAATATATTTGTCGTACCTGATAAGACTAATGTGAAAGACATGATACTACTTGTACAACCAACTCTTTTCTAACTTACTTAGCACCGTGTCGAATTCTTATAAAGAAATTTTAAAACCAAATGTCCGCATTTATTAGAATTATATTTTTGAAATCGGTCATAATTGTATGTTATATTATTATTACCATCGCTAAAGAAATATTTTATAACTTCTAGAGGGGGTCTCAAATTCCCGTAACTATCGAAATAATTAATATCTTTTCCTTTTTTATATAACATGTCCAGTGAGTACCGTCTCCCCGATCATCATCTAAATTTATAATGCCTGATTCGTATTTTTTTATTTTTTTCGGTAATTGGTTACGCATAAACACATTTCGAAAATAGGGAATTTTTAATATTTCTACATATTTTAACAAATCAATATTGGTGAGTGGGCGGTGTGGTAGTCTTTTTAGCAGTTTTTTTATATGGTTTTAAGTAAAAACCGCAACCTGTTTGTAAGGTTTTAAATAAAGTCCTTTTCCAACTTTTAATTGTTCAATGGCTCTATTATGTCTCTTTGCTTCTTCTAGCGTATCCCTTGCTGCTTTTGCATCGTTGACCGCTTTTGCAATTTCAGCCGCTCCTCCAATTAGTGCTCCTAGTGCTGACAGACCCGCGAACAGAGGAATTAGGGTTAGTAAGCCCCCTTGATATGTTGGGAATTTTATTATACGTCCTCTAGGTTTCTTAATTCGTTTTCGCTTTAATGCTGTTAAAGCTGATGTTGCAACTTTTTTAATGTCTGTATGTTTTGTTTTAATAATTGCATTTCTTGCTGTTTTTACAGCATCATTAAACGATATAGCTTTTCCAATTTTAGTTTTCCTCTTTTTATTTCGTAAACCCATTCCTAATTTTCTTTTTACCTTCATTGCACCCGCAACACCTACAGCAGCTATCCGCTCTCCTATTTTACCTGATTTAATTCTTTCTATAGCTTTTTGTTCTAATAGTTTGTCTGCTTTATGTCGATTTTCTAAATCTTCAAACTTTGAGTATGCTATATCGTGTTCTTTACAAGCTTCGTCTAAAGGGTTAATGCCGCGATCCCCCCTTAATAACCTCTTTTTGAGTTTGGCCCCAGGACCGCAAAAATTGTATGACGGCAAGTGCAGTTCCACCGGCAACTTATTTATGAATTTATTAAGAAGTCCGGAACCTTTCTTACCGAATAATCTTTTGGAACTAACCAAACCATCGTAGGAGGACATACTTATATAACTGACGAATATTTTATATGAAATCGCTTATTTAAACATTTATGTAAACATGGGTTCTGTTTTGATTAGTATATAAAGTGTGAGCATGAAGATCGTTAAACAAAATTTTTCTCTTCCTGTTAAAAACCATGATTTGGAAATAGCTACATTCCGGAAACACGGAAATTTATTCCCAGGAAATTGTAAGCGGGCTTTACTTATCGGACCCTCCGGTTGTGGCAAGACAAATGTTATAATTAGTCTCATAGAAGAACCTCATGGTTTACGCTTTGAAAATATATATATTTATTCAAAATCTCTAAATCAGTCAAAATATCAATACCTACGTGAACTCTTCAAACCTCTTAGAAAAATTGGATACTTTGAAAGTGAAAATGAAGATGAAATAGTGTCGCCAAACGATATAAAATTAAATTCTCTAATAATATTTGATGATGTGGTGTGTTGCAGTCAAAGCGTTATAAGAAATTACTTTTGTTTTGGGCGTCATAAATGTACTGATTGTTTTTATTTATGCCAGACTTATACTGCAATTCCCAAACAACTTATAAGAGATAATGCAAATTTATTAATAATATTTCAACAAGATAATTCGAATTTAAAACATATATATGATGATCATGTGATTGATAAAGATAGTCCATTAAATAATGGGCGCTATAGAAAAGGCTTCGATCAATTTTTTTCTCATATATATAATCCCATTAATCTGTAGTAGTAAACAGTACATTATATCACTTCGAAGATGGATGAACAACTAGCAAAAGATTTGGTAAAAACTCGTGAAATTTTAAAGCAAAAATATCGTTCTTTACGTTCAGATAAGTCACAAACTCAGAGGCTTTTGGAAGAAGAGTATAAACCAATAACTCAGCCTTTACAAAAGTTGCTTTCGAATATAAAACAAGAACCCAAAATTGAACCAAAATTTGAAGCCCAAGTTAAACAAAAAGCGGAAAGTTTTAGAGGAATCCCTTCTTCATCTCCACGAAGCTCTTTACTGGTTCATAAACGGTTACAACCATTATTACCTTTCGGTGGATTGTCGTTTTTGGAAGATAGTTTTATCCCTGAACAACGAGACCCCTTTGAATCAACTAGTCCAGACACCGTGACTGATAAGACTATTAATGATGCTGTTGAACAAAGTCGACAATATTTTGAGGATTTATCGAGACAACCTGGTTATCAATTATGGCTTGAAGAATTTAATCCTCTTCCACGAACCTACATTGATGGACAGACACGAGGAGCCTCTACAGATTATGATTACGTACATGATATAAAACATGATATACCTACAGGCAAAATTTCGATAGGAAACGCTTTAGTTGATTTTGTTGGAAAAGATATTAAAATATTTAGGAAAAATACACTTCAACCTGATATGAAACGATTGTATGAAGGCACACCTGGACTTTACGACTTATTGTTTAAACAAAACCCTCTGGGGTATACAAATGTAGACTTGGATAATTATATGGATATTTTGGATAAAACTTCGACATATAGACGAAACAATGATCCTGCCGAACAAGTACAGGGCTCTTTGAATTCCAAATATATAACAATTGTGCGACCATGGCTCGTTAAAAAGAATATTTTAAAAAATGAAGTATTACGAACATTAGTAGAACCATCTGTGCTCAGAGAAAGATCAATGTCTGCTAGTTCACTGCCGCGACCAACTACAAGATGGGTTACACGATCAAAGAAAGGAGGAGGTATGATGAGTCTATCTAACAAAAAGTTAGATTACGTATATTATAATGATCCCAATGAAATTGTCGAAAGACTAAAATTAATTCTGGCATCTCAAATCGCTGGTCATACCATAATGAAATGATGTCTATTGTCGAGGAACTTCGCGAGGCAAAAATTATTCAATAAGTGCAATGTTAAATCTAAATCTTCTTAGTATGTATTGAACATTCAAGTGATAATGACAATCGATAAATTTGGAGCGCATATATTTAGAAAAGGATATGTAGTAGATATAAAGAACGTTAAATTATACTATAATTTAGTTTTACCATTTATCGGTGATTTTAACAAAAAAACTAAAAACTACGCTTTCTTGCAAGATCAAAGAGAGAGCTATATTTTTCCTCTTAAGGAATGTAATATTATAAGTGCTGAATTTCCCAGTAGCATAATTTTGTTAATAAATGATCAGAAAATTTCAAATCCTGTCGGAACACAATTACATCTAAAAGATAAAATTTCATTCCAATCAGCGGGTACAAAAACTTTGAAGAGCTTTTATGGTGAATTATTGATAAAGTGTTCAATAGATATAGAATAATGTCGGACCTTAAAAAACAAGTTGTTGAAGAACTTCATAAACCAGCACGAGTACATTATCAGAGAAGGCGTGTAATTGTTAAAGGTCTTAGTGACCTTTGGCAAGCTGATTTGGTTGAAATGCTTCCTTATTCTAAATTTAATAAAGGTAATAGATATATTTTAGTTGTAATCAATGTATTCTCTAAATATGTATGGGTACAACCAGTAAAATATAAAAGTGGGAAAGATGTTGCTACAGCTATAAAAAATGTACTAATTCAGGCTAAAACATCACCTAAAAATCTTCAAACTGATATGGGAAAATAATTTTATAATAAAGAATTTGGCAAACTTATGAGGGAATTTCAAATAAACCATTACAGTTCATCTTCGAATATGAAAGCTAGTGTTGTAGAACGGGTTAATCGTACTCTGAAAAATTCAATGTGGAAACAATTTAGTTTGCAAGGGAACTATAAATGGATACCCATATTACAAGAAATCGTCGATAAATATAATAATACGAAACGTAGAAGATCATTTAAACCTAAGAGCGTTAATAAAAACAATGAAAAATCAATATTGCAAGAGGTATATACTTACCCAAAAACCTTTAATATCAGAACATTATTTTCACCTGTTGACTATGTGCGCATCAGTAAACAGAGGGAAGCTTTTAAAAAGGGATATACACCAAACTGGTCAAATGAAATATTTAAAGTTGTATTCAAAAATAATTGCATTGAATATAGAGGTTTTTTCATCTAAATCTGCAAAGCGTTTTTCTAAGGCTTGATATTCCTCATCCAACTGGGGTTGAGCTTGATATAGATCATAAAGATAAGCTGCTTCTCTACTTTTGTATTTTTTTTATAAATTGTGAGTAATTGTCTTCGAACTTAACCAAACATTTTCTCTTTCTTCCTGATGAATGATCAGTGTTTGCGCATTCAGACATTTTACACTTTATTGCCTACTTAGTTTTAAAACTAGAAAAATTTGTAGATTTCATAAAAATACAATAAATGAGAGTACTGTTACATTAGTCACTATCACCATCACTATCACCATCACTATCACTGTCATAAAATATATCTATAAGCGTGTTAATGTCCAAAACGCTGGCTATGTCTTCAATTGATATATATCTTCCTATTTCCTTTAAATTACTATCCAAATCCAATTTTTTGAGCCCCAAAGCAAAACTTTGTATATCCTTATCTTCCAAAAATTGTTCACACAATTCCAGAGCACTTCCATATCTTTCTGCACGCTCGATACACTCTTCTTCTGGTACAAATTTACCACCTCCATATATCGCCTCATGTTCAGCATCAAATTTTAAGTTGGAAAAAAATTGTCTTAACTTTTCAACACCGCTTTGTAGATCATGTACTTCAGGATATTTCGTATAACACATCCACATGTTAGTCTATACTGTTACACATCGTATACAAAACTGAGGAAGCTCTGTATTATTTTATTTAAAAAATCAATTTTGTTGGTGGGGATTAATGGTGGGGTGGGGGGTATATGAACTCCTAATTGCATTAGGTATTTTTATTAAATAATAATAAAAAAAATCCTGGGTAGTAATAATTAATCAGATTCATATGGAATGTACCCAGATTATGGGAAACGTGATTCCGACATCGCTATCTCTCTCTCATATATGTAAATAAAAGTGGAATGCTGGACCTATGTTTATTACAAAAATGTATAGGAATGCACGTTTTAGGTGTTATTGCATTTAATTAAAATTAATGGAATGTCAAAAATTATTCTACCTGGTATCTAAATTGGGTTCTAAATTCAGATAACAAATAAATTATGCAAATTACCCTGCAGGTACATGGTCACTTGGGCCGAACGTCTAGACGTTGTTTACCTGTATGCCACCACCTTGGAATTCGACTTTGGGAGTTTGAACTCTACAGGGGTGAAGGTCAAATGTGAGTTGAAAACCCCAATCCTACACTACTTGTGGCCAGCGATTAAAAGGTCATAAGTCGTTTTTTTACGTACATGGGGTTTTTAGTCAAGATATTGTCACACCGGGCTTGTCAGAACACCCTTCGACCCTCATCTACCCCAGCGCTCCAAGGGTGGCGAACACGCCGATGCCCTTGCAGCTAACTAGGGGGAACTTCACCTGTTTCGACCCCGGTGGCGAGAACGCCGATGCCTTGGTTTCCACAGGGGAGTAGTCGAGGATCTAGTGGTGACTAAGAAGCCGATGCCACTGATGCCCAGCTCTTGGCTGGCGCCGAATTTATACCTGTCGATTCTGCCGAATCGGCTTCGGATTTGTTATTGTTACTACTTATTAATTGTTCCTCGTATTTGCATTATCGACTCTCCCGTGTATACTTTGATGAGGATGTTTTCTAAACATTTTAGTAATTAGGGTCACCCGCCTCCAGGTGTAAAAATAATTAGTTTGACTATTTGAACTTAGATGGTTCTCAGTGTCGCTTTTGTGACAATATATTTGGAAGTGTATATTTTAGGCAGTTAAAAGGATCTAAGTCTATATACGTCGTAAATTAAAAATAAGGTATAAAAAAACATATATAATAATTCAAGGGTAACCACGAAAGACAAAACGTTATAATTAAGCATAAACAGTAAAATTATGTAAGATGAAACAGTTAAAACATAATATGATATAGACACACCTGTAGCCTTGTTGTTTAAAAATGTTTTAATGGTTTAAGTCTACATATTCCCTTTAAAGAGTTTGTTTTTTAAAATAGAGGATGTAATATGTATATTTATGGCATTTTAAGAGCTACATTTCTGTTAAAATAAAAACGTATGTTGACTTATTTCGTTTTAAGCGTTTTAATATGCAGAGTAATCTAACATAAGTTGACTTGCCAATAGTATAGATTTCTTTTTTCGTGTCATATGTCATATTATTCTGTTTAAACGGACCCTCCACTTGTAGATTTGGATTGAAGATCGAGACTGACGGATCGTATCTGACGCCGCGATCCTGGCACTCTTTTTACACTACACGATTCAGTCCGAGAAAAATATTTTTCGTCAGTTTTATATTACACTTGCAGAATCTATTTGTCTTTGTCGTGGACGAACGAACGATCGGGCGCGTCTTGAGACTACACGGTACGGATCCGGTCGCGGACCGCGATCCGTTCAGTCCACATATTAAACATGCGAAATCAGACAGATCGCATCGAACGGATCAGATCTGTGGCGCGTCAAATTTCTGACCACCCTTCACGGTGCGATTTGCGTTAGATCTGGACTGATTCGATGGACTGTTAGTCTAGATCCGACGAAAATCCCACCGTGAAGGGCCCGCATTATTTAGTGGAACATCCAATATGGTGTAATGTTGTGCTTGTGCATTGTGTTCTTACTTTTCTTTTAAATAAACTTTCTTTATTAAAAAGTTAAGTATCGACTAGTAGAATACTTGTTCCTGATAATAATAACGCGCCGATTCGAGATCTTGAAGGTAAGGTTGAGTTTATACCGATTGTTAACTTAATTTTTAGTTGTATTCTTTTTCTTTTTTTACAAAATATTTTAGTTGTTTCAACTGAAACAGCCTTTAAAGTTAAAGTTCCACCTCAAACTAAGATAGCATCAGAATGTCCTGAAATCTTGAACTTAGATATCATTGGTATTCGACCACCTCCACCAAAGTATCTAAATCCAGTTTGTGACGAAAATGTTCAACCACTTTTCGAAAGCCCTACAACTTTCACAGCTTGTAATCAAACTCTTCTAGAGTTGACAATGTAAAGAAATAGTGAGTAGCATCCACTATGGTGTATTATATATTTCAGACAAAACCTTATTTTTGAATAGTAGTAAACTTTCTGATGCGGATTTTAGGACTAGATGTAAACATTAAGGAGTCTATCAAGTTGTCAAATAAAGATAACAGCAGAGTCCATTGATTATTTTTTGTATTGCAATGAGCTCACCCAAATGGAACTTGGTTTTGGTTAGTCTCATATTTCATTGAAATACGTCACAAATATTATTTATTTTGCTTTTTAGATAAGGAATTATGCGTACCCGAAATGATTGAAAATTGTGAAGATGCAGCTTCCAAGAATTTAAAAAATAAGTGCGAAGAGATTTTGAAGGAAGCAGATGTGGCAACAAGAGATTTACTAATAAATAGTGCAGACACTGGGTTTGAAAATTCAAGTCCTACCAGCGACAATCAGGTTTATATTCCACAAACGCAGATAGAAACATCATTGTTACAAGACATGGTAGGTGATGATCAACCAAAAGACAGCGTTGAGCAAGATCCTGATTATGCTGTGCCAAGCGAAGAAAACACAAGTGAAAGTTCAGAAGGTGACAACCAAAATGAAGAACCACATCCGAAAAAACCTAAAAAAATAGACAGTAACTAGCTTAAATTTTCCCGGAAAGAAGTTGAGAAACGAAAGAGGAATAGAAATTCTGGCCAAGAATATACAACAGCGAAAAACAGGAAAAAAAACAAAGAAAAATGAAAGATCTTAGAGAAAACTGCAGGAATAAATGGAAGGAAAATATTGATGAGAACGTAAGACAAACAATTTTTGACGAATATTGGAGTCTGGGAACGCACGACAAAAGAGTCGCTTATGTTGCAAGTCTGATAAACGTTAAAGAAACCGAAATAACAAGAAATAAAGTAAATATTGGAAAATCGACCAGAAATAGACGGTCAAAGAATACTTGTCTGCAAAAGCTGTTTTTTTAAACACCTTAGATGAGACGGAGAAATTCATTTCATGTACTGTGATTAATAAACTCCAATCAAGTAGTGGAATAACTCATGCAGATAAAAGAGGTATACATACTCCTATACATAAAACACCACAAAATAAAATTGATCAAATAACATTCCACATTAATTCTGTCCCAGCTTATGGAAGCCATTACTCAAGACGCCACACAGAAAAAAGTATTTAGCCGCAGATCTAAACTTAAGCAAAATGTACAATCTATACTGCGAAAAATATCCCGAAAAGCCTGTGTCGATAAAAATATACGCTCGTGAATTTAATAAACTAAATTTAAAATTTAAAAACCCAAGAACGACACATGTTCAAGATGTGATACCCTGTTGGCTCAAGAAAAATATTGTAGCAGCGAAGAGCTTAAAGTAAATTTGAAGAAAGAGTTAGATGAGCACCTTACTTTAGCAGATTTGGCACATGAAGCAAAAGCAGCTGACAAGGAAAAGAATTTAGACAATCCTTCCCACATCAGGTGTGCATTTGACTTACAGCAGGTTTTACAAACTCCTTATTTATCAACAAATAAAATGTTCTATTTGCGTCAGCTTGCGACATATAATTTAACAGTACTTCGGGAGAGTCCACACATTTTATGTGGCCAGAATGCACTGCAGGAAGAGGTGCCAATGAGATAGCATCTTGCCTTTTTGAAAAGTCTTAGAGAAGAAGTCAAGCAAATTGTGTTTTATTCGGACACATGTGGTGGCCAGAATAAAAATTCCTTCATTTGTGTAATGTTTCATTATGTTATTAATCTACACCAAACATTAGAAATCATAGACCATACGTTTTTAGTACCTGGACACACTCATCTTGAGTGTAATGTGGACCATGCCCTGATAGAAAGGACAAAAAAGAAAACTTCCATTGATATTCATCTGCCCAGAGACTGGTATCAACTTGTTAAATCAGCGAGCAAAAAATAAGTGTAAGGTGGAAATTATGGATCAAGACCGATTTTTTTCTTTTTCCGAACTTGTCTCAAGAACCGAACCCTTACAGGTTAAAAACAACGACTTTAAACTCAGAAGCATTTCTTAGCTAAGGTACACGAAAGATTTAGTGGTTAAATTTAAAAATAGTTTAAGTGATGAAGAGAAATTTAAAGTAAAGTTTTTAAAGAAAAATCGAAATGAAAGTAACATGGAAAATTTTAAGCTTACTGTTTTATATAAAGCTCAAAGACTTATAGGTCACAAAAAAAGAAAATTTACTAGAAATCGTAAATTTACTTGACAGAGAGGTCCAGGATTATTACCGAAATCTACCAACAGACAAAAGTATTCAGAACGATACAGATCCGGATGTCGATAGATATCTTGCCCAGAAGAAAAATCCGAATTTTAAAGCTAAATCTTAAAAATCGTTTATTGTCTATACCTAATATGTATTTTTTTGTTAAAAGTAAATACGCATAAGAGTTTCTACATGTATTTTTTTAAACATAACTATTTGTTTTTTTACTACCGAAATAAAATAAATGAAAAATATATCTAGACTTACTCCTTTTTAAGCGCGTTTACATTATAGCTAAACGTCAAATTAAAAGACATGCCCTTTCTACCGCTTCTCTCTTAAATACATTGTAATGAAAATTATGGTTAATACTAATTATTTTCTTAAAAGTACAGTATTTCTTTCAAAGGAATATGTTTCTTTATACTTATGTAAGATCAACAGTATCGATGGTCAATTTGGATTCTTAAAATCCTCATTAATGTAACCCAAAATTTTCTGGCGCCATTTTCTAAAAATGTGTAATATCGACTTATTACTTTTTAAGCGCCGACCACAGAATGGTAATAAGCTTATTCTACCTTTAACTTTTGTACAAAGTGATTTAATTAAAAAATGACAATCGTATCCAGACATGTTATAAAAAATAACTGGAACAACTTATGATTTTTTAAATTGTAGGTTGCATATCATGTGTCGGTCCTCTATATTTACCAGTGAAATGATTATGATCTTTTACTTTATCATTAAGTGTGTTGTCAAAGGGTTTTTCGCATATGTGACATACATGAGCTGTTTTGAAATTGTTTCTTTCCTCACTTGTTAAATCCTCCATGGGTTTAGGATTATTAAAAATTTTATGTAGTTCTATAGCAATTTGTTGCTATAAAGCAATCCTGACAATTGCGACCTGTATATAGTTTTAATTTCGATAAAAAAATCATCATACGTTGATTTCAAATAATAACAAATACTGTACGCTTCATGTTTTTGATATTTCTCCGATTTACTAGCACTGTTGTTGTAATCGTTAAAAAGGTATAAGAATACTCTCAAGATCTGCATATATAACGAATGGAGTAAGCTGTTTTGTATGTAAAATTTATAAATTTCATAACTTTATTTTTTTTTTCTGCAGGTGAAACTACTTTAACATCATCCAAATTTTCATAATTCTCTATATGCTTATTTAAATGAAATTCACTGCTAAAATTATTGAAACACCTCACAAAGCCATTTCTTGTATTTTGCGTTACAATTCCCAAATCTATTGCTTGTTTCAAACTTTTATAATGAATAACATAATTATTTTTGTTATATGAAGTAGTTAATAATTTCTTTAAATCTGAAACTGCAGAACCAGACGAGACAAATCTTTTATGTAAGCAAAATGATAATAATCTTTGTAGTATTCGCATTCATCACTCACTATCATTTTACTCTTGGTTACAGCAAATCATAAGTAAATTTATCCTAGGTGAAAATTTTGTTTTAGTCATTGTCAATGGTAGAACTTGATTTTTTCATTAATAGTAAACAGGTTTATTGCTAGTCTATTTAATTGTTCAAATTTGGGAATGTTCTTTAAATTTACGGGAAATTGAATGTTATCGAATTTCAACATTTTACTAAAATGAGGGCATGATGAAGTTCGAGTTACGTTATCTTTTGCGGGATATAAAGCACAAACAACTGACCAGAGAAAGAATCTTTATTCTTTATATTAATAACACTTTTTGTATTCTGTATAGCTTTGGGTAAATCAACATAGGTCGATATACCGACTGTTATAGGACAATATTGATTTAAATTAATTTTCAAATGTAAAATTTCCAATAACGCCACTGTCCCTTTCTTGAAATTCTTCAAGTTTCGTTAAAATTTTATGCGAAACATAAGATTTGTACCAGTCTTTTAAATTAGTATTATTGTCAATGATTGTATTTTGTGTTGAAAAGTGTTTAATAGAAGTTTCACCAGTTTGAGGTTTGATAAATACACCATAGAAAATAGCATTTACTTTCAACAGACATTTTTTAGTTGTTTTTTATTTGAATCGAGAAACTTCGAAATGCCTTTTCGAGAAATTCGATTGGATCTTTAATTTTAATGTTATGTTATAATACCAGATTTAATTCTACTATTAAAACATGACTCTACATATTGCCAAATTAAATTTATATTTTTTGAAACTCTCCCTTTTTTCTCTAATTTAGTTTTAAACTTTTGAATATAACTTCTAAGAATTGCAAGATTTGATTCCACTTTAGAAAAATTCTTAACACATTTTAATTTATGTCCAAAAGCTTTTTTCAATGTGTAAACAATTTTTTTAAATGACAAATAAATGTTCGCAAGTCGTTTCTTGTCTAAATTAATCTACTCACCATTTCTACTTTCTTAACGGCTTCATCGGACATCTCATCGAGGACTTGATGAGATCTGCTGCTGCTGGTGCTGCTGCTGCTACTCTTATGATGAAATGATGAAACAACAAGCTGAACCAATGTGTGTATACTGAATATAACGTCAAAGATAAATTGAATAATAAGCTAATGCATTGAACCTTGACAGTGGTGGCCATATAGCGATAAGATGTCAATTAAATTAATGGAAATTTGTTATTTTACAAAATAGGATTGATAACATAATGCAATTAATTACAAAGATAATAATTTTTACAGAAAGAAAGTTAGCGGCTTTATGGGACTATAAATTTTGGCAACTGGTAATATCATACCAACATCCAAGTTCTAATGGATGTGCCGGTGTTTTCATATTTGAATCGTTCGAGAAGGTAGACTACGACAGCTGTTTCGCCTTATTAGGTTCATCAAGGCAGCCATAACCTTCCCGAACGACTCAAACCGAAACGGTAGCACTTATAATAGTGTAACTTGCACTTGGAGGTGAGAAACCAACCAGTGGCGCCATCTAGCATCAAGCTGATAGTACCAGAGCCGAAATTTCACGAAACATTGTAAACACCAACAAGAAAAAGTTAGGTTGGTGTTGAATCCAGAAGATTACAAAATAATGTGAAGAAGAAGCGCCAATAGATAAATCTATTGGGGACGTGAAATTTTATCATCTTTTTAATATTTCTACGGCTATAAGATGCAAGTTTAACAAGGATAGGGCTCCCGGTCAGATCCTTGTTGATTTCCACAAATTTGGAAGACACAGTGGTGAATGGCCAATGAGCCTGTTTCCTGTGTCCCTTCTTCTTCACATTATTTTGTAGTTTTCTGGATTCAACACCAACCTCATTTTTCTTGTTGGTGTTTACTATGTTTTGTGAAATTTCGGCTCTGGTACTATCAGCTTGATGCTAGATGACGCCACTGGTTGGTTTCTAACCTCCAAGTGCAAGTTACACTATTATAAGTGCTACCGTTTCGGTTTGAGTCGTTCGGGAAGGTTATGGCTGCCTTGATGAACCTAGTAAGGGAAAACAGCTGTCGTAGTCTACCTTCTCGAACGATTCAAATATGAAAACACCGGCACATCCATTAGAACTTGGATGTTGGTATGACATTACCAGTTGCTAAAATTTATAGTCCCATAAAGCCGCTAACTTTCTTTCTGTAAAAATCTATTGGGGACGTGAAATTTTATCATCTTTTTAATATTTCTACGGCTATAAGATGCGAGTTTCACAAGGATAGGGCTCCCGGTCAGATTCTTGTTGATTTCCACAAATTTGGAAGATACAGTGGTGAATGGCCAATGAGCCTGTTTCCTGTGTCGCTTCTTCTTCACATTATTTTGTAGTTTTCTGGATTCAACACCAACCTAACTTTTTCTTGTTGGTGTTTACTATGTTTTGTGAAATTTCGGCTCTAGTACTATCAGCTTGATGCTAAATGGCGCCACTGGTTGGTTTCTCACCTCCAAGTGCAAGTTACACTATTATAAGTGCTACCGTTTCGGTTTGAGTCATTCGGGAAGGTTATGGCTGCCTTGATGAACCTAATAAGGGGAAACAGCTGTCGTAGTCTACCTTTTCGAACGATTCAAATATGAAAACACCGGCACATCCATTAGAACTTGGATGTTGGTATGATATTACCAGTTGCCAAAATTTATAGTCCCATAAAGCCGCTAACTTTCTTTCGGTAAAAATCTATTGGGGACGTGAAATTTTATCATCAAAGATAATAATGACAAACATGTCAATTAATTTAATGGAAATTTGTTGTTGTCCCTTTGGTTCTCGGAACAGATATCATAATACCAATTAATACTAACGTCAATGGTGATAATAATGACCTGTGACCTTAGCGATACTAAAATTTATAGGAAAATAAGAAAATATGGTGTAGTTGAAATTTATTTGTAATGCAAAGAAAATTTTTTCACAAATTTCTGTATTATAATCTCGGATCGTTTTCGATGTAAGCATTAGTTGTATTTGCTTGTTCCTTGTTTAACGATTCAACAATGGTCACGATTGTAGTATTTACCAACGACAAAGTGAATTTTCCATAAAACATTTGATGGTCGTGATGAAACAATTGTTTCAGTAAGTATTTTTTTATTTATTTTTATTTTATCTTTTTTTATTATTATTCTTAAATTTTTATTTTTATTTTTTTTTTAATTTTTTAATTTTTATTTTTACTGTTATTTTTTTATTTTATCTTTTATTATTTATTATATATTTATTAATTTTTTTAAATTTTTTAAAGTTTATTTTTTTTTATTTTTTATTATTTTTATTTTCATTTTTCTATATATGGTGTTAAGGAGTTAAAAACTAAGAGAGACAAAGTCTTCCTCTCGTTGTCTTATTGTCCGAAGGCTGTAACATTGAGGAAGAAATTTGGAAATTTACCCGTAAGTTTTATGCGGGAAAAGATCGAAAAGAGGAAGAGTTCAAAATTTTGGAAGACATTGTTAGAAAATATTAAATTAATTTGGACGACCAAGATGACGATTTGTCGTCACGTCCCAGCATCGTTGGAGGAGTAAAACGAAGATTATATTTAGAGTCGCCAGATTTACAAAATATATCTAGTGATTAGGAGTAGCAACAACAACAAGAATTTTCGTTAAAACGTAGAAAGAGAGAAGCGGCGGTTTCGAAGGATGGTAAAATGTCGTCATCGTCGTTGACACCTATTCCTCCAATTTCCCAACAACAACAAGACGGGGGTACGCTTAATATTGGAGATAGCCAAATTTGGAAGCAAAAACTTTTTTTTAGATTTATCTATTTATTTTATAATTTTTAAATCAAAAAAATCTGGTGCAGTGTGCAATTTGAAATTTGTTTGTAATGCAAAGAAAATTTTTTCTCAAATTTGGAGGAGTAAAACGAAAATTATATTTAGGGACGCCGGATTTCCAAGAGATATCTAATGATGAGGAGCAGCAGCAGCAGCAACAACAACACCAACAGGAATTTTCGATAATCGATGGTAAAATGTCATCATCGTCGTTGACACCTACTCCTCCAATTTCCCCACAACAACAACAACAAGACGGGGGTACACTTAATATTGGATATAGTCAAATTTGGTAGAATAAAAAGATTTTTTTTATATATATTTATCTATTTACTTTATAATTTTTTAAATAAGAAAATCTGGTGTAGTGTGCAATTCTTTTCTGTATATAATCTCGGATCGTTTTCGATATAACCATTAGTTGTATAGTTCCTTGTTTAACGATTCAACAATGGCTACCGTGCCATGTACGATTGTAGTATTTACCAACGACAAAGTGAATTTTCCTATAAAACATTTGATGGTTGTGATGAAACAATTGTTTCAGTAAGTATTTTTTTATTTATTTTTATTTTATCTCTATTTAATATTGTTTTTAAATTTTTTTTTATTTATTTTTTTCAATTTTTATTTTTATTATTTATTTTGTTTTATTTATAGGTTTGTTTAAAAGAAGCCTTATTACGTCCCTTCTTTTAAACAAACCTATAAATTGATTCTCCCAAATGGATACGTTAATGCAATTTTATTTTATCTTTTTTCTTAATTTTTTATTTTTTTATTTTTAAATTTTTTAATTTTTCAATTCATTTATTTATTTTTTATTATTTTTTAGATAAGGTGTTAAATAGTTAAAAACTTGTCTTATTGTCCGAAGGCTGTAACATTGAGGAATAAATTTGGAAATTTACCCGTAATGTATATGCGGGCAAAGATCGAAAAAGATAAATAGTTCAAAATTTTGGAAGACACTGCTAGAAAATAAAAATATAATTTATTGGTCGACCAAGATGAGGAGGAGTAAAACAAAAATTATATTTAGAGTCGCCGGATTTACAAGAGATATCTAGTGATGAGGAGTAGCAACAACAAGAATTTTCGATAAAACGTAGAAAGATAAACGTAGCAGTTTCGAAGGATGGTGAAATGTCATTGTCGTCGTTGACACCTACTCATCCAATTTCCCAACAACAACAACAACAAGGCGGGGGTACATTTAATATTGGATATAGTCAAATTTGGTAGAATAAAAAATATTTTTCTATAGATTTATCTATTTATTTTATAATTTTTTAAGTAAGAAAATCTAGTGTAGTGTGCAATTTGAAATTTGTTTGTAATGCAAAGAATTTTTTTTACTATTTCTGTATATAATCTCGGATCGTTTTCGATGTAAGCATTAGTTGTATTTGCTTGTTCCTTGTTCAATGATTCAACAATGGCTACCCTTCCATGTACGATTGTAGTATTTACCAACGACAAAGTGAATTTTCCTATAAAACATTTGGTGGTCGTGATGAAACAATAATTGTTTCAGTAAGTATTTTTTCTTATTTTTTATTTTATCTTTTTTATTATTATACGGGTGATTCAGTTTTATTCTGCGACACTTCAACAGGTGATAGAAAACCAAAAAATAACCGCACTTTCTTCTATAAACTATATCGTTTTAAGGCCTTATAAAAAAGTTACAGGGTGTTAAAATTGCAAGAAATATGTGGAATTTATTGAATATTTTACAAACTAGTTGAGATATTTAAGTCATATTTGGTACACGTTACAACGGCATAGGTTAGCATAAAACCTGTTAATATCAAACACCTTGAACAACCAGTGGCGTAGAAGTGGGTAATTAGTATAATTGTTTTAGAAAAAATAGAACCACCTTGTATAGCAATAAAATGTATTCAATTTCTTATGCAAATTTAAAATGATATAGTTTATAAAAAAAGTGCGGTTATTTTTTGGTCTTCTATCACCTGTTGAAGTGTCGCAAAATAAAACTGAATCACCCGTATATTTTTAATTTTTTATAATTTTTTTATACAGGGTGAGTCACATCTAAAGGCAGAGCCGAAAACACAAGGTAGAACTCGCTAAAATAAGCACATATGCTTAATAAACATTAGCTCAAAAACGCTTGGTTCTCTATATACAGCGTGTTGAAATTTTTCCAAAATAACATATATTTTTTTAATTTCTTTTGAGCCCATTTAGGAATTCCAACCAAATTTTGTTCACATTATGCATTGGAGGGTTGCCATTTTGTGAAATAATTTGACCCCGTTCAGATGACCAGCGGCGTAGATACAAATAGTTACTGTAAATAATTGTAAAAAAAATTAGTACGGTCCTGTGCGCCACTACCTGTGCTTTTTCTGGATAGCTCATTCAATCTGGAACAAAAAGCGCCTCTTGGTATTTTTTTATATCTGGTACAGTTTCTTCGTAATTTCGGATTTTTTAAATTAGTGCCAAGGCGATTATGCTGGCATTTAAAATAAAATTATTTGTATCTACGCCGCTGGTCATCTGAACAGGGCCAAATTATTGCAAAAAATGACAACCCATAATATGTACCAAATTTGGTTGGAATTCCTAAATGGACTCGAAAGAAATTAAAAATATATGTTATTTTTAGAAAAGTTTCAACACGCTGAATATGGAGAACCAAGCGTTTTTGAGCTAATGTTTATTAAGCATATGTGCTTATTTTAGCGAATTCTACCTTGTTTTTTCGGCTGTGCCTTTAGATGTGACTACCCTGTATATTTTTAAATTTTTTAAATTTTTTATTTTTATTTTTCTAGATATGGTGTTACAGAATAAAAAACTAAGAGAGACAAGGTCTTCCTCTCGTCCTCTCGAAGGCTGTAACATTGAGGAAGAAAGTTGGAAATTAACCCGTAAAGTATATGCGAATTACGATACGAGACCACGGCAATTGCTTTTTAAAAACAATTTATTAGAGAACGGAGTACAAGACTGGTTACATCTGGGTTTTTTCATCTTTTATAACATTAGAGAAGTGTTGAGTATACAAAATCATATTACACTTAATTTCTGGATTTGCTTCCTCTCGTGGGAACGTAACTCCTCCATCCCTTAGAAACGAGCACAGGGTGCGAGGTGATTTTAAATTGTTAATTGTTAAAATATTTCAAAAGATATCTTTGTTATTTTCTTTTTCCTTTTGTTTTTTTATAATATGTTTTTGATAGAAAAATTTAATTAAAAATGAGAGTAAGGTTATTATTATTATGAGGTAAATCAATATAGTCCAGAAACTAAGTTGGTTAAAATGAATCGGTACTTCAGAAATATTTTCTAATTTTTCTTTTTGCAAATCTAAAGCATTTTTGATATTATTAAATTCATTTGTGTTTACAGAATTCAATTTAAAATTTCTAAAATTAACAATCAAATCAGAATGAACATTATTTTCGAAATTTAAACTAGGTAAAACAATATTTTTATAATTAATTTTTGAGCTTTGATAAATTCTAATATTAAAGTCATTCACTTGCACTTCACAGTTCACTTCCATTTCTAACACAAAGGTTCCGTTTAAGGGTAGTTTTTGTTCACTGGATCCGCAGAATAGGGTAGCTATAGTCTCTTTGGGGGCGATAATTAACCATTGATTGTTTTCCATCTTATGTACTCGGAGTTCGGGAACTTCTACAGGAATTTGTTGACACGACGTGGAGTTTTTGATAAAATTTAAAAGACTGACTTCGCATGGAGCGTTAGTTTCTATTTTGGCTGGACTATGTTCATGGCACAGGTATTCTTCGGTGGTAATTTCTTGGCATTGCTTGTCCGTTGAGATATAATATTGCTCATTAAGGAGAAGGTATTTCTCTTGAGGAAGGATTAGTTTGAATTTATTGTTTTTCGAGGGAGTTGGTATAGGATAAAGTCGATAGTAGCTGTAATTTTCTTGAAGCACTAATGGAATTTCTATTATAAAGACTAATTGATTTCCTTTGCTGTAACTTTTTATGTTTACTATTTTTTCAAATAATAATATGTTTTCAGTTATAGTGTCAAAAGGTAATTTGAATTTGTACAAATGCTTCTTGATTGATTTTAATTCTATTAATAAATCTAGCGGCTCAATTATTGAATTGTGTAAGGTATTTAATTTTGAAAATGTTATTGCAACTTCAAGTTTTTCTAAAATGTCGTATATCGTCTGATATGCCAGTGATATCTGAGAGATTACCATATCTATTTCAAAATATCTGAAAACTTCTATAGTTTCTATACTGTTTGCTTTAATAACTTCTTCTACGTTTTTCAATCTAGCATCTAATACTTCCTCGTTATGGCTAAGTATATCTGTAGTATTCTTAAATTTGGTAATAGATCTTTCCAAAAGGGTTATTTGTTCTTTTACGAGAGTCTTCAATTTTTGTTCATTTTGTGAAAGTGTAAATAAAGCTGAATCATATTTTTGTGCGCCTGTTTGATCCAAGTTTCCAGTTATTGTTTTAATTAAAGTGCCTAAGGGATCAAGTATGCCTCTTTTCTTTCTTATTATTGGGTTTATTCGATTAATTTGTGAAATAATTTTGTTTTCCAAAACATTAATTAAGTTGTAGGAGTTATGAAATTCTTTTTTATAAGTAGATGAGTAATTAAAGCTATTCTTGAGTTCTGAAAACTTGCCATGAATAGTGTAAAATTGTTCAACTATTTTTGTTACATCAAAAGTTTGAATAAATGACCATTTATCAGTGGTGACTTTTGCATTTCCTAATTTTAAAGGTAGAAGTCCTGGATTTTCATTAAGGTTGTGAAATTTTGGCATTAAAGCTCCTGCTCCGATGACGAGCCTAAAACAGGAATTTTTAATTCTTTAATATGAACTACTAAAATTTTATTTTTCTTATTTTTTACTTTTACTTTATTATTTTCGAGAATTTCTAAAATTTCGTACGGTCCAATGAATTTATTTTCTTTTTTATTTCTTTGAATATTAGTTTTGTATACAGTCTGTCCTACTTTGAACTGGTACTGGTCTGGTCCCTGAGTGTTGTGTTTTCCAAGAACTTTTCTTTTGTGGTCTATAAGATTTTCGGAAACAGTTTCATAAAGATTTTTTAATTTATCTCTATGGGAACTTACGTAATCTGCATAAAACGAACTTTCTATTAGCAGTGAGGGGTCACGTGAATTTGTATGACCTAATGTTAATTCTAAAGGGGTGAACTTTGTTGAAGAATGAATAGAATTGTTATAGGCAATTATTGCGTAAGTCATTAGATTTGTTACATTTTCATTTGTATGTTTTTGTTGGAGTAAACGTAAATGTTCTATTAATGAAGAGTGAAAACGTTCAACAGGAGAGTTCGATTCATGGTGATTAGGGGTAGTAAAGTGAATTTGAATTTTGTGAGATTTTAGAAGCTCTTGTACTGTCTCGTTTTTAAATTCTCGTCCATTGTCCATTGTAATTTTTTCGGGTATGCCGTAAAATGAGAAATATTTAATCAAAGCGTTGCAAATTTCTATAGCTGTTTTTCCTTGAACTGGGAAAGCTTGTCCTAATTTTGAAAATGCGTCTATCACTGTAAGGAAGGTGTGATTATCATATTTGAATAAGTCGGCATGTAAAAGCTGAAAAGGTTTTCCGACGGTCTCGGTAAGCACGATAGGAACATATGGTTTATTTCTTGCATATTTTGCAGTTTGACAAAGGTTACAGTCATTTATGTAATTAGTCACGTCGCGTTTCATAGTAGGCCAGTAGTAATTTCTTTTAAGATGCTCTAAAGTTTCTGTTATTCCGCGGTGGTTGCATTTACCTTCGTGTTGAAATTTGATAACCATTAAGCGTTCGTCTTTTTCCTTAAGAGAATTTACTATTTTGGTGCATTTTATAAGTTTAAGAGTATTGGGATTAAAATTTGTGATATATACTTCATTAAATTCCTTATACATAGATTCATCGTGGAAATAAGTGTGATATGTCTTGTCAGAGGTTAAATAGTCTCTTAAAAATTCAAAGATAAGTTTTTTATTATTTTTTGGGAGAGATATATTTAAAACTTTTAAATGTTTAAAATTTTCGTGAACAACTTCTAATCTATTATAGGGGTTTGGATAAACTATTATCTGTTTATTTTTATTATTTATTATATCGTCGATTATGGGAATACCATCATTTAAACTAGATTGGTTACTAGTTGAATGAGGTGTAGCGAGTGTATCATCTACAGGAGTAAGTCGTCTTGGGAAATTTGGGGGTTTAATTTGAATGTCTTGTAAGATTCTAATTTTTGGGCTTGGTTTTGGCTTTTCTGCGATTAAAGAATTGGGATTCATGTCAGTAAAAGTGTCTTCGTCCTCGGTTAAGTCAATTGTTTCGAATTTTTTGTAAGCTTCGTCTGTTAAATCTTTTAAAAATTGTTCAATGTCTTGGTTTATTTCACCTGGATTATTAATTACACTTTCATTTTCTATGGCGTTAATTTTGATTCTAGATAAACAGTCAGCATTTGTGTTTTGTTTTCCTTTTTTATAAATTATGTCGTAGTCAAATTCTTCAAGTCTTAGTCTCCATCTAACTAATTTACTATTGGGTTCCTTGAGATTAAATAACCAGACAAGGGGACGGTGGTCAGTATAAATTTTGAATTTTCTACCAAAAAGATAGGGTCTAAAATATTTGCAACTCCACACAATTGACAAAAGTTCTTTCTCAATGGTGGAGTATTTTGTTTCACTGTCATTAAGAGTTCTGGATGCGTATGCAATTGGTCTGTCATTAGGAAAGTCACCTTGTGATAGAACTGCACCTATGGCGTAGTTACTTGCGTCTGTCGTTAAAATGAATTGTTTTTCAAAATTTGGATACTGTAAAGTAGGGGCATTGATAAGTAAATTTTTGCAATGTTCGAAAGATTTCATAAATTCGGGAGAGTGGACTACTTTAGAATTTTTCTTTAAACAAAGTGTCATTGGTTTTACAATTTTTGCAAAGTCTTTAATAAAACGTCTGTAATAGCCTAGTAAGCCTAAAAATGATTTAATGTCCTTCTGAGTATTGGGAATGGGAAAATTCTTTACAGCGGAAATTTTGTCTGGATTGGGTTTTACTCCGTCTGGGGTTATTACATGTCCTAAATATAAAACTTCTGTACGTAAAAATTCTGACTTGTCGAGTTGTAACTTAAAATTGGATTCTCTGAGTCTAGTAAAAACTTGTCTAAGTCTGCTAATGTGTTCTTGAAGTGAGGTACTAAATATGACTATATCATCTAGATAAACTAAGCAAATTTCGTTTTGGAGCCCTCGGAGGACATTGTCCATAACCCGCTGAAAACTAGAGGGCGCGTTTTTTAAACCGAAAGGCATTCGTTTGAATTCGTAGTGTCCGTTTTCCGTGGAAAAAGCAGTTTTTGGTATGTCGTTAAGTTTCCTATAGTCTATAACCATTCGCCATTTGCGCTTTCCAGAAGCGTCCATTTTTTTTGGCACTATCCAAATGGGGCTAGACCATGGAGAAGTTGAGTCTTGGATGATACCTTGATCGAGTAATTTGGAAATTTGGGTTTTTACTTCATTTCTGTGAATTTCGGGATAACGATAACTTTTTGTAAAAATTGGAGATTCATTAGTTACATTAATTTTATGACGAATTTTGTTTGTGAAAGTTAAAGGAATTTTTTCGCAGTAAAATATATCTCTAAATTCAAAACAGAGTTTTCGAATAGCGTCTCGTTCTTCTTTGTTGCAGTGATCGAGTCTTAATTCTTTTAAATTTGATTTTAAAATATTGTCTTGGTCGGGTTCAAGTATTTTGTCAGTTTCCATTTTCTCGCAAAAATTAACATCACATATGTTTATTGGTTCAATTTCGAAGGGTTCGTCTAGTACAATTTTAACAGGATTTTCGTTTATATTGGTAATAGTAGTGATAGCAAAGTTATTTTTTATGTTTACGATAGCGCGAGGCATTTCTGTACCTTTTCCGAATTTAAAATAATCTAATATTCCAAAAGAATTTCGAATATCGCAATCTACTGGTATTTTGACAATTTGTTTTGTTCTAGGGGGTATAATAATTTGATAGGATTGAAAGGGTTCTAAAAGTTGAGGTGTACTATCGGCGTCGTTATTTGAGTAAATTATTGGAATGTCTGAATTTGGAGTTTTTAATCTTCTGCGCCTTAGTTTAATATTGGCATCTAATCTATCAATTAGATTGGCTCCGATGAGGCCATCAAATTTTTCAGAAAAGTTAAATAAATAAAATTTATGATATCCCGGAGTATTAAAAATTTTAAAAATTGGAATAACGGCGACTTCGTCATGGAAGGTACTTGCGTGTGCTGTCTGAATATTAAATATCTCATTTCTAATGAATTCTTTGTAAAACGTTTGTGCTATTCTAGGATTTAGTATGCTACGTGAGCTACCGGTATCTATGAGAAAATATGATTCAATTTCTGGGATGTAAATATGAGGTAAGTCTTGGCGGATGTTATTTAAGTCGATTAAGACGGGTTGTCTTTCAAGTTGTCCTTGGTAAAATTTACGTGTTGTCCAGAGTTCATGTCAGAGTTCGAGGTACTTTGTGAAAAGTCAGCGGAAAGCATGGGATCGCAATGTGAAATTTGAGGTAGGTAAGTCTCGTATGGATTCTGGGAATAATCAGTGTCATAATCGTGGGAAAAAGAATAACTGTCGTACTCAGGCGAGTAAAAGTTTTCGTAGAAATAATCGGGATATTGATTTTCGTCAATTTCAGTGATTGATGCTTCGGATTGATCGGGATTAATTTCGTGATTGAAAAGTTCTTCAAATTTAGACACGTGTTTTGGATTATTGGTTCGAGATTGAGTGCTACTGGTTTCCATAGCTTCGGGTTGATTTGGGTTTCGTTGTTGTTGGTTTCGTAAAATTGCGCTTGTTCTTTGATTAGCAAAATAGGGGTGCTGTTGTGTTGGATATCGAGATTGGAAATTAGAAAAATTGGGTCTTTGCTGAGGTTGAAAATAAGGTGTGAAACGAGGTTGAAAATTAGGTCTAGTAGGAATAGTTGGTCTAAATTGGGGTTGTGTAGTTGGTCTAAATTGGGGTTGTGTAGTTGGTCTAAATTGGGGTTGTGTAGTTGGTCTAAATTGGGGTTGTGTAACTTGAGGTTGAAATATTGGGGGTCTAGGAAATATTCTTTGATTTGGAAAAGTAGGAAGTTGTGTTGGTGGTCTATTATAGAAAATTGGTGAGGAGGAAAATTGGGGTCTAGAAAAATTAGGTTTGTTAACTAGAAAAGGATTAATTCTTGGTTGGGGTTTATATACAGGGTGAGTCAAATTTTGGTTTTGTTCGGTACTCAGATATTTGAAATTTTCTTCTTCTACTACTAAAGATAAGGCTTTTTCTAATGAATCAGGAGATTTAAGTCGAACAACAAGTTGAGTTTGATAGGGAAGGCCATTGATAAATGTTTTTAAAGCAAAATCATCGTAATGTTTTATGGTAATAACTTTTTCGTTTGCATTAATATTCGTTAAATTTAACTTGGAAAAAAGTAAACTTCGTGCATCCTGGATCCTCATTCCAAATTGTAAAGGAATTTCATTTCTTTGGGGTTTCATTGAAATTAAATCTTGTATCAAACAGTCTATACTACGTTGATCGGAGAAAGTATTAATTAAAGCATTTTTTATATCTGCCCAAGAAGTTATTTCTGATCTAGAACCTATTAAATCAGCTGCGCGATCTCTTAGTTTACTTAAAATGGTATCTAATAGACAATTATTTACAACATTTTCGGCATTTCTAGTGTCAAAGAAATTTCTGAGGAGATTTTCGCAAGAGATAAATCTATTAAGCAAATTTGGGTTTCCGTCAAACAAGGGAATATTATCTGCTTGGTAACGTAGAAGAGGAACATTAACATTATCGGCTGGCATATTGATTTCGTTCTCAATATTTAAATTTAAAAAGAAATCAGCTAAACTTTCAATAATACTATCGCTCATACACTAAAAATAATTGGGAAAATGGCTTCTTAAAAATACGAAAATTACAACTAAAAAATCAACTGTACAAAAGGAAATTGGCAAAAAGGATTAAGCAACTTACAAAAGCAGTGTGATGAAGCTCGATGTTTTCATTTGTTTCTTCTTATACCTAGTGCCTATAAGTCCCGGCGATGCTTGTCCAGGTACTCAGGACTTCGTATCCTAAGGTCCTAAGAGGAGAGTTGTCGAAGTTGGACTTCTCCCTAGGCGTTCTCTCCGTGGTTCGTCTCGGTTGTGGGTCTCTCGGTGTCCTGCAGGCGATGCTGTCCTTGCTGGATCCGTGGGGCCCGGTGTTCGGATCGATACCAATTTAACCGTTGATACAGCGCGATCGAATCTGCAACAGACTAACGACCGATTGGCAGCGTCCTACCGACTGCGCCAATTACGATACGAGACCACGGCAATTGCTTTTTAAAAACAATTTATTAGAGAACGGAGTACAAGACTGGTTACATCTGGGTTTTTTCATCTTTTATAACATTAGAGAAGTGTTGAGTATACAAAATCATATTACACTTAATTTCTGGATTTGCTTCCTCTCGTGGGAACGTAACTTGCGGGCAAGTATCAAAAAGGAAGAAGACTTCAAAATTTTTGAAGACACTGTTAGAAAATATAAATTTAATTTATTGGACGACCAAGATGACGAATTGTCGTCTCGTACCAGCATCGTTGGAGGAGTAAAACGAAAATTATATTTAGAGTCGCCGGATTTACAAGAGATATCTAGTGATGAGGGGCAGCAGCAGCAACAACAACAACAAGAATTTTCGATAAAACGTAGAAGAGAGAAGCAGCAGTTTCGAAGGATGGTAAAATGTCGTCACCGTCGTAGACACCTTCTTCTCAAATTTCTGTATATATTCTCGGATCGTTTTCGATGTAAGTATTTGTTGTATTTGCTTGTTCCTTGTTTAACGATTCAACAATGGCTACCTTGCCATGTACGATTCTAGTATTTACCAACGACAAAGGAAATTTTCCTATATGGTCGTGATAAAACTTAAGTATTTTTTTTGTTTGTTTTGTTTTTGTTTTTTTATTTTATCTTTTTTTTATTTTTTTTAAATATATTTTTTTATTTTTTTTTAATTTTATAATTTTTATTTTTATTATTTTTTTAGATTAACTTTTTTTATTATTTTTTTATTTTTTTTATAAATTTTTGGAAATTATTTTTTTTTTAATTTTATTTTTTATTTTTTTATTTTTTTCTAGATATGGTGTTAGTCCGCTAATGAATCATGACCTCGTAGGGGAATGCGATGGATTGTTCGGAAGATTAAATCTTCCGGCAAAACTGTTTTTTCCTTGTTCACTAATAAATTTAGATTACACTCTTCTCAAATCGTTTGATCATATTGTAACTCGTATCTGTACATGGGCATCCTCTTCATTTTGTCTAGTGCTCGTTGTTGTCGTACTTGTTCCTCTTCCAACAAATTTGGGTTTACCATTGTCGTGCTCTGCTTCTGCTGCTCCTCTGCTACAGATAAAGACTAAACCAATTTCGGTTTGGATGTTATATTTATAGTGTAATGTTATGTAATTTTCAAGCAACATTCGTCTTATCAATCCAACTGTTGTGTTTGTTATCGAATCCCAACCATTTCCCAAACACTTTATCCGGTTGTCTTTTTAAAATTTTCTCAACTAAATATAAATCAGGATACTTTACTTTTTGTAGTTGATACTTGTAGAATCCTTCCGAAATATTCTGATCGCTAGCGTCCTTTAGCAGATATGTTGTAGGATTTGTCAGTTGTACCTTACTAATCGTAAAAATTTCAGTTGAACAATTTGGTATGTACTTCTTATCAAAGACCCCTCGTAGTTTTGAAATACGTACATGATCTCCAACTTTATTTTTCAAGTCGACAAAAAATAAAAATTATATTTAGAGTCGCCGGATTTACAAGAGATATCTAATAATGAGGAGCAACAGCAGCAGCAACAACAACAAGAATTTTCGATAAAACGTAGAAAGAAAGAAGCAGCAGTTTCGAAAGATGGTAAAATGTCCATCATCGTCGTTGACACCTACTCCTCCAATTTCCCAACAATAACAACAGCTGTAACATTGAGGAAGAAATTTGGAAATTTACCCGTAAGGTATATGCGGGCAAAGATCGAAAAAGAGAAGGGGTTCAAAATTTTGGAAGACACTGTTAGAAAATATAATTTTAATTTATTGGACGAACAAGATGACGATTTGACGATTTCCCAGCATCGTTGGAGGAGTAAAACGAAGATTATATTTAGAGTCGCCGGATTTACAATAGATATCTAGTGATGAGCAGCAGCAACAACAACAAGAATTTTCGATAAAACGTAGAAAGAGAGAAGCAGCAGTTTCGAAGGATGGTATAGTCAAATAGTCAAAGATGATATAGTCAAATTTGGTAGAATAAAAAACTTTTTTTATAGATTTGTCTATTTATTTTATAATTTTTTAAATAAGAAAATCTGGTGTAGTGTGCAATTTGAAAGTTGTTTACAATGTAAAGAAAACTTTTCTCAAATTTCTGATGAGGAAGACATCGAAAATGGGCAAACGCTGCCAGCAGAAGGTATAAAAATAGACTGGACAAATAACGAATTTAAGCCACAGAAACATGCATTTATAAATGACCAAAGTGAAATAAATCCGGATATGAATCTCAGTGGAAATTCAATTGAAATCGGTTACTTTTTAAATCTTTTCACAGATGACATTGCTGATATAATTGTGCGTGAAACCAATCGTTATGCAGCAGAAAATACAAAAGACTGGGGTTAGAATTTTACGTGTTTTTGGCATTGAATTTACTTATGCCAAGAAATAAAAAACTATCTGTACATGAATATTGGTCCTTTGTTAATGGCATATTTTATAATAATAAAAACTCTGAAAACCATCGACAGTGAAGTTCGATCGTGATTTTAACGTATGCCTCGTCCGAAGAGATCACTTCCACCCATAAGTTACAAAATAAGTCTGGAATAATCATTTTGGTAAGAATCATTTTATTCCCCACCCAAAATTATTATTAAAAATATGCCACCAGCTGTATGGTTGTATAATCTTCTTTAAAGCCTAGTGACGTATTCGGCCAAGAGGCCTACTACCAAGTAAACGTACGGACGAGGCATATGATATAATCACGATCGAACTTCACTGTCGAACTGTCAGGTGCATGCACGAGTTCATTTAGTTTGTGAACAGTTAAAGAATTAGTAGATGCGTGTTCGGGTTAGTAGATGTTTGTTCAGGTTTTCATAAAAATAATTCTTAGATAGTCCCAGAACAGTCTGCATCACTACTTGTTGGGAAGCAAGGACTAGTTCGCGAAGTATGCGCATTAGCATTGAAATTTATAGTTCAACTTGTGTGGTAGAACGTCAATGTTAATTACTGATAAAGAGATGGAATATTCATCTTCCAGTTCCAATTCTTCATCTGATGATGACAGTGTTGCCAGATATATCGATTTTTCGGTAGATCTTTTACGGAATTTTTGTGTTAAAACTACGCTACCACGTTTGAATTAATTACTGCCATCATCTGAATGTCTTAACAGTATTTATTTGTTGATTAAACGCTATATGTCGAAATACTCGCAAATTTGGTGCTATCATCTTGATTTTCATATCGATTTTTATTGTGAATACGACCACTATCTCTAATCCAAGGTACATAGCGGTTCGACAAGGCACACTTACATGCTTAGAGTAGTTATTTGTATTTGGTTCAGTCATGGATGGGGAGTCAGTGCTTGAATTCAAGTGATCTATTCGCAGTGCACTCTACGGGCTTGTTTTATGACCAGTGCTACTCTTGTGTGCACTCAAACACTTCGGGTTCCTTGAGTTCTGGCGTCCTAAGATCACAGACCTAACTTGGGTGTTTTATGTGATTAAGCTTATAAATATCACCTCCCCACCAGGACCTGTATTCTCGAACTGGTGATCAGTGATCGTGTAGGAAAAGTGGGCGGGGTTCTCCTAACGTTCGGCTCAACTGCATTCTCGAATTATGTGATCATTCCCATTGTACGAACAGTAAGCGAACGCCCTTCTACTGGGTTTATCGCATGCGAACTAACAATCGTGTGAGAGAAAATTTCTTGGAGTGTGCCCGAATCACACTTTATTTATTACCTTCAAATTGTGTCAAATCATAACTTTTCTTTTGTAGTAAGTATGATATATTAGTGGTTTTTTTAATTCGGGATTTTAACTTTTTATAATCTGTCTTTCTCTCTGCATTCGGTTTAATTTTCGGTTGTTCGAGAATTTGCAAACAGGAAATTTTTATAACATTTGATTTATTTTCCGTTCTGATCTTCCTTTCCGTGTATGGTGGATTTCTTTAGGGGCGGTGGGCTTCCTTACAGCCTCTTTTAAGAAAGGAAAACCAGAACCCGGGCGGAGTGGATTGCTCAAGCGCCAGATTTTTATAGCGGTTGTCTTCGCTTTTATACCCAGGATAACTTTCGTCAGAGAAAAGAAGTTCCAGGGCGCAATAGTGGTGTGCTTGAGGGAGAGGAGCAAAATTAAACAGTGTTTCAAGACATCGTACACTCTAAGCGCAGAGTTATTGGGGCAGTGGATGGAACATATATCCCTATAAAAGCCCCTCTCAATAACCCAGAAATTTACATAAATAGAACATGCTTCCACGCTATTGCCTTACAAACAAGCAATCTGTGACCATAGAAGAAAGTTCCTGGATATCTTTATTGGATATCCGAGTTCCGTTGGAGATTTGAGAATTTTTAAAAATTCAGACACCTATAGAAGAATATAATATGCTACTCCAGAAAATTATTTCGGAGATAGTGAAAAATAATAGGGGACAAAGTTTATCCCATATTAAAATGTGTATCCCGCCCTACATAGACAGAGGAAATCTATCTAGAAACGAAATTAATTTTAATATTCAGCTCGCAAAAACTAGGCAAGTCATAAAAATAAGTTTTGCGCTTTTGTTTGGCTGTTTTAGGAGGCTCAAATATCTGGATATGACCAAAGCAAAATTAATCTCTGACATCATTCGAGCTGCTTGTGTGCTACATAATATCTTGATGAGTTTCCGGGTTATTATGCCGTGATCTGTGCGTAAATAGTTTAGAGGTTTCGCTGGTCGTAGCTGCAGGCATCTTCAGTAATTCTACTCTGGTTGTGGAGAGGTGACTGAGGTTATTTGATGATTCCTCTCTGGCTGTCGAGCAGTGACTAATGTCAACTGCTATCTGGTCAATCTTCTTATATCGGGGCTTACTCGCGTGGACTGAGACTGAATTGTTGGAGGGAACGTATTGGTGGGGGCGACATAAAGGGGGGCAGAGCCGGAGGCAACCGCATCATTACCATTAGCCAAGCCAGCGTCGGTCTCTATTCTCCGTTCTTGTTTGTTTCTGAGGACAGATTTCCACGCCCTGCTGATTCGGAATCCATCTTCTTTATTGAAATTCCAAGGGTGTTCTATTTCCAATGCCTCACGTCTAGCCAAGTTGTAAAAACCTGTTCTTTTAACCAATGCCGTCGTCTGTTCAAAGTTAATAGAGTGGATTTCCTCCATGGCGTGCATAGCTATAGCTGATTTGTCAGAATGCTGTAGCCTAAGGGCCCTTTGATGTTATTTTCTTCTTGTTATTATGGAACGTGTGGTCATGCCAATGTATACTACCTTATCGCAATCCCTGCATGGAATCTTATATACCCCAGGTGTCAATAGAGGGTCCAAGCGATCTTTTGCCGGACGCAAACATTGTTGTAGCTTCTTGGTAGGTATAAACGTTGTTCTGATGCCTTTCTTTTGCAAAATCTTGGAGATCCGATCCGTTACACCTTGGATATATGGTAAATAGGTTCTTGGAGATGTTTCATCAGTTAGTTTTGGTGCTCTAGGTGTCCTTGGTGGATTGATGACACTTCGAATGTCTGATATCCATTAGCCTCTAGTGCCCATTGAAGATGCTTCAATTCTTTATCTAAATGTTGTGTGTTACAAATAGTCTTCGCTCTGCTGACTAAGGTGTTGATAATTCCCCTTTTTTGTGCCAGATGATGGTTGGAGGTGGCATGGAGGTATCTGTCCGTGTGGGTGAGCTTACGGTAAACTCCATGTGCCAACCGTCCTTCTGGTGTTCTGGTGACTTATACATCCAAGAACAGCAGTTTCCTTCTCTTTCTATTTCCATAGTGAAACTGATACTGGGGTGTCGGCTGTTAATGTTAAGGTGTCATCCACATATCTATACCAATGAGAGGGTTTGTAGGGGGCTGACCGTAGAGCTTCTTGTTCAAAATGTTCCAAGAAGAAAATTGGAAACAACCGGGCTCAGTGGGCTGCCCATGGCTACACCCTCTATCTGTTCATAGAATGCAGGTAGTGAAGCAATGCGTGAATAAAACAAGTCCCTCCTCTAGAAACAGTGATCTTATCAATTCCAAGGTATCATTGACTGGCACGTTTGTAAATAGGGATTCTACATCAAAACTTACCAATAAGTCTGACTCCTTAACCTCGATGTTGTCGATTATTGAGACGAAGTGACAAGAATTTCATATGTGGTGCAGGCTTTGTCCGATGTGTGTCTGCAGGAGGCCTGTGAGATGCTTGCCGAGGTCGTAAGTCGGAGAACCAATTGCACTAACAATAGGTCTGAGTTTAAGCTTATTAATCGTGGTTTTATCCCATTTACTTGATTTCAGGAGTTGTGTAGTTCTTCTCTCAACCGACGCGGTGGGGTCCAGATTAAGTGGTCTGTAGGTTTCTGGTGTGAGTAGTTCCCTGATTTTGGCCTGGTAGTCATCGTGATTCAGCAATACGGTAGCGTTTCCTTTATCAGCAGGTAAAATGATTATGTTGGAGTTATTGCGTAGTTCCTTAAGTGCCATCCGTTCATCATACGAAATGTTGGATTTGGGGATTCTTGCATAATATCTGTCTGTTCAATGGTGATCGTTTGGGTGCTTATGCAACTGAAGGTTACCGCGAAGCCCTAGTCCAAAAGTGTCCGCCCGAACCGCCGATAGAGGGCACCGCGGGCGCAGCTAACCGGCGGTCACTAGTTCAAATGCGTCCGCCCGAACCGCTGATAGATGGCGCTGAGAGTCGATATCCTACCGCCGGGTCCTAGTCCTCTGGTAATAAGAGAGCGATCGGCCATTCCATCTGGTGTCTTCCACCTACCAGGTAAGAGAGACCGACACCGTTAGATAAATGAAGGGTTGTCACCTTATAGGCCGAATTTCTATCCGCTGGACCGCTGTTAGAAAGAACCGTTAGATATTTGACGGAGCTATCTCACACCGCCGAGTGGATAAAATCCGACCGTTGCTCGGGTAGTGCCGGTAGATAATGCCGGGGCTACTCTACGTCGCCTTGTAAACCAATAGCCGACCGATGTTAGGAGAGCACCGTTATAGATTAGCGGGACTGTCCTATCCGGCCTTTAGAACAAACCATCTGCCACACTAATAAGATTCTGGACTTGCCTCTGTAGCTGCCACCGGTGCCGTTCCCGTAGAAAGTATCACTAGCCCGCTTCTGTATATATTATTCTAACAATTATTTAGGTACTGTGTTTTCTTCTTTCAAGTTTTCTTAATAACATTTTAATGTGAAAGCTACACAAAGTGAACTTTTCTAAAGAAAAGTGGGAAAAAATGCCAAAAAATCAAAGTAGGCCTAGACTTTCGAAATTTCGCAAACCCTCAGTTCTTCATTCTGAACAAGTTTCCTTAATAACATTTTGTCGTAAAACCTACAGAAAGGGCACTTTACTGATGTGGAAAATTAGTTTTTTCAAAATTCCCAAGGCATACGTGATTTTTCGAAAATAAAATTACGTCACAAATTAGTTTCAAACCAAGCAGGGCTTATCCCCAGAAGCTCAAATTTCAACTCGAAAATTTTTTGTCATTACACCCAATCCGAACTCTATCCGTGGACACACTGTATATGGGATAATTAACATGAAAAGCGTTAGTTTGATTTCATCCCCTGCAAAACCTCCCTGGCTCGAAAAACACTGGACCGTAAGAGTAGTACTAGAGGCGCCTGAGCAGAAATCGTTAAAAAGATGCTAATCAACATCTTAAGGCCTAAACTACAGAGGAGTGGAAAACATTAATAATGAAGATGAGCACAACATTGTGGTTGCCAACGAACAATCTCGGCAAGGGGGATTACAAGTTCGGGCTAATACTGCAAATTTATTAGTAAGTGAACAATAGGTAATAAAATAAAATGTAAATGAAACAAATATCTACAGCAGCATTTTTTATTTTAACGAAATAAAACTATAAAAAATTAAAAACAAAAAGGTAATCCTTCATATTTGTTAAACATTGTTTCGGTTATTTTTTATAAAGTTACATATTTTAGCTTTTCGACGGTAATATGTACATATTTTAGCTTTTCGACGGTAATGGTGACTTGAAGAATATTTTCCGAATTTTAAGATGAACTTTTGGTTCTACGGAACCCCCAAAAAATCACGTTACAAATTGCCAATGTTCTTTCCCAATTTCTCTTCAAACATATTACGGCTTAATTCATTTTCCTGGGATCCTCCATTTTATATTTAATAATTTTTGACAAGCCTTTTATTCAATTCATTTATAAATAATTCAATTTTCCACATTCACATACTACAAAGTTGACTATGTCTAGAAAGCTTTTGATGTTATAATGTTTTACTGCTGAAGATGACCCCCTAGGTGGGTCGAAACATATGTACAGTTGAATTAAAAAGCTGTGTTTGTGAAGCTGCGACTATAAGTTTTTTACCCTTCTTCTTTTCGTTATTATTCACACCTCCACTGCAAGACATGGACTATTTCCTCAGTTTAACTACATTGTTGTAATCACTGTCTGACGTAAATTACAATGATAATATTCACTTTATTCGGTTTTACGATTGAGTAGCGCCACGGTGTTGATTCCGTGTACTAACATCAATCTTTGTGTTCGACGTTTCTATCTGGTAGAGTATCAGTGGTAAGAGTTTGGCAGAATTGACAGTTGACAGCGGCCCTTGTTTTCCTGATCTACGGTTATAGTATTTTGAATTTTTTCATTAATAAGTTCACTTAAAAAGCCTTCCAAAGTCTACTGGAGGCCGGAAGTCGTCATCATTGCCGAAAAGGTTATAAATAGGCCCGGCGACAGACAAACTGAACAAAATAAGCCCCTTGTTGGAAAAATTAGTTACAACATTTAGAGAACTTGTGACTAGATGAGTCTCTTTTACTACCGCCAAAGATATATACAACCATATCTTTGCTACCGCATAAGCTTTAGGCAATATATAAAAAACAAAAGAGGTCGGTATGGAATAAAATTTTACTGTGTGTGCACTACAGGCAGCTATGTTTTAAATATGCAGATTTATTCTGGAAAAAGTGAAGAGGCTGCAAAACTCTCAAAAATTAAAACAATGGTTACTTCTTTATGAGAACCTTATCTAGTTCGTGGCCATCATATATTTATGGACAATAATTTTTATAATAATGTGGGACTTTCTAAAATGCTATTACGAAGAAAAACGCATACGACTGGAACTCTGCGCGCAAATAGAAGAAATAATCCTAAGAAATTAAAAAAATTCAAGCTAGAAAAGGGAGAGCATAAATGGCGAAGGTTTGGAAGAGTGTACGTGTCCAAATGGAGAGATCGTCGTGAAGTTTTATACTTTACAACTAAATATCATCCCGATATTATTCCAGTCCAATGAAACCAAAGGAGGTGTCACATTACAACGATAATATGTCCGGAATTGATCGAAATAACCGAATGGTAAATTACTATTCTTCTCCTCGTAAAAGTATACGCTGGTATAAGAAGGTCATGTTTCACCTCTTCGACGTAGCGATCTGGAATTCATTTTACAGCCAACGGAAATACAATTCTAAGCAAATCCTGTATGGATTATTTTAAGAGTTAGTCAAAAATTATCTTCGATACCTCAAGATTTGAAAGATGGTCAAATGCTAGTTAGTTTAGGCCCAGAATATGGCGGCGGTAAACGTCCCCGGTTCCAACTTGATTTAGGTGGAGAAATCCTTTTACTTCAGGGTCAAGTCGCTAAAAGTCTGATGCGGTGACTGTTGTGTGGAAATCGTTTTTTCTTTCTTTTTCCATGCTATTGAGTTCGTTTAATATTAAATGTTAATTTATTCAGAAATAAGCAACTGATTTTACTTCAGAAAAAAATAAAAAACTTTCAAATACCCCATAAATACCACATTAGAAAACTTTACCACCCTGTATATCAAAAGTTAGGACGTTTACGACTAAAAACAAAATATTAGAAAGTTTGAAGTATGTCTAATTATAAAATAGAACGTAATTATGAAAATATTCCATTTTAAAAAAATCAGAAAATTAGCCATAGCTCCTTTATTTTTTATAATAACTATGCCGAGTATTATATGCTTGGAAAGCTCAAAAAATGGCCGATTTTATAAGGCCACAGCCAACTATGATTTACATTTAAAAAAACACAAGTTTATGTCATATCTCAAAAATCACAAACAACATAAAAAATTGGATTATAGTATCTTATTAGCTCTGGTAGTTTCCGAGATCCCTATAGTGGGCATCGAAAAAAACTCACCCTGTATATACGGGGAGTAGCAAAAGTTGTCGGTTCTCATTTTTTACTTCCGGTTTAACCGGAAGTGAATATCACTTGGTCAAATCTTTGACCCATATTTTGGGTTTTTTTAGCTTCCTTTCCTTTCCCCAATTCCAATGATATATAGTTTTATACAGTGTGCAAACGGATTGAGTTCACATATGGTGTAAATAACAAAAAAAAATCGAGTTGAAATTTGAGCTTCTGCTTATGGTCTGAAACTAATTTGTGACATAATTTTTCTTTCAAAAAATCACGTATGCCTCGGAAATTTTGAAAAACTAATTTTCCACATCAGTAAAGTGCCCTTTTTGTATGGTTTACGACAAAATATTATTAAGGAAACTTGTTCACAAAACTTAGTAGGTTTTAGAAATTTCGACATCTTAACCTAAAATGCACCTAAAGTAGTTAAGGAATTTAAGGTAATACCTAAATTTAAATAAAAAAAAACTAGATAAATAAAGAAAAAATAGAAGTGCCTGGATCATCAATATAAGAAAAAATCGATAAAGGGATAAAGTTGAAAAGGTAAGTATATACTGCTATTAAACTATTACACTTTAATTATTTATGTTTTATACAACAGCTATTGTATTGTTGCATAACCGTTATTAAATTGTCGCACAACAGTAATGAAAGCCTATGGCTATTAGTATTTTCCTATTGTTTAAGATTATTCATTTTATTTTAGTAACTATTCAACAGAATAACTGCTGCAAGAAATAAAAATAATAACTGCTACAAGAAATACAATTAGTAACTGCTACTAAGAAACTATAAGCTGCAAACAAAAAATATAATTACCACTACTCGCCCGTTTAATAACAAGAAGTTTACTACCTACCTGCTGTAACTAACTATGCAGTTAAGTTCAAGAAAACGATTTTTCCTACTGTTTACCTGTCCCATAGAGACTATTAAAGTTTTAATAGTAACAACTAAAGTTTTTTCTCGGTGCAGTCTCCCCTATTTTTGGCTCGCACATAGTCAAGTTAAATTTTGTAACTCATTTAAGATATGTTAAGGGCTAGTTTTGGATTAAATAATTTTGTGGATTTAATTAGTACCATTTTGGAAATATTTTTTTAAGTTTATTATTATGAAATATTAAGTCATTGTTATCGTTCTTTCAATTTTTTATTGTAACAGACAGTCTTAACGACGCTGTTATGCAAGTGGAAGGACTAATACATTTGTATTATTTTATGTTTTTCTGCATCTGGAATATCCAAATTTCCTCAACTTGTAAAATTTCTCCACATTTTCATTGTAATTTTTTTATTAAGCAAGTACATTGTAAATTTTATATTACTTTTTAATATTAAATAATTATCATTTTGAAAATAAACAACTTTTGTAAATATTTTAAACTTGTGTTTTATTTCTTAGTATCAGAACATCACTTTCGATTAGCTGGGCCGAAACTGTCGTTACAATCTAACGAAAAGTGGCCTACAATCTAAAATGCAGATTTATGTAGAATTTTTAATACAATTACAGGAACCTCCCACTTTTATATTTTGTTATAAGATAGATATCAAAGTTCGTTACCAATAAGCGCCCTCTCTTATGGTAGAAGTATAACATATTAAATAGTTTTGCAGTGGGTGGGGGCCTCTGTTAGTTAGGAGCGTAATTTTAAGTTTAGAGTTGGTAGGTTGGTAGTTCCCTAGAAAAATACACTTCTACATTTTCGCTCGATATTTTAGAGAAATAAAGCAAAGCCCAATTCGTATCTACTACGTAGCCGTAACACCTTCACGTAAGCGTGCAAAGATGGGATACGTAAAATGTAAAACTACTACAGTTAAAGCATGGTTTGAAACGTAAGATCCTGAAGGAGACATGAAGATTATGCATAAACTAACTTGGATGTTTTGTTGCTTTTTGTGGGCATTACCTAACCTGACCTATTATATTTTGTGGTGCTCATAACATAACCTCTCAAAATCATTAATAAACGTTACACATATTTTTAAAATACACTTATTATTGCAAATTATCCCAGTGAAATATGCAAGAAATGTTGGTATTCCTTGAAGATGAAGGTGATGATGATATGACGGAAATGGTCATACTAAACATTCTTCATAATGGGAACAATACAGGAAATAGGGGTGTTCTGTATGGCCGATTCAATTTTGATGCTTTATTGAATTTCGAATGCAAGAAATCATTCCGTTTCAACAAAAATGACATAGCCAGATTTTGCAGAGCTCTTGAAATACCAAATGAAATTATAACAGACGATATAATCTGTTTCTGGTAGATATGTGAAAACTACTGGGTACTTATTTGTACACAAGCTATTGGCCATAATATTATACATAATCTTTACTATTTTCCTGTTGTAGGACTGGAAAGTCTCTGCATTTTACAGCGAAGATTGGCATACCCTAATAGATTAGTTGACTTGGAGTCGATATTTGGCTTATCGTCATTTGCAATTTCAAGTGTATTCAACTGTGTACTAAATATAAAATCTGATAATAAAAGCGGCTTGCTTGAAAATATAGAAAACGTTCCACTCCATAATTTTGGAAAATTGTTCCAGTATTCACAAGTAAGACCATTTTGTTTTTATTCAAATGAGGTATATGCATAATAATGTATAAGCATAATAAAAAAATCTTTAAAAACAAGCTTTTATTTAAGCCATGTACTAATTATTGTACTAATTGTAAAATTTTTATCGAACAGAAAAATTGACTGGTTTCCATGCGAGGAGTAATGAAGTTTATGCCGTTAATCTTTCTAGTAATGGCTTGAAAATATTTTTAGATATAACGAAATGGAGGACATCTTGAATGTGGTAAGGATAAAAGGATTTCTCCTTAAGTATTCTCCAAGCAATCGTGTGGGTAACTTGGTAACTGGTAGTAGTCTCCTCGAAATTGTTCGTGTGTTAATTTCAGGCTCGTTTTCCACCAAATTTAGACCAGTACCAAATCGTCGAAGCCTTTGAACTACGCGGACGAACGTTCCTGAATTGATTGCCGCCGGTATTCGATCGGCAGCGTTGTTTGCATTCTACAAACACTCCCTTAATAATATCTCCGGTCCTCGACCTAGGCGTCGACTGTCGACTAATATCAGCTGACAGGTGATCCCCACTTCTAGATAATTTGTGTGCGAAATGCGCCCGCGCGGGCGCGCAATCCCTACCTCAAAGTCCCGGGGCCGCACAATGTTGCCAGGTCTGGTGACAATTCACTACATTTGGTGATTTTTGGGCCGATCTGGTGATTTGGTGAAAATTTCTTTAAACATACTTGTTTTTGGTGATTTTTTGACACTGATGTATTTATGAATGTATATCTTAAAAAAACGATTATTATGTTTTCTTCTTATTCGTCGTTAAAAATTCTGTAACATCGTGCAAAAACCCTACGTGTTTTTAGATGTATTTTATTTAATAGTGATGTGAGTACCGCCACTCGCCACCAATTATTGGGTTCAAAAAGTCAGAGAGACGTAGGGATTCACAGAATTTAGTCATCTCGGCGAATAGCGAGGACGTTCACAGTTCGTTTGATATTTGCCAAACTCTCTAGATTACCTGGAATGACAGGAAAAATCAGGGACGTATTAGGGCGTATTTGGGTAACTTGTATTTTCGGACGTTTACAAAAGTCTAATCCGAACAAAATTGATCTATTTTTGTATTGTTTCTGTCTAGACGCCCAGACAAACTCAAATGAGTCCGTAAAATAGCTATTTTTGGAAGTGCATGACAAAAAATATTTTTATGTCTGCGCTTGGGACAGTTTTTATCCTAGAGTGGCAACGGCAACACTGTTGAAATGCCACCTTCGTTTTAAGGCTCAAAGAGCTATTCCTAATGTGAAAAAGTGCGTTATTTTGAAGGCAGCGACCTCTTTCGCCAGTGCTATTACTAATAAACGTCTTGTAGGCTAAACGTCTATCGGCGTTTGAACAAATCGCACCCGTGTAAAAATATTTTTTCTATTAATTTATCGAAGCCTAACTATTCAAATAAGAAAATACTCGGATGGGAGTATACGTATGATTCGAAGGTGTACGCATACTTATGTCTGCCTTTTTATCAGCATATGAACAAAGCCTGCGATTATTATTTACTAATAAAATCTCGAGGCATAATAGCTGTCCAAATAAAACAATACTTTACGGGTACGTCCTTATTTTCTTGATTGTAAAAGTCTCGGTAGAAGTTCTTTTTACTACTACTTTTTCCGCTGACTAAGTATTTAAAATATCGGCAAAGTGACAAAAAGTGATGTGTTTGTTAATTTATTTTTGTGCGCGCATGAAGAAAGCAATAACCAGTTCACGGGATAGCAAACTTACCAACACTCTAAATGAGACAACATCGCCCAATTTCCTCTCTCACTCTAACGTTGTTCCCCTCAATTCGCGTAGGAAGGGGAAATACCTCCCCGCTAAGCACTTATAGCGAGAATCCAGCGGCGTTACATTATGAAGGGCAAATATTGATTTGCCCCATTTTCTAACCATCGAGTAAAAAAAATTTTTGTTTCCCGGCTTTATGGGTCTCCCTGATTACGTGGTTAAAATTATTTCGTTCCCATATCAGGAAGGTGGTAAAGAAATTTAGTACGACGTCACTTACCTTATTATTTTGTACTCATAAAACCCATGTCAAGTAGGTTGTGCAAAAATAGGTAATCCGCCATCTTCGGGCGGCCGCCATATTGCATTTAGTGTAATGTCACTAACATTATCGTTTTGTACTCTTCAAGCCTTTTCATTTGATACCCATATTTAGGGGGTTGAAAAGAAAATGTATTCCGCCATCTTGGGCAGCGGCCATATTGAATTGTGATGTTAATAACTTTATCATTTTCTTCTCTTCAAGCTCTTTCATTTGATACACATATTAAGGGGGTTGACAAAAAATACATCATCCGCCATCTTGTGTAGACGGCCATTTTGAAAGTATTACAATATTGAGTATTGAATATTGTATTGTCATCAGAACTAAAGATGTATGCAAAATTTCAGCTCAATCAGATGTCAAGAAGTGGTTCTAATTCAGCTTGCAAGATTCGACCCACACATCTACATACATACATACTAACAGGGCAAGTTAAATAAAATGTAATTTTATGACTGTAGCGAGGTTTTGGGCCTTAGATGTTATTTAGCCTCTTTTTATCTTCTTCTGCTCAGGCGCCATGAGTGGTGCGGTCCAGAATTTGTCGAGCCAGGGAAGTTTGCAGGGGGGGTGAAATCAAACCAGTAGTTCACACCAAATTACCCCATTTATTGTCCCAAACCCAAACTATGTACAAAAGAAAAATAAATACCTAAATTAAACAATTCTCAAATTAAAATTTAAACTCCTCTCTTCCTTCAGCGGACGGCCACGAACTCTGAAACAGAATCAGTACGCATTAGACAATCATGCGGGATTCACAGGGCCTAGAATAATTAGAATTTAGCAGGCTGGGAGAGGCTAGCAGAATATGTCCTACGGGAACGGCACTGGTGATAGCTACAGAGGCAAGCCTAGAGTCTTAATAGAAAATCTAATTAGCGGAGCAGGTATTCGACTCTGATCGGCTGAATAGGACAGTCCCGCTACTCTACAGCGGTGCTATCCTAGCAGTGATCGGCTATTTGGCGGCGTAGAGTAGCCCCGGCATAGATCTCCCGACACTACCCGAGCAACGGTCGGATTTATCGGCTCGGTGATGCGGGATAGCTCCATCAAATATCTAACGGTTCTTTCCAACAGCCGTCCGGCGGATAGAAATTCGACCTATAAGATGACAACCCGTCAAATAACTAACGGTGTCGGTCTTATCTACCTGGTAGGTGGAAGACACCAGACGGACTAGCCGATTACTCCTTATTACCAGCGGACTAGGACTCGGCGGTTAGATATCGACTCCCAGCGCCATCTATCGGGGGTTCGGGCGGACACATTTGAATAGCGGCCGTCGGCTAGATGCATCCGTGGTGCCCTCTATCGGACTTATTGGTGACGAGGAGCAACGTTTGCGGACTAGGACTTCGCGGTGAGATGCAGTCGGAAAACTTTGTGTTAAAAGTAAATCACTTTTAATACTGAGTGTTAAAGTGATTTACTGTGTTAAAAGTGCTTTATTTTTAGCACCAGTGTCATCAAATTACATTGTAACGGAATTTTTATTTTAAAAATTCCATTAGCACGTCTTAAAGAATAATACATCGTTATTTGTAAGATAAATCACAATTTTCGATTTAAATTCATTTCTTTTGGTATGTGTGCTTCCACCTAGCGGTGAATAGATGCACTAGGGTTGTTGTAGCTAAGTTTACAGTGATTCTTTGTGCATTGAGTCGAAGGTACGTTCCAACAGTTAGCACTAAGGTTATTAGCAAGTAATCCGCTACGCATTTGTTGATGTCACTTGTTCAGTTCAGAGAAAATATTTTCTGCGAGTCTGGTTCCATGCCCTAGGTGGGAAGCCATCGTGAAATTCTGAAAGAAGAAACCTTTTGGTTGCTCTATGATCAGATGGCCAGATGACCTCGACAAATGCAGCGTTCTGATTGGTTGTGTTACGTTTAATTTTTTATAATGGAAGCGTTCAAAACTACTTGCGAGAGGCGTCTCGGCCCCTTTTTCCGATTGCGATCTTTAGCGAGAAGTGCCCCGTCAGGTATTTGTTAGGAAGGCTGTATGTCTCGATTTCATTATCTACTTTTATCGGCTTCCTGTTATCTCCATTTGGAAATATTGGGTGCTTATATTTTGTGGTATAGTTTGCTGCAGCGGAATACAACCGTATTTTTCTGTTTTTCATGTGAAATCTCGACCTGGCGCACCTGGAGTTGTTTTGAAATTTGGGACCAGGGGGTTTTTCGGAAAACATGTTGATTTTCGAGCAGGGCACAGGGAAGGTGGACACAAGTACCAGGTGAGTTTCATTTAAAATTATTTTTATAATTTTGGTAATTTTCCTTCTTTGCTGAAACTCACCTGCGGCTTGCCCCAGGCACGTTTATTCTTTTTGGAGATTTCTCCCAGCTTAATTGCAAATATAAAAGGAAGAATAATCGTGGCTGCCTTTCGGTCCTGGTCTGCTCAAAAGTAAGTTTTATTGTATCGGTAAAGTTGCAAGTCGCACTCAGTATGTACCAATAGCCTGACGGAGACATATTTTTCTATCTTTTCTAGTAATATCGTTGTTGTTTTAATTATCGTTTACTTCAAATTAGTACTGTCATTTTCTTAATTTGCATCGGAAAGAGCAGCGTTTGAGCTGATAGATAGCTAAACGTTTTGTTGTTTTGTAAACTTAATTCCTAAATTTTCATGACCACTTATTGTCTGTTTTTGCTTGGGTTCTAAGCTCGGGATATCTTTCTTTAAATTAAATTATTTTTTTTGTCGTGGATTTTCAACTCGCAATCCAGTCAATTGAGTGTTATTATACAGGGTATATTCTGGAATATACATTTGGGGTTTATTAACTAGTACCTATATGATCTGAAACCTAAGCAAATTGTTGTACTTTTTAAAATTATTAATTTTTTTGAGCATTTTTCTTGTGAATAAACAATTATAAACCTTTGACGTCACTGACTGAGCATATTGGCTGTGTCTAATTGCTTCTGAATTTTCCACACGCTCAAAACTGCACGAGGACCAACGCCTCATCGAACAACAAGTCGACAACCCCGCTGACTGTCCGCAAACATCCAAGGCCCGTAACGCAGCTTTCGGCCTATCGAACCTGGTTTGGGTCAGCTGCGCAGACTTCAGCGGAGGGCAACCTCGGAAGTTCGTAAGGAGCAAACGTTTAAGTAAGGTGTTGGCTCAAAGCGTTCCACGTTTAACCTCAGAACGGTGCAGAACTTTGGTTATGTTAATTTGAGCTTTTTGGAACTTTAAATCCTACTCAGTAGAGTCAGTGCCAGTCAATTTAACTTGAACGTAACTTCACTTCGTCAATTTATCTTTAAGTACATTTCAATTTAAACCATTGTCAAGTTTCATTCAACGACTTTTATAAATTCATATCTCTATTGTAAATAATCATTTCACAATTTTTAATGTTAACACATTTCTAATTTTTTTTTACTAAACCACCTTTGTAAATAATTTTAAAACGTGTTTTATTCCTGGGTTATCAAAAACGAGTCATAACCAGTTTTCCTTCACCCAAGGAAAATTGTCGTTATAACATTTAGACAGTGAAAGAATACATTAAATATAATACTTTTAATGGTCTTTGTACCTATGTAGAAAAAATAGTTACATGATATAGGTACGTGCTAAAAGTGTTTTTATTTTGTTGGAAGCCATCGACGTCGCGTTCCAAACTTCCCTACTCGCAAAATAAAATATAAATTTTAGCATTTATATCATTAATTATTTTGGCTCTCCTTAATAACATTCTTCCTTAATTTAATTCTGTGTTGTAGGCTATTGCAGAAAAGGGCTGCCCAATTGATGACTGCTGGGGCTTCAATGATGGGACTGCAAGAACCAATTGTAGGCCATCAATAAACCAAGAAAATTATTACTCGGGTCATAAAAAAACACGAATAAAATTTCAATGGGTTATTTGTCCTGACGGAATTGTAATAATAATTACAATGCCGTTAATCTAAAAGGTGCTTTTATAATGAAACGATATTAGAAAAATTAAAAATTATGCTAAATTGTACTGATTTATTGCACAATTACTTGTCATTTTGTGTACATAGACGTATTAAAATCTGCGGTATTACAAACCATAGATATGCAAGGAAGTCACACTGGTTAAACAATTAAAAACCATAATATATTGTTAAGTGTTTATTAGATTAAATAAAAGGATCTTTTATAGGTACCTATTTTAGTGACCAAAGGTTAATATTGAGGTATTAACATTAATATATATTTATTTTCGGGAAGTACTACAAAAATTTGGAATAGAAAAAAGGTTGCCTGTGTTGTAACTAATAATAGTGCAAATATAAAATGTGCAGTTAATTTGTTGAAACTATGACACTTGCCTTATTATGTCCATATTCTTAACTTGGTTACTGAAGATTCAATTAAGTCAAATGCTGTGTTCAACGATATTGTTACTAAAACTCGGAACATTGTAACCTTTTTTAAAAAAAGTAATTTGGCCATGGATACTCTACGAGCAGAATAGTCCAAAAGTAACCAGCCCCAATTAAAATTACTTAAAGATGTCGTAACAAGATGGAATAGCCTCTTAATAATGTTAAAAAGACACTTAGAAGTACTGGACGAGATATCTGTTAGTATTACAAAATTAAGAAATGCCCAGTCATGTTTAATGACGAAGAAAATATGATACTACGAGAATGTGTTACTTTTCTTACACCCTTTGATGAGTTGACAAAACAAGTATCTTGTGAAAGTTATGTTACCTGCTCCCTAATTGTATCTTTTACGATTGGGCTGCAAGAAAAACTGTCGGAATTAAAAATTAAAGGAATTATACAACGGTTGCATCCATATGAACAGAGGCAGACTGTACAAGTTGCCACATTGTTGGATCCCAGGTTTAAAAAACTAGCTTTCAGATATGACGAAAAAAAATCTGGTCAAGTTACTTCAACAGGAAGTTGCTAAAATAATATATTTAAAAGACATTCCCCTTGGAACAACAACTTTGGCAAATCCCCAAACTGAACTAAACGACGAAGACAAGACCGGGGAAAGTGAAGAAAATAATGTAAAATTGTCAAGTAAGTCAATCTAATATATTAATTATTTACTTCGAGTAATTAACTCTAGTTCTTATTATCATAAAGAAGTGTGATTTACTCAATTTCCTTAACTCAAGGAAGAAAAATATTTACTCTACTACCACTTCTGATTCTATAATACTTGTAAGGCAATACATGGAAATCGAAGCAGCGGATATCAACAGTAATCCAATGCCTTATTGGAAATCTGCAAGTTACAAATATATTGACATGACATAATTATTGCTCGTAAGTTTTTGTGTATTCCGGCCACTTCGGTTCCGTCCGAAAGAGTATTTTCTCAGGCTGGTTTAATTGTAAATGCTAAGCGGTCACAATTTAAACCAAAGAATGTTAACATTATTTTATTTATTAAACTAAACAACTAGATTCTTGATGAAAATCTCATGTCTTAGGATTATTTTTTTATAATAGTTACCTTACGTTTGTGCCTACACAGTTACTATGTCTTTAGGTTAGTAGTACCTATTTTTTCTATCTTCATTTCGACTGTGTTGAAAGAGTACGGAGCTTATGATGTGTTAATGAAATAAGATAGTTAAGTTACCTCGTTACAGAAGTTAAATTATATTTTTTAATAAGTATAAGCAAATCTAAATACTATGTTGTATTATTTATATTTTATTTTCAGTAAATAAAACGAATTGAGCGTAATCCCCTAATTTATTTCCTTAAAATCGTGACACAGTGTAATCTGTAGTAATTATTATTAAATAAAGACTCGTTATTTTGTCCACTAAGTAATTATTATTTTCCTTGAAAAATATTTTGAAAAATCATTAATTTTACACATCACTATATTTGGCGCCGTCTTGTTGGAACCAAAGCGCTTCCACATTAATGCCTTCAAGTGAAGAAGGAAAAAGTCAGTAAGCATTAATTCGAAAAACAAACCTCGACAAAAATGAAAAAAATTGTGCTCATATGCCCGAGGTCATATTTAAACATTAATGGCATACAGTTATCCAATACCTTGGCTGTTAGCATTATTTTTATGTGTTTTATTTCATTTTAAAGTTTTAGTTTGCATCTTTTTCCTGGTTGTGAAATTTTAAAGTTTTATATATATTTATATATACAGGGTGTTCCAGCGGAAACGTAACAGGCTCTATAACGGCCGGGAAAATTTTTTCTTGGGAAAACGCAAAATAGGTCAATTTTGTTTGGCAGGGCATAAAATTGATAGATCTATCTGCAACCCTCGGAACAGAAAAAATATTCAATGACATTGTTTTTGAGGCTCAAATGGGTAATGTAACAAAGCGTACAAAAGTAATGTTGCAGGACACTTCTAATAATATCGCTAAGCACACACATTATAAATCTGTTCCAGTTTTACAATCTATCGGAAATATTCATACGACTGAACTTCCAAAACAAAATTTTGTTCAAAGACATTATAGAGAACACGACAAGGAATATATAGCACCTCACCAAATATTTGTTCGACACTCCAGAATTTTCATCCCCAACACAGTGTACTTGACAGTTCAAGCGAAAGTGCAGGACATTATTACAATATCGTTGGTTCAGGTCTCACAACATTATAATATGTGCATTTGGCTATTTTGACTACTTGAAATAATCAATATGTGGAAACATGGATTATTTTTAAAATTTACTGAAAGGTTGGAAGAAAAGATATAGGATGCATTTTGTGTTTATTTTATAAATGATATAAATAAATCACTTATTGAATTAAATGTAGTTTTCTTGTAGAGGTGGCAAACTATCGCTCTGAATCACTATTGACGTATCGATAGTTTCTGCCGAAAATGATCGATATATCGATAGCACTATCGATAGTCGAAAATTCATTGGAAAACTATCGATAGTGCGATAGTAGGAAGGAAGTTATTATTAACAGTTTTTGTTGTCGTACGGGATTATTTGTTGGGGCTCCGCCTACGATTCAAATCAAGTCTTTATCTATCAGAAGAAACGTTTTAGAATAATGATGGCATTAAAGACAGAGAGTCCAGTCGAGAATGTTTTAAAAGAGAGGGACTCCTCACCCTACCCACTCTGTATATATATTCTCTCTGTATTTATATAAAAAACAAGAACGCATATAAAAAACGTGGTACCATCCATGAGCATGAGACACGCGGTAAAAACCAAATAAGTTTACCCTTTTCTAGATAAGTCAACAAAATCCGAACTATATAGGATTAAAATGTATTAATCACCTGCAAAAACTAAATAGTAGCATAAACCCGGCTTCTAGTCTGAATAGATTTAAGCTTGTGTTGAGGAATTTTTTGGCACGGAAATGTTATTATTTCCTGGATGAATTTTTTAATGATAAGTAAGTTTAACTTGTAGTGGTGTGCTATATGGATTGTTTTAAGATTAGTCGGTCCGCCGCCCTCCCAATCACCGCGACACCTGCACGGCCTCGGCAATTAAATTTTGTTCGAGATGCGTCCGGCTAGGAAAGCTGTGCGTGGAGTGTACGTGCCCGCCAGTCGCGGTGCGCGTAACAACGGGAATATGCGGACGAGCCACAAGCTCGGTGCCCGCCTTTCACCGGTGCCCAGCCTGTTGCTGCCGAACATATCACTGGGACACCTATTAACGAGTGTGGGGTGTATAAAAAATTACTTTTTATTTTTTTATTGGTTTTATTTTTATTTCGTTCCCATTTAGTTCTTCACCGCGCTATTTTTTTAGCGGCCGGCCGTCCGCCGGAGTTTTTATATTCATGCCGATGATTCTTTTTTATATGGGAGACCGGCGTTCGATATTTTAATTGCATTTAATTAAATCTTAGTTCTAATTACTTTTCGGCTTTCCGCCGCTTAATAAATTCTTGTTTTACCCCCGGAAAGGGGTAGAACCGAAGTACTAACTCAACTTTCAGCTAGAGCCGCCGTTCTTCTTGGGAATCCGGGTATATTGGACATGCCCGACTCGGAGAGACCACCGCCCGAAACCTGCCCGGGGTTCAACAACCCCTAACTGCCCGTATAGCCTCCGGCAGCCGTTTTGGATGCCAGAAGGGTGGGGACGATCACCTGAGTCCTCGCCACAGTACCAGCCAATGGGCTGTCGGAGCACTCGCCGCTAGATGGCGCCACCCAACGCAATAAATAGGCTGCGGTCGCCGAGGAGGCTGTCCTTCTGCCGATACAGTTTCTGGTGAGTATATCTAGACTTAGATTGTTACCCCCGACCTACCTTTTCCTAACCTGTTGGAATGGCGAGAATTCCCGGACCAACCTCCGTCTAAGCATTTCCTTGTTTTAAGGTACTAAAAGATAGGATAGGAGTAATAGTGTGACTAGTTAAATGTGTTAAATGCTTTTGAAACCCCGAAAATTTTTGAGCTTGCTTGCCAGGCAACTTACCTCGAAATTCTGTATTGAATAACCGTGTACTACTTTTACTTGTACCCTATCCTCAACATACCACAGAACTCTGGAAAATTACTTTCTCTGGCTGAAAGCTATCCGAGCACAGCGGAGCATACCGCTCTAAAAAAAACTGGTACCTGAGCAGCCGCTTCGCCGGAAGTCCGATTTTCTCTATCCAAAATAGAAAAGGCTATAAGGAAGCCCACCGGAAGTAAAGAAATCAAGTTATAAAAAGGGAAAATCGGACTAAGACGAAAACAGAGTTATAGTATAGTTTTAACAAAATTAGTACAATTAACACTTACAAATTATTTATTATAGGCTAACACTAAATGTTTTTCTAAATTACAAATTTTAAAATTTTCTCTTCCGTCGCTTAATATATACTTGTTTGCAGAAAAACATCCACAGAGGTAATTGCGACGTACTTAAGGGAAGATATTACCTGCGGATTTATTGACGCGAATTCATCGGAAAATATGCCGTTTAGACTGTTTGAGATACTGCATAAAATTTTGAAATCCTCATTTTTCTAGAACATTGTCTGTTTTTTATTGAAAAGGTTTGAAAGTGATAGTCAAATGTGGTAGAACTAAACGGGTGTAAAATCGTTGTAGAATGAATTTAAGGCTTACGAAGTCTGTATATGGAAAAAATAGAAATCAGCGAAACCCAATAATATACAAAAAGTACTTACTGACTTACTACTTATGATGGTGTTGGTGTCCCGGTCTTGGTGCTTATGGGAGCTCCGGAAGTGTGATGTGGAGCACTATTAGTATTGCTGGCGGCGTGTGTGTCCTCCAGGCTGCGGTGTCTTTTGTTAAGGCTTCTCCTAGGTTGGCTGTCTTCCCCGATGCCACAATGCTTAACGACGTGGGAACGGGATACGCGAACGGTAGAAATGACGAGCAACGTCGGAGATAAGATGTTAATATATTGTTTCACGTAGGTTACTACAATACTGATTAAAACTCCGGTATGGAGTGTGTGAAGATGACAAGTTACAAGGGTCAAACCGTTGTGGAGTGACTGAAGTTCGAATAACAAGTGTCAAGTAACAAGTGTTTTTGTTTTGGTTAAACCTTAGTATATATACCTACAGCTTAGGATTAGTAATGATATTTTATATAAGTAAAATAGGTATGAGTATGGCAAAGCACGTGCTACTTAATAGATATTCATAAAATTAGGACGCTGGTCTTCCATCCTCGGTCTCTATCCTTTGTTCTGCAGGTAACATCCGGCGTCCTCGTTTATGGCCGTTGATGATTCGGACAGTTTGCATAAATAGTAACCAGGCACCCCTATGTATAATTGAATTAAGCTGATTTCTGGGAAGAGGAGATATTTAGGAATTTCCAGCCTACTCATAATATACCGATAACTATATGTGCCTACTATATTATTATATCTATAAAAAAAATTTAAACGTATGAATCTAGTTTAACGCGGTCTAAACATTGTCTAATTTTCTTGCAATAGCTTGACCAATGAGATCTTTATGGTTTTTTTATAATAATTGCTTTCAATTCGTCTATAGTAGAGGTAGAAGTACCTGCTTATAATCAGGTTTATATGGTTTTTTCTAAATTGGGGCAATATTTTTATGACAAGTACTTAGGATAAGGATATTGGCGAGTTATGTTCATCGACCACACAGTACACCGACCCGAGGAAACCATGGATCAGCATAATCATCATTTATTTTTTGTAACACACCGCACTTCCAAATTATATAAATACCGCGAAATCAATTAATAGTTCAATATAGTTTGTAGGGTAGACCGGGGACAATTATTGTACCAGGGGACAGTTCGGCTGTCCAAAATAAAAACCATGTAACTGACATTTTTTGAAAAATTGAGTTTTCACTTTATTCGCACTTACTGCGTTCTTACGCGCATTTTGGTATAAAAAAATTCCAATCGGATAATAAACAACGAAGTTATGACATAAGCCAAACCAAGTAACTGCATATTCACATATGATTTTTCAAATTAAAAACCGAGTAAACGCATTTTACAACACAAAAACGAAGTAACTGTATTGCAATTATTACAACGTTTTTATCCTGGAATATGCACTTACTTTGTTTTTAAATTGTTGCCCCCTCCAAAATAAAATCACTGCTACTAAATTAGTGGTTGTTACGAGGAGAATTTGTCCTTATAGAAGTTAACGATTAGTAGCCTCTTTCTTAGTCGAGATATCATTGTATTTGCCATTGACATCTTTGTAAATTCTTTCAGATGGGTCGCATGTATTTTCACAGATCACTTCATTAATCACTGTCACCGAGCTCCATTCTAACCGCAGATGTAGGGAATTTGTCGAATACTAAAAAGAGTCGTTATTAAAACCCGAAAAGGTCAAAGCCTTGAGATTCCTACTGTTTCTTGCATTGCGGACCACAGTCTAAGCCTGTATACGAGGCCTTGGTGCTGCTGGGAAGTGCTAGTAATCTTGGCAGTCATTTGCCCCTTTGCCTGGGCTCGATTCTCAGAATTTCACCGTTTAATACCTGTGGAATATTTTTGGGATATATATATATAATGGGGTTTTTAGAGAGAACTTGTAACTGTCAAACTAGAAACAAAACCACGGCCACCTATGAGTTCTCCTAAAACTTTTAACTTTTTATAATTTAATATTCTATTGCAGGTGTAATAGGTATACAAAAATATGGTAAACTACAGATTGTAACTGGTACTAACGCTTTTTTGATATGCAGCTTTTTAAAGAAGTACAAGTTTGATTCTCGAGTAATTTGCATGTATGTAATAAGTAAAAAAGTTGCAAATTTTCTGTTTATACTGGATTTTTGAAAAAACTGCTAGAGATAGAGGTACTGTATTAGGTATCAAATTAAAGCTGAATGAATGCTCTATCCAATAGAAATGTTAGATATAGGGTGTTCCACTTGAAAAAAAAAGTAAATTAGGTTTGAAAATGTCGGAGTTTTGGCGGAAAAAAGTGAAACATCCTGTACAAAAATTTTCAAGTTTGTTCTTAGTCATTAATAAAATGGTTAAGTGAGTAAGAAAAATATAGCAATATTAATGAAGGGTTGGTATTTAGCAAAAAATACCTTAAAAAAATTATAACTTGGCAACGCCGCAGATGGAAGCAGAAATAATTTAGGGATGTATACTATACTTTGATAGGCTTCATTTGCGATAAAAAAAATCGGGTCGTTCCATTTAAAAAAAATTATTTTTTTGTCGCCACACTTTTTTGGAACACCCTGTATATACCAAACTAATTTTAAAATGTGCTCCATCTTCCCTTATTTGGATCCCATAAACGGATTTTTTTATCCTTAAAAGTATAGCCACAATCGAAGAAGGGAATAGTAAATGGACACGCTATGTTAGGAGGTATATGTGTGAACACGTTTAAGTACAGTTTAAGAAGACCAAGAAAGTTATTAGTTTACAAGCCGGTAAACAAATTGTTCCGAGGAAGGTTTAGGGCTTTTGCAAAGGTCGTTTAAGACACTTAACAGAAAAAGTAGCAATTTTTTTTCTGCTTTTTGTTAGTTGTAATATTGAGTGCAGTGCTACAGCTCCCGGGTTTCGGATTTTTTTTTGTCTTTTCATTCGTGGTAGCAAACCTTAGGTTCAAGCGTCCGCACCTAAGTGACAGAATTTAGGTTGTTTCTCGGAATACTGAAGTGGCATATTATACAGCCTGTCACAGTTGACCGGACCTGCCTACTCTACAGCCTGTCCCAACTTAGAGGGTACATCAAATTTACCGGGTTTTTGAAGATTTATTTTGGGGGAAATTTTCCGTAAGACGAAATGGATGTTAATAGGCTACGAGCTGATGAAGCGGCATACGAGTTAGGTGTTAGAGGGGTGCAAATAAGAAATAATTTGTCCAAGAGTTGGCGGTTTGTGCTCAAAAGTCGGAGGAGCTTTCAGATGCAATTGCTAACTTCGATTTCTGCACATATTGAGGGTAGACTACAGAGGATAATAACAGAAGATGAGGAACGTAGTCATGGATCCTCCAGAGGGGAATCTGCTGGGTCATGAGTTGGTCTCGAGGGCTCCGAGAGCTAGTCCTCTGGCAGCTAATGTTTTGACCGAGCCAGGCACCGTGAACTCAAGTCTACCGTCGTTAATGTTTGTCGAACAAGCGACTAGTCCGTTACCTGTGGTCTCGCAACCTGCCCCCGTTCTTTCAGCTTATGTGAGAAGTCCTGTCACCGTTAGTAATGTAATACCCCGAAGTAGTCCGTTTCTGTGGGAAGTACCGCCACAAGATCGTGTGCAACCTGTGAACCGAAGAGTGTCTTTTGCAGATCAGACCTTTCCTAATTCATCTCATCTTCCGGAAAGTAATGTAACTTTTTCCAATTTTGTGCAAACTCGTCCGCAAAGTTCGCGTGAATCTCGGCCCTTGTTCCAAGATGTACTAACAGGACAATATGCTAATGAACCGTTACGCAGTCTAAATAGAGACTACACTTTTGAGAAGAACCCTTCGAATCGTGATTTAAATTTGGACAGTAATGTTTCGAATCATCAGTCTTGCCGGTCATGTCCCTGCTCAGAGAAGCGAGAGTGGTTGCCACAGAATACTTTCTTAAACACAACAAGTGGAATGTATCCTTCGATGGAACAAACAGTGTGACCACGTTTCTTGAACGTATCGAAGACTTGCGAGAGTCGAGGAGAGTTTCCAAAGAACAACTTTTCCAGTCAGCCGTAGAACTTGTCCGAGGTGTTGCTTTGTTGCGGTTCAGACCGCGAAAGCATTCTTTCCAAAGTTGGGATTATCTGGAACAGTGTTTGAGAAATGATTTTCTACCTCATGGATATGAACTGACGTTGTGGGATGACATCCGAAAACAAATGCAGCACCCGGATGAGAAAGTCGTGTCATATGTATCGGTGATAGAAAGTATGTTCTTGAAATTAGCTAATAGACCATCGGAGGTTGAAGGGGTAAACATGATCCGGAAAAATCTTTTGCCGCATTTACAGACCACTCTAGCGTTGTATGATATCAGATCAGTGGATGATCTTTTGAGATTAAGTAGAATGGTGAAAGAAGCTCATTGGCGAGCCCGCCAATATGTCACTCCTTCGGGAAACCCGAGGGCCTTTATTGAACCTTCTATGGCTGTGCGTAGACCTACTAGCAACCAAAGTTTTACAAGAGTTAACACCGTTACTAACCGGTTTTTCGGCTCCAATGTCGATTGTATGGATTTTAGTGTACCCCCGCCAAATTTTGGCGGAGAACCTGTTAATGAGCCCGCTTCGTCTCACAATACTCAGGTCAGAGACTTATGTTTGAACCGTAATACAGGTCGTGGACAGGTGAGATGTTTCAATTGCAATCAAATTGGACATATTTTGAGATACTGTCAGTCACCGATAAAATGCAGTAGGTGTGGTGCTCCAAATGTCACCACTAATAGGTGTTTGTGTGCGGGAAACGAAGTCAGCCGTCGCTAGTGGGCTGCCGTGCAGCGGCTTAGTCTTCCGCAGCCCCCTTACCTTACAGACCGAATTGTTGATGGAACCGATCCGACCACTACGGTCAATGTATTTTCAGTTGACACTCGGGGAAGCGACAACCCTGCTCTGGTTCGCCTTTTTTATACACGCGAGAAGGACAACCGGCCCTATTTAGAAACCGAGATTTTGGGTCGCCTGTTTGTAGGCTTGTTGGACAGTGGAGCCAATTCCACTGTACTGGGAAAATACGGTTGGCGGATTTCAACCTTGTCTTAGAAAAATCGTCAATTAACTCGTGCGTGATTGCGAATAATGAGACTTGTCCGGTTATAGGCACAGTGAAGATACCGTTTAAGTTGAATGATCGGGTTCGAGTGATAGATGTCTTTTTTGTTCCGAGTCTACCACATACCCTTATTCTTGGAGTAGATTTCTTTATTACCATTGGTCTGATACCGAATTTGGTCAGGGGAACTTATCGGTTAGATTTTGTTACACCAGATTGTTTAAGTGTAAGTGAGGTGAAGGAGATTTATGCCGTTGTTTCGAAGGAACATTTGTCTGCCGAACAACAGAAAAGATTAGATGTTTTAACTGATAAGTACTTGCCACTGTTAAGTAAGGGCTTAGGAAAACAAATTTGGTTGAACACCGAATTGAGATAACTTCACAGCCAATTAGACAAAGAGCATACCGTGTGTCACCAATAGTTAGGGAACGCATTGATGCAGAAGTGACTAAAATGTTAGATCTTGGAGTGATCGAAGGGTCAAAGTCCGCATGGTCAGCACCTGTCCTTCTGTTAGCCAAGTCGGATGGCACTTGGAGATTTTGCGTAGATTACCGTGCGTTGAATAAAATTACGAAAAAGAACGCCTATCCTATACCGTACATTAATAATATTTTGGACAAATTGCGCAATGCCCGATATTTGAGCTCTATAGATTTGAATTCTGCGTTTTGGCAAGTTCCAGTGGAAGAACAGTCGAGAGAGTATACCGCCTTCGCGATACCTGGTAGAGGACACTTTCAGTTTGCACGTTTGCCGTTTGCATTGACTAACAGTCCTGCCACCTTTCAACAACATATGGACAAGGTCACAGAACCGGCCTTGGAACCGTATTGTTTCAGTTATTTGGATGATATAATTTGTGTGACCGAGGATTTTGAGAAGCACCTTAGTATTTTGGAATTAGTCTTTAAAAGGTTGCTAGACGCAGGCCTCACAGTTTCACCAGATAAGTGTAAATTCTCTCGTTCTGAACTGAAGTACCTAGGCTACAAGGTAGATGAAAAAGAGTTATCAGTGGACGAAAGTAAAGTAAGAGCAATTGTTGAGATACCGAAAAACGTAACAGATGTTAGGAGAGTGATCGGTACCGCAAGTTGTTACCGTCGGTTTATACCAAATTTTTCAACGAAAATCGCACCTATGACCGAACTTGTCAGTAAAAATCATGCTTGCAAATGGACGGAACCGTGTGAAAGGGCCTTTAGTTACGTGAAGGAATGTTTGGCTACCGCAGCAACACTGAGCTGTCCCGACTTTTCACGCCCCTTTGTGGTAGAAACCGATGCTTCAGCGTATGGCATTGGTGCCGTACTTTTACAGGAATATGAAGAAGGGAACAAGGTCATTTGTTATATTTCTAGTTCTTTATCACGTGCCGAAAGGAAATACTCTGCAGCCGAACGTGAGCTGCTCGCCATAATTTGGGCTGTTGAGTACTTGCGTCCTTATCTGGAAGGTTATAAATTTACAGTCATCACGGACCATCATTCCCTGATTTGGCTTCACAATCTCAAAGAACCCTCTGGACGGCTCCAACGTTTTGATTTCGAGATTCGTCACCGGAAAGGTAAAGACAATGTTGTACCTGATTTATTGTCTCGTTCTGTGTCAGTTATAGAGTCCGTTTCTGCCTTCTGTATAGATACCTCCCAGGTACGAGATAAATGGTACATCCGTCAAAGAGAAAGAGTAAATGAAAACCCACTGAAGTATCCATCTTGGCGAGTTATTGATAACAGACTTTACAAGTATGTCCCGTGTAAATACCTTGAGTTGAGAAGTAAATCAGAAGTTTGGAAGGAAGTTGTTCCGAAAGATAGTAGGCGGGAAATCCTAAAACAGAATCACGATTCCACCAAAGGTTGTCACTCCGGAATTTTAAAGACATTCGAACAGATCAGAGTAAACTACTTCTGGCCGAAAATGAAAGCTGATATCACCGCATATGTCATCAGCTGTCCTATGTGTTTAAAATATAAAAGTTCACAACAAGCACTTGCTGGTCAGATGGGTAAACGACCAAACATTGAGAGACCGTTTCAGATGATAAGTGTAGATATCGCTGGACCTTTACCTAGATCAAGTCGTGGATATGTTTTAATCTTGCAGTTTCAGACTACCTTTCAAAGTATGTGTTACTTTATCCCATGCGTGCTGCCACTGCTGTTACCGTGACAAGGCTGATAGAAGATAATGTTTTCTTGGAATATGGTGTTCCAATTTAAAAGTAAAGAATTTACGAAAATGTGCGAAGAATACCGAACGAAAATTTTGTTTAATGCGGTCTACCACCCACAAGCAAATCCGGTGTAGAGGGTTAATCGTATTGTCAAGACTATGCTCGCAACTTATGTTTCTGAACATCAGAGGGACTGGGACAAACTCTTGCCTAGAGTCGCCTGTGCGATCCGTAACAATGTAAGTGAGGTGACTGGTGTCACTCCATTTTTTGTTTTTGGGACAGAACATAAGTGTTCTGGTCATGAGCACAAATCTCTTGTGGATGTCAATCCGATAAAGTTTACCGATTCGTCCTGTCACCAGTTACTCAAGAATGTTTTTAGCGACGTTAAGGGGAAGTTAGAGCAAGCCCATATAAGAACTAAAGCCAGATATGATTTGAGACGTAGACCTGTGCAGTATGAGGTTGGACAAAGTGTGTACCGAAAGAACCACATTATCTCTAGTGCAGCAAATGCGTTTTCGAGTACACTAGCACCTAAGTTTGTAGGTCCTTTTACCATAAAGAGAAAGCTTTCTCCCTTAGCTTATGAATTAGTTTACGATCAAGGAAGATCCCCCAGAGTTTGGCATGTACAAGATATAAAAGCTCACCCACCCGACAGTGACTTGGCTGATATGTTGCCGGCCTAGTGAGGAAGATTTAATTTAAATCTCCCTCAAATGGGAAAGGGGGGAGTTGTTACGAGTAGAATTTGTCCTTATAGAAGTTAACGATTAGTAGCCTCTTTCTTAGTCGAGATTCGATAGGTTTCGAACAGATTTCTTTTCCGAAGTAAGAACCAACACAGTACATAGTTGAATCATTGTATTTGCCATTGACATCTTTGTAAATTGTTTCAGATGGGTCGCATGTATTTTCACAGATCACTTCATTAATCACTGTCACCGAGCTCCATTCTAACCGCAGATGTAGGGAATTTGTCGAATACTAAAAAGAGTCGTTATTAAAACCCGAAAAGGTCAAAGCCTTGAGATTCTTACTGTTTCTTGCATTGCGGACCACAGTCTAAGCCTGTATACGAGGCCTTGGTGCTGCTGGGAAGTGCTAGTAATCTTGGCAGTCATTTGCCCCTTTGCCAGTGCTCGATTCTCAGAATTTCACCGTTTGATACCTGTGGAATATTTTCGGGATATATAATGGTTTTTTAGAGCGTGCTGAATGTGAATTACCATGCCGAAGATCATGGGAAAAGTTCCATTTTCTATTTTCTCGAACCTTGGTTTGGATAATGATCTGACAGATAAATTAATTGAGGTTATTATCGGTTTGACATTTCTTATATTTTTGACGGACTCTTCTTCTTCTAATAAACCTTGTCAGCTGAGGGTTTTGTCTACTTAGCAACGATTGTTGTGCGCTGATTAATGAAATTGTTGTTTATTTGCAAGTTTGTTTATTCGCAATGCCCGCTAACGAATATAGTTGCGGCTGGGACAGATATAAGGATGAATAGCCTCCGGGTTTTAGCGTTCTCGAATGGTACTCTCGATGGATTTAATGTTTTGTGGTTTTGGTGAGTCATCTGTCATTCGTGCAATACCGTTTCCCGGGTTGTTCCTGCCGGTCAATATTATAATAATATAATAATAATAATAATAAAACTTTATTTACCAAAAACTAAAATAGACAAAAAACAGAGAAAATATTAGTAAATAAAGTGATTACGTCGATAAGCACAGGCAGTGCTTGTTTCGACTGCATAATTTTCACCTACAATATAACATACCAAACGAAATAAATACATATTAAAACTCAAACACATTAAAATTTAAAAAACATTAAAATTTAAAGCACATCAAAATATTAAAATACATCCAGACTGAAAACACATTAAAAACTTAAAATTCTAAATACCTACAATGCTGTAAAGTAATTAATTAAATTTGTTCAATCACATTTATTATTTGCATTCTATCGGTGGAAAGTAAAAATATCTTTACCCGCTTCTTAAATCTGTACTTGTTCAAATCTTCTTTGAGATAATTGGGCATGCTGTTGTAGATTCTTACAGAGATATATGCGAAAGCTCTTTGCGATATTGACTTTGTTACTTTTGGTAGTATTAACAAGTCTTTTTGTCGCGTTGTATAGTTATGTTTCGGTAGATTTTTATTTATTTGTTTTTCAAAACAAAATTTTGTTATCACACTGAAGTAGTACAGTTGTCTCAAGTCTAAAATTTTGGATTCATTGTACAAAAGATCCGATGGGTATCTATAGTCTTTCAGAAGAATCAGTTTTAAAAATCTCTTTTGAATAACTTCTAATGGGCCAAGGTGAACCCGGAGTGCGCCCCCCCAAGCTGTAATGCCATAACGGAGATGGCTTTCTACAAGAGCAGTGTATAATAATTTCATTGTATCAATAGGCAACATTTTATTGATGTATTTAAAAGAGTACAGTACTAGTTGCAATTTTTTGATGACATATTTAATGTGGACATCCCATCTGAGGTAAGTATCTAGATAAACACCTAAATATTTTATTTCTAATACTTGGTTTATGTTAAAAGTATTATGGCTGTCAAAATGTATTCTTAGCTGTTGGAAAGTGCAAGTACAGAGTCTATTGCAACTGAAAGGTAGAAAATAGGTTTTGTCCAAATTAATTGTGAGGAGTTTGTAATCAAACCATTTTTTTATGACAGCAAAATCGCTTTCAACTATTTGTTTAAGATTAGCCCACGTATCCATTTCGTAGAAAATTGCAGTATCATCTGCATAGCCAATCAGTTCTCCAGAGATATTGATGGAAAAGATTTGATTTATATATAAGTTAAAAAGAGTAGGCCCTAGAACTGTACCCTGTGGAATTCCATAATTTAATGTTCGTTCTTCGCTTAGCTTATCGCCAATTTTCACTTGCTGAGTTCTATGCTTTAAATAGCTTGTAAGTAAGCGCAGACAATTTCCCCTAAAACCAGCATTCTCGAGTGTTTCCAGTAACAAAACATGACTTACCGTATCGAAAGCTTTGGCTAGGTCAATAAATAAACACAAACATGGTTTTGTTCTTTCTAGTGCACTGTGTATTTTTTCTGTTAGGGCTAATATTGCATCTTCTGTGGATGTATTTTCTTTAAATCCGTACTGCTTGTGTGAAATTAGTTCATGTTTTTTGACAAATGCCAGTATTCTCGTTTTTAAAAGTTTTTCGAAGATTTTTGATAAAGAAGTGATTAATGATATCGGTCTATAATTTGTTAATATTGTATTGTCTCCTTTTTTGTATATCGGGGTAACAATCGCCTTTTTCAAACAGTTTGGCCAAGTTCCAGTGTTAAAGCAATTATTTATTATATGTTTTAATGGGCTTACAATACATTTTGACAGGCACTTTATTACTTCCGATTTTATTCCATCGGAACCAACTGATTTACCGTTTTTAAGTTCTTTTATAACAATTTTTATTTCCCTTTCATCTACAGGTAATAAAACAATCGAGTTCATCGTACTATGTCGCACTGGCTTATAATTTGGATCACCTTTAATGTTGCTAGCTAATTTCTTACCCATCTCAATAAAACTCTGGTTAAACTGGTTTGCTATTGTTGTTTTATCTGTTATAAGTTCGTTTTTGCTGTTCTTTATTGATTCAATATTGGTAGGTTTGTTTTTTTTATCTCTCAAGTTGTTTACCATTTGCCATAAGCGTTTACTGTCATTAGATTTATTTTTTATTTGTTTCGCATAAAACTGTTTTTTGGTTTTGTTTAGTAGATTTGTTAATTTGTTTCTGAACAATATGTATTCTTGTTTGAGCCTGTTATTGTTAGGATCTTTTTTAATTTGTTTGTGCATTTGGTTTTTTTTATTTATTGATGTAAGAAGTCCGTTAGTTAACCATGGGGCAAATTTAGTATTTTTCCGTAATATTTTTTTAGTTTCTAAGCATTTGTTAATATTTCGGGTAAGTATGTCAACAAAAATATTCATTGAAGTATCTGGGTCGCTCTCCGAGTACACGTCATGCCAACTCAACTGGTCAACGATGTCTTTCAGTTTATCGTAATTCAAATATTGGGAGATTGCCGATTTTCCATGATTTTTTTCTTTATCTAAGACAACTTGTAATACAGTCGTGTAATGGTCTGTTATATCACTTTGCAATATTAGTGGGAGTAACATATCCATTATTGGTACCTTAGATTTTAGAAAAATATGATCTATACAACTTGTCTGATGAGTAGGTTCGTTTATGGTGGAAATGTAACCGGATTCATATAACGTATTTAAATATTCTAAAGATTCTTTATTTTGTTGCAGGATATCTATATTCAGATCTCCCACGAATATAGCAAGGTGATCAGAATTATCTTGATGTGTTTCTAGATGATTTTGCAAATCCTCTATAAAATTCTTTGCGTTATTAGCAGGTGATCTATATACAGCGTTAATGGATATAGAGGTATTTTTTAAATTCATTTTTATTTTAAGAATTTTTATACCATTTACATTTATTATTTGCTGTTCGAATTTATAAGTCTCTTTTACGTAAACCAGCACACCATCATTCTGATTAAGATCACCCTCGTTATAAATCATAATATATCCGGGAATATTAAAAATTCTATAATCCAACAATTTCCAAGTCTCGGAAAGAACCATGCAGTCAAATTCAGTATCAAGTTTATGTAGCATAATTTTGAATTCATCAATATTTTTGTTAACGCTTCTTATGTTATTATGAATAATTTTGAAGTTGTTGGAGTTTTTATTTACATTGAGAATGTGTGCACAGTCCCGCTCAGAGTCCAAGACATATGTTTTTACCGAATCAGTCTGAAAATTTCTTATGTAAGGATCCATTACGCCCAGTATTGGGAAAACAAAACCTCTTCAATAACCAATACCTGGCAAAATGAAACCATTAATTAAATCTACCAAATATATAAACGCCAAAATACTTAATATACACTTCAATACACTTAGTTCACTACTTATACTTTTATATTACTTACAGATGTATATCTACTTTTTTGTTGTTGAATTAGCTCTTTGTTTATGTTGAAATCTAGTATTTATTAATTTTAGTTGATTGTTCAAATTTTTAGGAGTAGTTTTAGGTCCCACTTTAATGTCTTTGTCACTACAGGTGTTTTGGTTAGAGTGGGCAGCAGTGGTAGGTGTGGGCGGGCTACTGTTAGGTTTCTTTGTTTCTTGGGCGTCAGAGTCTTCAAGTTCTAAAAGATCTTCATAATCATACACTTCTCCGTCTGCATATAGTCGACCGTTTCTTATATAGCAATTATTCTTCCCAGATTTTAATGCTAGTAGTTGGTGCTTCCGTAGTAGTTTTGATTCTTTTTGTTGTTTAGGTGTTAAGTCATCGGCAATGCTTATTTGTTGTCCCTTTAGTAATTTTCTGTTTGTGATAACTGTTTTTTTAGTCAAGAATCGTGTGAATTCCACCTTAAGGGGCTTGTTTTCGTTATTGCCCAAGAAATAGAAATTATTTATATCTTCTTCTTGAAGTTCAATGTGCAATAGGCTGCTTAATTCTTTGCACAGCAGGTTAGTAGTTAGCAGTTCGTCTTTTCTTGGGAATCCGAAAACTACTATGCCGTTGTTTCTTTGTATTTGTTTTGTCTTTTCTATTTCTATCTTTAGTTCCTTGTTTTCTTCTTCTAGGTATATAATTTTCTTTTTCAGTTCTTCGAATTGTATTTGGTGTCTTGCCTCAAGTGCATCGATGTAGTTCTTTATTTCATTTCGATTTTTCACAATTTCTTCCAATAATGTATTTGTGCTTACAGATTCGTCTCTATTCATTTCCAGTTTATTTCCTTGTAAGGTATCAAATATTTATATTCAGTTCTTCGTTAATGAATTTTTGATTTGAATATTGAAAATTTGAAAATTGAATATTTATTTTGAATATTGGATTTAGTCTGTCCACCCTTTGTCCTGGTCCTGTCTGGTTGAAGTTAGCCTGGGCTGTTGGTGCAGTCTTGTACCGTAACCACTGCGTGGGATTATAGCCCTGGGTTGGAGTTTCCGGGATCATAGCTTATGTCAACGTAGATTGGAGGCTCGGGACAGATAAGTTGTAGTCGTAAGATTTTTGGGAAGGGAAAAACAGTAGCACTCTGGGAGTAAAACGTGAGTCAGTGGGCCCGTGAATATTTTTGCACTCAATATTCAGTTTCTATTTAAATCTCAATTTCACCGAGTCTTAAATGATTGGTCAACCGTCCGTTATGTAAAATATCTTCCGGTCGCCGTAACGAGTTCGCACATATAAACCAGCTCAGTTATTTAATCAGGCCTAATTAGTTAACCGTACTAACCCCCCCTTTAGAGTTACCTTTAAATATTTTTATATATACAGCTTTAATTCATTGTAATTATATTATTATATATTTATTATTGTTAGCCAAAATATTGTTCCTTGTTTTCATTTTGAAGCCCTGCCACCACCACGAACCTACTCCCCCCGCCGACTGGAGCTACCCGTGGGCCACAAGCTAGCGTATAATTTTACTACAATAGTTTTCTTAAAATCATTACAACAAACATAAGTTATAACTAGTCAGTGGCGCACGTAAAAACAAATTCTTGCGTTAGGGTATTTTTTTTTATTTGTCAATATAATTAAGCTCTTCAAGCACCGAACCCTGTTATTACTATTTTCTTGTGGAAATTGACCTCAGTTTCTCGTAAATTAATTAAAATTCATTAAAAATTAAAACTCTTGTCCTCCTCCCTTTTACACCCTAACATGGTTTTAGCTCACAGAAGTTCAGTATTTCGAAAGATTTCAGAGAGGAAGGATGTCGGCCTCCAGTCGTTATTGTAAGAGATCGAAGACATTAGTGCAACTTGCTTTGCTAAGTTTTAAGGAGGCAGAAAATATTGGACCAAATGTAAGTATTAAATTAGGTTTTTGCCACATTTGCAGATAAATATTACTGTCCTATAATACATGTATATTAAATTATCTTCACAGGGTGTCTCAAGTTCCTTTATCTCTGCTATTTTTAATGATATCTCAACATACCATTTAAAAACTTAGCTTAAATACATTCTAATAGTGTTGCCACGTTGCCACATTTAATCTAAATACATTTTTTTCAAAAAAGATATTTTATTTTGAGGCTATATTTCTTAAATGGAATGGTACTTTTTTAATTTGACGTCCGCAAAGGTGAAACACCGTTTGCTGGGATTTCTATCTATCAGCAATACTATCTTTTAATGAAATAGTATAAAAATCAAATTTTAGGAAACTTTCAAAATAAAACTATTTCGTAATATTTAAATTAGATTAAAAGTGGTTCAAGCTTAAAATTCAAATAAAAAAATTATTACGACACCTTTGAAAATAACGAAGATGAAGGGGGTGGAACTTCTACATGGGACCCCACCCTGTATACGTATCATATTTAATTTTATTGATATTTTTATTCATTTAAGGAGAGTAATGAAGACAGTGCCTGCAGTGATAGGTGCCAAGCCATACAGTATGCATTTGAAATTAATAATTCTTTATCTTTTCTGCCCGAAGTAAAGTGTGAAACTTCAACTTACTTTTTGGGAAGTATAGAAAATAGAGACGAAATAAGTTATTCCCATAGAAAAACCATGAGATGGTTACTCAGTTACGACAGTGAGGCAGAAAACAGTACATATGATGATAGCGACCAACACCGAACATATTCGCCAACAACAAGTAGTTCAAGTTTCGATGACGAATTAAACGAAAATAAGCCACAAAAGCGGCGGCGGCTCTGTAAATTGAAGGTTAGTATTGGTTAGGATAAAAAAAACTTGTTTTACACATTATATGTTAGATGGGTTGCAACCAGTTGCTACACAGCCTGTAAAAATGTTAAAAACTTAACTTATATTTTAGAAACCGGAGTCAGGAGGTGGTTCTATTATGACAAGCATAGAAAATATAGGTGCAAAAGGAAATACAGAATGGGACAAAATAGAAAAACAACAAAATGTAGATGGAAAGGAAAATGTAGAAGAAGCAAATATAGAAGGAAATTCGCAAGAAGATAAAACTACTGGTACAAAACTACGAAAGCAAAAGGGTACTTCTAAAAGAGATAAAAGAAAGTTGCTAGAAAAAGCTAAAAGCCAACACCTTATGCTAAGCAAATGCAATGGAAAATGTAGAAAAAGATGCAGTATGCTGACAAATGAAATGCGAAGAAGTATATGGGAGACTTTTTGGTCTTTGGATTATTCATCTCGAAGGAAATGGATGAGCAAACATGTAACTTTGGTTCCTGTTAAAAGAAGAGTACTTAATGCTAAAAACGCTGGAAAAGATTCCAGAGTCTGTTCGTTGCCATTATCGGACGGTAGAGAAGAAAAAGTTTGCAGATTAACATTTCTGAATATTCTGGGTTATAAAAATGACTCGGTTTTAACTCATTTGGTGGCATCGATGAAGGAGGCACCTTGTGGTAAGATGGTAAAAGAAATAAGGGGAATTCATCCCAAGCCCTATCTTGAAATTGACAAGACTCCCATTATAGAACATATAACTCCTTCTGTTCATGTGTTAGCCACTATCGGCGCAAAAATGCGCCAAATATTAAATATTTATCACGCGAATTGAGCTGCCAGTTTATGTACAATGATTTTAAAGAAAAGAATCCAAACTTTAAATGCTCCTTAGAAACCTATAGAAAAGTAATCAAGGATATGAACATAAGTTTCTATATGCCTAACTCAGACAAATATGAAGACTGTCAAACTCTGGAAAACAAAATAAGTGAAGCTGTCAGTGAGGATTCAAAAAACGAAGCAATGAATCAACTACAAAAGCATAAAGAGAAGGCAAAAAGTGCAGAAAAACAGTATAAGAGGGACGCGGAAAAGTCATCAACTAATGCAAACATTCGATTTTACTCCATGGATTTGCAAAAAGTGATTATTTTGCCAGTCATGCCAGGGTGTAAATCCAGTTCTTTTACGAGTCGCTTGATCGTATTTAATGAAACCTTTGCCACACTCAAGCCAGATTTAAAAAATATTAGTTATTGTGTTTTTTGGCACGAAGCTTTGGGAAATCGTAAAGCAGAGTCGATTGCTGTTGCAGTGTTACAGGTAATAGAAACCGAAAGAGACGCAGAAGAATTTGTGTTTTGGGCCGATAATTGTTCCAGCCAAAACAAAAATTATGTGATGTACTCTTTCCTAGTTTATGTAATTCCCCTGAAGGACCTAGAAAAGTTACGTTAAAATACTTAACTAAGGGTCACACCCATATGACCGCAGACGGAATCCATGGCAACATTGAAAAAAAATGTAAAAAAGCGTAACGTCTATGATTTTAAAGACTTGACTGAAACTGTTTAATCTGCTAGAAAGGGCTTAAAAGTATTACTTCTTGAAAAGTTTCATCCGTTCAAAAATAAAAAAGACCTACAAAAAAAAAGTAATGATCTCATTAAAGAATATTTGTTTTGGGCAATTTTGTAGAAGCATCTTTTGAAAAAGGAAAATTTACCATGGACTTTAAATATGACTTTAACCATGCACCAACAACAATTGATTTGTTTCAAAAAATATATAACTGAACTGAAAAGACAAATGCCAAAGGTTAAAAGATTACCTGTCAGAGGAATTAACAAATCAAAAAAAGAAATAATTTTACGTATTTTGGCTCCTCTTATCAGAATCGGAAGCCTCCTCAGATTTAACAAGCAACGAGCAATATGAAATAGAAAGTGAATAGTTTTGTGGTAGTTATTTCAAAACTATATTTTTAAGATTTTATTTGACTTAAGCATTGCTGAGGTTTAAATTCGATCTATACCTTACATTATATACAGACGTTGTGCATTAATTGGATTAGGTACAATAAGCATGAAAGTAATACCTTTTGATTTTTTGTTACGCAATATTGCAGTTTTCGGTCTAATTTAACTACAAACTACAAACTTAGTAGAGTGTCGACTCTGGCGAAGCATAGACATTATTCGGCCATAGTGTGATTTCGCGAGCCTCAAGTAAGATTTCTTACATTTGAATAATGTTAAATATAAAGACTTCAGCTTATTTTCCCCTAGAAAATTATAGAAAAAAAAACAACAGAGCATGGAAAAAGATCCGATGGGGATGATTGTACCATTGCAATCAGGGGACGATTTTAACACATTAAAAATTGGCAAATAAAAAAAATTTAAAAATTATTTAGAGATGTATAATGGATGTTCCCCGAAAGAAATTAGAAAATTGGCTTACAAATTGATAAAAAAAGTACAATTTGAAGAGACCAGTTCAGTGGGATGAAAATGGCTTGGCCAGCAAAGATTGGTTTTCATCATTTATGAAGAAATAGGCAATTGTCCATAAGATGTGCCCAGCCAACGAGTATCTCTAGAGCGACAAGCTTTATCGCCACGACCGTTAACCTGTTTTTTGATAATTTAGCGAGAGTCGTGGATAGGGAGCATTTCGAAGCCAAAGACATGTATAATGTTTACGAAACAGGCATTACGACAGTGCAAAGACCGGACAGGATTGCCGCAAAAAGAGGAATGAGGCAGCTTGGCGAAAAAAGCCACGGAAAAAATCCAGGAAATTCCGTGGATTTTTTCCGTGATTTTTCCGTGGATTTTTTTCGTGACATCATGGATTTTATGGCCTATATTCAAAATATTGAATAAATTCTTTTCATTTTTAGCAAACAATTGCTGAGGATATCTTAGAAGGCCATAACGTGACGGAAAAGGATTCATTTGTACTCAGAATTCATAGAGGAAAAGTATTTGAGGAGTTAATAGAATCATTTAAAGAAAACATTGTTGTCATCGATAATATAAAAATTGGAATGATTTTACAAAATGGAGAAATCGCGCAGGGAGGAGACATGGCGGAGTCTTGAGAGATTCCCTCGCAGAATTTTGGAGCATATTTTACGATCGGTGCACCACTGGAACAACAACCTTAATGATTTCGGACAACCCGAATGGGCAGCTATTGGTAATATTCTAGTAAAAAGTTACACTTGGGAGAAATATTTTCCAATTCATTTAACAGCAGTTTTTATAAAAACTTGTACTGAAAATTCTGCACCGACAGATGAAGAGCTCATAAACAAGTTCTTAAGTTATATATCAGATTCGGATTCCTTCTCTGATTTAGACAGTGTGGATTTTGATGAAATTCTGGAATTTCTTTCGGGATACGATTCCAAATGGATTCCAAAGAAAGACAACATAAAACAGTTAATCAGAAACATCGCTCATAAGGAACTTATCCAAAAACCGCCTTTTGTAGTCAAATGCTTTCATAAGATAATTTCGAAAAGTAACATCTCATTAGATGTAATACAAACCCTTTACATGGACTTACAACCAAGTGTAATAAATTGTATGAAGCAGATTCGTTTACAAAAGAAAGAAGAGAACCTGACTATTGAAGAGAAACAAACATTTTCATATTTAAAGAAGTTCCTAAAAGAAAGTGATTCCAAAACAAGTACAGACCTCGGAGCGCCACCAACTTGAGGTGTGCCCAGTTGTGGCCATGCTGAAACTACGGCAGGCTTACAAGTGCCTATACACAATACTCAATTTATTACAAATAACAGTTTTCTTCCAACAAATACCCCAATAAATCTTAAAAATTATTTTTCTGAGAACTTTATTTGAAATAAATGATTTTTTTTTGATAGGGTGGCTTTTTGTAACATTTGAGATCCATGGCCTATTTTCAGAGATATTTTTGAAAAACCCGAAAACTGCCGAAATTTCTTCGGTTTGTAACTTTTTTTGTTTCAAGAGTTACCGAAAAATTGTCTCCAATGTCATTTGTGGGCAAAACTAATTGCTTTAAGCCTACTTTATCAGAATTTAAAACAATGCCACGGTTTAGTGGGTGCTCTCTTAGTACCCACCGAAAAATGTGCCCATTTTATTGTAGCGAGCCGTGGCCTCGAATCCTGTACCTTCATGTTTTAGGTATTTTTCTTTTTTACTACATTGGAAATCTTGGAAATTTCCTGCGAGGTATCGGTATCTTGCGGCGTAAAGAAATTGTAGAGTTGGTTATTGAAGTTTTCCGCAGTTATTAACTTTTCTCTGGGTCCCGGGTATCTATACCCCGTCAACTCCTAGGGCGTTAAGCAGATTTGTGTCGCCCCAGAAACCAGCAACAAGTATAAATAATAGAACCAGCATAGAAGCAGTATCTGTGATCTAATATATTAGTAGCTGAACCGTCATCTGAAGCCTGCAGATAAGTCATGTATTGTTTGTCCGGTGATGTCCCAAGGGGTGTGCTATTCGAGTTTATTTATGCATATTGAAGTGTGTGTGGAGGGGAATTAATTGTACTATACCTGTGCAGGAAGATACTATTTTAGCGTTGATTTTATTGCATCTATGGGTCTGTCGGCAAGACACACCTATTTCTGAACTGTAATCCACGTTGTAATACTTCATTTCCAGGAATTTTGTTTTCTTCATTGCCTGTGAAGGTCTCGGGTTCTTCACTTAAAACCCTTTTTCGAATTATTGTGACGTTTCCGGTACTGGTACTTGGTTCACTTTCCAGCATTTGAGCAGCTATTTCAGTTTTTTTAAAAATTGACTCCTCAATGTAGCCCTCAGCTATACAGTTGAAGATTTCCATCCTCCATGACGTTTTAATGACTAATGTTAAAAGGTCAAAGGTCTGCTCCACATTCCACAAGCAATGTTGCAGAAGATCTGCGAAAACAGTGTCCTGTGTACTGCATTGGGTTTTCAATCTTTCTTTAAGCAATATCACTTGGAATTTTACTAAAAGTATTTACACGAACAGGTTGAACGGAGCATTTTCCATTATATTATCTTATAAAAAATCTAGTGTGACTGGTAGACTGGGAACGAAGGCATGCATACTTGCGATATATTTCAACAAAATTAAAACTTATAATTTTACCGCTTATTAAACAAATAATAATGATCGAAGTTTGTTTGTCTTGCTATCGGAAATTTTCACAGTTATGACAGAATCCATGTCGTTAATATCAATTAATGGTAATTTTTGTAACTCGTCTCTGCGGCATGCTCTTGCAATGCCAAATACTGCAACTATCTAAAACAATACACAAGTAAGTAGGTATAAAGTTAAAACTCGGCCAAGTGCCAAGTCGAACTAGCACACGAAGGGTTCCGTACCACCGTACAATATTTAACACTAAATATTTTTTAAAAATACTTTAGTAAAAAATAAAAAATAAATAAAAAAGTTTGTCCCAGATCGTAGTTTCGAACGCCGGACCTCTGGGTTATGAGCCCAACACGCTTCCACTGCGCCACTTCGCTATTTTAGAAATGTTCGATACTAGTTAGTTATCATTATTGTTAACTATGGAAAAAAAAGACTAGTTGAATAAGAAAATTATTACAAGAAAGAAAGAACAAAAGGAGGAGGGACTCTTAAAAATAATAAGTTAGTAATATATACTTATTATTATTTAAGGTGAATTTTAAATTATGGAAAAAAAAACTATCCTAGATACCTGATGATGGCAAAAATGCTGAAACACGTGTAGTGTCCTGTTTTTAATAAATAAAATTTTAATGTGTTAAAACAAAATTTAATTGGTCGAACCCCAGGAAATTCTATTCAGAAAAATTATTGTTAACGATATGAAACTAACTTTATTTTTCTTTTATTATTTGTTGTTATAGCGGCCATAGTGACACTCTGTGAAAATTTGTCTTCCTATTATGATTCAAAAGATACAGCCCTATAAAGGAGAGAAGGTATCCCGTGGCGTTTTCTAAAATATTCTACGAGATTTTACATAAAAATACAGCTCGCCCGTACCTGAAAAAGTTCCCCACGGATAAATAGATGGGCTTATGAGCCCCCAAAGTCCAAAATCGCTACCAAATTTGGAAATTCTCCACATCAAAACAATACCAATTGTCAGTCGATGTTTACGACAATCGGGCGTGCGCCTCGGCCATGATGTGTACAGTACGATCCAGGGGACCTCGCCAAATCGCGAAAAAAAGCGGCCCAAACGGCCGAACGGCTTTTTCGATCGATGGGCCCTCTGGCAGACGAGAGGCCCATATCCGTCGGCGGCCCTACGCGAAAATTGAACTCGACCGGCGCTCCCCCTTCCAATCGGTAGCCATTTTTCCCCTTCAATAGGGTTGTTGTCCGTGAGCTCGGACGGCCGTTCGCCAAATTTGGGCTCGAAATATTGAAAACTGCGTCCTGTAGACGAGAGCATAGGTGCACGTATTACTACACAGGAGCGGGGGCCATAACAAGGCCTATGGTCCGGCAGGGCCGGTAGACGCTTGTTAACAAGATAAGCCCTGCTAAGATTTTGTACAGGTTCAGATCTGTCAACGTGAAAGTTACTGTCGAGTTTATTGCATCATCTGGTTACACTAGGACATCTGTAGGACATACTTGCACAGGAGTATTAAAACTTCCTTATACTTATGAAAATTTTCCAACATTTCGCAGTGAAATGAATAATATATTGAATTCCAATATATGGGTAATGAATGCAATTTAAACTAGATATATTATATGGAGAAGTATAAAACATGTAGGTAAAGGTGTTTTTATTTTCTATATTTTTTCCTTTTGATTACATGTTTCGCAAATTAATCTATTTGCATCTTCAGATCATCTTAAAAATTTGAAATTAAGTTACATTTGTCAACCAATGGGAAAAATAAATAGATCTTCGACTAGAAACGATCAGTCTGACGCCGACCACCAATGTCAATGCAAGGGTTGTAAAACAATAATAATCAGCGTCTTCTACACAACCAGAATGTAAAAGTCAAAAAACTACTGTTCATTCAAGTTCGAGTCAACATTATTTATTAATCTGAATTTTTGTTTGGCAAGCTTAACTTCACTATTTAATTTGTTTCTTTATATGAAAATTAATACCCACGAATCATGCCCACACCCCCCCCTCCAACATACCAAAAAACCAGAGCGGCTAAATATTTATTTAGGGTCGACATTATTTGCACTTCAATGTTATCGCAGTTATTGGTCATGCAAATTTTTGAAACAGTTATTGAACAACGCAACCTAACCTAGTTAGGTATCTAACAAAAAAGTTTTTCAAAATCTGCTCACAAATAAAAATCTTTATTGGATTATTGTTGGATAGGTCCCAAGCCTATAACAGGAAAACAAAAAATTATAAGAAACATGTGTTTTTGTGGGGTCAAATGGGATGATATAAGGACTATTTTTAGCTAAAAAATAAATATTTTCTTCGGTAAAGAGTGAAAATGCTCTTTTATTTTTTATTATAACTTTTTAACGAAAAGAGATAGAAAAAAACTTTTTACACGAACATTGTTCATAAAAATCGGTTCGTTCCAGATATCTAAAAAAGTAGGTATGGTCCTGAGAAAAAAGTTTTGACGACATCATTTCCACTGTTTTCCAAATTTCAACAATATTTATTTTTTAGCTAAAAATGGCCCTTATGTCATCCCATTTGACCCCACAAAAACAGATTTTTGTTATCATTTTTCGTTTTCCTGTTATAAGCTTGGGACGTCGAGTTTGAAACACCCTGTATATTTTTTATATACCTGAAATTCAAAAAATTATATTAGGCCTACTATTAGGCATTTTTTTATCCGAAATTTTATCAAAGTCCAAAAGTCGGAAATACGTGGCAATAAACTCGGTAATATGCGCCAGTACGCATGCAGACGCAATAGAGTAGGCAATAAGGAAATTATCTGGGCAAATGTATTTCTACAGTCTGCTTCTTCATAGTAGCACTGTATGATTTACTGATTGTCCTACATATTGGGGTTGTTGCGGTTTTCTAGGGTTTCCCGCAACACCAGAGCAAATACGATTTTTTAAATTTAGGGGTATAGAAAATTCGCAACAGGTATTTGGTTTTCAAAATAATTAAATGGTGCATAGAATACCAAAGACCTATCCCACAATAATAGTTATGAAATACCCTAACTAAATAGGTATATTTTTTTTTAGGAAATTCACAGCTAGTGCAGCTCTCGCCTAATACATTATCTAAAACCAAACTTGTGTGCAGTGATCACTTTACTAATGAAGATTATGCAAATCCTAATTAAAGAAAACGTTTAAACCCTAATGTGGTGCCAATGGCATACAACCCTAAAAAAGAAAATAGTTCTTCTGATGAGCTAGAAGTTTTGAAACCAACCAGAACATATGCAGCCAAACAATTCTCTCTATTGGAACCATGCTGTTCAAGCCATGCAGTATATCAGTCACCTCATCAATCCGATATTTCTTCAGGGAGCGAACAGTTTCTGATCGATATAACTAACTTTCCAGATTCTGATGAGAATATTCGGCGTAAAAAATGATATGACGATAAAGACACAAAAATTACAAATTTAAAGCGCATTATTTTGCGTCAAACTAAACTTATTAAAAATAAAAACAGAAAAATATCATCTTTTAAAAATAAAATTAATAAGTTGACACAGAAAGTAGAACAAGCTCGAGCCCGAGACTTAGCAGAAACGGGTAACGTACGACCATCACATTCAAAAACTCTGGCAAGAATGCAGATAAACCACAAACCGGGCCAGAAGTGGTTAAAGGAAGAAAAAAATTTGTCTCTTCTTTTTTTCTATAAATCTCCAGCGGGTACACATTTTTAAAAGACAAGTTGCACATAAAACTTCCAGGATTGAGTACAATTCGGGGCTGGATAGGTGACAAAGCGTGTTTTCCTGGGTTTAATGATAATTCTATAATGGAAATTAGAAGAAAAGTGGATACTATGGATGAAAAAGAAAAGCACTGCAGTTTAATATTTGACGAAATTGCAATTAAGAGATGTCTTGAATATTCTAAGAACTATGATAAAATAGAAGGCTTCGAAGACCATGGAGATAAAAGGATAAATAAGTTTGCATCACAAGTAATGCTCTTTTTGCTTAGAGGCATACATGTAAGTTGGAAGTTACCACTTTGTTACTTTGTTTCGGCCAACACCATGAAAGGTGGTGACCTTAAAACTATTCTCAATTTATGCATGCGACAAATTTTTAATTTAGGACTAAAATTACACGTTCTTATATGCGATCAAGGAACAAATAATCAATCTGCAGTAAGAAGAAGGGCACACAATTCATGTAATTTTTGACGCCTTGCATTTAATAAAAAATCTTAGAAATAATTTATTAAAAAATAATTATCTCTTTGAAAATAAAACAATCAGTTTCCAAGACATTGTAGATACTTATAAAATAGATGTTAGTAGTTTAACAGGGAGATGCCTTATGAAAATAACAGATGCCCATTTAGCACCTGACAACTTCCAAAAAATGAATTGTAGTTTAGCTACACAAATTTTTAGCCACAGCGTAGCCTCCGCAATTAAATGGGTCGTAATTACCGGAGAGTTAAAGAGTAAAACTGCTTTAAATACCGCAGAATTTGTAGAATTCGTAAATAATTTGTTTGACTGTCTTAACAGCAAAGACCTTTATTTACGAAATCCGTATGCTTGCGCTTTACCAAAATAGAAAATTTATTTAAAATTACCAAGAAAGGAAACACCCAACCTGCCTGTTTTGAGGGACTTTCTAATAACATTAAAATCTATATTAAGTCTTTATGAAGATAGCAAAAACTCCGGAAATAGGTTCCTTTTAACTAGTCGATTAAATCAAGATCCAATTGAAAATTTGTTTTCAACATTTAGGCAAAGAGGTGGTTTTAATGCGAATCCAACTGTTAGAACTTTTCGCACAACATTTAGGCTAATAACTAAAATCAATTTTATGCAATCTGACCAAAGTAACTGTCAGCGTGATGAAGACCAATTTTGGAACTTCGAACAATTTTCAACATCTTCGACATCACTTTTGCTCCAGTTTTCACTTTCCGGGTCTCCTTTCACTGAATCAGTTGCCAGTTCAAGTTCTGCCAGCAGTTCTAATTCAGAAAAAAATCCTCTGGTTCTTTAAACACAGTAAGATTACAGGATTGTTCTAATGCCTATTTTTCCGGATATTTAATTAAAAGAACGATAAATAATTTTAGTTGTAAAGATTGCGAGAAAAATCTTTCCTCGGAAAATTTGCTTTCTGATCCAGCGCAATTATTGATATTACATAAAACATATAATAGTAAATTTTTAACAACGGGTTTAAGAAAACCAAATGCTTTATTAATGGATTTGGTAAAATGTGGTCTTAAAATAGTTAAAAAAATCTTAGACACAAAACCACACATTAATGGCATTGCGAAATATATAGAAAAAAATATATACAAAACACGTTTCATGACGGCGTTGGTGCAATCCCAAAATCCAAGTTGCTCAAATCATATCAATTTTCTCGTGAAATGTCTAATACCAACGAAAATTTATAAGGAATGCAAATGGAGAACTGCCTTTTCAAAAAAAACTTGTCGCAAAAAAAGAAAGCTGGATTTATTACAAAATTTATAATGTAATGGGCTATGTACTGGGTGGCCCACGAGAGATTATCCCCCCTTTCTTTTTTTTTGGATTTAGAAAAAAGAAATGGTCAAGACAAAAGTTGTAGGGAATTGTCCCAGCATCTCAGCGCACCTATCAGAAAAACAATTGAGTAGGTATAGCATTTTTCAAGGCCAGACAAAACTTGTTTTTTATGGGACACCCTGTATATTTATGGATTTTTGGATTCTACGCTTCATTCTCGTTGCAACAATATATACATGTCATATATTGGGGCTAACAGTTTGTCTAAAAATGAAGATTTGCTTACCAGATTCAGCAAAAATAACTGTAAAATTTGGTAAAATCCTCATTTTTAGACTTCAGTCCGAATAAATGACATGTATATACAGGGTGATTCAAAATTCGATGTAGATATTTTAGGGGAGTATTTTTGAGATAAAAATAAGACTTTCTTCTTCTATACACACATGTCCTAAGGCGCCCCTCCTCAGAGCTACAGCTATCCAAAAGTGCACGAAAAAAATCGATTATTTTGAACTGTAAGCACATTATGCACAGATTTTCTTGAAAATTTGCATATCCCCGTTTCTTGGGGCGCTCTTTTCATTTTTTGTATCAAAAATGACGTTAATTTTTGAGGGATTAAGGGGGAATTTACTGGGTAAAAATGAGGTTATAATCGATCAAATTTCAAACGACAATTACTATTCAATTTACAATTTTTATTAAACGAAACTGCAGAGATGGTTGTGGAAACACCATTGCCAGATAATGACATGTTTTTTTATTCCTAAAAGATTATCAATTATTTTATATTAACAAGAAATAGATTTGTACATGTTTTGTGAACTGTCAACTACAAAACATGTACAAATCGATTTTTTGTAAATATAAAATAATTGATAACCTTTTAGGAATAAAAAAACATGTCATTATCTGGCATTGGTGTTTGCACAACCATCTTTGAAGTTTCGTTCAATAAAAATTGTAAGTAGAGATACTAAGAGAGCACCAGACCAGACTTGTCGAAACCTGTCTGGTCTGGTACTCTCCTAGGTTTTGCCCGTCTCCCCACTCTCTCCCCACTCCTATTGAAACAGCTATATAGGAGAGGTTCAACTAAGATCTCATCAGACACGCAGATCATTTACAACATGTCCTTCATAAATAGTTTTAACAATTTGCTGGTGAAAAATCTGGTGAATGTTCGAGATTTGGAAGTAAATAAAAAATTTGAGATCCAGTGTTTTAAGAGAATAAATACCAAGTTTGGGGAAAAGGTAGTGGTGGAATTTGCCGACTTCAAGACCATCCTGCCTCAGCGTTTTACGGAGCAATTAACTCAAGAGCGAATTGACGAATTGAATGGTGACAAAAGGTATTTTTTAACAAGCTTGGGGCCCGTCGGCAAGACTACAAATATTATATTTTCTGAAGCATGAGCGAGAGACTGCGGCGATATATGGAGGCACTCGAAGAGCTGAGACGCTTGATTATTATGTATGAACTAACTAAAAAGTTTAGAAATGTAAAGTTGTGAAAATAAAAAATATTATTTGTTTGTGTGTTTTAGTTTTGTTTTCAGTGCTCTGAAATACCCGGGGATTGAACCCGAGACACCTAGCTGGTAGCAAAAGACGCTTGTCTCTTAACCACGGCTGTATTTCCAAAGGGGTTTCTTGAAAATTTCTACCCTTTCTTATTCAGGTAGCGCGTTGAAGTCGCCTGCTTGGGGTATGCAACGTGGGTGGGCCAGTAGGAGAAAGTATCAAACGCCGCGCTGCGGTGGTACAGTCAGCGGTACCGCTTCTCGGGGGATGCTGCCGCGGGCGTGCCGAGGGTACAGTCTAGTCGGACGCTAGAATACCGCTCAGTCGGGGCTCCTCCGGTACAGTCCAGACAGGCAGGTAGAATAACCGCGCTTCGAACTGGACTCGACCTTACGGTCTTGGGTTGACTATGGCTTATTTTTTGGGCCCTTTATGGTTGTGTTATACAAAATTATTCGATATTTACAAATTTATTATAAAAATAGTTTTTTCTTTATGGTATTTTCAGAGAGTTCTATGGTATACAGAGTGTTTAACTCGGCGCTCTCATTCCAGAAGGTGGCGGACACGCGCCACGCGCTCCATCGAAGGTCGAGGCGCGGTTCCAGTCGACGTGCGGTACAGACGACGCTTCGGGCTGGAAGCTGTGGTCTTGGGTTGATTATAACTTATTTTTTGAACACTTTATGGTTGAGTTATATAAAATTATTCACTATTTATTATAAAAATCGTTTTTCGTTATATTTTCAGAGAGTTCTATGGTATACAGAGTGTTTAACTCAGCGCTCTCCAGACTAATTATATTGGTTTCTATGCTTAAGAAACATTCTTGAAAATTAACTGGGGGCGACTATAGTTTATTTTTGAAAACATTACGGCTGTGTTATACAAATTATTCTCTATTTATTATAAAAATCGTTTTTCTTTATATTTTCAGAGAGTTCTATGGTATACAGAGTGTTTAACTCAGCGCTCTCCAGACTAATTATATTGGTTTCTATGCTTAAGAAACATTCTTGAAAATTAACTGGGGGCGACTATAGTTTATTTTGAAAACTTTACGGCTGTGTTATACAAATTATTCTCTATTTATTATAAAAATAGTTTTTTCTTTATATTTTCAGAGTTCTATGGTATACAGAGTGTTTGACTGAGCGCTCTCCAGACTAATTATATTGGTTTCTTTGTTTAAGAAACTGGAAAATTAAAGGCTCAGAATGATTTTGTTAGATATTTAATGTGTGGAATGAAACAAGAGAAATATATTTATGTTTTATATTAAAAAAATATATATATACAATAAACACTAATTTCTAAATATATACACACTTACATCTAATTGGATAAAATAATGAACCTTATCTATACATATACGTATAACTAAATATATTTAGGGGAGATTTTTTTTTCATGCGTTCAAGTTTTTCAACTTCATTCATACATAAGGCACGCCCTTCTTTCGCACGATTATAAATGGCTTTTATTTTCAACATCCTCTTTTCACATTCATCCCACTCCCTTTGCATTCGATTTATCACACATTCAAACCTTCTCTTTTTTTCGTTTGCGTTTGAAATGCCCCCATCTGCCAACTCTCTCATATTCATAAATACTTCACTCACACTTTGATGCTGCTCGTTCACAAATCTCCCCTTTTCATTTAGCATTGTCAAATTCTTTCCCCCACGCGTTGTCTGTGACTCCTGGGAGGGTCGCTTCGCTACCAAATCGTCTGCCTCGTCGCTTAACCTCTTGCATGACGACCGCGATGAAGCCCTGGAGCCCCCACACCGGCTTTGATTATCTATCTGTGAGGAAGAAACCTTATTTGAAAATAGCGAATTTTATAAATGTTAGCTTACCTTTGACGATGCTGCCGGTGATGGAAGACGTCCAACTTCAAAATCGGAACCATAATCATCAAGAGCCATGTCGCAGAGTTGCTGGTTGGTGAGCCCTGCGATGAATGGCTCCTCCAGCAGACTCAACACGCTTGAGTTGAGATTGGGCAGCTATGAAAGGAAAACATTATATGGGAAAATACTGATTAATGCAAACTTACAGGTTCGGGGCAAATTGACGCCACAGCGTTGACCGTCTCGTCGGCACTCCGAGTTGGCTACAAGTAAATGGGTTCAATGAGAATCGAATGAGAAATTAAATTAAAAAACTTACAGCTACCAAACGGCAATCACTTAGAATTTTAATTTTTGATGATTCCATACTGTTCAAAGCGACGAAGCACAGGTGAACTGAGTAAAAGCGGTTCGGAACACGGGTGAACTGAGTAAAAGCGGCTCGGAACACGACTGTGAAACACGGGTGAACTGAAGAGGAAACGCGCCACGCATCGTGTGTATATCGGAACAGTGTTGCCAGTTTGGTAGATTTTTCCTGAACGTTAGGGAGACCCGCCCACCGGAGGCAACGTTGTCAGATTACCGAAAGTCCCCACCAACCCCGCCCCATCAGTGCCCTCCTACATGGTACCGCCCACATCCCTTCTTTCCGCATAGTAAGAAGTATTGGAATATAAGAGTCATATTTTTGCTTTCAGTGATAGTTTCTACAAATCTTTAGTTTTCTGCAAATCGTAATGTCTAACATCAGGTATATCATCGACGCTGATGGCTTTCAAGTTAGTGGAAAGTTCGTTATAAAAGAAATGTCGATATACGATATGAAATCGAGGGAAGTGACATCCAGGTATTATCGTGTGGGAAACTACCGCAGCCTATCTTCTAAGGATGCATGCACTGCTCGTTGGTTAACGATGAACTTGCACGGCTTGAAGTTTGAAGATTGTGCAACGGATGAAGCCCAGGAAAGTGCGTTAGAAGAGATTCGGCGTCTGGGGGAGTCCGCTGGCGATGAACTTATAGCTTACAAGGGAGGACAAGTTGAAAGGAATCTGCTGCAGGCCGCGGGGTATGCCCATTTATCTTACAATATCGAGGATCTAGGCTGCCCCAAGTTCGACGTCCTTGTTCGGAAGCAGCAGAGGTTCTACGAGCGAGTGCGTGCAAACCAATGTGAGCGACACATCACGAGGCCTGGAAAAGCATTTCACTGCCCGAGGGTAGAACTAATGTTTTTTTCTGAATTTATAAGACGATGTAAATAATTTAGTTTTTGTGAAAATGTAAATAAAAATGTAAAGTTATTATGCTGTTTCATTTCCAGCAGAAAAGAATGATTATGAAAAAAAGTCAATTTAAAAACTTTCCCGCTGCAGGAAAGACGTGCTTCGTGAAATTAATGTTTGTAGAAAATGGTAAAATGTTAAAATAAAAAAGGGAGCAAAAAAAAAACCTTTTCTCAGATCCTGTTTTCATACTAAAATTTTGGAGAGGGGACCATCCTTCGACGCTCTTACCCTATATAGTTAGGAACTCTGCCTATTTCTAGCACACTGCTCTACTCATTGCTTCGAAGATGATCGATGGTAATGAAATAGCTACAGAGAGCGACAAAACTGTAAAGGCATATGAGAAGGTGTTTAACATACTTAATGAAAGTGACAGACCTACACTTCCACAAGTATTACAACGTTGGCAGCAAAAGTTGCAATTGTCGGTGAGACAGCATTCCTCAGCACTCCGATGTCATTTTCACCAAGGCACTTTGTCAAAGTTGCATGCCAATCTGCAACATCTCAAAAGACTTCAATTATACTTCAAAACATTATGCAAAACTGGATCTGGTAAGCAACACCTCAATAGAAGTCATCGAGTCAAATGGGTGGACGTTCAAGCAGCGTTCCAGAGTCGTCTTCGCACAGGTGTTATAGTAAATATGAGGCACATCGATTTATTCCAGTTTTTTGACGATGCATTTATTCTTTTTAAGAGTCGCATAACTAGAACTTTAAATGCTTTTCACATTGTTAAGGTAAATGCGGTTTTTAATGGTGAATTTGTTAAAATGTCTCAAGATACAGTCATAAGTGACAACAAATGCTTCAACACAAAAAATGCTATAATTGACCAGGGGAGTGATTTAAAGTTGTGGTTTACAGATAATATAAAGGATAGGATTATAAAGAAGCTTGAAGATTTTCATGACAATGGATCGGGGTGGGCGTTACGCAAAATTTTGAGTTTAGTCATCAGTATAAATAAAGTTGAGATAGGAAACGGTGCTTCATATCTGCCACTCCCCGTTGAAATTTCCAAAAAACAAGCATGTGTCAATGTAAAAAATAGTGATGAAGCATGCTTCTTTTGGAGTGTTATTGCCGCTCTTTACCCCTCTCAAAAGCATATTGATCGGGTTAATTCATATCCTCACTACAGGCTGAAATTTAAATTAGATGATATAGACCTACCAATGCAATTATCTCAAATATCGAAATTCGAAAAATTAAATAAAATTTCTATAAATGTGTATATTTTGGAGTTGGTAAGTGAGACTCCACGTCAATTTATCACCTCTCCAGCTCGACTAAATAAAAATAAAATGGATAGACATGTGAATTTACTTCTAATTCAAAGTCATTATTTTTTGAAAACTAGCGACTTTGAAGCACCGTCTGTCGACGATGCGCACGTTGATATAAAATACCATTATTGTTGGATTAAAGATTTATCTAGACTGATTTCGAAACAGTCTAGTAAACATAACGGTAGAAAATTTATATGCGAGAGATGTTTAAATTACTTTTCATCGCAAGATAAGTTAGAAGAGCATACAGTTTATTGCGAGCAAATAAATAATTGTAAAATCGAGTTTCCCAAAGAGAAGTTTATCGAATTTAAAAATTTTGTTAATAAAGAACGCACCCCATTCACCCTGTATGCTGACTTTGAAGCAATGCTAAAACCCTGCGGAGATTCTGATGCTAGCCTAAAAACTGTTAAATATCAAAGACACGAAGCATTCAGTGCCGGTTATTATTTCAAGTGCTCTTTTGACAACTCGCTCTCTTTCTACAAAGCTTATCGCGGGGGAGACTGTATGATATGGTTTGCCAATCAAATAGAGGAAATTGCTAAGTTTATATCATCCAAATTGAATCTTGTTGAACCTATGGATGAAGCCATAAGTCTTAAAGATGCCACCCCTAATTGTCACATTTGCGAGAAAAAATTCAATGTTAACGACATAATTGTACGTGACCACTGTCACCTGTCATCGATGTTTCGAGGTTATGCACATCAAGCGTGCAACTTAAATTATAAAAACTCGTTTGTAGTTCCCATCATTTTCCACAATCTTAGTGGGTATGACAGCCACTTTATAATACGAGAACTTGCCAAACGGAATCATGTCAACCTACTTCCTGTTAATAATGAAAAATATATAAGCTTTACAGTATTCGATAATGAAACAAATATTAAATTTCGGTTCATCGATTCTTTCAAGTTCTTGGCCTTTCCTCTCGACAAACTCGCATCATCTCTAAATAGTTTCGAAAACACTAGAAATGAATTTCGATTGTCTTCCGAAAATTTTGACTTGTTAACTAGGAAAGGGGTTTTTTGTTATGATTATATCGATTCTCTGGAAAAATTGGAAGAAACCGCATTACCATCGATTCAACATTTTTATAACAAATTAAATGACACTAATATTAACGAGAAGGATTACGGACATGCGCAATTAATTTGGGAGAGGTTTGGTGTAAAAACCTTGGGTGAGTATTTAGATCTGTACTTAAAGACTGACGTGCTCTTGCTCACAGATATATTTGAACACTTTAGAACGACTTGTCTTCAAAATTACGGTTTAGATCCTGCCTGGTACTATACTTTGCCTGGATTCAGTTGGGATTGCATGCTTCGATATACGAAATGTAAATTAGAAACCTTCCAAGATAGTGACATCTTAATGTTTTTCGAGAGGGCAATTCGAGGTGGGGTAAGCCAGGTAAGCCACCGCTTTTCTCAGGCCAACAACAAATATATGGCAAACTATGATGCTAGTATGCCATCAAAATATATTCTTTATGCGGACGTTAACAACCTTTATGGCTGGGCAATGTGTGAACCCCTTCCTTACGGAGGATTTGAGTGGGCCTCCAACGATACTGACGTCACCAAGGTTGCTGACAATGCCGATGAAGGATATATTTTAGAAGTGGATTTGTCGTATCCCGATCATCTTCATGACCATCATAAAGATCTTCCTTTCGCACCTGAACATCGTAAACCTCCAGGTTCCAAAATAAAAAAGCTCATGACCACTCTCGATGATAAGAAGAATTATGTGATTCATTATAGAGCGCTTAAGCAAGCTTTACAACATGGTTTAATTCTGAAAAAAATTCACAAAGTTTTGAAATTTAAGCAGTCTACCTGGTTAGCTCCCTATATACAGCTCAATACCCACTTAAGAACTGTGACAACATTAGATTTTGAAAAAAATATAATGAAACTAATGAATAATGCAATCTACGGCAAAACAATGCAAAATGTTAGAAAACATAGGATTGTGAGATTATTAAGGACGTGGGAGGGTAGATACGGCGCCAAAAATTTAATTTCTAGCCCTCGTTTTAGACATAGGATAATTTTTGAAGAGAATTTAATAAGTGTCGAATTAAATAAGACAAATATTATGTTTGATAAACCTCTGTACGTTGGGATGTCTATTCTGGACATATCAAAAACCTGTGTTTACGAATTTCACTATGACTTTATGTTGAAAACATTTTCACCAACTAACTGCTTATTATTATATACTGATACTGATAGTTTAGTTTACGAAATCCGCTGTGAGGACATGTTCGAGGATGTAATTAAGAATCATATTCATCGGTTTGACACTAGTGACTATCCTGCAGATAATCAATATGGAATTCCGCTTGTAAATAAGAAGGTGCCAGGACTGATGAAGGACGAATTAAATGGTCGTATTTTAACACATTTTGTTGGACTTAGATCTAAAATGTATACTTATAAGGTTCAAGGAAAAAATTTGTGTGTTAAAAAATCCAAAGGTGTTAGAGGTAGTGTTGTAGCGAAGCAGATAACGTATCAAGATTATTTCGATTGTTTATTCGATAAGACAGAGAAAATTGTAAATCAACGATCTATACGATCGTTTTCTCATAACGTCTTTAGCATAAGTCAATCTAAGATTGGTTTAAATCCATTTGACGATAAGCGATATTTAGTTGATAGTGTTTCAACCCTTCCTTGGGGTCATAAAGATGTACGTGTGGATGAATAAAAAATATATTTTACAAATAGTGTTTCATTCTCTTGTAGCCCCCCCACCCCTGACGTCCCACCGCCCAGTTTGTATATATAACCGAGACATCGAGCTCATTCTGCAGTCTGAAAACTTGTAACAAGAGTTCGCAGCAACATGTACAACCAGACCATTCAGATCGAATCAGACATGGTGCCCTGCCCCTACATTGCCAGCCACATGGTACGGAGAAGTCGACTGCAGAATCATCTGGTGAAGTGTCGGCGACAGTTGGGACATGTGCCTGAAATCAATTGGGAAGAGTATTACCGACATATCAACAATCAGCCGTCGATGATCATAAGAAATCCCAGGATTGGCCCGGAATAAAAATGTTGTAAAATAAAAATATTGTAAAATAAAAGTCATATTTTTTAATCAGTGCTTTATTCCAACCTTCTTCTATACAAGTCTGCTAACAAAAATTGATTATAATAAGAGTACAGTTCAAAAATGCAATATGTTTCCATGCTACATACCGCATTGCACATTAAAAATACAATTTCCATTACATTTATGGCATAGTTACTACGTACTAATAATTCATTGACCTTATCTAAAAAATTAAGGTAAAAATCATACAATTCAAAATTAATCAAAAAGCTCATCCTTAAAGTCACATATGGTGCGATATTTAGTAGCTCGAAAACCTCTGCTATGGAAAACCATTGGCTAACACCATATTTTGCAAGCAACACTCGTTGATTTCCATCTGCAGTCAACATGGTTCTTAACAATATATCGTCAAATCTGATGAACATCGGGGTACCCAGGTTGTTGGTAAAGTTGTTTAAATTATTCACTAATTCTTTCCACTCCAAATAGTCCAGCGAAATCACATTTCGTCGCACTGTTGATCGGATATTAACTTGGGGTTTGAAATATCTCATAATGCTCAAACCATTATTAATAATATATGTAGGTAATGTGAAGCATGATGATAGAAGCAGAGAATCTTCGCTTACATTGTTTACTTCTTCATGGTCGCTACCATCGGTTTCATAGCCGCTGTCAACCATCTTAACACTTGAAGCTCTACACGACGTTTGACTCAGAGATCCACGAGTCATGGTCTTTATCAAAGCCCAACCATCGTACTAGCACCTTCCCCCTCTTTCTACGAAGAATCTTTTCAACCAGGTAGACATCGGGATGTTCAGTTTTTTGCAATTCTTCGCGGTAAAACCCGCCCTTTATAGGACTTCCATTTAAATCCTCTAGAAGATATGTAGGCGGGTTGGTAATTTGTACTTTGCTTATTTTAAACAATTCTGTACTCCAACTAGGCATATATCCTTTGGCAAATACGTGTTTCACTTTACTTATTCTCACAATATCTCCAACCTTCAATTTACTACCTCTGAAAATCTTCACGTGACTATACACTTTTTTAAGCAGATATTGTTCGTTACTTTTATTAACTTGGTTGGGTTTCATCTGAATTACTCTATGCTTTCTGTTATTATACTCGGCAACTAGCGTAGGCAAATAATCATCCCATTTAAATTTACCATTTAGACTAAAATACTTAAATAATCGCTCTTTTAGAGTTCGTATTACTCTCTCGGCCATGGCGGCTTTCGTGATGCTAAAAGTGCTGTAATGACTAATTTTGAATTTTCGCATCAAATTTTGAAATCTAGAGTTATAAAACTCTTTGCCCTGATCAGTTTGAAGGTTGCGAGGCTTTCGAGTTCCCGATAGGATATCAGCAAAGGCGTTGGTAACATCTTCGGCAGACTTGGATTTGAGCGGTCTGCACCAAACAAATTTAGAGAAGCAATCGATTACAACCAGTATGAATTTGAAGCCATTATTGTGACTAGCATACTGATCTAACTGCGCAAGATCAGCTTGCCACAAATCGTCTAAACCTTTAATGATAGTTCGACGACGTGGATAATTTTTTCGCGCTGGTTTATGTAATTCCTTAACTACTTGAATTTTTTCTTTACTATGCATGACTATGCTCCACCCTCAAGGATCTCTGCAAGTCTGAGAGATAGTAAGGATTGCATGCTCTTACCAGTTATTTTTAAATAATAATCTTCCATAGTTTTAACCAACTCTCTCAATTCATCGATCTTATCTTGGAAATTGTCTATCATTGTGTTGCGAATATGAAGATCGCATTCATCAGAATGCTGTTTAAGATTTGTGTAAAAATATTGTAATGTATGAATGACCCCCTCATCGACATATTGTTTTGTGCTGGCATCGCTTTCATCGATCGGGTGATTAACGTTGCTCAGTCTGCGGTTGCTACAATCATAGTTTCCTTCTAGAGTCAAATTTAATGTGTAAACAGGTGGGCAAGACCTGCTCCTTGATTTCGAGGCACGTCCGAACTTGTTTAAGGACATCTTTTAACTAACTTGAATGATCTATAGGGACAAATCTGTCTAATAATTTGGGATTTGGCCCGGACTGTTCACCAACCATTTTTAAATAACATTCTTCAACAATTTTAACAAATTTTCTTATTTCATCGATCTCTTTCTCCAAAGCGTCTTTCACGCTACTCTCAATATTAACATCATGTTGTTCGAGCGTGACGTTAAAAGTTTTGAATGCCTCATTCATTTGTTTGTCAACATATTGCTTTGTCACAACATCATTGCTGCTAATCGGATAATTAACGTTGCACAGTCTGCGGGTTTTCAAATCATAATCCCCGTCATTCAACGAGTAAGGAATAGTCCTTGAAACACGTCCGAACTTGTTTAAAGGCATCTTATAAATAACGTTAGAGAATAATTTTTGCTTCTTTCAATTCATTGATTATTGCTGTTATTTCGTTTTCGTGGGAAGTATTTCCGGCATCTTTTGATGCTATTAATAACCTTAACCTGTCCACAAGTTCATTAGGATCATCCCAGTAAACATATTCCACAGGTTTTGTGTTATACTTAAGATGCATGCCAGAACCCTTTACAGGTGTGGAGGTAGCCACCGGGCCCTTCATAAGAGGTTTAATAATATTAGAATACTTATTTTTGTAGCTATGTTTTAATCGTCCGTTTGAAGTAAGATGAGCACCAGTGAGATTTAAAATATCTCTGTAACTTTTCAAATCATCATCAGTACCTTCTGGATTATTATAGAAAATTAGCTGGTAGAGACCATCAGTTCCCGCGAATCGGCTATTGTTGATGATTATATCACCAGACGTTTTTTCAAAATCGATATATTTATTTCCTAGCATCCATACTGATTTAGTTTCGTCATACTTAGGACCATATGTCCTATCGATTTTAAGTGAATTAGCCATAAAGTCTGTTATACATGGTATAGATACTTTAGGATACACAGTATCAAAATGCCTGTACACTTTGTCAATTCCTTTCTCAACATCATTTAACGTTTCATTCATTTCTCCTAAAAGTGCAATTGGACTTTTCAACGACTCGCGCCACTTTTCCATAAATGATTCAACTTTTGGTTCAACTTTCGGTTTTACTTCCGGTTTTAATTCTTGCTTAACTTGTAAATTTGCTAGAGAGCTTGTCACAGGTTTGAAAATTTTTTGTAAAGTTTCATTCTCATCAAATTTCCCTATTTTTAAGGCGGTGTATTTTTTTCTAATCGTTCGAGCTAGTTCACTGATTTTCTTTGCGCGCTGCGCTTCTTGAATCTGTTCTTGCATCGACATCTCGATTAATAATAAGCGTATTGTGCTTCTCATAACTTTATATACCTATCAAAACCTATTCTATAGCGTCCCTCATTCATATTGAAATCTTTAACAATAACTAGAGTTCCAAAATTATCATTCCAACAAAGCGAGCAGAGATTCTTGAAATCACCGTATGAGATGTCTGGTGATACGTGCTCTTCATAAATATGTCTAAGGTTTACCTCATCTTGTTTAAACAAAACGATTACATTACAATTGTCTCGTATTAATTGCTTAGGTATTTTTGAATATGTCTGGCAGAGATATGCAGCATCTATATTTTTATGACGACCCATGGAGTAATATTCTCTAATTTTTTCCTGTGTCCCACAAGCCACATCATCGAAAATAAAAATTGAATTTTCTCTAGCCTCTGTTGGTGCAATGACGTCATCGTTTGAGCTAAATGGAAAATATCCAACACATTTTGCTTCTTTAAGCACGTCTTGTAGTAACTGATATTTAGGTTGGTATAGAGATTTACTGTAAAGGTAGATGTTCTTAAATTTTAAGCCATTCTCGTTGAATATTAAACTAAGCAGACTGTTTGTTTTACCACAACCGCTAGGACCGCAAAATATTGCTCTAATTGAATTTGGTAAGAGTACGCCATGTTTAGATTTCTCACTTCGAGCAAAATCTAGATTTTCGATTGGATTCGATACGCATCTTGTATACATCTAATAAGATAGCGTATGCTTGATGCATATATACCTATCGGGATGTAAATAATAAACAGTTTTTCGATTAAGAATATTTATTTTCTACAACTATTACAATACATTTAAGGCATGTAAGCTCGAATCTTCTGCTGCACAATACTCCTACACAGCGGGCACTTCTCCATGGAGTTTGCACAACTCATACAGCATGCCAAATGTCCACATGGAACCAGCAAGACTTCTATGTTTCTGCAGTAGCATACTATACATAAAAAGTCTGGATTGGTGTTATTTACTTTTTCAGGTGGGATGTCCACAGGCTTGATTTCACCTTTAATAAATGGACAACTGGGACTCCAGCTAGCATGGTCTTGCCATGGATCATCATCCTTTTCCCATTTATATCCTTCAATATTGCAAAATGGACACCGGACAACATCTTCGTAATTCGTATAAAAAAATCCTGCTCGGGCAAGCTTCTCTGATGATAGGGGGCTTGACCAGTTTTCAAACGTTCTTATAAGACTCTCGTAATTATGCTCCATCGCTCATTCAGTAATACTCTTACTATTTCAATAAATAATTTTGCTACTAGCAATGAAGAACATATAGTAATGTAGTAAATTAGTGGCACGAAAGCGAGGTCTTTTATATGTTGTTCTTGACTGAGGTCTCTGGGTGTGGCCATTGTGGGCGTGGTGGAAGGTGGGACCTCCCTCCACACACTTTCAGCAATCGTATGATTTTGGAATACTGCTCGAAGTTTAAACTGAGTAGCATTTTTAGGCAGTCTTGCTACCGAAATTTTTTCAACTACCGTTTTAAATGGGAAACATCTTTTATCCTGTTCGCAAATAGATACCTTAGCATCTTCAGGGTTGTAAATATAGAACACATTATTTATTAATGAGAACAAAATAATGTGACCCAAACTCAGCAACATCTTGATTATAACTGAAATGTATCAGTAAATGTTCTTTTATATATACGGATCTACATTAAATCTCGTACAGTTTCACTTAAAGGTAAATACTCCATGGTACAGTCATGCACAATTATGCAGTAGGCTCGAGTTCTATCAGGAAATCCATCACTATTTTCTATGTCCAACTTAACATCAACTGTGTTTATTTTTATAGATTCATTCCGGCGAGAACAGTCAATTACAAACAGGGTTGCATTATTTTTGTAATCTGCATAGCTAAGTAGCGGGCGACTCTCCATTGCATTCATGTAACTCGGATAAAATTCCACATAGTTGTGATAGGCCTCCAAAAAGTCGTTAGCAGCAAAATTCAATCTCTGACGTTCGAATGGAAAATATTCACCGTTTACAATTAATCTTACATCAGTCGCATCTATGTGATCAAATGACGTGGGATTTTTTTTAGAATTATCATTGCGATCAGTCTGAAATCCAACTATGACGTACCGAGGAGTTGACGCGGCTGCTGACGATTTTACGGCCCATATTTCTCTTTGGGAGTTTACAGTAAGATTTGGCAATTCATGTAGCTCCCATTTGCGGAACGCCATTATAATTGGACGATCAATTTTTATAGATTTAAGCAGATCCAATCTAATGATATCATTCGGCTGAATATGTTTAACCTTTAATTCAATGTTGGAAATTGTTATTTCTGCAGTTATGGCAGGATCTGGTCTTGCAGCGTCTTGGGTTAGTAATAAGGCATTGTTATCATTTCGAGCTCGTATTAGTCTCACTGTTTGTTTACCACAAATTGCCATCTGATAATCGTTGAATATTCCAAACAGATGTTTTAGCGGTATTCTTACATTGAATGTTCCATCATTGTTAACAGCAAAAGATTTATTAACCCCAACCCAGCTTGCTGTTGACATGCATTTTTCGTCATTAGCAGTATAGCAAAGATACGATCTGATCGTACTCACAATTCCGGGGTTTCTCACTACTTCTACTTCCTTGCCATTTAGTTCATAAGAAATTGAATCGAATAGAAATGCGGCACCGTTGTTGGCTAGTTTGCATTGTCCAGCACCGGTTTTCTTAGCCACTGTACCTTTGACAAAAATCGACGCATCGTACATCAACAACCATGCATCACCCTGATTAATGGTTATTTCCACAGTATCATTATTCCTAAATGACTTTACAAATGGGTAATAGGTGCGCTTCTCTAAACGTTGAATAGATTCATCATAGGTTGGGGTGCGATGCACATTAAACACTTGAGGTGTTAGGGACATAGCCAAGTGCTTTCAAAAATTCTTGATTTTCCAACGAGAGACGATCTGCACTCTTCGGTGAAATATCTTTTAAAAATTGTTGATTTTCCAACGAGAGACGATCTGCACTCTTCGGTGAAATATTTGTTAGTGAATTTTTGGAGCATTGTGATTGCCTTTTATACGGTTGATATCTGTCATCAAAAACCAAAACCATTTTCACAAAAATTTCATACACGCTTCAACTCCAACCGTACAATTATTTCCTCACCTCTAAAATTTACAGGTTGAGAGTTCTGATCGAGAATATTTACAGTCAAATTATTAATCTCACGCTTTGCAACTGGCATGTACACCAGATTTTTCGGAGACTCGTCTATAGCGTAACCAGGATCGCTGCTAACTGCAAACTCGTAAATCGTATGAGTTGGTTGATTTTTATAGTATGCTCCAGATGTTACGTTACAATCTATATGTATAGTTCTGACCTTCACGATATTTACAGATATATCAGAAGTATGTAATTGTCCAGACTCTAATAGACTAGGAGAAAATCCTAACACATGAGCAATAGAGTCTGTTGGTAGAAAATCTACTGTATATTTATCACTGTAAATTTCACACTTTAAAGTACTGTTATTGGCTTTTATTGAAATTGGATTTTTCTGATCAGACTCCTCCTTTCTTAAAGCGCCAACTATGTACTTTTCTAGGGCCTCAATTTCGTACGAGCCTGTGGGGATTACTAAACATTTGCGATACCCATCAACATTTATATAATAAAATTTGTTGACACCAACATCTATATTGGGTATACTGTTATATGTGTGAAATCCTAGCAGGGCCAAACCATACTCAAAATCTGATTCTAAATGTATAGGAATATTAAAGTCAATAGACAGTGTGGAAGTAAATCCGTGTAGTGTGAACAACAGCGACATAATTGATGAATTCTGTCCTCAACTACCCCTTTTATAGAAAAACTTGAAAACTGTTATTGTTATTGTCTAATTGGTATTCAGAATATTTTCGGCGACTTTTGGGAACAAATTAAACACACTTCATATTTTGAAATTTTATTTAGTTTCTTAGGAAGCTTAGACACAAATGACCACAGTTCATCTCGTTATAGTTTTGATAAGAATTGTTGTTATATTCAACTTCAACCTCATTTCCCAAATATCTGATGAGTTCTTTTGGCGGTTTCAGGTTGCCAAAGCTGTCGAAATACTCGCATTTTCTTCCTCTCTTGCGATATGCCACCCAATGAGACCCGGAGTTCCTCTGCACATCCAAATTTAAAATGGCCGACTCATTTTTTCTCGGTTTTTTAGGTAGTGTATCTCTCATATACACACCTCTAAAGTAAGGAATTCCATCGGCATATTTAAGTAAATCTAGGTTGGATAAAGGTCTGTTGGGCGGCTTCAATAGTTTTTTTTCTTTAAAAAAAGACCGAACCCACGTTTATTTTTCCGCAAATAGAGTCCAGAACCGACGATCTTCATAGATTGCTTTCCATTCTCCATCAGCTTTTTTGTATTATTTACGTCAATTATTGTTTTGGCTATACTGCTAGCCCCTCCGGCTATAGAACCAAGGGCCCCTAAAGCAGCCAGTATAGGCAGAAGCGGGAGAAAACCTCCTTTCTTTTCTTCAAAGGGAATAATTCTAGGTATTCTTAGTTTACTTTTTCCACCCGCTTTTTTTATGTGCACGCGTGCTGCTCTCACGGCTGCTAACGATGATTTTTTCAATTTTTTTAGATCATTCAACTCATTGTTAGTAAAAGATTTCTTTAGGGCTTTTTCAACCTTCTTTACAATATCTCTTCTAAACGAAAATGGGCGTTTCATACCCATACCCAATTTCCTTTTAACTTTCATTGCACTCGTAACGAACCAGGCAGCTGTTTTCTCACCAAATTTGGCGTCTCTTGATTTGACTCTATCCCAAGCCCGATTTTCCAGTTCCCAATCTGCCTTGCGTCGTTCTTCTAATGATTTGTTTTTACTGTATGCAACATCATGAATTAAGCAAGATTCATCCAACTTGTTTATGCCAGTATCACCCCTAGAAAGACGTTTTTCTAATTTAGTACCAGGGCCACAATACTGGTATCCCGGAAAATGTAACTCGATCGGTAATTTGTCAATTAATGTGTTCAACACTCCACCCCCTTTAACAACCAGCATTGGATTGACACAGGTTTATTCAATCACACCCTCTTATATAGGGAAATAAAAAACACACAAACAAATAATATTTTTTATTTTCACAACTTTACATTTCTAAACTTTTTAGTTAGTTCATACATAATAATCAAGCGTCTCAGCTCTTCGAGTGCCTCCATATATCGCCGCAGTCTCTCGCTCATGCTTCAGAAAATATAATATTTGTAGTCTTGCCGACGGGCCCCAAGCTTGTTAAAAAATACCTTTTGTCACCATTCAATTCGTCAATTCGCTCTTGAGTTAATTGCTCCGTAAAACGCTGAGGCAGGATGGTCTTGAAGTCGGCAAATTCCACCACTACCTTTTCCCCAAACTTGGTATTTATTCTCTTAAAACACTGGATCTCAAATTTTTTATTTACTTCCAAATCTCGAACATTCACCAGATTTTTCACCAGCAAATTGTTTAAACTATTTAAGAAGGACATGTTGTAAATGATCTGCGTGTCTGATGAGATCTTAGTTGAACCTCTCCTATATAGCTGTTTCAATAGGAGTGGGGAGAGAGTGGGGAGACGGGCAAAACCTAGGAGAGTACCAGACCAGACAGGTTTCGACAAGTCTGGTCTGGTGCTCTCTTAGTATCTCTACTATTGTAAATTTAATTGTAATTGTCGTTTGAAATTTGATCGATTCAAACCTAACTTTTAACCCCACAATTTCCCCTTAAGGGTGGGTCAGGTAAGTAGGTACTCAGCGTTATTAAAACAGACATGGACGACTATGTTTTCCGTTAATTTCGATAATACATTTTCCATTTTGCTTATTTTGTGATTTTCTTGGAAACAGTTAATTTTATCAAAAAAGTTCAAGATACAATAATTTTGTATTTTTTCATGGCACACTAGAGGTTATTTAATTTTAAAATTTCTAGATGTTACTATCAGATTTCAGCTGTCAAAGGTGTAGACTCACCCTTAATCCCCCCAAAAATTAACTTTGTCATTTTGATCAAAAAAATGAAAAGAGCGCTCAAAGAAACGGGGATATGCAAATTTTCAAGAAAATCGGTGTTTACAGTTCAAAATAATCGATTTTTTGTGCACTTTTTGGATAGCTGTAGCTCTGAGAGGGTGCGCGTTAGGACGTGTCTGTATAGCAAAAAAAGTCTTACTTTTATCTCAAAAATACTCCCCTAAAATATCTACATCGAATTTTGAATCACCCTGTATATTGTTGGAACGAGTACCTATGAAGCGTAGAATCCAAAAATCCAAAAATATACAGGGTGTTCCATTTAAAAAGGAAACCGTAAGTTTTGTCTGCCTTTGAAAAATGCGATGCTCAATTGTTTTTCTGATAACTAGATGCACTGAGATGCTGGGACAATTCAATACAACTTTTGTCTTGACAATTTTTTTTTCTAAATCCAAAAATAAAAAAAGGGGGATAATCTCTTGTGGGCCACCATGTATAGTGTGTGTAGTAGATACCTATGTGTTTTTTTGTAAACGTTTTGTTGTATTTACAGTTTTTTCTATTGTAAAGCTTATTCTAAGTTTTGTTATTATGTATTTATTTTTAATTTTTTTATAAAAAATGTATTAATACCTATGATTACATAACATTATAATTGTGTTTATACAAATTTGACGTTTTGTTTTTTTATCTACATTCCATTCTGCGTCGAAGTTTTTTAACCAGAGGCTTTAAATAATGGATATTAATACTACAATATGTCTCACTCTGGAACACTGTTGTACTCCCAGGTAAGATGACACTGCCGATTTTTTCAGTAGGTTTGAAGATAAACTCGCTGTTGAAATACTATTTGAATAAAACCACCGAGAACAAAACAAGATTTTCCCAAAAGACCTTTTTTCAAATAAATTATATATATACAGGGTGTCTACTGACGGAGGGCCACTTGGAAATATCTCGACAAATATGCATTTTTCGGAGAACTTTATCTGAAAAAAAATTACCTTTTTGATGGCCCAACTTTGTGTAAAAACAAATTCGAGATCCATGGCCTACTTTCCGAGAAATTTTTGAAAAACCCGAAAATTGCCGAAACTGCTTTGGCATGTAACTTTTTTATTTCAAGAGTTATCGAAAAAGTTTCTGTTTCTTAAAAAAAAGTTACTAAATTATAGCAGGCCATGGCGTCAAAAAACTACCTATTTTATGCACTTTCGATCGATATATCACAAGCGCTACATATCCCTTGCGTTAGCCTGATTTACAATTTTTTTAGAAAAAAAAAAAAAATTAGATGTCTTGGAAAAATGCTTTCAAAGTTCGGTTAAATAAACTACAACTATCGATTTAATTAATTTCACAACACATTACATTGCAAATCTTTTGTCTAAATGAAATTTGTTGCGAGAAATCTGCATCTCCCACATTTTTGAAATTTTCTAGTATGCCTTGAAAAACAATAGCAACCAGCTTCTGTCACTCAATTAATTGGATCTTTCAAAGATTATTGTTTGATAGAAGTTGAAAGAATAATTTATTCAAGAAATAGGTACTTGTATAAAATTAGCGGCATTTTCAAACGAAGACAAATTCGATTTATTTGTAATGTACGTGGAAAGCAACTTTAATTCAACGCTAGGCGTTAATACAATATCAACATAGATATCCAAACGCCCCTAGTCCAAATAGAACCATATTTAAAAAGTTATCAAGTAACTTAAAAAATCATCAAATCGGAGATGTGTGTGAAAACGCGCCATGATTTTTTAAGTTACTTGATAACTTTTTAAATATGGTTCTATTTGGACTAGGGGCGTTTGGATATCTATGTTGATACTGTCTTAACGCTAGCGTTGAATTAAAGTTGCTTTCCTACATTACAAATAAATTGAATTCGTCTTCGTTTGAAAATGCCATGCTAATTTTATACAAGTACCTATTTCTTGAATCGATTCTTTCAACTTCTATCAAACAATTAATGTTTGAAAGATCCAATTGATTGACTGACAGAAGCTGGTTGCTATTGTTTTTCAAGGCATACTAGAAAATTTCAAAAATGTGGGAGATGCAGATTTCTCGCAACAAATTTCATTTCGACAAAAGATTTGCAATGTAATGTGTTGTGAAATTAATTAAATGGATAGCTGTAGTTTATTTAAACGAACTTTGAAAGCTTTTTTCCAAGACATCTAAATTTTAATTTTTTTTTCTAAAAAAAATTGTAAATCAGGCTAACGAGAGGGATATGTAGCCCTTGTGATATATCGATCGAAAGTGCATAAAATAGGTAGTTTTTTGACGCCATGGCCTGCTATAATTGAGTAACTTTTTTTTAAGCGCTAAGAGAGCACCCCCTAAACCGCGGCATTTTGCCAAATTATGATAAAGCAGGCTTAAAGTAATCAATTTTGCCTACAGATTCTATTCAGAAACTTTTTCGATAACTCTTGAAATAAAAAAATTACATGCCAAAGAAGTATCCGCAATTTTCGGGTTTTTTAAAAATTTCTTGGAAAGTAGGCCATGGATCTCGAATTTGTTTTTACACAAAGTTGGCCCATCAAAAAGGTAATTTTTTTTTTTTCAAATAAAGTTTACCGAAAAATGCATATTTGTCGAGATATTTCCAAGTGGCCCTCCGTCAGTAGACACCCTATATATATATTGCTGTAGGGCATTAAATTTGGTGTTCTGGAAGTTTTTATTCCCTTCTTATAGAAAATAACGAATAATTTATATTTAATTTAAATTTCAAAAATTTCAAAACCTCGGATGACATCGGATTTCTCGGGAACAAACAACCATTCAAAACACCTACTTCTTTGTTTCAAATGATCAATAGCTTTTATTATTTCTTAAATGCCTCCTTAAATAAATTAAATCTGTATAAATAAACAGAGCCGCTTTCGTGTTTCGAGCTCTGGAGCGCTCAAATTGCGTCAAAGACTGTCGAAAACTAGCATTTGAAAGTATTTTTGACGTATTTGACATTATTTAAGCGCTCCAGAGCTTGAAACACCGAGTATCCGAAAGCGGGCCAGGCTGTTGCTATATTTAAATACATTTCCAAATTTTATTACATAGGTAAGTAAAATTTCTTTTAAAAATAATAATAAAATACTTTAGAAATACCTAACGAAGTTGGGTTATCTGTGACGAAGGTGTTCATGCGTTTCTTATTTTATTATGTTCAAAGTGTTCAAAGTTCTTTTTAATTTTAAGTTATCGAGAAAATTGAGTTTTGAACATAGACATATTAATAACTTCGTTAGGTATTTTTAAAAGTGCTAAAAGTATCTGATTTCTTTTCAATACAGTTTGCAAATGTATTTTTAAATGCCAAAGTTTTGTGATTACAGTTCTCCCTTAAAAACAGACCAGTTCATTTCATTATTATAATTTTTGAATTTTAGTTCCCTGCAAATTAGCATTCGTTATATTCTCCTAAAACTGATTTTGATTAAAAACCAAACTATTGTTACAAGAAATTAGAACTGATATATTGATAATAAATTATTGTCCAAGCAAATGACCATACTGCCGCTGCGCCGCCTCTGACCTGGGCCCGACGTCACGCGGGAGGTGGAGCTTATTGTTTTCGCCCCACTGCAGCCGCGTACGGGGCCTGGCAATAGCGATATCTTTACTTGAGAAATAGGTCGCTCAACAAATATTTAACAGATGGCGTTTAATTATTTAATTCGTGCTAAATCCAAGATTCGCCAATCTTGGTTGGGTTATCTGTGGTGATACTATTCGTTGTTTTCTTAATGATTTCTCATTAAACCTGTGACAACGTCACATAATTTACGAACTTTCCAAAGCGGTCCTAAGTAAGTAAGATTTTGGGGGAAGGGGGTAATATTTCATTTTTCTACCTCGGGATCAAAACTAGTCCACAGTGCGACAGTGTCAACAGTGAGACAATGTTGTTTTCTTGAAATCTAGAAATATTTATGGAATACATTTGGCACCCATGCTTGTCATCTGTCAAACTACAGTTCAATATGGTGTCGTTTGTATGAAGAAGCCGGTTGCATGTGATTTCAGCTGGACGTCAGTATTCATGCAAATACACTATTTAGCTGTAAGTTTCAACTTTCAGTGACATATTAACATGTTTGATGGCTGTGAGACAGAGTTGGAGAGCACACAGTGAGGCGCTGTCCCACTGTGTACTACGCGCTGTCTCACTGTGTACTAGGTACTGTCTCACTGTGTACTGTTTGTTTAAATAAGTAATTTTTTTAGTAAAGGAGTATCAAACCGTTTTAAAAGTGGTAAGATCTAAGGGAATACCCAGAAAAATAGGGAAACTTCTCCAGAAGATATGGCGGCAGCAAAGTTAGTTACGCAAGAACACTTATCTTTTGAGAAAAGCATCTAGAACAACTGGATGAGAGGGTTCTTACCTAGGAACAAAAATCTCAGCATTCAAAAACCTGAAGCTTGCAGACTATCATCTTTTAATAAACATAATGTTCAAAAATCTTAAAACGATTTCCACAATTAACAGATGGTTCGCGAGTCTTCAACTTAGAGACTGGCCTAACCACTGTACAAAAACAAAAAAAAAGCTCAGAAGGGACAGAGGTGTACAAGTGGAGAAAGAGGAGAATTAGTTACACTTTTAGTTTATATTTCAGCTTCAGGAACGTTTATTCCCCCCTGGTCAGTGGAGAACCTACTGCGAGTCCATCAGGATGGATGACGTCAGGCTTTTTTTGCCAGTGTAATTGACCATTTTATAAAATACACAAATAGTACAAAAGATAATCCTTCGTTATTAATATCTGATAATCATGAGTCTCATATATTATGGGTATCAAGGTTTTAGACATTGCTAAAGACAATGGGGTGGTAATGGTAACTTTATCACCACACTGCAGCCACAAGATGCAACCACTTGACTTGAGCGTATTTGGACCTCAAAAGACTATTAAAATGCAGGGGTCGACTCTTGGATGCTTAAAAATCCTGGTCACCCATCTCTATATACCAAATTGCGGAATGTACTGGAAGTGCACTCCCAAAGGTTTTAACACCCTCAAATATTATTGCAGGTTTTAAGAGGTCTGGAATTTTTCCTTTTAACAGAGATGTATTTATAGATTCAGATTTTGTTTGTCCTTCAGAAACCGATAGATCTTTAGAGACTACCAAACCTTCTAAATCTTTTGCAACCTCTACATCTTCTGCACCCTCTACATCTTCTGCAGATGCACAAGCTGAAACAGGCGTTACTAATTAAGATGAAGACGCACTGTCCTCTAACAAACAAGAGCAGAATAAAATATATGTCTCGCCTAAAATATTCCGAGGATTTACAAAAGCTTTGCCTAGGAAAAGTCATCAACTGGGCGTCAACGTGGAAGAAGTATAATACTAACAGACACGCGAGACCAAGATGAATCCCAGGTAAGAAAGGGTTCAAAAACAAATAGTATGTTGAAAATAATAATATTTTCAGGTAATTTATGATGAATCCACAGACGAAGAATCATTTACTGATTGTCAAGGACTTGAGCGAGATCCCATAGTTGATGATTACGTTCTTGTCCGTTTTCCAAATGATGTGTTCTTTGTGGCAAAAATCATTAAAAGCAAGAAAGAAAGGAATGACTACGAGGTGTCCTACCTTAAGAAGCTCCAAAAAGTGAATAGATTTTCATTTCCGGACGTACCCGACTTGGCAGCTGCAAAAGAGTCTGATGTTGTTATGATTTTACCGCCACCACGCCAAGTGAAAACGAAACTTTTAAGTAGATACTTATGTTTTCCGGTTTCTTTTGACAATATAGTTATTCGTTGAAGTTTACCCAACAAAATAAACAATAAATATGCAAATCTTTGGTTTTAAACGTAGTGTCCCACTGTGTTCGTCCAGTGGTACACAGCGAGACAAATTCCTCAGTTTTTTTTAATATTTTGACAAACTAAACATCATTTTTTAACTACAGTAATGCTAGGTATAATTCCCAAAAAGGTTAAGTGAGATGTGGCGATATGTTGTTTAATCTATCTATAAAATTGGTCATAAAACATAAAATTTAAATTTCGTGTCACTGTGGAATACTCTCCCCTAGATGATATTGTTAAATATTCGATTATTTTAAAATTTGTTTTTCCAGCAATTAAAATATGCTTAAAACATGCTGCACAGAGATTAAAATTTAAATCTAAGAAAACCAAAAAGCACAAAATAGAGATAAAAGCCGTGAGTTCCACTTTAATCAATAGTTGATGACTACTGGGCCAAAGACTTTTATGTGTAGGTTTGCATTCTTGTTTTAATAATGCAAAGTAAGGATTTCTTTATAGGTATATAAAGATATGCTTTCTTAAGATGATTTTAGTATACATAGGAGTATAAGAGAAATGACGACAGACACTAATTTTAGTTATTTTGAATATAAAAAAGAGATTGTGGGAAAGCGAAAAATTTATAGACCGATTGCAAACGAAGTTAAAATGACCATGCAAAACTTAGCAGAATGTAAAACAAATCATGTTTTGAATCCTAATAATACTCCCTGCGATAATTAAATTGAACTTAATAATGCATGAAATAATGTGACTTCCATAAATGAATCTAGCTCATTAAAAAATGCTTTCATAACAACTTTCGGTACACATAATTTATCACAAATTGTAGATGTACCAATAGAAAAGAATGATTCTGATATCGAGTCTGAAGTGAATATTAATGAAAATACTAATTTAAGTATCGAACATAGAAACTGGGCCCTTCGTAGTACAATACCACTTTCTGCAATATCAGATCATTTACATATTATGTCTCAATAACATTCAGAATTGCCTTCAGATGGCAGAACATTATTAAATATACCAGTTGCTACACCTGCAAGAAGTATTTTTAAAAAATTCGATAACGGGGAGTATGTAGAGGGTGTCCCAAACTCGACGCCCAGGGTTTGTTATAGGCAAACAAAAACAGCCAGTAATAATTTTACATGTGGGTTTCCTCTAGGACCACTCAAGCTTGCTTTTGGGCCAAAAATTTAGTTTTTAGGAATTTAGGAAATATAGGTTATGACATCATCAAATATATTTTTTTCAGGACCATACCTGTTTCTCTTTATATTTGGAAAGAGCACGTTTTCTGATAAACTTTCTTAAATATTTTTTTATATATCTCCTTTCATTAAAAAGTTATATGCGTATTATTTGTAAAAATATGAGAAAGATGCTAGGGTATTTTTTTAATGAAAATCGCCATAACTTATGAAGGTATATTTTGACAGAAACAATTGACAGATGCTCGGACAGATGTATTATGGAAAAAGTATTATAATGTTATTATTAGTTCGAAAAATATAACTGTATAAACGTCTTTCTAAGAAAAACTGTTATTATAAACACTTATTATGTATTTTATACAAGATTTTGTATCAGACATAAGATGGTGGAGGTCTCAGATTATGACCACAAAAAATTATATAAGATCAGAGATTTTTGGTAGAGATTTTCTCAGATGCGTCTTTGTCAGGGTGGGGAGCAACCTGTGGTGTGAGAACATTCCACGGTTGTTGGTCGGACCAGGAAAAAATTCCACCATATAAATTACTTAGAACTTTTGAGTATATACTGATAGTATCAATGCTTTAGTAAAAAATTAAGAGATGGTCCTTATTAGGGCAGACAATACTACAGCCCTGGAATACATAAACCGAATAGGGAGTGTTAGACATCCTCAGCTGAACAGCCTTTCAAGAAAGATATGGCAATAGTGCGAAGAGAGAAATATATGGCTCACAGCAGCATACATTTGTTCGAAAGAAAATATTGAAGCAGACAGAAAATCCTTCGGAACAGAATGTCAATTAAACACAGGAACCCTTACAAAAATAACCAAAAAATTAGGTAGGCCAAGTATCGACCTTTTTGCAACCAGATTGAATACAAAATGCACCAGATTTGTATCCTGGTTACCCGACCCAGAGGCCATAGCTATTGATGCCTTTACAATAGACTGGGGTTCTGAATTCTTTTATACATTTCCTCCTATCGCCATGATATTAAAGACTCGTAATAAGATAATTTCAGACAATGCCGAAGGCATAGTAGTTGATTTGATAGTAGATGAAATGATTTTGTTTTTACTAGACCGGTGTCAACAATATGGAAGAACCTTACATTTGAAGTCGGAATTTTATCTGAAAAGTCCTTAGTAAGAGAGGAACACGAAATTCAATCATCCCTATTCTAATAGAATCAATATCTGGATCGATCTTCAAAGAATATGATGTAGTCTACAAGAATTGGTGGAGAATGGCACAGGAAAAGAAGTGGCCAGTTTTTGAGTTCTCCGAGAAAAATGTACTATCATTTTTAGAAAAGATGTACAGAGAAAAGCAGAACTCATATGGTTCAATTAAGACTATGAGGTCAGCATTGAATCTTTTAAATCCAACCCTTTACTCTAGTATAATCATTAAGAGGCTTCTGAGGGGTATTTTTCAACTCCAAGAAGACGATACAACTTTGTTTGAAAATCTCGAACTTTACTAGATTTCTTGGAAACCTGGCAACCAAAAGAAGCACTCTATTGCCCAACTGTCAAAGAAATTAGTAACTCTACTAGCCCTCATAATAGCCATACACTTTAACGAATAAAGGTAGAGAATATTATAATTGGGCCCCACCATATTCAGATACTTATCCAGGACCACATTAAGACATCAAGACCAGATCGAGAACAATCTTATTTCCTTGACAAACCTCTACTATATCTGGCTTCTATGCTAAGATCCTATATAGAAAGAACCAAGGTCAGAAGCTCAAGACTACTTATATTTGCCCTTCCGGAAACCCTACAGAGCTGCTAGTACTTCTACCTTGAGTAGATGGATCAAATCTACTCTAGCGGCTGCGGGTATCAATACGAAACTTTTCTCGGCATATTCAACAAGACATGCTGCGACTTCCACAGCATACAAAAATAGAATTACTCTAGATTAGATGAACTACCGGTTGGTCGGAAAGATCGAGGACCTTTGGTCGATTTTATAATTGCATCCTGACAAAAATTAATGGTGTACTTATGTGTCCGACTAAAGATGGAAATTAATATTGTACCTATTGAATTTTAGACAATGGCATGTGTAATAATTGTGGAATTCACAGAAAACTGTACTCTTGAATAAGTAAGGGATTCATGGCTTACTCCTAGAAAAAAATAATTTTCGGCCACCATATAAAGAGACAAACGTGTATACGAAAGCGTTAAAGAAAAATTATCAATACAGTTTTTTATGAAACGTAAAATATTTTTTATCTTATCCGAGTCTAATCTACTTTAGAGCCGAAAGTTCAGTCTTCCCTTAATTTTTGAACCAAGTTTAACTGATTGACAACCATTTTTGCAAAGCCAACAGTGTGTTGGCAACCCGGTTGTCAAGTATTTTTCATTCATTCATTTGCCTTTTTTTTAATTTTTAATCGGTTGCCTGATATTCAATGTCATTTTTGGAGTTGAGGGCATTTATTCGCGAGTACGTAAATGTTTTACAAACACAAATGGTTATACAAAACAATGAATTTTCATTGTCGCAATGTCAATTTTCTATAATCGTTTTGTAAAACGTTTACTCACGAAAAAATGCCATAATTAAGAATTAAATTTTTTTTATTGTTAATATATTTCGATAAAGCTCAGTTTTTATATCACCAATGAGGCCAATGGTGGATTTCGTAGGTGGGGCGAATTTTTAAATTCAACGGATATGCTCACCCTTCACGTCATCACAAATTTTAACCTAGGTATCTACCTACATAAATTGATGGATTCTCGGTAAATTTAAAAATACTCTGCTTAATATCTATGTGTATGAAGCCTCATTTAGAAACAAGTTAAAGAAAAAACACCGTCTGGGTTGCTTTTATGTTTCTTTGAAAATTTTCTAAAATAAATCTTTTGATTTTAGATGATTATGATAAAACGAGAAAGAAATTAAAACTAACTGAAAGCCAATCTGATCTAACTTCAAACGACGAAGCGCAAATACAACGATCGCGATGATAGCGATAGTGAAAGTGGCACATCTCAAAACCAGTGTTGCTAGCGCTATTAAGTTTGTAATAGATCTGTTAGGAAGCATTTATACTTAATGCGTTTTTACGTCGACCGAAAATCTATTACAGTGGTGCCCTCTTTTCGTATAAGAGTAATTCGAGTGATCCTTCATGTTTAGTTTTGTGTGTTGGGTGATTTCAACGAATCTAACCTGATCTGATATGTTCTGCCAGATCATAAAACCACCTAAAATCAGCCAAAGTGACAAATAGACTGATTTTGTAATTAGTGGTAATGACAATTGACATTTAGTAAGTCTCACTCATTAGTTAGCCGAAGCCAAAAGTATATCATAATAAAGAAAATGAGTACCTAAATGCCTTAAAGGACCAGTGCAATTGCAAGTGTAAAAAAAGTATTTAGACGTGAGGTTGTCACAGGTTTGTTGAGAAATTGTTAAGAAAACAGCGAATAGTACCACCTACTTTATTTAGCTTTCACATTAGTACAATCCTATTCTCTTGCTCGCATTGGAAACACTCAACGGCGACACTTGGTTGTTTCTCGTCACATAAACTCATACACTTTATCACTTCTCACCATGACTAGGTACTGTTTATTTGTTATCTGCAGACTTTGGTCGTTGCTGTTGTCTAGCAATAGGTTTTGGTCCGCTGGAATCAGAAAAGAGCTATTAGTCAACACATTCTAGGTAGTTCTGTTTCGTACTTACCTAAATCATAGATTGTTGTCGTGGTATTTCTTTTCTTGGTACGGCATATTTCCGTCACACTGATTATTTGTTGTAGGTTGCTCTTGAATTTTTTGTTCCTTCTTCATTTCCTTCTTTGCTTCATTTCTGTAGTAAATTTTATTTATTCTTTTAAGTAAGTTTATGGTGGGCATTTCTTTTCTATTTTCTTTCTTACCCCTCCACTTTAGTTGTAGTATGTTTAGGGTTGTTGAACGTATTTTATACTTTGGTTTTGGGAATTGTTAGCGAAATTATTTGATGTATGTTTTGATTTGGTTGACAGCTTGAGGTTATGTTGGTCATTTGACATTGTTTTTTTCTGGCAGAATTGACACTTGGAAATTCGAAAATTGTGACGCAGTTTTCGATGTTTTGTGGTGTCGGTCATTTTTCCATTTCCGGTTTCGGGAAGCGGGGCCGACCGCGTGGGCGTTTTATTCCAAGCATTCGGTTGACGATGATTGAATCGTAAGGGTCGTGTTGGTGGCTTATAAGTGGAAGAGATATTAGTAATTTGCCATTTGGAATTGTCGGTGAACCTCACGAGGAGGGATTAGCATCACTGTATCCACTAAAGGAGTACCCAGAGTTGGAGACTTTGGAATACTGGCGATTTTCTCAGTTTGGATCTTCGGGACTCCTCCGTTAATAATACGGGATTTTGAAGTTACCCACGACTTATTACTGTGCCGTTTTATCTTTCGATCACACCGGATCGTTTTCATCCGAACCACTACTAAGCTTTTGTCTACCATAATCACATGGTTATCTTATTATTGGATTATTTTGGATGTTATGTGTTGTTACCATGAAGGTTAAGTGGATTCAACCGAGAAGTGGTTGAATCCACTCTCTCAACCAAGAGGGTTTTTTTGTACCAGTTTTTTTGTCTTGGACCTGTGTTATCTTTTGGAGCTTGGACACCAACACCTAAAGCCAGCTCATGATATTTTCTTTTGGAACCTGGAGTGTGGTCAATGACAGCTGAGACCCACATGTATCTTTTTGAGAACGTCTTATGTTACCATCTGACCGTTCTGAACTGTCATCTGACATTACTGGAGGACATCGGTGGTTGGAAGACCCAACGACACCTAAGTCTTACTATATTTTACTTGTACTTTTTATCATACCTACTATAATCAGTATAGCTGAATTTAATACGTATACAATTGAGAGCATAGGTACCCTGTTGTCACTTGTTACTGCGTACGTTGTTACTTATTGCGTACGTTGTTACTTATTGCGTACGTCGTGTTTACTTATTGCGTATGTTGTGTTTACTTATGCGGACGTAGTGATTTGTAGCGAATGTCGTGTGAACCGCACGTGTACACGTTTGGGGATTAAAACCGATTTCTAAGAACCATTAATACTGTACGTAGGGGAATTGCAGTGCACCACAAGGGTGTGTGACTTTAAATTTGTTTATCAAGTAAGAATATAGTGAGGAAGTAAAGTATTGAACTGTTGTCGTAAACCACTTAGTAGAATAAACAATGTATATCTAGGAAGACCTAGCTTTTCTTGTTTTTGGCTTAGTACGAGTATCGGCACGTTAAACAAAACAAATGGCGCCCGTATTTTTTTTTCAGTTTGCTATACTGCTAACCCAGCCCGTCTCCACTGTCAAAAAGATGACGGCCGTGTTGTGCTCGCAAAATCTGCTCAGGGAGGTAGCGAATATCTCTCGTGAGTCTTTGAAGTTTATTATTTGTTTATTTATATGTTATATTGTTTTATTAAAACGCCACACGGTTGACCACTTTAGAAAGTGTTAAGGAATATGGACAAGTAAGTATTATTTTTTATTATCAAGTAGGTATGTACATTGTACATACCTGCACATATTACGGTAACCATGATCTTATAGGTGGCTTACTTCTTTCAAGAATATTTAGTCCGAAGAAAATGATAGAGAAAAACAAAATTTGGAAGAAGAGAAAGGTGGAAATGACACTGAGCTGGAAATGGAAAAATCTAACGATGAAAGTGATGAAAATGGACCATCGACACCCAAAAAGTCGAGATTCTACAGGCAAAAGTTTAAAGAAGATAATTATGAAAATATTCCATGGCTGACTGTGAAAATTTTAAAAAACTCAGAAAATTAGCCATAGCTCTTTTATTTTTTATAATAGCTATGCTTATAATAAGTATTATATCTTTGGAAAGCTCAAAAAATGGCCGATTTTATAAGGCCACAGCCAACTATGATTTACATTTAAAAAAAAACAAGTTTATGTCATATCTCAAAAATCACAAACAACAAAAAAAATTAGATAAAATTATCTTATTAACCCTAATATTATCTACAATTTGTAGCTCTACAGTTTTTCTGTATAATCAGAAATAACGGAGCTACAGAGATCTGATGAAATAGCAAAAAAATCACTCTTCAAAATATCTAGTGAGCCATGAACTTTTTTAAAAATCCAAAAGGGGTATTAGATTGAGCATTCAAAACCGCAATTCTTTCCCCATTTAACCTTTGTTCTAGCTCTGCTAGTTTCCGAGATCCCCATAGTTGTCATCGAAAAAAACTCACCTGTATGTACTGCATGCGACAAAGAAAATTAGCGGTGGAATTACACACATTCAACGTCATAGCAAAACAACCTTGCATATTAGAAATCTAAAAAAATTAGAAAGAACTCCTAAAATTACTACATTCGTTTAAAACGAAGAGGGAAAAATTCGAGCAACAAAAATACAAGAGGCTGAATTAAAATGTGTTGCCTTCTTGCATGAGCATAGCCTACCTTTTTTACTTATGGTCCATTTGCCCAAACTTATCCAAAGATCAAAGGCAACCTTGATTATGAAACAGTGTTTTGGTCAAGAAGCCTTAAAAACTTAGTCAGACAAAATACAAAATTCTATTGCGTATTCACCGATTTTAGATGAAACAACAGATGTTGCAACAAGCAAATAATTAGTTCTTGTTATTAGATTTTACAATAACAAAGTACAGGTCAACTTTTTTGGATTGATAAAATTAAAAAATGTACTGCCGAAAACATCTACGATGTTACCATAAATAATTTAAAAAATAATAACATACCATTGAATAAAATGATTGGGCTAGCTGCTGACAATGCTAGCGTGATGATGGGAAATATAAAGGGGGTACAGGCACTTTTTAAGAAAGACATTCCAAATTTATTTTTAATGGGCTGTGTGTGCCATTCATTTCATTTATGTGCATCAGCTGCTGCGAATAAACTTCCTAAATCTGTAGAGGAGTTTGCTAGAGGGATCTACAATTTTTTTCAAATAGTAGCAATAGTTTAAATTTATTGAAAGAATGACAGAGCTTCTTGAATGAAAAACCTCATAAGATTTTGCGCCCTAGTCAATCGTGGTGGTTATCACTGCAGGTAATTAGAGCAAAAATGTTCTTTGTCAGAATGCATAGACTTATTGTGGTCTTGTGTGTGGCCTTGAAAAACTTTTTCATGGCTTCGTAGCTTTTCTGACACAGTTTTTGTTTTTTTTTATCAAATAGTAAGTAGTTAATGGAATTTTGGAGCACTAGAATTCCCTTCTGTTAGGTTTTCAAGATGCAGTATTATTTGAAAATTTCTGAGAAATCCCATATACAAAGTATATTTTACCTTTTTGTCTTACATTTTGGATTTAGTTAATAGATTAAATCTAGAATTCCAAAGTGAAAAATGCAAAATATACGTTTTAAAAGACAGAATAAATAGTTTGTATAAAACTATTTTAAGTTTTTTTTTTAAGATTACCTGGAAAATACATCAATAGAAAAAGTTGATGTAAAAAATCCATGATATTTCCTTGCTTTGGAATACATTTCTTTTGGGGCAAAAGTCGAAATTCTCCTTTCCTCCGGCACCATAAATTCCAACGAAGTATACAATTTTCAATTACGCGTTCTAGCATTTTGAGTGGTATTTGGCCAATGACTCGAGTAGTATTGGCCTCCAATGCCTCAATCGTAGCCGGTTTATCCATGTAGACTTTAGACTTTATGTAGCCCCAAAGAAAAAAGTCTACAGGTGTGATGTCACATGATCTAGGCGGCCAATTCACTGGTCCGAAGCATGAAATGAACTGTTCGCCGAATCGTTCTCGCAGTAAAGCCATCGTTTCACGGGCTGTAGCGCCATCTTGTTGGAACCAAATGTGGTCGAGGACACGGTCTTCAATTTGAGGTACCAATAATTCGTTATTATAGCGCGATAACGGTCGCCATTCACAGTAACATTCCGGCCGGCCTCTGTTTTGATGAAATATGGACCGATTATTCCACCGGCCCATAAACCACACCAAACAGTTGTTTTGTCCGGATGTAATGGCAGCTCTTGAACCTCTTCGGGTTGCTCGTCAGCCCAAATGCGGGAATTTTGTTTGTTCACGTATCCATTAAGCCAGAAATGAGCCTTATCCGTGAATAAAATTTTTGTCGAAAACCGTGGATCTTCTGCAAGCTTATCAAGAGCCCAACGACTGAAACGGAAACGATTCGGAAGGTCGGTCGGCTTCAGTTCCTGCACTAGTTGGATTTTATAGGCCTTTAAACTAAGATCTTTACGTAAAATGCGCCAAGTTGTTGCATAGGACAAGCCGAGCTGTTGAGAACGGCGACGAATTGATTCTTGACGGTCTTCGCGTACACTCTCCGCTACTGCCGCTATATTTACTTCATTACGTGCTGAATGTGGTCTATTTGTCGCATATTATCCAATAATGAAAATTGGGTTTCCAATTTATCGATGGTATAGCGAATTGTGCGTTCGGTGGGCCGATTATGTGGACCATAAGTTGCTCTAAGCGCACGATACACATTCCTCGTAGAACGCCCATTTTCGTAATAGAGCTGAATAATTTGTAGACGCTGCGCCGGGCTAAGTCTTTCGATTATGATATGTCAGACAATACTGAACAAGAATGACACGTCGGCTGACACGGCGCATGTGCGATCTGTCATTAAATCCCCATCACAAAAAGTACCTCTAAATGAATCACCCATTACAACTAGTGACCGACGTTGAAAAATTGGAGTTTGAGTGGAGATTTTTATCGGATTGTGAGAAAATTCAATTATATAAACGGTTAGATTTTGAAGATTGTTGGGAGAAATTTTCCAAGTAAAAAACATCTGCGACGAAGTAATGTTTCCAAATTGGTGAAAGGCATACTTTGTTTGCCACACTCATCCGCTGCTGCCGAGAGGCAATTTTCTCAATAAAATTTAATAAAAACTAAATTAAGGAACAGATTCAATGGCAATAGTTGTAATTCAATTTTGCATGCTAAAAACATGTTAAACGAACAAACATCTTCTACATGGACGCTTTCAAGAGAACTATTAAACCAAAATGTGCAATTTAGGGTACAATAGTGATATGAGTTGTTGTTTTTATTTTTCTGTTGTTTTTTTAATAAATAAATTCTATAACAATTTAATTTTGACCATTATTTCATATTTGGTGAATTTGATCAAAGGTGATCTAATAAGGTCCTCTATAGGAATAGATCATAAATTGATCATTGGTGTCTGTCATATTGATAAAAAAGAACGATACCTAATAACTTTTTTGTAAGTGAACCACACGACTAATAGATAATGGAAGCCTACGTAAATTTGTCGATAAAAACGAACCTCGGCTAGGCAACAAAACTACGGGAGCGGCGCATGCGCATTAGTCACGTCCACAGAATTAACGAACTGTCACGTCACCACAGAACCATTTCTGTGGCCGCGATGCGCATACGTACATTTCGTTAGTTATCATTCATAAACGATTAATCAATTTTCTATAACCATTTATAAAACGTTTACTCGTAAAAATATTCCATATAATCTATTAGGGACATTTTAAATCTATTACGAAATGACCACCCCATTTATTCCTGAAAAAAGGTTTGCTGGGCTACACTGCTCAAAACAAAAGAAACAAACACATCAGACCTTCACCGGTGACAGATACCACCTATAAACGCAAGTTGTGCGTATAGAGCAATAACTGTGCTGGGCAGTTAAGGAATCGAATGTTACAGTTTTTGTACATTTTTCTAGTAGCCACTGACAAGTTTGACCAGATTGAACACAAATTTTTAATTTCGGGACACAGTTTCTCTGCTTCAAATCGTGACTTTGTGTCAAAAAATGTATTGTTACTGCAAGACCGACCCACCCCTTCAAGGTACTGGACATGGGAGAATTTTTTTGACAGCGCCTCTTCCAAATACATTGACACCTCCAAGCTTGGTATTTGCCAATCTTTTTTTTTCGACAAAAAGACCTTGAAGCTATGTTAGAGTACTGGACTAAGGAGAACAAAGAGTTTTTCAGAAACATTGAGTGCCTAAAACTGATATAGATCATGGAGGTAGATCATTTCCATGACCATAACTTGGCACTTAGGTCTGTGGCGACCCTCGCTGGTGTGGCGATCCTCGCCACAACAATGAAGATTTGGCCGGTTACAAAAATAACAAAATATTTTAGTAACTAAGTAAACAGTTGTAAAATCAGTTTAATAAAATTTGTCAAATCGACAACATCGTTATTATTTTAAGTGGAGTTCGTGCTTATTCTCCAGCACCAACAAACTCTATAGTGGTGACCCCGACTTACGAACCATGACGGACCCCGTGCCAACTGATCCTGCAGGCGTCTTCAGAGTTGCAGTTCATCTCCCACCCTTCTGGCCTGATAAACCTGCGCTTTGGTTCGCACAGGCAGAAGCTCAATTCGAGATCTCTCGTGTAACTCTGGATACAACGAAGTTCAATTACGTAATCTCCCAGTTGGATCATAGGTATGCTGCTGAAGTGGAGGACATTATCACCTCTCCCCCACCCGCCGATCGATACATCAAACTTAAATCAGAACTCATCCGCCGTGTATCAGCTTCCAGAGAACAACAAATACGTCAATTACTTACTCAAGCTAACATTGGTGATAGGAAACCGTCACAATTTCTCCGATATCTTCGAAGTCTTGCTGGTACTGAGACCGTCCCGGACACGCTTCTACGAACTCTGTGGATCGGCCACTTGCCCCAGCATGTTCAAGTAGTCATCGCCACTCAGCAAAATGCGCCTTTGGAATCCATCGCTGAACTAGCGGATAAAGTGCTTGAAATTGTCCCGCATCACCAGGTTGCTGCTGTAGCCCCTGCCTCCTCATCAATGGAGATGACAAACCTCGTACAAAGAATCGAAGATCTTTCGCGCCAAGTTGCTGTTCTTTCTGCTCGTCGTACCAACCGCAGATCTCGTTCCAGCAGTCGCCATCAAGATGAACCCAGGTCATCCTCAACAGAAAATTCGCCGTTTTGCTGGTACCATCGTCGGTATGGTAAGAAAGCACAGAAATGCACCACCCCATGCAGCTTTGTACCCCCAAACGCCCACAGCAGTCAGTAGTTGGGACGACGTCTGACTGCCAACCATCTTCACTTCGCCTCTTCATCATTGATCTGATCTCCAAGCATCGTTTTCTCTTGGACACTGGCTCTGATTTGACTGTCTACCCCAGAAAGCTTATGAGGAACCGTCTCCAGCGTGCAAACTACGACCTCGCCGCAGCCAACAACTCTACGATTGCGACTTACGGTACCATGCTTCTCAAGCTCGATTTTGGACTTTGCCGGAACTTTCAGTGGCGCTTTGTCATAGCGGATGTTGCAGAACCTATTCTGGGTGCTGATTTCCTTGCCCATTACCACCTGCTTCCGGATGTTAAGCTTGCTAAACTTATCGATGCCGTTACTGGTCTCTCTGTTACAGGGCGACGTGCCTACTGTGGCTAGTCCAGCATAAAGACCATTGCAGACAACTCACCGTTTCGTAATCTTCTAGATGAGTTTCCAGACATCACTCGCCCGCCCGGTGTACCCAGACAAATACGCCATACCACGCTACACCACATCAGAACCACTCCAGGTCCACCAGTCTTCTGTCGAGCTCGTGTAGCTATGGATTGGTTGGTTGTCGAATAATCACTCCATATTTCCCAAATTACTCTCGTATATTCTTATATGTGTACATGTTGACTGATATAACTATATTGCTCCATATGCCTAGCTAATAAGCCCGATGACCCCAATATGATGGGTCAGCAGTATTTAAGTATACACTATTCTACTTACTTACAAATCATAACAAACTACTGCTACACCTCTCCCTTTGGAAAGAATGGACCCCATTCTGGCCAGTAATGGGGAACATTCTGTAAATCTAACCAGAAATGTAATATTAAAACTTAAAACAAATTCAAGATGCAGCAGCAATTTAAATAATTTATAATTTGCCAAATAGACAAAACACAAAACCTATTGTATAAAGACTAACCTACGCTATACTATCATGACCTTAACCTAGTGATACCTGATACCTAGTAAAGCGCGCGCTCTAGAGTTATTTAATACCTAAGCACATTATTCGTATTCGTAATACTATGAGATAATAATAAACATAACAGTAAACAAATAAGTAGAAAGTAGGTAACAAATTAAGCAGAATTATATGGTTGAATTCTATTTTTATGAATGATAATTTGTTTACCATCTTTGTCTAACAATTTACAATTAACTCCCTCGGTAGTTACAACAACAAAAGGTCCACGATACCAAGGATCAAACTTAGTTCTGTTTTCATTAGAGATTGTTACTTTATCTCCCGGTTTTAATCTTGATTCCTCAGTCTTTTCGTCGTACCTTTGCTTTCGTTTTAATTTGGCTTGTTGTAAATATTTTGCTGTTTGGTTGTGGGCTAGTTGTAGTCTATAGCGTAATTCCTGATCGTACGCTTCGAGGTTATATAAAGGTTCAACCCTTGATCCAAGTAGAGTCTCAGGCAGTTTTACCTTCTTGCCAAATATCAATTCGAAAGGAGTGTAGTTATGGTATGAGCTGGGAGTAGTATTGTAACAAAATGTATAATATTTTACCCAATTTTCCCAATCTCCTGGTGAATCATTTATATACATTCTGATATACTCATTGAATACTCGATGATTTCTCTCGCAACCACCTATTGTTTGACTGTGGTACGGTGTGGACGTTTTATGAGTAATCTTCAGCAACTTACACATATTTTCGAATAGTTGATTTTTATATTCCGTTCCCATGTCGGTTCTTATTTCAGCCATAGGACCATATATCAGAATAAAATTTTCTACTATAGCCTTTGCTACTGTTGCCGCCGATTTATCTGGTATAGGAATTATAACAACATATTTGGTCAGCTCACACTGAATTGTTACAGCGTATGTGTTGCCATTATTACTTTTCATGAACGGTCCGATAGTATCGATTGAAACGATGTCAAACGATACCTGTGGTGTTGGGGTAATTACCATAGGTTCTTTAGTTCTTATTTTTATCTTATTTAGTTGACATTGTTGACAGTTCTTTACATAATTAGCTACGTCACGGGACATATTTTTCCATTTGTAGTACATTCTTAATCTTTTCAGAAGACGCTTTTGTCCGCAATGTCCGCCAGTTATTGGATCATCATGAAATTTTGAAACTAGTTTCTTTTTCTCCTCCTGTTGGGTGACTAATGTCGGTTCATCATATATAATAATATTTAGCGATTTTAATATATTTTGCCCTTTTTCTTTGAATTCTTCTTTGGTGCACCATTGAAATATTTCACTATCCATTCTTAATTTTACAGACTTAAAACCACTATCATTCGCTATAGTTTGAAGCTGAGACATTATGTCCTCTAATGGAATAATGCCATTAATGATTGTGATTGTCTTTTGAGCGCTCACTCTTTTTTTATATACCAACATTATCCTTAGACTTGCTGGTTTTATTTGAATAATTAATGTAGGAATTTTAAGTAATTCACTTCCTTTGCTTAGAGATTCATAAACTTTGCAACTGGGTGGTGATGTAATATTTTCACCATTTTCTGTTTTATTTTCGACTTTTCGAGTCATAGAACGCGTTACTGCCAAAATTTGAGCAGCGTTTCTATGAATATCCTTTAATTCGTTTATACTTATTCGTGATAATGCATCTGCGCCGACATTTTGTTTACCTTTTATGTACTCTACCTCAAAAGAAAATTCTTCAAGGTCTAAACGCATTCTTGTTAGCTTAGATGCTGGGTTTTTCATAGCAAATAAATATACTAACGGCTTGTGATCTGATCTTACTAAAAATGTTGTCCCATATAGGTATGGCCGAAAGTAGGTAATCGCCCAATGAATTGCCGCCAATTCTTTTTCTATGATAGATTTGTGGCTTTCTCCTTTAGTGAATGAGCGGGATGCATATGCAATTGGTAGGTCATTACCGTCAAAATCTTGCGATAAAATTGCTCCGCACGCTTCCTTAGACGCGTCTGTTGTTAGGATGAACTGCTTGCTAAAATCCGGGTATTGAAGGATCTTTGGAGTTATCAGTGATCTTTTTAGTATTTCAAATGACATTTGACATTCATCTGTCCATGAAAATGTAGATTTTTTCCTAGATAATCTATTAAGTGGAGCGCTGATCTCAGCAAAATTAGGTATAAATCTCCTGTAATAATTACAAAAAGCTACAAAACGTTTCACAGCGTCAGCATTTACTGGTACTGGATAACTATCTATGATGTCGTATTTTGAATCATCTGGAAGGATTCCTTTATCCGTGATTTTATGACCCAAATATGTCACTTCTTTGTGAAAAAAACGACACTTTGTCGGATTTAATTTTAAATTAAATTTTCTACATGTTTCGAAAACTTTTCGCAGATTATCTAAATGATGTTTTTCTGAGCATCCTATTACTATCAGGTCGTCCATGTATAAAAAAGCTCGTTCGGGTGTGACACCTGCAAAAGCCATTGTCATCATTCTCTGAAAGCTATTGGGGCTAACTGCTAATCCAAATGGTAATCGGTTGAATCGAAATGATCCCTTGTCGGTACTGAAAGATGTGGGATCTCTGGAATCTTTTTCCAGAGGAATCTGGTGAAAACCGGAAATTAAATCTAACACGGAGAACCATTTAGCCCTTCCAAGTTGGTCTAATATGTCGTCAATTCTTGGAAGTGGAAACTTATCTGCTACCAGTTTTTTATTCAATTGTCTAAAGTCTATGACTAGACGCCATCTCTTGTCGCCATTCTCCGACTTTTTTGGTACTAATAGGACAGGGTTATTGTATTCCGAACATGACGGTTCTATGATATCGTTCTGAAGCATATTATCTACCTGACGATCAATTTCTTCTTTCTGTGTTTTTGGAATTCTATAGTTCTTAATATACACCGGAGTCCTGTCTAGAAGTTTAAGTTTTTGTGAATAAAAATTGTTAGTTGTAATTTTTTGGTCTTTTAATGCAAAAATGTCTTCAAACTCACTGCAGAGATTTAGTACATCGTCTTTCACAAACGTGGGTATATTTTGATTTAATTCTGACAATAAATTCGATTTTTTATTAATCCTTTCATTTGTAATGGTATAGATGTTATACATATCTATATTTACAGTGTCAACTTGTGGTTCGGTTATTCGCACAGTTTCGAAATTTGTGTTTATAATCTGCACAAATGGAGAGTGTTTTGATACTATTGACCTTGCGATAAACACACCTGGTGCTATTTGTTTATTTAGCACCACGACGTCCTGACTAATGTTTTTTAATTTGCTTAGTTGTCTAACTATTTCGCATCGAGGTGGAATAATTAAAACGTCTTTTTCTGGACTGTCGTAAATAGGAATAGATATTTCTCCATGGTTGAATTTTAGTGTCATAGTCCAATAATCGTAATCCAGTAAACATCTGTACTTTTTTATAAAGTCTTTGCCTAATATTGCATCTGTAGGAATAGGAAAATGTCCATCTACAACTTGGAAAGAATGTTTTATAACACAGTCATCTATAAAAATGTTTGTGGATGTGGAACCAAGGGATTTGGTTATTCCATTCGTAATTCCTTTAAGAATGCTTGCGTTATATGAATGAACTAACTGATTTGAATTGATCTTATTTCTTTTAAAAATTGATACGTCTGCGCCTGTGTCTACCAGAAAAGTTATTGTTTCACTGCCGGTCATTTCTGTTCTAAGAATAACAAAATTTGAAAATGTGAGATCGAAATGAAAATTTCCCCCAACGACTGGAGGTTCTGTCCGTTTCCCGAATTTTGACGTTCGTTTTCTGTCTCCTGTCGATTGGTGTACGTTCGGACATATCTTTGGTTTCCTCGATTATAATTATTTTGTCCATATCCTCTACTACCTCTATTATTATAACTGTAGGTCCTTGTCTGATCATTCGTACCATTTCGGTAATATCCTCGATTTTGATTTTGCCGTCCATTATTATGGTAATTGTAATTTGGCGTTTGTCCTCTACCGCGTCCACGTCCACGGTAGTTAGAATTTCCTCTAGTATGAGTGTAAAAAATATTTGTTGTTGGTGGATCACTTCCGGTACTAACATTCACAAACTTTGTGAGCGCTTCTTGGCTCGTTGAAAATGTACCAGCCTACATTATGAAGCGTACTCTTTCCGAGCTGGCATTTTTACTTAGAGCCCTTACTGCTGTATCAGTGACATAACCAGATGCTACCGTAGGAGGGACTCCTTCAGCAATATATGCTCTTTTCAATGACGAAGTTAGGGCTTCTACCTCCGCCACATATTTTGCCGCTTCCTTGGCGTTTTGCCGTAGCGCTAATAATTTTGCTGTGACTAACTTTGAGCTTTCCCTTTTTATGCCCTCTCGTAATTTTGTGACAATTGTTTCCAAATCGTCGTCATCACTAATCAAATCACGTGCTTTCCCCGTTAATTTAGTTTTAACGAAAGCTACAGAATTTTCTGCATGTCCATTAGAATTCGCCTTTAACAGGGACAATGCATCAAGGAACGCTTGCAATTTGTCCACTTCGCCGTCGAAACTATTTGGACGAATTCGACTTGCAAAATTAAAAAATTCCGCTGCTGTCATAGCCATATTGTCTTTGAGTTCAGGCGAGCTAGATTTTAGAGAATCAAAATTTTCCTGAACGTTGCTATTAGTGTCCTCTTTCTCTACAATTTGTTCCAAGGATACCTCTGGTATTTCGTAATTGACGTCCAATACATTGAAAGATTTTACAACCTTATCCTTAATAAAAATATAAATTTGGTTCACAACAGCACGCTGACTTTCATTTAAAATTGGCCAAAAATTTCCTATCAATTTAACCGTTTTATTATACCGTTGGAGTAACTCATCTCTAACTTCATCTCTAACCGATTGACCCTTAGGTACCTCTTTTTTTAAAACTCTTTTTGATATTGTTACAACCTCGGTTTTTATATCATTTAAAATTTGTTCCAATTCTGCCCAACGTATCATTAAATAATAAAAATATATATACCCAAATTAACATATACAAATTTACAATATTAGCAATATAATGTTTAAATAATATGGCCTATTAAAAATTGCCGATGCCTAACAAAAAGAACATAAAGTTTATAAAGCGCTTGCTATTGCAATTGAAAAAAAAACGCTAATATTGCTTACTGTTGCTGTCCATTGAACGTTGGCCTGGTGCCGCTGCGGTCAACCACCTACATAAAGGTTGATGCACAAAACCACACTTTCACAACTCACAACACCACATCTTAACTTTTACGCCGTAAAAATTTCCACTTTGTCGTATAATCCAAAACTAGATTGTCCGTTGCTTCCATTACGCTACATCCATGGCCAGAGTTTCCAGCATTCTGCTCTTGCCCAACTCCTTCTTGAGTCCTCTGCGGTAAGCTCTCCTTATCTGTAGAATTACCATTACCACTACAGCTATCGTTATTACGTACATTAAAATATGTAAATCAAGTGGCACATTCACTGCTTTCTCCTGCACAATAAAATTTGAGTTTACCACCCCAGTGTCGGTAACCTCGGCTTCCTTCGATACCGTTTTACCCATGATGCCTCATTTCAGTGATCCATTAACAGCATCCATTACCATTGGCAGGGTTTCGCAGGGCTGGCAGGGTTGGCAGGGTTTCGCAGGGCTGGCAGGGTTGGCAGGGTTTCGCAGGGCTGGCAGGGTTGGCAGGGTTTCGCAGGGCTGGCAGGGTTGGCAGGGTTTCGCAGGGCTGGCACGGTTGGCAGGGTTTCGCAGGGCTGGCACGGTTGGCAGGGTCGCCATGTAGCTATGGATTGGTTGGTTGTCGAATAATCACTCCATATTTCCCAAATTACTCTCGTATATTCTTATATGTGTACATGTTGACTGATATAACTATATTGCTCCATATGCCTAGCTAATAAGCCCGATGACCCCAATATGATGGGTCAGCAGTATTTAAGTATACACTATTCTACTTACTTACAAATCATAACAAACTACTGCTACCATTATTATGGTATATTATGACCCCAATATGATGGGTCAGCAGTATTTAAGTATACACTATTCTACTTACTTACAAATCATAACAAACTACTGCTACACTCGCCGACTAGCTCCGGACCGCCTCTGCATCGCGAAGACCGAGTTTGAAGCTATGGTTCGCGAGGGCACAGCGCGTCGCTCTGAGAGTTCATGGGCGTCTCCTCTCCACCTGGTACCTAAGAAGGACAACAGCTGGCGACCCTGCGGGGATTACCGATCTCTTAATGCACGGACAGTCGTAGACAGGTATCCCATTCGCCACCTTCTAGATTTCTCGCACGCTCTCTCCGGCTGCACGTTTTTCAGCGTGATTGACTGTGCAAAAGCTTTCACTCAGATTCCAGTCTCCCCAGAAGATGTGCCCAAGACCGCCATCATCACCCCGTTTGGCCTGTTCGAGTTCATCTTTATGACTTTCGGCCTGCGCAATGCCGCGCAAACATGGCAGCGTTTCATAGACCACGTCCTACAAGACCTACCATTCTGCTTTGCCTACCTGGACGACATTCTTGTGTTTTCCAAATCTGAAGAAGAGCACAGAGACCACTTGCGCACGCTGGTTGGCCGTCTCAACGAACACGGCATCATTATAAACCTAAAGAAGTGCGTGCTGGGATCCGACGACGTCATCTTCCTGGGCTACTCCGTATCAGCTACCGGTTGTCGACCTCTGCCCGACAAAGTTGCTGCCATCGAGACTTTTCCGCGACCTACTACTGTTCGTCAGCTTCGAAGGTTCCTAGGCATGGTAAATTTCTATAGCCACCATCTTCCTCACGCTGCTGCTGCCCAGGCACCTCTCCACGCTATCCTCTCTGGTCCAAAAGTAAAAGGTTCACATCCCATCACTTGGACTGCAGTTTTAGATAGAGTCTTCAAGGATTGCAAGGCCGCCCTGTCAAATGCTACTCTACTGGCCCATCCAGATGTTTCGGCGTCCTTGGCCCTTGTCGTCGATGCCAGTCAACAAGCCATTGGTGCGGCACTCCAACAGAAAACCCCGACTTGGCAGCCGCTCGCCTTTTTCTCGAAGAACCTCAGTCCCTCGCAGCAAAAATGGAGTGCTTACGATCGCGAGCTCCTAGCCGTCTACGAAGCCGTTAAGCATTTTCTACCAATGTTGGAGGCACGCAACTTTACCATCTTCACGGATCACAAACCATTGATATTCGCCTTCATACAGAAGAAAGAAAAGTTTTCTCCTCACCAGTTTAATCATTTAGATTTTATTTCGCAGTTTACTACCGACATCCGACATATCGGAAAAGACAACGTGGTCGCTGATGCCCTGTCACGAATAGACGTTGTCACCGCTCCTCTGGACTTCTCTGCACTCGCCCGCTCTCAGGAGGAGGACGAGGAACTTCACGATCTCTTGGATCACGGCTCCTCTCTCCGGCTCGAGAAGTTTCCCATCCCTGGTGGTGACTCATCAATCTTCTGCGACGTTAGCGGTACCCGACCTCGTCCATATCTTACACCTTCCTTCCGGCGTCAAGCTTTCGATAGCCTGCATCAACTTAGTCATCCAGGCACCAACGCATCTCGCCGCCTTGTATCTCAGCGCTTCATCTGGCCGTCCCTGAATAAGAACTGTCGCGATTGGGCTCGTTCCTGCATCCAGTGCCAGCGCAGCAAGGTATCCCGTCATGTTTCTACGCCACTAGGTGACTATGCTGTTCCTCCGATCCGTTTCGCCCATGTGCACATTGACTTGATAGGCCCACTTCCTTCTTCAAACGGATTTCGCTCCTGCTTGACAGCCGTGGATCGTTATACTCGCTGGCCAGAAGCCGCACCTTTGCAAGATATCTCCGCCGAAACCGTCGCTAAGGCTCTTCTGGCTACCTGGATTTCCCGCTTCGGTTGTCCACTTCGCATCACTTCTGACAGAGGACGACAGTTTGAGTCTCAACTTTTCAAATCACTTGCTAATTTGTGTGGTATTTCTTTATCTAGAACGACGAGTTATCACCCCCAAAGCAATGGTATGGTAGAGCGTTGGCATCGCAGTTTGAAGGCCGCCATCATGTGCCACGAAGACCCGTCCTGGACAGACTCGCTGTCCTTGGTTCTTCTCGGCCTGCGCTCCGCTTGGAAGGCGGATATCAGGTCATCTGTCGCCGAGCTGGTTTATGGTGAACCACTGCGCGTTCCTGGCGAGTTCCTCTCCCCGTCGCCCTCTTCCCTAGAGTCTTCAGACTTCGTGGAACACCTGAGGGGTCTTATGTCTAGACTCCGTCCCGTCCCAGCATCAAGACATGCTTCACCCGGTGTCTTCATCTACCGTGATCTGGCTACCTGCACCCACGTCATGTTACGTACCGACGCCCTCCGCACCTCCATGCAGCCCCCATATACTGGACCCTACCTAGTGCTGTCCCGAGCTGACAAGACCTTCGACATCATGGTCCAGGGCAAGCGATCCACAGTGTCGTTGGACCGGCTTAAGCCCGCTTACTACCTAGCCGACCAGAATAAGTCTCCTCCGTCCAAGAACAAGAACCAATCATTGTCGACTCCATCTTCACTGAGTTCTACACATCCAGATGGTAGCACCAAGTCTTTATCTCCATGTCCTCTAACGAACAACTCTCGCCCTACAGTCGTCACACGTTCAGGCCGACGTGTTCGTTTCACTGAGTTCTACAAGGCGTAGCAACTCACTCCGCAGGGGGATGGTGTGGCGATCCTCGCCACAACAATGAAGATTTGGCCGGTTACAAAAATAACAAAATATTTTAGTAACTAAGTAAACAGTTGTAAAATCAGTTTAATAAAATTTGTCAAATCGACAACATAGTTATTTTTTTAAGTGGAGTTCGTGCTTATTCTCCAGCACCAACAAACTCCATAGGTCCTCTGCATTTTCAATGTGACTTTTTGCAAAACTATGCATTTTTCTTTAATTTGTTTATGTAACATTTTAAATTTTTACGTAGAAATAAACATTTATGTTAGCTTTCTCTGAAGACCACTTTTTCTTATTGTGAACCTCGTGAGAAGAATCTTATACCTACACCTGAAAATCTAAATTTTTTAAAATCTCTTTGGTACAATGTCGTTAACACCTCAAGTGTTCGACGTGTATCGCTCACCAAAACCCGATGAATCAATTCAAAGATTGGAGACACGTACTTATTGCCCTTTTGTCTTTCATGAATAACGATATTGTGGAAATAACTATCAATCAAGGTGATGCAGCGATATTTATTAAAGGAAAATAGAGAAAACAGACGGAACAGGGTCTTGCAGCCTTGTCAATAATGGTGCTGCTTTTTTCTTTGAATAAAATATTGTAAATAAAATGTTAAAGAAATGGAATCTGTTGGAGATCCTGGAATCCTGAGCTCAATTAGAGCAGATTTGTGTTACACTCTTAATGATAATATACAGGGTGTAAATGAATAAGTGCGAAAAAATTTAAGTGGTGAATCTTTGAGTGATTCTAAGACGAAAAGTTTACATAGACATAGGTCCGGTAATGCTTCCTTTTCAAGATACAGGGAGTCAAACCCTTCTTAAAAAATCGCTTTTTCGTAAATATCTTAATAATCCTATAGCCGAATTTGTTGAAATTTGGCAGTGTTATTTATGGTAGAAAGAGGCTAATTTAGCCCGTACTGGATTAAAATTATTAAGTACAGTGGCGTCCCGAGGGCACCTTAACCAATAATTTTGTAAAAAAAATGTGCGCCACTGACTTTTTTTTAAACTTATATTTTTTTGCATTCAGCAACTAAAAATACAACTTTTTTTGTCTCCTTAATTATTCTCGTATCTCGCTTCGTTTTTGAAAAAAAAAATAAAAATCACTTTATTGCATGTTTCCGGGACAACATAATAAAAAATTAAAACTACCAATTAACAAAAACTAGGGTATACCCGATATTTTTTCCATATTAATAGTTTATTCTAGTCTTAAAAATTGCTATAAACGGTTATGCTAGCTATAAATTTTTTTTGTTTTATTATAATAATTATTAAAAAATGTTTGACACCCTGAAAACGAAGCAATAGCGGACCTATGTTTATATAGACTTTTGGCGTTGACTGACGTATTAATAAAGACTGCTCACGGCTGTCATGTTTGACAGTTCTTTGGCTTACCATGCGCTTCCCGGAGACAAAAATACAATGCGAAATACATTGTTGCCCATAAGCGCCATATATTTTCCAGGAAATGAAGCTGAGAAGTCTTGTTAATACGTCAGTCAACGCTTTTGGTCTTAGAGTCACTCAAAGATTCACCCTTGAATTTTTTCGCACTTATTCGTTTACACCCTGTATATAACTTCGAGTTGAACCTATCCAGAAAATTTTTGAACAATGATGGTTCATTCAGCTTAAGAATCCCTCTTAAGCACTAATTTGGCATATCACGATGCGAGACCACGACGATTGCTTTTTAAAAACAATTTATTATAAGAACGGAGCACAACATTTGAAAACTGTTGGTTATACAAAATCATGTTTCAGTGTAGTTTCTGGAACTACTTCCTCTCGTGGGAACGTAACTCCTTCATCCCTTAACAACAAGGGTTTTTATCAAAAACGACCAATGTCATTTTTTTTATTTTTGAACTGTTGGCAGCCTATATGCGAAAAAGTCATTCTCATCTGCTCACAATTTGCTAGGTCATAATCTGCCAAAGTCACTGTGTAGCGGTGTCACAAGGGCGATTTTAAATCGTTGGAGGGACAGGGAATCGTTTGGCCACTTTGCTCGGCATTCACTTTGTTGCACCCCTGTTTTGTTTGGTATTCGCCCAGAAAACGCTCACAGGTGACGCGAGATTGATCGCTGCCGCTTGAGAGCTGTCGTTCTTTGTTCATTTTCCGGAGGTCCTGATCTGAATGTTGTTGGAAGATTATTTCTCGTATTGTTTTGGTCTGATTGACAGGTTAAGGTTATGATAGTCGTTTGACGCTGTTGACGTTGTTTTGACATTCTGGTAGAATTGACTATTTTGAACTTCGACATTGTTGACGCAGTTTTTGATGATTTGTGGTGTCTACTATTTCCGTTTCCGGCTACGTGAGAGGGGAGTAATCGCGTGGACGTTGGACTCCAATTCATTCGGTCGTTGGCAGTTGAATTGAAAAGGTCGTTTACTGGTGGCTTGTAAGTGGAAGTGATTTTTAGTAAGTCGCCATTTGGAATTGTTGGTGAACCTTAAAAGGAGTTGAATCGCTGGATCCACTAAAGGAACAACCAACATTGAAGACATTTGGAATACTGGTAGTTGTTGCAGTTTTGGTTCTTCGGGGTTCCGCCAGTTTATGGGAGATAGATAGCTACCCACGACTTATTACTGTGCCGTTTTATTTTTCCATCCGACTGAATCACCCTCATCTGAACTAGAACTAGGTTTTTGAGCGTCCATCACAATCTCAGGGTCATTTGATTGGGTCATCTTGGAGATTTTGCATAGTAACCGCGAAGATTAATTGGAGTCAAGCACGAAGGCCAGAGGTAAGTTTTCTTGGACGACCTTGTGAGGTGTTTGACGGGATATTTTTGTTTCAGGGTTTTTTTGTGGACCAGTTTTTTGTGTGTTGGACATGTGTTTGCTTAGGACCCGTGTTATCTTTTGGAGCTTGGACACCAACACCCAAAGCCAGCTCATATTATTTTCTTTTGGAATATGGAGTGTGGTCAACGACAGCGGAGACCCACCTGTATATATCTTTTTGAGAACGTCGCATGTTACCATCTGACCGTTTTGAAGTGTCATATAAAATTACTGGAGGACATCGTGGTTTGGAAGTCCCAGCGACAGCTAAGTCTCGCTATATTATTTTACTTGTATTTTTATTGTGCCCTAATTAGATAGCAGAATTCAGTACGTGTACAATTGAGAGCGTACGCTGTTGTCACACATCATTGCGTACGTTGTGTTTACTTTTGCGGACGTTGTAATTTGTAGTGAAGGTCGTGTTGTTACGGTTCACTTTTAATATTGGGTATTAGTAGATGAATAACTTCGAAAACTCATCACTAAGCTTTATTTTGCGTAAAACAGTTAAATCATTTCTCACAACCATTGACGATATTCTCCGATAGCAAATATATTTGTATTGCGCCCATGTCTTGCTGTCCTGCAAGTTAAGTTATATTTAGCTGATTTATCCACAGATATTAAGCTGGCTGCTTACCTTATAGCTTTCGATTGGTCCCCGGTCGTTGAGAAGGTCCTTTTGGCTTTTCAGGTTCAACAGGTAACCAGTCAGACACGAATAATAACAGCCCTTGGAGGTATGGTCCGGTTGATTGGCCTAAATGAGGAAGGATTTAATTAATGATTTATGTAAAACCAAAGTGGCATCACTTACCTTATTCCCATGGCATTTGTTGTTGATTTTCATATTTTGTTTGAGTCCTGTCCGTTCTGGCAGTTCTGCCTACCTTTCATTTCTGGCAGTTCGGTTTATATGTCATTTCTGCCCAACTTTTATAATTCTGGCATTTGATATTTATTTCTGTATACCTTTAATATTTCTGCAGAGAAACTAAAAGTAACTAGGCATTTTCCCTCCGTTTTGTAGTTGGTCGGTTAGAAAAAAAAAGGGGACTTAATTTTGAGGTGTCGAGCTGTCCACATGGGTGGATGATATATAGCAAAATTTGTTGGAATCCGAGGTACGTTCCGTCTTTTAAGGTGCCAACTAGTGCTAGGTTGGACCTTTGTGGCTTTAGGCTGATTTTTGTTGGGAACGGGTACCTATAGCCTTCGCAGATTTCACAGCTCCCACCTACACTAACCGAGAGGCCGCCTTACATCTTTAGGTAGGTTTTTAGTTTAATTAAATACCTTTGAGGTGTTTCCTGCTAGTATGGAGTCGAGTTAGCTATGCTTGCTTGTCGCCAAAGTGGTTATTTTATTTTAGGCCTCTTATTTCGCCTCTCATTCGTAAGTGAGCGATTCACCGGCTTCCTTATCACCGTCCCACAGTAGTGTGCATGTCCTGTCCTGCACGAGCTGCATGCTGGCCCACTACCCTTCATGGTCGAGTCCCCTGAGAGAGGACAGTAACTGATAATAATGGTTATGGTATAAGGCTAGATACACTTACCAGAGTGGACGCGGAGCCCAGTAGAAGACATCTGATAATTGAAAGCCAGATAAGCCTTAGGTTTAGTTTGACAAATCACGGTCCTGCCTGCCAGTATTAAATATAATTTGTGTTACCAGTGCTGATACACTCTTGCACTGAAACTATCGGGGTGTAGTCAGAATCATCAAAGCCCTACCCGTGGGTATTGTAATACGGCCCGACGGCTCGCCACCGATTAATGGTCAGGGGATTCAGTAGGGTTTAGTATCGTCACGGCCCCCAGGGCCCAGAGTTTCCAAATTATTGTATTTATTTGTGGTTACCTAACCCCTAGACCACAATTCATGAAGGCTTAATACGAAAGTACATAAATTATAAAAGGGGTAGGTTATCCCACCAAACGATTTCGGTCCGCATTCGGGGGTGCGTTCCTCACCGGCACTGGTTCACCCAGCAGCTAGACCAAACACAGACCTGCTCCCTACTCCTCCGCTCCTTTAGGTTTGGTTAAGTTAATTTCTAATAAAAGTTTTAAAGTGTTCTCTTGCTACCGCCCGAAATTGTGAATTATGCAGTTTGAAGTGTTAATTATAATATAAGTAGTTTGTCTAATCACTAGCGCTTTTATTCGTAACCGACGTACGGACACACCTGCCTCTCCCGCATCGAGGGGGTTATCGCTATCGTGTCGGATCCCAGGGTCACGTAGAGGCTGACGCGGGTGGCGCCCTCTCTTTTAACATTCAGGATACCGTTATACCGTTCTCCTCCCCAGACCCTCACGGCTGGGGCTAGCTGGCCTGCCTCAGATTGAATTTTGGGAATCCCGTTCTAGATTCACCACCCAACCTGCATTTGTAGATTAAGAAAAGAAAAAAAACAGTGTAACAGTGTGAACCGCACGTGTACACGTTTGGGGACTTAAACCGACTTGTTAAGAACCATTGCATACTTAAGTTTTAATACTGTACGAAGGGAAATTACATTGCAGCATAAGGGTGTGCGACTTTAAATTTGTTTATCAAGTAAAAATATAGTAGGCAAGTGAAATGAATATAAACTGTTGTCATAAACCACTTAGTAGAATATACAATCTAGGAAGACCTAGCTTTTCTTGTTTTTGGCTTAGTACGTGCGAGTATCGGCACGTTAAACAAAACAAGTGGCGCCCGTATTTTTTGGCAGTTTGCTATACTGTTAACCCAGCCCGTCTCCACTGTCTAAAAGCTGGCGGACGTGTTGTGATCGTAAAATCTGCTCAGGGAGGTAGCGAACATCTCTCGTGAGTCTTCGAGGTTTATTCTACATTATTTGTTTATTTATATGTTGTATTGTTTTTTAAAACGCCACAAGTAATACCTAGTGAGGTAAAAATACGACGTTTCATCATAAACAGCCTATGTCAGAGAGAATAATATCAAAAACAACCAATATCATTTGACCTTGGTCGTTTTTGCTTAGAATTTTAATAGTAAGCAGTTTCAATTGAACGGTCGATGCGTGTTCCTGCATTGTTAAAAAAGCCGCCGATTTCGATGTCAAGTGTGTTAAGAGATCCCAATTGTTCAGTACCATGGCCTAACAAGAGAAAAGAAAAGAGAGAAAATGTGGTGTTATAAAAAAACAAAAAGTTGCTGGTGAACCTCACGTAAACCATAAAGATATCGCTAAACCTGCGAGAATAACAGGGTTAAATTGCAGGCCAGTTTTTCAAGTGTTTAATATTACTTTTTGTTGTCATTTAATATGTCCATTATTTGATTGAATATAATTTTTTATATCCGAAAGTAAAAGTAAACGTAATGCCTACCTAACTGGGTACTTGCATGTACATACAGCGTATATAGTTTAGTAAAATGTTATTTATTTGTTGCAGATGCAATCGGTACCAATGCTACGAAAAAGTTGGAATTAACGAACGTAAAACCATGTTGGAGAAATTTAGCTCTGTCTTCAAAAAATGACCAAGATAGTTATGTTGGAGGTCTGATTTCCTTTAAAAATGTAAAGCAAAGGAGACCACGACGACGTAATCAAAACGATAATTACGATGGCCCTTGCTTTGATCATTCTGTTGCTTTTTACTATAAAGTTAGACTTAACGGACGGGAGGAACATATATGCCTTACAGCATTTTTGGGGTTGCACGGGATTACCAGGGGCCGAAGAATTCAGGATTCCATTAAAACGTCTGGGTTGCCTCCTTCCGACAGGCGTGGAAAGCACGACAACAGGCCTTCGAAAACGCCAAATGAGCTTTTGAATCTAATACGTCTGCATACTAAGTCTTTCAAAGGAAGACAATCTCATTATTCACGACGAGATAATCCCGATAAAGTGTATTTACCTGAAGAGCTGAGTGTTATGAAAATGCATAAAATGTTTGTGAAGTTACATGAAGTTAGAATTAATGTTTCATATCTGGTCTATTACAACGTCTTTAAAAATGACTTCAACATCACATTCGGTGTACCAAGAACTAACACTTGAGCCAATTGTGACGAACTTATTTTAAAAATTCAATCTGCCGATAATGCTGGTATTAAAAATCAACTTATGATTGAAAAAGGACTTCACCTGCGAAAAGCTGAAAAGTTCACTCTGTTAAAACGACATTACAAATCAGAAGCAAGAGCTGGTAGATGCATGGCCATATCGTTCGATTTTCAACAAAATCTTCCTTTGCCACATATAAAAACTAGTGATGTCTTTTTTAAAAGTCAGCTTTGGTACTATGTGTTTAGAGTACATGACTTGGCTGACGATTCAACTTCTATGTATGTTTACACAAAAGATATTGCAAAAAGGTGCTAATGATGTCATGTCTATGATTCTAAATTACCTCAATCATAACGATACATTACACAGTTATATTTAGTGATGGTCGTTCTGGTCAGAACAAAAATCACGTGATGGTATATTTTCAGTACATGTTGGTACATGTTTTCAAGCTCTTTAAAAAGATAACTCACAAATTTCTTATAATTGATCCCAATTTCCCAATTGATCAAGATTTTACACTTATAGAGAAAAAGAAGAGACTAAACAGTCCAGAGGTTCCAAAGGATTGGAATTTATTAATAGAAAAGCCACCTCCGTTTGTCGTCGTTAATATGACTCAGGATATGGTTTTTTGTCATTCAATATGCATGTTCTCCTTATTTCTTGAAAAGCCCAAGACCAAGTTTAAGCCTGAGAAAAGCTCGTTTTATTGAGGTATCTGCTGATTCTCCATATATTAGAACATATTAGACTGAATATGCAGTTAGGAATGAACACATTTTGAAGGACTGTATAGATTTAATACCAACAAAGACTTCCTATCAGCGTAGATAAAATAAAAAATATTAAAGCTCTAGCAGCCTTTTTAAAAAAAACTGAAAGTGTGCCATTTTATCAAAGCTTTTCGAACACAGAAAGTACTACTAAAGTGGACCTTGATGAAGAAGATAATAGCGACGGTTGCGAATAGAAAATAAGTTTTGATAAACTATTTTTTCAATAAAAATATACATTTGAAGATAAGCGTTTTTTTATTTTTTTTTAACAAAAACAGATAATGTCAAAGTGTTTTATTTTTTTCCTACGAAACTACATGCTATATAACCATAAAATTAATGTGAATCCTTTGAAAGTTAGTAGTTTTCAGCATACCACCAAAAAATATAAAGTAAATGACATTCGGTTTGGCAAGTTTTTTTATTTTCTCGACATACGCTATTTTTGACTTAAGTTCTTTTCCTTTTCAATTATTGGAAATCAACAATCTAAAAAAATTAAACAATAATAATCATATTGTTGAAGTTGAAACTAACTCTAACATACAATTCTTTTTATACCTGGTTTATTTTAAAATTTAAATAGAATTTCATCAAATGATAATAGTCAAGTCATTTTTTCTTATAAAAAAACAACTTCAATATTTTTTTACAAATTTAAAGATATTGTTCCTTCAAAATTTAAATTAAACATAATTTATAATATATCATGTTTACATTGTCGTGGTATTCATATAAGCCAAACAAATAATTATTTAATAAATAGAATTAATGATCACAGGAGAGATTGTAATAAAATAATGAAACATTCAAGCACAGCTCTTTCTGCACACCATTATGAGACAGGACATAATTTTGATTTTCATAATACAAAAATGATTGATAATAAAATTGATTTAAAGAAAGATTATTAAAAGAGTCGATTCATATAAATTTAAATACCAATTCAATACATTTTAGGACAGATATTAATAATTTAAGTACTGTTTATTCAAAGTTACTTAATTACAAACACATCTTAAATATTTAATAAAAATGTTATAATTTTGATCTCTAAACACACTGTTTAATTTACCTTTATACCTTTCATTTCTGTTATTTTGTTGAATAGACGCTTATAATATCTATAAATGCCAAAGTCAAATAATTTTATTGACACGAATTACCTCACCACTTTCTAAGAAGCTTGCAAGAAAAACGCTGAATGGCTCAGCACCCCGGCAAGCTACAGCGAGTTTATAAATTCTCTTTGTATTCATTTTTGCGCCAGTCAGATACTGCTCTCGTGATGTAAAACATAATTTTGTACTAATAAAAATTTTTAAAAAACGGTTCTTTGCGTTCTGAACGATTTTTGGCGCAGTCGGTAGGACGTCCGGGTTACCCTCTTGCGCATCGCGACGCGTTCGAAGTAATTTTCGTATCTACGATTAACCGGATATCGAACAGTTGTCACGTTGTGTCGAACTTTAATTCGGTGTGGACTCACAAAAATCGGGGTTCCCGTCTATCGCAGACCTGAATTGGAGGCTAGGCATCAGCTGGCATCGGAATTTGGAACAGCATCGTCCAAATTCGCGGGGGCACGTCACCGGAGAAGACAAGCATCGCTGATCTGGTTCGCCACCCTATAGTTGTTTAAGGAGTGGAGAATGCATTGGGCCGTTCTACTAATGTAAGTGCAATTCATGTAAATTGACGATTTAACAAGTGAATTCGAAAGGTTGATTTTAAGTATACCTTCATCTGACCCTCAATCCTTAGAATCACACCCTTACTTATCCTTAAGGGAAAGTATTAATCAAACCGAAAATATGGCAGAATTTAAATCTGAATATTTAACTTGTGTACCGAGATTTGACGGTGATCCGAACGAATTGAATAGATTTTTAGTTACTTTCGAATCGATAATCAATACTTTTTATGATTTAAGAAATCCAAATTCTTTCCAAAATGTTTATTTGATGAACTGTTAGTAATAAATATTCAAAGCACATGGACAGAACTAAAAGAAGCTTTATATCGAAATTTTGCCGATCAAAGAGATGAAACCTGTTTAAACCGAGATTTAGTAATGCTAAGGCAATTACCTAATGAAAAACCTCAAAATTTTTATGACAAAGTTTTACATACACACTAAAACGAAATTTGTACAATAGCCTGGCATTAAAAACTTTTCTTGCTGGATTTAAAGAACCTTTAGGTACCACTATTCGTTGCATGAAACCTACCACTTTATTTAAAGCATTGCATTTTGTTACAGAAGAAGATAATATCCACTATTTCCAAAATTTTTCCCATAGAAACCAACCCCAAGTTCCTAGACCAAATATACAAACACAAATGAGACCTAACTTTAACGCTCATACGCAAAACAATCAATTTAGGGCGCCACAAACTTTCCCTTCTCGACCAATACCCATTCAACCCCGTCCTGTTAATCAACAAAGATATTTTACGAATTCCCAAGCTTTCAAATATCCCCAGCAAAATCAAAATCGAAATGTTTTAGACCCAATAATTCCTATGTATCGAATATGACAAGACCAACGCCAATGAGTGTTTCAGTCCCAATCAATAATGCAAATCAACCCTCTACTATGAACAGACAACCCTCTACTATGTATAGACAACCCTTTACTATGAACAAGCAACCTCAACAACAACGACTAAATTATACCCCTAATCAATATAACAGTTATTTTACACAAAACCCATCTACGTCAAGAAACTTTGTTTCTGAATAATTGTTTAATACTGAAATAGACGAATTAAATCCAATTTGTACTGAATCTACCCAACATGACGAAAATTTTGAAAATAATTCTCACAATTACGACGAACTCTAATATTTTGACCACCACCCTGACCAATCAGACGAAAATTTTATGAATTTCCCTCGAGACAACGACCAAACAGAAAATACACTATTATATCTTTTAATTTTACCCATACTGGAAGTTTATATTATGTCAAATTTCCGAAATTTAACGCAAAAATATTAATTGATTCAGGCTCAACCAAATCTTTTATAAATCCAAGAGTAGCTCAAAAATTCTTTCCAAATTTAATTCGAGATGACCCTTTTATTGTTTCTTCGGTTTATCAAAAATCTGATCACCGTTATAGCGCAACAATACCGGCTCCAGAAATTTTCAAAATGCCAAATAATACATACATGAAATTTTATCTATTTAAATTCCACAATTTTTTCGACGGTTTAATAGGAATGGACCACATAAAATTTTTAAAGTCACATCTCGACTATGAAAATGATTTCTTTATTACACCCTGTACTAAATTAAAACTTAATCCATATACAACAAAAATGAATTAAATCTTATTCACGTAGAACCCAGATCGAAAAAAGTTATTAAAATAAATACGTCAATTCAAAATGGAGAAATAATAATACCTTACCAAAAAATTCAAAATTGCGAAATTCCCGAGTGCTTAACCATAGCAAAAAATGGAAAAGCTTTGACGACAATCTTAAATAACACAGAAAACAAGGTATCTTTAAACTTTTCAGAACCACTAGAAGTTGACGAATTTTACAGAAAAGAGTTACAAAACATTGAACTGCATAACTTTGACGAAACAGATACAACTCCTCTGGACCTGACAAAAATTCGCGTAGAACACCTCAACACAGAAGGAAAGACTAAAATTTTAAAGTTATGTAAAGAATATTCTGATATTTTCTATAATGACGACACTCCCTTGACATTTACCAATAAAGTAAAGCACAAAATTCGCACCACTGACGAAACGCCAATTTATTCCAAATCATACCGTTACCCATTTATTCACAGGCAAGAAGTCGAATCCCAAATCAAAAAAATGCTTAATCAAAACATAATCCGCCCTAGTGTTTCCCCTTGGTCGTCACCAATTTGGGTCGTCCCTAAAAAAGCTGACGCGTCGGGTAAACAAAAATGGCGTGTAGTTGTGGACTACCGGAAATTAAATGACAATACTATCGATGACAAATACCCATTACCTAATATACACGACTTACTTGACAAGTTAGGAAAGTGTCAATACTTTTCTACACTGGACCTTGCTAGCGGTTTTCACCAGATAGAAATGGATGAAAACAACATAGAAAAGACAGCTTTTAACACTGAAAAAGGACACTATGAGTACCTTTGTATGGCCTTCGGGTTAAAAAATGCGCCCGCGAGTTTTCAAAGATTAATGGACAACATCCTCCGTGGTATTCAAAACGAAAAATGTCCTGTCTACTTAGACGATATAATAATTTTTTCTACTTCTCTTCAAGAACACTTAGAAAGCCTTAAATCCGTTTTCCAAAGACTTCGCGAAACAAATTTTAAAGTACAACTGGATAAGTCCGAGTTTCTAAAGAAAGAAGTTGCATACCTTGGTCACATAGTCACCCCTGACGGCGTTAAACCCAACCCTGACAAGATTAAAGCCATCAAAGAATTTCCAATACCCAAAACTACCAAACAAATCAAAGGTTTTCTCGGATTAGTTGGCTATTATAGACGCTTTATTCCTTCATTTGCAAAAATTACTAAGACTTCCACAAAATGTCTAAAGAAAAATGCTAAAATAGTACATGATGATGAATTTATTTCTTGCTTCGAAACTTGCAAAAATTTGCTTACAAATTCTCCAATTCTGCAATATCCTGATTTTTCTAAATCTTTTAATTTGACAACAGACGCGAGCAATGTTGCGATTGGTGCTATCCTTTCACAAGGGCCCATCGGTAACGATTTACCTGTGGCTTACGCCTCACGCACATTGAACGATTCTGAACAAAATTACTCAGTTATCGAAAAAGAGCTATTGGCAATAATTTGGGCAACCAAGTACTTTAGACCCTATCTGTATGGACGTAAATTCAACATTATAACCGATCATAAACCACTTCAGTGGCTTTTTTCATTGAAAGATGCGAATTCGAAATTATTGCGCTGGCGTATCCGATTAGAAGAATTTGATTACAATATTATTTACAAGAAAGGTAAACTTAACACCAACGCAGATGCGCTTTCAAGAATTGAAATACACACCAAAACCGTTACTGACGAAATAGACGAAATTGCAGAGAACGTTTTACGTGATATATTCCCATATAACATGAGTAACGATAACTCCGTTCCTAGAACTCTTAATGAGGACGCAACCCAAGATACCGACAATGTTTCACTACTTGTAATACCAGATAATGAAACCCAAGACCTTAGCGATGACGAAGACGACGACGACCGCCTCGAAACCGACAACAATACTGTACACTCGAATGCCGAACAAAATCCAGTCATCAATATTCCCATTTCCGAAAATCCCGTAAACTACGGACAAAATCAAATAATAATTTCTGTTGTACACCACTCACCCGCACAACCCAAAATTACTATTTTATTTGAGAAAAAGAAAAGAATAAATGTTCAATTTTCCGAAAATAATTTCAATCACGATGTAATACGATTTGTCAAAGATTACGTTTTACCGAACTCACAATATCACCTTTATTTCGAAAATGCTGACATTTACCAAAGATTCACTAATGTTTTACAAGAAAATTTTAAATGGCCTTCAATCAATTTTCGAAAATGTAATAAAAAATTAATAGACGTTACTAACAAAAATGATATCGAAGACATAATAAAAAATTACCACGAAGGAAAGTCTAATCATCGCGGCATAGACGAAACCGTTGAACGAGTAAAGAATAAATATTATTGGCCTTACATAAAAAAAATTCTGTACAAACCTTTATAAACGACTGTGAAATCTGCCAACAAAGCAAATACGAGAGAAATCCAATAAGAATCAAAATGAACGTCACCCCTACAGCAAGCAAACCTTTCGAAATAGTTTATCTAGATATATATTGATGAGTTTCCGGGTTGTTATGCCGTGGTCTGTGCAGAAATTGTTCAGACGTTTCGCCGGTCGTAGCTGCCGGCATCTTCAGTAATTCTACTCCGGTTGTGGAGAGGTGACTGACGTTATTTGGTGATTCCTATCTGGTTGTCGAGAGGTGACTAATGTCAACTGCGATCTGGTAACTCTTCATATACCAGGACTTGTTCGTGTAGACTGAGATTGAACTGTTGGAGGGAACGTATTGGTGGGGGCGATATAGAGGGGGGCAGAGCCGGAGGCGACCGCATCATTACCGTTAGCCAAGCCGAGGTCATTCAGCGAAGTGGAGGTAGTGGGATCCGCGGCTGAAATGGGCGGCGTAATAGTGGGGGTGATACTTCTACATTCGAAAAATCAAAATTTTTGACGATTGTAGATAGTTTTTCGAAATACGCACAAGCCTATCACTTAAATTCATTAGCAGGAACCGAAATAGTTGATAATTTAATTCAGTTTTTCTCCCATCACGGTATCCCTAAACAAATAATTTGTGACAACGGAACCGAATTTAAGAATTCAGTTGTTTTAGAGCTATTAAAACTCCATAAAATCAATATACACTTTTGTTCACCTAATCACCCTCAATCTAACGGAATTATAAAAAGATTCCATTCCACTCTTATAGAACACATTCGCTTATTAAATACAAAAGGCTTCCAAAAAACTCCAATAAAAATGAAAATAATTTATGGAATTTTGGCATACAACCACAGTATCCACTCTACAACAAAATTAAAACCAATAGATGTTATTAATGGTCACATTAGCGAAGATAATCCATTTAATCAAGAAATTGATCAAATTTTAATAAATGATTATATTAACGATGATAAAGAACGCTCAAAGGTTCTCTATTCTAAAATAAATTCCAATTTAATGCGAAATAAAGAAAGACTTATAGACAAAGTTAACCAAAATCGTGATGACCCAGAATTATTCCAACCTCGAGAAAAAGTTTATACTAAAAAACATATTAGGCAAAAGAATGCAAATAAATTTAATAAATCAACTAGAATACAAACCGTAGATAGAAATATGAAAACTGTATCTACTCATTCAAAATAAAAAATACATATGGACAATTTAAGGCGACCCTTACGATTTTAACATTTAAAAACTTACTTTCAGATTTCCCTGCATTTTGGCAGTTCAAGAGAAAATAACAATTCGAAATTTAATTATTTAATTAACAATCCAGGACTGATCCCAGTAAAACTAGGAACAGCTAAAATTGCTAAAGAAACCCACAAATTAATTCATTACTATGACTTAAGTCCGGTAGTGACAGAATTTAACAAACTGCGTAAACATTCGCAAACGCTAGCACAAAATTTTATTGATACAAGCGAAACCTACCCAATCGAGTTAGCAACTCATTTAAAAATATTAACATTTCTTGAAAATGAAATAAATACTAAATTGACAGCAATTATTCCAAATTCTTACAAAAGAGGAAAAAGAGGTTTAATCAATGGCCTTGGATCAATATTTAAATCAATAACCGAAAATTTAGATTCGGCAGACGCAGAACGCTATGATAAACTAATAGAAGAACTTCAAAATAACGAAAACAAGCTAGAAACGAGTATCAAAACACAGAATTCGCTATCTATTTCCTTAATAGATAAGTTCAATTCTACCATTACACAAATAAGCCACAACGAAAATATTTTGGAAGAAAAAGTTAAAGAAGTTTTTATGGTTCTCAAAAATTCTCTCAATGCTATGGAACGCTCTTAAGTTCTTAAAGACGCCCTTATCCAAATTAGCACGATGTACGAAATTATAAATTCAATTCTACAGGACATTGAAAATTCTCTGGTATTTACCAAACTTCAAATTATGCACCCTAGCATAATAAAAGCAAATGACTTTTTCCTTGAATTAACAAAATTAGAAACATCTGTAAAAAATATTTTCCGTTTGAATTAACCTTACAAAATATTCCTCTTTTTGAAAGCGTTGTAAAAATTGAATCATATATAAAAAAAATTAGAATTTCTTATATCCTACATGTCCCGTTGATTCACCCTTTTGAAGTTGACTATTACCACCTTTATTCCATTCCCGTATACTCAATGGGTCAGTTTAAGGCAATTATCTCTCAAAACAAATATTTAGTAAAAAATGAATTGTATTTTGCATTTATGAGCGAATCTTTCAAACAAGTCTCCCCAAAACAATTATTTTTCTGTCACAACTTGGACCTGCAGAACAACAACGAAAAATCAGCTTGCGAAATTAAAATTATCGACGTGAAAAATGCCTCCAATTGTCGCCAAACCAAAATACACGTAATGGAAACCTCAATTCAACCAATTCAAAACACAAATAAATGGATATGTCTATTCCCGACTAAAGGACAATTAAAATTAAAATGTTTTAACCAAGAAGAAGTAGTGAGTCTACTTGGTACACATTTAATCGAAATCCCCATGGGATGCAAAATTTCCAACACAAAGCAAACAATAACAAATAAAATACACCATTCAAGCGAAACTATCCTGTTTCCCGACTTGGACATAAGAATCAGCAACACAAAAATCGAAAATGTTAGCCTTCATTTGGAAAATATTAAACTTGATGAATTATACCAGATAAAGAATAAGATAATCGAAAACAGCCCTTCATTGTCATTTGGACAATCTTTCCACATACCAAGTCTTTGGACGATCTGTATATACTTATTGGTTAATAAGTTTTGTTGTCTACAAGAAGATTTCTACAAGATGTTCGAAGAAGTTCAGCTTCCTCGCACCCTCGCTTGCTGAATCTTCGAGGGGAGGAATTACCTCACCACTTTCTAAGAAGCTTGCAAGAAAAACGCTGAATGGCTCAGCACCCCGGCAAGCTACACCGAGTTTATAAATTCTCTTTGTATTCATTTTTGCGCCAGTCAGATACTGCTCTCGTGATGTAAAACATAATTTTGTACTAATAAAAATTTTTAAAAAACGGTTCTTTGCGTTCTGAACGATTTTTCACGAATTTCTACCAATATTTTATATTTATTTTTAATGTATACTAATAGTTATTACTTGCTATTTATTCTAAATAGCCAATAGCTTCGGTAAGTTTTGTTTTCTTGTTTTTCTTATAATTATTCTTTACATTATACAGGGCGAGTCAGAATGTATGGTAAATAATTTAAAGAGGTGTTCGGCAGGTGGTTTTAAGGGGGGCCTTTCATATAAATTTTTTTGATTTGGGCTTTCCTTGAAAAGTTATTCGGTTCTACAGGGTGACCCAAAAGTATATTTTTTTATTTCTATCTCAATAACGGCGCTACTTAAAAATTTGAAATTTGAATGTGTTATCTACTTACTGGAAGACGCCTTAGGGTAGTTTATCCATTTACACAGTGCCCTAAAAAAAGGGTGAAACTAACAACCCCTATTAATTTTATCTTTTTCATCATTTCAGTGTATCTTTTCATTCTGCAACAAAAGTGTACTCTTGTTTCATAACGATAAAATCAGGCGTTTGCGTTGAAATTGGCAAAACGTGCCCCCAAACACCTGTTAACTTCAACATTCCAAACATAAAATTTTTACCTACCGCTTCGAACGTTACAGATCGACTGTATATTCAAAATAAGGAAAAAATACCAATTGCACATTGGTCAAAACAGCATGGGTTTTCTTGAAATAGGGTGTTAAAATTTTGTTAAATTCAATTCTTTCCATTTTGAAAGCTAATAAGTTTTGGTACATTATTCATAGGAATTTTTTTCTCAGTTTAAATGGTACAGTCGATGTGTAACGTTTGAAAGCGGTAGGTAAAAATTTTATGTTTCGAATGTTGAAGTTAAGCGGTGTTTTGGGGCACGTTTTGTCAATTTCAATGCAAACGGTTGATTTTATCGTTATGAAAGAAGAGTCCACTTTTGTTGCAAAATGAAAAGATACATTGAAATGATGGACCTGCAAGACCAAAAAGATAACCTCAAAAAAGTTTGAGCAAAAAAATTAATAGAGGTTGTTAGTTTTTACCCTTTTTTAGGGCACTGTGTAAATGAATAAACTACTCTAAGGCGTCTTCCAGTAAGCAGATAACACATACCAAATTTTAAATTTTCAAGTAGCGCCGTTATTGAGATATAAATAAAAAAATACTTTTGGGTCACCCTGTAGACCCGAATAACTTGGCAAGGAAAGCCCAAATCGAAAAATTTTATATGAAAGACCCCTTTTAAAACCACCGGCCGAACACCCCTTAAAAGTATTTACTATACATTCTGACTCACCCTGTATAATGTTCAGCCTGAAGAATCACAAAAATTGTGCGAAAGCTTGCACTACCTATTTTTATAATTTACTTTAATATGCAATTTATCCAAACTCCCAATTAATGATAATAAGGTTATTATTATTATGAGTTAAATCAATATAGTCCAGAAACTAAGTTTGTTAAAACGAATGGGGACTTCAGAAATATTGTCTAGTTTTCCTTTTTGCAAATCTAAAGCATTTTTGATATTATCAAATTTGTTTGTGTTTACAAATTTCAATTTGAAATTTCTAAAGTTCACAATCAAATCAGAGTGAATATTATTTTCGAAAATTGAATTAGGTAGGATAAATGTTGGTAATCAATTTTTGAACTTTGATACATTTTAATTTTTAAATCATTCACTTGCCCTTCACAATTCATTTTCATTTCTAACACAAAGGTTCCATTTAAGGGTAGTTTTGTTCACTTGAGCCGCAGAACAGAGTAGCTATCATATCTTTGGGGTCGACAATTAACTATTGATTGTTTTATATCTTGTACTCGGAGATCTGGACGTGGAGTTTTTGACAATATTTAGAAGACTTACTTCGCATGGGGCATTAGTTTCTATTCTGGCAAGGTATTCTTTGCTGGTAATTTCTTGACATTGCTTGTCCGTTGAGGTATAATATTGGTCATTAAGGATAATGTATTTTTCTTGAGGAAGGATTAGTTTGAATTTACTGTTTTGTGAGGGAGTTGGTATAGGATAAAGTCGATAGTAGCTGTAATTGTCTTGAAGCACTAACGGAATTTCTATTTTATATTATATTAGTCTTTATAGACTAATTGATTTACTTTGCTGTAACTTTTTGTTTACTATTTTTTCAAACAATATGTTTTCGGTTATACTATCAAAAGGTAATTTTAATTTGTACAAATGCTTTTTGATTGATTTTAATTCCCTTAATAAATCTGACGGCTCAATTATTGAGTTGTGCAAGATATTTAATTTTTAAAATGTTATTGCAGCATAAACTTTTTCTAAAATGTCGTATATTGTTTGATATGCCAGTGATATCTGAGAGACTACCATAACTATTTCAAAATATCTGAAAACTTCTATAGTTTCTATACTGTTTGCATTAATTACTTCTTCTACCTTTTCCAATCTAGCATTTAATACTTCCTCGTTATGGCTAAGTATGCCTGCCGGATTCCTCAATTTGGTAATAGATCTTTCCAAAAGGGTTATTTGTTCTTTTACAAGAGTCTTTAGTTTTTGTTCATTTTGTGGAAGTGTAAATAGAGCTGAATCATATTTTTCGGCGTCTGTTTGATCCAAGTTTCCGGTTAATGTTTTAATTATTGTGCCCAAGGGATCAAGTATGTTTCTTATTTTTGGGTTTATTTGATTAATCTGTGACTAAGTTGTATGAATTATGAAATTATTTTTAGTAAGTGGATGAGTAGTTAAAGCTATTCTTGAGTTCTGAAAACTTGCCATGAATAGTGTAAAATTGTTAAATTATTTTTGTTACATGAAAAGTTTAAATAAATGACCATTTATCGTTGGTGATTTTTGCATTTCCTAATTTTAGAGGTAGAAAGTCCTGGATTTTTATTAAGGTTGTGAAATGTTGGCGTTAAAGCTCCTGCTCCGATGACGAGTCTTAAACAGGAATTATTTAATACGAATTACTAAAATTTTATTTTTCTTATTTTTTACTTGTACTTTATTATCTTCGAGAATTTCTAAAATTTCGTACGGTCCAAAGAATTTATATTCTTTTTTATTTCTACTTTGAATAATTGGTACTGGCCGGGTCCCTCAGTGTTGTGGTTTTCATGATCTTTTCTTTTGTGGTTTGTATAATTTTCGGAAACAGTTTCATAAAGGTTTTTTAAAACGAACTTTTTATTAGAAGTGAAGGGTGACGAGAATTTGTATGAACTAATGTTAATTGTAAAGGAGTGAATTTTGTCGAAGAATGAATAGAATTGTTACAGGCGATTATATCTCGCCTTAGTCTTTTCCAACACATGTAGTAGCACCACTCTGTATCTAACGTGCATATTTTTTTAAACAGATTATTCAGAGCGGTTTTTTACTCTCCTCGTCGCTCGCCGCCGCGGACCACCTCAGAACACTTCTTTGTGTCGATCGCGTACAGTGTAAAATTCAACAAAATGGGAAGTTCGAAAGGAAAGAAGATAAAAGAAAAAGGGGAAATTAATAGAAAAGTACGTAAACTGAAACAACGTAAGGAGAATTTGACAACTGATACGAGTTCAAGTAGATCGAAATCGGATACGTCTACAACATCGGGTGAGTAAAAGAAACAGGAATAATATTGTGGAAAGAGAAGTTGTGCCCGAGTTGGTATAAGTTTTAACCAACCTCACGGGGCTATTTATAATGACATAAGCTTTAGTCACGCTAAATTTAGACAAATAAGGGCATACGTTTTAGCCTTACAAATTTCCTCTTTTAGGGGAACCTCGCCGGAAGCGCAGGCACATACGGCAGAGCTCATCATCTGAAGAATCGTCAAGTAATGACAATCAAAATGCTTTCGAGATGTTGGCCTACTTGGGGGACGACCCATCGCCAAAAGACGAAGACTTGGAAGCCTCTGTACATGACTCCATACCTGTCCGCTTGAACCATTGTATAAGACACGGCGAGGAAGCTTCAAAAAGGGAATTATTAGAGAAAACTTACAAAATGCCTACAAATTGCGGTTTTAATGCCCCTGAAATGAATCCCGAATTGCTTACCGTCATGTCCGAATCGGATATAAGGAAAGACAAATTGTTACAAAAAACGCAAAACAAGATGAAACCGCTTTAAATGTTGGATCGCGGAAATTGTTCGAAAATTTTTGTTCGAAACACAATTCTTCAAAAAACAATTGTTCAAACACATTTATTCGAAGAAACAAAAGTTCGAAGAACTATTGTCCGAATTACATCTGTTCGAATTTATTATAAGTCGGCTTTGCATTCTTAATTGCCGCCGTGAGATCTTGTAAAAATAATTGTAAATGATGAAATTTATTAAATTTGCGGAATTTTGTTGGCGTTTGCTTAGAAATTAGTAATATTCACTAAAGCAAAAAAATATATGCAACAAATTTTCTTGCGCATGAAAACGATGTGGACTTTTAAAGGAAAATGTAATCTAATCACTGCTAAATAGTTCGATTCAGTAATTTCACTTCTAATATCATTCCTGACACTAATAGATGGCAAACTTTATTCAAAACATATTATAGGTACGTACAACAGCAACTAATATAAATATAAAACTAAAGAATAATAGAAACTCTGTCGAGATACTCAAAAAGTTCTTCATCTGTGCAATTATTATCAAAACACTGACATATTCATGTTAGTCTGTCAGCGATGCTTTTGTATTTCTTTTTCGGTGGATGAATTCCTGCTCCTGGCAACTCCTTGGTAATTTTTATTTCATTCATAGTATGCTCGCGTTTCAGAGCCTTTAAAAAAGTCCAGATAGATGGTTTTTCGGAATTCATGGAACTGAGAAATCCTCTGTGCCACCCTTCGACTCAATTGTTGGTAATCGGCCGATTGTTGAAAATATTCTCGTAACAGTTCCAGAGCGCATGTGAGAATAGTGGATCATTTCGCGATCTTCTTTCAAATTTCCCTACCCGTAACCAATGAATCGACTAAAAGAGCTGGCTGGTATATTTTCAATTTATTTAGTTATATCAGATACAATAATAAGTAAAAAGATTCATCGCAAATGTATTTCTGTTTATTATAGCCACATAGCCGCGTACCTAATGAACGTCGTAAAGAACTACCTACGAAAGGGAGATACTGGTCATCGGAACTCATAAGATAATGGCAAATAGAGGGGTTCCACAGGGATCGGTCCTGGGACCGACCCTGTGGGACGTCATGTACGATGGCATACTGAGAATATAGCAATCTAGCTCAGTGACCATTTGGGATGGTATTCCACCAAGTACCTATTTTATAGCGCAAGGTTTGGTCGAAACAAAAATTGCACTAGAGGAGCTCCAAGGGGTAAAAGGACAATATTAACTTTCCATTATTTTTTCTTCACTTGAAACTTTTATCGGCCGTTTAATAATTATTTTATTCCACTATTCTTCATTTCTATTGGGCCCATTAGAATTATTATTTTTATATTTTTGGCAACACTTATTTTCTATAATATGGTAGCTTATTTATGTCACGACCTGGTTAGCCGAGACTAGGAGCGTAGCCCTTTTTAGAAACAATGTCAATTATATTTAAAATGACAAACTGATTTATTGATGAATTAAAGTAAAAATTCCATTAACACAACTGTCATTTTTCAAGGAATGGCACTTACTCCTCTACTAACGGCCCGCCTTGAACCTTACAATAGTTTTTAGGTCAACTCTAATTTATTGGCGGAGTCAGCAGTCAGCGGTTTTTTTTATCGAATCGATATTTTGCGAAAAGCCCGGCGGTGCCTGAACTCAATAACTTATTTTATTTTAATTTAATTTGGTATTTCTCACTCGTGACAATATTCTTGATAAGTGTCCTCAAACATTTCAATATATTTTATAAACTTTGCAGAAAATCTATTGATACGGATTTAATGTATTCATAGAAGAAATTTTCACGTGTTTTGTGAGAGCGATGAGACGACAGACATTTTCTCCTTTTAAGAGAATGTCCGTGAAATTTAGTGATACTGAAGGACTCCCGGAAGGTACAATTGATGATGGTGGTCCTACCAGAGAACTCTTTCATCTCGCAATGAATTTTATTAAAGACTCTCACATGTTTGTAGGAAGTCAAAAGAAACATATTACCCTTAAAGCATCGAAACTAAACGAAAATAAACATTATCATTATCATATCATTGTCGTTAACCAATGAAGGACCTGCTCCACATTTTTCTTAATTTTGCTTTTTAGCTTAATAATTGCAGAAGAAAATGTATTACCTACATTTGACGATGCAGGTGAAAAAATTTGATTGGCTTTAAAAAAGCTGGAAAATATAGATAACTTATCCGACGCATACAATTTGATTTCAGAGAATAATATCTTCTCTACCGCAAACATTTATCAATTTTCAGAAGGTCAAAATGGTGAACAAGATTCCAATGAAGTAAAGATATTATTAACGGATACTTAAGTATTTGCTATAGGTGCCGAACATGTTCCTATGTTAGGCTTTCCCACAAAGCTCAGGATAAGTTCTTTACGTGGAAATATAAGTATTTATCCAAAAGCAAATGCAAGCTCTTTAGAATTGAAACTACCGATTGTACATAAAAATAACGACGAATTTCCGCCCGCATTGAATTTTTCGTTTAACAATAATTGTAAATCTTACGGTTTGGATCAATTTAATAGATAATGTAGGTACTTAACATTTTATATTTTATTTCAGTTTCTGGTTAATAAAGAAAGGAAGCAAATTTTGTGTTTATCGAAGTAAAAGTCTTTTACTTCGATAAACATAAAATTTGCTTCCTTTTACATTACATTTAAGTTTATACACGGTGAGTCATTATGGCACATAGTGCAACCGCATATATTTTGGGCCAAAATATTAGGATTGAGGCCTTATAGAAATGTTGTTTGTTTAAGAGGTACAGGGCGTTAAAGTTCATTTTTTGAAATTGAATTATTGCTACATCTCCCAAACTAATCAAGCTGCTGAACTGAAATTTGGCACTGCTATGTTCTTGGGGGGGGGGGGGGGTGGAGAATACGCTGAAAATGTCACTTTCTACGTATCTCACAGAGGGCGCCACAAACGAGTGGACAAACATGTGCGATTTTTATGGCGCGAAGGTACAACTGCCATGAACTGTTTATACAAAATCTCGTATATAACATGAACAAATGTTAAAAAAACATTTGAAACAGCCTTGTGAGACTGCAAATTTCTGTGCTAAATCTAGGAGAGGCGTATTTAGTCGTAGTTTCATTAATGTTAATAACAGCTGATCAATTTTTTTTGTATTTTTTCCACCTTCCATCCTAAATAATAATTAATCTCTGCATCCTTAATCAAATTAAATAGTGCCTCAATAATTGCACTATTTGGAAGACCAGTTTACAAAGTTAATTCATAGTGAATCTTACTGTCGTATACTTAATTTTCATGTTCAGGTCTTTCACTTCTTTTTTCAAGAAATATATTTCCGCTTCCAAAGAAGCACTTGCATGAAAAGTTACTTCCAATGCTAGTGGAACTGGAGAAAATCTTTCCTGGGAAGTCGAAGCAACCGAAGAAAATGTTTCTTGGGAAGTCGAGGCAGTCGGAGAAAACATTTTTGAAAAGAAAACCTTTTTAAAAAGAAATAGAACACTCTCTATCCGTTCACATGAAGCTACAAGTCTCGCAAGAGCAACCAGCTTTAACAAAACTAATGTGAGTGCCTTTTCAATAATCTTCAAACTGTTTTAAGTCGACTCAAGTGTGGACCCGCAGATATTTGGAATATGGACGAGACGGGAATAACTACTCGTAACAATGGCATTTGTTGTTTGGGCTACTGGATATAGCGTACCCCCTACTTTGTATCTCCAAGGGTAAATTTTAGGCTACATTTTTTAAAAGAAAGTCCACCTGGCAGTGTAGGCGGGGCTAATCCAAGGAAAATCATTTTATTGATTATGATAGGCACTTTTTAAGACATACAAAAGCCTCGATGATCGACCAGTTTTGTTGCTTCCCGACAACCATAATTTTCATTTGACACTCGAAGGAATTACTTTTTGTAAAGATAATGGTGTAACAGTTTCATATATCACTGGGATCATTGCTACGGCTTTACATCTGACTGGCGACACCAAACAATATCACAAGTGGCTTTAAAGTGTCAGGCATACCACCGTTTAATCGAGACATTTTCCTAGAACGAGAATATATAACACACCAGATCCCAACATCGAAAACAACGAATCAACTGCCTAATAGCGAATCCACAGAAGCCAGTGATCTTAATCTCGAACCCGCCGCTCGTCAACTGACCACTCCGTCGACTTCAGTGTAAATTCCTCGTCATGCTACTCCAACAGACGACATTTTAAAGTTACAAAGCTGTAATAAATCTCATATTTGTCTGTAAAGACTAAAATTGTTACCAAAAACAACCCCAAGAAAATCTAGACAAAACCTTGGTAAAAATGTCAAATTAAGAAAGGAAAAAAACAGAAAAAAAATAGGGACAGATATAGTTAAGAAAAATGTTTTTGGGAAACATAGTGAGAATGAAAAAAGAAAACAAAAAAAAATAGTCACTCATGACGATTCCAGTGATGACGAAGACACTGCAGTGCTCGCGGTGAAAAATGGATTCAGTGCACGTGATTTAAACGGTGGTCGCACGAAGCATAAGTTTTATAGCTTAACATTTTTACATGGTAGTTTGTTTAGTTATTATTATAGCGTTACAATTAGGGAAGTAATAAAGATTCTGTAAAACTTTAATGGTTGTACCAACTAACCCCTTAGTGTGTACCAACGTACCCCGCACATGACGAACGCAGAAACAAAGAACCAAGAAGCATAATAATTGCTCCGGTTCCTTGCGAGGGCCAATAGCACAGGCAGGATTCGATCTCCCCTAGTGCTGTTCGGGTGCAGTTCATTTTACCTGTTCGACTGGCGCTGCACTGGAAGGAATCTGGATTTTTATTTATTATCACAATGTACCCAGAAACATTTTTAAATTTATTGTTTATTGTAGAAGGTGCAAGGACGGATGGAAAGAAAATATGGCTCCTGGAACTGTTATTCAAATTACACAGAAGGGCAGCGTGACCACAAGTTACCGCACTTCGCTAAATTTAAACTCAAAGGAGATGTTCTGCTGATAATGGATGGCGCCGCGTCTCACCTGGATATTTCTGTTCTTAAAACCGCAGATGCTTTGAGAATAACTCTGTTGTTTGCCGAGCTGCAGCCACTTGATAAAAGCGTTTGTCGCAGCTTCGAACATTATTGGGACAAAAAAGTATTGCTGAATTGGACAACCTTTCACTAGAGAAAAGTTACAAGAACTCGTTTTGGTAAGATACTGAGCGATATTTCCCCAAAAGCTATATCTGCGAAAAATTCACAATCGGATTTTGAATCTACTGGAATATTTCCATACAACCCTAATGTCATACCAGAAATTGCATTCGCTCCTAGTAGATGTTCTATCGAACATCTCCCGCAGCCAATCAATAACGAGGAAACAAATGAAGATGAGACGGAAAATCCAGGATTAGATCCTCCTAACAAAGTAACTAAGCTGAGCTCTTCAGAATCAGAAGAAGGATCCGATGTCAGTGATTCTGATAATGAAGCACTCATTAATTTAGTTCGGAGGAAAAAAATCTATGGATGGTAACGACAATAAGACTATGGATACGATTGAACCTGAAACTAGAAATGAAAGTCAAGACTCAAGTTTGAATGAATCGAGGGAGAGCATCAAGGAACTGTTTCCAACACCCGAATTAAAAATCCCAATCACTAAACGACGCAAAGCAATTAATTCAGCTACTCAAGTCATCGTCAGAGATTTATTCAGCACACCTTCCACCAGTTTCGCGATACCTTCCAGTAAAGAAAATGCTAATTCTTCCAGTTCTAAAGATAGGGATAAAAATGAAATTTCTAAAAGTAAGATTAAAAGCAAACTGAGAGTTGGTACCGCTTCGTTTGCAAAGAGGATATAAATGCTAGACATGCTACTTTGTGTGCTGTGTTGTCGGTACGTCTACGATGAATGTGTCGGGTTAGATAAGAGCTAGTTTGTGTCATGAGTGCGAAAGTTTGTTTGAAAGTTTTTTCTTAAATAGAAATGTTATGAAGAAAAAAATGTTTTTTTTTTAAATTTTAAAATTTTAATATCGATGTATGAAATAAATTATCAGTTTTTACTACCTTTTTAGACCTTTTTGTTATATATATATATATATATATATATATATATATATATATATATATATATATATATATATATATATATGTATTGTACTTATAATTATTTACAAATAAATATTATAATTATTCATAAGTTTATCCATTTGATAAAAAAATATATACTCCACGTCAAATGAAAAATTGAAAATTGTTTGTGATAGAAACAATATATATGATGCATGTTTATGTTGAATAATTTATACAAAGCTTGGAACCTTTGAACTTTTGAACCTTAACGTGGCCTTAATTGGTTCAAGTACCTTAACTAATCATAATTATTCACGGTCTAGGAACTTTTTGTTAATATTGTGTGTAGCTTATTATCATATTTAATTATTTGGTATTTCCCTAGATATTTTATGCCATATTGTCATACTGCGTTGGGCTATGTTTTGTTTATGATTATTTCACTTTGTTATTCCAAAATTTTGAATTTTTATTAAAAAGAGTTCGTTTTTATGATCTCTGACGTACAGCACTGGATGCAATCATATATTTTGTTCCCGAATTCTAATTACCCATTTACAAAATCGCATTCCTTGTACTATGCTCTCGTTCTGTTTTATTTGAACTGTTTTGTAGTTAATTCTCTCATATTTTATTGTCAATAAACTTTTTGGTGCGAACTCGCAGCGCCCTCAAATTCTATACGAGATTGTCCAAAAATCGAATTTGATTCACGTGAAAAGACGAAATTTGGCCAAGATATTCACTAATATTCTAGACCTTTACCCTTTACCTACGTCGTTAAGCGAAATACCACCCACTCTTAGGAAATAGAATATAAACTTGGTAGATGGCTTCCTTATATGAAGTAGGCGAAGTTGGAATCCGCTGAGAAAGGTTTCTTCAAAATTCAACTCTTGACTGAGGAGATAAAATGGAGGGTTAATAAAGTTTGTTGCTTTGTAGCTTAACAACATAGAAGATTCTACGTATATGATAGTATTAAAGAAACAAGTATCCAGAAGTTACCCATAATGAGAAGTCGCGGGAATTAGCTGAAGTATTTGGTACAAAATCCGAAATTAAAGCACACATTTAGGCCCATGGAATTTCTATGTATATCGAACGGCAGTAAGCATAATCCCTGCTTGTTCTCTGGTATAAGAGGATTTATTATTTGAGTTTGCAAAAAATATTATACCCAGCTGACAGCTATATTAAGCCGCATCCAGACAGTGTGTGGCGCTTGCAAGCACCTGCGAACGCGAACACCGCAAACATCGCGAACGCCTAATCTGGACGGTTATTTTCGCTTTTTGCATAAGCTTGCAAGCATCTACGAATCTTGCGTGTGGCGTTCGCTCCGAGAGCGGTACATCAAAGAGATTCGCGCACGCAGTTTGGACGGCAGATTGGGCGTGTATGCGGTGTTTGCGTCGTTCGCGATGCTTGCAAGCATTTCTGAGCGCGACAGGGTCTGCCCAGGGGCGGACTCTGGTCTAGATAATGGTTTTGCGCAGTTTGACGTTGGGCGTTTAGTGTATGTCCGATCATGAGGAAAGTCAGACGTACATACATACCGACCTAGGCATGGCGGCTTTTACAAATCAATATAGCTTAAAGTTAATTGAATTATACGAAAAGTATCCCATATTATGGGATGCAAAACATAAATTTTACAAATTGATTAATAAGAAAAAAGATGCATGGGGCGAGATTGCAGCGGTTCAACAAGTGGAACCAGATATTGTAAAGAAGAAAATTAATTCCGTTTTAAGTTCCTATCGACGAGAAAGGCAAAAGGAAATCAAACATTCTGGGATGGGGACCGACGAAATTAAAAAATCATCTTGGTTCGCATTTCAGGCTTTACATTTTTTGCAAGACAAGCATCAACCCAAGGAAACAAAAAACACCGAAAAGGTAAGATAAAAAAGGTTAAAACTTGGTTCTTTGATTTGACAAAAACAGTTTTGTTATAAATATTCTTTAGGATTTCAGGCATGCAAGTAACCACTTCCATAATTTTAGTTACTTACCTATAACTCAAATCTTAGATTTTTTATAACAAAACTGTTTTTTCCAAATTAATGCCGTTGATGATGTCTAGGAGGTGATATATTGTGAACTTTTGATTTCAACAATTTTGGGAAATACAAAATACAACCCAAGATTTTGTTGAGAGTTTATTAAGTGAACTGCATGTATATTTTATAATAATTATACATATTAATCTTGATTGGAGACTTCCACAGGCAGAATGTGATGAATCTGAGTTTCTTCCGGATGGATCTTGCGTCTAGTTGGTTTTTGATATAAATGGACCAGTTGATTTTTTTCTGTGGTAATAGTTTCTGTTTAGTTTTCTTGAGAATATATTTTGTTTTTATTTATATGGTCCAACCTCCGATCAAATATTTTGATCGGAGGGTCCAACCAATTATATTGTATATTTCTTATAATAAATGTATTTCAGAAACTTATTGCTTTTATTTTACACTAAAATATTAGTTTTTAACAAAATAAATTATCAAACTAACTCTATTTTTAATTATTTGTGTCCCATATTCGAACGAAAACACCTTGCAGCTAAAGTTCGTCGTTCTGGCCCCATAAAATGAATACACATTGGGCGATAGAGTGCAACAGGCAACTACGAAAGTAAATGTTTGGTGAGGCATTTTAAACGAAGTCATTCTTGGGCCACACTTTTTTGAGGGGAATTTGACAGGCGATAATTTTCTTAGATTTCTGCGGAACGAGTTTAGTGATAACATTGATGCATTGCCTCTTAATTATAGACATAATTTACATCTCCAGCTAGATGACGCCCCAATCCATAATTCCGTTAGGGTAAGAAATTGCCTGAATGAAGAATTTCTTGATCACTGGATCACCTTTATGTCACTGGTCGCCGAGGCCCTCAGACCTCACACCCCTAGATTTTCTCCTGTGGGGGTCATTAAAAAGTCAAGTCTACAAATCAAGACCAAACTCGTGATGATCTTGTTTAGGCGTTACAGGTATAGGTCCTGTTGGATATTTTTGGGGTGCCTGTTGATAATAATTTTGATATTGCTGTGAATGATTTTGAGGTGCTTGCGAGAAGTGTGCTTGTTGATAATTTTGGTTTTGAGACGTGTTTTGAGAATACCATTGCATTTTTGGTTGAAGTTGAGATTGGGGTTTTCTTGGAACTTGTACTTGGGGCGAGTAATTTCTTTGAAGATAACGAATATTATTTTCTTCTTGAATGTACTGCATAGCGAGTGCGAGTGTAGTTGGTCGCATAGCTCTTATTGTTGAACCGAGAGGTTCACGAAGTCCTGCTAAGAAGGTTGTTAGTGTTTGTTTTCTGAAAAAGTCCTTTTTGTTATTCCTGATATTTTCTATGTTGTTATGAATATCGATATAATTGCAGATTGTATTTAACAGTCCCATACAACATTCATAAAAATTGATTGGAGCTTCGTTTGGAGCTTGACGTAAATTAACTAAGTCTCTGGTTAAAGAATTTTCGTCACGTTGGTCACCGAAATTTTGAATAAGGGTGTTTTTTATGCTGTTCCAGGATTGACATCCGTGAATGGAGATAACTTCTTTTGCGCGTCCTGTAAGTTTGCTTGTAATACCGTGTAGAAGCAATTTATTTTTAATACAGTTAACATTTGCCGGTGCGAAGTCGAAATAATGATTTAATAATGTGGTAGATACGTTTATAAAGTCGTGAAGTTCGTTGGGATTTCCATCGAAATTCGGGAGAATGGTAAGAACTTTGAAATCGAATTGTGGTCTAGCCATATTTTCTTCTGATGAATCTTCTGAATTCGAGCAAATTTGCAAGTTGCTGAGGAGTTCGCTTACGCCTAACTCTGCACTTGGGTCCGACAAAGGATAAGGAACAGAGGAGTCTGACATGAAATACTCACAGTAAGATGATTATGCCCAATTGCATTCCGTCTTCTGCTTTCTTGAAAAACTAATCCAAGTTCTGGGGGTGAGCGTCCAAGTGCTGCCTCCAATGGAACCACGAATTAACAGTTTTTGAGCGGTCCGATCGCGAATTAACGTTTAAAAACGAAGAGTATCCCGTCGCGGACTCTTTCACGATCCTACCAGCAAGACTGCGCCAGTTAGGATCTGTGGCCGAAACAACCCGTTTTTAAAAACAGATTTTATTCGATAAAACCTAACAAAATTTATAAGGGTTGTAAGATAATTACGATACAATAAAAATGTCAAGACTGACTTAAGGCGGGCCAGCGCGAGAATATATAACCTCGGTTGGTGTTGAGTCGGCAAAATAGTCTCTCGTGCTTTCTAGGCAATATTAGCTCCTGTAACTAGCACTAAACACATATAAATAATAATAATATAATAGTCCGATTATACCAGTACCACATCTGCCACTGCGACTGGCGACTGCGTATTTATACAGTGGCCCTAGCCACAGAATTATTCTGTGTCCTAGCTCACAGATGTACAGGGTGCAACTTAAGTACGTTAAAATATTTCAGGGTGGTGATCCTCAGCCAATTTTAACATCAAAAGTTCATATAAACATGTGTACAAAAATTCTTCGTTTTCGATATACGGAGTGTTAAAATTCTCTAAAAAAAACGTCTTTTCTCAAAACTTTTTTTATTCTTATTTCGAATTAAAATTAGTTGTGTTGCCTTGAAACCTCCAAAATTTTGTTTTTAATTGAAAACAAGATCCTGATCTTTTCCCTACGCTTTTTAAATACCTGACAAGAAACACTTTTTGTTCAGAAACAAATGCTCCATCCAAAACTACTTTAATTACGTACAGGGCCGTATTAATTTTCTTTTTGAATTTGTCTTCAGATTTACCCATATTTCCGCCACCGGTTCAATCTAGTGGTTGAAAATATCACATTTAAAAAGGTCTTAGCAAAATATGATGTGAAACGAATTTGGTTAAAAAAGCTCTAGAAATATAGAAGTTATGGGAAAAAGACGATTTTTTTAGAGAATTTCAACACCCCTTATATCAAATTAGAAGAATTTTTGGACACATGTTTATATGAACTTTTTTTTCTCAGAATTGGCTGAGGACCATCTCCCTGAAATCTTTTAACATACTTAAGTTACACCCCTATATCTCTGCCCTAGCTCTAACCTAAAACCTAACGTATCTATGATTTGTGGTTGTGGTCCTGGTAAGAAGGTTGGTTACACACAGAGCAGAGCCGACAATGGTAAAAGAGAGGATAATGAGCAGCGAGACAACGAGTGTACTACTGATAGGTGGAGCGGTGCCTGAGATTTCCCGATGATTTTGTACTGTGGGCCCCGGGGCCCCTGGTAACTTGGGGCCCCCTCGCACCGCGGGGTCTGCGGGTGTGGCTTGCACGCCACTGATCATGAATCTCATTTATCTATTCCTGCAATTGATTACTGCAAAGAATATGGTATTACAATTCTAACTCTTCCACTCCACACATCTAACAAATTGCAACCTTTAGAGAGGACTATTTTCGGCCCATTCAAAAGAAGTTTCAAAAAAAGGGCAGATGACTGGATGCTCTCTCATCCATTACAGATGTCAAATTATGACCAATATGATGAAAGCTTGGGATCGATCTGCAACTCCCTCAAACATAAAATCTGGGTTCCGTTGCACTGGAATTTGGCCGTTTGATAAAAATATTTTTAGTGAAGAAGACTTCCTTTGTTCATTTGTCCACAGACAGGATAGCGCCTCAAACAGAAAATGTGTCCTTAGATAACCAGAGTCCCAAATTCCAGTTGAAAATGAGCACAAGTAAAATTTTGTTTTGCCATCCAAAATAACACCAGACCGAAAACCAACTAGAAAAGGTCCAGTAAGAAGAAAATCTATAATAGCAACCGATACTCCAGAACGCGATGAAATTGCAGAAAAGAAATTGATAAAAAAGAGACCACAAATCGATCAAAAGAAAATAGAGAAAGTAAAGAGAAAAATTATGAGCGACTCTTCTTCCGATGAGGAACAAGTGATTTACAAAGACTCATCCTCTGATTTGGATTTGGAACAGAGTGAGGATGAGGATGAGAACCTTACAAAACTTGAAGCCCACAGCTTCGTCGTTTGCAAAGTGTTTGGGAAAAAATTACGCCGCTAAAATAGAAGAAGTTATTGTGGATGGCTACAATGTGAATTTTTTGAAAAAGGAAGTTGCTTCTAACCGGTTTAAATTTAGCGAAGATCAAATATGTATATAAGACGCATATATCAATCGGTCTGATCCCAAAAATGTTAGTTATTTTTTACTTATTTTCACGCCATAATTGTTTATTTAAATATTGTCCAAACCCTCCCGGCGCTCCCCTATGTATTAGAAAAAGTCGGAACTGTGATTGACGAAAGTAAAATGTTACAAACGATAAAATAAGAAACGTTAATATTACTGACAAATATCGAAGTATGGAGTCTTAATGATGTCGCTGATAGTACTTCTGCTACTAGTAAAAGTTCTTTTCAAAGTCATCGAAGCAGACGTTGTTGAAAACATGGACATATCGAGCATGACTATTATATTTGACACCAATATGGAGTATCTCTGGACGATTTTTAAAATTCCTTGGAGTAAAATTCCCAGCAACGTTATAATACAGTGTCAAACGAATAAATTAAGCACACAAGGGCTGCATCAATAATTGATTCACACTATCGTTTATGAAATGCGTTGTTACCAACAATTCTAATATTGTAATACTTTTAGAACTATTGAGAACTAGTTGTTCAGTGGCAGAAATTAGATCATTTTGAGAAGGAACATAAACGGGTAGCTACCTAGCCGTGATCATGAAAGGAAATTAATAAGCGCCACCTGTCTTCAACCCTGTGCTGTTCTTATCCCAAAATATATAAAACACCGCAAAACAGGAAATGGTCTCCTGCCTCTCAAAATTACTGATAATATAGTAACAAAACAACACGTTTGTTAAATCAAGTACAGTTTATTGAGCCATTTTGCAGTTCGGCCCTAGCATCCCTGAGACATACATATTGAGTGACTTTGCCAAATTACGTTCCATGTTCAATAACAATTATATAAATTTAAAGGTCTGTCACTTGAATGTCAGAGGCTTGAGTGCGAATTTGGACTATTTTACGACTTTTTTGAGTTGTATAAAGGTGAATATGGATATCATTATTTTAAGCGAAACACGGTGGGTTGAGGATATTTCATTGTTTTCAATAGAGGGTTTTATATAATGGTAGTCGTTACAATCAGAACGACGGCATTGTGGTTTGTATCAGGCATGGATTTGAGTTTACTAGTAATATTTACGAGACTATTACAGGGCTGAACATCATGGAGGTGAATGTAGACTTCGGTCAAAAAAGATAAAAATAATAGGAGTGTACAGACCACCGTCTTCTTCAGGTAGAATCCTTGAAACATTCAATAGTAAAAAAATGTCACCAACATATTTTTTGGAGACATAAACATTAATATTAAGAAGCAATCTATACATACTAACACCTATTTAGACTGTATGAGCGGGTAAGAATTTGTTTCGTACATCAACAACTACACTCGAATAGAGAAAGAACAGAAGAATTGCCTAGATCATATCTTTGTTGAAGATGGAAAGGGGTATTTTAAATGCATGTCTGTTATAGTACTGCATTATAAGATCACCGATCACTTTCCAGCATTTATACAATTGACGAGAAATGAGATACCAAAAAGCAGTGACAACACCAATTACAAAAATTACTTGGAAAAAAAACTAAATTATGTAACAATCCGCAGAATGAAACATGGGATAATCCTACGTTTAATGACCCTACAGACCAAGTTCAAATTCATTTATTCAAAAATTGAACCAACATATAGCAAACAGTACGAATAAAATAACTAATAAAGCACCTTGGGTCGAAAAAAAGAAATTCTAAAAAATATCCTTACAAAGAACAAACTCTATAAAAAAACTCGAGATATTCCTACAGAAGAAAACATAAACATATATAAAAAATATAAAATGATAAATTAAAGAATATAAGGAAAGAGTATTACCAAAAACAAATAGATGCAAATGGAAATAATTCAGAAGGTTTGTGGAAGGTTATTAATAATATCATCCCAAAGAACAACGAACTTGAAAGAAAAAGAAATGAAAATTGACAATAATATTACTACAAATAAAAGATAAATGATACAGTAAAACTAATCTCACAAGAGATTGCAAGGCCTCTTACATTTATAATTAACCGTTGTTTCGAAGCAGGTATATGCCCTGAAGCTTTTAAAATAGCACTTATAAAGCCAGTATTTAAATCCGGTGACAAAACCAGCATATCTAATTATAGGCCTATATCTTTGATATAGGCCTATAATTCGTTCGTGTAGTTGATTAATTACACTCTCTTTAAAAATTGTGAACAACTTGGCCCCAACCTTATTTCATTACGACCTGGAAGGAATAAAGCAGATAATTATGAATAAGAATAAAAGAAAATGATGGTTATTATCTCAGGAAAAAATGTTATTATTTTTCATTGAGGGTGAAAATTATTATTAAATACACTTTTTGACTTGAAACCCTTTTTTTACTTATTTCGCTATTGCTGTTTGGATCTTGATTTGTGCTCAAAATAAAAATTTGATACCAGAGTTTGATAATATTATGTTTTTGTTATAGGCGATCCGTTGGTGACAGACATTCGTGCTTTATAATATTTTTCTAACGGCCGAATTTTATACAAATTTCAGCACTCGCTGAATACCAAACATTGTCGCAAAGGAAAGCCCGAGCAGATTTTAAAAACTGTCTGAAACCTGCCACCAATGCCCCTTCAAGAACTAAAATCTGTCATAGAAAGTAATCACCAAGCGTTTTATGACAGCCTTCCCCATCAGCAGCAAGAGAAAGAAAATAAAAATATTTTTTTATTATATTAGCCAAGTAACTAAAGAAAAAATAACGATGGTGAAATAGAAATTTCATTTTTAGGAAAAAGTTATAAAGTAGCTCGAGCTTTTTGCTTCCCCCAGGTTGAAGATATTGCATACGTTAACATTAAGGATGCCAAATTTATATTACCTCTAACCGAACACAAAAAAGGGGCCAAAAGAACACAGAGTTTCCTATTTTTTGCAATATCATTTCATAATCTAGATGTACGTTAATATGTTAGTAGATATATGTATAAGTACCCAATAAAGATTTTCAGTTTGCAAAATAAATTTATTTCATACGCTACTAGAACTTTTTTGTTCCGCTGTGTCCGCTGTACTGTTTCACACTACCACACGAGTGGGGCATAGTGAAAAACTAGGCACCAAAAACCCAGTTTTTACTTATATTTCAAATCACGAATACTTGCTGATTACATACAAAAATGCAATCACACTACAAACATATCTTAAATTGTAGTACATAAGTTTGAACTTTATAAATAGTATTTTTTGTTTCACCGTGCTCCACCTACCACTATAAGCCACTTGGTGACATTTGTAGGTAACGCCTCCTTTTTTTATAAATTTTGTCTAACTTTAGATTATATATCTGACATTGTTCGTTGGTTTAAACAAAAAAAAATTTTCTTCATCATTGCAGCTAGAGCCTGATGATGTGACTGATTAAAGTTGCGAAACCGGTAGCTTAAAAATAAAATTGGAAATTGTGGGAACCTTGAACCTTTCTAATATGGATAACCCACACAGGGACTATCTCGATTCACTTTAGAAAATGGTGATGAAAATTTTTGCTTTGTGGGGTTAAGGAAATTATCTAAATGGCCACAATTTTCTAAATAAAGTTCTATTTTCTGACCAAGCAACATTCACTACAAATGGAGTTGTATTTTCACATAATTGTGGATTCTGCTCGGAAGTAAACCCCAACTGGGTTATTCATTGTAAAAGGCATTATTTCAAGAAAATTATTGTATGATCTGGAATTTTTGATAAACAAATAATTAGTCAATTTTTTTCCAACATAATTTAAATGCCCAAAATATTTTAAATGCGGACTTGTGGTATACCTTAGAAGATCTGCCAATTGCAAGACGCGGATTGATCAGAAATTTCCCAGAAAGTGGATTGGGCGCTATAGTCAAGACATTAAGAGTGAATCAGTGTGCAGCCACTCAACCTCTGACCACCCCTGTGGGGTCTGACCTGGCAAAGGATACGTCCATCTTAGCATCCTTGCACGGGTCGGACTTCTGGGGGGCTGACAACAGGGTCCTTCGGGGCACTGTTGGAGTACGTCGGAGGGACGTGGTGGACGTAAGGCGCCGCCCTGTCGTAACCGCAGCCAACGTCGTGACAAACGCTCTTCATTTCGGGATAAACGTTCCCGTGGTCAAGGTCAAAAAAAGATCAACAAAAGCATCCTTCGTGACACGTGGTGGAGGCGCCGATCCTGGGTAGTTGTGGGAGCGTCGCCGATGGTCAAGGAACCCCAGCTGCAGACGGGACGTTCCAGACCAGGCCGAGGTAGAAGCTGTGAAGAGAGACTACAGGTTAGTGGAAAGTGTCAGTATAAGGTGTTAATCGGAGAGGTACAAGTAAATGACCTTCACGGCGAGTGCCAATGGAGCACCAGGAGGTAGAAGCAGGACCGCTAAGAAAGGTACAGGAAAGAGAGAGAGGAGTTCAAAGTAGAGGAATAGATATGTCCCTCCCCTACGAGTTGAAGTCAGCTACGTTCAAGCCAAAGCACCGTAGCACATAAATTGGAGGAGGTGAATCCCCATTCAACCCGTCCCGTACTCTAGTTAGGTCGCCAACAAGGCCGAAGACAGGAGACGAAGAGGTATTCATAGCAACAACGGTAAAAGTAGGAAAAGAAGGCCCGTAGCAGGTGATAGTCATCAGAAAGGTAAATCCACGCTACCTGGAGAGTAGCGAAGACAAGGTATAAGAAGAAGTACCATAAAGGCAGGCACAGGAAGAGAATGAGAAGGTAGACACAGAGAATCAAGAGGACAAAGAAAGTCAGGACGATCTAAAAGAGGTAGGAAGATTACAGAGAGAAAAGACGTAGTAGTAAAAGAATAAATAATAGGAAATAAAAATTTAAGGAGTACCGCAATGGCGAATACAACCAAAAGCCTACGTACAAAGATTTATTCAGGTCACTTAGCCAATTAAAAACAGAATTAGTAAACAATAAACAAAATATAGTAGCAATGTCACGCAGAGTCTGTGGACTAGATAAATTAACTGAGCCATGGTCTGTACCACATATTAGAAATACAAACATCAAAATCAGAATACACGTTTGGAAACCTTAAGAAAATAAAGTTGGCTACTTCCCAAGATTTTCAGGAGATATCCTCTAGGGACCAGCATGTGCGCGTAAACTCCTTCAAGGAGCATGGTTGCCGAATTAGCAGCACATTGTCCTAGGCGATGTTACCAATCAACGTCCAACACACCACGCACCCAAAACTAGATACTGTAATTCAATGCGACAGTCACTCCAGAGCGGTACCAATAGCGCGCCAGTCTCCAGGCGCTTTCTTGGTTACAGGTTACAGTACCATTTAGTTGTATTTTAAAAACAGAAGAAGCCATGTTAATTCAAAAAAGATTCCAATGCACATTCTCGGAAACAAAGAAGCTAGAAATAATATATGTAATTCCCGCAGCGTGGACTACCTTAAATACGTTCATTTTGCACCCAGCAATCAAAAATCAACCACAAAAATTAAATAAATAAACGATTGCCTAGATAAACATTGGACACCTGCAGTACCCCACATAATTATTATGTCTACAAGAGACTCGTTAGAAGACGTATTGAATCAAATAAAAGATAGAAAAGAGATATTTAACACAGTAATTGATTCACTAAGTTGGGCGAACCAGAACCAATCCATTATGGTGGTAGGAAACATTTTTCTGTCAGAAGCGGTCCTGTACATTATCTTCCATAGACAAGCACCAGTACTTCCCATGTTTGCACAGGCGGCAAGAGCCTAAAAAGAAGAAGCAGACAAAACACACGATATAATTGAAAACCTTGGGAGAACAAGGGGATATGCCACAGTATGTGATAAATCTATTTAAAGTCGTTTTTGGAAGTTACCATAGAGGTATCTTCTTGAAAAAAAATGCTATTACTATCCGACAATAGATGGCGCAACAATCACATAATGTTTTATTTTCTAAAAATTATATTGGTAGTTTTTGTTGGCAACAAGAAGGCAAGCCACGAGTATTTCAAGATAGCTGAACCACGGACAGGTGCATTTAAAAGGCTATATTATTTTTTGGGCAGTAACGACAGTGAAAGTGGCAGTGATTTCGGCTCCGACGATAGTGTAAAAGACATAGACTATGTTGACAAAAAAGTGAGCAGCGATCCTTCAGATTATTCCACACAACAGGTATTTAAATAAATATGAGGCTTATCCCTTTTATTGCCAAAATATTTATGGCTTATTTGTGGAAAAACTTTTACACGTTATACAGTGACCGGCAGAAAGTTGGACACAAATGGAAAACTTTTTTATTATTAATTTCTTAGAAAATTTTATTATTGATAAAAGTTGGTGCATCATTTTAAAGTCAAAACGCACGTATCAAAATTTAAATATCTCTTTTTGGATACGAGGTAGAATCAAAAATGTCAAAATAACTCAAGAGTAAAGTACCCTTATTTTTTAAAATACGGTAAAAGTTACTTACAAAAGTTGTTTGGAATCAAAGGTGGATGTCAGATTTAAAGTCACAGCCACCTAGTCAAAACAAAAGCAATTGATATTTTGTGTATTACAAAAAAAAACAAAATACCGCAAACGCAACTTATCATCGGATAACACATGAATTTGCTACTAAACTTTAATTTTGTTCGATTAGCAGCTAGAAATTTAAATTAATCGAAATCAGAGTTTAAAAATATTAAATTTTTGTGTCCAACTTTCTGCCGGTCACTTTATTATTTAAAAGAATGCTCTTAACAAGTTTACAACGCGCAAAATTAAGTATCTATGAACCCCTTTCATTACGGTCCAAAAGTCTCTAATTTATACACAGTAATAGGCTGAATAAGCTAATTTGGTTTATCCCCTTTTTGCATTTATTTACTTTATGTGGCTTGTTCCCTTATTACATAAAATCGAATTAACATTTTTTGCAGGCAACAAATTTCACAAAGAGTCCACAACAACGAAGCACCAATCTTCGAAAAGCTCTACGGCCAATGTGGCATCAACTTCTAGAGGTACGTTAGAAACTCCTAAAAAATTACCACCATCCAGATGGAAGTTAGCGAACGTAGAAATAAGGAAAAAATTTAAAAACAAAATAAAAAGGGCACACTTATCAACAGAAAAGGGAATGCAGTTGAAGCTAGGGAAATAGGACCACGATGCAATTGCAAAAATAAATGTCGAGAGCATTTAGAATAAAAAGAAAATGATATTTTTAAATCGTTCTCGGACTTGGGCGATTATGATAAGAAGAATATTTATTTATATTCTTGTATAAAATCATATCACAAAAAAGATCTTACCCGAAGAAAACTAAAAGCAATTCTTCTGCAAGAAAAGTATCTTTCGAATATTATACGAAAGTCAGTGGAAAATATGTGAAACTTTGCAAAGCAGAGTTTCTCTCTATTCATGGCTTACACAAAAGCAAACGAAGGGTAGAGCTTCTCTGCCAGAAAATGGCAAATACCTTATTAGCAACACCCGAAAGTGACAAACGAGGAAAGCATAAAAGTCGACCTAATAAAACTCCAGATAATCAGCTCCAGTCCTGCAGGGAACACATAGAGTCCATACCGAAGTATAGGGAAAACAATCCGGAAAAGTTTACATTGATCATGATTTAAACATATACAGGTTGTAAAAAGACTACTATCTTGACTGGTGCGAAGAACGAGGTTTTCAACCTGTAACAGAGGATAAGTACAGACGCATTTTCTGCACAGAATATAATATAGGGTTCAAGGTGCCCAAAAGTGACACTTGTAAAACCTGTGCACAGTCAGCATGACTGTGCTTATAGAAAATCCAAATGCGACAGAATAAGATATTAAATCAAACAAAATAAAGCATGATTTGCATTTAAGAAGAGCAGAAGCAAAAAACAGAGTTTGAACGATGAAGTAGAAAGTGCTAAACTCTATCAAGATACTTGTGTTATTTCGTTTGACCTGCAGCAAGCTCTTCCAGTTCATAACTTGACAGTTGGTCCAGCCTTTTACCTACGAAAAGCATGGGTGTATAATCTATGTATTCACGATTGTGTAACTGGACAAGTTTTCATGTATGTACATCTTGAAACACTTTAAAGAAAATCCACCTCAAGACAAAAATAGATTAGTAGTGTGCACCGTTTTATTTTTTTGAGTGCAGCAACTACGCGAACGGCAGCTCTCCGCCACGTAGGCATTTGGGTCGTGGATTTATTTTGGTAAACACTGAGTAATGTATTTGGCTAACTGGTAATGAGAGAAATAAAATTGATTACAAAAAAAGGAATTTGTTGAGCGCCACTGTATTTTGGGTACAAGAAAATAAAAATGCAAAAAGTTAAGTTTAAACACAGACAAAACTATAACTTTTGAGGTTGGAAAGTTGTTGAATTTGAAGAGAAAGGTGTTACTAAGAATTTACAATAGTGTTAACAATGTAGTTGACAATGATGTATGAAAAAGTTCGAAAAAGAATTTGCATAAATGGTACGCCACTGGACTGACTATGTAGTAAAATAACAATGAGATAAATTGAGTCATAAAATTGTAGTTAATCAAAAGAGAACCTAAATAGTCATAGATAGTACTGTCTTATTCTTAACGCAAGAATAAGTTAAAAATTATTAACCATGTAAAAAGGGGGACGACGTTCATGAACTTCGCTTCCTAAGTTTCTCATTTAACACATAAAATATATGGGGAATAAGCAGGCACTGTACACATATGAGCAATAAAAGTTATTAAAATGCTTGTCTAAAGTTGCAGAACAGATTGTAAGTTTGTAATTATTTTTATATGAAAACGACCTAACGCTTAATGGACATCCTCGCTGCTACTCTGGGTCTAGATGATAAGCGTAGACAGGTCCGATAAGAGTCGTAGTACAGTACAAGTACTACCCCAGCAGACATAGGCTGTCAGACATCACACGTCTGATAGGTAATGAAAAACGTGTCTGAATGCAATACTAAACAAGTAGGCACCATCGAAGGACAAGCAGGTACTATCGAAAAGCAATCAGACACCATGGAAAAACCTAAAATCAATTAATGAACACCCTGTACAGCATTTAAGCAATCACTTACCTCAGAGTGAGGTTTTTTCCAAAAGATAAGACAAAAAAAATTACTACTTAATCACGTTGCATAACCTCAAAACTTTCACACCTAAAAATCAAAGAAAAATATGATATACCCAGTTAGAAGTTTCATTTATCGAACACTGTCAGCATCAGGAAACAACGGAAAATTGATGGAAAAGCCTTTAAGAGCAGAGAGAAAACCATAAACGATATGCTCTTTACCTTTCACCAGAAAATGACGATTTGGGGCCATCGTTTGAAAACATCACTTAACTACGATCCGCCAAAGCGAGATAAACGTTTTTACACGGCTTGTTGCAACGGATGGCCTTTGATTTTTCAGATATCGCCAAGTGAAAAAGACCCGCATCCGTTTGCCATCAGAAGCACCCAAAAAGTGAGGTTCTATCACCCGCAATCTGACATTTGTCATTCCCAAAAAACAAAACCCTACGATGACCATAGATAATTGGAAGCACAGATGGAACATTCGAGGGAACACTACAAACAGATCACCACAAAACAGAAAAAAAAGAACAGTACGTAGTCCGTTTTTAGTAACAGTCCCATTCGATAGTACTGTGACAAATGTCAAACTGAATATGGGTCACAGACTTCAGAAGTAAACAAAAACAATAATAGGTTAAAGAGATGAGAAAGTGTTTGATAATGAAAGTAATGCGAAATACCAGTAGCGGTCCAAGGTAAAATGAGATTTTAATTAAAATAACATTACCGGAAAAAAAACGCTACAAGTGTACAGTGATAACTGTACTGGCCAAAATAAAAATTGTTCAATCATATGTTTGTAAAGGCAACTAGTCAATGAAGGTTTTTTCGAATCTGTAGAACATAGATTTTTGGGTGTTGGTCATACCCACTTACGAGATCGGGATTTTGCGTCCATAGAGAAATACAAGAGAGGGATGAAGCAAGTATACGAGCCAAATGATTGGTATCAAGCAGTACGTAAATCTAAACGCGTCAATCCTTTTGTTGTTACTGTATTAAAGCAAGATATTTTATCGTTTAAAGAGTTACACAGTCAAATAGTAAAAAAGAACGTTACAGATGAAAAAGAAAAACTACACTTTAGTAAAGTTATCAGTTTTAAACTTACCAAAGATTCAATAGCCCCACACAGAAATTAAAAGTTCGAACGGTTCTTGATGTAGAATAAATTGTTTGGAATTAATACATCGGAAATATTAAGCTCTAAATCTTACATATATAGGGTTAACTATCACTTAGTACAAAAAAATTTATGGCAGATAAAGAAAAATTAGACTTGCCAAAATAAATTTTGACCTAAGCCTAAAAAATTTTTTTTTCAAATTGTTTAAAACCCCTAAACAAACGCCGCCTATGTCAATGGGAGTTACAGGTAGGGAAATAGCGCGGCGTTGCCACGTCTATCGATTTATCCGGGGATTCACCACGAAATTACGATTTCCTTTTAAAAACGATTACTTTCTAAGGAACATCTAAGGAACCTTAATGACATTTCCAGGATTGAATATTGCACCTTTTTCTGTTTTCTTGCTTTTTACATTAAAAGTCACACAACTACACAACATTCATCACATTTTCTAAATCTGTTGGGGACCTCTTGTTTCCCTCCGCCATTCCTTTTGTTTGAAGCGAGGTACTCAGCCTGACGACCACGGAGGAGGATCCCTTCGCCAGAAAAACTCCGAAGGGCAACCAAAAAACACAACTGCACTATCACACATTGCACATGCAAAGCACTACAGTAACTGTTCAAAGAGGCCGCCGTTCACCTCGATGCACAAATTCACTCGGTTAATTAAATTAAATTAAAAAGTTCATAGCGACAGTATTCCAATAAGTTGGATGGGTAGTGCTGATTTGAAATTTAGGTGAACGCACTGGGAAACCTATTTGATTTAGTTCAGGGGGACAGGGGAATACTTCAGTTTGCGCGTTGTTCAACATCGCGTCCTGACTTGCGCGGGAGAGCCAAGAGGGGAGGGGAAGACAGTAGTAGTGGAGTAAACGGCACACGTGCAGCAGCCCGCTTTCGCGGGTCTTGTGGTTTTTGGGACTAAAAAGGCGGAGAAAAGGGAAGCTGGAGTGTAGTAAGAAGCCTCGAGCATCGCCCGAGGCAGGAGAAGGAAAATTGTGGAGAATTTGGAGACGCCCTGTGCCCCGGATACAGGAAATCAAGAGGTGTTGCCACGGCCGATCGACCGGGTGCCAGGTGACCGGTACTCGGCGCCAAGCCAAAAGTCTCGGAGTGTTGTGTACGAGGGAGCGGCACCATTAGTGAACATCCAAGCGAGGGAATCAACTGCACCAAAGTTGTTGATGCATGGTGGGTGAGTGCATATAGAGATTTGTTTGAGTAAAAAGGTATTTTCATCCTTCCGAAAACAACGGCAACACCGCGAAAATCCGACAGCCGAAGCCATATTGGATGACTTGATTAGAGGATGAGATTTACAGGGAAAATAGGGGTTTTTACCCTTTTTTTAAAGATCGTAAAAAAATCTAAAAATATTTTTTATGTTTTCTTAAGCCACCCTGCGCGCGTGGTAAATTTTTTTGTATTAAGTGATAGTTAACCCTGTATATGGCATAACAAGAACAATGGGTTGTATTAGGTCGGTTATTGCATTTAAATTCGTATACCGTTGGGAAGCGTTACATTGTTTGTTGAGTGATAAATTAACACTACTGGTAAGTAATTTTTTATACGGCATTTCGTCTAGAACAACAAAACATTAAGGCTGTTTTTCACTGGCACTGTGTTGATCAATTTTAAATTAAAAATGCCGACCTTAATAACAATCAAATGTGTTAATATCTTGCAAGTGCTCCTAGAAATACGTATACAGTTTGGGAAAACGTTGTAGCTTTTTGGAACATATTTTTCAGGGAAAATTTATTTATCTCTGTATGCAGGAGTTCGGAAACCTAATATTTTTCGTCTCATTCGAAATCATGCAAAAGAACTACAGCTCTCCCCCTAACTGTCTGCACTTGCAAAATCTGAACATATTTGATTCTTTAAACCCATTAGTGCATGTGATTCGATAAATCGATGTCTACTTTCGCATAAACCTAACCTCGGTTTTGTGACAGATGTTAGTGGAATGTTTCAGGAGTAAACTTCTTATTTATTCAGTTTTACAGTTTTTAGAAAAACCCAAAATAAGTTAAAAGTACACTAAAAGGAACATGATCTATTGCTTTATTCAACTAGACGACAAGGGTACCTACGTATTTTCCATTTATTTTCTTTTTTGACAATGTCAGCCTCAAAATACTGAAATTTGTATATATAGTAAACCACTTGACATGATCCAGTAGCAATCTGCTCATACACTTACAATATTTTGTAAATATGGACTTCTAAATTGGAAGTCCGATATATAGGATTGTATGCTTTATAGCACACTTTTTCCGTAAGCGAACGGTCAAAGATAAATTGATACGTTTTTATTTTATATGAAGCCCTATGTGATATGTTTTTATTTATTATAATCTTTTCAAATTATCCCTTGCACAAATTTTAGAGGAAATTGAATGAGAGGATTTGGATAGCGCAATAGATATCTATGCTACACCACCTATGGAAGGTGATGATACTGACTGTGATTCGGACACAAGCGACCATGAGGGTGCAGGAAATTTAAATCATCCGACCGAGGATGTTAACCACCGAGTGTGAATACGCAATAATAGGGAAACAGAATGATGACTCTAAACCTAGTGACGAAGAATTAATCTGTACGTTTGTTTTACCTGGCCAGTGCAGTTTAAATTATTTAAACTCCAGTGATGACGAGCCACTATCAAAGTTAGTTCCAAATTACAGAAAGGATACATGCTATTATTCAGAGCATAATCCACAGCTACCTTCTAAGGAAAATGCGCCCTTCGAAAAGCATAAAATCTAAAAAAAGCATGAATGTAATAAAATGGGAAAAAAGTTCGCCGAAATTTGATCTGAGTACAATTTGTGACGAAAAACCGCCATCGGAAGAAGCTAGCATGGAAAAAACGCCAATGAATTACTTTCAACTTTTTTTACAGGGGCTTTGATGTCAAAAATCTTAAATGAGACAAATAAATATGGTCATTTATATGGTCAGTTTGTATACAATCCGATATATCGGATGGCGTGTATTAGTAGCCATCGAACTATTTTTACTACCAGCACTAATACCTTCAAAAGGAGGAGAATTGCAAGAAACCTCCAGTATCTCAGTACCAGGATGGAATAATATGTTTAGCGAAAAGTGCTGCAGATGTTGCAGAAACTAAAGCTGAAAGGATTGAAACAATGTATAAATAGGAGCTTACGGTACAACTTTGTTTATTGGTAGTTGGCCCGAATTTTAATGAAATTTTGGCCTCGTATGTTTGTAATTAATGATAATAAGGAATATAAGGTAGGTTCCTCATTAGAAAAATTGAAATTTTGTTTTCAGTCATTTTTTATTCTTGATGCAAATTATCCATATTAGTGTCATCATAATATGGTGTTCAGTGGAAACTGTTTAGCATCTTTCAACGCGAAAGATATCGTCGTAGAAGTCAGAAGAAAATAAAATCAATTAAGGAAATGAAACCTCGCCAACAACGCATCAAAAAAGAAAACATGGAGAAATCATACGAAAGAAAAGCGAAGAGCTGCAAATGACAACATCCCACCGTCTACACCAGAACCCGGTCCTATTCAACCGCTAAGGTACACAGAGATAATTAGAAATTGAAAACACATGAGCGGAATCTAATTGCCTAGTGCATTTATTATTGCTACCGTAACTGTTACGAGTTCTTGTAGGGTAATTGCACACATTTATTTGGTCCCCTTTTTGCTACAATTCGATTTGGTCTCTGGACTGTTGTTACGCTAGTTTGATCTTCTTTTGCTTCAAATTTATCGCGATCCAGAACTTTGGCAGATTAGCTGGGAATAGGCGAGAGGAGAAATCCGTCAGACTGGCCCGAGTTCGCAAGTCGACGATCACTATTGCACCAATATGGATAGAGGAAAGTCGCCTAATTTGTTGAGGTTTCCTAATTTGGGGAGGTCTGAAATTTTTTATTAAGAGGCGGTGAAACGGTTTTGGACGTACGGTATCTTAAATAGCATTGTTGGTTGCCTACATCCCGGCCATGACCATCAGTTTTTGTCGACACATGGCAATGTTTGTTTGCGCGAACTAAATGTGCGTATTTAGGAAGTTTATCAAAGCTAGAATTGATAATTAAATAAATTGTCAAGGTAAGCAATTTTAACAACTTTTTTGTTTCAAAGCACTCTATGTGAGCTAGGCTGTGAAGCTTTATATTCGTTTTTAAATTTAAAGTGCACGTTACAAATTTATTAGGTTAGAAATCTGAGAGACAAGGCTCCTAATATGGGGAGATGCAAGGCTCCTAATTTGGGGATCCCCATTTTAGGAACCTGTGTACTTTCGGCATTAATTTAAAATAGGTTGCGAGATTATTAGGGCGATTTGATTATACACATTTCCTTATTTACTTGCAGATGCCAAAAAGAAAGGCATGGGACCCTATTCAAATGAAGGCGGCGGTACAAGCTATGCGAAACAAGGAGATGGGTAGCTTCAAGGCTTCTCGAGTCTTTGGTGTCCCTCAAACGACTTTGGAGCGTTATGCTAAAAATTATGATATCCCTGCTGACGAAATAGTTAAAACCAAAATAGGTAGGAGCCCGAAGAACTTGAACATGAACTGGTAAGATATTGTCTTCAAATGGAGCAAAAATTTTTCGGGCTCTCGCGAAGAGATGTGCGATGCATGGCTTATCAGCTTGCAATACGGAATAATTTGAAAAATCCTTTTTCTAAGGGAAAAGAGCAAGCTGGTAAAAAGTGGCTTAAAAATTTTATAAAACGGCATAGAGAACTATCTGTACGAACTCCGCCGGGCGTATCCTACGTAAGAGCAAAAGGTTTTACACAAGAGGCTGTTACAAAGTTTTTTGATATTTATGAACCCATTCTGGAAAAAATAAAACATTCCCCGTCACGCGTGTACAATTGTGATGAAACTGGGATTACCATAGTGCAACACAAACATACAAAAGTAGTCGGACTAAAGGGCAAAAAACAAATAGGAACTTTACAAGCAGCAGAGCGAGGTTCACTTATCACAGTGGTTACTTGCATGAACCCGACTGGACACTTCATCCCTCCTCTAGTAATTTTTCCTCGAAAAAATATGAAGCAGGAGCTTATGGACGGTACACCTTTAGGCTCTATCTATGCATGTCACCCTTCTGGATGGATCCAGTCCGAATTGTTCACAGACTGGTTTAAATACTTTTTGAAACATGTTGAACCAACTGCAGATAATCCAGCTGTCCTTGTCCTGGATGGACACTTTACACATACCAGAAATATAGAGGTGATAAAACTAGCGCGTAGCAATAATGTAGATATAGTTTGCCTGCCTCCTCACAGTTCGCATAAAATGCAGTCACTGGATCTTTCATTCATGTCGCCATTTAAAACATACTACGCCCAGGAAAAACCATGCAGATAGAGGAGTAGTAACAGTCTACCAAATCGGAAAACTCTTTGGGAATGCGTACAGGAAAGCTGCAACTGCAGAAGTCGCCGCCAAGGGATTTGAAAAGGCTGGTTTATTTCCATGCAATTGTCATAAGTTCAGGCCTTACGAGTTTCTGGACTCAAACGTTGAACAACCGGTTCTAAACCCACTCACTGAAGCTCAACAAGAAGCGCCCCCGCAAAATAACGGGTTAGAGGATCCCCCAGTGCAAGAATCCCTTTCCACAGAGCATCTGTCCAAACCCGGTCCGAGTGGCCTACAACGTCAGCGGCCATGCTCTTCTCAAATTCAGCTAGACCAACCTACAGAACCATCAGCGCCGGAGCAAAAAAAATTTGTGACTCCATCTGATATTAGCCCCGTTCCGAGGTTGAATCCTGGCAAAAAGAGTGCCCGTTCAGGCTCACCTTACAAGCAGCAGTTGGAGGAGTCGCAAAAAAAGAAATTAACTCCAAAATCGGTTTTTGGGAAAAACGCAAATGCATCAACAAAAGCAGTCTCTGTAAAAGCAAATAAGTCGAAAAAAAGGGCGAAGACTCTAGACTCCTCAGATGAATAATCGGAGGAAGAATTGAAGAACGCTATATGGATGAATCAGATGACGGCTCACCTTACAAGCAGCAGTTGGAGGAGTCGCAAAAAAAGAAACCAACTCCAAAATCGGTTTTTGGGAAAAACGCAAATGCATCAACAAAAGCAGTCTCTGTAAAAGCAAATAAGTCGAAAAAAAGGGCGAAGACTCTAGACTCCTCAGATGAATAATCGGAGGAAGAATATGAAGAACGCTATATGGATGAATCAGATGACGAGATATCTGACGAGGATCAAGACGCAGAGTGCATTTATTGTGCTGGATTATTTTCGGACGACCATGATGGAGAAGACTGGATTCGATGCACTGTGTGTTACAACTGGGCGCACACTCTGTGTGCAGATCTTGGTCCTAAAGCAAAAAAAAATTTAAATGCTACAAGTGTTCCAACAAATTAAAATGTTAATATAGATAGTTAATATAGATTCTAAAGCGATATACGTTTGTATTTTTCTGAACAAATCTATTGCAAGCATAAATTAATGTGTAAAAAATGGTTTAATTAATTACAAAGATGCAAAAAACCGTGGAATTATGATGAAGTGAAAGAGGTAAGGAAAAACCTAACCTTAAATAAACAGAGGCACGGAAATTACATTCCAATACAATATGGCCGCCTGTCTAGAGGGTGGACCAGGAGTAATGCGACACAGCGAAATTTTTATAGGCCGAAAATTGATATTAAAAAAGATATGAAAGAAAATATTGTTTTAAAATTTTGTGAAGGGGGATGGAGATTACAACTTTCTTTGATATAATGGAATGATAACTTAAATCAACCTGTTACAGTCCAAGGTTAGTGGATGGAAGGTTGCCTGGTAAGCGGTAAAGGAGAGAGACGTTGGAGGGGAACGCACACGTCATCTGTTCGCCAGTCGTGCGGCATTACTGTTAATTTACGTGAGATATTATTGCTCTGTAAAGTTTATCAGTGGTTTTTGAGTGAAAATTATTATTTCACAGTAAACTTTTTGTGATTTAATGAATTTGTGGTGATATCTTAACATCTTTTATTGATTATAAGTGAAAAATAGTGTGATATTAGGAACAATAAACTTGTATACCTACCTAGTGTAATTGTCGGAGTTTTGTGTTTGGATTACTTTTTATTATTTATCACTGTGAGTAGTAATAAATCCACAAATAACCAAATAAAATAAGTTCTATAAATAATATTTATTTTGTAGATGCCTGGAGGGGTTGTTTGTAGTGTAGCTACATGTAAGAATAACTCCAAAAAGGCCAAAGAAAGTGGTAAAATCCTTTCATTATTTGCATTTCTAAAGGATCCTAAGATTCAGGAATGGATAAGAAGATGCTATAGAAAGAATACGTGGGATGTGGCTAATAAAAGAATATGTAGCAAGCATTTTCAACTGTCTGATATGGAAGATGAAATACAAGCCAGAATTATGAATACACAACCGAAGAGACTTAAAAAAGATGGTAAGCATTGTTTTTTATAATATATAAATAGTTTCTGGTTTATTTTTCGTGATTTTTTTTAAATAAATGTATTTAGTTACGTCTACGAAACCCGCTGACTCAACAGCAACCAGAAGCCGTCGCCGCATCAGCTCCTAAAAGTTATAAATTTTGTAAGAACATCATTTCTGTGTGATTATTCTCTGTAACTTTGCCGAATAAAGTTGTTCTCTTGTCAAACAAAAAAAAATACATTTTTTAAAAATTCGTTAACTAGCTCCCGTAAGTTAACTGGCGCAGTCTTGTGGATTCGTTGAAGTAACGCGAAGACCACAAATCGCCAGCGCGTCGCGATCGTCGTGCCGTCGTTTTGTCGTGCGTTACGTGGGTTTCAACCCTTTGTCAACGAGAAGAACCAGGCTCGAGGACAATTCCAGGGAGATACGAAAAGCCAAGGGTGAGAGCCATTCCTTTTTCTTTTTCCTAGCTTTTCCTCCAGGGCAATACAAGAATTTTCACCCAGGGAAATTCAATGCACATGATTTTTCCTTGTCACGTCGATGAATACGACAACAATTTGAATCTGTGAATAGGATTGTGTTTTTTGCATTATTAGAGCATATAATAATCAAAAACATATTTAAGTTAGAATTAGTACAATTTGAAAAGAAAATCAAATTCCAATTTTCAAAGGAGAAAATTAATTTTAATCTAATTTTTAAATCTCACTAGTTTCACATTATTTTAGATTTTTAAACTCTTAATTTTAAGAATTGTTGTTCCCCTTTTATGTAACATAATTTTCCAAAATTGATCTTGAACACATAACTACCATTTTAAGTAATTTAGATCTTAGTAATAACAGTAACGTTGAAATGCCAAATCAACAACAACCGGCGGAACGCCAAATTAATTATAGTCTTTTAAGGTTATATATCGATACTATTCCCAATTATAGTGGCAACTCTAGCGCGTTGGAAATTTTTATTGAGCACTGCCAAATTTTAATTAACACATATCAAAATGTAAATAACCCAAATGACCCAATCAATAGTTTCTTAATCAGGGCTATAATCGGCAAATTAACAGGCGAAGCTTTGGTTAGAGTAGGTAACCGACCAGACATAAGAACTTGGATAGAATTAATTCACTTGCTTAGACTTAGTTTTGGCGATCAGAGAAATCTTGACTGTCTAGTACAAGAAATGATATTAACAAAACCTTATAAAAACGAGTCATACATAAATTTTGGCCAAAGATTACAAAAATCCCGCAGTTCAATTGCTTCAAAATTAATATCGATGAATATGACTAACGAAGAACGAGTATTTCAGATAAAAAATTATGACGAACTTGCACTTAAAACTTTTATTCGAGGTTTATCTGGAAGAATCCAAGACATGATTAGAATTCGGAACCCCAACTCTCTCGAACTTGCAATTTCTTTAGTAATAGAAGAAGAAAATTTTATTTTAAACCAAAAACAAATGGGTATTTTCCAAAATGCTTCTGAAAATAAATTTCCCCAAAATCATCCAAAACCCAATACCCAAAATTGTGTGAGACCTCAAAATTATGCATCACATACCTATCCACATTTTTCATTTCCACGATATTCGCAACCTCAGCAATTCCAAAATTATTCACCTAGACTCCAATTCCCTTCTCAACCAATTAACATACAATCACGTCAAAATATGCCTCCTCCTAGATTCCCCACTAATAGAGAAGTTTTCGGACAATCTAGTACTACCAGAAACGTTTTCAAGCCAACCGGCGCTATTCCAAAAAATAATCCTACACCAATGTCAACTACGTCTAGACTTACCGAACAACCCCGTAGAAATCCCAACTTTTTCCAAAATACAGGGCCTCGAAATTTTCATTCCCAAGAACTACATAATATCGAAACCACGGAAATATCCCCAGAACAATACCGTCCCACATTCGAACCTACTCAAAATGAATATGAACAATACTAAAATCAAATCTATCAACCCGAATATGCTACCACCGATGACGAATATTCCACCGGATATTTTACGGAAAATTCTTACCAAATATCTGAATTTGACGAACCACACTTTGACGGTTCCCAACCTGATGTAAATTTTCCCAAATCCCCATGTCCAGACAATAATATATAACGATTGACCTTAACCACCTACATCAACTAAACGAACTAGCACACATCTATATCCCCGAAATTAATGCCAAATTTCTAATTGACACTGGCAGTTCACGTAGTCTTATGAACCCAAAATTAGCTTATAAATTTTACTCAAATTGCATTTTTAGTGAAAATTTTAATATTCAAACGTCACATGGAATTTCATTTCATGGTGAAATAGCTATTATACCAATTTTTAAGATATTTAACACAGACCTAGTTTATAAATTCTACCTTTTTGATTTTTCAAATAAATACGATGGAATTACTGGCATGGACCTTCTAAAAAGACTTGACTCTGACATAAGCATACGAAGTGACCTATTAATTACCCCAAACGCTCAAATTCCTATGATATTTAACAAAACTTATTCCCAAAATTCTAAAAACTTCAAAAAATGTTTTCACTCTATAATTCCTCCTAGATCCCGAAAAGTGGTAAAGCTCCCGGTGTGTTTAAGAAGCGGTTTAGGCATCCTAGAGTATATTAATTTCGAAAATAATTCTGTGGCTTGGTCGAAAAAGGGCCTAAGTACAAATTTGCAAAAAATTAGTTAGTGGGCCTATCTTACTAAATGAAACATTCTCTTTTTAATAAAAATGGTCCCATGTGAATAAACCTAGTGACTGTCGTGTAATTGTATGGGAAAAGGACCTAAGTGCAAGGACTTAAGTGTAAAGTGTAAGCTGTAAAGACCTATGTACACGTTAGGACTTTTTTATTGGTCATATGTAACAGAAAAGTTAATAACTAATACATAGATCGGCCCAAGTGACTAATAGGCCTAGAAATTATAGGTCTATGTGATCTTAGGCCTCTTTATCATTTACTTTTGTTTTTTTTTATTTTGGGCCTAACTGCCACTTATTCAAAGCGTATTTAAATCTCTGGGCCTATGTTAACTTTGGCCGTATTATTATTCAACAAGTACACTTGATAAAGGCCTAACTGAAACATAGAACAATAATACCTTTAGTTTTTATCCTATCTGCCACTTAGGCCTTTGTTCATTTAAAAGTATGAATTTTGTTTCGGCTGATGTGTGACCTGGGCCCTAGCCTTAGCGGAATTTCCGGCAAACACGATGTGTTTGGGGTTATGTCCTAACCTCAAAATTTAGTTTTTAACAGACAGGTGTATGTAGGAAAGTGTTTGTGTGTATTTTTGATAAATTCTAACATTTGATCTATAGAGATTAAAAATGTCTTTAAGCAATGGAAAAGCTTATCAGTCACGTATCCAGAGAATAGTAGGTTTCGCTTTAGAAAATAAATTTATGCCATCGGAACATGTTAATGAACCAGTACCCGTGGTAAGTCAATTAAATAATAAACCCTTGACGATAATAATAGCATATCAAATTGCGTTTTTAGGGCATATCAAATACAATGTCTCGTTGTGAAAATAGCGAATACAATGAAGTTACCAAAACCGATAACATTAAGGAGATTACCATTTTGGAAAACGAACTTTTTCCATCGGAACATTTTAATGAAATAAATGATAATGACGTTATACCCGTAGTAAGTTAATAATTAGATAAACCCTTTACTCCAATAATATTATTAAATTGTATTTTAGAACTTATCAAATACAATGCCCCCTCATGAAAATAGCGTATTTAATGAAGTTACCAAAACCGGTGAAATTAAAAAGATCACCATTTTGGAAAATTATGTTATTCAAGTAAGTTTTTATACAAAGCTTGTAAAAGAGTAACATGGGCCAAAATTTAAAAAGTGTAATAATTTCAGGAACCATATGGTGTCCTCGCTAGCGGTAGCACATCCGAGCATCGGCCAGTTGTTATGCAAGACATAAATGACAACAGTAGCGAGAAGAGTGACCCTTTTGCGACAGATTCAGATACTTCGTACAGCGCAGAAAGCAAAGAAGAAACTAGTGAGTCAAAGAGGGAAAAACGAAAGGGAAAGAGAAAGTCAAGAAAACGAATGAGGAAGGAGCAAGAGTGGGCAGTAAATAAAAGGAAGATTGCAAGAGCAAACGGCAAAGAATATAAAACAAAAAAGAATAAAATTGTCAAGGAAAAAAGCTTAAAAGACCCATGCACATGCAGGAAAAAGTGCTATGAAAAATTTAGCAATGAGGAAAGGCTGAGTCTCTTTAACGACTTTTATTCATTGACCTATAATGAACAAACTCAGTTTTTGTCAACTTCCGTTAGGGAATTTGAAAAACTTCGTCGTACGAAACGTGAAGGAGAGAGCAGAAGATCATTCAGTCGTACCTTTCTGTTGAAAAAAGAAGGATTACCTATAGAAGTTTGTAAATTAATGTTTATGAACACTCTGGATAGAGGTTTTAAGAGACTACGATATACGATGGAAAAATGTAGGCTTTCTAAAAGCGGAATATGTGGATCAGATAAAAGGGGAAAACATAATAATCACCCTAAAATATCGGAAGAAGTTAAAAATGTTGTAATTCAACATATCTCTAAATTTCCAGCTTACAAGAGCCATTATTCTCGATCGCATTCTGAAAAACGTTATTTATCACCCGATTTAAGCATTCAACAAATGTACAGACTGTATGTGCAACATTGTGAAGTAATCGACAAGACTCCGGTCTCTCATCATTTTTACCGAAATATTTTTGTCTCAAATTTCAACCTTTCCTTCCATCCGCCTCATAACGACACCTGCAGCAAGTGCGATAAATTAGAAATTTTGATAAAAGCTTCCACTAATGAAGGAGAGAAAATAGATTACCTACGAGAAAAGAAAGAACATTTAAATGCAGCAGAAACAGCCTACAATGAAAAAAGGATTGACAAAGAGAAAAGTAAACAAAATGAAACTATGGTAACCGCAATGTTTGACCTACAAAAGTGTTTACCCACACCCCATCTAAAAAGCGGAATTGCATTTTATAAAAGGCAGTTGTGGGTTTTCAACCTTACAATCTATGAGGTATCAAGGGCCAACGAAAATAAATCATTTTGTTTTATGTGGGACGAAACCACTGCAAGCCGTGGAGGACAAGAAATTGCTTCCTGTCTCCTTAAGTACATAAGAAACTTGCCTCCAGGAATTACTTGTCTTAATTTATATAGCGACTGCTGCTCAGGGCAAAATAAAAACATTTATGTCACTACTCTTCTTTCCAAGGTTTTTGAATTTTTGCCACCAAACCACAATTTAAAAGAAATCCATCAAAAATTCCTAATCTCCGGTCACGCTCATTTGGAAGCGGATTCCATCCATGCTTCGATTGAAAAAGCAAAAAAACATACAACAATGGACATAGAGATACCTAAAGACTGGTCTACACTTATTTGAAACATTCAACGAAAAGGAGGAATTAAAGTAATTGACATGTCTCAGGATGATTTTTACAATGTAAGTGCTCTTCAGAAAGCGTGTTTTGTAAATCGAAAAAAGAACGCAGATGGAGAGCAAATGTCTTTTTTGAAAGCAAACTATTTCTATTACACTAAGGAAAACACTGGAAAATTTTTTTACAAGAAAGGCTTTTCAGCAAATGAAGAGTTCAAAGTCTGGGATATCACAAAAAAGAAAAAAGCAGCACCACGTGAAGCCCTACCTACTTTGGAAAAATTGCATAACTCATACCCTCTACCTCTTCCGAAAAAGAAATTGGATGATATTAAAAGTCTGATGTGTTACATACACCCAAATTGTCAGCTTTTTTATGGGAATCTTAAAGCGCAAGAGACCACTTCCACTACCGATGAAGATGAAGGTGTGTGCCCTACTGATTCATTACAATACGATGATTAACGTTAATAATTTGATTTTGCATGTAATTCCATTTTTTAATTAAAGGTTCTTTAGATTACGACTTGAAGTTAGTTTCTACAATTACCTATGTTAAAAACGGTCATTTTTTATTGATTTTACCGAATTTATTAGTGTTTTTTATTGTTATTATAGTGCTAAAAATAAATTATTATAAGATATATTTTTTATGTAAAAAGGGTCTAAGTTCTATTCAGTCAATAATGGGGCTTAAGTGATAATTTTTAGGGCGTATGTGCTAAAATTTGAATATCAGATATAGGGCCTCGGTAAGTTAGGCCAAAAGTGTAGGGGCCTAACAAGCAAAAATATGTTAAAAAATAAAATTATCAACAAATTAAAAATATGTTTAGAATTATAACACGTCTGATTAGATGCTGGCCAAATTTCATTTAATTCAGATAAGACATTTTCATGTGACAAATATTTAAAAAATTTATACAAATCCGCAATTATCCAAAAACTTAATTTTTGTAGATAGGCCCTTTTTCGACCAAGCCACAGAATTTAGAGTCCCCGAAAGCTCTAGTAAACATTCAAAATTTTTATGCATATACCACAGTATTAAATCCCAATGAGAAATCTTTCAAAATAACAATAACGGAACCTTTTGGCGTAGAACCTTTAAATCCAAACGAACTAAACTTTTTCGATAAAATTGAACAAACTTCCGAAATTTCAAAACAACAAGATAATTTACTTAAACAAAATCTCAAAAACATTAGATTAGACCATTGCAACAAAGAAGAAAAAGAAACCATTCGGAAACTTTGCTTTAACTATAGAGATATATTTTATTGTGAAGACATACCCTTAAGTTTTTCGAGCGAAATAACACACAAAATCAATCTTTCTAATGACACCCCAGTTTATACCAAATCCTATCGTTTCCCCGAAGTCCACCGTGAGGAAGTAAAAAATCAAGTTAACAAAATGCTACAACAAAAAATAATAGAACCTTCAACCTCTCCATGGTCCAGTCCCATATGGATCGTGCCCAAAAAACTCGATTCCTCAGGCAAGCGTAAATGGCGGATAGTTATCGACTACAGACGTTTAAACGAGCAAACTATAGACGACAAGTACCCACTCCCAAATATTACTGACATTCTTGACAGACTCGGTAGAGCAAATTACTTCACGACACTAGACCTCGCATCCGGTTTTCACCAGATACCTATAGACAAAAATGACGTTCCAAAAACAGCCTTTTCCACTATTGGCGGACATTTTCAGTTTGTTAGAATGCCATTTGGGCTAAAAAACGCCCCCAGTAGTTTTCAGAGGGTGATGGACAATGTGTTAAGAGGGTTAGCCAACGAAATTTGTCTAGTTTATCTCGACGACATCATCATTTTTAGCACTTCCCTGCAAGAACACATTTTTAGACTAAAATCAGTTTTTGACAGACTAAGACAAGCAAACCTCAGTTCAGTTAGATAAGTCGGAGTTTCTCAAAAAATCTGTCGCTTATCTAGGCCATATAATAACCCCAGAAGGCGTAAAACCAAACCCAGATAAGATCTATTCAATTCAAAATTTTCCCGTACCAAAAAACAAAAAGACATTAAATCATTCCTCGGACTCCTAGGTTATTACCGCCGATTCATTAAAGATTTTGCCAAAATTGCGAAACCACTTACACTCTGTCTCAAAAAGAACGCAAAAATAATACATGACGAAAATTTTCTAAAAGCTTTCAATACTTGTAAAAAAATCCTATGTAACGACCCTATCCTACAATTCCCCGACTTTAAACAAGAATTTATACAACGGACGCTTCTAACTTCGCCTTAGGCGCAATTTTATCGCAAGGTACTATCGGACAAGACAGGCCCGTCGCGTATGCATCTAGAACACTCAATGAAACCGAACAGAAATACAGTACTATTGAGAAAGAAATGTTAGCAATCATCTGGGCTTGTAGATATTTTCGGCCATACCTATTTGGCAGACGTTTTACAATAGTAACTGACCACCGTCCATTGACATGGCTTTTTAACTTAAAGGAACCAAATTCAAAACTTGTTCGCTGGCGTTTAAAACTTCAAGAATTTGATTATAAAATCGTTTATAAAAAAGGTACATTAAACTCAAATGCCGATGCTCTCTCACGTATCAGACTTAATATGCACGAAACCCAATCCGTAATAAACAATCCCGGCGACATCAACGTAGAATCATATGAGTTTCTTAGAAACTACGCGGAGAACCCGGACAATTTCATTATCCCTGACATAAACGAAGACAACACCCAGAACATGACTTCTACACAGAGACCGACTAATGTTACCCGTCCCTTGAACCCGAAACCGAAGATAGTCATACACTCAGATAAATCAATAGTAGTGATGACGAAACAGCACATTCCCTGTCTAAAGAAGTTAGTAATGACGGATTACCCATATTAGACGAAATTATAAATAATAAAACCAATCAGATACTAGTATTCAAAACAAATTCCGATAAAATTTCTGTAGAACAAGAAACTTACCTCCACCAAAAAATATTTACCCTCAAAATACCTCTCAACTGTAATGATCAAGATATTTTAAATTTTCTAAAAGAATAATTAAAACCAAATACGACTTACCACGTCTTCTTTAAAAATCCAGAATTCAGCTTAAAATTCTCTAATGTATATTCCGAACATTTTAATCATTTAGGACCAAAATTAATTAAATGTAGAAGAACAGTTAATGTTAATAAAAAAACACCATTTAGGTAAGACAAACCACCGCGGTATTCAAGAAACCTTGCAATATCTCAAAATAAATTATTTCTGGATTAACATGAAAACCGATATCACCAAATTTATACACGAGTGCGAAATTTGCAATAAAATGAAATATGGTAGAAATCCCCCTTACGTACCCCTTGTCCTAACAGAGACACCGTCCCGACCTTTCCAAATTATTCACGTCGATGTATTTTATTATGATTCCAAAAATTATTTGACTCTGGTAGACGCTTTTTAAAAATTTGCGCAAGCAATACAAATTCCAGGAAAATCAGCTATCAATATATGCGATGCATTAGTGACATACTTTCCATGTTTCGGCACCCCTAAACATTTTTTATTAGACAACGGTAAAGAATTCAACAATGAAACTGTCAAAGAACTTTTGAAAATGCACAAAATTAGTATCCATTTTACGACACCTGGTCACCACGAGTCTAACAACATAGTAGAAAGATTTCATTCAACTATAATAGAACACTTACGTATTTTAAAAGAGTCTCACCCCAATGAAAACGATTTAATGAACTACGCCGTTTTAGGATATAATTCGTCTATTCACAGTACTACAAATTTCACCCCTTTCGAATTAATTTACGGTCACACCGATACTCGAAATCCTGAAATATTCAACACAAAAGACTTTTACACCGATTATGTCGAAAACCACAACAAGCTAAAACATGTCTATTCTGAGGTCAAAGAAAAGGTCGATTATAAGAAAACAAAAATAATATCTAGATTAAATAAAAATGGCAACGAGAACCCAAATTTTAAAATTAACCAAAAAGTTTACAAAAAGAATCCTTTAAACCGAAACAAGAAAAATAATAAATTTTTAGGTCCTTATACTATTATTGAGATTTTAGAACACAACAAAGTTAAAATTCAAAGTAACAAAACTAATAAAACTGAAATTATGCACATCAAAGAATTAAAATCACCCCCTTCATTGTTACATAGAGAAGATGTTCAACATTCTGCTGACATCATCGATATTAAGGAGCCTAGTACTAGCTCAGGAAGTCAAAATTTCCAAAATAACAAATAATCCCGGTATTTTACCGTTCAAATTAGGCGAAGCCAGAATAATTAATAACAAACACATTTTTCTTTACAACGTAGATCTCCAAGCAATAAAAAGTCAGATATATGGAATTAATAAACGTTTTCAAAAATTAAACTCCTCCATCAAAGTAGAGAAAATCGAAACAAAATATTCTTCTATTCAAAATACTCAAAATGACTATGAAAACTTACTTCCAATCATATCAGAAATAAATCAAAAATTTGAAAATATAAATTTTTATAATTAACCTAGGTGGAACCATTCACAAATGGCTTTTCGGCACGTTAGATGTCAACGATGGATTAAAATATGACAATGCCATCAAAATTTTAAAATCGAATCAACAAAAAGTCGTCAATGACCTAAATTCTCAATTATCCCTATCGAAACAATTGATTCAAAAGTATTCAAAAACAATAGAAGATATCGATAAAAATCCAAAGAAAATTTCCAACTACATATTAGAAATGAAAAATATCATAAACAATATAACTGGCGAATTTTATGAATACATAACCTTCAAATCAATAATTGATCAAATTTTCATGAATGCAAACGTTATTGTTACTTTATTAGAAGATATTGAAAACGCAATCACATTTTCAAAATTACACGTAGCTCATCCGGACATACTGACAAAGGAAAATCTAAAAGAAATTTTAAACGAACTTCTTGCTTATTATGACATTTCAGAAATATTAAAAATTGACATAGATACATGGTATTCTTTGATTCAGACAAACTGTCACTTTTCAAATGATGATATTGTATTTGCTTTGGAAATACCAATCGCTTATCCCGAAACATTTGAATATTTTCACCTTTTTCCGATCCCATCCAATCAAAATAAAATAATTATCCCACACAAACCCTACATGGCTCTAGACGACAAAAGACATCAGTACATGGACAAAGCCTGTGTAAAAACAGAACAAATCTACCTATGCACCCACGAAGAAATCAACAATAACGACGATTGTGTATCAACGATCATCAGAGGCGAGCCACAACATTGCGAACAAATTCCCGTTCTACCACCAAACTTCCTAATTAACAAAATCAACCAAGAATATATCATCGTCATCAGCAAAGAAGAAATCAAGATTAAAACAAAATGTACGGATGAACAAATAAGTTTAATACAAGGAACTAATATAATACAGATACCACGAAATTGTAAGGTGGAGTATAAAAACTACAAATTTACAAATCAAGAAAATTATCTCAAAGGAAGACCAGTCATATTGCCCAAAATTCAAGACCAGTCATCAATCAAGAAAAACTCAAAAAGAAACCCGCTTCAATTGGAAAATATACGACTAGAAGATTTGCACGCTTTGGAAAAACAAATACAAGCATCGAACCCACTTTCTATCGAAGATTTTCAAAATTTAAATTAAACTAACTGGATACTTTGGATCATCGTTGGAGTCATTTTAGTAATCATTATCACATATGGAATCTACAAATTCAAAACAAAGAAAATTAATATAAAATTAGAGGAAAAAGAAAAAGCCACCACTTCAGTTTTCTTCAACCCTGAAGTTCTCGCTTAGAGGGGAGGAGTTACGTATACGAAACCCGCTGACTCAACAGCAACCAGAAGCCGTCGCCGCATCAGCTCCTAAAAGTTATAAATCTTGTAAGAACATCATTTCTGTGTGATTATTCTCTGTAACTTTGCCGAATAAAGTTGTTCTCTTGTCAAACCAAAAAAATACATTTTTTAAAAATTCGTTAACTAGCTCCCGTAAGTTAACTAGCTATTAAGGATATTTTTAATATTACAAAATAGTATTATGTTATATATATTATATGTATATTAAAATATTTAAATAATTATTTTTAGCAATCCCCTCATTATTTTTGCTCCAATCTCATGAGAAGTCAGACGAAACTGCTAGATAAAAAAGAATGGATCTTAAACATGGGAAAAAAGTTGTAGACAGTTTAATTAGCAGCGAGGCACTGAGCGAGGCACCATCTTTGGAAATATCAAGTCAAGTTGAAAATGTAGATTTATCACAAACTTCATTTACTTCTAAGGTCAGTGATTATATTTTAAAATCTAAATTGGAGGAAATGCAGAAAGAAAATGCTATACTTAAAAAGCAATTAGAAGAATTCAAAAGCCAAAATAAGGCTTTGCAACAACATTTAATGGATGTTGAGATGCAAATTAAAAAAGACAATGTTGGATACGAGGAGAAAGTAAAAAATGCCTTAAAAGATTTTCTGTCGTCAAATCAAGTTGAAATCCTGTTAAAAAAGAAAAGTAAAGCTCGTTGGACGCAGGAAGAATTATCCAGGGCTTTTACATTAAGGTACATAATATGTTAAAAAAATTCATTTTAAATTATGTTTGACAGCTTTAAACTGTAGCAAAATATTTTTTTCAGGTATTTCAGCAAAAGAGCTTAGATTTACATGCGAAATATAGTAAAAGATCCTCTGCCAGGGTTGTCAACCCTACAGCAATGGGCTGCAAACATAAACTTAACAAATGGTATCTTGGAGGATGTATTATGTGTGATGGAGATCGCAGGCAAAACTAAACCATATCGATACAAAGCAACAGTTTTGTCATTTGATGAAGTAAAAGTTTCCTCTCTCTACGAATATTATCAAAAAGATGATGAAATAATGAGACCACATTCTTATATGCAGGTATTATGCTTACTTTTATTTTAAATTTAAAGTTTTTATTTTTTTTTTCTTAATTTCCAGGTCATTATGGTACGTGGCCTTTTTGCCAATTGGAAACAGCCAGTTTATATTGGATTTGACAAAAAGATGACCCAGGAGTTACTCATAGATACCGTTAAGCGATTGTAGTGGCATGCACATCAGACTGTGGTGGGGGCAACCAAGGGTTGTGGAAAACATTGGGAATAAATGAGGAAAACACATCTTCTGAACATCCGGTTACCAAAAAGCCGATTTATTTTTTTGCCGATGTTCCTCATGTTCTAAACTTTTAAGAAATTGGTTTTTGGATACAGGTTTTGTATTGCCAAGTAAAACAGTAGTTAATAAAAATCCTGTAAAACAGTTATTACAAGACACCAGGTCAGAAATAAATGCATATTTTAAGTTGACACCATTGCATTTAAGTTGTGAGGGGGCCCAAAGGCAAAATGTCAGATTAGCGGCACAACTGTTCTCAAATACTACAGCCACTGCTTTGAAGCATTATTTACCTGGGGAAGACAAGAAACTATCAAAAGCAACAGGCGAATTTTTTCAGTTGATAAACAATTGGTTTGATATTATGAATTCATATTCACCATCAAGTTCAGTACCTACCAAAAGGCCTTATGGTACAAATCTGGAATGGCAAGATGAAGTGTTACAGAATGTATGGTATGTATGTATGGTATGTATTGGCAAAAGAAGTATGCAAATGTTTCAGAGAGGAATTTTAATGTCAACAAAATCCTTACAAGGCCTTTTGGCTATGTGAAGAAGGAATATGCTGTTCAGTATATTTTAACACATCGCTTAAACCAAGATTGTTTAGAAAATTTCTTTTGTCAAGTAAGGCAGTGGTACATACATAACTAAATCCTGAAATTTTACCACTCAATGCTATACATAGAATTAGGATGATACTACTTGGCAAAAATCCTGGACTAGTAACAGGTAATTCCAATGTTCACAGTTCCCCCGGTCTGCCAGATGATGAATATCTTTTGGCCAATGCTTTAAAACAAGCTCGCCTGGGAAATATTGAAGTTGATCAGGAAAATGCGGAAGCTCAAATTTCTGAAGATAAAGTAGACACTGACAGTACGTCATCTAGTAGTAGTATTCACTCAAGGCGTTCGGAAATAGGAGAATCTGAGAAAGATGGCCTACTTTATATCGCCGGGTATCTTGCAAGAAAACATAAAGAGAAGTACCCTGGTTTGGGAGACTACACGTACAAAAATAAAGAGGGCATACATTTCCATAGTTATAGTTATTTTCCTACATGGGTACAAAACTTATCATTTGGTGGTCTGACTCAACCATCAGAGATATGGATGGAACAGGTTAAAAAAATGGAAAAATACTTTTTTAAATTACATAAAGATAAATTTAGTTATAATAAAAATATTGTAAAGGAAACAGCTCAATATATATCGCAAAAAGTTAAAGAAGTGCCAAAAGACTTAGTTAGGTCATTTTGCAGACAAAGAGTTTTTGTTCGAATTAAATTTTTAAATATAAAGAGTGAAGAAAGGCTAGTGGAAAAACGCAAAGCTTCTTCTGATTTGGCTAGAAAAACCATTGATTTTTTCCAAGCGTTATTGATGCTTTTTATAATGCGTGTCTACTTTTAGACTGCATGTTTTTCTGCGTTCGATCGACCTCGGTTCGAGGCAGGTACATGCATATATGTCTTTAAATAAAAACACCACTATGGCCAAGAGCACTGGACAAATGTGGGTTCACGGTATTGCTCCTAAATAGGCTTTACCCGTGTGATTCACTAATTGTCCTACACTCACTGGGATTACTACGGTTTTCTAGGGTTTTCCGTAGTACTTGAGCGAATGCTATCCTAGTTCTATCGGGAAAAAACTCGGCCCTAGCCGCAAATGGCAACGAAGACAAAATAATAGTAATTGCTGTTGTAGCAAGATTCGGCCTAGTAATAAGCCACTGGGTAAGAGGGCTCTAGATGACAAAGGAGACAGGCGTCTGCCAAGTTTTTTGGAATATAATATAATATCCCCTGAAAAGATAAAATCAGTCTGAATTTCGCGGTAGACGTATTTAGTTTAAAAAATTTGTTACGAAATATCATCTTCGTTGATATTGCCCCCCTCCCCCGCACAAGCATGTGGTTGCTTCTGGGGTACTCCTAGTTTGGAGTATTGTGAGGGTGAGAATTATTATTATTATTATTTTTTATTATTATATACCACTTCTTTGTCAAAGTTCAAGTTCATATTTATGTAATACTGACTCCCAAAATTTGTAAAAAGTGTTGTATGTTATGTATTATAAAAGATATATAGTTTTCAATAAAAAAAATTAATTATGTGTTTCCACCAAAAAAAACTGATGCTAGTATGTAATGTTACCAGATAATAAAAAAAAAATAAACCCTAAAAACATTGTTTTCACTTACCTAATAATGAGTTTTTGCATTAGAACTATGTGAAGTAAGGCAAAAGAAATTAATTACATATATGCCTACCTAAGGTATAGGTACTTATTTTTCCTCATTTTTATAATTATATATTAAAAACTTTAATTTTTGGATATTTCTTTAATTATTTGTGTTTCTTAGGATAATTAATTAATTCACTATCCACAAAATATTTACCTACTTTAAAGTTAAAATAGAAATTATGCTAAATTAACATACTCTACAATTCCTTCAATTCAAATTGGCAAACATGTGACGTCAAACATGCTCATCTCTGTTTGGCTGCGAGTTTCCAGGCAACCTACCTAACCTCTACTAACCTTGGTTACAGTCAGCATATATTTTCCTTTCGTAGTCAAAAATTGTATTAATTGGGATATACAGACTGTAACATTAGTATTAGAATTAGTTATTGGTAAATAATGTGGTAGAGCCGAGTGGAAAAAATTAATTTCCGTAAAATAAAAAAGTAATGCAACAAAATGATTTTTGATAACAAAAATACAAAATTTTCCAGATACTTAGTACTCAGTATCGACTCCAATTTCAGAGACATATATGTATTTTTTTATTTCTTATATATACTTATTTAATTATTTATTTAAACAAGTAGCACTGTGATGGCATCTAGAATTCCACATAACTTTTTTTAAACACACACACCGATTTGTTTGGCATCGTTTCTTAGAAGGTTTGCAAGAGCACCTCAAATATCCTTGACCACGACACAGTGAGACTCCAGAGACGGCTTCTCGCACAGAAATACCTATAATATTTATCAGGTACTTCTCATATGTTTAAAAACTGACTATCTGCTGCAACAATGTCCGGACGATTATACCATCCTTTAATTTTACCGACTGCAGACCCCGGCTGATATTTTTCTTTCGTAGTCAAAATATATTCATATGTTGTACTATTAAACTGGCCCTCTAGGGAATGCTAAAATGTATTAATTGGCATATCCCGTCTGTAAAAACAAATTGTACTTAGAGCCCTTTGTTTTAGGTTGCAAGAGATATTTTGCTTGCCAAGCAAACCAGTTGCAAAAAAACCCGAAGGCAGTATCACGTATTGTCCCTATATGATACAATGGAGGTAGGGAATAGACAGGTCGTTATTAAGAAAAGGTTGGAAGATAGTGATAACATGTTACGCTAAAAAGACAGCTCTCAGTCAAGAGGTAGTTCTTTTGAAATTTTGGTGGATCATCTGGGGTTACTGCTGCTTACTACTGTTTATAAAAATCAATTCGTGGTAGTTGGAGTAAATAAACGGGTAAAAACTTCGAATAGTTTATTTAATTTATTCACAATACCATTTTTATTAGTAGTCTCACTTGGTCGAAAAGATTTTGTTTCATCGTCTAATAAACCCTCTTAGCTTTCGGAAGATGTTTGCGCTAGGTTTGCATGGATGTTTCTTGGCTTTGTAGTAATTTGTTTCCTGAAAAATAGTGAGTTAGGAATGTACCTAGGTGCTCTTTGCTGTCGATGAGTCGTAGTGCAAGTGGTTTTGTTGTGAACTTACCTTCTGTGGTTGGTCTTCGAGCTCTGTCGAGCGAACAATGTTTTGCTTTTGTTCAGATTGTTTGTGGCTGGTTTTAGCAGTTCTCAGAGCCTTCGCGGTTTGTTACTAGCTTGTGGGACCTAGAATAAAAAGGAATATCGTTAGTTATTAGAAGAATAAAGGACGCACGACAAGTTTTTTGGTTATGTTTTGATTTCAACTTGGATTTATTTTCGAAATACTTGTCCACGGATTATCGAATATTATTTGCTGTTCTACTTACTGATGTTGCTGATGTTCCGCACATTCCGTAGTTTAATGATATCCAATCTTTTGTTCCACAAAATAAATTGCCAAGTGACGTTCACATCCTTGCGACTGCAGTGACACCTGTTGGACAGTGCCACAAGTTGATCGCATTGCTTGTCATTGTGCCACCTAACAACGGGAGCAAAGAGCAGGCTTTGTTGTGATTTTTTGGCATAGACATCTGGCGAGTTGTCGCGCCATCTGTCGGTGTCGGCGTGAAGTTTCTCCTATGTTCGTGGATTTCGACAGATTCTATTTGTTTTCACAGGCAGAGTGTAGATGTCGATACGATATATTGGATTCGAGTTGTTTTTTTGTGATCGCCAACGGATTTAGTTTTTGCCAGTAATTTGGCACTTCGAGTTCTGGTGTTCCGTTTGAAGCACGGTAAATCGGGAAGTTTTTTCCGGCGGCAGATTAGTCGATTACGGGTGAAGTTTCTGGCTCGTCTTGTGTACTTCAAGGATTATTTCGGCTGACTGCACGTGTAACTGGAGGTCCAATACCGATTGTGGTTGTGATTGATGGTTATTGGTCCTCTATCCGCTTTTGTGGGATTAAATTGCTCTGCCGAACAACTGGACCCTGGAACCTACGTAAAAGAACCCCATTCCATCTTGGGAGTAATAATACCTGCTGGTAAGCTAATCTGTGCCTTTCATTTTAGTTCATAGTTCTGATTGTGTTTTTTATTTTAGAACCATTAATCGGATTCATAAAAAATTGGTGGCGACTTACTGAATTTCCAACGGTAAATTCAAGGTTATTTTGGGAGAATTGAACTGGAAAAAACCTTCGTTTGGAGGTAGGTTAGGTTTATTGTGTATATATATTTTTTGGGAACTAAATTTAGTCCCAAAGTTCGTTATAGGAATTGGTTAATAAAATACCAATCGCGTAATTTATTTTTAGGGTTTTTCGGGTCCAGCCTAGTTTTTTTTCTGCTGGAACTGATTTGTTTTCATTGGACTGCAAGTTTTGAATTTTGGTTTCGACTACAAGATCCGGGTGTACCTACATTGTCCCCTTGAGGCGCCTGAGTGACGGAGTGCGCTTTGTTACCACCTGATCGCTCTGTGGATGGCTAAGAGGACCTTCATCTGAGGACCTCGCCGCATTGAAGGGTCACCAACAGCTAAGTGTTGCATGATCATTTTCTTTTTATATATCAAAAACATTTATCACGTGAATAAGGGAGAGCGTATGCTATCACAGCTCCTTTCTGCGTACGTCGTGACGTTTTTGCGTTTATTTGTTGTGAACAATAGCGTTCGTCGTGTTGAACTTTTGCGTATAGGTTATGATTTTGCTGCGTATGTTATTGATCTTATGCGATCCTTGTGTAAACTGCACGTGTACACGTTCGGGGATACAAACCAACTTGTAGTATCACATTCATTGAGTATTATTATTAATAACATCAATTTATTTTAAAATCTCTGTAAGAATAACTTGTCGGTGAATCTAGGAAGACCTAGACAGTTGTGTTATTTTGGATAGTGGTGTAGAGCACCAAAAGAGAATAATTACAACTTTGTCTGTCAACAGCCAATGTTTACTGTTTGTCCGAACCCTAGTAAGTTTAGTAAATTTAGTAGACGGTCCGAAATCTTGCTTTATTTTATTTTTATTATTATTTAAATTGAATTTCGAGTTTGGCAAAAATACCTACCGAGAATTTTCTTGGTTTGTTTCTCACTTATATAGAGTGAGGGGTGGTAACAAACTAAGTGGCGCCTTCCCCGTCATCTTTATACCCACGCCCGTCTTCACTGTTTAAAAGCTGGCGGCTACCACACCTTCATCGACGAATACATTGGTATACATGGTAGGTAATCTATACATTTTTTGACACATTATATTCGATGCATATTGCTGTCGGACATGGTTCCAGAGATAAAATGTTATTTGGTTTAAAATCTAAATATCAAATTCCACGACCTGTTATTAAGACATTTTTTAAGTCTTGTGAAATCTGTCACAAGAAAAAATCTAACAAACATGCAAATCTTGTAACCAAGCCTACTATTTCAAAAGAATTTTGCTCTCGGGCTCAAATAGATTTGATTGATTACCAATCGTGCCAAGATGGAGACTACAAGTAGTTACTAAATTATCAAGACCACCTAACAAAATTCATCTGTCTACGACCATTGAAATCAAAGCAATCGCTGGAAGTGGCTTCGGAACTATTAAAAAATTTACTTGAATTTGGAGCATCGGCTATACTGCAGAGCGACAATGGCCGCAAATTTGTAACGGTGTAATTACAGAGTTAGTAAAATTATGGCCTGAATTGAAAATTATCCATGGGCGACCACGACATCCACAGTCCCAAGGCAGCATAAAACGATGTAATCAGGATGTGGAAAATATGTTGCGGCCGTGGATGCTTGATATTAATTCCACCAACTGGTCAATTGGCTGCTATTTTGTTCAGTTTCAAAAAACTGTTCCCTTCATAGAATTATTGGTCGTAGTCCATACAGAGCGTTATTTGGTACTAACCCAAAGATCGGGTTATCTTCTACAAAACTACCAAGCCAGATAATTAAAAACCTACAAACGGAAGAGGACTTTCAAGAAATGCTGTCAAAATTGCAAGAAAGGGAACGTGAAGAAGCAAATGTTGCCAATTTGAATAACGATGCATCAGAAGATCAACAAAATGAACAGTTAGAAATGCTACTTGATACGAAAACACAAGCCGATATCCAAGGACTAGGAGAAGCAATAGACGCAGGGAAACCGCTTGAGCAATCAAATATAATAATAGAAGTAATTGAAACTGAAAATTCTGAATTAATACCTTTGGCTGATCTACAAGATCATATAAACGAGACGCAAGAAGCTGTAATTTGTGTTAACTGTACAAATACAAAGAACGCATCATGTATATTGTGTTCTCTTCAAACATCCGTTCTGAGTAACAGAAACGAATGTCATTCAGGACAGAAAAGAGCTGCCGAAAAAATGCTGACAAACACTGCTAAAAAATTGCCGCCTTTAAAAATTGGAGACTGTGTACTACTGTCAGTTGAGAAAATTTATCGTGGCCCGAGCGATATGCAGAATTTAATATGTGTAATTGTTGATTACAAAAATGGAGTATATCAGCTGGGGTCTGCCGTCGGTAAAATTGAAGGATGATATAATCGTCCGGACATTGTTGCAGCAGATAGTCAGTTTTTAAACATAGAAGTACCTGATAAATATATTTCTGTGCGAGAAGCCGTCTCTGGAGTCTCATTGTGTCATGGTCAAGGATATTTGAGGTGCTCTTGCAAACCTTCTAAGAAACAATGCCAAACAAATCGGTGTGTGTGTTTAAAACAAAAAGTTATGTGCAATTATAGATGTCATTCGAGAGCATTGCCTAAAAAGTAGGCCATGCCTAATGAAAATTTTGACATTTTTGACATTTATTATAAGTGGTAATTTGACTGCGAAAGGTATTTGGATCTTTTGCAAAATGAGGTGATTCCTGCCCTTGTTATGCCAATCTAGGATATCTGGTTCCAGCAAGATGAAGCACCGTGATGTGCACCGCTATTTAAACCAACTCTTCCCACAATCTTGGATTGGCAGAAGAGGGGCCTCCGAGAATGGCCTCCGAGGTCTCCCGATCTTACCCAGTGTGATTTTTTCTTGTGGGGACACCTAAAATCCAGGGTGTATAAAAATCGTCCCCAAAATATAGTCGATTTAGAACAGCGCATAAGAAACGAAATAGTGTTGATTCCTCCAGAACGGATAAAGAATGTACTTAGTACTTTTTAAACTGGGCCATTGTCTCGCTGTGAATGGAGAACATTTCGATTAATTGATTTTTTAGGTACCATTGATTTATTGTGCCTATTTATTTTAATTTACCTGTCGTCGGTAAGTTATCATTACATGCAACAATGTCAAAATTTTCATTAGACATGGCCTACTTTTTAGGCAACACTCTCGAATTTAAATTTTGGCGTACTTTCAGAAATTCAACTTTTTCTCCAAAATGTTATGCAACCCCAATGAAATTTTACATGGTCGTGTGCACAAAAAGGAGCTGATTCCAAATTTGAACAGAAAAGTGTAGATATATTTAAAAAAAACAAAGTTGGTTGCCATAGCAACGAAATTACTGGCTCCCAAAAAAAATCAAGGTCACCAAAATATGCAGCTAGATCAACCGAAAAACTCTTGTCTGAAACATTTTTTATACAAAGTGTATTTAAAAAGTTATATCCATTTTTCCATCTAAATTGGGTCCCTGTATGTGTATCGAATAAACATTCTACAATTTTTCAACAAATGACTGAACAAACAGCAGTCAGACGCTGTAACGTTCAATGGTTCGGCCGATTACTCTGTTTGACTAACATGAAGAAGTCAATCCTTGAAATGACGCATAATTTAAGTCAAACGTGGTAATAGTCATTTTATTACAACTTTTGCCGGCAATACCTGTAATGACTAGACATTCCGCGAAATGACGTATTACGCCCGATGCCTACGATATATACACCAAATTTGTGGTATTTCGATCATATGATGTTTATAAAAGATCAGGAGCAACCCACCGAGAGCATGTCCAATATAACAAGACCCTTTGAAAGTGAACGGGATGAAACCGAAAGTATTCACACTTTACTAATAATGAAGATAATAGTACCCAGCAAAAGTCAATTGATAACGACCAAGACACCGAAATGGAATTACCAACACAGGAAAGTCAGGTTAGTGAATAAAAGTCAGATACAATTTGTTTATATGTATTTATTCGGTTAAAGAAATATAAAGCCGTTTAAATTATTTTATAATTTTACAAATTTAGGCTTTTTCTTTGTTAAGCATTTCGTCTTGCCAAGGCACTTTTCCTTTTCCGATAAAATATTGAACATAATCGTTCCTATTCTGTTTTGCATCCATAGTAAAATTTTTGGAAGCTTTCAGCAACGGACATAATTGAGCGTCATTTTGTCTCCAATCTGCATTTTTTATTATTTCATGTGTAACACTTTGCGAATCAAATGTGGCAGATCCTGCAAACTCCTTTCGTCTCTTGATTAAATAATTATGTAATGTACATATGGCTAGCACCATAAATTGGGCGTGCAATGGCTTTACGCAGATAGTCGTGTGTAGTATGCGAAATCTTGCCGCTATCAAGCCAAATACATTTTCCACTACATTTCGTCCTCTAGCTAGTCGATAATTATATACACGTCTTTCATGATTAAGACTGCTCTGAGGAAAAGGTTTCAGTAGATGTTTATGAAGAGCAAATGCTTCATCGCCTATAAACACAAATTTTAAATTATTTTTACATTCATTTCTCTCCGGCATGTTTAATTTCTCACTTTCTAAAATATCATAAAATTTTGTTTGTTGTAATAAGCCTCCGTCAGATATTCGTCCATTTTTACCAACATCGGCCGCGGTGGCGTCGCTCGTACCGGCGCTGCCTTTTTAGACTGCATGTTTTTCTGCCTTCGACCGACCTTAGTTCGAGGCAGGCGCATGCATATGTCTTTAAAGAAAAACACCGCTATGGCCAAGAGCGCTGGACAAATGTGGGTTCACGGTATTGCTCCTAAATAGGCTATATCCGTGTGATTTACTGATTGTCCTACATTCACTGGGATTACTACGGTTTTCTAGGGTTTTCCGTAGTACTTGAGCGAATGCTATCCTAGTTCTATCTGGAAAAAAGTCGGCCCTAGCCGCAAATGGCAACGAAGACAAAATAATAGTAATTGCCCCCCTCCCCCGCACAAGCATGTGGTTGCTTCTGGGGTACTCCTAGTTTGGAGTATTGTGAGAGTGAGAATTATTATTATTATTATTATCCACAAATATTAATTCATATCTAGAGTTTACTTACCTCCAGCTAACCATCCTAGTTTAGATCCAGGCAAAAATTTGAATCTCACATTTCCAACTTTAGAAGATGAATTTCAAAACCCTACTCCATCAACTTCTCGGGGTCTAGAAACGGTCTATCATTATCTACTTCTACTTCAACGGCACCGACAGAAACCGTTCCTGGTAACTTCGAAACAGACACCTTTACAACTATATTAACTCCTGAAGGAATTTGTCCATTTCCAAAGGCAGCTACCCGTATTAAAAAAAGTAGTGGCTGAAGACCTGCAAAGTCAAGGGTAATAACGGAGACACCCGAAAAAAATGAAATAGAGGAGCAACAACTTTGCTGAAAAAGGAGGTAGAGCAAAGAAAAGCTGCAATAAGAAAGCTAATAGTAACAACAGAAAGTTCTACCTCTGAAAACGAAGACATTGACGAAAAAACTTTTTGCAAAGATAGTAGCTTTGATTTAGAATTAGTAGCGATGCAGAAGACAATAATTCTATTAAAGTAAACATCAGTAAATAGCTAAAATCTATCTGGTTTTAATATTGGTAAAAAACTTCAACATAATTGTGAGTAAAAATTTCAACCTTTTCTCAATATTTTCTAATAATTTAAATAATTTTCTAGCCCTGATGAAGGTCACGAAGTAGACCGAAAGCTTGGTATTATAAAAAGAAGTTAATATATACCTTTCTGGCTGCAAAACTCGTTATTTTATCTACTAAGTAAACATCAGTGATAAAATGTACATCGAAGGGGATTACATTTTGGTGAAACTAAAAGTAGAAGGCAAAAAAGAAAACTTTGTACATTACATTGGAAAGGTGTTGGAGGTCCTGCACTTTGAAATGTCCTCCTTTGAAGTGAAAAAGCTTCATAAAATTGTAAAAAACAATGAATTCTATTTCCCCAACGGAGAATACATAGATGAGGTTTCTGTAAACAAAATTATAGGAAAACTGCAAGAGCCAAAAAGCAAGGGATCGAGTAAAAGAACCAGTAAATATTTACATTTTAAAGAAAATTTGACAATTTACGAAAATTTGCGATAATGTTAATCATGTACCAAAGCTCCCACTAGGTTGGTCCAAACATCCCTATGGTAGGGAGATTTGGGATAGTTTTAATTTTTAAAAAATATATTTTTTATTTTGTCTGGAATTTGTCATTATGCAAGTAAATTGATATTTTAATTAATTAAAAATCAATTAAAATATTTTTTCCAAATTAAAAAAAATACGATAAAGCCGTGCGCTAGGCGCAAGGTCACGCTCGCGCCTAACCTTAATTTCCAAAACCAAAACAGCTTTGATTTGCACATATTTACGATTTTTTCTTCATTTCTGCATATTATATAGGGTGTCCCAGCGAAAACGTAACGGGCTCTGTAACGGCCAGGAAAATTTTTTCTTGGAAAAACGCAAAAATAGGTCAATTTTGTTTGGCAGGGGGACATCTTTTGGCATAAAATTGATAGATCTATCTGCAACCCCCTGAGCAGGGGTTGAACCCCTTCAAAAAATTTAAATGGGAAGGGGTTCATGTCGCACACTTGTGGAAATGTCTCTCAATTCTCTATACACCTGCATCAGATTTTCGAAAATCGAACGACTTTTCAAAAAGATACACCGAGTAAAATGCAAAACATTCATTTTCAATTATTGCCTGGTATTGTTATACAATAGAAGATCTGCGTCTCCGAATTATAAACGAATGTCGACAAATCACCCCTGAAAAGTTGCACAATGTTCGGCAGCGTTTTGAACAAAATCGTTATTATTGCATGGAAGTGAATGGGCAACATTTTAAGCATTTATTACAATAAAGTTTCAATTTCCTCCCGTTTATCAAATTTTCGTCAAAGTAATGTTGCTGAACATGCTTTCTATAACTTACAGCCCCCGTCCACCACTTTCGGCTTAATTGTTTAACAATACCAGGCAATAATTGAAAATGAATGTTTTGCATTTTACTCGGTGTATCTTTTTGAAAAGTCGTTCGATTTTCGAAAATCTGATGCAGGTGTATAGAGAATTGAGAGACATTTCCAAAGGTGTGCGACATGAACCCCCTTCCCATTTAAATTTTTTGAAGGGGTTCAACCCCTGCTCAGGGGGTTGCAGATAGATCTATCAGTTTTATGCCAAAAGATGTCCCCCTGCCAAACAAAATTGACCTATTTTTGCGTTTTTCCAAGAAAAAATTTTCCTGGCCGTTACAGAGCCTGTTACGTTTCCGCTGGGACACCCTGTATAGTCAGGCATCGCGACGGTCAGTGTTTCAGTGTAAAAAGTGGTAACCAAAGAAAATAATTATGGCTCCGAAAAAAACAATATTTATAACCCAGATTGGCTAAACCCTTCAATTAATAATGAATGGGCAAATATATTTGAGCCTTTAAAAAGTGACCCATTCTCTGCTTTTTTTTTAATTTGCAAGAAAAAATTTAGTTTTAGTAATATGGGGAAAAAGCTTTACATAGTCAAAAAAGAAGTACCGGCCACAAAAAAAGAGTTGAAGTTATTCAAAAAAGAAAAGACATTTCGGTAATGTTGAAGCCTTCGCAAGAGAGTGGGACAGTAGTTGACAAAAATAATGACTTTGATACTAGGGCGGATACAGAAAAAAAACAACATACCAAAAAACAATCTAGTCTTGTAAAAAATATTTTTTTGACCAAGATAAGGTTTTGGAAGCCGTAATATTTTACCTACCTACCACAAAAAAGTCTGAAAAGATCATTAAAAAAAGCTGAAAAATTGAATTTTGGAGTCGGGGAAAAGCTGGAATAGTCAGGGAATTTTATCCAATCTGAAAACTCCGAACCCTGTTTTATGTCATTGTTTCTTCTTATTTAATGTTATTCTAAAAATCATAGTGGTATTATTGTATAATGTGTTGCTCCAAGTAATGGGACTTTCCTGAAAAATAAGTGTCGTAAATGTATTTTTGGACATTGTTTCTTTGTATTAATTAATTTCATAAATATTCAATTGGTCTTATCAGAAATGGAGCTGCGTGGGCTAAGATTAGTGCGATTAGCATTAGAGAAAAACAGTACGGCTGTTTCTTCCAGCAGTAGTGAAGGTCGTTCTGGATTAGATCTAAATTGGGAAAAAACGAAAACGAATAATATTCTTGATTTATATTCTTGATGTTCAGCTTGTGTTTTTCTTTAGATAAATATATTTTTCAAACGCAACATGAAGATCAGCAATATATTGTTATTTCCATACCGGATATTTCAGAGCAGAGTAGAGAGCGGCCAGAGCGCCGACAATAATAATTCTATTATGTACAAAAACAAAATGCGATCACTTCATTAGAAAATGAATATTTCAACAATTCTGTGACACCATACGGATCCAATGAAAGTATGTACATATATCTAAAATATTTATTTTTGAAAAAATGCATCCCATCTATTTACAAAATTTTAGATAAAATAAACACAAAGCCTTTTCGTCCAGAACAAATTTGTACCCAGTCCTCAAATATTGTTAAGCAACCGGGTATTATTTTAAGCGAAGTTTGTGAGAGGGCTTTTTCTTTTTATGCCGGACATTCACAATGGGCGAAGTCTAGCAAACGTCGGCCACAACGAATGTATGGTTGGTCTGTTTGTCGGGATTCGCTGCGGATGGGCCAAGTTTGACGGTGTTCGCTTGGTTGTCGGTAAATCACGACAAATCAAAGGGATTTGAGCCTCTTTTGGACAGTGCTTTGTCGCATTATTTGTGTTTTCGTTGTTGTTATTAAAGTTTTTTAAAGAAACTGTTTACTTAATATCACAGATACTATCATTGACTACTCATACATTAGAAAAAAATTGTTTTATACCTCCATTTCATCTTTATTTTTCCAAAATTACTGGGTATGTCATTTTACCCGCCTCTCCCCTAAGGACAAGTCAAAAGCAAGTTATAAAACAAAAACACAGTCGCTGATGGCCTGCTTTAGAACTCATCTAAAGAAAAAAAAGCGTCAATAAAATCAGGTGCCGGTACAGAGGATGTTTACAAACCCACATGGACTTTCTACGAAATAATGGAAGGATTCCTTGGAGGAATTTACGAGTGAACACCCACCATAAGCACAGAAAACATTGTAAGTAAATACCAATATAAGTAGGTAGCGATTTATAATATTTGTTCCCAACTAAAATCTTTATAATAATATGAACAAACATGGCTAAGGTACAGGGTGAAATAAACAAAAAATCCGAATAGACAAGTTATATTTGTCAATTTTTATAACCTGATCATTTATCATTGATTGAAAAAATATCATGGCATCAGGATTTTGTCCGTTATCCCTCCACGGCCGAACTAACGTTCCATTTTCATCGTAACTATCCAACGTTCCTGAAGGGGTATAAAGCTGCGACGACGTTTGGCTTTTTCTTAAAAAATTATGCAACAAGGTCAAGTTGGTTAACTGGGTGTATGGAGTAACTGGAAATTATACTAATTTGAAACACTGCGTCACAAGTAAACCAAAAAGGCCGGGTACAAAAATTAAAGAAAATGTTCGAAATAAACCAAAGTAAGTCAGTGTAAATTACAGCATTAAAACTTCCAAAGAGATAATTCCTGTGTGCAAAAAAAACATTTGTGGCTGTACTTGGTATTGGAAAAAACCGAGTTGAAAGAATATTAAAAGAATATCACCAGACCGGAGTTTTGCCAGTGGAAAAAAGGGGCGGTGATAGAATATCACAAAAAACAGTTCATAAACGACATGCTATAAAGGATTTCATTGAATCTTTAACTTGCTGCGAGACTGATTACGCGCGTATTAAATCAATTATTAGACGAAACTAGCCATGCGACCTGAATATACTCAAATTGTCAAAGATGTACAATTCCCGAATGGAAGAACCCTTAAAAGTTAAAGAGTGTTTTTTTCAGAAATATTTTTGAACTGCAATACAATATTGGCTTTGGATCTCCGAAGGTTGATGTATGTTCAAAATGTCTGCAGTTTTCGGAAAAAAATAGAAAAATTCCGACCCTCAAGAAAATATAAGGGCAAAGACAGAACAGCGCATACACAAACTACGCAGTAATGCATTTTATGACTTATTGAGAGAAAATGATCCCAAAATTGCAATATTTTCCTTTGACTGCCAGAAAAATTTACCACTGCCAAACATTCCAGATCAAGCCTGTTACGTTAGTATGCAGATCAATTTATATAATTTTACGGTGGTAACTGGACACTCAAAATCAAAACTTAATCCTGAAAACGTAAAATCATTTATATGGACAGAGAGTGACAGTCAAAGAGGTTCGAATGAAATCGTTTCTGTAGTTTTTACTCACTGCAGAATTTTAATTTTAATGAGGAGGTACAAGTGCGTTTGATGTGCGATGGGTGTGGAGGACAGAATAAAAATAGTACAATGGTTGGTATGGTCCAATACTGGCTGCAGTGCTGTTCTCCACCTCACATAAAACTCGTTGAACTTGTATATCCAGTGGTCGGTCATTTTTTTCTCCCTCCGGACCGAGTATTTGGCCCAATAGAGAAGAAGATTAAAAATGTACCACCATAGTTAACCCGGAGACGTACATTAATATAATTAAAAATTATGCTACAGTACTGAAAATGGGAAAAGATTTACGACTGGAAAAGTGAAGTGCAACAAGTCCTTAAGGGCCCTGGGTCTTGGCATTTCCGCTTTCAACCGTCTAAACGAATATTTTTTTTTCAAAAAGCACCAATGGGTCCGTTCTTGTCTGTAGTGCCTTCTTATAATTATCATTATCATTATCCATATCGTTATTTTATTTATTAGTTTAAACATAAATATAGCTATTCAGCAGTTTAGAATGTAGGACACTAAAGTAGGTAACTATAACAATTATTGTAAATGTGGAGACGAATTGAAGATTCATAGAATAAAGATGTGACATCGACAACCAACCTGTTTGATTCCACAACATGGCGACCCTGCCAGGAAAAAATCAATCAAAAGAAGAAACTGAAGTATGGAGCAAGTCTAAAAGAAGAACAAGAGAGAGCAGTCAACAACTGGCCGTCCCAAAACCGGGAACCAGCAACGCGGGAACGGTCTCTAGTGTGGCGCAAGGCCGCTAGTCCGCAACGTGGGAGCTACTTTGCATGGCCACAACTGAATTCCGGCACCTCCTAGAGGAAATCAGAGTTTTTCACCGCAATTTAAAGCAAGGACCCAGTTTCCAGGCGAGGAGCAGCAGCTACGCAAAGAAGACAAAACAAGGTAGATTCATTCAAAGACGAGTTAATAAAAATTAAAAGTATATTTAACTTAGTTAAAGTTGAGGAAAAGTATATTGTAGAAGCTAAGGGTTATATTGAATCTATAAACAAGTATTTTAATATCTTAGATAAGCTTTTGCAAGAAAGAATTATAATAATTAGTCAACAAGCAAGCAAAGTCCAGCAGGACGACAATTTAGATAGTTTCAGTAGTTCAGATTCAGAAAATTGTCACAACATACCTTTGAGAGTCACTAAAATGGATTTTCATTTTAAAACAGCAACTCAACTCTTAACAGAATTTTCGGGGGAAGCTGACAAAGTTATTGATTTTTTAGACACTGCAGAATATTATCATGATTCCCTTAAGGACGAAACTAACAAAAATTCATTACTCCAATTTATTTTGAAAACCAAACTAAAAGGTAAAGCAAAAAATTCCATTATAACTACACCTAAAAATTTCACAGAACTTAAGACCTACCTCACTAATCGATTTAAGCCACGAAAAACTTTAGCATCAATTCAATCCGAACTAAGTAAAACCAAACAAGCAGAAAAATGTATCTCAATTTATGCCTCCGAAATAGAATCTCTCATTAGTGATTTAAACATAGTTAGTCTGAACTCTCAAAGTAGCAGTGCCCGAGAGCCAATAATTCAACTAAACGATCAACATGCTCTTAATTGTTTCAAAGCAGGTTTGAATAGGGAAATAAAAACAGTCGTGTTGGCCTCTAGACCCCAAAGTTTCACTGAAGCTGTGGAAATCGCCCTAGATGCAGAATGTTCTCAAAGTCCTTCGCAAAATAACGTTTACCGTATAAATCAACAATATAACATAAGGGGAAGAAATAATAGGTACTCAGGAAATTTTAGAGGAAATTATCGCGGACATGGACAGAACCAGTTTAGAGGACAAAGCAGCGTACCTAGCGGTTCGTACAATGGTAACATAGGTCGCGGCAGGTAATTTCAATCACTCTTATCGCGGAAATCGTAATTTCAGATACAACAGGTATAGGGGAAATCTAAATATTCGCTTTATTGAAAGGAACGATTCAAATCCGGGAAACGAGCTGAGCCAACTTCCAGTGAATCAGTCGGCAACAGTAGGAGAGTTGGTCACCCGAAACTAATTTGCATAACCACAAATAATTCAAACTATGTGAATATTTACTGTGAAATGACAGTAAAATCACATCTTTCTTAATAGACTCAGGAGCCGATGTAAGTCTTTGCAAAGTTGGCATAGTAAACAAAGCACAAAAATATTTCCCTGGAGAAAAATGCGAAATAGGTGGTATAACTCCTCACAAACTTTACACTTTAGGTCTCACTGCAACAAATTTAGTCGTAAGAAACAAAGTTTTCTCACAAGAATTTCATTTGATAGACGATAACTTTACTATTCTTACAGATGGCATAATAGGTAGAGATTTTTTGATAAATTATACGTGTTTTATTGACTATCTTACTTGGTCATTCACTATACATACGAATCATACTCAAATAACACTCCCCATGAAAACAAAATTACCGCTCGTCGACAAAATAACTATCCCAGCGCGAACCAAATTAATCCAAGCCGTAAATAAACACATTAGCGAAGATAGTATAATTCTTAATAAAGAAATAACCCCAGGTGTATTTTTAAGTAACACTCTAGTACCTAGTAAGGGCATCCCTCATGTTTTCTTGGTAAACACAACCAGTGAAGATGTAATTATCGATAATAATTTTAGCGTAGATATGGAACCCATTGCAAATTATGAATTATGTGTTATTACTGACACAAGTAGTGCGCAAGACGTTGCGCACATATCAGCAAAACTGCTTAATAACATACGATTACAAGGTGAGGACAATAAGGCTAACAAAACTATTCTAGATATTTGCATGAATTATAACGACATATTTTATTTGGAAGGTGATAAACTTCCGGCAAACAATTTCTACAAACAAAAAATTTCATTGCTTGATGAAAATCCAGTTTTTATAAAAAATTACAGATTGCCCTGTTCCCAGAAGGAAGAAATAAAAAATCAAGTTTCACAGTTATTACGCGATGATATTATCGAACCCTCCATAAGTTCATATAATTCACCATTGTTAATAGTAAAAAAGAAATCGGAGGACGAAAATAAAAAATGGAGATTGGTGGTAGATTTTAGACAACTAAACAAAAAAATAGTAACAGATAAATTTCCATTGCCCCGTATAGAAGATATTCTTGATCAATTAGGTAGAGCGAAATATTTCAGTACTTTGGATTTGGCAAGTTCATTCCACCAGATAGAGTTAGAAAAAAAATCTCGCCCTCTCACAGCCTTCTCCTCTGACTCAGGTCATTATCATTTTAAAAGACTTCCTTTTGGTCTTAATATTTCAACAAATAGTTTTTCCAGAATGATTAGCATAGCTATGACATCATCGCTTTCGGATGCAGCCTAATGCATCACAACAATAATTTGACAAAGGTTTTTGAACGATGTCGAAAATACAATTTAAAACTTAATCCGTTAAAATGTATTTTTTTACAGAAAGAAGTAATATATCTAGGTCATTTAATCTCTGATAAAGGCATTTTGCCTGACCCAAAAAAATACGAAGCCATAAACAATTACCCGACACCGCAAAACGCCGATGATGTAAGACGCTTTATTGCATTCATGAACTATTACCGTAGGTTCATCCAAGAATTTGCAAGCATAGCATACCCACTGAACCAGTTATTAAAGAAAAACAAACCGTTTGTTTGGTCATCTGATTGCAACAATTCTTTTATAAATTTAAGGCAAAAACTGATTGAACCTCCTATTTTACAGTATCCGGATTTTCAAAAAACTTTTATTCTAACTACTGATGCCTCAAATTTCGCTTTAGGTTGCGTTTTATCCCAAGGCATGATTGGCGATGATAGACCCATCGCATATGCTAGCAGATCCTTAACGAAACACGAATTAAATAAACCTGTGATAGAAAAAGAAATTTTAGCAATTTACTGGGGAATCACTTATTTCCGCCCTTATCTTTTTGGAAGAAAATTCATTGTGATAACAGATCACAGACCTTTAGTCGGTTTATTCAGCCACAAAAATCCTTCTTCAAAATTGACGCGAATACGCTTAGAATTACAGGATTATGATTTTGAAATACAGTACAAACCAGGCTCAGCCAATACTAATGCAGATGCTTTATCAAGAATTCGAGTAGATTCAGATATGTTAAAAGCACTAATACCAACAACTGTAGCAGTGACAACTCGCTCTATGGCAAAAAACGATATTATTGGTCCAAATGGCAATCAAAAGTCACTAAACGTACCAAGCCAACAGCCTGATCAACTGGGGACTTGGGAAGTGACGTCATTAACCGAAATTACAAAATTAGGGAAACTAAAATTCAATATTATTGACAAGCGCGCCAACTATCAAAATAAATTTAAAAATAATATTGAAATAGAAGAGAAAAATGTTAAAATTACACTACTGAGCGATAATCTGGAACAAAACTTAGGTACTGTTCTGGAGAAACTTGTAGCGATGAATTTTAAAAAGCTAGCACTTTCGTTAAAAGACAATATATTTGCTTATTTAGAAGTCATGACTTTCAAAGAAATGTATAATGAAATATATAAAAAATACGACCCCGGAATAATTATTTTGTTATATGAACCCCCAATTAAGGTAGAATCAAAAAGATTACAAAATGAGCTCATAGAAAAATACCATAATTCTTTATTGGGAGGACACACCGGTGTGAAGAGAACAATTAATAAATTAAAACAAAAATATATATGGAAGAATATGTCAAAAATGGTAAAAAAGTTCATATCTAATTGCGAGAAATGTCATAAAAATAAGGTCACTAGACACACAATTGAACCAATGGTCATTACAGAAACTCCGTCGACTAGTTTTGAAAATATCTCAGTAGACACAGTAGGACCATTAAAAATCACAGAAAACAATAACCGTTACATCTTAACTATACAATGCAATCTAACTAAATTCATTCAAGCTATACCTTTAGAAAGTAAACACTCTAAAAGCATAGCCAAAGCGTTACTTGAAGACTTTATGTTAAGATTTGGAATTCCAAAAATTTTGAAAACAGATCTAGGCACAGAATACATAAACGAAACTCAAAAATTAATTAATAAGTCACTAGATATAAAGCATAGCACTTCAACTGCTTTTCATCATGAAACTTTAGGTAGCTTAGAGAGAAATCACAGAGTTCTAAACGAATATTTCATCACATACTCAAATGGCTCAAATTAGGACACATTTTTACAATACTTCGTTTTTGCCTATAACACAACCCCTCATTCGGTAACGAACTACTCTCCTTATGAATTAGTATTTGGAAAAATTCCAAACTTACCAAATGATATTTACAGTACGTCTAACCCTGTATATAACACTGATAATTACGCAGATGAATTAAAATATAAACTAAATGAAGCACATAAGAGAATTCAGGAGCTACACAACAACGCTAAAACAAAGTCTAAGTCAGAGTACGACGAAAAAGTTAATCCTTCAAACTTTCGCATTGGAGATTTGGTGTTATTAAAAAGAGGTTTTCAATATAAATTAGATAGCCCCTATAAAGGTCCATTTAAAATCACAAAACAAAATGGTGTAAATTCAACTATTCTAAACCAAAACGTAGAACAAACTGTTCACAATAACAGACTGAAATTGTACAAAAAAGGTGATTAATTGCTTGCTTGTTTTCTAAAAAAAAAGAAGAAATATTTTTTATATAAGTTCTTAGATAAGAAATACTGTATTATGTATTTATACTTGTAATAATTATTATATTTAATTAAGTTATATAATATTCATAACATAATACATTTATTGGGTTAAATAGGAATAGATATTAAGCAAACTTTTCGAAAGGGGAAAGGTGTAGTGCCTTCTTATAATTATCATTATCATTATCCATATCGTTATTTCATTTATTAGTTTAAACATAAATATAGCTATTTAGCAGTTTAGAATGTAGGACACTAAAGTAGGTAACTATAACAATTATTGTATATGTGGAGACGAATTGAAGATTCATAGAATAAAGATGTGACATCGACAACCAACCTGTTTGATTCCACAACATGTCAGGGGAGAACCATATTTTATTACAAGAACGATATCTCTACTGATAAGGGCATCTGTAAAAAGGCAAGAAAGTCACATAAATACAGTTGCGACCAATGAGTGTGGGCAGAAGCCTTAAACCAAATAAAATAAAAAGTATTTCATCTTTTTTGGCCAAACACTATGAGGCAGAATGGGTAACCGATGAACGTCTTGCTTTCTTCAAAAACGCCTTTAAAGAAAATAGAGCTAATGCCAATCAGGAGGATGATACAGTAACTGTTTCTGATAGTGAAGAAAATGAGTTAAGAGTTTAATTTATTTGATTTTTATTAATAAAATCATTTTATCTGAAATCTCTTTCATTGCAATTCCAAATTGTATTAGTGCCGATGCTGTTATACCTTTTACAGAAATGCAAAACCAAACATTTGCAGTTCACATAGGCAGACATAGGCATAACATAAGTAGACATTTGCAGGCCTTAGATGCAAAACAAGACATATGTGATTTTTCTTTTTTAATAACTTTTTACAAATTTGTAAAAAGTACTGACAGGATTATCGATGTGTTATCGATTTTTGTTTAAAATTGCAAGTTGATTCAGCAACTCGTACTATACTAGCAGGTTTTTTGCGTTTTACTCAAAATGGCTTATAAGTATAAATGTCTGCTTTCGAATTTGTACGCTTCATATGTTTAATACATATGTATTAAAATGAACTGAAATACACATATTTTATATTTTTGATTTGAGAGAATTTAAATATTATATTTGAATTTTCACATACTGGCGATCTTTCTGATCCATATGCAACTAACGAAGCGAGTGGATGAAAACGCTGCAGAAGGAAACATCCAGGTGCCATTAAAAACGAGGAAAAGAAGGCGTAAGGAAAGTGAATGGAAAATAAACCAAACAAGCTGCTGTAGAATTCAGGAAAAGCATACCTACCTGCACTGATCAAGAAAATAAGCAACAAACAGCACGTATAGTGTAAAATAATATTATGAAAATACTTCTTTTGCTTAACTGCACACCAAAACTTTTTTTGTACTAGATGCGCGTTTCGCTAAAGATTTAGCATCATCAGGAGATGATTAAGTATGCTTAATCATCATCTCCTGATGACGGTAACATGGTTAGGTTAGGTTAGGCATTCAGAGAAAAAGAAATGCGAACCACGGCAAACAGTTTAGTACGGAAATCTCTTTACTTAGTAAGCGAGTATGTAAGATGTTCTTTCTCAAAACACTTGATATAAACATGGTGGTTTGTGCAAAGACAAGCGCTGTTGGTATATGCGCCATGGACCAGAGAGGTACCGGCCCTGGTAGAATAATGCAAGGTGCACGTCGAACATATCAAAATGTTTCCTAAGTACACATCCCACTACTCCAGAAAATCAAATTTTAATACTCGATATCTGTCACCAGAACTCAATATGAAAAAAGTTTAGTTTGTATATTGAATACTGTAGAGAAAAGAACACTACCCCTGTGAGAGAGTATCGAGACAGGTATGTATTTAATACGAAATTCAATCTTAGGTTTCACCGTCCTAACTCCGATACTTGGAGTAAATGTGACAACTATCCAACTATTATTAAATATTTGCAAGATGAAACAAAGATCAGGGATGCAAAAGGAAACCAGGCCCTAGTAGTTACGAATAGAGAGTCGAAAATCGATCCCCCCACCCCCTTTTCATCCCCCCACTCCCTTTTCGTACATTACCCCCACTCCTAAGCCCCTGGTAGGCATCCGCCCACTTTTCCCCCGCGCATGCGCACCGAGCGCATGACCTCTCCCCCGCACCCCGCACCCATCATACCGTGTAATTGCGCGAAATGAGTAATTACAATGCTGCGGGTCCATATTTCCGCGAAATTCGCACAATAAATGTGGTTAAGTACCGTATGTACGTGAAGAAATATTTAAAATAGATACAATCATTCCCATTTCCCGCGCTTTTTTGTCTAATTACTCTATTTATCCCCCTTGCAATGAAAAAAATATTACATAGACTGTCAATGTTAATTTATTGGTTAAGTACCGTTTATACCTACATAACTATTTAAAATAGGTATAATCGCTCTCATTTCCCGTTTTTTTACTAATTAACACAATTTACCTCCTTTGCAATGAAAAAACATTACATATACTGCACCGTATAGCGGATTAGGCTCTAATAAAAAATAAGCTCTTACTGCCACTTCCTACATTTTCGACTAATTACACAATAATTTACCCTCTTTGCAATGAAAAAAATACAGTGTACTGCCCTGTATAGCGTATTTTATGCCCTATATTCATGGAATAAACAAAAATTAACTTCTATATGTCCTACATCTACTAAAATCTGAAAATTCCCAGGTTCCTCCACGTAATTAGCTTGTAAAATCATAGCCAACGCCCTAGAAATTCCCAAACAAAGAAAAAATAATAGGTGTACTTACTTTAAACTGAATAGGTAGTCCTAAGAAGAATAATGTAAGGATATATGAAAAAGCCAATCAAAGAAAGCAATTAAAAAAAACATTTAAAGCATGAGTTCAAACAAATATTCCAAACATATAATTGCTGTCGTCCAGATACACTTTCCCAAAGCAGTCACCTCGGCTCCTCGAAAAACAGTCTCTCTGTAGAACCCGCGCGATTTTATCGAAGCAAAGACCCGCCACAGAGCTACTTTGCATCGTTATGTCGTATCAATTGGCTTCAAAGCAATCGCGACATTATTTAATTATGCCAAAATATGCACACGAAACAAACAAAGCGGTGTCGCGGCGACTATTTTTTTTATTTCAGACCGGCTTCTCACCCTCGCCGTGTCGCCCCCCCCCAGACAAAGGTAGCCAATCGATAAAAATGACGTGACTTGTAGAAGTGTAGCCATCTACCTAGTTCATCTCGTACCACCCTCGCCGAGCCGGGCGGTCACTACAGCAATCCCCAGACCACCCTCCGACGGATGCGCCACAGGTAGCCACCGGTTCGACGTGGGGGCGGTTGGACCGTACTCGGAGCGGGTGCCAAGAGGGAAATAATATGGGTCGGAGTAGACAATATTTTTAACAGTATATAATTTGGAATGAAACAAATTAAAGGCAGATACATTGCAGTGCTTTGATATTATTTCAGAATATACGTATAGGTACATGTACTAGCGGAATTAAAGATAGCTGATAAGGTAATTTACGGAAAACCAACGACCTAATTCACATATTATTATAATCTATGTGAATACGTACACCTAAATATTTTAGCAGCTATTATTAAACTCAAGCTCTGTTGTAATACTATATATTTTGAGAAGTGGGGGTATAGGTTACAGATAAAAGCCGAGGGTCGAAGCCCTTAAAATCATTCTCTTCGAACTTTGAATCCGACATTGTATATTTTACCTAGTAATTTGCTAGTCTCGTAAAATTATAGCCAATATGATGTCACAGAAAATCAGAAACCGTCTAATGGATCTAGCCGAAAGAGAAAAAATTTATTGGAGATATATATTAGCCACACGGGGGGGGGGGGGGTGAGGAAGTACCAAACGTCGGAAATTACGGTCAAGACGGACCCATAAACAACGAATGCGATGAGGGAATAGATGTTATTAACACAGACGCATATTGTACCACCCACCGTATTACACCTGTTCAAGTTTGACGTAGTTGTTTGGAGTTTGTTGAAGAGGCTATATACTGTTTCACAATTGTCTATGTAAATATTATAACATTACGACAATGCAATATATTATGTGTGAGTTGCTATTCCACATATGTGAGCATCAACATGGTTATGAATTTTGTTTGCCCACAACCCATTGGTATTGTCGGCATCTGTATGTTCCCATCCTTATAAAGGAAATTCGAAGACACAAACAAATCATCGCCTTCTTCACCCCTCTACCCTTGAATATGTCTTTGTTTTCACAAAGTGTCGTAACTGCACTCTCAACCATCTAATCAGTATTGGTTATCTACTAAACACCGGATCTGACAAGTATTCAAAATAAAATATCACGTACAGAGGTGTCTTCCGACAGTTGGTAATGCACCATATTTGACAATTATCCTAAATGAAATATCACGTAGACGTATGTGCACTATCTCATATAAAAACATCTGTCATATCTACATCTCGGTCGGGTGGCGGTATGCCATAACCTCAAATTGGTATGTGATGTAGTCTTCCTACATCATGTTGGTGACAGTAATCTCTAATATTGCTGTATTGCATCTGCGCTAATCTCTTCATATGGTAAGGAATCAAAATATTACATTTAACAATTGTACAATAATTAGTAACACTTTTCAATAGAATGGGCTCATAATATATCATCAGTTATCATTAATATTTATTGTAGTAAACATAGATATGGTTCACGTGCCAACAATTTATACAATTAGTTTGATAATATGATTTCAAGCAGAAGGTATATGTGTTTCTACATGCAGCCATTTCATTAGTTTAAATAAATAATAATTAATTAATTAGAAGGGACATTTACAAGTACGATCTTCGTAATTTTCTCCAATTTGACGTTTATCTGACGTATAGTTGGAGAAATTCAGTAGATTCTCTTCAAATGACAGTATTCCGCTACTCGCCCTCGAATAATAACATACTACTATACTATACTATAGGTATATTTATTCTTTGTTCTTGTTTTCTTCGCACTGCTGTATATTCATTGTTTGTGGAAAAGCCAAAATTAAAATTTTGATTAAAAAAACCGAATAAAGTTTTATAGGACAGTTCCATTAGACATGTGTGTGTCACGTAATTGTGGTATCTACTTCTAGAGCCATGTTGTTGGTTTTCCAGTTTAACGAAAAAGTTGTGGTCTCAGCTTTCAGCAAATCTGCTGCGTAAGAACTTTAAAAATTCTTATGCACTCTCACAAGGCTAGTAGTTACTTTTAAAATATTATGGTTTTACGTTAATAGTATAGAACCCATTATTTTTTTAATTTGCTTTGTTATACTTAATACCAACTCATTGTTGTATTTATTACCTTCAGGTTTTGCCTTTCCAAATAAAAATGGACATGCTTATTCTGTGGGAAGACGGCACAAAAAACGTAGTTTCTGAGAATTAACTAGGAGTTATAAAAGGTGAAAATATGGCCAAAGTGCAAATTTTATATAATGGTAAATACTACAAGGGGTCAGTTCTCGCTGTAGAAAAAGAATGTTCAGGATCTGATCGTTCCGAGCTTATACCCTCAAGTAAAATTCAGAAACAGAGATTATCTTCTTCATCAGAAGAAAAACCAGGTGACGCTTAGTTCTTGGATTTCTGCAAACGAAACAATTTATCTATTAAGAAACCACAGTCCATAGAAGTTGTAAGCATCAAGCAAACAAACCCTTTTGTTGTATATGGTTGGTTTGACCTCCTTAGTCAGACAATTAAAGACTTAGGTTCAACACAAAAGCCTAGTCAAATATTTAATTGTGATGAAACATCGTTCTGTCACGATCCAAGTAAAACAAAAATATTGGGAGCAAGAGGATTCAAAGCATTCCGTCTAACAGCATCATGCATCAGTACGTTATGCTGTTCAGCTTCTGAACAAAAGCTACCTCCTTTGTGTGTTTAAAGTCGCTTTTGTTATGGAGTCATGGATGAGCAGTAAGGAAACCGTTTATGCCGCATCAAAAAAGGGGTGGATGAATACAGACATTTTTACAAAATGGTTTATAAAGTGTTTTTTGCCATCATTCCCTGAAGAACGACCAGCACTATTAATTTTTGATGGTAATATTAGTCACATTTCGTTCGAACTAGTGAAAGCGGCAAGAGAAAACAATGTGCACATAATTACGTTGCCACCCCATACAACACATATCTTACAACCAATGGACATTGGTTTTAAAACTCGTGTGAAATCATCAAAAGCTGATCCGGTAATCCTGATATTGGACAATCATGTGTCACACTGCAGACTACAAGCTGTTGAGTTTTGTAGATAGCATTCTATGGTTATGATCTCCTTGCCGCCACACACCAGCCATAAGTTGCAGCCGCTGGACAAAGGCTTCTTTGCTCCCTGAAGTGCCTTTTCAAACGAATGGGACAAATGGATAACAAATCATGCCCAAGCAATCACTCTAAAACAGATGGCTGCTTTATTTCAAGGTGCATATGCCAAAGTTGTAAGCATAGAAATTTGCGAGAAATCTTTCAGGGTTGCCAGATTGTATCCTTATAATTCGGATGTCTGTACTGATGAGGATTTTGCACCTGCTCTTGTGACTGAACGACCGTTGCCTGTTCAAGACGCTGACGCTGAGAAAGAGTTGGTAGCTGAGCCGCTTCAGGCATTGGATTTAGAATCGGAGGACGATTTGCCACTTGCAGTAATCACAGCCCGTGATGCTAACAATACAACTCCAGATCCTGAACAGCAAGCCTCTACATCTATAACCTGCCAACCAGAAGAATGTCCCGAAGACATTAAAATGTCTTCCAATGTGGCCATTGCCAGTACATCATCAAAAACTTCAGATGAGCAGCCATCAGGAGAAGTAACAGTAAATGTCTGCTCAATTTCTAGTGTTGTTGATGAGCCTTCAACATCTTCCGTAACTCCGAAAATGATAGTGCCGCTTCCAAAGTCAAAGCAAGAGCAAGTAATGAGACATTCCAAGAAATCGGAAATCTGAACATCAATGCCTTACAAAGATCAGCTGATAAAGAACGACAAGCAAAAAACAAAGTCGGTCAAGAAAACTGTATTTTTCAGAAAAACGAAGCTGATGCCGAAAATGAAAATCCAAGTTACTGCAAAAGATAAAGATCAAGCTGTGATTTGTCCAGAATGCAAGGAATTGTACGAGAAAACAACGAAAAAATTGGATGTGTTACACATGCAAAAACTGGTGTCACAAGGATTGTTGTACGACAAATAAGTCAAAAATGTTCGTGTGTGACAACTGTGTTTAGATGTGTCCATTTTTTTTAGCCGCGTACTCTTTGACCCAAAAATACGTACTCTTAACCACCGTTGTCCCTAAGAGTACGCATCGACAGTTTTTTATAAGCTTCAAATATCTCATTAAGTTGGTAAGAATTCTATTTTTCGTGTATGTGTTTAGATTCCTTCTAGAATGAGCTTTGTTTTCTATATAAAAATAAACAAGATTCTTTTAACATTTAGTTTGTTTTGCAAAACAATTTTAAGTGCGTACTCTTAGGCGCACCTACCCTATGTCAGTAGACTCATAGTTTTTGCACACCCAATTTTCCAAGGATATCGGCGATATAAGTAAAAGTATCTTCAAAAGGTGACAAAGTAACCCGGTTTTAGGTATTTAATAATAAACATATTCCTTAAAACAGGCAAAATTATTTTGTTTGCTCTGTATCTCTCTGAGATATTTCTGAGCTGACATAATTATAAAGTGATTCGGAGCATGGTGCTGACTATGTGCTCCCTACTGTAGTGGGGTTTGACTTTACGTGTACGGGCACTCCTGTGCATGTAGCCGACCTGCTTTCAAAACTCAGTCGCCATTGAAACATAGTGATCCAAAACAAGCCTTTACACCAAACTACATAAATCAATTTGGGCTGCGCAAGCAGTTAGGCTTCTTCAAATATAAACATGGTAACTTTTGCTGAAACATATTTTCATGGAATTTCATGCTGTTGTTTAATATTGACTGCTTGGAAAACACTTATTACACCACATTATTTGATTTAGGTAAGTAGCTACATATCTGATGAAAATAACAGTCTCTGTTCACCAAAATAATGTTTCACAATATAAAATAGATAAAATTACATTTACGGTAAGGAATATCTGTCTCAAGTATGGAATGGTTTAATAAGAGATATAAAAAAAGGTCCCAGCCGAGTTCTCCAAAATGAGGCTATATTCATTCATTAAACTCACTTATAGAGCTGCAAAAAGTCGGACTCTAATAACTTATTTACCAAAAAACATTTTAACTTAAGTTGGTAATACTTTAACAATCGCCCTTAATTCCTTGAGAGAAATTGGTTTTTGGTTGTAAGAAATGTTGAGAACTAATCAAGTTATTGTATTCATTGTCTCGAGGTATTGCACAAATATTGTTTCCTCGCTTAGAAAATACCCACAAAGGTATTGCCATCTTGGAAACAACAGACAATATGTTCATCTGGTACTTGGACGAACTCGCTCATATATTTTCAGAAAATTCTAAAAAGCTCCCTTCCTTGTTAGCCCTGAAGATTGTGCCCCCCAATGGGGTTGATTACCACAACATTGGAGAGGGCTCCAGTCACTGGATTCTCATCGTGAATTCGGAAGGAGATGACGTGCAGAACCTTCGCATAGAATATTGTGTCCTTTTGTAACACACAAGTTCTTGTATAGCTGGCACAACTTGAAGAAAAGGTCGATGACATTTCTTGGGGGTGTACTGTTTAGTCTCCAACAGTGCAGCTACTGAAAGAAAAGAAATAAAGTAAATTGACATATTGGTTAAACCCAGATTTTTTTAATATAGAAATCATAGTTTAAACTAGATTTTGTGTTGGAGTGACCATAGTAAATCTTTGAATAAAATCAAAATTTTCAAACAGAAAGTTACAGAGATTTTTTTTATAATTACATAAATGGCTCAGTAAAATTAATTGATTTCTTTATCTTGCTTGGTTTGGTTTTATCAGCTTTCCAAATCGGGGAGGTCATTCTCTGCCGTACCCTATGGCGGTCGATAGAAAATTTACTAAAATAAACAAAAGAAATATAAATTACAAGAAATACTGTTGTTAGGGTCCCCATCTCATTCCATTCCATATTCATTATCATTTTACATGAGCAACAGGTGGTAGAATAATGTGAAATTAATTCCCGGATATCCTATATAACAAAAGATTTAGTATGTATTTATTCAGGATGGTTTCTTCTATGACGCCCACCATTAGGGTACACTTAACTTAAATTTGGTCATCTAGTTGTCGCAGAAAATGTTTGGCACTTCCCTTAGAAACATTATGTCGAAATATGTAAGAGTGTCAAGTTTCATAGCATTTAATAATAAAAAGTTACAAAGGAAAATTTGCACTATTTCAGTTTTTCGGTGATATTTCAGAAACTATGCAAGACACCTGCATACTATTGAATGGCACAGAAACGAGAAACTTTTCTCCTCGCTTTTTTGCCAATTAAAGGACACCCCTTTTTATTTGGTTTTAATAGGTCACAGTAATGGGCGTCATAAAAAGGACCACCTTTCAGATTTGTCCCATTTTCTTATGAGATTACTTCGCCGGAACGTGAGAAATAAACTAGTATTTTCATCATGGTTTCTCTGCTTGTATAATCTACCTGGGTACACTGTATATATAGGGTATAAGTAGCCCAATTTATTCATTCATAGATTTTTCTTCTGCCTTTTCATTTACCTCAAACCAGAGGGTGTTAAAGAAGATTTAAAAAGAGAATTTTAATAATAATTTTAGGTTATATATATAATAAGGATGTAAGATTAGCGAGTGTAAATGTAATAATTACAAGAAAAGGTGATAATGGGCAAACACTCAAAGTTAACAAAAAGAAGAAACTAGTAACCGCATACACGTGTTTCATGCTATTTGGCAATCATCAGTACGGTGTAACATTAACCAAATCAAAAGATAGGCATGATTTGGGAAGCAACAACTGAAGTCCAGGCAGGAGCCAACAGCACATTTATATATATATATATATATATATATATATATATATATATATATATATATATATATATATATATGTAGAGTAGAAAAGCTAAATGATCTAAGTGCCAAAATATTCAAATTTGATGTTTACCGGTCAAAGTAATCTATGAACCAAGGCCAGTATGGGGCTACATGATCTAAATCCCAGTTCACCTCCTTATGGTTTAAATGCGTGTTCAAAGAGGGCGCTACCTGTAAGTCCACTTGCAGTTGACGCGCCTAACTGATCTAAGTGCCACATCGCCATTTCAATCAAGTCGCCTCTAACCCGTCCGTTTTGTTTATGTTCGACCGTCTTCTTTAAGTGGTGGAACATGGATTCAAGTGCTTTTTCTGGCGAAATCATGAAACCTAAATCCTCAAGAATTACACAACGTGAGGCTAGGCTTAGTGGAAAACCTTATACCACTCAAAAGAGCAAAAAAGTTAAACCATCTAAACCGATGCCTACAAGCCAGGTAAATAATAGCTCTTATGTTTGTATACCTAACTATAATGGTCCTTGTGTTTAGGTAAAATGTAAATGCAAGTACATTGGCTGCAAGGAAGTTATTAACATGAAGGTTAAACTGTTTGAATCATATCATAAGCTGGGACTTAATGAACAAGGAAGCTATCTGATGGGACTGCTTCAAGTTTTGCCTATCCAGAGGCGTCGCCATGGTTCCTATGACGAGCCATCTGAAAGCAGGAGGCAATGTACTATAAGTTTTACAGTACCGGATGGGCAAGGTAATTTGCAGAAAGTATGTAAAAAAACTTTCATGGAGATTTTTGCAATAAGCCCTCAGAAGATTACGACATTAGTTAGCAGACTAAAACAAGGTAAAACTACTTTTAAAGACAAACGTGGTAGTTTAAAAACATTTAAGTATACCGCTCTTGATAGAAATATGATAATAAGTCATATTAATAGCTTTCCACGTGTGGAAAGTCACTACAATAGACAAAAATCTGAAAAGCAGTATTTAAGCAGTGATCTAAATCTGAATAGGCTATTTAAAGATTATCGTGAAAAGTATCCTTAGAGTATTGTCACATACAAATTTTATCGCAAAGTTTTCTTAAGAGATTTCCCAAGTTGTCTTTTAAAAGGCCCCGTGTAGACACATGTAAAACTTGTGATTCCATTCACTTAAGAACCAAAAGCAAAGATATTACTGAAGCAAAGAAAGCTAAAATCGAGCTAGAATTACATCATAGGAAGGTTGAAAAGGCGTTTCAAGCAATTAAGAATGATTCTGTCCGTAGTACCTTACCGGAAAGTGAAACATGCACCTTTACCATAGACTTACAGAAAGTTTTTCCACTTCCTAAACTAACCCACAGTAGTATGTACTACAGTCGTCAACTATCATGTTACAATTTGGGAATTCATATCACTGACACTTCAGATGGCATTATGTGCGTATGGCATGAGGGACAATCCGGTAGAGGCGGGAACCAGATGGCATCATGCCTCTTACAAGCTTTAAACACTGGTATTTTTTCAACTTATAAAAGAAATTTGTGCATTTGGAGTGACAACTGTGCAGGACAGCTAAAAAACAGAATGCTGTTGTTTTTATACATTTATCTGGTGTCTTTGGGATTTTTCGACACTATTGATCACAAATTTCTGATCTCAGGTCATAGTTTCTCTGCATCTGATCGCGACTTTGCTCTGATCGAGAAATGCGCAAAACGTTCAAAAATGCAAACAGTGAAGGATGTTAAAGAAGTGATAGCATCCTCAAGACCTTCCAGGCCATACAAGGTTTTGGATATGGGTGATGGGAAGTTTTTTGATTTTGACACAGCATCAGCAAAATATATTGTAACCTCGAAGCTTCATGGCTACGAGTGACGAAAGAAGAACCCGAGGTAGTCTTATATAAACAAAGCTTTAACGAATTACTGGGCTGGGAACTTTTCAAACTATGAAGCAAGGATTTGTAAAGACGACATCGGACAATCTGCCATATGTGGATTTTGAAATGGTGTGTTCGCTTATGAATGCAAACACTGACTTTGTAAGTTCAGAAATACTCCATGGTAAAATCAAACGGTACGTACCTACTTATTCATTTAATTTTTAATTGGGTTTTTCGCCACCAAACTGATCGAAAGACAACTTTTTCAAGTTGCCTGGAAAATTCATAAATTCTTAACAGTGAATGAACGAAACTTTAAACGTGTGAATAAAAAAATAACTTCAACAAATTTGATTTCTGAGCTTTCGGAGAATAAATCTTCCTCCTTTCTCGAAGATCATGCCACGTCAAAGTGAAGTGACAGATTAATAAATTTCATGTTAAAATGTCATGACAACAGAAACAATAGCCTAGCCCCCTGCCTGATATTGTACCCTGTGTTCTATCTAATTATCTATACTAATTTCTCTTTGAATAAATGGCAATAATATTTTACTGAATTCCACTGAACATTCAGCAACACAGTTGTCCGTATTTCCTAGAATTTGAGAATTGGTTTGGACCTTTCCCACAATATCCTATGATAAAAGAATTAAAAGAATGTTCACATATTTTTGACTTAGAAATTTGATTTTGCCTGATATAATTTTTATGTTCTTTTAAACTAACGTTAAATGGCGTTAAAGGGCAAGTCTCCCCAACATAGAACTTTCCACATTCACAAGGAATTTTATAAATGCAAGTTTTTGAACTTTGTACCTCATTAAATGGTTTCGTTTTAACTAGCATGGATCTTAGTGTATTTTTGGTTTTAAATACTGTTCTGACATTAAAACGATTGCCTATGCGTTTTAGCTTATCTGATAGTCCAGGAATATAAGGACTGGGTCAGGGCTTAACAGCCTTGTCTACTGCCATTAATATTTTATCATCAGCAAACAGGGATATGGAATCTATCAGTAGTGCTTTTAGTAGCAGTGCAGTAGTTATTGACGGATCTTCACCATACTATGTATGTCCTTAGCAAGGCGATCCAGTATAACTCCAACTTTGGACAAAACTATAAAGAGTATATCGTCAAGCGGGCCTACTTTGATAATCGTGGGGTAATTTTGATCAGCCATGCCTTAAATTATCAAAGTTAAATTTCCTGCCTTGTATTTACGTTGGCAACATCGTGAAGCGAGTAATTTTAAAGATGGATAACTCCACAAAATCACTGTTTTAGTTCTAGAATGCATGCCAAACATGGTGATTCGGGGAACAGTTAAGTGAATTTTGTATCATAAGCGTCGTATTATTGCCCAAAACATTTGTGCCATATAAAAAAAACTGTAAGTTTCTATTATACGAACACACGACCGATTTTAACGAAATTTTGTACACTTACGTATATTGAGGCGTAGATTACAAAAATAAAAACCAAATTTTTAGCCTATTGCTTCGTTTTCCAGTTACACCTTTGAAAATCGATGTTTTTCAGAGTACTTGTATTACAAACTTCCTGTATTGTTCTCAGCTGTTTTATTATTTTTAACTTTGCCACACATGAGTGATCAATGTCATAATTGACAAACCCAATGTATTTATATTTATATAAAACCTGTTTTTTGTTTATAATATTGCATGCAGTCAATATGTTTTTTATTATTTTATTGTAAATTACGTACAGAATGGACAGTTTATTTTCGTCTTCTTCTTCGTAAATTCTGTTTCACTGAATATTTTGGTCTTGAATGTTTGGTTGGTGACACTGCTTGGCAACAAGGCCACCTTTCAAATTTTGAATTCAAAATAAAGCAAATTCGATTGTGTAATTAATTTTTGTTGATTTTCCTGCAGTTTTTTGACATCAATTATTTTATCGCGTTTTTAATTAATTTAGGTGTTTTGAACGACAACATAGGTTGCGGAAAATGTGATTTTGTTGAATAAATCCACTTTAAAATTTAGATGCGGAAAAATTGTTAAAAGCGAAAAGGGCAAAAAAACAATGTGGTTTTTGTCTTAGTGAGCGAAAAAACACCTTTTTGATAGCAAATTGGCAATAGATAAAATATGCTATTTGTTGGCTATTTTTTTATTGACCCCACATCCATGATGCAGGTTTTTAAAAAGATAATTAGAAATATCTTTTGGAACTGTAATTGATTGGAGTAATTATTGCAGATAGGTAAGTGCGTATAATATATTTTTAAAATATTATAATACTGATATTTGTTTCTAAAAATAATAAATTTTCTTTCAGGTTTGTATAGAATGGTTTTTGAAAAATACCGATGGGATGATTGGCGGAGAAGGAAAAAACAGTTGAAATAAATGAAGCAAAGATAGGCAAATTGAAGTTCCACAAAGGACGTTTGATCGAGGGACGGTGGGTATTTGGGGGAATCAAAAGGAACGGAGAAAAAATATTTTTGGTTTCTGTTCCTAACAGAGGAAAGGAGACCTTATTACGTGTTATAAAGAAGTTTATTCTACCAGAGACCATAATAATTTCTGACTGCTGGAAATTATATGACTGTCTGAATGACGAAGGCTACCACCATTTAACCACCATACATTTTGTTGATCTGGATACAGCTTGGATTGTTTACCTATTTACTAAAGATTTATCAATAAATGCTTTAAAAAAATGTAATTGTAAAATTTTAAATACACTGACCGGCAAAAAAAGACGGCCACTAAAAATTAGCCCCAATTTCAAAGTTGGATTTCTCGCGAACCGCTCATTCGATTTTAATGATTTTTTTAATTGTAGATTAATTTTTCAGTTACGAATGCTAGTCAGAAATTTTTATTAGGAATTTAATTTAAGCATATAGCGTCCTACAACAGTGGGACAATTTGTTTTCCAGAAACTTGCAACATCCTGTGGTGCACCCCACAGGGTGCACCCTACAGGCCGCAACAGTAGCTGTTGACAAGTAGAACCACACTATAGCCTCATCTTTTATTAACATTTTGTTTTTTGAATCACGATATTATCTCCGTTCTTGTCGGCGATATACTGTTTTGAAACGAACGCCTTGGAAAAAGGCTTTGCAGGCAGAAAATTCTACGTGTAAATAATCAAGGCGGCATAGGCGAAAATGCATGTCAGTTTTTCAATGGTTATCAAATGGGTGTTCAGTGTGTCAAATCTAAAAATGCCATTATATGTGACGACCGCTTTATTCTTCTGAATACATTACGAAATCGTAAAACTACAGCGGTTCAGATTCACCATATACTACAAGCCGTGCGTCGAACTGAAGTAAGTGAGAGAACAATCCGACGACGACTTCAGGAAAACCACTTATCTGCAAGAAGGCCTGCCACAGGACCCCAGCTACTTCCAAGACATCGTCGAGCATGTCTTCAGTTTGCGCACTTACATGAGAATTTGGATATTCAGCAATGGGCTAAAGTCCTTTTCACGGATGAATCGCGATTTTGCCTGTGATCGCCTGATGGTCAGGAGCGGGTTTGGAGACGTCCAAACGAAAAATATACGGACTGTACAATTTCGGAACGCGGGAGTTTCAATGGGGGTTCTGTTATGGTGTGGGTGGGAATTTCCAGGGACGCCCACACAGATCTAATTTTTGTTGAAAACGGCGCCTTAAATGCGCATCGGTATATCGAAGATATTCTGCAGAACGCTGTTGTTCCCTATTCTCATTTTATTGGAGAAGACTTCGTGTTAATGCATGATAACGCGCGTCCTCACGTGGCACGAGTAGTCAATGAATATTTTTGATCTCTTTTCACTGCTTTGACAACCGTTGAAAAACTGTCAAGCATTTTCACCTATGCCGCCTTGATTATTTACACGTAGAATTTTCCGAGGCGTTCGTTTCAAAACAGTATAACTGCGACAAGAACGGAGATAATATCGTGGTTCAAAAAACAAAATGTTCACAAAAGATGAGGCTATAGTGTGGTTCCACTTGTCAACAGCTACTGTTGCGGCTGCACCCCACAGGGTGTTGCAAGTTTCGGGGAAAAAAATCGTCCCACTGTTGCGCCCTGTATATGCTTAAATTAAATTCCAAATAAAAATTTCTGACACAACTGAAGAATTTATCTACAATTTAAAAAAAATCATCAAAATCGAATGAGCGGTTCGCGAGAAATCCAACTTTGAAATTGGGGCTAATTTTTAGTGGCAGTATTTTTGCCGGTCAGTGTATATTTTTATTTAGGTATATTTATATGTAGGTGCCCATACTCAGAACATCGAGAAAAATGCCAGAAGAGAGGAGAATAGAAGAATTTTTTTAACTACTAAAAATATGTACTAGTTTGTGTTTATTTTCCATCTTGTTGTTGATTTTTTTATCATGAATTTCTCCTCCAGAAGGCCATTTTCTAATGACATAATTGTATGTAGGGAAAAGGCGGGAGGATTGGGACGGGTTTGGTTTGGGACACTTTCAAAAAGAAGGGGCATGTGACCCTTACAGGGCATTCGGCAATGAGGGGCGCAGCCGTATGAAAAAAGAAGGGGCATACGGTTCTTATAGGGCACTTGGCAACGATGGGCGCTATTAAAACAGAAGGGGGGGCATACACTCCTTGTGGCGGCAGTTGGCAGTGAAGGGCGCTTCCATATGAAAAAAGAAGAGTGCGTATATAATACAAAGTGGCTATTTATACGTCCAACGTATTTATTTGTGCTCTCATTGGCGAGTTAAGGCAAGTGACTTCTTTGGACGTACATTTAACTCCATACGCGTCCAAAGTAAGTGTTGCAATAAGGACCGTAATGGACTTTTATAGACTTATTAGAAGACTATAGATGGCGTCTTCCCTGATAAAATATTTAACTTATGACAGGGCAACTTTTTCTCACGATCCTGGAAAAAATAACAAATTATATAGGAGAGGGATAACATATCCGGAGCATGTATGTAATTTTAACAAATATGCAACGAATGTGATGGTAGGTATGCCGTTCAGCATCTGGAGTTCTGCTCCCTCCATATATAATTTTTCGTTCAGCCAAAAATGTGGAATACTCAGATAAGAAACGGCCCAAAAGGTTTTCCTTATTGCGAGAATCGTTGCTGTTCCGAAGGATCAAGATACAACAGAACTGATCATGGGTGGATGGAAGCCTCAACGTTTCTTGCTAAATACTAGGAAATTAGAAGGTCGGAAAGTTCTAATTGGAGACAATTTGACTGCTCACATTACCGAAGATGTATTAAAAAGTTGTGAAGACAATGCTATCAGCATTATATGTCTTATGCCAAACTCAAAACATCTAACATTATATTTTTAGATCCATGAAAATTGCATGGAGGAAAACATTAGGCAAGTTAAAGGATCAAAATCCATGATCAGCTACTCTACCCAAAGAGGAACTTCCTTCATTGCTACAAAAACACTATTAGGTTTTGATAAAGAAAACTGTATTAAGCTGCCACAGAGTTGACAGTTTCCTGTTTGGTTCTAATGTAGGCGATCATTTTAAAATAGCCAAAGCTGTGGAAAGACTTCGGAAAGATTAAGGGTATCGTTAACACTGGAAGAAGATCAATAAATTCAACATCGCAGCATGTAAGGTTTCGAGGCCCGGCGAAGCCCAGGAGGAAGTTTCGCCAGACAGGGCCTTACTCCCCCCCCCAGACCAGAGACCAGCACAAGACCTGCGCCCTGATACCAATCAGCCAATCGACAAACCAGGAAGTAGCTTTACAGGTGGCTCTAGCAGTACGACTAGGCGCTTTCATGAAAAGGTGCCATTCTCATATGTAAGCCCAAGAATGGCCAGTTTTTGTCCCTATATTTCCTTGTTAAAAAGCCCAATAGAAAAAATTGATTCATCGTTAATCTAAAAAGACTTAACAGATACATTAACACTACGCTTTTTAAAATGGAGGATAGTAGAACAGTAATGAAAATCATTCAGAGGGGATTTTATGACAACAATTGCTTTGAATGAAATGTGTTTTTAGTTCCTGTCTACAAAAGGCACAGAAAATATTTGAGATTTAAATTTCGTAATGTTTTATATGAATTTACTTTACTACCATTTGGCCTTTGTACGGCTCCTTATGTGTTCACTAACTTAGTGAGACCAGTGATTTTGGCATTAAGAATGAAGGGATTTTATACATATCATATCTAGACGACCTGATTATCTTCAGTAGGTCAGAAAACTAGTGTAAAATCACTACAGAATTTTCTTGTCGGTTGTGACAGTCCTTAATTTCGGAAATTTTTCTGATGCTTCTAAGATAGGATGGGGGGCGCACTGTTCAGTCGTCCCATTCCTTACGTAAGGGCGTAATCAACAAAATATGCAAAATTGAGATACGCCGCTTCAAGGGGCACGCTTATCGACAGCGTATCTGAATTAATAGCCAAACGATTTCTCACGAACCGGCGTAAGTGCGCTACGCCTGTTCGTGAGCAGAAATCAGCGGCTATGCGCCCCGCCGTGAGTATACACGGGCGTATCTGGCAAATTCGGTAGACATAACCTCAAAATTAGTATGCGTTGGGTGTTGTTTCGTGTGGATGTTATCGATAAAACTCTCATAAAATGGACGTGTTCATGTTGTGGAAAGATGGTACCAGAAATGTGGTATCTTCAAATGAACTAAAAACGAAAAGTAAAGTACTGAAACGAAACGCTGGTGTAAGGTAAAAATGTTATATTGTGGGAAATGGTACACAGTTCAGTTCAGATTCCGATGAGTTTAGCTCTGAAGATGACCTCCCTCTAAGTAAATTAGTGGATGGAAAAGGTTGCACAAAGAATGCTACAATATCGTTACATGAAGATAATTTGCCATTACCTGCAGATAACGTTAAATCACAACATTCTGTGCGAACCAAACGCCAGACACAGAAAAAACACATTTTAAAAGAAGTTCGGGAAAGTTCTTTATCTGCAAAATCGATTGTAGATGACTCAGACGTGGATCCAACATTTACGTCACATTGTGCAGTTGCGGTTTGTAAACAGGAAATATTCGACGCTTGCCATCGATGTGAGAGTCTGCTGTGTTATACCCATTTTCTTGCGAATACTTCATCTTGTACTGGGCATAAAAGCAAGAATTATACTGTACCATTCACACGTCATTTTGAAAATGGTTCCACAATAAGTGGTGAGACATCAGAAGCAAATAATGGTAACACCCTTTATGAACAAACAAAGCAAGAGACTTTTGTAATGGACGGTGCACCAAAGGAAAGTGACTATTAAAATACCAAGAAGCAACAAAAAAGAAGTAGCAAAAAAATAGGAGAAATCACGGTAAAACAAATAGTAAAAATTATTGACGTATTTCATTTCTTATAGGTCTATGTCAGCACTAATACTCACAAATCTGTTCCGAAGAAATGCTGAAAAAATCGTGGTTGTTCTGCTGCTTGTGCAAGGTCTGGAAAGCAGTGTTCCACAATAACCGTTGAAGAACGTCTTAAAATTTTTAAACAATTTCAAGGGATTGAAACTAACTAAAAAGATAATTTTTAGTAGGGTAACTACCCCAGTGATTGGCCTATAGGTAGTCATTGGCCACATTGCTTTATTTTCTCAAAAGATAAAACGTAGGTGTCACAATCTGATTTTCCAATACTGCCAACTGATAGTTTCAAGCGTCTTCTTCCTTGCGGTTTTTATTGTTTGTAAGTTGGCAATGCATTTTAGTAATGGCCGCTAATAGAAAACCACGGTTTTGACGTCCGCCGCTAACTGAGCAATTGACAGTTCAATGTGATAAGCCCATGAGTATCCTTAGGTGAGTAAAATATAGTCAATTCTCTGTAGTTAATGTCTAACTATAATTTTCTCAATATTGTAAGATATTTACCGATCGTTTTAAAATATTTTAGAACACTTAACCTTAAATTATAATTAATTTTTTACCCGGCCAATCACTAACATCGAATATCAATATAAAATCATATATTGGCCCTTCCGGCCAATGACTGGTAAAATGTAATTTTACAAAACTTGGGTGTATTATTATTAATTATTAAGGGCCATCAGTAGTTCATCAAAATGTTATAATATTAACATATTTGAAATACATTAGTCAGTCGTTGGCCAGAGGCCAATAACTAATTCTAATAGAAGGCCAATAATTGGATATCATGTTTAATTTCAGTTTGAATCACAAAAATGCCTAAAGTACCTGAGGGTAAGAGATATTCGAAAAGTTATTCTGAAGATGACTTGCAGAAAGCCTTAGGGGATATAAAACAAGGAGAAGCATTAAGAGAAGTGGCCAGAAAGTATAATATTCCAAGAGCAACGCTACAGTTTAGGAAAAGTGAAAAGTTTAGGAAGCCAAATTTTGGACCACCTCCTGTGCTAACACAAGAGTAGAGATACTAAGAGAGCACCAGACCAGACTTGTCGAAACCTGTCTGGTCTGGTACTCTCCTAGGTTTTGCCCGTCTCCCCACTCTTTCCCCACTCCTATTGAAACAGCTATATAGGAGAGGTTCAACTAAGATCTCATCAGACACGCAGATCATTTACAACATGTCCTTCATAAATAGTTTAAACAATTTGCTGGTGAAAAATCTGGTGAATGTTCGAGATTTGGAAGTAAATAAAAAATTTGAGATCCAGTGTTTTAAGAGAATAAATACCAAGTTTGGGGAAAAGGTAGTGGTGGAATTTGCCGACTTCAAGACCATCCTGCCTCAGCGTTTTACGGAGCAATTAACTCAAGAGCGAATTGACGAATTGAATGGTGACAAAAGGTATTTTTTAACAAGCTTGGGGCCCGTCGGCAAGACTACAAATATTATATTTTCTGAAGCATGAGCGAGAGACTGCGGCGATATATGGAGGCACTCGAAGAGCTGAGACGCTTGATTATTATGTATGAACTAACTAAAAAGTTTAGAAATGTAAAGTTGTGAAAATAAAAAATATTATTTGTTTGTGTGTTTTTTACTACAAATCCCAATATTGTCTGGGCACAGATATTCTGATTTTAAACAAATCATAAAAAAAATGCCTAGCGAATTTCCCAAGGACAGTGAGAAAATATTCTACATAATATCCAATTAGACAATTGCTCTAAGAATATGCAAAAAAAAGTAAAACATTTTTTGAAAAAGTAATTTTTATTTTTTTATTTAAAAAAATATTGCCAATTGCCAATTGCTTTAATTGCCACTTAGCCACTTGGCCCCCTTGGCCCCCTTGGCCCCCCCTCCCCCCATTAGTTTTGTTTTCAGTGCTCTGAAATACCCGGGGATTGAACCCGAGACACCTAGCTGGTAGCAAAAGACGCTTGTCTCTTAACCACGGCTGTATTTCCAAAGGGGTTTCTTGAAAATTTCTACCCTTTCTTATTCAGGTAGCGCGTTGAAGTCGCCTGCTTGGGGTATGCAACGTGGGTGGGCCAGTAGGAGAAAGTATCAAACGCCGCGCTGCGGTGGTACAGTCAGCGGTACCGCTTCTCGGGGATGCTGCCGCGGGCGTGCCGAGGGTACAGTCTAGTCGGACGCTAGAATACCGCTCAGTCGGGGCTCCTCCGGTACAGTCCAGACAGGCAGGTAGAATAACCGCGCTTCGAACTGGACTCGACCTTACGGTCTTGGGTTGACTATGGCTTATTTTTTGGGCCCTTTATGGTTGTGTTATACAAAATTATTCGATATTTACAAATTTATTATAAAAATAGTTTTTTCTTTATGGTATTTTCAGAGAGTTCTATGGTATACAGAGTGTTTAACTCGGCGCTCTCATTCCAGAAGGTGGCGGACACGCGCCACGCGCTCCATCGAAGGTCGAGGCGCGGTTCCAGTCGACGTGCGGTACAGACGACGCTTCGGGCTGGAAGCTGTGGTCTTGGGTTGATTATAACTTATTTTTTGAACACTTTATGGTTGAGTTATATAAAATTATTCACTATTTATTATAAAAATCGTTTTTCGTTATATTTTCAGAGAGTTCTATGGTATACAGAGTGTTTAACTCAGCGCTCTCCAGACTAATTATATTGGTTTCTATGCTTAAGAAACATTCTTGAAAATTAACTGGGGGCGACTATAGTTTATTTTTGAAAACATTACGGCTGTGTTATACAAATTATTCTCTATTTATTATAAAAATAGTTTTTTCTTTATATTTTCAGAGTTCTATGGTATACAGAGTGTTTGACTGAGCGCTCTCCAGACTAATTATATTGGTTTCTTTGTTTAAGAAACTGGAAAATTAAAGGCTCAGAATGATTTTGTTAGATATTTAATGTGTGGAATGAAACAAGAGAAATATATTTATGTTTTATATTAAAAAAATATACATATACAATAAACACTAATTTCTAAATATATACACACTTACATCTAATTGGATAAAATAATGAAACTTATCTATACATATACGTATAACTAAATATATTTAGGGGAGATTTTTTTTCATGCGTTCAAGTTTTTCAACTTCATTCATACATGAGGCACGCCCTTCTTTCGCACGATTATAAATGGCTTTTATTTTCAACATCAACATGAAGCAATAGCCGTGAGAAGTCTTTATAAATACGTAAGTCAACGATATATGTCCCTTCTTTTTTCATAGACAGTGCCCATCATGCCAACGGGGGTGTATGTCACTTTCTTTTTATAGGGCAGCGCCCATCGTTGGGGATTACCACAGTAAGAGGCTTATGTCTACTGCCACCACAAGGGGTGTATGCCCCTTATTTTTTCATACGACAGCGCTTATCCTTGTCGACTGTCACCATAAGGGGCGTATGCCAGCGCCTATCATTGCCAACTGTCATCATAAGGGATGTATTCTCCCCTTTTTTTGAGCAGTAGTGCCCATCGTTGACGACGTATGTCGACGAGTATGTCCCCTTCTTTTTTAATATGGCACTGCCCATATTGTGGTAATTTGCAACAATGGGTGCTTATCTATAAAAAAAGAGATTGCGCCCCTTATGGGTGGCATAGTAGACAATGGTGAGCACAGCCGTATGAAAAGAGGGGCATATGAGCATACGCCCCTTATGGTGACAGTCGACAAGGATAAGCGCTGTCGTATGAAAAAAGAAGGGGCATACGTCCGTTATGGTGGCAGTCGCAAACAACGGGCACTGCCATTTGAAAAAAGAAGGGGCATAGAGTCAGATGGGGTGAAAGTGAGATGCTAAAAATAATGGGTAAAAATGAGACAGACATTTTTTTATAATGAGCATGAAATTATTAGAAACATTTTTGCTTAATTTCTTATTTGTGCATTATGTGACGCATATCTAATTTGAATAGAAAATTCCTAAGTGCCATAGATTTAAAATAATATATTTTCCATGTACAGTGTGGCCCGTTTGGAATGGAGACACCTCTGTAAAATTGTTATTTTTGCTCCGATTTTGAAAAACTTTTTTTTGTTAGATAGATCTCTGAAAATACCATTCGACACACCTTCCAATTGTTTTGAAAACCAAACACATGGCTAACTGCGACATTTTTTATACCCCCAAAATTCAAGAAATCATATTAGGCATTTTTTTATCAAAAAAATTTACTAAAAAAAGTTGTTTAGAATGAACCAAAAATCCCAAATCCAAAGTTTTATCAAAATCAAAAAATAAAAAATTTCCGAAAAAAATAAATTGAAGGTCCAAAAATCACATTTTAATCAATTTTTACGGTTAGCAAAGTTAATTTTTTAACTTTAAATTTCCATGGCACACTTTTCTATCCGTATAAATTCATTAAAATGTGATTTTTGGACCTTCAATTTATTTTTTCGGATTTATTTTTATTTTTTGATTTTGATAAAACTTTGGATTTGGGATTTTTGGTTCATTCTAAACAACTTTTTTTAGTAAATTTTTTTGATAAAAAAATGCCTAATATGATTTCTTGAATTTTGGGGGTATAAAAAATGTCGCAGTAAGCCATGTGTTTGGTTTTCAAAACAATTGGAAGGTGTGTCGAATGGTATTTTCAGAGGTCTATCTAACAAAAAAACAAATCGGAGCAAAAATAACAATTTTACAGAGGTGTCTCCATTCCAAACGGGCCACACTGTAGGTGTGACTTTGCACCGAAAAACTTTTAAAGGTAAGCCTTAAATTTTTGATGCCTTGGAAGAATAAAAGTTTTGTACCGCATGCGTCAGTCTTGCGTTGACTGTGCTCGAAGGTCAAGCCTGTAAAGTTGTGGGGTAAATTAGAGACAGCAGCTAGGGTACGAGCCCAGTCCCACCTAATAAAATTTTAACTTCTTGGAAAATTATTAAAGAAAAATATAGCAATAAGTACTACCTACAATTTTTTGGCTTAAATACTGGTATTAAAACCTTTTTTGATTACATAGTAAAATGTGTTTAATAGTATTTAATTTTTTTACGTTAGAAACAATTTACAATTTGGTAAAAATAACAGTTTCCCTGTGTCCATATAATTTCCATTAACATTTCTGCAACTAAGTAAAAATCGAGGTGGCCATGCAAAGGCAACCTGAAACAAAACTCTTGCTTATTGACAGTAGCTCTCCAAAAGTGTCAAAATTAGTTTAGAGACTAAAAATGGGGAGAGGAAAAGCTCTTGGCGAACAAATTCGAAAAATCATTATTAACTTGACAAAAAACGGAAAATCAAATTCCGAAATCCGGAATTTATTAAGTATATCGAGGTACAGTGTTAGAAACATTGTGCATTTAACAAACGATCATTGAAAAGATTAATAAGGGAAAACAGACGTGCTAGCTATGGCCAATTAAGTGTACTTTGGAGCGAAGCTGTGTGAAGACGAGTTTCAAGATCTACGTGTCATAGAGAAGCTCAAAAGTTAGGATTTGGAACATATAAGGTAGCATTTTTGAACTGCTTTTCAAACGTAAATTTCTAAAAATTGACTTGATTCCTTTAGGCCAAGGAAAAGCCGTTGTTGACGCTACAGCAAAAGAACATAAAAATTGGAATTCTGAACAGTGGAATAGCATTCACTGGAGCGATGAGTCTCGGTTTGAAGTTTGTGTAGGTGACAGTCGGGGCAGAGTTATTCGCCAAAAAAATGAAGCTTACCATCCAGATTGTTTGAAAAGGAAAGTAAAATTCCCTGCATCTGTCATGGTGTCTGCAAGAGGTGTGGGAAAACTGCACTTTATTAATGGTATTGTTAACACCGAAAAATATTTAGCTATCTTAGAAGAGTCTCTGCTGCCATCAATGAAAGAAGCTCTGAATGCTGGAGAGGGTTTTATTTTTCAACAAGATGGCGCTGCTTGTCATACGTCAAAAAGAGCTTTAAAATGGTTCTCAGAAAACAATATTCCACTCTTAGGATGGGTTTCAAGTAGCGCCCCGACTTATCTCCCATTGAGACACTTTGGCACGAAATGAAGAAGCAGTTGCATGCAACTCCCGCTAGATCAATTCCAGAACTAAAACAGAAACTTCAACAAATATGGGACCAGTTTACAGCACAAGACTGCCAGAAGAATGTAAATACTATGTCTCAAAGAATTACAGCTGTTATTAAAAATAAAGATGACGTTACCCAATGGTAGCTTTTGAATTACATTTAATATCAAAGATCATATTTTTTGTTTTTCTCTTTGTTTTGTTATCGTAGTAAAACTGTCTTAGTAAGCCTTAATAACCTTTGTAAACAATTCCTAAAATCTTTAGTGAGAAATAAATAATACCTATATTTTAATTTTGTTTAGATATCTCTCGAGTAAGTACCAATAATTGAGAATTTTGTAAGTGGGCCAAATGAAATGGGACTGGGCTCGTAAATATGACACACCATGTGGGGTAAAAATGAGACATAAAATTGTTTATTTGTTTTATCAATCCATTAAAATGCCTAGAATATATGTGTCGAAACCAAAATCATATACTGATGCAGACTTAGAAAGGGCGCTTACTCACATTAAAGAAGGTACGCTCTCATTAAGAGCCGCTTCAAAGACCTTTCGCATTGATAAATCCAAATTAAGTAGAATCATAAACCAGAAAGATATTTCAAAAAGTGGATGGAAACAAGTATTATCCCAAGAACAAGAAGCAGATTTAATAGAAAAAATTACAGTGATGGCTAAATGGGGGTTTGCACTTTCGAAAGAAGAAATTAAATCAGTAGTACAGACGTACGTTAAGGAAAATAATTTGACAACTGTTTTCAAAGATGAAAAACCCGAAGACGAATGGTTTCGTTTTTTTTTGTAAAAGAAACAGACTCAGTCAAAAGAAGATGGAGCAATTAGAAAAGTGCAGAAGAACAGCTACTAGTGACCCGTTTATTATATACTCATTCTACGACAGGCTAGAAGAAACAATAAATCACCTAGGCTTAAACGATAAGCCCACTCATATTTTCAATTTAGATGAAACAAGTTTTAATTTAGATCCTGGAAGGGTAAAGGGTGTTGCAGCTGTAGGTCAAAAAGTGCACAGAAGTATCGAGGGTTCTAGAAAGGAGAATATAACGACAATGGTACAATGTATTTCAGCCAGTGGAGTGTTACTACCACCTCTGATTATATATCAAGGCCACAATTTGTGGAGTACATGGAAGGGATCCAATGATTTAAAAGATACTTGCTATGCTGTGTCAGAAAAGGGCTGGATTTAGCTGTTTTTAATAATTGGTTTGTAAAATTTTGTGAAATGGCCCAAAGGCCTCTTTTGGTTATAATGGATGGTCATGTGTCTCACCTGGACCGAGGTACTATTGAGCTTGCCATACGAAACGACATTACACTTTTCAAACTGCCACCACATGCAACAGATATTTTGCAGCCTTTAAATAAATGTTGTTTTGGGCCACTTAAATTAAAATGGAGCCAAATACTTATAGAATGGCAGCGACTAAACCAGAGAAAACTTACAAAAAAACGAGTTTGCAGATATGATTTGTGCATTGCGGAATGAAGGGATCGCTGAGGCAACAATAAAAAAGGCATTTGAAAGCACTGAGATATTTTCTTATTGTAGAGAAAAATATCCCAGGGATCGACTAAATGAAATAAAGTTACAAAGATATAATCAGGGGGACAGAAATGTTTACTATTCCTTAGATATTTATGATTTAGACGAGCAAGAAATAATTGAGGAAAATAATGAAGTAGAGCAGCAAAAAGATAAAGTTGAGGCACAAAATCAAAATTTAACAAATTAGGAATCAATAATCGCAACGGTTGAACAAATTTCCAGCACATCCATTTCCTCTACCTCGTTTGAAACCATTTTATTAAATAAAATTAATAAAACCAACCCAGAAACAAAGCGGCGACGAAAAATTGATTCCAATTGTGCGGTACTAATAAGTCAAGAAGATTTAAGTCGAATTAAAGAAAAAGAGGTTCTAAAGAAAAAAAGAAAACCCAACAAAAAAAGCTCATGTGACGGCAGATTACTCAACTTCTGATGATGAAAACGAAAATATCGATATGATTTATGAGGACGAAACTGATGTTGAAGGTATGACTTTACCGGACCTGGAAGAACATGATATCAATCTTTCCACTCGGGAAATTTCTAGTGAAATCGTTGTAGGAGACTATATTTTGGTCAAGTTTCAAACAAAGAAAAATGTGCTGCATTACGTTGCGTTAGTAGAAAATGTCGAAAATTATGAATTTTTGTGTCTTATTTGCGCCGAAAGGGGGGAAAATTTGTACTTCCACCAGTGCCAGAGAAATTCAATGTTTCTGAAGAAGACGTGTTAATGAAACTTCCTCCTCCCGTGTTTCATGGAGGAACTGCCAGAGTGGCACAGCAACTTACGTTTGATATAGACTTTGGTGGCACTAATATAAACTAAAAGAGTGTAAACGTGCACTTTAGTAATATTTTTATTCTTAGGATTGATGTTTTCATTTACATTATAATAATTCTTCTTGTCTATGTGTGAAATATTAAGAAGAATTTTGTCTCATTATTAAGCCAGTGTCTTATTATTACCCCAAAGCCAGGTTAAAAATGAGACATGGTTTTATTTTAGATTATATATGCCCCTTGTGGTGCAAGTCTGCAACGGTGGGTGCTGCCACTTGGAAGAGGGAGGGGCATACACCCCTTGTGGTGGAAGTCGGCAGCAGTGGGTGATGCCGCATGAAAAAAGGAACCAAAGTTCCATCCACCTGGCAAAGCAGATGAAAATAGTGCTATATGGAATTATTTTGGGTAACAGTTTACTTTCATATGAGTGTGAAAGCAGCAACGGGTTTTCTGGCAACGACTTTGCCGCGCGCTCTCCGTGGCGGCGGGGGACGGCTTGCACCAATAGAGTAGAGTAGAGCTTTATTAACCAAAATACAGACATTCAGTCCACATGGCAAGTCACATAAAAAATATATTTAAAAGATTTTGTAACACTAATAGTATACACAAAAACTGTTTTGAAATACATCACAAGAATAAAAATTAAGGTAAAAAATCATTAACACTATAAAAACAATTTTGTATTAGGTATTCGTGAACACTACTTTTGAACTTTGCATAAATTGTAATGTTGTTTAGGTCAGAGGGCAAGGTGTTATAGAGCTTGACACAATTGTAGTGAGGGGATCTCTTGAAAGAAGACAGAGCGAATTTTGGCATTGAGAGAAGTTCAGATCTAGTCGAATACTTATGTTGGGCCTGTTGGTACGAGAAGTCTTTAATATTTGCTTTAACATAAGTTACACATTTATAGATGTAGAAGCATGGGACAGTAAGTATTCTCCTCGCTCTGAAGATCCCCTTACATGATTCTCGCCATTTCGGACCAAAAATCAGTCTAATGATTCTTTTTTGAGCCACAAAAACTCTTTCTAAGTGCACAGACCTGCCCCAGGCTAGGATATTATTAGGCCCTTCACTCAACGATTAGATTCATAATCTCCCTATATTATAGTCTTGCGATTTATTGTTGTTATTGACCACAACGCATATATAAATAATAAATAAATAAATACCTTTGAAATGGGCGATATTTTGGAATATTTAATTAAATATGTGTGTATCTAAAGATTTAAAAGGAACAAAGACCTGAACGTCGCTATTTTGAGTTGCATGCGTTTTCCTTTTTGCCAGATATGCACCCTTTGCCACCCTCTACAGTAGTCCAGAAGTTCAGAATTTGCTACCCTCGTCTTCACCCATTTTCAACCCCTTAAGGCAAAAACGAAAAAGACCAGAAAATGGCTATTTTGGGTTGCATGACTTTTCTTTTTTGCTACATAGACACCCTTTGTCACCCTCTACAGTAGTCCAGAAGTTCAGAATTTGTTACCCTCGTCTTCACCCATTTTCAACCCCTTAAGGCAAAAACGAAAAAAGACCAGAAAATGGCTATTTTGGGTTGCATGACTTTTCTTTTTTGCTAAAGAGACACCCTTTGCCACCCTCTACAGTAGTCCAGAGTTCAGAATTTGCTACCCTCGTCTTCACCCATTTTCAACCCCTTAAGGCAAAAACGAAAAAGGCCAGAAAATGGCTATTTTTGGTTGCATGACTTTTCTTTTTTGCTAAATAGACACCCCTTGCCACCCTCTACCATAGCTCACAAGTTCAGAATTTGCTACCCTCGTCTTCACCCATTTTCAACCCCTTAAGGCAAAAACGAAAAAGGCCAGAAAATGGCTATTTTGGGTTGCATGACTTTTCTTTTTTGCTAAATAGACACCCTTTGCCACCCTCTACCGTAGCCCAGACGTTCAGAATTTGTTACCCTCGTCTTCACCCATTTTCAACCCCTTAAGGCAAAAATGAAAAAGACCAGAAAATTGCTATTTTGGGTTGCATGACTTTTCTTTTTTGCTACATAGACACACTTTGCCACCCTCTACAGTAGTCCAGAAGTTCAGAATTTGCTACCCTCGTCTTCACCCAATTTGAACCCCTTTAGGCAAAAACGAAAAAGACCAGAAAATGGCTATTTTGGGTTGCATGACTTTTCTTTTTTGCTAAATAGACACCCTTTGCCACCCTCCACAGTAGTCCAGAAGTTCAGAATTTGCTACCCTCGTCTTCACCCATTTTCAACCCCTTAAGGCAAAAACGAAAAAAGACCAGAAAATGGCTATTTTGGGTTGCATGACTTTTCTTTTTTGCTAAATAGACACCCTTTGCCACCCTCTACCGTAGCCCAGAAGTTCAGAATTTGTTACCCTCGTCTTCACCCATTTTCAACTCCTTAAGGCAAAAACGATAAAATAAAATTGCATTTTGGTGGAAACGCCGCCTCCGCGAACAACTTAAAAGAGTAATTTCCGTAGAGTCCAAAGAGTTTTTTTTTTTTCAAATGCGTTTCCGTGTTCTACCGAGATTTAGAACGTGGGAGCAACAAAAAATTCATAGATTTCTTCGTCATTGTAGATTTTTTTACGCGACATTATTGAAAGCAAAAAAGCCTACCACATCGAATTCTCCACTGTTGTTACTGCGCCGCATACCCACAGAATGATCTGAACTACTCCTCCCTAATCAAATATGGGAGATGCAGTTTGTACAGGGTGGGCCAAATTGGACACTTTTAAAGGGAAACTCCTATTTTTGACGGAGGTAGATGAAAACTGATATCGGTGTCTGAGGCTCATTTTTTATGATAAACTTAATGGCGCTAACCGCAAATCGACATCTGTCACCGTTCTTGAGTTACAGGGTGTTTTTCGAAAATGTGCGTTTTCGAAAAGTGGCCGTAACTTTTTTCGGGTTGAAAATTTTGTGTTTCAGTAAAAACATTCTTAAAGCACTTGTTTACGTATAATTCAATGCTGCTGCTACATTTCTTTTCTAGTCAATGGTTTAAGAATTACGGATAAAAAATATTATTTTTTAAATGAAACACCCTGTATAGTTTTGCATTTTTTAATAGAGCAAAAAATTACCATTCCAAAAATATATAATACTTAATGATTTACTGAAGTAGTTATCAATTACTAATGGCTTTTATGATTTCATGTGTAATTGGTAGCAAGCCCTTTCAACAAGTAGGCTTTGGACGGTGAGACAATGAAACAATCGTGGAAAAATGTTTACTGTTACCTACCTGTTAAATTTTCAGTTAGGCTGTTTAGGCAGTGTAAAGATTTTTCTATTTTTGTGTAATTTAAAAACTTTATAACATACCTACAATGAAATTTGAAAGTTATGAAAAACAGAATATGATCTGTTTGTCTGTTTTATACAATCCGGGGAAAATGCCTATCTCGGTTTAACTCGTACCTACCTTTTCGGCCTACTATTAATCAAATCTATTAACTATTACTCTAACACTATTAATCAAATTGTGTCGCAATCTTGCAAAAATGTGCTTGAAAGGATGTCTTCTCTCTGGATACCGCTCGTAGTATAAATTGCTCGTTGCATCTGATTTTTCCCCGGATTGTGTAAAACAGACATCATATCCCATTTTTCATAACTTTCAAATTTCATTGTAGGTATGTTATAAAGTTTATAAATTACACAAAAATAGAAAAATCTTTACCCTGCCTAAGCAGCATAACTGAAAAATTGACAGGTAGGTAACAGTAAACATTTTTCCACGGTTGTTTCATTATTGTCTCACCGTCCAAAGCCTACTCGTTGAAAGGGCGTGCTTCCAATTATACACATGAAATCATAAAAGCTATTAGTAATTGATATCTACTTAAGTAAATCATTAAGTGTTATATATTTTTGAAATGGTAATTTTTTGCTCTATTAAAAAATGCAAAAATATACAGGATGTTCCATTTAAAAAATAATATTTTTTTTCCGTATCTCTTAAACCATTGACTAGAAAACAAATGTAGTAGCAGCATTTGATTCTACGTAAAAAAGTGCTTTAAGAATGTTTTTACAGAAACACAAAATTTTCAACCCAAAAAAAGTTACGGCCACTTTTCGAAAACACACATTTTCGAAAAACACTCTGTAACTCAAGAACGGTGACAGATATCGATTTGCGGTTTGCGCCATTAAGTTTATCATAAAAAATGAGCATCAGACACCGATATCAGTTTTCGTCTATCTCCGTCTAAAATAGGAGTTTCCTTTTAAAAGTGTCCAATTTGGCCCACCCTGTACAGCGTAAGGTGAAACGCGCGGTCTGAAGCGTGCAGGGGGGGTGTGGGTTGGGTTTTACTCCTACTTCGTGCCGCTCGGTTTGGAGGTGGCGCCATAAGCTAGCCACTGGGGGCTAGCCAGGCAGAGACCAAGGTTAGGGCAGAGACAACAGACAGTGAGCCGGGCGCTGTCGCCAAATTATTGAAAATCGTCTTTGTTACTCTTTATAAACAGATGTACTAATTTAAATGCGATGTCGTACAACTGACAACCTTGTCGTCAATAGCGATCTTAGTGTAGTAGGGATTCAATGTAGCCAATGGTGCGCCGTGTCCCCAGTAGGCCACCATAGCCAACTATCCCCTCCACCTCCTCTCTCCTCTCTGCTCCTCTGCTCTGCAAGTAAAAGTAACTAAATAAAAACTTAAAAACTAAACTAGTCGCTTCCCGTCCGACAGACACGGAGATTTTTCGACGCTCCTGTGACTTCCCGTACCGAAAGGGTTATAAAAGTTTTGCGTCCAAGGCATTTTGGTGGAAACGTCGCTTCCGCGATCAGCTTCGCCAGTCCAGAGTTTTTTTTTCGGTTTCTCGAGGAACAAACGCCGTTTCTGTGTCTATTTCGAGCGTGCAAGCAACTTTGTTTTGTAAAAACTTTTGCGTTCGAGTCATTTTGGTGGAAACGCCGCATCTGTGATTGACTTCTTTTCATCATGGTAGGAAGACCTGCAAAACTCAATGTCGCCAAATTGGGGGAGTTCTTTAATAGTGAATATTCTAAGCTAAAATATGCCGATATGTTGAAGCTTAGCAACACAAGTGAAGAAATATATAGAGCAGCCTATTTCATATGCGGGAAAACGGGTAAGGCATCTCGAAATTCGGTGATGACTTGTATTAAACGGAACAGTCGCGGTTTTAAAAGTTATTTAGCAATTCGAAACGAAAAGATCGCCATTTTGCAGAATATTGTTGTAAAGGACGCAGATAAACCTTTCGAGATGCCAACAGTGCAGGGTAATAAAGGTCTCGAAAATGAATCGATAAAAAAACAATAGTGTTGCCGACAAATAATGATTGTTCTAGTGTGGAAGAGATAACAGTGCAAAATTTTAGTCTTCAGTCTTCAGTCTCTAGTAGTGATGATTCATTTCCCACTGCATTGTCAACTCTGGACAGAACTCTCACGCAGCAAGGTAACGTTTCTCTACCCTTAAATGCTATAAACGAGCTTACTGAAGAATGGAGAATTCCATATTTTCAAGAGTGTGTCATTTTAGAGGGAAGTTTTACGATCAGCGGAGACGAATTTATGTCAATTTTAAAAAAAAATAAAGTGATCCAAAATAATTGGGTATACTTGATTGAAAAGAAAACGGCACAATTCGTAAACAATGTTTGTGTCATTAATTTCAAGTCCTACAGGGTTTGCCAAAAGATCGGACCAAATTATAATTTATGCATATTGTGCGCATGCCTGCAAAAAATTTGTTTTAAAAATTGAAAGAGTATCGCAGGTATGCCATAATCATTCTGTAAAGGCATACAGCTCGTCAATCAATTACAACCACTTAAAGCCGTTAACAAGATATTTAAAGGGATTAGATAGGGAAATATTAAAAAAATCATTAGAGACCCAAAAGCCTTCCACTGTGAAAGAAAAACTTATTAATAAATCTAACTCCAGTTTAGTTATCAGAGGAAATTTACAGGGCATAAAATCAGATCACGTAATTCGGAAGGCGCGGTCCGAAAAACTTGGACAATTTGATTCCGATAAAGACGACATCATTGACATGATTCTTAGAAGATTCTAAGAAGAAACACTGGCTATGTTAAGATGGTTGCAGAACCGTTTCAGGTGTATATCTTTAGTTCTGAACAGTTGGCGATTTTATAATTTTGTAAAACTGTTAATAACGAATTGCCTATTTTACATTTAGACGCGACAGGTTCAATAGCAAGAAAACCTTCCTCCGTAAATACACGTGTATTTTACTATGCAGGTGTAGTAAATACTGGAAGTAGGATAATACCAATTGTTGAAATGATTAGTAGCCAACACGACGCAATCACTATCTCAAACTGGCGTAGTAAATTCAAAGGTTTTTGTATGAACTCTAAGAAAAGCTGGCCAATATTCTCAAGAATTGTGACTGATTTCAGTTACGCACTTATAAATGCCACGTTAAATGCGTTCAATCAAATGAATCTTTTGGATTATTTGCAAAAAACAATCAAATGGGCTAATAGTGACCTTGAATGTGTAACCTTGATATCCATATGTTGTGGTCATTTCTTCAAAATCGTGTCCACTGAGGTTAATAAATTCGAGAACGATCCGAAAAAAAGACAAGTTTTTAAGGAACTCTTAGCGAGCTCTTTTAATTTTAGTAGCCTTCAGGAATTTTCAACTTGGTTTAGTTACTTAGTAATTTTGATGAACTGCAAAGCTCAAAACTCTCAAACCACTAAGTGCTTTACAGAATTATTAAAAATGAGTTGTAGTAATACACACCGTATACCGGAAAAAATATCAACGAAAAAATGTGTGGTATACAAGACTCAGATGAAGTATCTAACCCGTATTATAACAACAAGTTGTTTGAAGTCATCATGAGGAAATATATCCCTTTTCTCCCATTGTGGAGTGGAATTTTATTTCGCTATTCTACCACAAAACAATTTACTCGTTTTAGCAATAGTAATGCAGAAGCTTGGTTTAAATTAGTGAAATATTTTATATTGGATGGACAACAAAACCAGAAATGCAGTCGTGTAATTCGGACTCTAAGGAAACTTCCTAACTTCGCGAAAATCTCGACGCGATGATGAACCAGTTGGAGAGCTTATTAACACATTGTGCGTTACAGAGCAATGGCAGCGTAAATTGCCATCCAAAACCAGCAATTTTGAAGGTCAACTTAAAAAAAACATTGAAAAAAAATCGAGAATAGGAGTAAGTTGTCTTTACGTCTGAACGTGAAAGATTCATGTGAAATTGAAGAAGACGACGTACTTCTCTCTAGCATTACCACTACTCCACTGGAAAAAATGTCTCCTGTTTATGGAAAAACTTAACCTTTCTAATGAGGATAGCACAACATTATGCAAGGATACAGTAAATCAAAGGGACTGTACCTTGTGGAAATTAGAAAGGCGACGTCGACTCACTGCTTCTAATTTTGGGAAAGTGTGTAAAGCAAAATCAAATAACTTAAAGAATTTAGCCAGGACTATAGCGCAAGGACACGAAATACCTTTAACAGCTGCTATCCAGCATGGGATTAGATACGAAAGAGAAGCCTTTAAAAATTATCAGGAGCAATCGAATTTAGAAGTTTCTCGTGTAGGTCTGGTAGTAGATTCGGAATACCCTTATCTTGGATGCTCACCAGATGGTTTCGTAGGATCATCGGGAGTAATCGAAATTAAATGCCCGTACACAGCTCGCTTCATGCATCCAGAGAAGGCAGAATGGCATTATCAAATGGTTGAGCAATATGGGAGAATTAAGGCAGAATTCCAATCATTATTACCAAATACAAGAAATACTGCACATTTCGAAAAGAGACTGGTGTGATTTGGTTATTTGGACGTGGGGAGGCATGCTGGTAAAACGGATATGTAAAGATACCGACTTCTGGAATGAGCACATGATAAACAAGCTGAAACCATTTTATTTAAACTACTCTTTACCGTATATTGTGGAGAACGAAATGGACCTGTTTAAACAAGAATGTACCACTACTAATAAGCACACTATGATAAAGCTCACAAATCATAAACAGACACAAAAGACTCAATTATCGTTTTTCCAAAATGGTTGAGTACAAAATTCAGACTTTTATGTGAAAAACGAAATTTACGGTAATTACACTATTGCGAAATTTACCACAATTTTTTCAAATACTCTAATGTGGGAACATTTTGAGTCCCTATCCGCAAGAAAATGGTTAACAGACTTTGCAGTCGATTATAGCATTCAATCGATTATAAAGGACCATTCTGATGCAATTCTTTTACCATCCGCTAAATGCTTGGCAATTTTCGAATTCGGTGAGAACTTGTACCCCGATTTTTTAGTGGTTTACCAGACATTTCCGAAAACACCGTTCTCATCATGCCAATCATTGTAGCTACTGTGCGAGACACGGATCACTGGACATTAGCTGTTGCCAAATTTGCCGATTCATCGTTTACGTTCGTCAATCCTAGTAAAAATGACTTGACACAAGCGTCAGAGTTGCAACAGAAATGGATAAGTTTCGTAGCAAAGTGGAATCAAGTTGCAGGGAAATCATTATCCCTAACATGGATTCTGAAAACACCACCGCATTTATTTCAAAAAGATGGGTACAACTGTGGAGTGTACGTGGTTTATTTTGTGAATCAAATTCTTTCTAAAAGACTTTTAACCGACATGAAGAATATGGACTTGTACAGAGAAGAAATTAAACAAATGATTTTAAAATCATCAGATTCCAGTCAAGAATTAAACTGTTTAATACGTGGGTTTGAACAGGTTGGAAACAAGGCAATAGTGAACTGTGGCTTATGCAGTAGAATGATCCATGTAAAATGTGATCCAACCATTAATGAAAATTGCGCATTGTGTCAAAATTACATTAGAAGAAATTAATGTAATAATTATTGTTCTTTTACAATTCTTTTAAACGAAATTTCTTATTTGGTAGGAATGTTTGTACTTACGTAATTCATAAAAAAAATCATTCTCATTTTAAATACCTATTTATCATAATTAAAGGAATATTGTCTTTATAAGGTACTTATGTAACCTCGTATGTAACAATTTTTTAAAAATTTTAAAAATTTAACTATGTATTAGTTTTTTATTTATGTGTGCCATAAACCAGGGTTCGAAAATATCATGATCTTTTCATAAAATTTATATTAAATTAAATATTATTATTATATTAAATATAATATCTAACGGATAATATATCCCATATAAATTTTTCCGATATACAGGGTGATTCAAATTAAAGTGCAAATAAACTCCTGTAGAGGGTGGCAAAGGGTGTCTAGCTAACAAAAAAGAAAAGTCATGCAACCCAAAATAGCGATTTTCTAGTCTTTTTTCGTTTTTGCCTTAAGGGGTTGAAAATGGGTGAAGACGAGGGTAGCAAATTCTGAACTTCTGGACTACTGTAGAGGGTGGCAAAGGGTGTCTATGTGGCAAAAAAGAAAAGTCATGCAACCCAAAATAGCGATTTTCTGGTCTTTTTTCGTTTTTGCCTTAAGGGGTTGAAAATGGGTGAAGACGAGGGTAGCAAATTCTGAACTTCTGGACTACTGTAGAGGGTGGCAAAGGGTGTCTATTTAGCAAAAAAGAAAAGTCATGCAACCCAAAATAGCCATTTTCTGGTCTTTTTCGTTTTTTGCCTTAAAGGGTTGAAAATGGGTGAAGACGAGGGTAGCAAATTCTGAACTTCTGGACTACTGTAGAGGGTGGCAAAGGGTGTCTATGTGGTAAAAAAGAAAAGTCATGCAACCCAAAATATCGATTTTCTGGTCTTTTTTCGTTTTTGCCTTAAGGGGTTGAAAATGGGTGAAGATGAGGGTAGCAAATTCTGAACTTCTGGACTACTGTAGAGGGTGGCAAAGGGTGTCTATGTGGCAAAAAAGAAAAGTCATGCAACCCAAAATAGCGATTTTCTGGTCTTTTTTCGTTTTTGCCTTAAGGGGTTGAAAATGGGTGAAGACGAGGGTAGCAAATTCTGAACTTCTGGACTACTGTAGAGGGTGGCAAAGGGTGTCTATGTGGCAAAAAAGAAAAGTCATGCAACCCAAAATAGCGATTTTCTGGTCTTTTTTCGTTTTTGCCTTAAGGGTGTAACGAAGTTACTAAGTTTCCAGGCTTTTATTTTTTTATTTCACCCGGGTTTGATTCTTTCGCCACGCTATATCTAGCGTCCGGCCGCCGTAGTTTTTATATCCAGGCCGATAATTATTTATTTTTACTTTTGCCGCGGAGGGCCGCGTTCTTTATTCCGAGTCATTTGCAATTAACACAATTAATTGTGGGGGGGTTTCCGGCTAAATTAATTTATCAAATATGTGTGGGTTATCTGAGAGGGGTAAGAACGCCGAATAGGGGTAGATCCGAAAGGGGTGCTTAAACTGAGGCTAGAATCGCCGTTCTTTTTGGGAAACCGGGTATTTAGGACGTCGCCGATCCAATGGAGCCGCCGCTGAGGACGCGCCAGGGGTGGTTCATCCCTTAGGCGCGCCGCCCGGCCGTCAGCCGCCGCAGCGAGACCGATGTGGCGGGGGCGCTTGCGAATTCCCGTCGGCGACGCCGACCAATGAGCCGCCGTCGCCCCACCGCTGGGTCGCGTGGGAGCCGGCTATAAGACGGCCGGCGGCCGCCACGGAGCCCGTCTTTTGTCTTTTGCCCGCTAACAGGTTAGTAATTTGCGCTCTTCGAATAGTCTCTACCAGGGGGAAAAGTGTGAACTTTGCCCCGACCGCCCGTCTACCGCGGCCCTCTAGCTAATTACGCATTTACCAACAATTTAGTTCAGGTTAGACAACCGAGGAACGTGCTAGTAATTTCACTCTTCGAATATTCGCTACCAGGGGGAAAAGTGTGAACTTTGCCCCAACCTACAGCCTACCGCGGCCCTTAGCTATCCGAACTTTGCTAGCCGTCAAATCCGTTGCCTAACCGTAACCTAGAATCCGAACCGAATATCTTGAGCTTGCTTCTAGCTTTTCCGTTGCTTACGTTAACCCTTAGGGCATTTAAAGTACCGCAAGCAAGCCACGTTTAGCAACCCTAGATTAATACTAAAGTCGCGTTGTTTCTTTTATTTACAGAACTCCCGTAGGCCCCCCCGATCGCGACTGGCCGGACTTATTTTGTATCATTTATGTAAGAATCTATTACCTACTGTGTTTATTCAATATACGATGTCTTGAAATATTGTTTGATTTTGCTCCTACCCCTCAAACACACCACATTTGCACTCTGGAATTATTTTCTCTGACGAAAGCTACCCTGGGTAAAAGCGGAGCATACCGCTCTAAAAAAAACTGGCGCCTGAGCATTCCGTTCCGGCAAGGTTCTGGTTTTCCCTGTCTTAATAAAAGAGGCTATAAGGAAGCCCCCGCATCTAGCAAGGGAAATCAGAACGGAAAATACACTAAACAGTATAAATTTCCGTTTGTCAAATATCTAATATTCAAAAAATCAGACCGACTGCAAAGAAAAAGTAATTTTGTAAAAAAGTTTAATTCCGAAGTAAAAAAAAAAGAACGCTATAAGGGGTTGAAAATGGGTGAAGACGAGGGTAGCAAATTCTGAACTTCTGGACTACTGTAGAGGGTGGCAAAGGGTGTCTATGTGGCAAAAAATAAAAGTCATGCAACCCAAAATAGCCATTTTCTGGTCTTTTTCGTTTTTGCCTTAAGGGGTTGAAAATGGGTGAAGACGAGGGTAGCAAATTCTGAACTTGTGAGCTATGGTAGAGGGTGGCAAGGGGTGTCTATTTAGCAAAAAAGAAAAGTCATGCAACCCAAAATAGCGATTTTCTGGTCTTTTTTCGTTTTTGCCTTAAGGGGTTGAAAATGGGTGAAGACGAGGGTAGCAAATTCTGAACTTGTGAGCCATGGTAGAGGGTGGCAAGGGGTGCCTATCTGGCAAAAAGGAAAATGCATGCAACTCAAAATAGCGACGTTCAGGTCTTTGTTCCTTTTAAATCTTTAGATACACACTTGTTTAAGTAAATATTCCAAAATATCGCCCATTTCAAAGGTATTTATTTATTTATTATTTATATATGCGTTGTGGTCAATAACAACAATAAATCGCAAGACTATAATATAGGGAGATTATGAATCTAATCTTTGAGTGCAGGGCCTAATACATATTGGTGCAAGCCGTCCCCCGCCGCCACGGAGAGCGCGCGGCAAAGTCGTTGCCAGAAAACCCGTTGCTGCTTTCACACTCATTACTTATGGGAAGATGAGGTCGTTATCAGACACGCTCGCAGTCTTGATCGAGATAATCAAATGGTCGTTACCAGGAATCCCGATAAGAAAAGTTTAGTTCTCAGCTTGTGGCGGTTGGAACGCCATTTTCTCAGATCCCGATCAAGGGATAGGGGACATTCCAGTTCTTGTAGGTCTCGTTCTCGACAAGAACGTGACACAAGTTATGCTTCAGGTGATTCAAGGGGTTACACTCCCCATAGATGTGGCAGAGAGGATATCAGCTCCTCCAGAGGTAGAGGAGGTCACACCCCCCCCCCCGATGGTACATGGGGTTTCACTCCCCTTGAAATAATGGAGCTTTTAAACGTAGGGGAGCAAGAGATCCAGGGAAAAACGGAAAATGGATGCCTCTTATAATTATTGACAGTGAACTATTGGATTGTTTTGGTGAAGACCCTGGGGCAGAAAAGGCCAAAGATATAAAACGTCATGAGGACTTGGTATCTAGGTAGGTTAATATTCTAGTAAAGGGACTTTCAAAGGAACAAAAGCAAGAAATTGTTAGATAGTACCCTATTCCTTCAAACTATGCACATTTACAGACCCCAATAGTAAACCCTGATAGTAAGTAGTGATTCCCCATCAAGGGAATTAATACCAGAACTAAGTGATTCTGGTAAGCTTTTGGCAGTCCTGTTTCATAGGTTTTCCGCTCAAAGGCAAAATGTGTCGGTGCCTCAACTAAACCTCTCGGTGATACCTATAGCTAGGTCAGGAGTAACCCACAAATATTTGTTTGGAGGAGATTTTAATTGAAGGGGTTAGAATGGAAAGGGTACAAGTGCATTTTTTTAGTTTAGGAACTAAGTTCTTTTTCTGAAAGATGAGAGATTCCAATATATTGGAATAAAAAGGATTCAAGTGATTTATCATACTCCTAGCGACATCTTTCATCCAGTAGAAAAATCAAGTGAACAAATGTTCATATTTCTTTAGAATAAGAAGGATACAAATGCACATGTTATTCCAACCACTTTTCTTCCTGTAATAAGTGCGGTGCACCTGTTCAGAAAAACGTCTGTTTTGCATGAATTTTTGTGTGTTTTATTCACTGATTTTTTGCTAAATAGCTATGGAAAGTAATGAAGGTAAGTTCCTATGTTATGTTATAAGATTATCTCTATTAAAATAAGATTTTCTCTATTAAAATTATTAAAACCAAAAATCTGATCATTACATTCATTACACAAGAAAAAGTAAGGTTATGATAATATACATTTATTTTTATTATTTTTTTGTATTATTGAGTTATTGCATCGTTTACTCCAAACACTTAAAATCAAGCCTATTATTGGAATAACTGGTTCTACTGCCATTTTATTGCATTTATTTCTATGTGTAGTTTATTTGCCTGACTCATAAGGTTCTACGATTTTACTTTCAGACCCTTATGCGACTGATGAATATGAAAATATAATGACAACGTTTCCAGTAGCAGCCATTCAGGTACACGTAATGATGCCCATGTTACGCCAGCCAAAGCTAGAAAAAGACAAAAACATCTATCTGAATGGAAGATTAACCAACGAAAACGCCCCTTAGAACTCACGGGAAAGAGTTTCGAATAACAAGGTACGACAAAGCAAATTATTGCAACCATATCAGCATACCTGTCGATATAAATGCAACATGCATATAAATGAAGAACAGAGACAAGAACTTTTCGAAGCCTACTAAAATCTACCGTCGTACGACCACCAGACTGCATTTCTATCGTCAAGTATTAAAAAAGTGAATATTAGTAGAAAAAACAACAAACAGCGATATTGAACGAAAATTCAGCAACAATATCTTTTTGCTAAATAAGCGTGTTTGCAAACAATTTTTTTAAAGACTTTCGATATCTCACCAAAAGATTTACTACTGTTTGCGCCAAGACAAATTATCTTGGTGTAGCCGAATCTGAAAAAGAGGGAAGAAACAAACTCATTGAAGAATGAGTCATGAGCGCCGATCTTTTGTAATTAGACATATAAAAAAATTTCCTAGGTACCTAAGTCATTATTCCAGGAGCGAAAATGCTCAAACAAAGTACCTATCACCTGATTTAAATATAAAGACGATGTACAACCTATACAAAGTTACCTGCGATGAAGGGAACCAAATACCCGTAAATATATCTTATTTTCGGCACATATTTTGTACTGAATTCAACCTACGTTTTCATCGCCCACATTTAGATACCTGTTCATATCAAAATATTATAATATACTCAACAGATGAATCTAAAGTCGCAGACAGCAAAATTCAGCTAGCTCTCCATCAAAGACGAGCTGAAAAAGCAGTGACAGTCAAGAAAAATGACATCGAAAAATATAGAGTTTCGGGAGATACAATCGTTGTATGCTTTGGTCTTCAACAGTCTTTGCACACGCCGCTTTTAACAACTTCGAAAGTCTTTTACCTAAGACAGTTATGGATATATAACTTTTGCATTTATGATTTAATAAATAATAAAGCTAATATGTATGTTTGGTCTGAGGATGTAGCTTCAAGAGGTTCTCAGAAAATTGGATCCTATTTAATCCGCTTTATCAAGTCCCTTCCACCTAACATAAAAAGATTGATCGCCTATAGTGATTCGTGTGGAGGTCAAAACAAGATCAAGAATATAAGCAAATTTTTCATGTTTTTAGTGGAAGCTACCCAACTTGAAGAAATTGACCATAAATTTTTAGAACCTGGTCACACATATATGGAGTGCGACAGGTCGTTTGGACTAATAGAGAAACGTAAAAGAAAATTCCCGCAAGTATTTGTACCATAGGATTGGAGTAATGTAATAAGATCAGCTTCTAAACGTTTCCAAGTGCATGATATGACCAAGGAACATTTTTATTCATTTGCTCATCTTAACCTTTCAGTAGTGGCGTGCGGTCTCATAGACCGGCTTCAGTTGTAATTACGTATTATTTAGAGTGGGAAGTAGGAGGAGCATCCAGCGCGTCAATAGCTGCCGTTTGTGCCGTGGATTATACGCTTCTTCAGTATTAGTTTAAACGCGTAATTTGGTGTTCAGTTATATTAGTGAACGGTCTGAGAGACCGACGCCATCGTTTATGTTTGGTTCAAAGTGTACTGCGCTCGGTAAGTAATTTCACATGTTTTCATAAGTTTTGTTGGTTATAGTATATTTTTCGTTAGTTATGGCATGGGAGATTACTAGCGGGAACACGCGCAGTTGTTAAAATTAATGGAGGAAGATGAAACGGCTTCAGAATACGACGACGAAGAGGAAGAAAGTCAAGATATTTTAGAAACAAGGGAAGATGATAGCGAAAGTGGGCAAGAGATAGAAAGTGATGAAGAAATTGAAACTTCTAGCATTTTTATTTGTAATTTAACCAAAAACTACCAAAAATACTTATCTACATTATAAATGCTTAAATGTTCACTAAAACTAACAACTGATACATATCGCTCGGAAATATTATTTTTTCCAAGGGAGTTAGAATTTTTTCTATGTCATAAATGTTGATCCATGACTCATTTATTTTTCTGGATAATAAAACTTCAAAAATTCCCCTTTTTTAATTGATTTTGGCCTCTATGCGGACATTGGTAATTTCATTTACAATGCCAACATAATAACGACATTGTTTTGATCAAAAATCCCCGACAGTCAAAAAGTTCTAAAGACCTTAAATCGAATAAACTTTATAATGCGAAATTGAATATCCCTGACAAGAAACAGCAGTGTTTACTTTCTCCAATACGCAAAGGTGCAGTTCCAAAATATTATTTGCACTTTTCGCGCCCGTTCAAGAGGTTTTAAAATACTTAATAACGCATTAAAAGAAATAATGTAATAACTAACACTTTCCTAAATGATGCCCAGACTGCCAAAGATAGTATACAGTCTCAAAAAGCCTATAAGAAAATCAAAGTGTTAAGCAACATTTCATTGAATGTAACTCAACAAGACCAAAACATTTTATCATCTTTAAGCAGTATTCCCGGACAATGTGAATTACAAAATACAAGTGACTGACGAATTGTCTATGGCCATTAAGAACCTTCAAACTCAATGTGCCAAAACACAAGAACTTTTGGACTGCGAGAAAATTAGGGCATGTGAGCCAGAAAAAGAATTGTTTGAAATAGGGGAAAACGAAAATAATGGTAATTTTATTAACGAAATAGTCAAACTTGACAACGATACTTGTAATTTGGATGGACTTTTGAACTCTGAAGAAGTTTAGATGCAAACGAAGTACCAAACATTTCTGTAAATGAAGAGAATTCAACTTTTGGGCACATTCTACCATCACCTATTGCCAATGATATCATAATCGATGATCTACAAATTTGTAAATCCACAAAGATAAAGTTCGAAGAATGCATACCTGACAACAAAAAAACCTGAAGATAGAGAGTATAACGAATTTGATGAAATTGAAAATGAAACTTTGGGAGAAGAATGGTTTCCAAGTGTGGATGAAAATATTGGTATAGGGTGGCCCATCCAAGCGGAAAAAGTGTGCTACGTGGAGACACGTTAACATAAAATCGTCATTCAAAAAATGAGGTTGTAGTAAAAATTAAGGGGAATTCGAGGGTGTACCCTAATTTTGTATACGGGGGTCGGTAAAAAAGTTATCGCGAAAAAACATTTTTTGCAAAATAAAAAAATATATTTTTTTACCTACACATCCATTAGAGAACCTTTAAGTAGTATTCCCGAATATTCAGTTTTTTAATATAACTTCCGGTTATAGCGGAAATGAAAATGGTTTTCTCTATTTTACAACTTACACATTTCTCTTAACAATCACAGGATTCCTTTTTTAATTCTGAATCCAACGATATATAATTTGACCTATTTATCTCCAACCGTTTCCGAGATATTTATCAGAGAAGCTCCATCAAACTAGATACATGGTCTCATGGTCGGTGTCTGATGTTCGATCTGAGTAGGCCAAGCAATAAAACCAAATTTATGACAAATCAAGTCAGCCATGATAATAAAACTGACAATCGAGTAGGCTGTCAATTCAATATTTCTATTTACGTGTCAGATTAGTCTAAAATTTTGTTGCTGAAGCTGTTAGTAGTTGCAGTTTAAAAAATGTTTTTGAAAGAAGAATGCTGTGATATTTTAGAGATCTTCATCAAAAATGATAAAAGATACGTAGAAACTTTGAGGGAGTATTCTCGTAAATATCCAAATAGAAATGTTCCGAGTGCTTCATTTATATGTACCTAAGCTGTATCGAAGATTCAGATCGACAGGAAGTGTGATTAGCAAGAGAAAAAAAGGGTTTAGAATTAGTGAGGACGAGAGAGAACGAATTTTAAATTATTTCAGAAGAAATAATGAAAAATCTCAGAGAGATGCAGCGAGAGTCTTACAAATTCCCCGGTCTACAATACAAAGGGTAATGAAATTAAGCAAATTTAAAGCCTTCAAAATATTACCTGTTCAAAGGCTATTCCCTGGAGATGCTGCAAGAAGACTGGAATATTGTCAAACAATGTTAAACTTTTTTTTTTGCAAGAGGTGGAGCTGGATTTTTTAAACAAATTATTTGGTCCGATGAAGCTACATTTACAACTGCGGGAATATACAACCGGAAAAATAGTATATTTTGGTCTGTTGACAATCCACGGGCATTTCGTGAAGTTGTGAAATCCGGCAGAAATTCCGTGGGTGTTTGGTGCGGAATTGTGGGAAATTTTATAATGGGCCCTCTATTTTATTCAGGAAGTATGACAGGTAGGAAATACCTACATTTAGTCCAGAACGAATTGGAACAATACTTTGACCAGTTGCCATTAATTTTTCTTAACCAACTCCAAGAAAGACAATTAATATGGCAGCAAGATGGCGCTTCCTTCCATAACTGTGGGCCCATAACGGAATTTTTGAACAATTCGTTTGAAAATTGGATTGGTAAACATGGAACGATAAGGTGGCCGCCACGTAGTCCAGATTTAACCCCCTTGGATTTTTTCTTGTGGGGGCATTTAAAAAATAAAGTTTATAAGAACCGCCCCGAAAATGTTGAGGAGATTAAAAGACGAGTAAAATTAGAAATTGATAGTTTAAACAATCGTCCCTTAATCTTTGAAAATGTCCGAAAAAATTCTTAAAAAGACTTAGGTTATGTGTAAATAATAATGGAAACCATTTTGAACATTTAATGTAAATGAACTTCTAACTAATTTTTAGTAACTAATCATATTGTTGTTGTTGTAATAAATATGACAGTAGTAAAAATAATAAATGTTTCATAATTTCCACGAGATTTTTAATTAAGTTGAATGCAATTGAATGGCTATAGCCACTTTAACATTCAGCCTATTCGCTTGTCAGTTTTATTATCATGGCTGACTTGATTTGTCATAAATTTGGTTTTATTGTTTGGCCTACTCAGATCGAACATCAGACACTGACCATGAGACCATGTATCTAGTTTGATGGAGCTTCTCTGATAAATATCTCGGAAACGGTTGGAGATAAATAGGTCGAATTATATATCGTTGGATTCAGAATTAAAAAAGGAATCCTGTGATGGTTAAGGGAAATGTGTAAGTTGTAAAATAGAGAAAACCACTTTCATTTCCGCTATAACCGGAAGTTATATTAAAAAACTGAATATTCGGGAATACTACTTAAAGGTTCTCTAATGGATGTGTAGGTAAAAAAATATTTTTTTTTTATTTTGCAAAAAATGTTTTTTCGCGATAACTTTTTTACCGACCCCCGTATACAAAATTAGGGTACACTCTCGAATTCCCCTTAATTTTTACTACAACCTCATTTTTTGAATGACGATTTTATGTTAACCTGTCTCCACGTAGCACACTTTTTCCGCTTGGATGGGCCACCCTGTACTATGGCAGACTCGGAAGAGGGCAACAATGAAGGTGGGAAGCATAAAAGGAAATAAGTGAGATTAAGTGATCATCTCCAATGGGAATACAACCGCAACAAAAAGAGGAGGCAAGAAGGTTTATCGTACATGGGAAGAAAATATAAGATATTTACCATGAAGAAAAATGAAAGATGCATTAAACCTAGATGTTCGTGCCAGGAGACCAAAAAAGGTATTATTCATGCTATAAGCTTACCGAAGAAGAAAGAAACAATATTTTTCGAAAATTTTGGAATTTTACTTGGGACAAAACACTAAAAGAGCCAGAAACAGAAAACATGAGGAACAGAGTCAACGAACCTGCTCATTTTCCTTTTTTATGGATAAAGAATACGAAAAACTGAGAGTCTGTAAGACGATGTTTTGTGGTACATTAGGAATGTCCGTTAGAACGATTTCTAAATGGCTAAGTGAAGACATGAGTACTTTAAAGGCTAATCAGGATAATGAAAAGTCTATACAAAATTCAATGGAAACACGTTCAAACGAAAATGGAAAGAGAATAACAGTCAAGAATTTTCTAGATAACTTACCAAAGTTGGAATCGCATTACTGCCGCAAATCAACCTCAAAATTATACCTTGAGCCAAACTGGAAATCAAAAACCGAACTGTATTCTAACTACAAGGACCACTGGTGCATGGAAAAACAAATAAAAGCTGCAAGTTTAACACTATTATTCTATGCCTTCGAAGAAATGAACTTGACTTTGTTTTCCCCAAAGAAGGACGAGTGTGATATCTGTGTTGGATATAACACCAAAAACATCGAAGAAGTAAATTATCAAACACACATCCTTAAAAAAGAAGAGGCTCGCAAAGAAAGGGAAAAGGACAAACTATCGACTAATAGAGTCTTTACAATGGATCTATAATCCGTCTTGTTATGTCCAAAATCAAATGTTTCCGCATTATACTACAGAACCAAGTTAATAGTACACAATTTTAAAATTTTCGACCTTCACTCTAAAGATGGTTATTGCTTTTTGTGGCATGAAGGAGAAGGAGAGTTGAAAGCGAATTGTTTTGCCTCTATTATCTGTAGCTTTTTGGTTAAAGAAGTAATACCAAGTATTGATACAAATAACAATCCACTTATAATATTATATAGTGATGGTTGTGGAGCACAGAACAGAAATGCAACTTTATCGAATGCTCTTTTAAATTGCGCCATTGAATATAATGTATGCATCATCCAGAAATTCCTAGAAAAAGGGCATATGCAAATGGAGTGCGACGCTATGCACTCCACTATAGACATAAAGCTTAAAGGAAGCACAATTAATGTGCCAGCAGACTACGTCTTTCTTGCCAGAACAGCTCAAAAGCTACCAAAGCCCTATACAGTCGAATACCTAACTCACAACTTTTTCAAGCAATTTTCTGAATTAAACTTCGTTAAGTCTGTATGTCCTGGATTCAAAGTAGGAGATCCTACAGTTCAAGATATTCGAACTCTAAGATATAATAATTCTGGATCCATATCAAAGTTTGAACATCTGCAATTTTTAAAGGGTACCATGGAGCAAGACTCTCATTCCTTCTATGATAATCTTAATTACAAATAATTTGTTTAGGTTCTACTTGTTTTTTATATACAATTTATATCCATAATAATAAACTTTGTTTTTAGGGATGAAACAATAATAATTATTGTTCTGTATGTTTGTATTTTGTCTTATAAAATAATTTTTAAGTTATTTTGTTTCCTTCTTCATTAAGGGAAATAATGCAAAAGTCCAAAAATTACATAAATATGAATATGAATTATGCACAAGTCCAATTATTTTCTAAAACTAAGAATTTTTTTAAAAAAGTAGTTTTATTTCCTGAAACCAATGGAAAATAAATAATATTAACAAATAAAATATAGGCACAGACAAAAAAAAAACTTCTTCAAATCGTTTTTTTTTTTCGTTCCCTGTAAAAATCTATTTTTTGGACTTGTGCACTTTTCATATGAAGCCGTATAAATGAAGCACTCGGAACATTTCTAACATTCTAAGATGAGGTAGATGATAATGACACAAAAGCAAGTCAGACTAATGTCGACATGGCATAATTAAGTCTACTGTTTACAGAATTATCTGCTCTGACAAAACGAGGATTACAGGAAAAAACAATTTCCTGTAAAAATTTGGAAAGTAACGATGCTAAAACCAAATACTATACAGGACTGCCGTCATATGAAGTTTTTAGTATCGTCATAAAATATATCAAACCATACATTAAAATACATGGTAAAAATTGTCTGTCAAGTGAATAACAAATTTTAATGACATTAATGAAGCTCCGAGTAAATTTAGATTTCAAGGACATTGCTTATAGATTTGCAATAAGTCCTCCAACTGCTTCTTCATATTTTAAATATATAATTCATATTATGTATTTAAGGTTTAAAAGTGTAATTATTTGGCCAGAAAGATCAGTACTTCTATAAACAATGCCTATCGACTGTTTTGAGATACGGTGTGAGATACCTTCTAACTTATTGCTTGCTGCCCAGGCATGGTCAAATTATAAGCACAATGAAACTATCAAGTACTTAATTGGTATTACACCGCAAGGTTCTGTTTCATTTATAAGTGAAGGTTGGGGAGGTAGAGTTTCCGACAAGTGCCTCACACAACATTTTAAACTTATATCAAAGTTATGTCCAGGAGATGTGATTATGGCAGATAGAAGATTATTAATTAAGGAATTTGTAGAGTTGTTTCAGGTTGCTGTTAAAATTCTAGCATTTACAAAAGGTAAGAGCCAATAATTATGGATTTGCTTTGGTTTGATTTATTACAGTTTATTTTCTACTAACAAGATGATCTTGTTATGATTATTATTATATCGACTTAGCCAAAAGGCATTCGCACTCCCTCTACGGGGAACATTCACTCAGATCCCGGGTATCCCGGATACCAAAAGGATCTGGCTCGGACGGGACCCTTGCCATGATATCGGGCAAACTTTTTGGTATAACACCAGTTGAAACGATGATTGGAACCGTCTGAACATTTTCCATGGACTTCTAATTCGTTCTTCTAAGTCTCTGTACTTCGCGATCTTCTCAGCCTGCTTCACATGCAGGTTGTTGCTGTTTGGGATAGCCACACAATCAGAGTTGTCTTCCTGGAAATTTTATCAACTATTATAAGGTCCGGCCTCTTATGGGAACTCGTTGATCTGTCAGAACTTTACGATCCCAGTACATCTTGTAGTTGCTGTTTTCAAGAACAGGCTCCGGTGTGTAGTTGTAATACGGGACCCTCTCTGCCTGCACAAGCAGTAGTTTTTCCGCAAGTTCCTGGTGCAAGATCTTGGCAACCGAATCGTCTCGTTCCTTATATTCCGTTGATGCGAACATCTGACATGCTCCTGTTATGTGCTGGATTGTTTCTGAAGTTTTGCACCCGTATCTGCATTTGTCATCCACTACCGCTGCATCACCTACAATGAATTTTAGGTAGTTGCGAGTTGGTATAACCTCATCTTGTATGGCCAGTAAGAAGCCTTCCGTCTCGGGGAACATTCGTCCTGAGGCCAGCCAATAGTTCGACGCTAACTTGTCGACATATTCCCGGTTAACCTCATTAGGATGCCTCCCATGCAGCGGCTTCTCCATCCACATCTGCAGTTTATCATTGTCGGTTCGGTGGTGATTCTGATGTGTTCCCTCAGACGTAGCGGTGTTGAGACGTCTTATGTAGTGTGGAGCTGTTGGCCTGCCTGCGGAAATAATTATGCAGATTTAATATTTGTTGGTCCAATTACTTTCTGAGGTCTGCCAATCCTCTTCCTCCTAGTTGACGTGGCAGATTTGTTCTTTCTACGGCGCTACGGGGATGGTGTTTATGAGCTTTTGTCAGTAGTGTCCTCACTTTTCGCTGCAGGTTGTTGATGTCCGTATTGGTCCAATTCACTATTCCAAAGGAATAGCTGAGTACAGAGCACGCATAAGTGTTTAGGGCCTTAAACAAATTCCTGCTGTAGAGATCAGTTCGCACTACTTGTCTTACTCTCTTGATGAATTCATTCGTTAAATCGGTCTTCATCGTTCGATGGTCTATCCTTTGAGCTTCTTTCACCCCGAGATACTTGTATTATTATTATCATTATTATTATTATTATGATTACTGTAAAGGCTGGTCCACACCCAACAATGTATTGTACGATTTGCATGCGTAAGTAAATCATTACAGAAAAATAGCTCCAAATTCAGTGCGTCCACAACCGGTGTGAAGACAGCCACCGGTTTATATCCAGCCACCAATATATTAGGTGAGTCAAATTAAAACTTTCCAATAAAAATATTTTTTTAACGATTACAAGACGGAGAACGTTTCTTATTCGAGGGGCACATTAAACGCACGAAAATATCGCCACCAGTACTTGCAATCCCCAAAACTACCCCTAGTAGCTCTCTTTGGTCGATTTCCAAAAAAATAGCATATGTATGCCTAACAGTTTTTCAGTTCCTGAAAAAACTTTTAGTCGGATGGTGTAGTTAAACTTGCCGAACAGGAAAATGACCCCTCTATAATTTGCCACCCCCATAACTCACCCCCAATTTACAAAATACACCCGTATACACTTCGAACGCAGCCACTGTAATAGGAATATACCTACATGTAAAAATTTGTGGTTTATGCACGCAATATAAAAAAAATGAATAAAAGAAAAGGTACCTACATTGAATGTAATAATATGTACCAATTATAGTACAAGAGCATAATGTATTCCGTGGGACCTTTTGTGAAGGGAAGTTGCGACTATGTGGAATCTCTTTATTGTATGCTACGTAATGACGTAGTACCGGGTGTTTACCTTCGAGTTGTGCCGTTTGGTTTTTATGACGTCATAAATCCAATATGGCCGCCATACAAGATAGGTATTTATTCGTTCCATCAAGAATAACTCCTTCCAGTGGGCTCATACGCAAAATGTGCATAGAATATTTTCTATTCTGCGTAAGCAGGTGAACAAATTTAGATCTTATCAATTTTTCCATATCTTCTACCGTTTAAGAGTTATGATCTATTATATATGTCACCATCAGTTTAGAACCATCGATTATTTATTAAGGGTAAAAAATAATTATTTTGCTTCTATTTACTCAGAATAACTTTAATATTACATTTATATGCAACAAACATTACAAGTAGAGTCATTACAATGGTAAACATACTTTAATAATACATACAGGGTGTCCGGTTAATAATTGTCCATATAGCAACTATACACTACACATATTTCGGACTAAAATATAACGATTGAGGCCAATACGCCTTAATAGAAATGTTATTTGTTTAAGAGATACAGGGCGTTGAAGTTCATTTTTTAAAATTGAATTATGACTAGATTTCCCAAAGTAATGAAGCTGCTGAACTGAAATTTGGCACTGCTGTATTTTTGGAGACGAAGAATAAGCTGAAGATGTCAATTTCTATGTATCTCACTTGCACTTTGAATCGTGCTTTTACTCGCAACTTTTTTGAGGTTATCTTTTTGCTCTTACAGGTCAATCATTTTAGTGCATCTGTTCATTCTGTAATAAAAAGGTACTCTTGCTTCATAACAATAAAATCAACCCTTTGCGTTGAAATTGGCAAAATGTGCGCCAGAACACCTGTTGCCTCCAACATTCGAAAAATAAATTTTTTTCCTAGCACTTTTAAATGTTACAGATCAACTGTACCATTTGAGAAAAAAAGTCCTTATGAAAAATGTACCAAAAATGTTTCGCTTTCAAAATGGAACGGATTGAAACTCGGCAAAGTTTGAACACTATTTCAAGAAAATAAATGGTGTTTTGACCAATGCTCATTTTGCATTTTTTTGTTTATTTTGAATGTACAGTTGATCTGAAACATTTAAAAGCGGCAGCAGAAAATTTTATGTTTTATGTTTCGAATGTTGGAGTTAACATAGGTGTTTTGGGGCACATTTTACCAATTTCAACGCAATCAGAGGAATTTAACGTAACAATGCACTAAAATTATGGATCTGCAACAACAAAAAGGAAACCACAAAAGAGTCACGAATAAAAGCTCCATTCAAAAACAGCGCAAGTGAATCCCTCTGTGAGATATATAGAAGTTGGCATCTTCAGCTTAACCGCAAATGGCAACGAAGACGAAATAATAGTAATTGCCCCCCTCCCCCGCACAAGCATGTGGTTGCTTCTGGGGTACTCATAGTTTGGAGTATTGTGAGGGTGAGAATTGTTATTATTATTGTTATTATTATTCTTCGTCCCCAAAAATACAATAGTGCCCAATTTCAGTTCAGCAGCTTGATTAATTTGGGAGATGTAGGTAACCATAATTCAATTTCAAAAAATGAACTTCAAATCTTAAAAAAACAACATTTCTATTAAGGCTTATTGGCCTCAATCATTATATTTTGGTCCGAAATATGTGTAATGTAGTTGCTATGTGGACAATTATTAACCGGACACCCTGTAAACATTAAAGTGTGTTTCATACCATTGTTATGACTCTACTTTTAATGTTTGTTGCACATAAGTGTAATATTAAAGTTATTGTGAGTAAATAGAAGCACAATCATTATTTTTTACCCTTAAATAACCGATGGTTCTAAACCGATGGAGACATATATAATAGATCATAACTCTTAAATGGTAGAAGATATGGAAAAAATGATAAGATCTAAATTTGTTCATCTGCTCATGCAGAATAGAAAATATTCTATGCACATTTTGCGTATGAGCCCTCTGGAAGGAGTTATTCTTGATGGAACGAATAAATATCTTGTATGGCGGCCATATTGGATTTATGACGCCATAAAAACCAAACGCCACAACTCGGAGGTAAACACCCGGTACTACGCCATTACGTAGCATACAATAAAGAGATTACAGATAGTCGCAACTTCCCTTCACAAAAAAACTCACGGAGTAGGTAAATGTGCATTATGCTCCTCAACCATTAGCTTGGAAAGGGGGCGGCAAATTATGAGGCGGCCATTTTCAAGGTCAGCACGTTCAACTACATCGCCCCACGGAAAATTATCCACAACAAACGAAAAACATATCTTCTACGGGTGTTTTTTGTAAACTGAGGTGAGTTATGGGGGTGGTAAATTATGGAGGCGTCATTTTCCTGTTCGGTACGTTCAACTACACCGCCCCACCAAAAATTATCCACAACAAATGAAAAACATATCTTCTACGGGTGTTTTTTGTAAACTGAGGGTGAGTTATGGGGGTGGCAAATTATGGAGGCGTCATTTTCCTGTTCGGCACGTTCAACTACACCGCCCCACCGAAAATTATCCACAACAAACGAAAGGCATAGCTTCTATGGGTGTATTTTGTAAATTGGGGGTGAGTTAAAGGCCCCACAGACGTCGTTCTATTTTGGCAGTTTTATCCGGACGGGTAAAACTGTACGGATATAACCGACGGTGTGTGGCAGAAAACCGTCGTTCTTGCCGGAGCACCGCGGCGTTCCAAAGTATCTGCCGCGGCTTGATTTTAACCGTCCGTTTTGGAACGTGTTTGTTCATGTCGGCACGTGTGTGTGCCTACGCGGGTAAAAAGGAAGGGTTTAGTTCATTGACGTCGACATGCCAGTATTGTCCAGATATTTGTTCGTGTGTTTGTTATTTTTGATATGGGTGATTTAAGGAATTTCTCTAAACAATTTCTAATCGAGTTCATAGAATGTTACAGAAGCCATACGTGTCTCTGGAAAATTAAATCCGCAGAATATTCTGATCGGCAGAAGAAAAGTAAAGCCTACGAAGCTATGGTTCTTAAATTAAAAGAAGTAGACAAGTCTGCAACAACAGATACGGTTAAAAAGAAAATTGACTCTTTTCGTGGCTGCTTCCGTAAAGAATTAAAAAAAGTCAATGCTTCTAAGAAATCGGGTGCGGGCACTGAGGAGCTTTATATTCCCCATTTGTGGTACTATGAACACCTATTATTTTTAACAGATCACGAAATGCCAAGGGAAAGTGTAACGAATATTGACGATAATACCTCTCATAGTCAAGTAAGTACTCATAACAATCTGTTGTATTATATTTATTTAAATATCAGAAAACAAAAGAAATTGAGGGACATACCTACATACTAAGCAATTTTATCTTGCCAAGGTATAGACCCATCGTTATTAAAATAATTCATATATAAATTACAAACTCTCTTTGCTTCTTCAGATGCATGTCGTAAATTTACAGTTTCTTGTTCTGCACTTAAACCGTTTCCTATACGCCCCGTTTGAGGTTCTTCTGAATAAAAACAAGTTGAAGGTGCGTAATTTTCTTGACGAAATTTTACAAACTTGATAAAACAATTCCTGGACACTTGCCTAAGACCCTACGATTATTTAAAAAATATATATTTACGTAATTAGCAAGTTATTAAACTTTCTTTGAAATTTGGCGGGAAAGCACTTATGACGTCACAAGTGTTTTATAACGGCAATTTGGCAACATAGCGATACCACTGAAGTGTTCTGAGACATAACCTTATTTGGCAGTGAAAGTTGCAAGGAAAGTTGAAATTTCAAAATTCTAACCTCAAACTCACAGACTTAAGATGCCGCATGAAACCACTTTTAGCGTTGATTGATTCCTTCCTCCATCGACGATTTTAGTCGAGAAGGGTTTTTTTCGTAAATACTTATTCAATCGTTTTTCTGTAATTTTCTTGGCTAGGTTGGGCCGGAATTCGGGCTCAGTAGTTCTAAGCACTATGGCGTCTTCATAAACGCGCCTTCAAGATGGTCCCTAGGCCGAGGTTCTCTCTTTGTTAATAACTCATAATACTGTATTCTTACTACAACGTAGGTACAAACCTTTGCAGTTTTATCCCATGGATTTCGGCAGACACTAACAGCATCCAATTTCGGCAAATTACGGATTGTCCTTTAAGGGTCCATGTCCATGATACCTTACCTTACACATCTAACAACACGATAACTAGGTCCGCAAACAATATATAATAGTAATATCAATAACAAACTATAATAAATGGCACAGATATTATCTACTAATATTTTGATTTAGCGAGATACGGAATGACTGTTGGCATCACGGGATGTCATCTGCCGATCAGAAAACCATATGTGTTACATGACATGTGGATATATTTATGAATATGGTTAGATGCCTAGGTGGGCGGGTAACGTTGCCAAATACGCGAATATTTCCCCCATTATTGGTACCTGAATATTTATAGTATGTTAAGTATACAGATATTTTAACTAAAGTGTTACTTGGCAGAGATGAAGGATATAGTTTCCAGCGTGTGCAGCATAAACAGACACCATTTTGATATAGAGGGGTCAATATACGGAACATATTCGTAATAAAAAGTCTTTATGTGACAAAATTTGTTTGTGCAATTGCGTTAGTTAAAGCTCAAAGGTTTCAATACATTAAGTAACATATATTCATAGGCAAGCTGGAGATACTTGAATAGAAAACTGCAATTTGCCTTTGTTCCACGGATGATTGCAAACGGGCACCGGCAACGTTACAGTTCCGTTTCTCCTGAAAGGCACAGAGTTGCCACGTTTGGCGTTCTGTACAATAAAATGACGAAACTGTAGATCTCAGCCTGAACAAAATTGTGCAACTTTGTCTTTAATTATCATAAAAAATAAGGGTTAAAAGCCGTTGTTTTATTTATTACGTGTTATGTTGGTGCATCTACTGTAAACAGAGTACAATTTTAGAGCAATTAAAAATATTGTCAAGTACCCTATTGTAGAAATAGGAACCGCTTTGTGGGGGTGGGACTATATTTATGTGTTTACCATCTATCATCAATCCATCAATCTAAAATTCCACCGTTCTTCAAATTCCTAGGCTATGGCTATCCATTGTTCTTCGGCTGAGGGAAACTAAAAAATTATACATTGTAAATGTTCATTTATATGCAATGTTTTAAATTATTAGTGAATATTTTTTTAGGATATAGATGATATAGATACACAAACAAATTCTCCGCTCTCTTCTGGAAATCCGGACACACCACGTTCAATATCAGCATGTTCTAATAACACCCCTTCAGTGCGTTCATTACCAGCTGGTAGTGGCACAAAAAAACGTTTAAGCGACAAAGCGGACGAAGTGTTGAATAAAGTAAACGCCAAGTTGGATATGCAAGAAGACAGCTTTGACATTGTGGGAAAAAATGTTGCCAGTAAATTAAGAAATCTTTGCAGCATTAATGGCGGACAAATTTATTTCCGACATTTTGTTTGAAGCTGCGCTCGGAAATATTACAAGACAGACAAAGATGTCTTTGACAAAGAATGAGAATCAGCATTGGCAATCTGCTCCACATTCCCAAATGGCATTAGACTATGCAGGTGTATCCCATCACAATGACGTTGATGTTTCCCAAACAACATGTGCCAGTTCATTTTACTCGGACTTTGCGACAGATATTCGGAATTTGCCTTAAGCCATTCGTATTTTCAGAATTATTTTAATTTTTTGTTTTATTTTTAGTTTTGTAACCAGTTTTGTTAAAATATTTATAATAAAAATGTATTCTTACCTTTAAATAGTTATGTTTTAAAACAGAATTAATAGCACTGCATGTTTCCGGAATAATTTGCCCAAGTGCCTGGGGTGATATAGCCACGGAAAATTTTAAGTCTTCGTAGCTTCTTCCGGTCGCTAGAAATCTTAATGTAGCAGTAAGCCGCTCGTGTGGTGAAATACTTTGTCTCATACAGGTATCTTGCTTTTGAATTAACGGTGTTACCAATGTAAGTAGTTCTAAATATATTTCTTCGTCCATTCGCAAGTAATTAAACCAGTCTCCTGGTTCTACTCGTAAATCATTTATTAAATTAACATGAGAAAATTTTTTTCGTTTAAGCAGCCACTCTTTTGACCACTATGAACGAGATTTTCGTTTTTCCGATTTTTTGGCAACTAATGCCGCCGCCACTGCCAATGTCGTCTCACAATCCATCTCGTTTCACGTCTGAATATTTTAGAAGAACTGAGCGTATTTTATTCTTATTCCATCGTGCATGTGTGGATACAACGTTGTTCGTGTTTACCCGTAGTTTTACCCGTCCGGGTAAAACTGCCAAAAAAGAACTACGTCTGTGGGGCCCTTTATGAGGGTGGCAAATTATAGGGGCAGCACTGTCTCATCCGGAAGTCATCTAGTTACTTGTGCCGAATATTAGAGCCAGAAACCAAAAAAACGAAGTTTTTATGGCCACTTAAGTCGAATAGGGATGTGTGGGGGAGAACCCAGAGGGTGGCAAATTATAGGGGTGGCACTGTCTCGTCGGGAACGGTAGTCTAGTCACTTGTGCTGAATATTAGAGCCAGAAACAAAAAACAAAGTTTTTATGGCCCCTTAACTCGAACAGGGGTGTGTGGGGGAGAACCCAGAGGTGGCAAATTATAGGGGCGGCACTATCTCGTCCGAAACGGTCGTCTAGTCACTTGTGCCGAATATTACAACCAGAAACCAAAAAAATGAAGTTTTTACGGCCACTTCACTTGAATAGGGGTGTGTGGGGGAGAACCCAGAGGGTGGCAAATTATAGGGGTGGCACTGTATCGTCCGGAACAGTCGTCTAGTCACTTGTGCAGAAACAAAAAAAAACGAAGTTTTTATGGCCACTTAACTCAGGGCTCGGAATGCGGTTACTTTTTAGTAAATAGTTACTTTTTAAAATGCTAGTTACTAAGAGTTACATTTTCTGCATATTGTTACTAAAGTTACTTTTTCGGTTTTTCGGTGCAGGCGGCAACGAATTCGGGCCATTCGGCTGAATTCGGCTCTCTACGGCATCGTTCGCCAGAGTTCGTGTACGCACAACCAATAAAATCATGGCTGGGACGGCAGGTCGACCGCTATTGGTCGATTTTGATTGTGGCGCTAAATTGTCATTGATTAGACCTTTCCTATTGGTCCATTGGTCTGTCGTACGTCGCGTCGCCGGCGTCGCCGCACATTGCACGTTGCATCCGTTTGTTTACAGTTTACCGTTTGCCGTCGAACGCATTTGCTTTGCTCCATTAGTTCATTTTCACAAATTTTCGTGGTCTTTATTTGTTCAAATTTGTTGTGTATTCTTATTAATAAAATAGGTAAGTCGTCATAATTCAATTTCTTTATAGTTTTGTGACTTTGTAGCAATTGTAGCAGCAATAACTTCTTGCTATTGTATTTTATTTTAGAACAAAAATGGATAAGGTTCGGGTAAAAAACGAATGGCTGCAAAAAATTGATGGTAATGGTCATACTGTATCCTCATGGGCCCAAAAAACCGACGATCAGTATAGCATATGGTCTACAGCGTGTAAAAATTCTATTCAAATAACTAAAGACTGGCAGAGCCTGGAACAACATTTTTCGACCAGAAAACATGTTGACAATTATAAGAAGAAAAATGATATAAACCAACTAAAATTAAAAATAGGCGAAGGGTTTACTGCAGAAAGTGAGATGAAATGTTTATAATTTCAATTCATTTCGGCAAATGATCGTGTACTTAAGGCAGAAATGCTATGGTGTTTAAAAATAGTGACGAGTGACTTCTCTGCAAATTCGTGTGTGGGCATACGAGATTTATTTCATGAAATGTTTGACTGCGAAATCTCAAAAAAGTTTTCTTTAAGTCCTAAAAAAGCAAGTTATTTAATAACGGATGTGCTTGCTCCATATTTCAGAGACATTTTTTTAAACGATGTATCTAATTCTTATTTTTCACTTTTATATGATGAAACTACAAATGTAGAATCTGAAAAGGAATTTGTTGTAATGCTGCGGTATTATTCTTCTAAGAAGAATCAGATTGTTACTATGCATTTGGAAACTTTTTTTTAGGCAGTTGTAAAGCAAATGATATATTGTGTATTAACGATGCACTAGAAAAATCAAATTTGTCGAAAAATAAACTCATAACTTGTAGTAGTGATGGTCCTAATGTTAATAAAAAGGTTTTTAGGCTGTTAAATGATGAATGTAATAAGTCTCTAATCGATGTCGGTACGTGCAATTTACATATAGTTCACAATAATGCTTTTAAGCATGGGTTAGATGAATTTGGGTCAGATGTTTAAGATTTTTTATTATCTGTTTACTATTTTTTTGATGGATGGCCCTTAAGGAGACATGCATTTTGTGATATACAAAACGATCTGAATTTGCCAAACCATACTTTTTTAAAATTTGTTGTTGGTTATCTATTACCCCAGAGATTGATATTTTGTTTTTTTAACTCGATGCAATACTATTGTAATATTATTGTACAATAGCAATAAAGTTCCTTCCTAGTGTCTACTAAGTATAGAGACTTTAAATATATATAAAATAAGTATATTGTGTCGCCTTGTCCTTGTATTTTAGAAATAGAAGATGAATAAATATTTATTCTTGTTGCAGCAAAATTTTTAATTTTTTGAAATTTTTTAGTGTGGAAAAAGTTAAGCAAATGCTTTTATTTAAAAATATTAAAAATATTTTCTTTATTTTCATAGAGTAATAGATAGCTTTGAGAAAAATGAGTATGCTGGGTGTACCTTTTTTGACTTATCTAAAGCTTTCGACTGCGTGTCTCATGTGATTTTACAAAAAAAATTGGAACTTCTCGGCGTAGGGGATCCGTTTCTTAGCTTGTTGCAGTCTTATCTGAAAGGTCGCAATCAAGTTTGTTTTTATAAAGATGAATACTCACCAGTAGAAACGATTCGCCATGGCGTCCCGCAAGGCTCTGTATTGGGACCCCTCTTATTCCTCATCTATATCAATGACTTACCAAACGTATTCACTAATGATCATATTACGCTATATCGACTGTTTACTACCAATACCTCCTATCTACACTTTTTGTCCAAAATGAGTTAGTTACACCAATAGGTAGATCTTTATTAAAACTTTGGAATAGAAAAACCTCCTAACGACTAAAATTCGTATTTTCGCGCCAATTTCCAAACGGAAATATCACCAAACTACACAAGCATTATACAGTGTAAGCAATACCTCCTATCTCGCATTTTGTTATGAACCATTAGTGTGTGTATATCAGCTGGTAAGTTTCATTTGAATACTTGTTGATTTATGTGTTTTTCTTTTGTTTTTCCGTTACAAAGTAGTAGTTAATATCTCCTGTGATCCGTAAGCACATCGTTTTAATTCGAAAATGTTGATTTATTCGTTAAAATGCGTAAATCAAAATTTTATTGTAGATTAGGAGGTCTTTCTGTTCTATAAAAGTAAAATTAACTGTAGCAATACCTCCTATCTCGCATTTTGTTTTAAATTATTGATGATTTTGACCTTCCTGGTTGGCGAATAAAGTGGTTAAAATTTTATTAAAAACACGTATTGATTCAAGCGATAATTTTTTAAATTAAAAATAATATAAAATTTGTATATCCAAAACTAATAAAAACTTGTCGCCGGGGAGTGTATAGTGTGTTTACGGGATTGCCTAACTACATTGTTTCGGCAGTGGATACCTGTACGTTATTGTATGTTGTGTGGATATAAGTGGCTAATTAATGTTAAAAATTGTTTCAGAATATGGGTACCAGAGCGCAAAAAATTATGTCGTTAAAGGAGAGGACAAACGTAAACTCCAGCGTGTCCGATCAACAACAAAAATCCCCTCCTTCTAACTTTACATTATCGCCACCAGTTACCGTCGATTTAGAACCAGTACAACAAGAAACTGAATTATTAGATATGATTAATCTTGAGTTTATAGACCATGATGCACTAAATTTTGTAGTTGAAGACAACGGACTACTTTCGTATGTGAGTCCTGGATGCAATACGGAGAATGATTATCATCCACCAATTTCCGATCCTGACTACATACCTAGCTTAGTAGCAGATGTAGAGACAGAAAATAAAAGCGGTACTGATGACCGGGATATAGATGTACTTTTACAAGAAACTCAAGGCTTTGACCTTACATGTGAAGCACCAACATTGGATCCAGGCTATAATATTCCCGAAACAGAAAACAATAATAGAGTTAGTGATGACCCTGACAGGGTTACTAATGATCCTGATACCAACATCCGATCTAGACTATATACCCAATAACGAAGACAACAGCGACAGTGACAACCCTGATGAAGGACTAGTAGAAGGTGAAATAGATTTACAAAATGGCGATGCTCCAGGTGCCGAACAATATGGTGATATGAATGAAGGCCGAAAAAGAAGACATAGAGCATCCAAATGTGAATGAAAAAAAAACAAAAACAAAAAACTTAGGATGGATGGTAAAGAATATTTGGGGTATACAAAACCGAAAGGAGAAGTAATGAAGCAGAACCAAATAAGAGTAGCTCGATCTCTTAAGCCTGCTTGTGCCTCTGATAGTTGTAAAAAATCAAAAAAACGAATGTGTGAAAAGTTTACAGAAGAAGCAAGAAAATGTTTATTTGACAAGTTTTGGTCTGAACTGAACTGGGATCAAAGAAAGATCTACGTTATTTCCCATGTCAATAGAGTTACTACACGACGTAAGACGACATTAAATGACTCAACGAGGGGAAACATTAAATTATTCTTTGACCTTCAAGGATTGCAAGTACCAAGTGTGTCGAAAAATGTTTTTAAATACCCTTGGAATAGGTTCCTTTACAGTACAAAGCTGGAGGAAGAAAGGCGACCATGCTATGCTCATGAATAAAAATTGTGACAATCTGAACCGTGTAAAGAATTCCCCATTTACCGAAGACATTAACTATTTGAAAGATTTTCTGAAACAGTTACCAAGATTACCTTCTCACTATAACAGAGCAAATTCTTTTAAACTTTATTTGGAGCCGGTTTTTAAGTCATTGAAGCAATTGTACGACTTATATTCGGAACATTGTAGGAGTGCAGACAAACGAAATCTTTCGAGTAAAACGTTTTATAACCAATTTAATGACAGCAATTTGGCACTGTACCAGCCAAAAAAAGACCAATGTGATGTTTGCGTCACTCACAAAGTTGGCAATCTGAGTGATGATAAATACAAAGAGCACATTCAGAGAAAAGACAGGGCACGGACTGAGAAAGCAACTGACAAGCATTTAGCACAAAGAGGAGAAAATCATTGTGCTTACTATGGATCTCCAGGCTGTCAAAGTTTGTCCAGTTGTTCAAGCCAGCAGCATCTTCTTTAAAACAAAATTATCGTGCCATAACTTTACCATTTACGATGTTGTTAGTCATCACACTACCTGCTACTGGTTTACTGAATGTGATTGTAATCTAGTTGCTTCAACATTTACATCATGTTTAATAGATTATTTAGAAAAGCATTGTACAGCTAAGAACCTGCCAATAATAATCTATTCAGACGGCTGCAATTACCAGAATAGAAACAACGTTTTATCCAATGCGTTTCTTACCTATGCTTTGAAAAATAAAATACCTGTTTTTTAAAAGTATCTTGAACGGGGTCACACTCAAATGGAGTGTGACTCCGTTCATAGTTGTATTGAACGTAAATTAAAAAATCGAGATATTAACTTGCCAAGCGATTACATCTCAGCATGCAAAGAGGCAAGAACTAAACCTTTTCCTTACGAAGTAGTCAAACTAGGGTTTGATTTTTTCAAAGATTATTCACAGAGTAGTTTCTTGAGGTACACAACGATTCGGCCAGGGAGGAAGCCCAACGAGCCTACAGTTACGGATCTTCGTGCCTTACGGTACAATTTAGAAGGATCGATCAACTATAAGCTGAATTTTGATGACGAATGGAAACAATTACCCTCAAGACAAAGAAAAATACCCGAAGAGTCACCGGATTACCCTCCACTATATAAGTCAAGGATACCGATTAAGAAATCAAAATTTAAGCATTTACAAGAACTTAAAAATGTAATTCCAGATGACTGCCATAGCTTCTACGATATGTTGCCATGTAAAGATGATTAATAAAACAATAAATAAATTAATAGACAAATGTTTTAAAATTTTATTAAAATTTTTTACGTAGTAAAAAATAAAAATTCTTGTAAAGACCTATTACACCATAACCTCCTAACTTACATTAAAAGTTATGCCAATACCTCCTATCTTCTAAAATGTGTAAAAAAATATTCAATAAAAACAATTTTCGCAAATAAATTTGAAATAAACAAATATTTAATCACAATTGATAGCTCTCTACATAAATCTAGGTTTAAGTTCTATATGATAAAAAGTTAAACAATTGTTTGTCCCTCCTGAACATTTTTAGTTTTCGCACTTAGGAGATATTGAGATAGTCGATATGCTGATGACACAACGATTCTAAGTAATGCAAGTGAACAACAACAACACACTCAAAAAATGACCGAAGCACAGTCAATGGCAAAGAACTGGTTTGATGCCGCAAAACTTAGTTTAAAGTAAAAAAAAAACGGAACATCTTATTTTCACCCTTAAACGGGACGTTATATCAACACCTATTACAGAAAACAAAGTCAAATTTCTTGGTGTTATTTTAGATGGGAAGTTGGATTGGCATGCTCATGTCGAGTGTGTTGCGGGAAAACTGAATTCATCAGCCTATTTAATCTATAACCTTAAAAGTATACTCTCTCTTGATACTCTAAAATTGGTATATTACGGCACTTTTCAATCGACATATTCATATGCAATACTCTGCTGGGGTCATAGTTCTCGGGTTTGTAGAATCTTTGCAATACAGAGGAGAGTTGTGCGGTGCATGACTGGTCTGGGTTACCGAGATGATGTTCGACAGAAGTTTTGAGAGCTCCAAATAATGACTGTGCCCTGTCTGTACATTTACGAATGCCTAAAATATATAAAAGGCCACACTGAAAGCTATTTTCATCAGTCCTAAATACACAACCACCATACTAGAGAAAGAGAAAATATTAGATTGCCTGCTTTACGCTTAGAAAAGAGTAGAACTTATATAAATTACTACGCACCATTGTTTTACAACAAATTGCCGTTGGAACTTAGAAATATGTCTCGCAATGAATTTCTTAGTGTTGTTAAACGGAAACTGCTAAATAAAGCCTATTACTCTATTCCCGAATTTTTAAACGATATTCTATAATGTAAATTTTTAGAAATCTTGACTACACCATATTGTTTTTATTAGTGTTCTAGTTTAATATTATTTTAATGGACACTTAATCATTTTATAATTTTATTTTATGTATAAAATATTGTACCAGTACCTGTACTTATTGACCTTTGACCTGTGTTCATACTTTTGTATTTTTACACCAAATATATATCTATCTATCTATCGATCTATCTATCTATCTATCTATCATTTGTTTTTTACAATTTGTTTAATAAAAGAGTTACATTTTGGTTACTTATTAACATCCGTTGGGTTACTTTTTTACTTTTTTTTCTAAAAAAGTGTCCCGAGCCTTGTTAACTCGAATAAGGGTGTGTGGGGGAGAACCCAGAGGGTGGCAAATTACCACCCACAATATTCGACATGTAGCGACTTCATGCAAGTATCGAACGTGGAAATTCTAACCTACAATGTCAAAGCCAGAATATGAAACACAGAAAGATTTTTAGTACCTGTAATAATTATAAATAATAAATGATGTTTAGTGGCATATTAGGTAAAGGATATCAATTGAAAAAAATGCACTCCAGCCGGGACTTGAACCCGGGACTCCTACTTTAACCTACACCTAGCCGATGGAACCCTTATCTCCGGTAGCTTAGTTGGTTAAAGTGCCTACGGCCACAGTAGGAGTCCCGGGTTCAAGTCCCGGCTGGAGTGCATTTTTTTCAATTGATATCCTTTACCTGATATGTTATAATTATTACAGGTACTAAAAATCTTTCTGTATAAAAAACATTATTTCTGTTTCGAGAGTAGAAGATTCGTTAAGCCCTGAAGTTGAATGTGTAAGGTTAGATTTGTCCACAAGGATTACTGATCCATCTCCAGTGAAAATAGACAACCCCGAAGAAAATACCAGGACAGTGGTCGAGATATTTTCTTCTGTGTTATCAAAAAACGAGGCAAAAAAGATGAAACCAAGAAAACTGACCCAAAAAAAGTCACACTGTAGTCCGAAGACTAACACAGTTCAGCTATGGAGAGGTACTCACATCACAACAAGTCATGTTAAGACTGAAAGCAGCCGAAGAAAAAAATCTGCAAAAGGCAAAGTACGAAAGAAAGATGAAAAGGATGAAGAAAAATCTCGAGAGAAACCCAAAAAGATTAAAACACTAGATTTGAAAAAAAATGAAGATGAACATGGAAATAGTACCGCTGAAGAAACTGAAAAACAGTTTAAAATTGACGTGGAAATAGAAAATACACCCGAGGTTATTTACGAAACTCCGGATCGCAATGCAATTACTCCGGGAAGTTATATTCTCGCTGATTTTGTAGGTGGCAACAGAAATAAAACCCATTATACTTACCTATGTGTGGTGGATGACATAGTTGGTAATGATGAATTTTGTGTCACAGGGATGAAAAGCATTAACAATGTCAAAACCGAGTTTATTGTCGTTGAAAACGATGTGTCCAACATTAGTCTGCTTTCAATAAAAGCAGTCCTGCCACAACCTACAATTCAATCACGCGATCGGAAGTTAATTTATGTATTTCCAGGCTCTGTATCCGTGAATGAAAAAAAGTAAATCTTAAATCTTGATCTTGTGGACTTTAAATTTTGTTTAAAATACACCAAATAAATAATATAGCCTAATACTTACACTAATTATTAGTGTTTCACTTACCTGCAAATAGATACTTACCTACCTAAAAATATCTATAATTCAAAGAATGTGCTAATTTTACAATGGTGCTACTAGCAACCGAATTTGTATTTGGGGTAATGTAAACAAGGGACTAGTCTGCTGAATCGCAAGAGTTTATTAACAGACATACTTGTCTACAAGTCCCAAACGTTTCATTCATTTTCTCATCATTATTACCGAAATAGTTGTTTACAATTACCCCTCTCTTTTAGGGGTAATTGTAAACTAATGGGGTAATTGCGAGGGTAATTGTAAACAATGTTTTAGTCCTAAAATCAATATAATTCATGTTTCATAAATACAAAATCTAAAAGTTAAGATATTATAAAACATATTCTTCATTGTTTACTTTCTAAAATCAAATATTTTGATAAGTTTTTGAAACATGTCTTCGAAACTCCATAAAAACGTTTACAATTACCCCATGCAATCAGCATGCAAGTTAATAAAAGTTTAAAATAAATAGCGTTTTTATTATTATAATTTTATTTTTATTGTTTTAATAAGTAATACCTATATACGGGTGCAGAGCCGAAAACACAAGGTAGAATTCCCTAAAATAAGCACATATGCTTAATAAACATTAGCTCAAAAACGCTTGGTTCTCCATATACCGATATCAGTATCCATGCGGTAATCGGTATTTGACTTGGTACCGGTAGTGTAAAATATGGATACGATAGAATTTTACCTACTCGCCTAAGCTCTGTCAAACAACCTATACCTACCAAATACCGGAGTACCGGTACCGGGTATAAAGTACCCGCTATTTGTTTTAGTATTACTCGGTACCGGTAATATCAAAATGTACCTATCTTTGACATCACTACTACTTTGTTCCTGTATTTTTTAAATAAATCAATTAGAGTCAAGGTAGTATTATGGGACCATGTATTTCTCAGATTTCCCTCAGTTTCATGGAGAACATCACCATCGTTCACATTTAGTGTAATAATCCCTTCAGTGTTATCTGGTATACACAACTCTGGAGATTGTGGTACTGATACATTTTTGGGGTTGATAATCATATTATATTCTTCAAAGTCTGAAAATAAAAATATTAAATAAAAAAAGTTATTTGGTTTGCGACTAAATGTTTTTATGATTTACCAAAACTAGTATCCATTTTCACACCAGCTCAGCAGCATCCATCCAACTCCAAACTCGTATTTGCCACAAAATATATATTGTCCTTATTACTTGAAATTTGAAATTGAGAATTTTTGTCAGAGATTATAGAATAGAAAGGAACGGTATTTTTGATTTTTTTTATCTGTCGATTTGTAAGGTTGAGACACAAAATATTAAAGGTTAGATTATTTTAAATTTGACATTTTCCACAAAATTGCAGGAAACGCGTTCGAGCAGTACAATGGTCGGAAACAGTTATCGTTCAGTTTGTAACCGCACATGCGCCTTGCAAACAGTTCTCAAACTGTTTTAAACCGTTTCAAACTTTCTGCTGAAACAAACCTAATAATAATAGTTTTAATTCAAATAATAGGGCATCGAAAATTAAATGCAATGGATGAAAGCAATATCATTTTCGACGATTTAATTTTCAACGAAAATAATACATATATATAAAATGAAGATGGAAAGTTGCTATGCAAAGTAATTAGTGCTGGTAAGTTGTTGTATCCAAACAGTTAATCCAATTCAATTTTTCAATTAAATCAGGAGAGATGGATACCATGTGCTTGAGTAAAAAAGCTTTGATAGATAGTGGAATTCTCAAGACCTCGCTAAATGATGCATATACCCCATGTAATGAGAATGGAGGAAAAAGCCTTTTATACGAAAATTCATCAGATTCATATGAAAAACAAAGTGAATGGTCGGAGAGTATGACGAAAATATTACTCGACAACCTTCAACTTCAAGAAAGAGCAATTCCATTGAAATAAAACAAGTTGAACATATTACAGCTGAAAATTCTTTTGAAAATATTTTATTATCATATGTGAACACGAAGAAAGAAAGTTCTAACACAACAATGTCAACCAGGAAACGAGTTTGCCCAGGTACAGAACTTATAACTCGCCCAGAATATATTCAAAAATTAAAAATTGAACAAGGAAATAAACAATGCAGAACAAAAAAGGAACCAAAGAAGAAAGAAAATACCAAGGAAAATATCAAAATACCATCTCAGAAGATGCAAGACTTTCCCAGCTCAAGCGATGAAGATTCATTTCAACTGCAAATAAAGAAAGAAGGAAAACTATTGATGAATAAAAAAGAAAATACTCAACTTCCAGCAGTGACGAAGATGCAGACATATCAATCCAGTTGGAAGACGAATCTGATTCATCAGAACGTGCTTTGGGCGTAGGGGAAAAAGACTATGTCATTGTTATATATAATGAGCGATATTATCCGGGTATTATAAAAGAAAAAAATGAATGATAGATTAAAAATAGGATTTATGGAGAAATGTAGCAAATTCCAATCAATGTGGCGCTGGCCTAAAAGAGAAGATACTCTTTGGTACCAAGACAATGAAATAGTTAGAATTATTCGCCCCCCCCCCCATACCTTTCAATAAACGGGGAATATATAAAATTCCAGAAATGGACCAATATGAATGATAAGTAATAAGTACAACTTAATAGTGAGATTAAAAGACTTCAGTCGATAAAGGGGCAATTTTTTTTACCAAAGAAGAGAAATGTTTAGTTTGTTTTTATTTTTTTATTTTTATAAATAAAACTTAGTACTTTAAACATAGTGCATTTTTTCACATAAAGGTAAAAAACCGTCAAGCGAACAATATAAACCTAGTGTGAATTGGTGACAAATATATTTTCTTTTGTCAGCTCTATTTAAAATCCTCAGTTTACTTCATTGTAATAATTTTGCAAGCAAAACTAAAAGTAGCATTTCTGGTTTCATAATGACCCCTCATTACAACTCCCTTTAGCTTTTTTATTAATAATGATATCGATTCCAATTTTGGACACAAAACAATATAGATGTCCCTAAAGGACCCAGTTACCTTGAAAAGTATATAATGTAATCTTACTAAAAATTGTGGGGGGGTGGTCCAGTTACCTCAAACCACCGCATCTAAAAAAATAAAAAAAATCGCTACCTGTAAACATAAAGACCTAAATGGGCCTAATGTGGTAATTAATTATTCTCTGGGTTGTATTTTTATGCAAATATCTTCAAAGTGCTTATTTGTTTTAAAAAAATTAACAATTTTGAGGGAAAAGATAAGTGTTGTAAATTGGGGGCCCAGTTACCCGAATTGACCTTACATAATGGAAAAACTGGCGAAGTAAGAAAGCGTCTAGAGTTTGAGGAAGAATTGAACAAGATATCGATGATAGATGATAGCTTGGAACCCGAAGTACTCAAAGGGCAAGAAAATGTTGTTCTTCATGATAAACAGTTGGATAGTAGTAGCAAAAAAGGGAAGGAGAAAAATACATTATATAACTTGCTTAAATCCATCAATGAAGAAAGACGAAAAGAGGTGGAAAAAAGGCATAAGGATAGAGAGGAACAAAAAGAAAGACGTCATAAGGAGAAAATGGAGTTGAGAGAATTTTTGAATCATATTAAGTCGACTGAACCATAATACGTACATAGTAATTTTGTAAATTACTTGGACTTGTGATGATTTGCAATTCAGTTTCAGAGATGAGATATATATTTTTGTAAGTTGGGTACATAAATGTTTAAAATAAAACACAATAGGAATGACTATAACTTTTTATTATTTATTAAATGGCATATTCTTCTTTTTACTTCCCCCAATTGTTTTTCTTCAGCATCGGAACATTCCTGTCTACAATGGTCATCACTGGAGTCTTCAACATTAGCATCGTTTAATTCCCATTCGTCACTACTCATAATACAAAGGTTGTGAAGAACACAACATGCAACTATAACATTAGCTGCCTTCTTAACTGAATAAAACTCGAGTTGCTTCAGCTGTCGCCACCGTTGTTTTAATAGGCCAAAAGTATTTTCAATTTTTACACGAGTTGCAGAAAATACCTTATTAAAATGGCGTTCTTGTCTGTTTAAATTACCATAATCTCTGTATGGTGTTAATAAATGTTGCTTCAAAGGATATGCGGAGTCACCCAGAATATGCCATAAATCCTGACATATTTCGGGTAATTTTGCTGAGATGAACGACAATTTGAATATTCGTGCATCATGGATTTTGCTTGAAGTGCCAGTAAAAACATCTACGAACATTTTTTTTTGCGTTGCAAATCCATTGCAATGTCACAGATGGAAAGTCATGTCTATTGATATATGTTGATTTGATTTTGTGCGCTGGAGTTCTAATAGGAATGTAGGTTCCGTCTATACAACCTAATACCGTCAACTGGGGATATATGGAACAGCAGGGGTTATATGGAACATTCAGACAAACATTTGAATTTACCGCCATAATTTTGATCGATCAAGGGATTTAGGAACTTTTTATATTTGAAGGTTAACTTTATGGTTTGTATTGTCAGTCCAATCACTAAAAATCTCTTAAAAATATTTTGGGTAAGTTTTTATTGAATTTTAGATGGAAGGGTAAATTTCAACATCTTTGAAAACAGCAAATAGTCTCACTTGCATCAAATAACCTGTAAAAGTTGGAGTATGAGCGCTATGAAGTTTTTCTCGTACATAACCTTAACAATAAAATGTGATTTTGTTTGGAATTTTTCCTTAAACCAGTTTTTAAAAACCAGTTTTAGGCAAAAATTGTCTTTTTCAGGGTAATATGGAACAAAATGCCACGAATGCATAAACATGTTTTGGGAACACCCTATCGCCGAAACTATGATTTGCAAAATTTGGAGTTAGCATTGCAGGCTGTTTTAGATGAGAGACTGTCTTTTGGCCAAGCTGCCGAGCGGTTCAATGTCCCAAAATCAACGTTGTATAGGAAATATAGGGGGGAACACAGCGACATACTGGGCCGGCCACCTGTTCTGAGCAAAACTGAAGAAGAAAATGTGGTGAAAGCTATGATAACTGCAGCTCAATATGGTTATCCTTTATCTGTGCCTGACAAAAACAAAGTTTCGTTTAACAGCTCCCAACATTTATAGGGGGATTCACAGTTTTGCTCAAGATGTGTTCGACTAGTTTCTTGTAGAAATAATTTTTAGTTTTAGTCTCGTTCAAGTTCCTAACATATTTTTATAATAAGAATTCTCGTTTTGTTCTTCGTTTTTTGTGTCCTAATGACAGTAAAAAAAGTTTTTATAAATGCTCTTTTGTTTTAATTAAAACCGAATAAAAATATTCTCAAACATTTGTGTTTTACTATTGGACCCCGTATATTATGCTTTTTTATTCCTATCTGTTCCATAAAGACTCTAAATCAGGTTTTTATGGAACAAACACTTCTTTTCTCAAGTTTTCTTCATAAAATCGCAATCGTTCCATATAACCCAAACCCCGGGGTTATATGGAACAGTTAAAAACCAAAAAAAATAGGGAGTTGCCATCACCCCAAAATTGCTATTTATGACGAAACAGATTCTAGGGCTATTCAATTTACATAAACAACAGGAAAAATGTCAAATTTTTACACTCTTAAAAAGTTATTGAAAGAAAATACCCCAAAACCGTTCCATATATCCCCCCCCCCGGTTGACGGTACTCCAGCAAAATCACTTATCTAAAAAACAAAAATAATGTAGATAAACAATATCTGATATTTACATTCAAAATGCACTTCTTCAAATTCTGCAGCAGTTTCTATCTTCTGTTGTTCGCTTTGAGGAAATTTTATAAATTTTGAAGCAATGTGATTCAAAAATTCCATTGTTTTTAATAAAATTGAAAAGCATGTTGCTTCTGCTATCCCAAATCGTCCAGCAACATCCCTTATTACGCTTTTATTACCTGCATACCTGTAAAAACAAAATTTTCTTTATTTGTATTTTGTACCTAATTATATTTATTATAAAAACATCGTACACTCCGTAATGGAAATAAAGGGGATATTTTTTTATAATGATAAATAATATGAAATATGATCCTGTTGTGTTCTATTAAATACTCGATCAAATACTTACCAAAGAAAACATAAAATGCAAATTTCTGGTGATGTCGGAGGTATCCCTCCACATCCCTTCCTGCCTCTAGGAGTAAATTTTGATGAAGCAAATTCATCTCGCAAAAATATGTATGTTGTTCTCTGAACCCTGAAGTTTCTTTTAAACTAAAAAGTGTATAAATATATTGTAATGAAATGTTTAGTTTTGGCAACTAATAAAATTATTACCTCTTCCTCACTATACTGGTTTATGGTGCTCATGTAATCATCCTCATCACTCTCACTACTACCTACCACTATCTGTTGTGCTATTAGATAAAAATAACTTCATAAATGTGATAATATTTTTACCCGACATAATACCTAATTATTATTATTTTTAACACGTTCGTTCTTGAACGTTCTTGTTGCAAGCCACGGCTCTCGGCTCTCGTAAAATAATCTTTACGAGGACCGTTTTTCAAGCACGTTGTAAGCCGCCATGTTGAATCTGAACCCCAGACCTGGACCAACACTATATTAAAGACCTGTGCATAGCGCTGTTTCAAGCGATCGCCACTGGCGCTACACGACGAAACAAATTCACACGGTGGTTTTAGTTAAAACACCATTGTTGCAGACTCTTTTATAAAATAAAAACATGCAAATATGTCTGTTACAACGAAGTTAATATTCAAAGTAAAATAAAATATTTGTTTGTTATGTCCCTCTAATTTGACAAGTTCACATGGCATATTTCCATACATTTTCTACGAAAATCGAGTCTAAAAAGCAAGCAAGAGTATTTGGTACCTTTTGGTTTGAAACGCAGTCCATGGCTAGTTGTAGTAGATATGTGAAAGCATAAAACACATTAGATTTTTTAGTTTCTTCTTTATATGGAGGACTATTGGTTCGCTTTGAAGCTATAAACAAAATTTTCTATTTTCATTCCTGCATACGTTAAAAAATACTCTTCCAAAATCATATCTTTAATTTTCGCTTCTTCAGCTGGTTGATCAGATCATACCATAATTCTACTCTCGAAAAGCCGTATTAATAGGATAAAACTGCCAAATACTGGATGCAAAGACAATTCCTTACCGTAAAAAAAAAAGGTAAATCGTAATAAAGCTGGATATTTAAAATTTTGGATTTTTTAAACGTCAGAAGCTGACATCCCAATAGCCCCAGAATGCCCTCCTATAACCTATAATTTTTTTCGTCGTGTAGCGCCACCCCAATCCGTAAACAACAATGAAATATGACGGCATGCTCGGGTCTTTAATATTGTGTTGGTCCAGCCCAGACAGAAGAATGGCATGGCCACTGGCACTGGCCAGTGGACCCAAAACTGTCGTTGATAACTGTTAAGATGAGGTGTGAATCGTTAATAAGAAAACTATTATAATAAGAATATTAGGCTTTATTGCCTACACAAGAAAATACAATTTCTCAGAGCTGTGCTCGGCGTCGGCGACTTACAACATCAAAAGTGACAAGTGTCCTACAAACACGTCACCTTCTTATATACTATACAGGGTTAGGATTACTTGGCAGTAATACAGTACAATATAAATGTATTACATATATATACTCAACACGCCTCCTTACATTTATATTGTACTTACATCATTTCAATTTTATAATATTCAGGTGCATTTAATTTAAATTCAACATACTTCTAAATTTTTCAAATTTTTCTCGACATGAGGCTTTAGTAAAAATATCCCCAACATTTTCATCAGTTTCAATTTTAACAACATTTATAATCTTTTCTTTTACACACTCATGAACATAATGATAATGAACCTATATATCAACCGGCTTTGTTAATTTAACATCAAAAGTATGTAACAATTCTTTTACTTACTGCTTCCGACAGTGCTACATACTCTGCAAATGTCGAAGCTTTTGTTACAGACTTTTGTTTTCTCGATTTCCAAAAAATTACATTAACAAATAATCTTATTACGTATCCAGTTGTAGACTTTCTATCTAAGTTATCACCAGCCCAATCAGCATCAACATGACAATCTAGAATATTTCCATTTTCATTTCTTTTATAAGTCAACTTTAAATCTTTAGTCAAATACAAATATTTCAAAATTCTTAAAGCATACTTATAATGTGTCTCATTATAACAATCCTGAAATGTACTAAAATAATATACACTAAAACTTATATCAGGTCTTGTAGCTGAACTTATGTATAACAATGCACCAATCAAATTTCTATATTTAATATCCCTTTCAAAATTATCAGATTTTTCAAGTTTCAAATTTACTTCCATTGGTGTATTATACAGTTTACTATTTTCTAAATTATACTTTTTAACTAATGATTCAATATACTTAATTTAACTTAATTTCATTTCATGTGTATACGAGGCTCATAATCTACGGTATTCCCAAGGTACTCCTTAATTTTTTTAAGATCTTTCATTTCAAATTTTTCTGATAACAAAACTTTAATTTTCTTTATTTCCTTTTCTTGTTTTCCACAAATTAACAAATCATCGACAAAGATTAATAAATAAACAGTATCATTTTCAATTTTAAGAGTATATAAGCAAGAGTCAAGATTATTTCTATTAAAACCAATAGGTACTTATCAAAAATTTATCAAGGCATTCATACCATGCCCTTGGACTTTCTTTTAACCCGTACAATGCCTTAATCAATTTACAAACCCTATTTGTCCCTTCTTCATACCCTTGTGGTTGTTTGACATAAACTTCAGAATTTAATTCACCGTTTAAAAATGCCGTCTCAACATCCATTTGTTCAATATCTAGGCCCAGATTACAACAATATGACAATAAAATTTTCAAAGTTTGCATTTTAGCTACAGGGGAATATATATCATCAATTTCATCAGTTTGTTGAAAATCTCTTACAACTAATCTAGCCTTAAAACTTTCATCTGTTTTTTTTTGTGTAAACCCATTTTACATCTAAAACTTTATTATTATTTATATTTTCAACCAATTTCCAAGTTTTATTTTTATTTAAACAATCAATCTCTTTATTCATTGTCTTTTTCCAAAATTTATTTTCTTTTGAACCTAACGCCTCCTCAAACGTATTAGGTATATCAGTTCTACACATGTTTACAAAAATACTACTATTATACACATAATAATCGTCAAGTTTGTTTGGAGGATTTCTATTTCTTTGAGATTTAGGGATGTCAGATTCATTTTCAATTTCAGGGTTTTTTAAAGTATCATTCAAACTTCCATTCACAATTTTCAAGCTTTCATCAATTTCACTTTTCAAGTCATTATTTTCATTATTGTCACATTCAAGTTCATCCCCATTTAAACCAATGCATTTTACATTTTTCTCAACAATATCTACATGTCTAGCAACAATAACTCTATTACTTAAAAGTACGCGATATCCGACGTTACTATAACCAATCAAAATTCCCATATCGGCCTTTTTATCCCATTTAGAAGTTCTATTTTGTTCCGGTTTTCTAACAAAAACTTTACTACCGTACAAACGTAAATTAGAAACATCCGGTTTCTTCCCGAAAAATATTTCATAAGGAGTTTTCCTCTCTATAGTGTTTGATAACATTCGATTTTTCAAATAAGTTGCCGCACAAACAATTTCAGGCCAGTATTTTTTTTTCTACATTCGCTTCTGATAATAAACAACGTGACGTATTCATTATAGTACGATTGAACCTTTCCGCAGTTCCATTTAGTTCATGTACATACGCAGGACAATTATTAACAACAATACCTCTTTCTTTAGCAAAACTGTAAATGTTATGATTTAAATACTCTTTTCCATTGTCGCATCTCAAAAATTTAACTCTTTTGTCTGTCAAATTTTCACATTCATTCACATATTCAATCAGACAATCATAAACTTCAGTTTTAAATTTTATAGTATATACCCTTGCAATTTTACTATAGTCATCAATAAAAAAAACAAAATATTTTTCACCTTTAAAATCTGTAGTACTAAAAGGGCCGCAAACATCAGTATGAACTATTTCCAGAATTTCCTTAGCTCTAATTCTATTGTTTTCAAAAGGTATATTACTCATTTTATTCTCAATACACGTTTTACATTTCATAAATTCAGTTTCAATTTCACTAGGTATTCCATCCAACAGCTGATTTTTACACAAAGTATTCAAATATTTAAAATTTACATGGCCTAACAAACGATGCCATTTTTCCTTTTCACACATATTTTCAGTACTTTTATTTGCCATATTTACACAAGACTCGACCAATTTTAAATTACTTTTCATAATATACAAACCATTCTTTTTCAAAGCTACAGCTGTTGTTTTGTCATTATGATCAATAATTTTTGACATATTATCTTTTGAAACAATAGTATTATTTTCTGTTACTTTACTATAGCTAATCAAATTTGATTTCATATCTTTAACAAAGAAAACATTTTTCATATCTACTAAATTCTTTTTTTCAAAAGCATCAAAATAACTTAAAACATTACCTATTTTTGTGGCCTTTACAATTCTATTATCACCTAGATAGACATTAACAGGTTCTTTAAGCAGTTTAAAACTTTCAAAATATTTATCATCATTAATAATGTGGTCCGTACACCCACTATCTAAAAGCCACTTTATTTCATTACAATCTACATTACTTATCTCGGAATTATGTGCCGCATGATCAACCGTTGTGACCCATGCATTCTTCTCTGTGTTGTTCTGGTCTTGTTGGTTAGCTCGATGCACCCTCGCTGCAGGTTGACCACGGTAGTTACCGCGCCCTCTGCCGTAGTTTCCTCTTCTGGCTCCTTGCCGGCCTCGTGACGAACGCCATGTGCGTCTACCACCTGACATTTGGCCGCTATTTTTTGCAATCTCGCTGGATATGGCCTGTCTCGCCACAGCCATAGCATGTTATTAGATCCTGCCGACTCTTATTCACCATAAATACATTTGATTTTCTTCCAGAATGTTCGTCTCTTAAATTCTTCATCTCCGCCCTCTGAATTTTACTTTTCACATAATCAGCCGTTTGATCTTCCTCCTTCAATGTGTCAATTAAATCACCAATGTAACTGTAACTTTCAGGCAATGTATTTAACATATAATTTAGCTTTTCCTTTTCGGACACACTTGCACCCGCTCCTTTTAAGTTATTTACACACTTTTCAAAATCACTAAAAAATGTCGCCGAGTCGCTATAGTCTTAAGTCTCAATCTTTCCAATTTATTTCTGCATACAATTTGCAATGCCGTTGATTCTTTCAAATACAGACTGTCAAACTTTTTTATTATTTCATACGCCGTTTCTTTGTCGCATACAAATTCCAATTGTCTATCTGATATCGCACTGTATATATAGTTAATGGCTTTTAAATCTTTTTCATCCCAATCTTCTTTATCAGTGCTTACCTTTGCCCTTTCAATAACCATTTCGCATTTCTTCATTTTCAAAAACATCGTAATTCGCTTTTTCCACATACAGTGTGACCCATTTGTTTTGGGGTCAGTCTGTAAAAAGTGTATCAATCGTGCGATTTGGCTGATTTTTTTTTTAAATTGTAGAGCTCGATGAACTGCACATTTTGAACAAAAATTGCCTGGTTCGCATAAAATCCAAAGCCTACTATGACCGTTTTTATGAGCAAAATTTTAAGAAACCATATTAGCGTTTTTTTTTTTGAAAAAATCTGTGTGCGCCAATGGATTGAGCACCCCTCGAAATGGGTATGTACAAAATTTCATCAAAATATTTCAAGTAATAACGATTTTGTAGAAAAATTAAAAATGCAGCCAAGGTGCGTCTTTATTTTCAAAAATTCAAAGTTGGCCATGGAAAATAATTGAATTGTAATAATACAACCTTATGCTTATAAACACAAAACATAAAAACAATTAAAATTATAAAATTTTTGTAACTTCTACCAAGCCTCCATTTTCTACAATGCATTTGTCGTTCCTCTTGCGTACATTCAAAATTATATTTCGTATTTGCTGTGGAGTAATTTCCTCACAACTACGGTTTATCCTAGCTTGCAGTTCTTGTAAATTATGGGGTCTTGACTTATAAACATTTTGCTTAAGTGTACCCCAAAGAAAAAAATCTAAAGGAGTTAAGTCCGGAGATCTCGGTGGCCACTCACAGAAAGGACTATTTCGCCCTATCCAACAGTCTTCAAAATTATTATCTAGCCAGTTTCTGATTAAACGAGCATTATGTATAGGACTGCCATCTAACTGTAACTTTAAATTTAAACGGTATCTTAATGGTAACTCATCTAAAGCATTTCTAAATTCAATTTCTAGAAAATTCAAGAAGCCAGCCGCATTCAAATTCCCTTCAAAGAAAAATGGGCCAATTATTCTGTCGCCTAGTATTCCACACCAAACGTTAATTTTTTGTGAATATTGTCTCCTTGCATTTATTATAAACTCTGGATTTTCAGCTGACCAGTGACGGCAGTTTTGACTTGATACTACACCATTTGTAGTAAACGTGGCTTCGTCGGTGAATAAAATTTCATTTAAAAAGTTGCCATTATGGAGATATTCACCTTGCAGCCAATAGCAAAATTCTAATCTTCTCTCCTCATCTCCTGGTTCCAGGGTGTGCAAAAATTTTGGCTTAAACGGTTTTATTTTGTTTTGTCTCAAACATCTCCTTATACTCTCTCTGGGTATATGAAGGTCTAAACTAGCCGTTCGAACACTATTTCGAGGATTGTCACTAAAGTATTGCAGAATTTGATTGTTATTTTCAACAAGTCCACGGCGTCCATTTTGCCTAGTTTTTAATAAATTTTTAGAAATCGATCCAGTTTCATCAAAAATATTGTTTATACGTTGTACAGTACTTCGACTCACTGATCTACCTGGGTGTCTATTGTTAAATTCGGCCGCAGCTTCTGCTGCCGAGCGCTCGTTGTCGCCCACGAGTCGAACAATTTCTATTTTGTCTCTTATGCTTAAATATTCCATAATTATGATAATTAATTGTATTGAGCACAAACAATTTCTGAACTCAATTTAGACAGTTTGACACTTAATAAAAGTAAACAATTCAATTATTTTCCATGGCCAACTTTGAATTTTTGAAAATAAAGACGTACCTTGGCTGCATTTTTAATTTTTCTACAAAATCGTTATTACTTGAAATATTTTGATGAAATTTTGTACATACCCATTTCGAGGGGTGCTCAATCCATTGGCGCACACAGATTTTTTCAAAAAAAAACGCTAATATGGTTTCTTAAAATTTTGCTCATAAAAACGGTCATAGTAGGCTTTGGATTTTATGCGAACCAGGCAATTTTTGTTCAAAATGTGCAGTTCATCGAGCTCTACAATTAAAAAAAAAAATCAGCCAAATCGCACGATTGATAAACTTTTTACAGACTGACCCCAAAACAAATGGGTCACACTGTATTATAGTTTTCTCCGTTAAATACAGGTATGGCAACTTCGTTCTTCGCCATTTTTTATCACACGTGTTTTCCTTCGTACACGGGACAGAATACCTAATCAACCAGCAAACACGTTACTCAGCAAACCACGGACCTCTGCTACCATGTTAAGATGAGGTGTGAATCGTGAATAAGAAAACTATTATAATAACAATATTAGGCTTTATTGCCTACACAAGAAAATACAATTTCTCAGAGCTGTGCTCGGCGTCGGAGACTTACAACATGAAAAGTGACAAGTGTCCTACAAACACGTCACCTTCTTATATACTATACAGGGTTAGGATTACTTGGCAGTAATACTGTACAATATAAATGTATTGATTGATTAAGTTGTATAATTATACAACTTAATCAAAACAATATTTATATTTTCTCAACCTATAGTTAATTGCTTCGTTTCCCGAATGCATTAATTTAAAATTAAAACCAACAAAAATCTTGGACCTATGTTGTACTTTGAACTAAAATAATTTCCATTTTACACAAAAGGACAACCAAGACATTGCATTATTTATGGAGCCCACCCGTATAAATTATTGCAAATTTTCCGCCACATTTAGGGTTAAAAATGGCCGCCAAATTATTTCCCCCGATCGGACGTCTCTCTTGCGCGGTATAGGTTGCTATAGGTATATGATAAAAACACGCCTGCCGCTTTTTTAGTCTTATTGTTAAAAAATATACGTAATGAAAGCCGATTCCCAATTTTATGTTTTGTTTATTCAGAACCCGTATGAATGGCCTATTCATGGAGTCTGGCAAGTGCGAAGAAGGCGACAAGGAATGATTTTTAAAATATTATAAGGCAGTTGGGCGTTGACCGTCGGTCCGCTAATTTGTTATCGTTTGGCAATATAATTCCGTGTAGAGAAGTAAATATCCAACTTTTTATTTAAACAACTTTAACATATCAGAAGTGGGATACACCTGTGCTGTAGCCAGTTTGACACCTGCCAGCGCGAACAGGTGCCTCGGAACGCGATAATAGACTGTCCGCTAGAAACTCGGGGAGTGCTGTGTCTTAAACCAAAATGCCGCCTGTGAAACGTAAAAAACGCGATTCTAGTGCAAGTTCTAGTGAATCGGACGCCAGCTCTAGTTCATCCAGTACTTCGAGTTCTAGTAGTTCACAATCGAGTTCCACCTCTTCTCGTGCACGCAAGCACCGACGTCATAAGAAGACAAGAAAACTAAAATACCAAGTTAAAAGATTAAAACATAAACTTCAGGCAAAATCCAATAGATATCAAGGAAAAATTGATAGCGTACCGCCGTTTAGTGGCAGGATAAATGAAATGACCATGAGACAATGGCTTCATACAATCGATGCAACTGGTGATATGTCCGACTGGGACGAAAAGGGGAGGATTTACTGTATGGCGAGTAAATTGAGAGGTAATGCCAGAAATTGGTACAACAATCAAGATGACCTTAGCCATTCATGGAACAAGTGGAAGAAAATACTCCTAGAATCGTTTCCGGCCCAAGCAGGCATTTTTGTTAAAATCAAGGAGCTAGTTAATGAAGAAAGACAGAAAAACGATAGCTTAGTAGATTTTTACTACAGAAAATTGGCATTAGGACAAAGTTGCAAACTTGATGATAGTGTTATAGTCGACATTATAATAAACACAATTAATGACCCATTCTTGAAATCAGGTGCAAAAGCTTCCAATTGCCAAAGTTCGACTGAATTACTCAAGTTTCTTATAACAAACACAGAACACTCAGCGTTTAATACAAATAGGGAACGATTCGAACGAAGTAGGGATTCAAGAATGCATAGACATCAGCAGGTTAAGGATGACGTCCAATACAAAGTAAATTTAGTTGCTATTTATGTGGTAACCAAGGCCACAAGAAAGTTGATTGTCCAAAAAATACAACTACAAAAAAGTGCGATTTCTGCCATCTAAAAGGGCATTTGGAAAACGAATAGTTTAGAAGAGCATATGATCTAGTGTATCACGAATAGTTTAGTGTTCTAGTGTAACACGTTACAGGTGACCCAGTGTGGCACGTAGAGTTGTTTGGCCAAACATGTAGGATGGTCTAGTGTACCATCAGTGCAAGGAGACAATCACGTCCCTCGCACCATACCAGGTCCAGTGTACCTGAAGAGGTCTAGTCACCATGGTCCAGTGTACCAGGTAAGATGTTAATCTGATTGCATCTCAAAGATTAAATCTGGGGTCCAGTGTACCTGTAGTAATGATCGAATGGTCTAGTGTACCATAGGTAGCAAAACAAAAATGATCCAGTGTATCATTATAGTTCGATTTACTCATGTTATTGTTTACTTTTGACGAGGACGTCAGTATTGTCAGGACAGCCGAATGAAAGCCGATTCCCAATTTTATGTTTTGTTTATACAGAACCCGTATGAATGGCCTATTCATGGGGTCTGGCAAGTGCGAAGAAGGCAACAAGGAATGATTTTTAAAATATTATAAGGCAGTTGGGCGTTGACCGTCGGCCCGCTAATTTGTTATCGTTTGGCAATATAATTCCGTGTAGAGAAGTAAATATCGAACTCTTTATTTAAACAACTCTAACAGTAGTTTAAAAATAAACTAAAAAAACACGCTTTAATAGCATACCCAACTAATAAGTAAAAAATAATAATAGCAAACCGAATTTTATTGTAAAAAAGAAGCCTGGGGTGCATGACATCAATTGTTATAAATATTTCATTAGTTAGTTTCGTTTGTATTAAATAGTCAATATATCTATATTCTTTGTGTTTGATAAATTCTTAAAAGATGTGGTCAAAATTTTGTTGTTTTATTTAGTTGTATCTACTTATATTTTTTCTTTATAACAACCTTTTAGTTAGTTACGTACATACATACATACATAGTTAGCAACATACCCAACCCATACTTACCTACATTGCTGTAACTGGATAGTCAGACTATCATTTTACAATTTCAAGGCATGGTAAAATGTATATAATATATAAAAATAAAACCACGGACTTAATATTCCAGCTTCTCTAAATAGGTCTGTGATGGTAAAACGCATTATTTTACAATTAAAATTTGGGTGAATTCACCGGGTAAAACGCATTATGTTACAATTAAAATTTGGGTGAATTCACCGGGGTGAAAGAACTGGTATATCTGGTTGCGTTTACAAGTATAAATTTTCCCCATTTAAATCTAAGGCACTGGAGGATGCAGCCTCGATTTGCTTGATTCAGTGACGTAAATTGATGACGTGTACGCCATAATTCGTGAATCGTACTATAGTTATTCGGTAATTTTCCAATTTGTGTCTCTTCAGGAGCTTCGAATAAGAATTCTTGCAAGGTAAGTGGTTGCTATCATTTTAGAACTATTATTAACGTATTTTTAATGTTAAAATTTTGTATAAAAACACTATTTGGTGCGTTATAAACTTATTAAGTATAACCGTTGATTGCGAAAGGAACCATCAACGGTATAACGAAACGATCCTAGTATAATCCTCTAGCTATTTATAGCAATTAATATACCACCTTTACTGTGCAGGGTGAGTAAAAGTTAGACCAAAGCTAATTTATTTATTCCTGCAAGGCAAACAAAAAAATATTGCTGCGGATGTCAATATAAGGTATAGAGACGAACAATTTAAAATATACTCTCTCATATACAGGTCGTCCCAGCTAAGGAGCACGGCCCAAACTTGTTTTTTTTTTAATGGAACCCCCCAATTATTTTTCCATTTTTATGATTTATACATGTAAATTTGAATGTTTTTTGTATAAGGTATTATAATATATCTCTAAAATTGTTAGTTTTTGGGAAAAATGAGGTTGTACAGAAATTTATGGCACTTTCATTGGTTTATTCAAACGTATGCAATCTAATCAGCGTTCAAGCTAAAGACAAATCCTTTCTCAGACTGCTAGAGCAAGGTGTGTTTAATGTTTACAAGGTGGCATTTTTTTAAAATCATGTACCGGGCCACTAAGGTCAAAGTTGAACATTTTCCAAGTTGAAAAGCTGTCTTTTATCAAATGGAACACCTCGTATATTATCCCAAATTATGATTCCTCTTTTTATTCCTTATGTTTTTCATATACCTAAGATATGATGTATCAATTCCTGATGGCTATTTAAGAGATACCTATTTCGTATTTATTACCTATATTTTTTGGCAATTACCCAGCAAAGGTAGGTACGGAAAAATAATTGGCATAGTAGGCTGTGTGTAAATCCTAGGGATGATAGTTTCACATTTTAAGTTTGGGTCTTCTACCTAGCTGGTATATGAGACTAATAATTTTAAGTTGTTCGTCTCTATAGGTACTCGATATCGATATCCTCAGCAATATTTTTTGTTTACCCTACAGGTAATTGAGGTAATAAGTAAATTACCTTTGCTCTAACTTCTACTCGCCCAGTATAGTTACATACATCTGCTATAAATACCTTTGTTTATACTCTCTGTATAAATAAGGATAATACATACAGGATGATTTTTTTAGGTCTACCACCGCGATTTTCTCGCTCATTTTGCGCCCTACAAAAAAAGCGTAAGAAACAAAAATGTTGCAATTTTGGACAGCGAAGTGGTGCTGCAAAAGAAATCGGCATCCATGGCCAACTTATCGCGCAATATTAAAAAAACCTCAAATTGAGCAAAACTATTAATAGCCATGGAATGTTTATTTTAAGAGACAGAGGAAAACTTTTATATTAAAAATTGATGGCACTGAGAAGCTTTATCCATCCACGTAGTCAGATAGTTTCAGCAAATTACACAGGGTCTTCGGCTCTCTTGAGGCTATGAATTTTTTTTTGTTTATTTCTTATTAAGCGATTTTCTCGCTTATTTTAGGCCGCACAGAAAATACATAAGAAAACAAAATATGGCAATTTTGGTCAGCGAGGCGACTTTAAAAAAGGAATGGGCCTCCATGCCCAACTTCTCGCGCTGTACTAAAAAAACTTTAAATCTACAAAAATTGTCATGGTCTCAAGAGAGCCGAAGACCCTGTGTAATTTGCTGAAACTATCTGACTACGTGGATGGATAAAGCTTCTCAATGCCATCAATTTTCCATATAAAAGTTTTCCTCTGTCTCTTAAAATAAACATTGCACGGCTATTAATAGTTTTGCTCAATTTGAGGTTTTTTTAATATTGCGCGACAAGTTGGCCATGGATGCCGATTTCTTTTGCAGCACCACTTAGCTGTCCAAAATTGCAACATTTTTGTTTCTTACGCTTTTTTTGTAGGGCGCAAAATAAGCGAGAAAATCGCGGTGGTAGACCTAAAAAAATCATCCTGTATACAGATACAGCGTGAGTAATAAGTGTGGAAAACCCTTTACATTTCCTAAAGTATTTGTCATTAAAAAAATGTTTACACAAAAGTGTTTGTATTTATTTTCATCCATAAACTGGCGTTATTCAATTTTTTTTTATTTTAACAATTTCGTTGATATGGCAACCAACTTTGTTTTTTAAATGGCACCATAAGAGTTTTATTATATTTTCCTAAAGACCATCTTTTTCTGGATAAGAAAAAAATTTAAAAAAGCAACTTTCAGAAATACTCGTACATCGCTTCCTACTTTGGACTTCATAAATCTAGTTATTATCAAGTTAGGCATGGAAAAAATTAATGGCATTTGTAATTCTCCTATCAGTTTCTGTCTTTTAATAGCAGGAAAAGGGAACATTTTGTATTTATTAAGGCAGAATTAACCGAAACGCTGAAAATGTTCAATGGGATAAGGTGACCGAAAACGAAGCAACTTGTGCAATCTGCAAAAATTTGAAAATTTAATGCATTAAGAATTCTTGTTATTATTAAGTTGTTTCTTTTTGTTTTGACTAGTTGACTGTAAATTAAAGTTTTATATGCGCCTACATATTAACATTTCTTTTTATTTCTACCTTATTATAAGATACACGGTGTTTCTAAATAACACCGAAAAAATTTAAGGGGCGATTCTCCAAAATCAAGGGTGGTTTTTGGTATAAAATTTTTTGACAGCACCTACCTCCACTGAAAAGTTATGCCCCTCCAAAAATTCTAAAAACACATGTTTTTCTTTTTTATCTTTCCTGTATATTAAGCGAAAGAAACGAAATTTGGTGAGCAGTATCCCTAAGATGTTTTTTCCTATAACTGTTTTTTCGACAATAGTTATTTACATTGTCAGATGCGTTAAGTGCACTTTTTTGGCCGAGGAGGTTGTTTAAAGACCGAGGCAACGCGAGCGTTGCCTCGGTCATTAAAAGTACCTCCGGGGCCAAAAAAAAGCTTACGCATCGTGCACATTACATTTTTCCTGCTACCGACAATTTCAGGTTATAGGTACTTTGAATAAAGCTCTAAATACATATGGAGTAGATTATGAGTAACAACGATCTTCAAAATAACCTTTGTTCAATTACTAAAATTGATAATCAGTCATAAGTATAAGAGGCAGAATGCAGCGATAATAAAAAATAAATAAAAAATGTTGAGCTTTGTGTGGGATTTGAACTCTGGATCTACGAATTACTAATCGCGTACTCTCACCCTACCGGTAGCGCGGTGCCTGTCAAATTTGTTCTGTTATGCGGCTCTTATTTGACGCCAGAGAAACATTGAAATTATTAATTTTTCTTGGTATAATTCGTGTTCTTTATGATCAAAACCAGTTTCTAAAACGATTATTGTGAAACCTATTAAAATTGACGCAGGATTCGCGTTGCTACATACATTTTATTAATAGTTTTAAGGTCCTTGCTGCGTAAGGGTTGCTAAGCAATACTTTTTGTACCTAGCAACCACTTTCGCAGCTAGCAACAAAAATAACAGGGCACCTCGAGCATTTGACTTTCGCTCTAGGGCCTGTTGGCGAGTATGTAAAGTGTACAGTGTACTTACGGGGGAGGGAGCAGGAAAAACTGTTTACGTTTAAAAAGGATATTATCTAAAATGTCCCATTCATTAACTAACTTTTTGATCTCTTAAAGGTTTTCGAAAAGTTAGAGATTAACGAGAAAACAATGTGAATGTATTGCAATGCATTTTCAACAAGACGGGCTGTGTGGAAATGCATAGAAACAACTGAAAGAGGGAATTTGTAGTTTTATCAACAGATACTGCAGAAGTTTCTGACAGCAGAGTTACAAAAAATTTCATTAATTTTTTCCATTACTAACTTGATAAGAACTAGATTGAACTTTTTCTCAATTTTTTTCTTATAGAATACTCTGTTACGGTCTCATTTCGCATCGTTCATATATTACAATAAAATACTTTATTTTTATAAAGTTAATATATTCTCCCGTTATTGTACAAAGGTGTTCTTTGAAAGTGCTATGCGAAACGTAGCTATCCGGTCCAGTCATCTACCATCCTGGAAGATAATAGAACAAATATTATTAAGAACATTTAACTGAGGTACTAGACTTACCCACGTAGTAGTCCCCCTCTCGTTCCTAGAATTCCTCTCCTTGTCCTGGTATGCCACCATAATATTGTCATCTTGTGCCAACAAGATCCATACCTTATAAGGTTTTTTGCCCCTTTTCCAATCCTCTTGTTTCCCTAAAAACAAGGGAACAAATCAGTAAGATCATAACCTTAAGAACCCAAAATTCTATACTTTCAAATGTAAACAAAGCATAATAAATACCTTAGACTTTCATATTAAATTCCAATAAACATGTAAGTAATATTATCTCCTTTTGATGATTGTTCATACTTAATAATTATTTAAACAAAATGTCAACAAGCAGAACTGTCAATGCTGTCAATTTCAGAGTGACATTAAAGACAGGTGTCAGATGTCAGCCATATGCCACTTAAGTCACATGTGAGCAACTTTGTAATCCAAAAGTCCCCAGATTTGAAGTTTACTGGAATTTCCTCTTCCTGTTAGACGTCCATTTTTGCTTCTTGTCCTGAAAGAGAGCAGAGCTTCGAAAAGATTCGGATACAAAAAGTAAAGTCAAGCTTAGGTACTTCTTGAGGTGGTGGATTGTTCTCTACGCCTTTTTTCAAGTGTGCTTGGATTAAACCTAGATGATACAAATTTACTTAATAAATGCTTTACCTTTTCACATAACGTGAAAAGCACATGTGGCCACACTACATCAAAGGTGAGATATGACTGCCTTTCCTTGATTTAATAGATACAAATAACCATTATTGCATTTATGAACTTTCTACAACATAACTTAACACAAGCAAATTGCTTACCTTCTATAAAACCTGTATAAATCTTAAGTTTGTCACACAAGTTTACGTGGGAGACGCGTGGTGCAGCTTGAAGACTGCGCGCCTCCACCACGTGTCACAACTGAGTGCCTCCACACGGAGCCTTTACCATGTGATGCACTACTTGTGTGTGCCGGAGGGTTGGATTAACCCTCACAGCTTGCCGGGATCACTGGGTGCGGGAGTCGCGAAGCGCAGAAGAAAGACAGCAGGTACAAACTAGGGTGATGTTTATTCTTGCACTCACAGATATGCCTCTAACAGTATCTGGACCATGGCGGAGGTAGCGCGGACTGTGGACCGATGCGACCGATAGTACGTGGAAGTGACCGGGACGCGAGCTGCGCCCTTGACCCGACGCGACGGCGGGGTGCCGCTCCTGGCCCACTGACGTCTTCAACAGTGCCCAGGGGCGCTGTCGTCTGCCCCTCGGAGCCCGTCCTGAACAAGGAGGCTATTTAAGCGGGATCCATTGCCAGGTCAGACCACCGAGGGTGGTCAGTGATCGAGTAGCTGCTAATAAGCGGGGCTTACTGATCCCCAGCCTGTGGCTGGTGCTGGATTTATACTCGCCGATTTTGCCGACTCGGTGATTGGACTTTGATTTATCTAATGTTTATCTTATCGAGTAATCCTCGTATATTTTGTTATTGATTGTCCCCTGTATTTTGTATAATGTTATCTTTATTTGTTATGATTCAGTAGAAGTAAGTTTGAATAGTTTGGTCATCGGTCCACAGATGTCACTTTGTTGACAATATCTTCTCGTCATGAGGTTGTGTTCTGATTGCTTTGAAACCCTTGTAGGCTTTTTTTACGGTTGCTCGACATACCTTTCTCCTGCATCTCCACCGCTTGCCCAGTCGTAGAATCGCACGAAAGAACCCATAGTCGTCCACCTGGGTTACTTGACCATCGGATCAACACAGCGAGGCTGCGTAGGAGCAACCAAGCTAAGTGTAGTAATAAGTTGATTATCAGTTTTCGAAGTATTTTGCACGTCTACTCACCAGAATGTACACCCGCTTACACGTGTGCAAGATTGCCACGCTAACCTCAGGGTTGGCTTCATACATTTATTTACCTCACTAAAGTAGCTTTGACATCACGTACTGATTGTTTAGTTTATGTATCTTATTCTCGGCGTAGGCTACTCCCTGTATGCGCTTATGCACCTACTTTTGCATGTAGCTCTCCATTATATACTTACCTATCTTTTATTGCGGGTGACGTCACCAAGGGGACAGGCACTGGCAAAACCGGCTCGAGGGCAGAAAACAGCTCAAAAGGTTTGTGATTAAACACTTGCATACCAGGCAATAAACTCCTTAATATCCACCCTTAGCGTTTTATTTATAAGAACCATTAGTCGGGAACAAGGGTGACAACTCTCACTGGCTACTGCCGCTGGGAAGAAATTGGGATTTTTGTTTGGAGCGAAGAAATACTTTTCACCATCCAATTTGCTAACGCTCTATAAAGCACAAATACGGCCTTGCTTGGCGAACTGCTCCCATGTTTGGGGTGCTGCGGCTCCTACAACTTTGGCTATACTGGATGCAGTCCAACGCAGAGCTATTAGACTGATAGGCGACACGAGCCTTACTAAGAATTTGATCTCACTAGCGCATCGATGCGCTGTAGCCGACTTTTCACTGTTTTACAGGTACTACCATGGCTTTTTTTCCTCAGAACTCTCTTCCATGATGCCACAGAGAGCCAAGCCGACCCGAACAACGCGCCAAGCGTTGGCGGCACATCAATATTCTGTCAAAACTGGAAACTTTCCGGACTGGCCGTTTTGATTGTAGCTTTATCCCTATCCTATAGGACCTCCAGACTTTGGAACTCACTTCCGCCTGATGTTTTCCCATATGTTCCTAATCTTTAGACCTTAAAATTTCGTATCAACAAGCTCTCTCTCTAATCTCTCTCTGACTCTCTCTTTTCTATGTCTCTTTTTTTACCTCTCTCCTATGTATCTCTAATCTATCTAATGCATCCGCAAATTATTAGTCTTGACTGACTATTTGAAGTATAAAAATATATCTTTAAAAACTTTTCTATAAACATTTTTTTAAATAACAAATATACTTTAGGAAAGATAAGAAAGTTTAAGATAATATGGTACTATTTATTAGTTTATTCAAAAAAATTTTTAGAATGATGCCAAAGTCATTAAGTTTTGATTTAGAAAAACTGGAAAATATTTTGAATGAATTATTTCCTCGTGAAGACTTCGACTTCTTTTCAAATTTAGAACTTAATTGCGAAGTTTTGAGAAAAATTTGCACATTATTGTTCCATAAAAGAAATAAAAAGTGCATAAAAATTTGAAGATGAATTTAAAATTACGAGAAATTGTTTCAAATTTAAGATGTAATAGCTCGGAATGTTCAGAGTCATCAAACCAAGATAAAGTGCTACTTGGCGACGACAAAATGGCGACAAATACAAATAACGCGGAAGACTTGCCTAATAATGTACTTGATGAAAAAGAATAAGTAGATTATGTGTCAATACAAAGTGTATCATTGACCAGAAGAGTGCCTGACTCAATAGTTAAATTGTATAATCAAATTCCTATTTCTCACATATTACCAGAAGGCACTCACAATAACCCTTCCCCATTGAGATAAAAACTTGCCTTTAACAATTGTTACGTAAAGGAAAGATGTTTATATATGTCAAAGGAAGAGTTTGGCGATATTTGCAAAAACAACAATTTATGCGATTATTATATTGTCTTAAAACGAAAATTTGAAACTGTAAACAACGTATGTGTCTTAAATTTCAAAAAACTTAGAAAAATTTTGCACATACAATATACACAATATATGCTTATTGTTCTCACCGAAATTGCAAAACATTTAAAATTGTCTTAACAAAGTATGCCCAACACATTAAAGGTGACGTTTTCAGTTCTTCGTTTAATTTTTGTCACATAAATGAAAAAAAGACGACCTATATTAAGCAAATGAAAAGGAAAATTTTGGGTGCTAAAATAGCAACTTCTACGCCTTTCAAACAAAGGCAAAATGATATACTGGAAACACCCAAAAGCCATATTAAAGTTGGCAATTTAAGGAACATAAAATCTATTCCCCTTTACCGTAAAATTAAATTAAAAAAATGGCCGAATTCGATAGACATAAAGATGAGATCATAGATTTAATATTAATGGATAGGGAAAACAAATACATTTATAGAGTATTTGAACCTTTAACTGCGAGGAACAATTGCAAATTTTGCAAAGTTGTGGTCCATCGGTTCTCCACCTTGATGCTACCGGCCAAGTGGTTCATTTACCACCACAGTCTGTCGAAAAAAAGAGTCTTATATTACGCCGGAGTAATTCAATTGAAAGAAAAAGAAATGGTTTTTCCAGTAATGGAATTAATAACCGTGAATCATGACGCATTTTCTATTGGTAGTTGGTTATAGAGTTATAGAGTTATTGCATAAAATCTAAAGTTAAATGGCCCTCTTTTTCAGTTGTTGTAAGTGATTTTAGTTTCGCCATTATTAATACTGTAAATTATCAGTATAATAGATATGAGGACATCAGTTGTTATTTAAATGTGATTTACGACAATCTTATTAGCGGGAAACTTCAAACACATCCCCAAGTAAAAATAAAAATCTGTGTTTGTCATTCAATCTAGTGATTAATTATTAGGTAGTTGAAATTATTAATCTCCCTTTTTTTAAATATTTTAAGATTTGCGATTTTCTTGGTGTATGATTAAGCGAGAATAGCTTCTCTAAATTTATCAATTCTTTCTTTTTTTTGTTGTTTCTTTTTCGCGTTTTTTATCAGTAAAAGTACGGTTGCTCGAATACCTGGTGTGAAGAGTTCAGTCGTATACGGGCGCGCGCCGTGAAATCATTGTCTACTCATCTGTCGGTTTGAACCCAGATTTCTCATCCAAAAAAGGGCGGAATGTGGCCACAGAAAAGAGAACAGCAAACTGGGTAAGTAACCAGATCTTACTGAGCTCGCACATTCCAAGAAATCTCGGGAAAAACATTCTCTCAATTTCTTTGAAATTTTCTCCACTCATCTCACTCAAATACGCTACATTTTTGGTCCTTCGAGCCGGATCATCCCGTTATTCTCATTTATTCTCGCACTCGCATCTCGCAAATCTTAATTTTCTAAGATACAATTGTCCGTATTTAAAATTATCTAGGTATAAAATTAAATATCAATATCAAAACTCAACTTAAAAGCTATCGTTCGGAACTCGCCATTTTTAGACCCTTTTTTTAGGCACTCGCGCGCCTCGAGCCAGTTCGCAGGTGTTTGTTTACTTTAATAGTTTTTTGCGGCATTTCGGTGTTCAGCTGGGATTTGTTTTGATGTGTATAGTGGATTTTTTCCCACATTAAAAATACTTACAGTATATCGGCTGTTTGTTTACCACCGGATCGTCCCACATTAGCGCTTGCAATTTATCGTTCATAACTCAAAAGAAAAACTCTATAAACATGATTAAGCGAATGTAAAGATTATACTCTTTTGCGGGCACCGCGTCAGATGCCGTCATAGCTTCAGATAAAGCAAACATCCAAATCGAATTCAAAATATGATGTGACCAGTTGGAAGAGATTTATTCGGAGTTTAAAAAACATCATTCCTCTCTAATTTCGTTAGTCTCACTCACTGAAGCTGATAAATATTTTTTTATTAAGGGGATATATTCCAAATTATTTGTAACACAGATAAAGGAAGAAACCTCCGAAAATCACGCGCTAAAATTACCAAAAATAAATCTCCCGACATTTGATGGAGATTATTCAGAATGGTCCGCATTTTTTTATTTATTTTCTTCTCTAGTGGACTTAAATGATTCTATTCCAAAGGTTCAAAAGTTTCAGTACTTAATTTTATCACTTTCAAAAGAACCCCTTTCTTTAATAAAATCTTTAAAGGTGACTGCTGATCAGCATAGAATTGAATTTGATACACTCAAGGAACGCTATCAAAATCCTCGTTTGCTCACTGATCATTATTGGCATCGCATATTGGACTTGCCAAAATTGAAATCTGAAGATCCAAGTGCAATCGGGCGTTTGTTGGATATATTACATGAGAATTTAGAGGCTTTGCGTAATCATAGTTTACCGGTAGATTCATGGGACTTTGTTTTATTTCATTTAGTGATGTCTAAATTGGACTCGGAAACAATAAAACGATTTGAGCTTGCTTACAGTTCTAATGAGATACCGTCCTTTGTTTTATTGCGAGAGTTTCTTCAGAAACAGTGCATAGCCTTAAAATCATTCGCTTTAACATGTCCTCAATCTCATAAATCGGTTGCGTTTGGTCCCAAACCAAAACCAAATCGGAACATACCATGTCGGGAAAGGCAAAGTTCATCCTTTGTTGTTAGGACAGACGAAAACAACCAGTCTAGATCCTTTTGTTCATTTTGCTCGTCCAATAGTCATACAATCTATAAATGTGCCTCCTTTTTAGAAAAATCGCCTCAAGAACGCTACAATCTTGCCAATCAAAAGGGTCTCTGCATAAATTGCCTTTGCAATAATCATGCAGTCCGTAATTGTAGCTCGGCATCAGTCTGTCGGGTGTGTAAAGACCCTCATCATACCTTGCTTCATTTTCGATCGTCACATGTTAGTTCTCGGCCCTCAGCGATCAAAGCTGATACGCCCCGCGATGTCGACCCACGTCCGGTACCTTCGCAAGCAACTTCTCTCACTAGTACGTCAGTCTCTTCATCAGGTACTATTCTCGCCACAGCTCTCGTCAAAATCGCTGATGCTTATGGCGGTTATAAACAAGTTAGGGCTCTTTTGGATCCTGGAAGCCAGTGCAGTTTCATTACTGAAAAATGTGCTAACAAACTTGGTTTACGACGCTATAAAATCCAACTAACAGTTGTAGGAATTGTTCGACAAACTTTTCCTTCAACAAAAGAAATTTGCAGTACGCTCCATCCATGTGATGTCCAGACTCACTCACTTCCTATTGAGGCAGCAATTTTACCCACTATATGTGCTTTTCTCAATATAAATAACTATGAATCGTCTCTAGAGAATAATCTAAAAAGATTGTGGGAAATTGAAAAACTACCTCAAACCGAACATAAGTCACCTGATGATGTCTTGTGTGAAAATCATTTCCTAGAATCATTCAGTCGCGATGAAACCGGAAGATTTTCAGTTTCCCTGCCATTTAAAGAACCAAATCCAGTCTTTTCGGGTTCTCGCTCCATTGCTTTACGTCGTTTTCTTTCCATGGAAAGACAGTTGAGCAAATCTGAATATTGCGAAGCCTACGTAGACACAATAAATGACTATTTGGCAAATGGCCACATGGAAAAGGTCCTAGCACCCTCCTCAGATTGTGGAAATTTCTTTTACATCCCTCATCACTTTGTTTTGAAACCTGACAGTACCACCACATAGGTACGAGTGGTTTTTGATGCGTCGTGTCGAGACGTGAATGGAAATTCCTTAAATAAAGCTTTGTTTGCTGGTCCAAAGCTTCAAAAGGACATTGCCGTTATTCTGCTCAATTTTCGACTCCATAGGTATGTCCTCACTGCGGACATCAAACAGATGTATCGTCAGATATTCATAAATTCACAGGATCAAGACTATCAGCGCATACTATGGAGGATTTCTCCATATGGCCCTATTGAAGATTTTGCCCTCAAAACTGTTACCTTCGGAGTATCATCGTCACCATATTTGGCTCTTCGCACTATACTTCAACTTTCAATTGAAGGTCGTTCAAAATTTCCATTGGCCGCTCAAGCTCTCGATTCTGACATATTTGTTGATGACGGGTAACAGGTGCTTCTTCACTTCAAGAAGCAAAACGCTTACAAATTGAGCTCATCGAATTATGTGCTTCAGCAGGTTTTATTTTACGAAAATGGGCGAGCAACAGTCAGCAGCTCATCTCGCATCTTGACCAAGGACATTGTCAAGATGTGCATTATAATTTTGATTTTGAAAAGGATGCGGTCATAAAAATCCTTGGATTGCAGTGGTCTCCTTCCCAAGATATATTTTCGTACAAAGTGGCTCCTCTGGATAGAACCTGCAGTAAGCGAACTATTCTCTCGGAATTGGCTCGCATTTTTGATCCTTTGGGATTTCTCGCTCCACTAACTTTGTTTGCTAAACGATTAATTCAGTATTTGTGGACATTAGGATTGACGTGGGATGAAACTCCTCCAATTGAGGTTATTGATGTTTGGAATCAATATAAAGCCGAGCTTCATCATCTTGTCGAATTAAAGATTCCTAGACACATGGTTGAAAACAGCGTGGTAGATCATGAATTGCATGCCTTTTGTGACGCCTCAGAGAAAGGGTATGCAGCCGTCGTTTATATTCGGGCTTTGCACCATTATTCGACATTTACCATCTCCTTCGTCTGTGCAAAATCAAAGGTTTATCCTTTAAAGCATCTCTCCTTGCCTCGGCTAGAACTTTGTGCAGCGGTTTTGCTGTCTGATATTGTAGGGTTCGTTTTGTCGACATTGACAAACACACTTTCTATAAAAGAAATCTTTGGCTGGACAGATTCCAGAGTAGTCATTTCATGGCTAACCTCATCTCCTCACAGATGGAAAACCTTTGTGGCCAACCGTATTAGCCACGTTCAAGAGGTGGTCGCTCCATCATGTTGGCGCTACGTGCAATCGTCTCAAAATCCTGCAGACTGTGGATCAAGAGGTCTCCTTCCTAGAGATCTTGTGGACCATAAGTCATGGTGGGCGGGTCCTCCTTGGCTTTTGCTTCCTCAGGACGAGTGGCCCACGTATAAGACCTCCTCTCTATCTCTCTCTGATGATTGTCAATCGTCTCTCAAAAGGGAAGAACAAGTCTTCTCTTTCTCGATTTTTGTTTCCTTAGAAGCAGTTGATTCCTTACTTTCTCGGTTCTCGTCTCTCTCCAAGATCCAATGGATTTTTGCTTATGTCCTTAGATTTATTCATAACTTAAAAAATCCCAGTGATCGTTCTAATAGACCTTTCTCAGAACAAGAGCTTAAAACTGCTTTGTTTATTTTGGTGAAGAGGGCTCAACATGACTCCTTTCAGAACGAAATGGCTAGTTTACAGGCTAATCGTCGAATTTCTAAATCTCTGAGAAAATTAACACCCTTTATCGACAAAGAAGGCATTCTTAGAGTAGGGGGTCGTCTTGCCCATTCGGATTTAACATTCTCACAAAAACATCCAGCGTTACTACCTCGCAATCATAGACTTACTTACCTCATTATTGAACAGGCTCACTTAAAGTATTTGCATGTTGGTTTGCAAACTCTCCAATACCTTCTTTTTCAAACGTTTTGGATACTCTCACCTCGACGAGCAATTCGGCAGGTTTTATCGAAATGCATAAAATGTTTTCGAGTCTCTCCCCGCTGCCTTTCTCCATTAATGGCTGATTTGCCTTCGCATCGCATTCACCAAGTTAAACCATTTTAGACAGTCGGCGTTGATTATGCCGGACCGTTTCATATCACCCTTGGTAAGCATAGAGGGGTTAGATCACAAAAGGCTTATTTGTGCTTGTTTGTGTGTTTTGCCACAAAGGCGCTCCATTTAGAATTGGCTACTGATCTTTCCACTGATTGCTTCCTCGCAGCACTTCGAAGATTTATAGCCAGGCGTGGCAAATGTAACCTAATTTTTTCTGATCAAGGAACTAACTTTGTAGGCGCTCGAGCTGAATTTAATCAGTGTATGAAAAATGCTTGCGCTGAAGATAGAATAAAATGGTCACTCAACCCTCCGTCTTCTCCTCATTTTGGGGGGCTTTGGGAGGCTGGGGTCAAATCGGTGAAGTCACACTTACAACGAGTGGTCGGCAATCAAGTATTAACATATGAGGAACTGTATACTGTGCTGGTGCAAGTAGAGGCCATTCTGAATTCTAGACCCCTCTGCCCACTTAGTTCAGACCCGAATGACCTTTCTACTCTCTCTCCTGGACATTTCCTCACCCTTGCTCCACTCTCATGTCTGCCTAAAACTGATCTCAGTGATGTCCCAATCAACAGATTAAATCGTTGGCAACTTCTACGGAGAATCCATCAAGATTTTTGGAAAAGGTGGCACGTAGAGTACCTTCACACTTTGAACCAACGTACCAAATGGACTGATAATGCGGATAACATAAAGGTTGGCGCTCTCGTTTTGATTAAATGTGAAATGAATCCGCCTTTAAAATGGCCGATTGCTCGAATAACAGCCTGTCATCCGGGAGCTGATGGTATTTGTCGTGTTGTAACCGTGCGAACTGCTCGAGGGATTCTGCGCAGACCTGTGGCGAAAGTCTGCCCATTACCTCTCGAATAGATAGTTGAATACATAGATTGCTACATAGGTATCTATTTTTAATGCTAAGTTGAATTTCTTTTAATTTTCTAGGTTAGTACTCTTTAAAAAATATTCATTTTGGTGGGCGGTATGTTCATTATTGGGGAATCTAGTGATTAATTATTAGGTAGTTGAAATTATTAATCTCCCTTTTTTTAAATATTTTAAGATTTGCGATTTTCTTGGTGTATGATTAAGCGAGAATAGCGTCTCTAAATTTATCAATTCTTTCTTTTTTTTGCTGTTTCTTTTTCGCGTTATTTATCAGTAAGAGTACGGTTGCTCGAATACCTGGTGTGAAGAGTTCAGTCGTATACGGGCGCGCGCCGTGAAATCATTGTCTACTCATCTGTCGGCTTGAACCCAGATTTCTCATCCAAAAAAGGGCGGAATGTGGCCACAGAAAAGAGAACAGCGAACTGGGTAAGTAACCAGATCTTACTGAGCTCGCACATTCCACTAAATCTCGGGAAAAACATTCTCTCAATTTCTTTGAAATTTTCTCCACTCATCTCTCACTCAAATACGCTACAATGGCGGTTTCAATAAACTCTATAGAATCGGTTGAAAAGTGGTGGAGGATTAGAGAGGAGAGGATTTTTTGACTTTGGACAGTCGGCAATGGATATCAAATTTTTTAATAGATGTGGTGCTTTCATTATTTGGTAAGAATAAAGAATATATACATTACGTAGACACCCACACAGCTGTATGTCTAATTGATACTGGACCAAAAAAAGTACCATTAAAAAAATTATTTATAGCAGGCATAAATAATAACCACTGGTGTCTAGCCTATATAAACGCAGAAGACAAAATTTTTTCCTTCATTAATCCATAAGGTAGCACACATTTGGAAGTTTTAAAATATTATAAAATAATTTCTGCTGCACTTCAGTTGGAGGATAACTATGATACTAAAGTTTATCAACATCCAACCCAATCGGACAAGTACAACTGTGGAATATACATACTAGCATTTGCCGAGAAAATAATAAATAATAATTTCAATTTCTTTTGGATTCCTAAGCCAGATTGCTATAGATTATTTCTGAAAAAATATATTCTACAGCAATCTGATGATATGTCGTCTAGGTGTATTGTATGTGGTCAATTTGAGTTAAATACCACTGCGGAGTGGATAATGTGCGATCTTTGCAAAAGATGGTGCATGGTTTAGTGTCTCACTGGCCAGTACAAATTAACCCAAAAACCATCTGCAATTAAAACATATCATTGTCCCCCTTGCATGGAATTTTTAAGGATTTAAAAATAAAACCCGTTGGAGATACAGGTTAGGTCAAATAGGGAAAAGTTGCACCCTTTGGGGCTTATTTACATGCCGTTGAGAAACTTGAGAAATATTTATGGGTTGCTGAGATATTTGAAAAAATGAAATTTTGTAAAATCGTTTTCATTTGTTTCTGACTTTATTTTAAGAGATATTAAAAAAATAACAATTTTTGGTTGGCACTTTTAAAGCTCTACGTGATGGCGTTTGTACATTTTATGTCTGACGTTTCGTTTTTGGGAAACATCATCTACTTTATTTTTTTTATATGGATCGAAGAAAAAGTGCACGGTGTATCTGATGGCATTTTTCATTATGAATTCAGCGGTGTATATATTTTTCATTTTTTATTATTTTAGCAATTGCATCAAGGTAGGTGCTGGAAAACAATGCTTTGGCGTTAATACCTGTCACTTATTACTTAAGACTGATAATACCTGTCACATATTAGTTATTACTAATTTTAAAATAAATGTTTCAGTTGTTTTTCGTTATTACTCTTCTTATCGTTTGTTATTGTTGTTTATTATTATTTTTATTTTTGTGTATTGTTATTCTTGAGAATGTTGAGTATGCTGGGAGGTCATTTTAGCGATGAAGAAAAATATGATATGCTATCATCCTATATTTTGTGAAACAAAAATTCTGTAAATGCCGAAACCACGTTCCATAATGAATTTCCAGTAAGAAAGTAACCATTAGCAAAGCAGTATATTTTCCTAGAATTGCCTCGCTCTTTATTTCATAGCGTATCAAATTTTTCTTCATAACTAAAATGGTCCCCCACATATTCAACGATAACAGTACACACAATGCAATAATAAAAATAAACGACAATAATGAGCAATAAGAACAGTAACAATGACGAACAACTAAAACCCTTAGTAATAACGGAAATGTGATGACGCGTTATTTTCCAGCACCTACTTTGATGCAATTGCCAAAAATAATAAAAAAGGAAAAAAAAACATATTTTTTAAATGGAGGATTTATGATACGCTTGAAACGGTCTCAAAATCTCAGGGGCGCCAGAAATAATTCGTGGGTTCAGGAACTGATACAAGTTCGAAGAGGCAGATGAGTTTTTATTTCCACAAAGAAGTATTGAGTTCGAGGAATTATCAAATTTAGACAAGATAGCTTCTTGCAATTTAACCGTTAGCATTTACAAACATCTAAAAGTGTTAGATAGTTAGATAGTATCCTTCGAGGTTTACCAAGATTTGCGAAATAATCAAGGGTTAGGCGATTCAAGATAGCCTTAGTTGTAGCTTTCTTTAGTGGGTAGAGAGCCACATATTTGGTAAACACATTTAAAACCACTAATAAATAAGTCGTTCCTCCTCTACTCCGCACCAATGGACCATACAAATCCAGGGCCACTAGATCATTTTTATCAGTTGGTACTATTGGGTGTAACTCTGGCTTCGGCAACACAGTCGACTTCGCTTTCTGACAAATGTCACAACTACGAATAACCCTCTTAATGTCTTTCTTCATATTGGTCCACCAGACTTCTCGCTTAAACCTTGACCACGTTTTAAAAACACCAAAGTGCCCTATAGCCTGATGGTAGGCTCCACAAAACTCAGGAATATAGGATTTTGGTATACATAACCTATACCTTTCCTCGCGAGAATGAACCAGGTACAAAAGTCCCTTAATTACTACAAACTTTCTTTGCAAAGAAAGATCAGAAGGAAGTTCCCTGATAATCGAACTGAATTTTGGGTCAGAAGCAATTTTTTTTAAAGATTTCATAAACTTTTCAGGCAACGATATGTGTAACACTTCAAAAGATCTACTTATTGGTGTTGGCAGCCTAGGACAGGAATAACGGCTCAAAGCATCCGCAATAACATTGTTAGGTCCTGGAATATACTTGATGTCGAAATCAAATTTCTGTAAACGCAATGCCCACCTAGAAATCCTCGGAGACAACAACCTACAGGAATTTAGGTATGTAAGCGCACGATTATCGGTGTACACATAAAAATTACTTCCCAACAGGTAGATTCTCCATTGGTTCAACGCCCAAAAAGCACCAAGCACCTCTTTTTCATTGCTACTGTATCTAGTCTCACGAGACAACAACAAACGACTCGCCCAGGCAATAATGTGCTTTTCCCCATCAAGGAGATGGAACAACTCCGCGCCCAGGCCCACATCGCTTGCATCCACGCTGACATGGAAAGGTTTACTGAAATCAGGGTGATATAATAGCGTGGATTTACTCAGCTCTTCCTTCAGGCGCAAAAACGCCTCCTGCTGCACTGGACCCCAATTCCATTTCACCCCTTTGCGTAGCAGCACAGACAGCGGCTCAGCGAACCTCGGACAAAAAGCCCTGTCAAAATTACAAAGCCCCAGAAACTTTTGGACTTTCTTGGCATTAGTGGGAGCTCTGTAGTCAAGGACAGCCTGTATACGAGCTTCATCAGCCCGAACACCCTGTTCGTTGATAACATAACCAAAAACGAGACTTCTGTACGGAAAAACTTACATTTTTTCAGCTTCAACTTAAATCCCACTGCATTCAATCGGTTAAAGAACCTTTGCAGGTGACTTAGATGTTCTTCAAAAGAATTTGACAATATCAGGAGATCATCAATATAGGCCACAAGAAACGCGCGAAACTCCACCCCAAAAATAGCATCAATGCACCTTGTAAAAGACGATACTGCATTCCGGATTCCAAATGGCATACGACAGAACTAGTAAGTACGTGTACCCACCATAAAACCTGTACACTTTTTGCACTCTTCTTTCAGCGGTATCTGCCAATACCCCATGGTGAGTGAAATAATCTCCTCAATGGGCCTAGGAAGCTCAAAATCCTTTATTACCGAATTTAAATGTCGCGCATCAAGGCAAATACGAACGGTATTGTCTTTTTTGACGACAGCACTTAGCGGAGAAATATACGGAGTCGAAGCGCGCTCAATAACACCCCACTTGTCCATATCTTCTATAGTTTTATAGACAACTTCTCTGTGTGAGTCTGGGATAGGGTAAGGACGTACAAAAAATTCTGATTCATCTTTTAATTCAATTTCATGTTGATAAATTGATATAAGACCCGGGATATCTGAGAAAACCTTTTCATTTTGAATTAGGAAACATTTTAATTGTTCTTTTTCAGTGGCGGTAATATCACACTTCGATATCGTCATTTCTAGCTCAAGATTAAAGTTTTTATTTTCGACGTAAACTGCAGAAATAGATTTATCCTTTCCAGGTAATATTTTTATAGCAAACGAACTTTGAGCATCGGTAAAATGTGAAAAAGGCTGCTCAGGTATGACTATAGCTTGGCCTTGGTATTTCAATTTAATATTTTTTTGTTCAAAATTTATTTTAGCAAAACAGGGTCGCACAAAATCTACGCCAATTATTACCAGGTAGGACAATCCAGGTATGACAAGAAATTCATGAATTATGGGAAAATTATCAAGTTTAAAATTTATCAAAACTTGTTTTTCAACTTTTTTAACTCTACCTTCAAATGCCCCAGTAACTAATTTACTATTATCACAGGCGATTTAATTTCACTTGTTTCATGTTCTAGGTCACATTCATCATCCTACGGACTGTGGAACGTGGCCCTTTTATCACGCTTTCCGAGAATGGGCCTAGTTCTGGAAAGATACTTCGTTTTCCGGAACATCAGTGACATCCTCAATTTTGTTTTCTAAATTCAAACTAGACACATTTCTCGGAGAAGTAAATGAAACCCTTTTCTTTGAATTATCTGTATATCTATTTTGAACTATCATTTTTAGGTACTCTAAAACCATCATTTCTTGGACCAGTAAAACTTTTTTCTTTGACAAAACCTTCATAATTTAATCCAGAAACATAATAGTCAGCTTGCCTCAGCTTTTCCAATGCTTCATTTAAAGTACTAGCCCCGATAAGCGTAGAGGCAATATTTGGTGGAAAATGCCGGGCAATGGTGGCTATCAATAGTTTTGTAGACAATGGTGGACATAAATGACGTGCCAAACAAACAAAAATTAAAATGTTTCACAAAAGTACCATCAGTGTACCTGCCTGTATCTAACCTCAGACATACCTGTAGCTGAGTCATATCACCCCAAAATTGTTCCGTAAAAGCTGTTTTAAACTGATCATAACCAACAAAAGTATAACTGTGAGCATCAAACCAAATCTTTGCATCACCCTCAAAGGCACTTCCGATTAAGCACCGAAAATCTGTGAAAGGTATTAACCAAACATTAACAATATTTTCTAAATGTTGTAAAAAATCCAGAGGATGTAAGGTGTTGTCGTTTTTGAATCTCGGCAATTCTTTGATTGTGAATTCTGGTTTTACTTATAATGGCACACGATTATTAGGTAAAAAACTATTTGCGAATGTATAATTACTATTTTTAACCCCTCACATGACTTCGTTTATAATTTGTGATATATTTGCAGGTGACAATAAAAACATTTGTTGGTTCAACTGTTCCGAAAGCTTTGGACCAGAATGCATCGCTGTGCCCAGAACTGGAATGCCATTCTGTACGTCTGATGCTACGCCACTGACTTGGATGTTAATATCGCTTACAGGAGGCCTTAGCGAGCTTCCCTGAACTCCAGATACCACTGATGGTTGCGCCGCAGATGAAACACTTAATAAAGGAACATTCCTATCTTGTGCCATATCCGCGCTTAGTAATGAACTTTCGTTTTGCTGTTGTTGTTCCTCGTGTCCCCCTTGAATAATATTGAAAGCTATACATGCCCAATTTGGCATCACGTAATCTTGATAATGGGGTGGCAAAACTATTCTTCGCCCACTCCTAGTTCTTCCTTGTGGTGTATCCTCCATTTCTCCTAGCTAATCAGCCCCTTGCTTGGGTCGACAAGATGAAACGGTCTCAAAATCTCAGGGGCGCCAGAAATAATTCGTGGGTTCGGGAACTGATACAAGTTCGAAGAGGCAGATGACTTTTTATTTCGACAAAGAAGTATTGAGTTCGAGGAATTATCAAATTTAGACAAGATGGCTGCAATAAAGTTTATATAACATTAATCAACAATTGTTAGTTTCTTACCTAGCACTAGACCGGTATTCCAACGTACATTCTATCAGAAAATATAGTTTTCAACCAAATTCACGCCAAAGAGTTGCCAGATGCGTATCTGCAAGCAGCTAAATTACGACAGTAATTCGTTTTACTTTTCACCTTTCCTCAAATTTAACAAGTATAAAAAACTCAACTTGGATTTTTTATGCTTTCTGGAATTTGAATTTATTTATGAAGTAGGTGACAGCGCCATCTTTCAGCAAGGTGACAAACATAGCTACTGGCCTCTGAAGGGAACACTGGTTAATACTGTTCATACTTGGAACTTATACCTTTCACCCAAAGGGGGTGCTGGTCGCACAAAATACACGAACAACTGTACTGTAATAATAAATTATTAATAATCATAATGTACCGAAAAATGGTAGGTATTAAAAGGTTTGCCTCACGCTGTTGAATTCGTAATGAAAAATGCCATCAAATACAGGGTGTGCCTACTTTTTTCCAGTCCATATTAAAAAAAAATAAAGTTGATGATGATTTCTCAAAAAAATAAAATAAAACCGATTCTGACAAATTTCAGATTTTTCCAAAAATCTCAGCAACAAATGACAATTTTTCAAGTTTCTCGATGGCATGTATATAACCCCTGAAGGGTCCAACTTTTTCTCTATTTGACCTAACCTGTATCTCTAAAGGGTACCGAGATGCCCGTGCAGACGATCCTTATCTTGGACATTTCTATTTCTAAATTTTAGAATATTTTTTATGATTCCTACATTTTATAAGAAATTCGATTTATTTGTATACGTTCCTCTACACTAAAAATAGTATATTTTTGATTCATTCATAATTTTCATATCTTTTCTCCACAAATGATTCAATTTTATATATTTTAAATAATTGTTAAGTATTTTTTATTTTGTTTAATTACGTATAATTTATTATATATATATTATGTATCGTATTTTTCAATACCAATGATTTAATTTTATTTTTTGTATATTTTATAATTATTGTTAAGTATTGTTTTTTATTATGTTTAATTGCTTATAATTTAAGAAAATTGATTTACTATCATACTTTTCCAGACAAATGATTTAATTTTATTTTTGATTTACTTAGTTTAAATAATTGTTAAGTACTATTTCTTTTATCGTTTAGATCGAAGTTTTGTTTTATCTATGTGTTCATTTTCTAAGAACAAATGGTTTATTTTTTATTTGCATAAATAGATTTTTTTCATTCTTATTTCAATGTGTTTTATTTTGTGTTCTAAAGATCCAAATATATATACAAACTTGTGGGGTGCTATAAGGATTAACGGTTAGGGATAGTTCTTCTCCAGACTTGCGAGAAAAACACGATAGCAGGCCCCACAAGATTGCTGAACCCGTAGTTGAGTATATTAAACGACATATAGAATCTTTTCCAGCCGAACAGTCGCATTATTCTAGATACAAAAATCCATACAAGCTATTTTTGTCACCTATATTGAATATTTCGAAAATGTATAGATTGTACCTTGAGAAATGCGACAAAGAAGAAAAAACGCTGAAATTTTACATTAAAAAAAGCACTTATTCTAAAATTTTATCCACTTGTTTTAATTACTCATTTGGCTTACCAAGAAGTGATACTTGCAGTACATGTGATGCGGATACTGCTGATGATGAACATAAAGAAAACTATGAAGCTGCATTTCAACTTCAACGGCTTGACAGGAAGGCTTCTGAAGATCCAAATGTACTGTACTTAACTCTTGATTTACAACAAACCATGCCATTACCAAAACTTACAACTTCAAAGGCGTTTTACCTCAGGCAAATGTGGTTTTACAATCTAATCTTTTACAATCTAATCTTTTACAATCTAATCTTTTACAATCTAATCTTTTACACTCTAATCTTTTACAATACAATCTTTTACAATCTAATTTTTAAAAAATTTCGGGAAATAAAAACAAAATTATCACAATAAAATTTTTTGGGGTAAACAAATTGTTTCAATAAAATTGTGTGGTCAAAAGGATGTTAACGAGGGAGTAAGTTGACACATTTGACAGGAAAATTAAATTACTGGAACATCAAGAAATAATTTTGTAGACCTAAAAGTTAAACGGTGCTAAGAGGTAATAAGCAGAAGAAAATTTTAGGAAAAGTAGGATAGGTGTAAAGGTTTTAAGGTGACGAAAAATTCCATCGAGAAACTAGAAGCCGGTAGAAACAATTTTGGGAACTAATACAATATTATAAAAAATGAAAAGAAAATGTCAAACGAACAAGAAAACATAGTAGGGGCAAGAGCAAACAGAAATGAAGTGGAAATTAGAAGGGAAGTAGTTGTCAAAATTAATAATGGGGATAGAAACTGTACCGACATATGACGGACGGGATAAGATAGATGAATTTTTAAATATAATCGAAGAAACAGCTTTATTAGCCGGTTGGTCCGACGGACGAAAAGTAGCTATAATCAGGTTAAAGTTAAGGGGAAGTGTGAAACAACTGATTGAAGCTGAACCAGACCTCCAAAAGACAGCGGACTGGATTAATTTAAAAAATACCTTGCAAAAACAATTTGAATGCAGGCATATACCGGGAACAGCAATTAAAATGTTTATAGAAGCTAGGCAAAGGTACGGCGAAAACTGTAGGCAATTTTTAACGCGTCTAAAGATCTTAGGAAATAGGACCGTGACTTTCGTGAATGATCAGGCAAAGAATCGTGTCTTAAAAGAGAAACTAGAGATGGACATTACAACTCAATTCGTGTTAGGACTTTTGATGCCAATTAAGCAGCGAGTATTATCATTAGTACCAAAAAAAATTGGCAGAAGCCTTGGATTACGCAGAGAGAGAAGAATCGATCGAAAGAATGGTAAAACCGCCGCAATACGGTCGAGAATGTCGCGGAATAAGCACGAGAGTACCGAGAACGCCTCTAACGAAACGCAATATATTCGTCAATAACTGTCGTCAAGGTGGACATCTAGCACGACAGTGCCCAAAAATTAATAAGAAAGAGACACCGCCACAAAACTCCTTTAAAAGCTTTAATTGCCGAAAAATTGGAGAGAAATCAGAATAATCGGTGGAAGCCTTCGCCGGGTAGTAATCGAATTTGCTACAATTGTAGGAAAAAGGGGCATTTGGCTAAGGAATGTACCGAATACCGACCAATAAATCGCCGCGAAAATTACGCTAATTTAAACCCGCAAACAGTCCCTTCCAGACCCCGAAGTGCGACTGCCACGCAGGGAACTCAGTGTTAAGAAAGTGTTTTAAGAAAGGAATCCACCCGCGAAATGTTGCAAGAATGACGGTGTGCAATAAATCTTGTAGGGTTCTGATAGATTCTGGAGCAGTGGTATCCTTAGTGAAACCAGAGTTTGCCGAGGGATTAATAATTTTAGAAAATAATATACAATTAATTAATATACAGGGAAATAACATAGCGAGTAATATTAAGTTGCCAAACGGAAAAAGCATGGTACACACGGCTACTGTGTTCGAAAATGATGATATCGCGTTTAACGCGGATATATTGTTGGGTTTAGATTTTCTACATAAATTTGGAGTAAAAATAGATTGGGGAAATGGGATTATTTATATGTTAGAAGAAATTGACTTAATAGAGGAAAATAATGACGGCAACGTAGACAGTGTCATTAAAAGAAGGGTATATGTAAATTCCAGTGGAAATATGATGAATAGTGAAGTATATATAAGTGATGTAGCTAAAGACGAACCAAAAAGTAGTAGACTGCGTGATTTGAGTGATATTCTATTTGAGGAAGTTACGAAATTAAGGAATGAGGTTAGAAAGTTGGGCATGGAGTTAACTAGCATATCAAAAACCGCCAATAATTCTTGGTCTGGATCAGAGACCAAGGATTGCAGTGTTCAAACGACTGATCCTCGTATTGAACATTGCAAGGATAACAACAGCCAGGTGAAGGGACAGGTAAAATTAACAACATTCAGGGAACCTGCAGATTCCCAGAAAGTAGAAAAGAGAAGTATAAAGAAGAACGAGAAGAATGAGATAGGTAAAATTGAAGAAATTGAGGAAAATTATTCTCAACTGTCAAGGTAGATTCTTATATTGAAATCTAGTTTCATTTTATTGGAACTAACTTGTCAATTTTACTCATTTTTATTCTTAATAAACTTGTTAAACTATACCCTGTGTTTCTGTTACATCCTTAGATTCACACTAAAATAAAAACTTGTAGACCACCCTGTATAATACCGCTCGCCAATTAACATCTAACAGGGTAGGATCACTACAAACCCTATTGTCGATAATATATCAAAATTAGAATCGGATAAGCTTCAACTAAGTATAGTATCCGAATGTTTTTAAAACAAGAAGAAAAGGAATTCAGAGATGCAAATATATTAGATCCCATCTTTAATGAAGTACATCTGAGTAGGGAAGAACAAGTTCAGGGAACTGAATTTATCGATGATATGAGTTCTTTAAGTGACTCTGCAAATATAATGGTAGATTTGGCGCATTATCGGTCTATAGAAGGTTTTTTTTAGTAAACCATGTTTTAAAATCAATTGGAAAACTAGATCCCATCATCTGGTGGAAAGGCACATGTTTTGGATCCAAACTTAGTAAGCTAGCAGTTAATATACTAAGTATGCCTGCATCGAGTGCAGCTACTGAGAGACGCTTCAGTACTTATAGATTTATACATTCAGCAAAAAGAAACCGACTTACGGTTGAACAGGCTGGTAAAGTGACTTTTATTGCACATAATTTAAAATTGTTGGTAAATTCGAATGATGTTAAGTCCTGAAATCCTTGTGCTCCATCTCCATGTTTGGACATCATAGAAGAGGAAGATTCCGGAAGTGAAAATACTCAAACTGATATCAGTGATATCGAATAAGTTAGCCAAAATAAATATATCACCCCTCGTATCACCCCAGATTTCACATTACATTACCTTTATCCCACTTAAAATATTTCACTTTATTCTCAGAAAATTCTCAAAATCGAGAATTTTCTCGAGAATATTCTCAATGCACTCCTGTGCATGTAGCCGACCTGCTTTCAAAACTTAGCCGCCATTGAAACATAGTGATCCAAAACAAGCCTGAACACCAAACTACAAAAATCAGTTTGGGCTGCGCAAGCAGTTAGGCTTCTTCAAATGTAAACATGGTAAATTTTCCTGAAATATATTTTCATGGAATTTCATGCTGTTGTGTTTAATATTGACTGCTTGGAAAACACTTGTTACACCACATTATTTGATTTAGGTAAGTAGCTACATATCTGATGAAAATAAATGTTTCTGTTTACCAAAATAATGTTTCACAATATAAAATAGATAAAATTGCATTTACAGTAAGGAACATCTGTCTCAAGTATGGAATGGTTTAATAAGAGATATAAAAAAAGGTCCCAGCCAAGTTCTCCAAAATTAAACTCACTTATAGAGCTGCAAAAAGTCGGACTCTAATAACTTATTTACCAAGAAACGTTTTAACTATCGGCTTGGTTAGAAATGATTTTCCTTAAGTTGGTAATACATTAACAATCACCCTTAATTCCTTGAGAGAAATTTGTTTTTGGTTGTAACAAATGTTGAGAACTAATCAAGTTATCGTATTCATTGTGTCGAGGTATTGCACAAATATTGTTTCCTCGCTTAGAAAATACCCACAAAGGTATTGCCATCTTGGAAACAACGGACAATATGTTCATCTGGTACTTGGACGAACTCGCTCATATATTTTCATAAAATACTCAAAAGCACCCTTCCTTGTTAGCCCTGATGATTGTCAATGGGGTTGATTACCACAATATTGGCTCCAATCCCTGGATTCTCATCGTGAATTGGGAAGGAGATGACATGCAGAACCTTTCCATAAGAATATTGTGTCCTTTTGTAACACACAAGTTCTTGTATTGCTGGCACAACTTGAAGAAAAGGTCGATGAAATTTCTTGGGGGTGTTTACTGTTTAGTCTCCAACAGTGCAGCTACTGAAAGAAAGAAATAAAGTAAATTGACATATTGGTTAAACCCATATTTTTAATAGAGAAATCATAGTTTAAATTAGATTTTGTGTTGTAGTGATGTGACCATAGTAAATCTTAGAATAAAATCAAAATTATCAAACAGAAAGTTACAGAGATTTTTTTTATAATTATTACATAAATGTCTCAGTAAAATTCATTGATTTCTTTAACTTGCTTCGTTTTAGTCCGGGAGGCAGCGACACTTTTGATGTAGTTATTCCTACAAAGCTGATTTTTTCTCATTTTGTAGCTTTGATATGGGTAGTAAACGAAACGACAGTCTACCGCGCCAATATGGGGACAAACATTAATAATAATTTTTGAAACCTGTAAAAAATAGGACGGTAATGACTTATTCCTACAAGTATAAAACTTTTTTAGAGTGGTCAATGATGCCTAAAAATGCAATATAATGATAGTCTACCGCACCTGAAGGGAGGCCATCATAGGTCTACCACCCACGCAAGGTGTTCAGAAATTAACTTTTTTTACTTATTTCTACAAGGGTGGAATTTTTTCTCAAATACTTTATTTCATAAGATAACTAAAAAAATTAGTCTACCGATCATATAAGGGGGCAAAGTGTTGATAGACGCATTGGAATTCACGATCTCCCGAGCGCAGCCGCCACTCCGATCCGCTATAATATTGCATACCAGGATTAAATTAATATCTACAAAGCTGTTTTTTTATCTATCCATTTTACAATAACTGTTGTCAACTAAACGTGTTCTACCTTCGATATAACGTGGTTAAAGCTTCGGTAGACGTGGGTTAAACTTTTGCGCGGAAACTCTATTGAACGATTACGGCTTTCAAACAATTGTAGTATAAAAAATTGAATGGGTTTCGGCTGCGTGCACGTCAATGTTAATAAAAATACACCTCTTCTTCTTTTATTGTAGTATAGGTAATACATATAATATTGATTAAAAATTTCCGCAAGAAACCGCCCATTTCGGATCATATTCGAGTTACCCTTGGCGTCCGCGTGGCATACCCGACGCCGCGGAAATATTCAACAGGTGTGGCGTACCCACGCCGCGAATGCCCCGAAACCGCCCTCGGAAATTGTGTGTTTTTTCTTAAACACATTAAGTTAGCATTTCTTAAACTTTGTGTTTAGTGCACATCAGTGTGACCTTCAGTCGTCTACGTAGAAGGACGCGTTTCGTAGGCGTCATGGATTCTCGGTTGTATTGTTTTGTTTACTATAAGAAGCCAAAACACCAATCAATGAACAATAAAAAATATTGCACATAATATGTTTCTTTTTTATAAATTATATTTAATTATATTCAATTCAAATAAATTATTCAGCGTTAAAAAACAACAAAATTTAAGTTATTTAAATATATATATATTAATATTATACTAGTAAAAAACTCGCTCGCTAATGACTTTCGTTATTACTATATCATACTTTTTAATATTGGTGTAAGCTCCAAAAAGTATAATTAACATTTAAATTAGGAATTGTATTGCTTGTTACGGTTTTTGCAAATTTCCGCGCAAACGTTGAACGAAGCTTTAGCCACATTATATCGAAGGTAGAACACGTCTAGTTGACAACAGTCAGTGGCGTAACCAGGGAATTTATATTGAAACAATAGTTTTGCCGTAAATATTACTGAATATATTTTTTAAATAATTAGCCCCCCCCGCAACCTTACATTCTGGTTATGCCACTGACAACAGTTATTGTAAAATGGATATAGATAAAAAAAACAGCTTTGTAGATATAAATTTAATCCCGGTATGCAATATTATAGCGGATCGGAGTGGCGGCTGCGCTCGGGAGATCGTGAATTCCATTGCGTCTATCAACGCTTTGCCCCCTTATATGATCGGTAGACTAATTTTTTTAGTTCTCTTATGAACTAAAGTATTTGAGAAAAAAATTTCAGTCTTGTAGAAATAAGTAAAAAAAGTTAATTTCTGAACACCTTGCGTGGGTGGTAGACCTATGATGACCTCCCCTCAGGCGCGGTATACTATCATTATATTGCATTTTTAGGTATCATTGACCACTCTAAAAAAGTTTTATACTTGTAGGAATAAGTCATTACCGTCATTATAGGTTTCAAAAATTGTTATTAATGTTTGCCCCCATATTGGCGCGGTAGACTGCCGTTCCGTTTACTACCCATCAAAGCTACAAAATGAAAAAAAATCAGCTTTGTAGGAATAACTACATTAAAAGTGTCGCTGCCTCCCGGACTATTTGGTTTTATCAGCTTTCCAAATCGGGGAGGTCATTCTGCCATACCCTGTCTAATGGCAGTGGATAGAAAATTTATTAAAATAAACAAAAGAAATATAAATTAGAAGAAATACTGTTGTTAGGGTCCTCATTTAAGGGTCCTACCTCATTCCATTCCATATTCATTATCATTTGACATGGTAGGTTTGGTTTGGATGGTTTCTTTTATGACACCCACCATTAGGGTGCACTTAACTTAAATTTGGTCATCTAGTTGTCGCAGAAAATGTTTGGCACTTCCGTTAGAAACATCACGTCGAAATATGTAAGGGTGTCAAGTTTCATAGTATTTAATAATAAAAAGTTACAAAGGAAAAATTGCCCATTTCAGTTTTTCAGCGATATTTCAGAAATTATGCAAGATACCTACAGACCATTGAATGGCTCAGAAACGAGAAACTTTTCTCCTCGCTTTTCTGCCAATTGAAGGACACCCCTTTTCATTTGGTTTTAATAGGTCACAGTAATGGGCGTCATAAAATGGACCACCTTGCAGATTTGTCTATCATTTTCTTATGAAAGATTACTTGCCGGAACGTTAGAAATAAACAAGTATTTTCATCGCGGTTTCTCTGCTAGTATAATCTACCTGGGTACACTGTATAAAGGATGATTTTTTTAGGACTACCACCGCGATTTTCTCGCTTATTTTGCACCCTACAAAAAAAGCGTAAGAAACAAAAAAGTGGCAATTTTGGACAGCTAAGTGGTTCTGCAAAATAAATCGGCAACCATATCCAACTTGTCTCGCAATATTAAAAAAACCGCAAATCGAGCAAAACTATTAATGGCCGTGGAATGTTTATTTTAAAAGATAGAGGAAAACTTTTATATTTAAAATTGACGGCACTGAGAAGCTTTATTCATCCAGGTGCTCAAACAGTTTCAGCAAATTACACAGGGTCTTTGGCTCTCTTGAGACCATGAAAATTTTTATCGATTTTAAGTTTTTTTAGTACACTGCGTAAAGTTGGGCATTGATACCCATTCCTTTATTAACATCGCCCTGCTGACCAAAATAGCCATATTTTGTTTTTTTATGTATTTTCTGTGCGGCCTAAAATAAGCGAGAAAAACCGTTTAATAAGAAATAAACCAAAAAAAAATTCATAGCCTCAAGAGAGCCGAAGACCCTGTGTAATGTTCTGAAACTATCTGAGTACCCATTTGCATAAAGCTTCTTAGTGCCATCAATTTTCAATATAAAAGTTTTTCTGTCTTTTAAAATAAACATTCCACGGCTATCAATAGTTTTGCTCATTTTGAGGTTTTCTTAATTTTGCCCGACAAGTTGGCCATGGATGCCGATTTCTCTTGCAGCACCACTTAGTTGTCCAAAATTGCCATATTTTTGTTTCTTATGCTTTTTTTTGTAGGGCGCAAAATAAGCGAGAAAATCGCGGTGGTAGTCCTAAAAAAATCATCCTGTATATAGAATAGAATAGAATACATTTATTTTGCAAAGATAATATATACATATTATATAGCAATAGTCAAGAACAATAGTTTCTCAAAAACCAGAACACTTAAATGTACAGAGAAACATTTAAATACTATTAAAATAGTCTACTTAATGTATTTACAATATGACAAATACAACACAAAAATAGAAAAGGACTAATCGAAGTGTATCACAGAAAGTAGTCATCGATTGTAGGGTATAACTAGCCCAATCTAATAGATAATAGAATCTATGAATTAATAGATTGAATCTATTAATTCATAGATTTTTCTTCTGCCTTTTCATTTACCTCAAAACACAGGGTGTTAAAGTAGATTTAAAAAGATAATTTTAATAATAAATTTAGGTTATATATCGATACACGCATGCAAGAACATTGTAAGTGACATTTTTGAGATTTTCACTTTTTTCACTGTTGCGGTCTGAGGGAGTGATATTTTTGAAAAATCATAAAAATAACAAATTTGTCTATTATTTACCAAAATTTTTGATATGTTGTTCCATTGTATCCGACAAAGTGAATATTTTCAGCTGTTGGGTATTTTCTTAATATATAATGCAATTTCAAATTAAATTTATCGCGCAACCATATATTCGGACGTCCCAGTACCGGTCTATCCGCAACCCCAACGCCGAACGCATGAGAAGTCGCAAAAAAGTAAAGTAGGCGAATATTCGTACATTTTTTTAATTGAATTTCCGCATTATTTCATTCGCAACGAACCAGTCTTATGACAGTCTTTACTCTACGCAACATATAATGGTCCTTCGCCCCCGATTTTGTAATTTCAGTTGAAAAACTTTTATTTGCTTAAAAATTAATTTTATTCTTCGCATAAATTTTATTGCTTTAAACGCTGAAAACTCGCTCAAGGTCAATACCTAAAGGAGACCGTTGGTCGTATCCTAGCAAAGCTGTACGACGCCAATTTTTTAGGAACTGTTTACATTACTTTAAAATCCTCGCACGTGACTCTTGTGCCAGGTCCGCATTTGAAAATATTTTTGCTTTGAAAATTTGTGAATTGTGACAACTCTTGCTAACGTACTGAAAGAAAAAATAAAATGCCGCCTATTGATGCGGATAAACTCAAAAAGCAAAAACTTTGCGCACTTTAGAAATCAATCGAATAAATGAAATTCTGGAAGTCACACGCGCTGCGAAAAATGATGACTCTTTGAAGTCTGAATTAATTCAAAGGTATAAGGCTATTCAAGCGATTCACGAAGCATTCAACAAACAGCACAATATGATTTGTTCTTATTTAGATTCCGATGAAGACGAACAGTTTACTGTTGAAGATAGAGTTCGCAAAGATTTTGAATCTAACCTCTATGCAACCAAAGCAATTTATTATAATTTTCTTCAACAAGACGATAGTCAAATAACCTCTAGATCTTTAGTTGAACGCCAGGAAGCTGAACATTTGCCTCGACCAAAACTTCCCGAAATGAAATTATCAACATTTTCTGGTGACTTAAAGGCTTTCACGTCATATATAGAAGTGTATAATGCAACGGTTTACAATAATCAGCATTACAAAAATTGAAAAGTTTTCGCATTTGGTAAATTCACTAGAAGGTCCTCCCAAGAAAATAGTTTCGAGATTCCCTTTGGTTTCCGCAAATTTTGAATCAGCTTATAATGCACTAAAATCTAGATACTCCAGTAAACGCTTGTTAGCGGTACACCATTGGAGCGAAATAGAAAATGCTCCACGCGTAACATCGCCGGATTCTCCGGAACTTAGAATCCTTTTAGATATCTTTACTGAAAACATCGCCGCATTAGAGAATTTGGATTATCCGGTAGCGCAATGGGATTTCATTTTGTCTCATATGCTTTCGAAACGTTTAAGTCCGTCAATTGTCACCAGTTTTGAAACACGATATGGGTCCACATCGGATATGCCTAGTTATGATACGCTTGTCAAATACTTAGAAAAATGTTGTTCCGCTTTTGAAACTGTAAGTTTTAACGAAGAAATTAATTCGCCCAGTCATTCCGGATTTCAGAAAACTTCGAAAAATAAGCCATTACGGAATACAAATAATTATTCTTCTGGCAATGGTTCTTCTTCTCGCAATTATAACGCAACCCGCAAAAATAATTACTCGTTTATGAGTGTGCAACCAGCAAACAAGAATTCGAATTATCGCAATTGTGCTATTTGTGGAATAAACAATCATGTTATTTATTCATGTCCAACGCTTCTTAGTAAAACTCCTCGCGAACGATATAACTTAGCAAAAGAACGCAAACTGTGCATAAATTGCTTAGGCAATGTTCATGCTACGCAATTCTGTAATTCAGAATCTCGGTGTAGAACATGCGAACAGCGTCACCATAGTCTATTTCATTTTTCTAATAATAATACACCTTCATCTCAAACCGCTCGCCCGCAAAATGAAATTTCTACGCCAAATTATCCAAACGCATCCGCTCCAAATCATTCGCAAACAACACTCATGGCTTTAAAGTCCGGTCCTGTTCTTGCCTCCCCGGAGGAATTTAGCTGCCCTGTGATTGCCCACAGCGCAAACGCCGACCCATGCGCTTCTTCGGTTTTTTGCAACATCGAGGAACCACGCGACCGCGATAAACAGACGCACGTGGTAAGTCGACCCGAAAATAAATTTGCGACATGTACGGATTTGTTGCCCACGGTGAGGCTTCGGTGCCGCGACGCGCTCGGGAATTTTCAAATTTTACGTGCGGTTCTCGACAGGGGTAGTGAAACTTGTTACTTTTCGCGAAAGTGTGCAATGTTGCTGGGTTTAACAATACGTACTCTGGTTGTGGACATCTCCGGCGTAGGTGACATGTATACTCGCTTACAGAGCGGTGAAGTACGGGGTGTTATAGTTCCAGTTGGATCTTCAACTCCGGTTTTACTTGTTCGCGCACTTATTTGAGATCAAGTTTGTGCTTCAAACTTACCGGTTACCAATTTTGACATCTCAGATTGGACGCACATAATTTATTTTTTCAAAAAACTTTTTTCGATAAAATCACAAATAAAGCGTATTTTGGCTATTTATTTAATTAAATGTCATTTTTGACAGGTACGTCAAATGACGTCAGGACGTTTAATGAGCTCATTTCGAATATTTTTGGAAGCAGAGATGATCCCCACAGAGTAGTTTCATCTTAGCCCAAAAATAAAAAAAATCCCTTATGGTTCCAACTTTTTGGCGGGCACTGTATTATTTTAGGATTTGAGTGCACTTTTGGATTACAAATGGCGTGGAAGTAGTGTTTTTTTTAAGAGTGTATGTGTGATGAATGACTTTTTCGTTGCATCCATTTAATTAAAAAATAACACTGACTTATTTTTTTACAAATACCTACTTTGGTTTTTTCAGAGTTCAATAGCAACACAAAAGCCAATGAAGGAGAAGTTGCCAAAATTTTTACTTACGAAGTTGTAGGAAACGAGTTGCTATTTGTATCATTATTAAATCATTTTTAGGAGACTTACATCTCTTCCGACTTATATTTCAACCCAGATAATGTTAGCCCATTATGTGGTGAAATTTCCGAAGAAACGTTTGTCAATAATATAGATATTCCAAAAAAGGATTTGTTTGCTGTTGAAAATACCTCTGTATCTCAAGAAATTGATAAGAATCCACAAATCGAAGAACAAGTTTATGAGTCAAATTCTGATGTAGGGTCCACCTATGAATGTCCTTCCGAATCTTGCTCTGAGAGCTGCAAGAGCGAGTCTTCGAGCCACAAATTGAAAAAACAAAAACGTACAGAAATGAAGTTACGAAACCAAGGAACATTTTTGGTCCCATACTCGTTGTCTGATTCGAGTTTGAGTAATATCGGCTGACACAGATAACAATAATTCAAAAACACCGGTCAAGGACCAAAATAAACCCAATGGCTCTACAAAAAAATTAAGAGAAATTTTCCAAAAAAAGAAACTCCCGGAAGAAAAAGGATGATAAATCCCTCTGGGTGGTGCCGCAATATTCTGAAAGAAAAGAGAAACACCGGTCAAGAATACATCACACCAACAGGCAAATCAATAAAAGCAAGAACAATGGGAACAGGATGTCCAAAAATATGCAAAAAAAATTGCCACGTATATTTTGAGAATGAACGTCGGCAGGAAATTTTTAGCAATTATAGCAGACAATCGGCTTTTGTGGGTCAACACGTCATACGTGTTCAAAAGAAGAGAATATCAAACACTGCAATTAATGATCCTCCCAGGAAGAAGTCCAGTCTCTGTTACATTTTACCAACCAAAGGAACAGAAAATAAATCTGTATGCAAAAAAATTTTTTTGGGCACACTTGGTATATCTGACATGTGGGTCACGACAGTGTTAAAAAAAGTTGACAAGTCTGTTGCAAATATAGATAGATATACAAAAGAAGCAAGCATAACAATAGAGTCAATCGCTGAGGATGGACCCAAATAATCTGAAAGATTTTGAGCTAACTTATGAACTAAAAATTCGAGGTATAGATACAACTGGTAATGTCGAGGTAAAACGTAAATGTCTTAGGGGTGCCTTAAGTCAAGAAGCCTCTAATCGAAGCATGTTTGCTATTTCTAATCCGTTTGATTTTGACACTGACTACAAGGAAACGTCTGACATTTTAAATGAATTAACAAATGTCATTAGGAAATTTTTGGGGAAGAAAGGCGATACTGCTTTCCGAAGAATCGATTCACGGTTAAATCATGTTAGTAATAGAATTTACATCTGAATGCAAGTATTGGCTAAAAACGGAAAGTTGACAATCCACTGTACGCGTAGTAATTTCTACACAAATGCCCGCCACTATTCAGTTTTTTATCTACTACACACGATCCAATTACCTAATTTTTATTGACGTGCCGATCAGTTTACAAAAAAGTCACAAATGAAAAAGCTGCAGCAAAACAAAAAGTTCATACGAATTCAAACATATCTTTTTAAAATATGTAACAAAACAAACACAAAGTCACTGTCACAAAAAGGTCAACATTTTTTGCTTGTAACTACGAAATAGTAAGTTTTTTTTCAGCCTGCTATTGAAAGTGTAAAGGTGTTTTTGAAATGGTTTATTCTATCACGGAAAGGTTAGAAATTGTTGCAATTCATGCTGTAGCTTTGGCGCAATCATGATTTCGAAAACAAATTGCAACAATTTCTGCCCTTTCTGCGATAGAATATACCATTTGGAAAATACGTTTCCACTTTCAATAGCAGGCTGAAACTAACGATTTCGTGGTTACAAGCAAAAAAACGGGAACTTTTTTTGTAACTTTTTGTTACATATTTTAAAAAGATATAAGGTTTGAATTCGTATGAACTTTTTTTGTTTTGCTTCAGCTTTTTCATTTGTGACTTTTTTGTAAACTGATCGACACGTCAATAAAAACTAGGTAATTTGGTCATGTGTAGTAGATAAAAAAACTTAATAGTGGCGGGCATTTGTGTAGAAATTACTACGTGTACAGTACTTTCCGTTTTTAGCCAATAATTCTGTCAAATCTCAACAGAATTCGCACAAGGGGGGTAGTTCCATTTGAAATTTTAAAGTTGGGGTTGCTAGGGATATATCAGGTTGGCTTGACTGTCAAAAAAGCTTCCCCCAAAAACAAAAATCGAAGGGTCTCGGCGAATTTTCAAATATTTTTCGGTTTTCGAATTTTGGGGGGGATCAAGTTTTCGTTGGGAAACCCTGTATAGCGCCATCTAAGTGGAATATTTCGTTTTCTGGAACTGAGGGTTAATCCCTATTATCTTTTCTTGAAAAGGTTGAGTTGCTGCGCGAAGCAAGAGGTGTCTTCGAGAGAGATTTGTTTACACCTGCGTGCGATATTAAAAGAGGATTTCCTCCCTTATCATTATGACGTAGATTTGCTAAACGAAATAAGACACCGTACACAGGGTTCGAAATAACGTGTCTCGCTTTATATTGCGGTCATGGAAGGTCTTTTCAAACGTCTTAGTAAATCACCTGAAGAACAAGCAATAGTAGATCAAATAAGAAGGAATCTTTTACCTACCTATATCTCTCAACTGGCCGAACACGAAATTAAAACTATTGCAGAATTATCTAGTTTATGTAAACGTCTCGAGGAGTCGCTTTCTTGGTCCGCTAGGTATACTGCACCACCATCTCATACAATAGGGTTATAGAACCTGACTTAAGCTGTTTGCCTGTTCAAGAGTAAACTCATAGAAGTAATCGTACTTTTAATTCGACGTTTAACAATTCTGTTTTTGCAATAAATGAAATTCGCTGTTGGAACTGTGACCGACCTGGTCATGATTACAATGTTTGCCGTAGTCCAAGGAAACTTTTCTGTTATTCTTTTGGAAATAAAGACGTGACTAAGAAAAACTGTCCTGTTTGTAAGTCAAAAAACGCGCAGCCATTACACGAGAGAAAGAACAAAAAAAGAATACTTGGATGAAACCCTTTCCATTGCCAAGATGTATAGGCTTTATACCGTATGGGCTAGTGAAAAGTCTTTAAAGATCTTAGCCACTGCGAGGCAGTACAAAGACATGTTTAATACCAACTTTAATATAGGTTTCTTCAAACCGAAAAAAGATTCATGTGATACCTGCAATTCCTACACTTTGCTAAACAATAAATCAGAAGCAGAAATTGAAAAATATGGACAAAGTAGAGGCGAAAAATAACCATTCGATTAAGGTGTCATGTTTTGACTTACAAAAAGTAATTCAGATCCCCCAATCTACTAGTTCTATGTTTTGTTATAAGTGTAAATTGTCTGTTTTCAGTTTCACCGTGTTCGACTTAGCAACAAATGAGGCAACGTGTTATATATGGCATGAGCAAATTGCCAAAAGGGGGGCAATAGAAATTGCGAGCTGTTTGTATGACTACATTAAAGAGTCGGTTAAAAAAAATAGCGGACAATCCAAATTTGTTTTTTATTCGGATAACTGCATAGGACAAAACAAAAATAGGATAGTAGTGGCTATGTACTCGTTATTGGCAAAAACGTACAACATCTCCATTGAACATAATTTTTTTAAGCCGGGGCAAAGTCAGAATGAAAATGACAGTGTACATGCACTTATTGAAAAAAACAAAAAAAAGTTAAACTCTTCACTCCTGATCAATTTGCAATGTTGGTGAAATTAGCCAAAGTGAATGGAAGGCCATACCGGTGCCACGTAATTTTTACGGTCGAAAGACGGGTTTATTTATTTATTTTTAAGTTAATAGACTTGGCCTACCCAGCTAACTCACTCCACGGCAGAGTGGCGTGGGTTAACTTACAAACAAAATAAGGGACTTATAAAATGGCGCCACCCGTTTTCTCTAACATGGCCTTAGAAACAGGAGAGTACTTTTGATGTTCAATTCAAAACGGGAAATGCAGTTATCAACAAAATAAAAAAAGGTCTATAAGTTTAACAATATGAAATAATAATTTATTTAAACAAGCATGAATAGTAATTGCACAGCCAAGAAATTATGATAAAAAAAAAGGTAAATATCACAGCCTCTCAAAAATAGAAATAATTATTATTGATCTTAAATCAAGCATTAAATGGGAAGACTCTTTATACGAATGTTAAAAATATTAATATATGGAAAAAGGGGTAGGTACGTGGTATAATATTATACTCCGCTTACAGATTTTTGGTATCAAAACGAGAGTTACGTAATTAAATTGAGATCGTTACAGTGCGGCTCATAAAAAAAACGTTAAAAGAGATAATAATAATTGGAATGGACTTGCCAATTGATAGATTCTCCACCAGGCGAATCAGGCTCCACCGAAGGTGTTGCGTAATTGTCCAGTTACCAGGAGTAGCGGGTAAGGTGATGACTCTCGCAAATCGCCGACGCAGATGGTGAGTTACTCCCACGGAGTATTCCGCAACGTACTAATCATTTAAGGTAAAAGTACGACCACGTGGTGGTTGGGACACACTGTACAAGTGGTTTGGTTTTTGTTGTACAATAAAAAAAAAAGGCCGTGGGTGGTGATGGCCTTTGATGGTTGATGATTAGGAACTCGAACTCCCTTTGTTTGTTTGCAAACTACCTTCTAAAAGAACCGACAAAATCGTCGCTGGATCACAAAATCAGAATTTGAAGGGTTTGCTAGGGGTTTCTTTAAAAATCGGCAAAAATGCCATAAGCTTAAAAATGGCTCCTCAGCCAGCAAGCGTAGAACGAAGAATGACAGAGACAGGAACAAGTCCATGTATAAAAAAAACCACCTCAAGCCAAAAACGCGGGATCACGATTTAGGGACTTTTAATGCGGAACCGGAACCATGAGTGGTACCGTGAACATGGTTTTGACATCTGAAAGTGACAGTGAAGGCTGTCATATGTCAATCAAAGTTATTGACATATAAGTTACAGCTTATTTATTTATATTTTCCATCGGTTCCGGGAAATCCTACAAGAAAATCGTGATCCATAGCATGCTTGCACAAAAGATATGTGATGATCTTAGAAAAGAAGTATGCTTTGCCAAGGTAAGCACCCAGAGGTATCCTTTTGTTTTTCTATAATTACTTAGGTATGCATAGGAGATGGCTTTTATATGAATGTTGTGTGAATTTAAGTTAAGTTGATATTACAAAAGGAGACTGCGTATATATTTAGATAGTAATAGCTTGATATAGATATTTATTATATATATACTTTTCTAATAAAATTATGATTTGTTTTTAAGTTGGCCGATGTTCGACGAGGTTCCAAGGCAGCGATAGAAGACAAGCACAGTAGGCAACCCAAACTACACTAAAACATGATTTGGATATGCAGCGCAAAGCGTTCCCAAACCGCGCCAGTGAATATTGTGAATACAACAGATGGTAAGCAAGGGCAAAATAGCAGATTTTGGAGGTATTGTTTTATTGTTTTCTCTTTCTTTCCAGAGACGGATTTACTAAGGATCGGATGGTACAATAATTATTGTAAGAATAAACTAGAATTGTAGATAATTGATTTTAAATAAATAGCCATCTGTTTATTCACTAGAAAAAGAAGATACTCTGTTTTGAAATTTTTAAATACGTTACACCGGGTCAAGGAAATAAGCCAAAATGAATTCTTTGACTTTATAAGATTTTCCGAAAATTTTAAAAATTTTGTGAAAGATACCACAAATCAAAAAATTGTATGGAACAATATCCGAGAAATAAGAATTTCTTCGGAAAATCCGGAAATGTATATTTCAATTACTATGACTTGGATGAATAGCCTTTTCAGATGGATTTAATGCCAAAATTGCCAAAGAAAACTAGGGTGTCAACAAAAAATATTAACGGTGATGAGTGGTCTCTCCAACAAATATACAAAGCACCTATTCCGCTACCTAAGAAAAAATATGAACATTTGCAGTTTTTATCGAACGAAGAAGTTCTAGACTCTGAATAGTCGTATATTGTGGTGTATATCTTGAGCTAAGCTATGTGTGTTTTAGTATTTATACAGTTTTTGTATGTCAAATAAATACAAATTTTGTTTGTTCAATTACTGCCTTTTTATTTTATCATTATTCGTCCTGAGAATAATTTAAATAAGGAAAAATTTGCACTGCAAGTGATTTTACAATTTTTTGCTTGATAATTCAATACATTGCAGTTATAGTAACTTACCTTACAATTTTAAAATATTACAATTCTCCGTGCAAAATCATTGTAACAGACTTTACCATGTTTTTACCGCTTATTTTCTGTAAAATTCAAAATTGTATATGTAAAAAAATTACTTAACTATTTTTTCAGCAAAAAAATACTTCCACAACTTTTTGAAAGGTTAATGTTAAACAACCGGTTCAAAACCTCATGTTAAAATTCAAATTAATTTGCCAGATATTGGCATTTTTAGTGATCAAAAATTTCAAACCGCTGTCCTGTAAAGTTGCCATTTGTCACTTACAATGTTCTTGCATGCGTGTATCGATATATTATATTATAATACATTATATACATTAGGGGCCGCGGTGGCGTCGCTCGTACCGGCGCTTTTAGACTGCATGTTTTTCTGCCTTCGATTGACCTTGGTTCGAGGCAGGCGCATGCATATGTCTTTAAAGAAAAACACCGCTATGGCCAAGAGCGCTGGACAAATGTGGATTCACGGTATTCCTCCTAAATAGCTTTATCTGTGTGATTTACTAATTGTCCTACACTCACTGGGATTACTACGGTTTTCTAGGGTTTTCCATAGTACTTGAGCAAATGCTATCCTAGTTCTATCTGGAAAAAAGTCGGCCCTAGCCGCAAATGGCAACGAAGACAAAATAATAGTAATCCCCCCCCCGCACAAACATGTAGTTGCTTCTGGGGTACTCTTAGTTTGGAGTATTGTGAGGGTGAGAATTATTATTATTATATACATATACAGGGTGTCCCAGTCATAAATGTTATAAATAAAACTAATGGTAGAAAATCTTATTTTAAGCAAAAAGTTCAGAAACACTCAATGAAAAAAGATACAGCGTGTGAAACTTTTTCCCTCGGGTTTTCGAGAATATTTTGGAAATGACAAAAGGTATCAATTTGCAATTCGTTGCGGTTTAAAACAGCGTGGAAGGCGTGTTGGCCGTGTTGGGTTGACGTTAACCCCCTACCCCCATAAAAAACTTTTCTTGGAAATTTATCCTAGAATTAGATTTTGTATAAAATGGCAAACTTATAGGTTGCACCAGAAAAATATGCTTACGTAATGGACTCCTGTAATTTCGAAAAAAAATGGATTTATTGATAGATAATGGAAAAAACGGACCCGTGTCTATCAGTTTTTAGAGTTTTCCTTTAGTTTTTCTGTAAATTTAAATTTACAACTTTCCCGCCACATGTGACGACTTTACCACTGAGGAGATTCAATAAGTAGTATGGACATTTTATTATTTTTTGTACCTTGGAGTACTATATTAAATTATTTATAACATTCATTATTAAAGAGTTTAATATTCCAAACATTAATATGAGAAAGATAATTTATTTTCATGGAGATTATAACAATTCGCATCAAATTACGGAATAATTTAAATTCATTATATTCAACCCAGGAAGTCAAATATGGGCCCCGGTAAACAGCGTAAAAATGAGTCAACGAAACGGTCAACTTTCAGTTACGATTCATTTGACATGCAACGTTTGACGTGTGAGAGCTTTATATAACTTGCAACTGCAAGTTTGTGCCAATAGCCTTTTTACATAGCAAATCGAACTTTTCAAACTATGGAGCAAGGATTTGTGAAGGCGACATCGCACAATCTGCCCTATGCGGATTTTGAAATGGTGTGTTCATTTATGAATACAAACACTGACTTTGTAAGTTCAGAAATACGCCATGGTAAAATCAAACGGTACGTACCTACTTATTAATAATAAAATGTTTTTAAAATATTAAATATTCACATATTTCCTAAATGTATTATAAATCAAAACCTATAAATTAGAATGAATACCTACCTACCTGTTGTCACCTACATATTTTATACCTATGTATTACATTTATATTTGAGTTTGCCTTGTTATATTTAATAAATAATGTTTCCATTTGTATTTTAGATGTACTCGAGAGTCATATGGTGATAAATGCTGTAGGATATGTGCAGTTAAAGCGAGACAGTAACATGTGTATAGTCCAATCAAAACTAACACTCGAACACTTGTGTACATAAGAAAAATGCAGTAAGTGCAAAAATCAATGAGGAAGATCATACAGTGTGTTTTAAATACACGTTCTGATGTTTAATAAAAAACAAGTTCTTTTTAATAGAGTGCATGCATGGTTTCAGTTTTGGGATGTTAATTTTGTTAAATAATTTATTGTATTTTAGGAGGACGCAAACATGGCACAGCTTTTCTTTTTTGGCTCCACAAAAGAAGTGAGGTACCATCGACAACATCCACTGACTGTTACTGGAAAAAATCTGCACTAACGGCTGCTGTGAAAGGGGCCACTTTAAAAGATTTAGTAGATAAATACCACCATTCCAAAATTTTGAAGGAAGATTTTTGCATAAAGTAAAATACATTTTCGTGGAGGTCTTTTCGACTTTTACCAAGAAAATGTTTTTGAGACACTCTCAATACCTATATCACTTAAATTTAACATTCAAATTCACCACACAAAATGTTAACTGCAGAAGATTCTATCATGTATATGAGGGAAAAGATGACGCAGGAGTTATGAAGCTGCAGGAGAAGCTGAAAAAGCTACGGGGCAACAGTCAAAATCAACATTATGGTATGATCTACGATATGGAAGGATAACTGCATCACGACTGTACGAAATTGTTCCTTGCAAGACCATAGATGGTTTGTTGGTGAAAAACTTGGGTGCTTCGGAGCCTTTCCAAACATAAGCAACAAAAAGGGGGTTGGATTTAGAAGACCAAATATTATGTATCATTTCAGAACAGAGAAATTTAAATATACAACAATGTGGTTTAGTTCTTAACCAAGAATATTCTTTGTTTGGAGCATCTCTAGATGGTCTTTCTAAAGATTTTTGTGTGGAAATAAAATGTCCATCAAAGAGACAAACTGTGAAAAACTATATAGAAAATGGAATTGTTAATAGGAAGTATTACTTCCAAATGCAGTTGCAAATGCTACTTACTGGTAGCGTTCTCCTGAATTTGAGAATGATAAGCAGGTACTTTATGACGTAACATTTAATGCAGAAGAATATAATGACTTAATGACTTGTGCTTCAAATTTCTGAAAGCAACACATTTTTCCAATTTTGTAGTATAATTTGTGAGTAATATATTTCTTTGTTAAGGAATAAACTTTGTTTTTTATGTTTAACTTCCCAGTTACATGTTATATATGCATGGCGTTTAATTTATTTAATTAAGCTGTGATTGTAGATCGGTTATTCTTTTTAGGTTCAGAATATTTGTCATTTAAGAGTAATTAACAAAAAGAAAATGAACATATCACTTTAGATACACTTTACAGTTTATTGAGCAATAACTTACAATACAACTATTTAACTTAAATCTACTTCATAAAATTAAAGGGCCTTCTATATTTATGAGGCCGCACACAATAACCGTTAAGTGATCCAAAAGGTACATTAATTGATAATTTATCCTCGAATGTATATTGAGCAATGTAAATTCTCGAATTCGTCTTATTATCCGCTCTACATGAATTCGAAGGGAAGTAATTCGTTTGCATAGCTCAGGCCAAGCCTCTGGAGGAAACAGAAGGTTGTCAGTAGAGCCAGAAAACACCCGAGAAAATGTAGCCCCTAACAACCAACAGCCGCCCCCACTAAATTCAGACATATTGCAGGCCTTGAGAGAAGTGACGCAGGAAAATAAAAGTGGCACAGATATACACGATGCTGTCAAGAAAAAGGTGGCAGCAGGTCTAAGAGCCAATGAAAAAGAAAAATTAAAGATAAAATATCCCTTTCTAATAAATTTGCCTGAATTGGGTGCTCCGATAATCAACCCAGAAATTTCCTCAGCTTTATGGGGGTTCCAACTGGGTCAGGGTTTAGCAGCCTTGTCTACTGCCATTAATATTTTGTCATCAGCAAACAGGGATATGCAATCTACCAGTAGTGCTTTTAGTAGCAGTACAGTAGTTATTACTAGGTCCTTAGACTAAGGAAAGCTGCAAGAAATCCCAAGTATTTAAATCATTTTTTGGTTTAAATCAATTTTTCGATTTAAATCATATTATCTTAGACCTTTTTCTTAAGTGGGCATTTATGATTTAAATACTTTTCTTTCGTGATTTGATCTTATAGGTGTATTTTTGATTTACTGCAAATTTTAAATCTTTTCGAAAGATTTAAATCATTTACCAAGGATTTAAATATTTCAAAACTATCTTAAATCAATTCGGAAAACTTAAATCTTTAAAAACGGCTTAAATCATTTGTCTGTGTTCAATTTAAATCGTTTAGAATGATTTAAATTGTTTAAATAGTTTAGAATGATTTAAATCGTTTAGAATGATTTAAATAGTTTATAATGATTTAAATCGTTTAGTATGATTTAAATGGTTTCAATAGTTTAGAATGATTTAAATCGTTTAGAATGATTTCAATAGTTTATAATGATTTAAATCGTTTGGTATGATTTAAATCGTTCAGAATGATTCAAATAATGTAGTTTCAAATAATATTGTTTAGATTTAACAGTTTTTTATGTTAAGCATACCTACCTATATAAATATTACTACATATAGGTAATGTTTTTTTATTGGTCGCCGAGTCCCCCCTATCGGTTATGGACACTAGCCAATTTGTCAGTAAATGCGAAATCTTTGTATAGCCGGGAATTGTCCCTTATTGCATTGCGTATTGTGTTCGTTCCATGAGGTGCATTATTGTGGTTTGATAGTGTTTAGTGGAGAATAATTAATAATTGAACCCTACCGACGATTATTCGGTGAAAGTAAGAAATAAATCTAGGTGTAAACAGCTTCTATTTTAAGTAATCAATACTAATAAATTAATTAATTTCCAAGATACAGTGTACTTAAACCGAGCAAAGCTTTTTATCGGGTCCGAACTCTCACGCCTGCAAGTCTGTGGTCCTGATTTTTGTTTCAAAAATGTAATATTTGGTCGGTTATTTAGCTCGGTTATTAGGCTATCATTATCATTTCTTTTTTTCTAATTATCAAGTTGCAATATAATTATACTTGTGTAATAAAGTCATATGGTGGAGTTCTTATTAATGCAGCACTTTTGACTAGACTGTCCAAGCGCTACCTTGCTGCCTGCGAGTATTTGTTTACATCAACTGCATCTTGGAAATTGATTTTTTTATGACTAAAGAAATAACCGAATCCCAGAAACGCGACTTAACGCTATCAAACGGGAAGTTGAGCTAGAGATCCATGGCGAACACATAGACATAGACAACACATACACATAGACAATTCAGGTGCCTGGACCACAACAAGAAGCCGGAACGCCAGAGCGAACAACTGAGAATCGGGAAATTCAAATGCCTGGACCACAACAAGAACCTGAAACGGCAGGACGAACAACTGAGAATCGGGAATCAGTTAACGAAGAACACTTTGAAAGCTTAGACACACTGCTGAGCAGGGCAGTATTGCGATACGAAGGCACAGACCCACTGAGCAGACCACCGCTACCAAGATTGAATTCTTCCAGGAAGCTTGCAATCATGCTCGATATTGTGAACACCAGAATGTTACCTAACTATGTTTCAGTAACACCAACATTAGAACATATCGTCGTCGAGCGTGTAATACCTCCAATGTGACAATTAGGGCCAAATTCGGGTTTTGACACATTTAGGTTCATTTTAACATTGCGCGTCTATGTAGAATACCTACAATGTGAAATAATAGTATTTACCCCTACCTATACCTGATATTAACATCACTAATGTGCCGCGGTACTGCAGAATGAGACAAAACATCTCTTATGTGCATTTATGTAACATCGTTGATATTACCCGTTCTAAAAATATCTCCGATGTGACGTCTGGCTGTTACATTGGATATATTTTGATATTTCGATTCAGTACATCGGAGCTATTCTTCGTGTAAAATTTATAATCTCAATGTTTTGATAGTTAGGTACATTTAATTTTAGTGCTTGAGTTTTTAAAGCTTTAAAAAAAATGTTTAAATAACTGCCCCAAATATTTGCAGAATGTAGAATGTTTTAAATAGTTTTAAGTATAGGTACCTACTTGCACATTGTAAATTTTATTACCTTATTATGTGATTGTATGAACCTACAGAATATAGGTAGTGTCTCATTTGCCAGTTGGCCCACGGTTTAATATACCTATTTGACCATAATTTAAAAAATCATTTATAGTTTTTAATAAAGACTTTTTAATAATTTCCCTACCAAAACACAAACAGTAATAATAATATTTATTCAAGGCATGGGCGTAGGTAATGTTTCACTAAAATATACAATTTTGAAAATCTAATTTTCACTTTGATCTATAAAAAGAATGTTTCCGTGTTACATTTGGATCACATGTATATTAGGTGGACACATTGAGTAAACGTATTCCTTTATTCGGTGGTGGAAGGTAAGGCTGAGGATAATGTTTTTTAGTAAATATGTATTGCGTTAATAATTTCTTATATTGTCGGAATTTATTCCCATCGATCGTGGAAATTATTCCCAGAACTCCCTCCTGTTACATACTATCACAGAGAAGACCAGAATCCAGAATACAGAGAGTCGCATCTTGTCAAATATGTCAAATGGAGCCCAACTTTTACCTAAATTTTCACACACCTGATAAGATCGTTCAGATAAATTATGAAGTAGATTGCGTTCTTAATTTATTATAGATTAATTTAAAACTGAGAAAGAAGATCCACAGTGGCCTACAATGGATTAATTACCGTTTAAAGTCGGGCTCAATTTGACAAGATGAACTAGATAATGGGTTCATAGGAAGGTATGGAAGGGACACTCGCCTTTTTTTCTAGATCCGCTCTTAAAATGTTGACTTATAAGTCGAAACTTTACAATTTCGACTTATAAGTCGAAGCTTTAAAGTTTTGACTTATAATAAGTCGAAATATTGACCATCAATATTTCGACTTATAAGTCGAAACTTTAAAGCTTCGAGTTATAAAGGCGAAATTTTGGTTCAATATTTCGAAATTTTAAAGTTTAGACTTATAAGTCGAAATTTTAGAAGCGGAAATAGAAAAAAAAGGCGAATGTCACTTCCAGGCCTTCGTAGGTTCATGGCCATTTTCTGAGATTCTTGTTTGTTTTTCAATAGCTCCATAATTTGTAGGTATATAGTAAAACGTATTTTTTCATTATTATACTTTGATTAAAAATACATGTCTTCTTAGATTATTGCTATTTACAAGCCTAAAAAAATACCAACAATGTGCTATTGGACAAGAATATAATTCCTCCAATGTGACTAAAAAATCAGTTTTTTTGTCCTTATTTACCTTCTACTGCTATCACACCTTAATTAATTAGTTAGTTTAATTTTTTTACAATATACTATGCATTAAAGTATTTTAGATATGATATAATTTAACAGTGACAAGTTTTTTGGCTTTCCTGAAAAATTTGATTTTTTTCACATTGGAGATATTACACGCTCGACGACGATATGCACATGTTAATCTACTGTGCCGCAACGGCAATCATCCCTGTAATGGGAGCCAAGATCCGGACAGCCCAAGAGTTAAATCGTGCAAGACCAGAACCACGAATGGCTCAATGGGAGATGCGACTAAATCGGAAGATCGAGTGTCTCCGTAAGCACATAGGACAAGTAACGGAATATATCAGAGGAGTTAGAACTAGAAAGATCCAGAGGGCGGTGCAGGCAATAATGAGCCGCACCCAAATGCATCCTCAGTGTGACCCCTCAAACATCACTGCTCAACAATGTGTTGATACATTAAAACAAAAACTTTCTGTTTTCGCAGGGCATCTGAGAAGATACAAGGCTAGTATCAACAGGAAACGAGACAACAAACTCTTTGAACGATTGGAAAAAGGTTTCTACCGTGCTTTTAATTCTAGCGCCAATGCCACAAATACAAGTTACCCTAGCAGAGAACAGATTGACGGTTTCTGGAGAAATCAAATTGCCACACCAGGTCCATGCAATATCAGTGCAAGCTGGATCAGTGAAGAACGCGAGATGGGCCGGAACTATAGCTAGATGCAACACGAGCAATTCACAACCGATGAGGTCTCCAATGTCATCAAGAATTCCCACAACTGGAAGGCACCAGGTCCAGATCATCTCCAAAATTATTGGATTAAGAAGTTGTGGTGCACGCATGAACAACTAACTGCCTTAATTAATTAATGAAGTCTTGCTCAATCCTCTGAAAATGCCATTGTTTCTTACACAGGGTGCAACCTACTTGTTACCAAAAGACCAGCGGAATGCGGATAACCCTGCCAAGTACCGCCCAATAACCTGCTTGCCTACACTGTACATAAGATAATCACATCTTGCCTTACGCAGCGAATATATGCTCACTGCGAGCGGAACAACAATGCAGCAGAAGGGTTGCGCGAAGGGCGCAATGGGATGCAAATAGCAACTCATCATAGACTCTGTCATCTGCAACCAGGCTCATTCCAAGCAACGAAACCTCTACATGGCTTATGTGGACTACAAGAAAGCATTTGATTCCGTACCTCACGACTAGCTCACAGGTATCTTAAAGCTGTATAAAATAGATCATCATACAGTTTCCTTCTTAGAACATGCTGTGACAACCTGGCGCACTAACATCCAACTCAAAACAGCAAGCAGTAACATCGAGACCGACATAATCAACATCCGAAGAGGGATTTTCCAAGGAGATTCACTTAGTCCACTGTGGTTCTGCATGGCGAGGAACCCTCTATCACATCGGTTGAACTCTACAAAACACGGCTTCGCTATCAAGAGCAACAACGCAGAACAGATCAAGTTGAATCATCTACTATATATGGATGATTTAAAAGTGATGGCCGCAACCAAAAACCAACTAACGCAAATGCTTAAAATTGTAGAGGAGTTCTCCAGGAACATCGGAATGCAGTTTGGACTGGACAATTGCCGCACCCTTAACATCGTCAGAGGAAAGCTCGAACAAAGCACACACGAGATGCAGGATGGCCAGGAGATCGAAGCAATGAGCATGGGAGATACATAAAGTATCTCGGAATGAAACAAGCTCAAAGGATAGACCATCGAACAATGAAGACCGATTTAACGAATGAATTCATCAAGAGAGTAAGACAAGTAGTTCGAACTGATCTTAAGAGCAGGAATTTGTTTAAGGCCCTAAACACGTATGCGTGCTCCGTACTCAGCTATTCCTTTGGAATAGTGAATTGGACCAACACGGACATCAACAACCTGCAGCGAAAAGTTAGGACACTACTAAGAAAAGCTAATAAACATCATCCCTGTAGCGCCGTAGAAAGAACAACTCTGCCACTTCAACTAGGAGGCAGAGGATTGGCAGACCTCAGCAAGCAATTTGACCAACAAATATTAAATCTGCATAATTATTTCCACAGGCAGGCCAACAGCTCCACACTACATAATGCTTTATGCTGAGGAGATGTCTCAACAAGGCTACGTCTGAGGGAACACGAGCATCACAGAAGCGACAATGATAAACTACAGAGGTGGTTGGAGAAGCCGCTGCCCGGAAGGCATCCTAATGAGGTTAACCAGGAGCATGTTGACAAGTTAGCGTCGAACTATTGGCTGACCTCGGGACGAATGTTCCCCGAGACGGAAGGCTTCTTACTGGCCATACAAGATCAGGTTATACCAACTCGAAACTACCTAAAATTCATTGTAGGGGATGCAGCGGGAGTGGATGACAGATGCAGATACGGGTGCCAAACTTCAGAAACACTCCAGCACATAACAGGAGGATGTCAGATGTTCGCATCAACGGAATATAAGGAACGACACAATTCGGTTGCCAAGATCTTGCACCAGGAACTGGCGGAAAAACTACTGCTTCTGCAGGAAGAGAGGGTCCCATATTACAGCTACACACCGGAGCTTGTTCTTGAAAACAGCAACTAAAAGATGTACTGGGATCGTACAGTTCTTACAGATCAACGAGTTGCCCATAACAGGCCGGACCTTATAATAGTTGATAAAATTTCCAGGAAGACAACTCTGATTGATGTGGCTATCCCAAACAACAAAAACCTCTGTGTGAAGCAGGCCGAGAAGATCGCGAAGTACAGAGACCTAGAAGAACGAATTTGAAGGCAATGGGAAATGGAAAACGTTCGGACGGTTCCAATCATCGTGTCAACAACTGGTGTTATACCAAAAAGTTTGCTGAGAAACATCAAAGTGCTGGGTCTAACTGAAAATCTTTACAGGTCAATGCAGAAAGAGGTACTACTTGCGACAGCCCGAACCGTCAGGAAATTCATGGGAAATGCAGGATCGTCCAACAGAAGTCCCTAATAATAATAATAATAATTCTCACCCTCACAATACTCCAAACTAGGACCCCAGAAGCAACCATATGCTTGTGCGGGGCACGAACTTCTCCTCCAGAAAATATGCCATCATGATTTGAAATGATCTTTGCAATTGAAGGGCAATGTTCGCTATACCTAAATCGTAAGTAACTTCAATATCATTTTCACTACATTCTTCAGCTATTTGTTGAGCTTGTCTCATTGTTTCTAGGATAATGGATATATTTGTTGGAGATTCATTAATCGTTGTGAGATAAGATATCTTTTGTGTGGCACTGTTGTCTTGAGAAATCATGCTATTATATCCAACCCAAGCGGGTATATTGGGTAGTTTTAAAAAATGAGACACCGCCCAAGCGAGATCTATGAATTGAAATTGTTTAATATCAACATCATGATTTTAATGGGCTTTCGACGGGTTCCAAAATTTCACGTATTTTTGGTTTTTTATTGTAAGGCTGCAACGTTACGTTTTTATTGTAAGGCTGCAACGTTACCTCATCAAAAGTTCGGCGTCTTTTCTTCACACTTGTTGATGGCTCATTCTCATCTAAATTCCCTGCGGTAAGTCTTGGGATACTCGGTGGACAAATCAACGACATTTTGGAACATTATTCCCACGGTGTCATGTAATGTATTCTTTCCTGTTGCTGTGTCCACAAAACGATCAAAATTATTAAATGCTAATCCCGTGCACAAATTGTTTGATGGAATTATATCTTCTGGACAAAGAATCGACCGACGAGTAGCGGCGAATGTTGCTTCCGTTTCTAATTCCTCTAAAACAGTGTAGCTGCAACAGTGTCCGTATTTATTCAGAATATTTACAATTTTTTTACTATTGGTTAAACTTTTTATAGCCATTCCGAGATTAATGTGCTTTGACGTTTTGATATTACCATATATATTACAGCGTAAATCAAATCTTCGGAAAATGATTTAGCTGTTCTCGCAATATTTTTACTTTACGTGGATATAATTTTACCATAAAAATTCATTAGTTTTTGTGGAACCTCGCATTCCCCTTTTATCAAGAAATCAGTTGTTAAATTCTCGGGCATTCGTTTAGGCTTGATATTACGGATACATTTTCTCAAAATTAGTACCGTAAACTCGTGTTACTTTGCCCTCTAAAATTCATTTTTTTAGTTTCTTTCTTGAAATGATAATTCTAGCAAAGGCCCCGCACACTTTCGTAGTAAAATCCGGCTCCCGTTAATTTTGCTAATTTTTTTATATGTTATTCTACACATCATTCAGAACAAGTCCCCATGGGCACAAAGTCCTAGGACCCCAAGGTTCAGAGATACAAGGTGTTCACGAAATATTGGAGAACCCCTTAACTTTCTTATTTTTGGCCAGAAAAAAAGCGTTTTATATGAAAGTTGTAGAAAATTTTCTCTACTTTCCAAGGCCGTTTTCAGAAAGAAAATAGAAGGTCGCGTTTTCAAGGTAGAGACCTAACTTTGTTTTTTTTTAATGGAACACCCTGTATGTTATTGAATTTTTAGATTCTACGCTTCACTCCGATCAAAACGATATATATTTAATATGTTCTATATAACTTTTGTCATAGGAAATTGCATTTTAATACAGGATTACACAAAAACTGAGGTGGCCATGAAACTAGAAACAGTGAAACTCATATGCGCTGTCAAAATTTCAAAAAACAAGTGTGACGTCAATTAGTGGTACGAGTTCTCGCGCAGATTACTGTATAAGAGAAGAGAAAAAAGTGTTTTATATGAAAGTATTGTGTGTGTTCCATTAAAAAAAAACAAAAGTTAGGTCTCTACCTTGAAAACGCGACGTTCGATTTTCTTTCTGAAAACGGCGTTGGAAAGTAGAGAAAATTTTCTACAACTTTCATATACAACACTTTTTTTCTGGTCAAAAATAAGAAAGTTAAGGGGGGTCTCCAATATTTCGTGAACACCCTGTATCTCTGAACCTTTGGGTCCTAGGACTTTCTGCCTATGGGGACTTAATCTGAATTATGTGTAGAATAACATAAAAAAATTAACAAAATTAACGGGAGCTGGATTTTACTAAGAAAGTGTGCGGTGTCTTTATATAACTTGATACCTTTGGAGGATAGTTTACTTAAGACAATGTAACTTGAGAAGCACATAATGGATAATATAGAGCTAAAAAAAAATAATTTTTTGGGTGGGCAATGTTACCCTGCCATAACCTTTCTTTGCCCTCCCATAATAATTACTTGTTTGAGCCAATTTAGGCTGCTGTAAGGTTACTTTGCCTACGAAAAATAAAATATATATACAGGGTGATTCACTTTTAAATACCGAAAATTTAAGAATCGATAGAGTATGAAAAAATATGAAACTTTGTTCGTTTGGGCCTTAGTTTTCTAGATACAGGGTGATCAAGTTTTGAAAAAAAAAAATGGTTTTGATTTTTTCCTTCGTAAATATTAGAGATATCAAAACTAAATTTAGTACACAAGATACATGAATATAGAGCTATAAAAGTACAAAATATCACGTTTTAAAATTTACCAGTGGTGGAGATATGGGTAATCGGTATCAATAATTCGACAAAAAAAAAGTACAGCCTTGCATAAAATAAAAAAGAAACGTATTTTTGAATAGGACATTCAATTCTAAGCAAAAAATGTCTCTATTTTTTATTTTGTGCAGGGCCGTACTATTTTTTTGTTGAATTCCTGACACCAATTACCCATAATCTCCGCCCCTGGTAAATTTTAAAACGTGATATTTAAAATATTAAAACACATTCCATGAAAAATAATAAAAGACCTCTCTAGTACAGTGCAAAAGTTGTTAAGTTGATGTAGTTTTGCTTTAATTAAAAATGTTTGATTTGAATTAATTATTTTTACCAGTTTGCCCCAATGTGTAATAAATCACAAACATTGCAATTATGCCGAAACGGCCAGAGTTACGGAAAAATGGTAAGAGACATTTTTTGCTTAGAATTGAATGTCCTATTCAAAAATACGTTTCTTTTTTATTTTATGCAGGGCCGTACTATTTTTTTTTAACTTGAAAAAATAGTCCATTATCTTGCAGTGGAGTGAAGAATTAACAAATAAAAATAAAACTCTCGCAGTCAAACTCCACAATCAGTTTTTAATTGAAAAACTGTACATGTTTCGAACCACCTAGGGGTTCATCTTCAGCAGTATAAAATATATTGGTAAGAAAACATCAAAGCTAGAAAAAACTTTATAGGTAAATTAAGGAAAAGTGAAATAAATAACCTTACCTTCCAAGCAACAAATAAGTTAAGAAAAAGCTTCTTGTGATAAACTTCAAAGCAAACAACCATAGGTCAAGTGGAGTTAAAAGTCACCAAGAAACCCCAAAAACCCCTCAAAAAACCAAGTCAATGTCTAGCAGACCTCTGAAAAGAAAAGAAAACACTCTAGGTAAACCAAATTGCACTGTTGGAGAGGTTAGAACGTACCTTAAAAAAAAACTAAAAGTATACTTTAGGTATCACCATGAAACTCAGTGAAAAAGCCCTGCAGCATCTAAATTTTGTAGCGAGAACGCTTTGGGGTTCCAAAGAACCAAAATAACATTTTTAACTTATGTGAAACAAGAATCAGGTCACCACGGCTTAAATGGAGGGCGGAAACTGAGTGGCCAACCAGAAGAGTAGGGGAAACTAGTGCGCATGTTTAAAATCAATGACAGAACAAGGAAGTGAAAAGGCGTGGCAAATTTGAAACTTTAAAATAAAATAAAACCTGTATACCGACGCCTCCACCAGAATTTCAAGAAACTACCTAGGGGACACAAGAAATTTCAAAGATTTGTAAAATTGTAAATTAGAGAATTCCAGTTGATCGTTTAAAATTTGAAAATGAGCTGAATGTTTGGCTTTAAAGATTTCCAAATTCTCAAGCAAGTTCAGAATCACACCTTTGTTGCAAAAGTGAAGAAAAGAAATATCTAGCGTCGGGTCAAAAGAATGGTTATTATTAACTATATGTTCAGAAAAAGCGGACTTGAAAAAAACTGACTGGTTGGTACCATTTTTCAAAATTTCCCTGTGATGTTCTTTAATTCTGACATTAAACTTCCTCCCTGTTTGGCCAATATAAACGGTAGGGCAATTTTCAGAACCGCATCTCAAAAGGTAAACACCTGACCTGTCAGAAGGCTGAATGGAGTCTTTATTGTTAACCAATTTATTTCTTAAAGGATTCTGGGTTTTAAAAGCAATCGAAAAATTATATTGTTTGAAAATTTTTTAAGTTGAATAGAAATATTACCCAGGAAAGGCAAAGAAAAATACCTAGTCTCGGGGTGGTTTTTACAAGACAAACCTTTGTTAAGAAATTTCGTTAAGTGTGAGTAGAAAGTTTTGTTGATTACATGTTTAGGAAAATTATTGTTGAGAGCTAATTGGAGAATAATAGAGTATTCAAAATTAAAGTCTGTAGGGTCTAGAGGGATAGAAAAAAGTCTGTGAAAATAACAGTGTAGAGAAGCTAGTTTCTGACAGTGAGGGTGATTAGAATCGAAAGAAATAATGTTATCAGTGGTCGTGGGTTTTCTGAAAATTTTAAATTTAAAACCGTTGGAGGTTCTAGTGATAGAAAGATCGAGGAAATTAATGGAATTGTTAGATTCAACCTCCATAGTAAAGGATAATGAAGGGTGAATATTATTAAAAAACTTGAACAAATCTAAGAGTTCGGAGTGGGAACCAGAGAAAAGAATCAGAATGTCGTCAACATATCTATAATAAAAGATTACTTTAGCGAAAAGGGGGTGTTCCTTTGCCTGTTTTTCAATATAGCTCATAAAAACTGAAGCCAAAAAGGGAGAAAGATTAGAACCCATCGCTAAACCAGAGTTTTGAGAAAAAATTTCATTATTAAATTGAAAGAAATTTTGACTAACAACCAAATCAATAAGAGAGCAAATATTTAAAATATTATGACAATTTAAATCAGAGTTATTAAACAGCAAATCCCTAACAAGACCGATACACTCCTGGGGAGGTACACTCGGAAAAAGATTGGTTACGTCAAAGGAAACTAAGAAGGAAGAGGGGGGGGATTTTAATGTTGGAAATTTTATCAGTTAGATCAACGGAGTTTTTAATCTCTAAAGGGTTATTAAATTGGGTGAGAGAAGGCAAAGTATTATTAAGTAGAGAGGAAATGCGAGAACAAGGAGAATCAATATATGAGACAACCGGTCTTATTGGTACACCTTGTTTATGAATTTTAGGGAGACCATATAGTAGGGGCATTCTGATGTTCATAGGTATTAGCTTAAAATAAGAAGAATTAAGTAACTCTAAAGTCTCTCTGGAAAAGTTCAGGGTATCTTTTAGGCCTTGGACAAAACCACGAAGGGGATTAGAATTTAATTTTTGAAAGCATTCAGGTGTTAAAAAATTATGAACCTTATCAAGGTATTGTTGTCTTTCCATAACAACCACGCAATTACCCTTATCAGCCTTAGAAACAACTAAATCATTATTTTTAATTTTATTTTTTAGTGATGAAACAGATTTTTTTAAACTTGAACCACGAAAAGATTTATCAGAATCAATAGATTTGGGCTTATCAAAAGATCTATTTAAAAGGAAGGAAACTTGAGAACGTAAAAACTCTTTGTCGTTTTTATTATCAATCGAATCAATAATTTTCTCAGTGTGAGCTGTCAAAACGCATAAATCTTTGGTTGAGGGTTGTGTAGGTAAATTAAATTTCAAACCCTTGTTTAGAACATTAAGCTCATTAGAATCAAAATTAGTATTACTTAAGTTAAGAGATCTAGGGTGAAAATTAAAGTTGTCAGGAGAAGGGAGTATCTGAAACTCATTTTCAAAAGTAGAATTATTGAACGGAACGTTATTTGGTTCATTACTTGATCCATTGAGAAATTTGTTAGAATTAGGAATAGGTAGTTCTGAGGTAGAAGAAGAAAACCCACAGTGCAACCTGGACTTACCCTGGTGTTTCAACTGTTGAAGTTTATTATTGACCTTGGAAAACTTCATATCGCCTACCTTCTGGACCTTAAGCAAAAACAAATCATTAAAACAATCCCATTCTATAGGGTGTAGGACAGAGGTTAATTTAAAAAAGATGAATTTCAATTTTTGATCAAGGAAGGCAAGTCTACAGTACAACCTTTTAAGTTCAGACTTTAACCAAAACAATCTTCCAAAATCGAGAGCTCTTCGTGCCGATGTTGAAGAGTTGTTGGTCCTAAGTGAGATGTATTTCGGAGTCAGTCCAAACTTCAGACATTGTGAGTTGAACCAGATGTCCAGCTTCGTCAGCTTTCTGTTAATCAAAATCTTCAGGTATTCTTGGACTAGGGAAGCTTGACTAGCATTATATAACTTTGTTTTTGCTTAAGGTCCAGAAGGTAGGCGATATGAAGTTTTCCAAGGTCAATAATAAACTTCAACAGTTGAAACACCAGGGTAAGTCCAGGTTGCACTGTGGGTTTTCTTCTTCTACCTCAGAACTACCTATTCCTAATTCTAACAAATTTCTCAATGGATCAAGTAATGAACCAAATAACGTTCCGTTCAATAATTCTACTTTTGAAAATGAGTTTCAGATACTCCCTTCTCCTGACAACTTTAATTTTCACCCTAGATCTCTTAACTTAAGTAATACTAATTTTGATTCTAATGAGCTTAATGTTCTAAACAAGGGTTTGAAATTTAATTTACCTACACAACCCTCAACCAAAGATTTATGCGTTTTGACAGCTCACACTGAGAAAATTATTGATTCGATTGATAATAAAAACGACAAAGAGTTTTTACGTTCTCAAGTTTCCTTCCTTTTAAATAGATCTTTTGATAAGCCCAAATCTATTGATTCTGATAAATCTTTTCGTGGTTCAAGTTTAAAAAAATCTGTTTCATCACTAAAAAATAAAATTAAAAATAATGATTTAGTTGTTTCTAAGGCTGATAAGGGTAATTGCGTGGTTGTTATGGAAAGACAACAATACCTTGATAAGGTTCATAATTTTTTAACACCTAAATGCTTTCAAAAATTAAATTCTAATCCCCTTCGTGGTTTTGTCCAAGGCCTAAAAGATACCCTGAACTTTTCCAGAGAGACTTTAGAGTTACTTAATTCTTCTTATTTTAAGCTAATACCTATGAACATCAGAATGCCCCTACTATATGGTCTCCCTAAAATTCATAAACAAGGTGTACCAATAAGACCGGTTGTCTCATATATTGATTCTCCTTGTTCTCGCATTTCCTCTCTACTTAATAATACTTTGCCTTCTCTCACCCAATTTAATAACCCTTTAGAGATTAAAAACTCCGTTGATCTAACTGATAAAATTTCCAACATTAAAATCCCCCCTCTTCCTTCTTAGTTTCCTTTGACGTAACCAATCTTTTTCCGAGTGTACCTCCCCAGGAGTGTATCGGTCTTGTTAGGGATTTGCTGTTTAATAACTCTGATTTAAATTGTCATAATATTTTAAATATTTGCTCTCTTATTGATTTGGTTGTTAGTCAAAATTTCTTTCAATTTAATAATGAAATTTTTTCTCAAAACTCTGGTTTAGCGATGGGTTCTAATCTTTCTCCCTTTTTGGCTTCAGTTTTTATGAGCTATATTGAAAAACAGGCAAAGGAACACCCCCTTTTCGCTAAAGTAATCTTTTATTATAGATATGTTGACGACATTCTGATTCTTTTCTCTGGTTCCCACTCCGAACTCTTAGATTTGTTCAAGTTTTTTAATAATATTCACCCTTCATTATCCTTTACTATGGAGGTTGAATCTAACAATTCCATTAATTTCCTCGATCTTTCTATCACTAGAACCTCCAACGGTTTTAAATTTAAAATTTTCAGAAAACCCACGACCACTGATAACATTATTTCTTTCGATTCTAATCACCCTCACTGTCAGAAACTAGCTTCTCTACACTGTTATTTTCACAGACTTTTTTCTATCCCTCTAGACCCTACAGACTTTAATTTTGAATACTCTATTATTCTCCAATTAGCTCTCAACAATAATTTTCCTAAACATGTAATCAACAAAACTTTCTACTCACACTTAACGAAATTTCTTAACAAAGGTTTGTCTTGTAAAAACCACCCCGAGACTAGGTATTTTTCTTTGCCTTTCCTGGGTAATATTTCTATTCAACTTAAAAAATTTTCAAACAATATAATTTTTCGATTGCTTTTAAAACCCAGAATCCTTTAAGAAATAAATTGGTTAACAATAAAGACTCCATTCAGCCTTCTGACAGGTCAGGTGTTTACCTTTTGAGATGCGGTTCTGAAAATTGCCCTACCGTTTATATTGGCCAAACAGGGAGGAAGTTTAATGTCAGAATTAAAGAACATCACAGGGAAATTTTGAAAAATGGTACCAACCAGTCAGCTTTTTTCAAGTCCGCTTTTTCTGAACATATAGTTAATAATAACCATTCTTTTGACCCGACGCTAGATATTTCTTTTCTTCACTTTTGCAACAAAGGTGTGATTCTGAACTTGCTTGAGAATTTGGAAATCTTTAAAGCCAAACATTCAGCTCATTTTCAAATTTTAAACGATCAACTGGAATTCTCTAATTTACAATTTTACAAATCTTTGAAATTTCTTGTGTCCCCTAGGTAGTTTCTTGAAATTCTGGTGGAGGCGTCGGTATACAGGTTTTATTTTATTTTAAAGTTTCAAATTTGCCACGCCTTTTCACTTCCTTGTTCTGTCATTGATTTTAAACATGCGCACTAGTTTCCCCTACTCTTCTGGTTGGCCACTCAGTTTCCGCCCTCCATTTAAGCCGTGGTGACCTGATTCTTGTTTCACATAAGTTAAAAATGTTATTTTGGTTCTTTGGAACCCCAAAGCGTTCTCGCTACAAAATTTAGATGCTGCAGGGCTTTTTCACTGAGTTTCATGGTGATACCTAAAGTATACTTTTAGTTTTTTTTTAAGGTACGTTCTAACCTCTCCAACAGTGCAATTTGGTTTACCTAGAGTGTTTTCTTTTCTTTTCAGAGGTCTGCTAGACATTGACTTGGTTTTTTGAGGGGTTTTTGGGGTTTCTTGGTGACTTTTAACTCCACTTGACCTATGGTTGTTTGCTTTGAAGTTTATCACAAGAAGCTTTTTCTTAACTTATTTGTTGCTTGGAAGGTAAGGTTATTTATTTCACTTTTCCTTAATTTACCTATAAAGTTTTTTCTAGCTTTGATGTTTTCTTACCAATATATTTTATACTGCTGAAGATGAACCCCTAGGTGGTTCGAAACATGTACAGTTTTTCAATTAAAAACTGATTGTGGAGTTTGACTGCGAGAGTTTTATTTTTATTTGTTATTTTTTTTTTGTCGAATTATTGATACCGATTACCCATATCTCCGCCACTGGTAAATTTTAAAACGTGATATTTTGTAGCTCTATATTCATGTATCTTGTGTACTAAATTCAGTTTTGATATCTCTAATATCTACGAAGAAAAAAAAACAAAACCATTTTTTTCAAGACTTGATCACCCTGTATCTAGAAAACTAAGGCCCAAACGAAAAAAGTTTATATAGGAAACTCATAATATTTTTTCATGCTCTATCGATTCTTAAATTTTCGGTATTTAAAAGTGAATCACCCTGTATAGGTATTACTTACTAAAACAATAAAAATAAAATTATAATAATAAAAACGCTATTTATTTGAAACTTTTATTAACTTGCATGCTGATTGCATAGGTATATAGCATCAACGGATATAAAAATAAAAAATAAACATTCTCAAAATTTTAAAATACCTTAGGTCTCTAACTTTCAGAATTTAAATAATGGTCTACATATTTTTGTACCTATCTTTTTAAATTTAGATTTGTTGTTGAGTACATACAGGTATAGTTCTAAAATAATTAAAAAAATACATTTTCTTTGGTTATAAAAAATAAAATTGTATAAAATATACCAAAATCTAGCAGTAAAACTTAACATTATGTAGGTAGGTTCTTCTTGGTATTTTATAAGTAGCCTCTGCTTGCCGAGAGCTCATGCCATTTTTTAAAACCCTTATGGCATTTTTCAAAGCTTCTTCATCGTAATCTCTATACCGTCTGGATACAAGCTTATTCTTGTATTTACACATGCTGTAAATAAAATGTTTAAATAATAATAACCTAACCCTTAATATAAAGGGGGTTATCATATAGGATAAACATGGGTAAGTACAACATTTCCCACCATAGGGTAAAATTGCTCACTGTGGGATAACATTGCCAACTTTTTGTTTTTTTGCTATAAGTTGAAATATATTAACTTTTTATTACATCTTATACAACACCATTAAAGTCAAAACCTGAAATAAACTAGCATGGTACAATTTAATTTTACCACTGTAAATACAAATGAAATGCAATACTTACTTTTTGACACTAAAATTTTTCAAATAACGCCGACAATTGCCGGAAGGAAACGGGGGCCGGAGCCTACTGCAAGGAGCTGGCCTGTAAACTTACAGTCTCCCTAGAACACACTACGGTGTTCCAGGTGGAGCTGTTTGCCATTATGTTGGGGGCAGAGGAATCACTCAAACTCCAGATCAGGAGGCGCGAGTTGACCTACTCCGACAGCAAAGCAGCCCTTCTAGCGCTGCGAGCAAACCGCACCACATCACCTCTGGTGGAGGAATGTCGGACGAGTTTGCTTAAACTGGTGGCCCCAGGGAATAAGGTGACTCTGTCCTGGGTGCCTGGGCATTCGGGCATCGAGGGAAATGAGACCGCCGACCTCTTGGCCAGGGAGGGATCCATGAGCAGGCCGATGGGACCGGAGTCCCTTTTGGGGATCGCACCTCAGGTGGCGATTGGAGTCTTGGACGAGTGGTGGGCTCATGATCCGTGGGCCATCGCCTGCCTTGTCCCGGGAATTGCTGGGTCTGCCAAGAAAGGAGGTTAAGGGTTTGGTGGGCACTGTCGCCTGGCCCGCCACCTGGGGTGGAGGAGGAGCGGGAGTGCAGATGGTGCCTGGAAGAAGAGGAGACCCCCCCACCACCTAGTAACAGAGTGCCCTGCGCTCGACAGGGTAAGATTCGAGTCCTTCGGCATGGCTAGGCTATGCGATGAGGACGTATATAGTGTCAGGTTGGGAGAGCTGCGGGCCTTCATTAAGAGGGCCGGCATGCTGGAAGCCCTGTGATGCCGGTCGTGGGGGCACAATGGGCCCATGGAGGCCTACGTGCCGGGCCGGTTAGAGGCGGCCACCTCTTGCACTGATGATGATGCCCGGACTCTTATTTGCTGCATAACCTATGCTAAAAACTGCACACTTCTTCGAAGGCTGATTTGTGAATCTCTCGAGTCTCATGCCATTCAGTCTTCTCAATATTCGATGTTTTTTTTTGCGTGCTGTGTATTCGTGAAATGCAACTTACAGATTTTATGATAAAAGATCACTTCATTTCTGGCGCTCAGCTCCGTGATTCTATCGATCAGCTGCTCGTCGCCTATTTCATTGGCAATAAAAATTAAATTGTTAACAGCGTCCCTGGTAATACATGTCTGCAGCTGTTGCTCATGGCCAGGGTGTTTCTTGCGCTTCTTTAGGCAAAAAATGCATGCATAGTCACTTGACTTCTCAGCACATTCGGAATCGTGTTGACTTGATGCTTCTTCAGGTTCTTCAATTTCAAGTTCACATACTTCTTGTTGAGGAACGGTTACAGCTTCAACAGACCATTCACTTGTTCCCGCCTCTTCAGTTACACTAAAAACGATAAATGATACATGAAAAAAAAAAACATATACGAAGGAAAGTTCATAAATGTTCGATACCTACCTGCATCTCCGTATTCGTTTCTCTCTTTCTCTCTCTATCTTTCTATTTGTATGGTCGATATTTAGTCGGAGGGCTCAAGGCCTTAGAAAAAGACGCAATAATACATTCAATAATATATTTTTCCGAGAGAGCAAAGAATACAGAAATACAAAGCATTCAACGAGTTAAAATGCGGATGTAGTAGTATTTACTTAACAATTAATATAAAGTTACTTACTTAGCTACTGTAGGAATGGACGTAGATTCCATACATTTCCGATATTTCGGTGGTCGTGCAGTAAATGCTCGGTAGCACTTAGAATGATATTGTTGAAAATCATTCAACTCACTTTTGGTCACTCATTGCCAACTTATGAGTTTGGAGAATTTCCAAAATATTTTTACACTTCACTATTATATCAGCAGTAAAACTTATCAGTTTTTCAGTCTTCTTATTGCAAAACACACAAAATGGTTTCACTGACGCCATGTTTTTTTCGAAAAATTACTCGCATCCACTTTGTAAGAATAACACATTTCAACTGGTGATGGGAACGAACAAAGCTGAAAATCAGCTGACCCATCCGAATTTCGTGGAAAGGGGTGCAGGTATAAAATACCTCTACAGTGGAGCCTTTGTAATTTATATACCTTCGGTAAATTGTTGAAAGACCGTTTGAAATTTATAGATCTTACAGTGTTAATAAATAGAAATGTGAAAATATTCGTCAGCTAATTGCCCGTTGGGGGAAAAATCGTCAGTCGGACCATTGAAAATTCCGCGCGTCATAGAATTATATGAGCGCAATCATACATTTTTGCTCCGGCTGATGGTCTTTCCCCGCTGCAAATGTAGTTGATTGTCATTTTCATAGTTCTATACATGTCCAAAATCATGTGAAAAAATTTCAATCAGTTTAAAATAATTGTACTTCCTTTATTTTTATTAATAGTTCAGGCGCTCAGCTGACGGATAATCCCCCTCTGCTGTGCAGCTGACCAAAGTTTTAAAGCTAATATTGCTAATTAATGTCAATAATATATGAAAAAAAAAATGACCTCGTCTAAAATGATTTTGTAAAAAAAATTTCTCGACATGTTCCTGAGCCTCCCACACTCGTTTCCACCGCTACTTTAGCAGCTGACGGTCATTTTCATCATTCGCTATGTGGCATCTGCTTTCACTGTTGGAATCAGTCGGTATGAAATGATTAGGTCAAAAAGACCCCTGCCTCCCGGACTATTAGTAATATATCAGGCAACAAGCATAAATACAAATGTACACATATTTTTTCCGATTTGAGAGATATCAACCATTTTTTTTCCAATTCTGCACAAAGAGTTGCTATACTGGATGAAGGGGTTGGAAATAGGGTTCCTAGAGCATCTGCCACAAGGTAGAATTTTAAAATAAGATCTGTCGATCTTAAGAGGGGGTTGCCGACAGCGAAAGTGACGTTAGTTCCGTATTTTTTTAAGTTGTATAGCATAAAATCTAAGAATATTTTACCTGGCAAAAATTTAGTACAAACATCTCTATCTTCATTTTAATCATAAGACATTACAAACAGTGCTTTGTTTTATGGTTTATGAAAACCTTGGGAAAAATAATAATTCCAGTACATGTGCTTTTAAGATCTTATGATTAGAATGAAGACAGAGATGTTTGTACTAAATTTTTGCCAGGTAAAATGTTATTAGATTTTATGCTATACAACTTAAAAAATACGAAATCTAACGTCACTTTCGCTGTCGGGAACCCCCTCTTAATCTTACATATAAATGAAGCACTCGGAACATTTCTATTTGGATATTTGCGAGAATACTCCCTCACAGTTTCTACGTGTCTTTTATCATTTTTGATAAAGACCTTAAAAATATCACAGCATTCTTCTTTCAAAAACATTTTTTTAAAACTGTAACTAGTAACAGCTTCAGTGACAATATTTTAAGAATAATCTGACAGGTAAATAGAAATATCGAACTTATACAGCCTACTCGATTGTCAGTTATATTATCATGGCTGACTTAATTTGTCATAAATTTGGTTTTATTGTTTGGCCTACTCGGATAGAATATCAGACACTGGCCAAAAAATGTTTTTTCGCTCTAACTTTTTTACCGACCACTGTGTCAATCACATATCAAAAAAGCAATTGCCACTTCAAATTTTGTATCTGTTAGGAGTGATGAAACAAATGATATTTCGCCAAATGGTTGTAGTTTTCCGTTGTACTGTAGCAAATGGTTCTCCTGTTGAACGATTTTGAACTTTTATAAAACATAATGACCACGATACCACAGCTTATCTAATACAGCTCCCCAACTCTCTTGGCGGGAACGGTTTGCGTCGATTCCGTTTAAGCCCCGCCTTCCAGCGGAAAAGACGGCTTTGGCGTCCGTTCAGAGGGGTGGCAGAATTCATATTCGTTCAGAATTCATAGGCGTGGGTTGAATTTCGTCGATTTGATTTAATTGTGATCGTTTAGCAAGTTACGTCTACGAAACCCGCTGACTCAACAGCAACCAGAAGCCGTCGCCGCATCAGCTCCTAAAAGTTATAAATCTTGTAAGAACATCATTTCTGTGTGATTATTCTCTGTAACTTTGCCGAATAAAGTTGTTCTCTTGTCAAACCAAAAAAATACATTTTTTTAAAAATTCGTTAACTAGCTCCCGTAAGTTAACTAGCATTTAGCGTGATTTAGCGTGTTTCACTTTGAGCGAGTTTTGAGGAAAATGAGTGAACGAAAAGGACATCATACCATGTGTGCAGTTAAAAGCTGTTTTACTAAGGGTTACAACTCCAAGAAAAAAAATCTTTTGTTTTCCCAAGGAACCAAACCGATAAGTACCTATCTTAGAATTATTCGAATACGCGGGTTTGACTATATATTATGTATGTATTAGTTATTTTAATTTATTTAATAAGACGCTTATTTTTTAATAAGTATTCAAAATGTAAATTCTAAACAAAAAGAGGTATCCTTTAAAAATAGTAGGTAATTTCTGTTTACATTTTTTAACTTATCTAGAATCATTATTAAGGTAAATAAATAATTTTTACAGGGCTAGGATATGGGCAATGAAAGCCAATCGGGAGGACCTTGTGGTAAAACTAGATGACCTACATAAAAGTTACATTCTGAGTCTAGGGATGAAACCCCCCATGTTCAAGATGTAAACTTTGAAATAACCAATAGCATGAATTATTGTAAGGACGAGTTATTGCAAAAAAATTTACTCGGTACCTACGTGTGTGGCTACACCTTTTAAACAAAGCCCTGCGGATACACTCCTGTGATACTTGCACGAATTATAGCAAAGGTTATAATGAATTATTGGACGATTCTTCTTTTTTTGAAGGCATATAATAATGAAAATGAGACCTTATTTGGACAATTGAAATGCCGCTAAATATTTAAAAAACAAACTTATAATTTGAAAAAATCTGTAATGATTATATTTTTATTTGTATATTATATTAATTTTTTTGTATATTATATTGTAGGTATATTTTATAAAATGTATAATTATATTTTTTATATTTATTTCCTGGTCGTATTAGTTCAAGTATCAATAATTTCCTGGGTATTCGACCAAAAATAACAATTTTCTTTTTTCAATTGTAATATTTAATTACGTACGTTTCGGCAATATGGATGTTACATCCAGAATATTCCTGACGTTTCACGAAAACTACGCATTACTTTACTTATCATGTTTACCACTTTTAAGAACTGCTGACTCTTTCCTGTATTCAGATTTCTGCAGACAATATTTCCTTAATCAAATTACACTTGTAGATGTTTTTCTCTAGAAAAGATCCAGAAGCTTGCCTAAGCATTTTGTCTCCCTATAAATACTTCGAAACCCAGAAACCGAGCGTCATAATAATAGTTCCTAGTTCTTAGTCGAGTTAGTTTCTACTACTTCAAGTTACGTTGTGTGCCATTCGACGAGCTAATATCGCAAACCAGTGTACAAAGTTAAAACAAACAAATATTCCTTTTTTAAAAAGTCATTTTCACTGGCACCGGCGTAACAATTTGGTGGCAGCGGTGGGATCCACTAGAAGAGGGGTTAAGAAGACACCCAGTGGATCCCAATCTACACTTCGAAGATACTACAGTTCCTGAGCAACGAGTTCCTGAGCAACGAGTTCCTGAGCAACACAGATGAAACTACAGATTTTGTGAGTGGCAATTTTGACTTTTAAAACTTTTATTTTTGTTGCATTGTTTATTTTTGTGTATTTGTTTATTTTATTTATTTCGAATCATCATTTTTTTTTCAAAATGGTTAACGAACAGGAAGAGGTAGTAGGAACTAACGAACCACAATACAATTTAAGAGACATTTTCGCTTTAATACCGGAATACGACGGAGATCCGATATCCTTAAACACATTTATTAGCGCATGTAAAACCGCATTTCAAATATGCGATGAGGAACAGAAATTATTTGTAACAATTAGAATTAAAAATCAACTCCGTGGAAAGGCAGCGCAACTTATTAATAGTAGAGATTTAGACAAGTGGGATGATATTAATAATTTATTACAAACACATTTCGGAGATCCGCGAGATTTAAATGCTTTGATTTCAGACCTTCAGAGATTACGTCAAATGCCAAATGAAAAACCATTAACGTTCTGCAATCGTCTAATAAATGTAAATTCTAGAATGCAAAACGCAATTACTAAACAAAATTTAACTAATGCTCAAAAGCAAGCGCAATCACAACTTATCGAAGATACTCTTTTAACAGGTCTTGAACCAAAAATTGGTCAAATAATTAGAGCAAGTAATCCAGATACCCTACTAGAAGCTGTAAACCGAATAAAGAGAACTTCAACTTACATATTTCGAAAATCAAAGACTTCCAAGACAAAATTATGCAAATAATACCTTTAATAACCAAATAAAAATTTTTCTAAACCAAAATTTTGTTCATATTGCAAAAAGCAATAGCAAAAGCAAAAATCAAAATGAAAGATACAGTTCTAATTTCCAAAGAAATAATAATAATAATCTCTCTAGATCAAATATTTTTTCTCGACCAAATAATAATTTTAATAGACCGAATAATTTTTCATCTCAAAATTCAAACTCTAGTTTCCCTCGTAACAATTTCCAAAATTTTTCAAATCAGAGGCAATTTCCCCAACAAAATTCTAGACCTAATTTTCAAAATAACTCCCCTAGAACTCATCACATAAATGCAAAACCAACTTTCCCTTGGAACTCAAATCCAACTCCTTCAACTTCGAGAGCACCCTCTATAACTACAAATTCTTCCCCTAACGTAAATTTTACTCAACCAGCCTCGGACATTACTTCACAAATGAGGAATCTGAACATGTCCTCAAAATAGAACCTATATACAAAGTAAACTTGCATTGCGAACCAAATGAAGAACTTTACTATATCAAAAATTCAGATAATTTTAATTTTTTAATTGATACTGGTGCGTCTATTTCATTAATAAAACCTCATGTAATTCGGCATTTAAATAAAGTTATAACTCCAGAGAATATAAAAATCAAAGGTATTTCAGACGAAGTATACACTGTCACAGAATCTAGTTTTCTTTTTCTTGGAAAAGATGAACTTCCACAAAAAGTTTTTATTTTTAACCTTCCTATAGCTTTTGACGGAATTTTTGGAACCGATTTTATAAAATTATTTCATGCTTTTATTGACATCCCTGGAAGACAATTAATAACTTATGAAGGAATAGTATCACTGCATTGGACCTTAGATGATTATCCACAAAATATAGAAAATATAATTTCGATAGAACCTCGAGTAGAAAAGATATGTAAGCTTAGAACTTTAAAACATAAAAATACTGATGCTATTGTTTCAGCAAAAAATGTTGAAAATGTTTATTTACCTAATGCCTTAGTTCATATAGATAATAATGGAGAATTTATTACAACAATTTTAAATAGTAACGAGTCTAATAAGGTAGTTAATTTTAAGGAATTAGAAATAGAAGCTTATAATGAAAATAATTACGATGATCCTACTAATAAAGTAGATGAAAACGGAGTATATAAAAAAGTTTATCCTACAATAAATGTAGATGATTTTGATCCTACTATAAAAGTAGATGAAAATGAAAGTTGTAATTTTAATAATCCTACTAATAAAGTAGATGAAGACGAAGTAAATATTTCTGAGATTTATGTTGATCCTACTGAAAAGGTAGATGAAAATAATACTTATCCTACTATGAGAGTAGATGAATATAATAATTATGAAGTTAGTAAAGTTGATGAAAATAAAGTCTATGAAGATATTGATGACGATGATGTTTTTATTGCTGATAATGATACTAAGTTTTGTATTATTGATATAAAAAATGATGAGTATAAAGAATTTAAGGAAAGTAAAAGTTTAGGTTGTCCTAAGATAATTGAAGTTAACAATAATTTATTTGATATGCCAGAGAGATATTCGCTAGCGCATTGTGTTTATTTAGACTTAAAAATGAGCACAGGAATCGCGGCAAGTTTTAAGGAAAAATATAATCAAATTAAGTATTTAAAAGAGCAAGTTAATAATGTAGGACAAATTGCAATTCTTAAAAATCCAAATAGTTTTGTGTATTATCTAGTAACAAAAAGATATTTTTGGCAGAAACCAACGTATAGTTCTTTATGGGTTTGTTTAAAGGAATTACGGGAACATATTATAAGAAATAATGTCAAACACTTAGCTATGCCTATGATTGGTTGTGGAATTGATAAACTAAAATGGTCCAAAGTCAAAAGAATGATAAATTTTGTTTTTCGCTATATAGAAATTGAAATAATTATTTGCAAACTGGAAATTTCAAAAATAAGCCAAAATTTTAAAGAATCACAAATACAAATTTTTCCAATCTCTTCTAAAATTTCTGATATAAATAGAAAATGAAATGTAACATGTGAACCTTATATTAAACCTAAAAACATACAAATTTCGTTAAAAGGAGATCAAAGAGAAATAAAATTCAAAGAACAATCCGAAACCAATAAAGAAAGAATAGTTCAAGGAAATCAAATTACTATCAAAAATAAAGTTCCACTTGAAGAACAATTTCCAAATAATCCTAATTTTAATTTTGAAGCAGGACTAGATAAATTTCTAAAACAACAAAAGGAAAAAGTATGAAATTTGATAGGCAAGTCGCTATTAGAGATAATTTACGCTTAGAACACTTAACGAGGAAGAACGAGAAATTATTGCTGATCTTTGTTTGCAATATTCAGACATATTTTTCCTAGGTGACCAATTAACTTTTACAAATAAAATCAAACATTCAATAAATACAAACGAGTCGAAACCAATATACACTAAATCGTATAGATATCCACAAATACATAAGCAAGAGGTAAAGTCACAAATAGCAAAGATGTCGGAACAAGGAATTATACAACCTTCTATTTCACCTTGGAGCTCACCAGTCTGGGTGGTGCCCAAAAAACTAGATGCCAGTGGGAAACAAAAGTGGCGTGTGGTAATAGATTACAGAAAGCTTAACGAAGTAACAGTCGATGATAAATATCCCTTACCAAACATAACAGACTTGTTAGATCAGCTAGGAAAATGTCAATATTTTACTACTCTTGATTTAGCGTCAGGATTTCATCAAATTGAAATTGATCAAAAAGATATGGAAAAACTGCATTTTCGGTAGAAAACGGACATTGGGAATTTTTAAGGATGCCATTTGGGTTAAAAAAATGCGCCCAGTACTTTTCAGCGTGTGGATAACATACTTGCAGGTATTCAGAATGAGCGATGTCTTGTATATATGGACGACATAATTATTTACTCTCAATCTATAGAAGAACACGTTTCCCGACTTTCTGAAGTCTTCGATCGATTAAGAAATTCAAATTTGAAAATTCAACCTGATAAGTGTGAATTCCTTAGAAAAGAAGTAGCTTACCTTGGTCACAAAATTAGCGAAATGCATGACAAAATAGTTGATGACATTTTTGAAATGGAACCCAAATTCGATTATAATAAAATAAGTATAATGACAAGTCAATCCGTCCCAAGAAGAACATATTATATTATTGTTTTACCTTATAATCTCGAAATGGCTTCTTTGTATAGAGATAAAGATGTTCTAACCAGCTCTAAAACTTATTATGTTGAAAATAATACAGATTTCCCAATATTAGAGATGTTAAGTTTTATTTATTCAGATAAAGAAATGAGGTTTATAATTTGCCAAAATATTGTCGAAATCCCGGATGCAGACCAAATCCCAATAGTGATAGATAATTACCATTCAGGCAAATCAAATTTTCACAGAGGAATTAATATACACTAAATCGTATAGATATCCACAAATACATAAGCAAGAGGTAAAGTCACAAATAGCAAAGATGTCGGAACAAGGAATTATACAACCTTCTATTTCACCTTGGAGCTCACCAGTCTGGGTGGTGCCCAAAAAACTAGATGCCAGTGGAAACGAAAGTGGCGTGTGGTAATAGATTACAGAAAGCTTAACGAAGTAACAGTCGATGATAAATATCCCTTACCAAACATAACAGACTTGTTAGATCAGCTAGGAAAATGTCAATATTTTACTACTCTTGATTTAGCGTCAGGATTTCATCAAATTGAAATTGATCAAAAAGATATGGAAAAAACTGCATTTTCGGTAGAAAACGGACATTGGGAATTTTTAAGGATGCCATTTGGGTTAAAAAATGCGCCCAGTACTTTTCAGCGTGTGGATAACATACTTGCAGGTATTCAGAATGAGCGATGTCTTGTATATATGGACGACATAATTATTTACTCTCAATCTATAGAAGAACACGTTTCCCGACTTTCTGAAGTCTTCGATCGATTAAGAAATTCAAATTTGAAAATTCAACCTGATAAGTGTGAATTCCTTAGAAAAGAAGTAGCTTACCTTGGTCATGTTATTACTAAAGACGGAGTAAAACCAAATCCCGAAAAAGTAGAAGCTGTAATTAAATTTCCTACTCCCAAAAATCCGAAAGATATTAAGTCATTTCTAGGCTTGGCAGGTTACAGAAGATTTATCCAAATTTTGCGAAAATAACAAAACCATTAACTACCCTACTAAAAAAGGATGTTCCATTTAATTTTAATGATGATTGTGAAAATGCTTTTAATCAATTAAAAATAGCCTTAACTACCAGTCCAATTTTGAAGTACCCAGATTTTGAAGAACCTTTTGTATTAACTACTGATGCATCTACCTTCGCAATCGGTGCTGTTTTATCGCAAGGACCAATCGGTAAAGATCTTCCAATAGCATACGCATCAAGGACACTAAATACAGCTGAATCAAAATATAGCGTAATAGAAAAAGAATTACTCTCAATTGTATGGGCCTGTAAGACCTTTCGTCCTTACATTTATGGTAGGAGTTTTAAATTAGTTACCGACCATCGTCCCCTAACTTACCTTTTTTCAATCAAAGACCCAGGAAGTAGACTTGCAAGGTGGCGTTTAAAATTAGAAGACTATAATCACGAAATAACTTATAAACCAGGCAAAATAAACAAAAACGCTGATGCATTATCAAGAATCAAAATCAACCCTATTGAAGAAGCTGTAATTTTTCATACTAATCTAAATAATGAACCTTCAACCTGTAAAGAACCTGAATTAACTGATGAAGATATAAATGAACTAGACAACTAATTTGCTAGATTTATGAACTTATACAAGACTCAAGCTTTAATTGACTACTCTAAAGTACAAATCTCTAATACACAGTTACTTGACAAAGATCATAAGGATATAATCGTATTTATTCAACAAGACAAAATTAGCGAAATGCATGACAAAATAGTTGATGACATTTTTGAAATGGAACCCAAATTCGATTATAATAAAATAAGTATAATGACAAGTCAATCCGTCCCAAGAAGAACATATTATATTATTGTTTTACCTTATAATCTCGAAATGGCTTCTTTGTATAGAGATAAAGATGTTCTAACCAGCTCTAAAACTTATTATGTTGAAAATAATACAGATTTCCCAATATTAGAGATGTTAAGTTTTATTTATTCAGATAAAGAAATGAGGTTTATAATTTGCCAAAATATTGTCGAAATCCCGGATGCAGACCAAATCCCAATAGTGATAGATAATTACCATTCAGGCAAATCAAATTTTCACAGAGGAATTAATGAAACAATCAGACGAATAAGACAAAAATATAATTGGTCCGGACTGACAAAAGACGTCGAAAATTTTATAAAACAATGTGAGATATGCCAAAAAGCTAAAATTTGCAGGAAAAACTTATCAAATCCTTTGGTCATTACTGAAACACCTCGAGCCCCTTTTGAACGAATAAATTTAGACATTTTAGAAATTCCAACAAAACATTTAGTTCTAACAGTTCGCGATGAATTGACTAAATTTACACAAGCATATCCTGTTGAAAATAAAACTGCAAAAAATGTAGTTAACGTCTTAATTTCATATTTTCAACATTACGGTACACCCTTAAGAATTCATTGTGACAGCGGACGAGAATTTAATAATCAATTACTGAAATATTTATGTACACTATATAATATTAAATTAACATTTTCTAGTATCAATCACCCTCAATCTAACGGCTCATTAGAAAGATTTCACGCGACATTACTTGAAATGATAAGAACAATGACTTTAGAACAACCTGGATAACACCCTTTACAATTATTACCTTATGCTTGTATTTGTTATAATAATTCTATCAATCATACAACAGGTTATTCCCCATATGAACTAGTTTTTGGACATACGGCTAGTCGCCCCGCCGAAACGTTATATAATGAAGAACAATTAATTTCAAAATACGTCAGAGATCTAAATGCCAAAATAAAACATTATTATGAAATTGCTAGAAAACGTACTGATCTAAGAAAAAAAAAGCCAAAGAAAGATTTGACAAACAGAATCCAACCCAACATGAATTTAAGATAGGAGATAAAGTCTGGTTAAAGGAATCACAAATCAAAAACAAATTAGCAAACAAGTTTAATGGACCTTACGAAGTTAGAGAAATTTATAAAAATTCTTGTCTAATCTATAATCCAATAACTGATCAAACAACTAAAGTTAATTTTGATATGTTGAAAGAATGCTATAGCAAAGAACAAAATTTGAATCAAACAAACTTAAATGAAACGGACAATATAGAAGAAACTAGGTCAGTAGGTTCAGAAGATGATTAGTCAACACAACAGCATTGGCTGACTAAAGTATTTTGTTTCAGGTTTATGTACCTCGGCATGGTTACACTCATCTCAGCAGAATATGCAGAAAATCTGACACAATACTCTCTTAAAACGATTTATAACACTGTAGGGCTTTATTTTCACCAAACTTCTAATGTAAAAATTTCTAATGATAAGTGGACTATTTTGGTATATAAAGACATATACTCTCTTAAAAATGCTTACTTTTATAACGAAAAAATTTTAATAGACCTCGATAACTTTTTATATACCCCGAATCCACGTATGGAAAGATTCAGAACAGAAATGAAAACTCATTTAAGCTTACTTCACCAAATTTCGAATGACATTAATTCAAAATTTAGAGATTTAAAATACGATGTTAGTAAAAGATCGAAACGTGGTTTAATAAATGGCATGGGTTCAATTTTTAAATTTATAACCGGAAATCTTGATTCTTCTGATGGTGAATACTATAATAATTGTATCAATAAATTAGCTAGAGACGAACACGAACTAGAAAATCTTATGAAAAAACAAATCTCGGTTACAACTTCAGTTATTAAAAATTTCAATGAAACCTTACGAAAATTACAAGTCGATGAAGAAACATTTAATGATGATATAAAACAGATTGAAGAGTCTATTTACGATATTACTGATAACCTAAAATTTTATGATGCTAAATTACAAATATTGGAGATTGCTGAGCAACTGATGGAATCATACTCTTTTATCGAAACGTCTTTAAGTGACATGCTAAATTCAATTACTTTTGCTAGACTAAACACAATACATACTTCAATAATTTCTCCTATGGACCTTCACAGCGAACTAAAACGAATTTCTGAAAATTTGAGTAGAAATCAATTACCTTTTACAGTACAACTAGAAACTATAGGATATTATCTCGATATCTCTGAATTAAAAGCATTTGAAACTGAAAGAAATTTAGTTTTTGCTATAGAAATACCACTTGTTGAACCTCAAACTTATACAATCTTTCGTATCTATCCAATACCAATTGAAGACCAAAGAACGCATTTAGTTCATACTCTATTTCCCAGTTCGAATAAACCATATATTGGCAGAAATGATGATTCAAGCCTTTATATATCAATCCAAAATTATGAAAATTGTAAAAACATGCAACAAAATATGAAACTGTGTAAAGACTTAGTGCCCGTGCCTATAGACAATAACGCTGTCTGCGAAGCACAACTTTTAAAATTCCAAATCCAGATGCCACAAACTTGTGAAAGTGTAGTAGTGAACATGAAAGGATACAATATCTACGTTTTAACCACAAATACATGGTTAATAGTGACTGTCGAAAACTTACCAACGACCATTAAGTGCGACGACAAGACGACTTCCCTCGTAATAAAAGAAAACTCAATTTTAACAATGGAGAAAAATTGTTTCGCTTATATAGGAAACATTTATATAAAAGCTCAAAATGAAAAAACTACGAACATTACCTATCCCTACGAACCAATAAGGATACCATATGATTGTTGTCACAATTTACCTGAAGACATTAAGTTACCAGAACTAAAACCATTAAAAATGAATAATATTAATTACGAAAATCTTGAAGTGGCCAAACATCAATTAGATCAATTTTCCATAGATATCGACGATTTAATGAATCAAACCTTTGTTGACAAATATTATCCTTGGTTTACTTATTTAACTATTACATTAAGTATATCCTTAATAATTCTTTATATATTTTGTAAATGTCGTAAGAAACCTATACCTAGACTAAAGATAGGTATTGCGAACGAAAACTCAGGTGACGACTATCCACCTTTTCCTCCAGACAAGTGCATTAACCCACGAGCCGCTACTGAGTACTGAGGCTGTAATCCAAAAATTAAAAAGGTTTATACCTACTAAGAGGAAGCCTATTCCTAGATCAGTTCGTATTGGCGAACCAATCGAGGAAGGCGAAGATATCGAATTAAATTTAAATAAATCCACTGTATAATAATCATATTAGATATTAATTGTATTTACTCTCATTATTACTTAACTATTGTTTATTACAATACCTATTGCTTATTGTAACTAATCTGTATAACTATTATTACTTAATTATATTATATTATTATTATTTTATATTGTAATCTCGAACCTTACTAATTGATAATTTTATATTGTTATATTTTACCATAAGCTTTGAAAGGCTGTTGCATGGCACCAACTTTTTTAAATAGGGGAAAGTAATTGTTACATCCAGAATATTCCTGACGTTTCACGAAAACTACGCATTACTTTACTTATCATGTTTACCACTTTTAAGAACTGCTGACTCTTTCCTGTATTCAGATTTCTGCAGACAATAGTTCCTTAATCAAATTACACTTGTAGATGTTTTTCTCTAGAAAAGATCCAGAAGCTTGCCTAAGCATTTTGTCTCCCTATAAATACTTCGAAACCTAGAAACCGAGCGTCATAATAATAGTTCCTAGTTCTTAGTCGAGTTAGTTTCTACTACTTCAAGTTACGTTGTGTGCCATTCGACGAGCTAATATCGCAAACCAGTGTACAAAGTTAAAACAAATAAATATTCCTTTTTTAAAGTCATTTTCACTGGCACCGGCGTAACATGGATAATTACCATCATCAGATTTTTTTTTATATAATTAGGTATAGGTACATTTTTTATATAGAGATTAACGTTCTGAAATAAATAAATAAAATTACAAACAGTCAATTAATAAAACATTGGAATATAAAAATTAGACATAAATACACATTAAAAATACACATTAAAAATCCATAACAACACTCACATTTAAGAATTAATGACGTCATTATATATAAAAACATTTTTATTTTGTTTTTTAGTAAAACATTTAGATAGATTTGAAAATGCAAGAGCATATATATATTGTTGTTATTCGGTAGGAAAGCAAGCGAAGAGTGCGATTAAATATTTTAAGTAGGTGGGTAAAAACATATGGCGGCAGAACGGATCGATATAGGATATAAAAATATTCACGAACATTTATACAAGGGTCTCAAAAGTACAAGTGGCCTTACAATTTTTTTTATATAATATTGGTTAATTAGATTAATGTATCCTTGATAAGTTATTGGTATCTGTTCTATAATTAATACTATTTGTATGTTTCTTTATGTTGATCATCTCGAGAAAATTTCGTTTTGTGTAATCGGTTTCATAAGTTATAATTTCTGGATTGGCGAAATCAAAAGAGTGTATGTTTTCTAAAGCGTGTTTACTGAGGGCAGTGGCGTCATTGTTGTTCTTTCTAATATTATATCAGTGTTTATATATTCGTTTGTGTAAATATTGTTTGGTTTGGCCAATGTATGTAGCGGGACAATAATTACAATTGATTTTATAAACGAGACTGGATTTATTCTTACTATCAATCTTGGGTTTAAGTTTTGTAAATAAAGAATTTACAAAATCCAGGAAATTATTGATACTTGTATAATTATAGGTATTTTTGTTCGGTGGTGTTGTTTATTTATCATTTATATTATTTAGGCTTTAGACAATACAACTATTAAAAACTACGCAATTTTATTTCCCGCCATTTTCACCCTTTATTTTGGTACTAAAGTCTATCCAAGTTACAGAGGCAGTGGATCAAAACATTGGCCACCACGTGACTTATTCTCTGGCCGTCATAAAATGTCAAGTGTTTACGCAGCGAGCAGAATGCAGGGCCGGCTCTTCCCTCAGTCGAGTTTCCTGCATATTTTAGATCGGATCGCGAGCAGTATATTCTGTAAATTTATTTTGCTACTTAATTTAAGGAAATTTATAAAGATCCACGAAAGGTAAAAACACAATTTTTAGAACTTCTAAAAGAATTAGTTCAGAATTACAAGCCACTGGGAATCTCATATTAGTCAGACCCTGGTAATCGATCGCAATGTGGTCATGTGACTTTGTTTATATCTACTGCCGCTGTAACTTGGATAGACTTTAGATATCGACCATGCGGAAGAAGAGTGTTCAACTCAAAATTTTCAATTTTTGAGATATAGATAGGAATTAACTCAGAAAATGACCTAGTTTTATGGGAAAAATAGTTATATCTCTAGTACAAATTTTGCCCGAAAGATGGCGACATGTAACACAGTAATTTCTGCGCATTTCGGTGCAAGAGAGAAGCAATTTAGTTTGTGACCGGCTTTTCGTGTGGTAGTGTCGTCGCGTCTCAAGAAAACCGTTACATTTTGATTTGAAACATTCTGTGCATTGGCGTTTCTTACATAAAACTGTTTCATCTCGATATAAACCTTTTGTATATTGAGGTAAGTTTGATATTTGCTTGATTTTATACTCAATAATGGTTCATTCATGAATGTAACTTTTTTGTTTACAATACAAATGCTCGTTATTAATTATTTTATGTGGAATAAAATATCATTTCGACTTATAGCGGTCTTGCACAGAAATTCAGGTTAAATTATGTGCTATCTCAAAATATATCTATATTGAGTAGATTTCAGTATTGATATTAATAAGATTTCTTTGGACAAGAACCGACATTTTAAATTACAACAGGACAACAATGTTCTACATTAATTCAACAAATTTGGATGAAACACAATTACGTTGTGATAGTAACTTTTTAATTAAGTTGGATTTATGTAGTTTCTTTAGTAAGAATAATAAGAATAATAATAGTATTAAGATTTAAGAAGTTGACCTTGAAGTTGGTTAAATTTTAAAAATTTTCTCAAGGTCCTGGACTATCATGGAAAAATAGCCCAAGAACCATGTTTTCTCTTATTCTAAATATCGTATGACAAAATTTCATGTGCGCATGTGGAAAAATATATGATGCGGTTGAAATTGTACGAAATATATAACAAATATTTTCTTTTTTCTTATTTGCATAAATAACATCATTTGTTACTACTATTCTTATTCTTGTTACCAGGTATTTTATTCTTAAAGGAACTACATAAATCCACCTTTATTTTAGAGTGATAATAATTATTAGTAAGTAGATAACATTTTCCATATTTAAGAGATGGCTCATAAATTTAAAGGATTCAATGGAAAAAATTATATTACTATTTTTTCCATTTGTGGCAGCAAAAATGTCAAAATTTGGACAAAGTGCACGCATAATGGGCATGTTAAATATTGATGTCGGATCAGTGGAGGACCATAATTCCACTAGTGATATTCCCAAGTTAAGTTTTTCTCAATCCTTCCTAACTCGGGATAAGAGTCTTGACGATATCCAGAGGACTAATGAAAACTTAACTGAAGTTAATGACATTCCCCATGAATGTCCCAGTATTCTTCATACCGAAAATGGTGAACTTAATCCACTTGCCAGCAGTTTTCCTGACAACCTGAATAAAAATTCTTGTTCCGGAAGCATTTCTGAATCTCCAATTAATGAAGAAAATTATGTTCTCACTCAAGGTAGTATGAGTTAAGATTTTGTCAGCAATAGATACTGTTAAGGCTGTTACATTGTTTTCAGACATTATAGAATCAACACTAAAAGATATTGAAGCAATAGTAACTCAGGCAGAGGAAGACAAAATAGAAGTTATAGGTAAATATCTAACTCTTTTACTACACCATGTTAATAATGTAACGGACATTAAATTTATATGCTTCAATATTCTAGAGAAAGATCTGTCACCTACGTCCTCGACCAGTTCATCCTCTTCAAGCTCATCTTCCTGTTCATGCTCAGATTCATCAAATGCGTCGTCTGAAGAAAATCAAGAACAGTTGGGAAATGCTGCCATAGTTTCTACTTTTAAAGAAATTAATATACAGTATTAATTAGATATAATTTAGATTTTATTTACTTCTTCTATTTTTAAGACTGCTCCGACGAGAACCTACAACATGACCCATATGGATTAGATGATAGTGTACAAGATCCTTTGTATAAAATATCATCTGAATCATCCAATTCTTTAGACGAACCAGAACAGAAGGTCAGGGAGCAGATTTCACCACATAAAAAAGAAAAGTATTGATACAAACCCAAAATGACAACAATACTAGAAAAAGAAAGAAGCGGCCAGAACTGTGGCAGAAAAATCGTGCAAAATTTTTAAGAAATTGAGGAGAATCTTACTTTTATACTCAAGTACAAAAACAAGAAAATGGTACGATACGAATCAGGAAAGAACGCCCAAAGAAATCGATTCTACCAGCATGTGGTGAGAAATGTAGAATTCAATGCAATAAGAAGATTTCTTCAGAACAACGTGAAACAATTTTTTCAGAATTTTATAAACTTGGTGACATTGAAAAGCAAAGGGAATATATAGCATCAAATATGACAAACATTTGTCCAAAATATAAAAAAATATATTAACGCTGCGAATCCAAGAAACCCAAATAATGCATTCTTCTTTATCATCTCGGGAAAAAACATAAGTGTACAAAAAAAATTTTCAGACTGTGCTTAAAAAACAAAACGTTTGTGAAACTGGAAGTCATTGACTGTGATAAATGAAGAAAACATGGAAACCATAAAGAAGTGATTGATCGATTCAATCCCACGAATCGAAGCTCATTATTGTAGAGCAAATACTACACGGCAATTTATAGAAGGTGGAAAAACATTAGCAGATCTACATAGAGATTATTTAAAATTATGCGAAGAAGAAAACATTGAATGTGGAAATTACTAATTATATTCCAAAATTTTTAACGAGGAGTATAATCTGTCTTTTCACGTACCGAAGAAAGATCAGTGTGAGTTATGTTTAGAGTATCAAAAAGGATCAGAAGAAGAAAAAGCTAAACTCGAAGAAAAGTACAAAGAACATTTACAAGAAAAAGTACTCAGTCGAGAAGAAAAAGAAAACGACAAACAGAATAGTGCTGGTGACCTTCAAAAAGTTTTGCCCTGTCCAACTGGTCATGCGAATTCCTTCTATTATGTTTCAAAGTTGAACGTTTTCAATTTCACCATGTTTGACATAGGATCTTGTAAATTTAAATACATTGAAGCTCTTTCCAATAAAAGTGAAGAAGATTTAGAAATAATCTTCTATTCCGACAATTGTTGCGGGCAAAATAAAAATAAGTTTATACTTGCTCTCTATGTATACATCATTCAAAAATTAAATATCAAGTCCATTACACAAGTTTTTCAGTTTTATTATCATGGCTGACTTGATTTGTCATAAATTTATTGGAGATACATATTAGCCACACAGGGAGGTGAGGAAGCACCAAACGTCGGAAATTACGATCAAGACGGACCCATAAACAACGAATGCGATGAGGGAATAGATGTTATTAACACAGACGCATATTGTACTACCCGCCGCGCCGTATTACACCTGTTCAAGTTTCACCTGGTTGTTTGGAGTTTGTTGAAGAGGCTACATACTGTTTCACAATTGTCTATGTAAATATTATAACATTAGGACAATGCAATAGATTATGTGTGAGTTGCTATTCCACATATGTGAGGGAACATACAGATACCGACAATACAAATGGGTTGTGGGCAAACAAAATTCATAACCATGTTGATGCTCACATGATAAATCGACAGAAGCCTACATGGTTGCGCTGCATGGCCTGTACGGATACCCTATATCAGATACGTCGAAGTGAAGGCTTTGTTTACTGTCTCGGCGCCTCATGCCCGTCTGATTCTCATGTACTAATTTAAATATACATTTTTTCATATTGCATTTTTTTGTCCACTTTTCTACCCCCACAAAATTTCTGGTGATAATATATTTAACTCACAGGGAAAAATAAAAAAAAGCAATATGTATTTTAATTAAGATTTATTTCAAACAGATACAAGTCTAATACATGACATACATAATTTATTTATGAGACTACATCATTCTTATTTATCCAGCTGTTGTGCTCTGTCGAGAATCCCAACCATTTCACATACACTTTGTTTCCACGCCTCCTTAATATCTTCTCAACCAAATACATGTCGTTATTGTTTGTTTTCTGCAATTCATATTCATAAAAACAACCTTTTATGGGATGACCGTCCATATCTTCCAAGAGGTATGTAGTAGGTTTGGACAATTTTAATTTAATTATCCTAAAAAGCTCGGTGGACCAATTAGGTGTGTACCATTGAATTGACAAGTAGATGGAAGGAGTGTAGAGAGAGAAACTGGCAGCCAAACTTGAGTAAGCGAAATAGTAAATAAATCAGCTGATTCCGGCAAAAATCACATAACACAAAAAGAGGTGTTTGTCCTAACTTTCTATTTTTGTGTCCTGTGCTTCAAACGAGTTCCGTTGTCAAACGTCATTTTATTTTTCCTTCTATCGTCCCAAGTCCCGATACGAAGAGGAGTAATTATTATTGTATTATTTATATTTGATTTGAGTTCGTGTCGTGGTGGCAGTTTCGTATAAAACGAGTTTTCTTATTTGGTGTTTGGTTTAATATTATTTTTAGATTGGAGAGAAAATTTAATTTAGCTATGTTTAAGTTGTAAATTACCAAAAAGAGGATCAACTCCTGTTGTGTACTTGGATGTACCTACCAAACGGGGCGGAAAGAATAAGAATAGTGGCGTTTCTTTTCATTCGTAAGTATTAAAAATCTTTGCTAATAACTTTGCAGTTTGCAAGAGATAAGGTGATATTAGAGACAAGTGGATTGCAGCAATAAAAAGGAAGAATTTTATACTGTCTACAAGTATTTACTTGCATTTGTAGTCAACAATTTATTGAGAACAATTTCATAGAGAATGTTGGGCAGCGCAAACTTAAAAAGTATGTAATTACTACAGTTTTTTATTTTCCAAGTCATGATAGAAACTCTATCAAGGGAAAAACTGGCAAAATATTGTGCTAATGAACCTAACTCTTCGTAGTCAAAGATGGAATTAATCTTGAGGTTCTGGTCCCTTTAATAAGGTAATTATTTGTAATTCTTTTTGTTAGATGCCTAAACATTAAAAATTATATAAAAATATGTAAAAGCTACCTGTCAGTTAAGATAAGTAATTAAAGTTGAAAATATATACCTTACCCTAGATATTTTGCCACCTTTATATTAAAATAAAATTTTATTTTGGAATTTGTATTTCATTTGTCTCAATTTACTTCCAGGTACATAAAATTGCCATGTAGATAATTTTTTTTTAATTAATTCACTACTTTTTTCTGTGCAATATTTACATAATTGTGGTTATAGTATAGAAAAATTCTCATTCCTACAAACAAGCCCCGAATTTCGGAATACAGCTCATACAATAAAGATAATTACGGAACATGCCCATTGAATATGCAACATCCCTATATACCTCCTTTGCCTGAATCAGCTGACACGTTCATTAGGCGTCCTTGTCTTACTTATTGCCATTTGAAACCTATCTCTCTCTAAAGTTGGCTGCCCCAAACAACAATGAAAGTGGTACCTGTGCGACTTCCATTGTACTTATCAATTCGATGGGTGTGTACCCCTTCTCAAATATACCTTTAAATTTACTTATGCGAACAATATCACCGACTTTGAATTTTGGTTTTCTGCGTGAGGCCGGCTCGCTGTGTGTACGAGTAGATAGTTTTGTTGTTGGGGTTACCGAAGACGGTGCCAAACCGGTCACCCTATGTACTCTATTATTATATTTTTGAATGATGCTGGGTAGAATTTCAAGCCACTTGTAGGACCCCCTCACCGAAAATTCCTTGCACAGCAAATTTTTTAAAGTTCTGATAACTCGCTCGGCTAAAGCCGCTTTCATGGTGCTGAATGTGGAGTAGTGATTTATATTGTACTTTTCCATCAACTTTGTGAAATGTTTATTATAAAATTCTGTCCCGTGATCACTCTGTATATGCTTCGGTGTATAGACGGATTCTCTCAAAACGGTTTCCATAGCACGTGATACTTCAACACCGTTTTTAATTTTTTTGAGGTTTCGCCCACACAAATCTGGAGTAACAGTCAATTACTATCAAGATGAATCTATTGTCTTTATTTATGTGGGCATATGGTTGCATCTCCGCCAAATCTATTTGCCATAAATCACCCCTTACTCAACGTCCTTCGTCGTTGAAAATTCCTACGGGCCATCTTGTGTAATTCATCAACAATAACTTGCTTGCTACTGTTCATATTCCTACAGTAAAAATAATCGAGTATCTGCGACTTTTCCAATATGTTAGCGTTTAATACCTGATTGCGTGGGAACTATTTCGGTGTCACTTTTCAGTACCACTCCAGCCGATGTTTTAGAAGTTATGCGTTTTGTTAATTGGGGGTGTACCTTCAAAACAGATGTTTCTAAGGTATCAAACCTTCCTAAAAGTGCATGAAGAGATCTTGTATTTTGATTATGATCTTGATTGATTTGTCTAACTACATCGTCAATACGTTCAAGTATTTGTTTTTTACTTCGATAGCACATTTATTAATACGTGCTTCAACATATTGCTCTGTTTTGTCCAATATAAGTTTTGCGGTTTCTTGCACTGCAATTTCAGTACCCTTAACCTGTCTATTAATGTAATTAAGTGTTACGTTTTCCATCAATATCGAAATGTTGATCTTTCGTGAGTTTAAATCCAACACCAGCGGGTCCACGTGGTACATTTCCAATGTAAAGTCGCCTTCCCTTGCAACCGAATTTATCAATGGTGGAATAATTATTGTCACTCATACTGTCCAACACACACTGATTTAGTTAGTGCTGTGTATGATATTTATAAAAAACCTTGGGTGAATAGGTTAATATATAATTCCCTCCTCCCTTAGCTCGTCGGTTATTGATATTATTTCATTATCCACTCCAGTATTTCCAGCCATTTTAGAGCTCCATAATAAACGTAATCGATCAATTAGTTCCTTTGGTTTGTTCCAGTAGAGGTAGCTGATTGGATCATTTTTTAACGTTTTTCTATAAGGTAGTGTAAGCAAACCACCCTTCTTTGTTTCAGAACCCCCCATCGAATTAACACAACCCCTCATTAGTGGTTCTACGATCTCCTTAAAATTTCTTCTGTTTTTTACGTTTAAGCCCCGACTGGGGTCGTAGTATTTGTAGGGTGCCCCTGTTGATCTCAAAATCTCAGTATAAGCCATTTTGGTTTCATTACTAACGCCCTCCAGTTGTTCGAACAACATCTCCCGTCTAGTTTTTCCAGTGTTGGAAATATTTTGCTCTAAGAGGGATGATCTTTCTTTGATTTCTACACTCTCACTCGTACTGCTATAATTACTATCATCATTACTGTCATCATTACTATCATCATTACCCTCATCATTACTATTGTTTATAGCAAAAAAATCATCTTTTTCCATTTTTATTTTAGGATATACTTTTTCCACTTTAGCAGGTTCTACAGCTTTTTTCGATATTATATTCAATGGTTTTGTAATAGGTTCATACATTTTCTCGAGTACTCTTTTATCCTCAAAGTTTCTGCTTTGGACGGATTTAAATTTCTTACGCACTGCTTCCGTGGCTTCAACTAATTTTCGTTTAAGCTCTATTTCATCCTGAATGTTTCTATCCATTGTTGTTCTTCCCACGCTAGATGGTTTACGAATGATTAAATTAAAAATGTTTATATGTATATGTGGCGATCAAAACTTTCGATATCTCCCAATATTTTTTTCACTGTCTTTGTCAATAACCAAAAATCCATAACGGTTTTTCCAACATTCCCCACAGATTTTAAGAAATTCTGAAAAATTTAAATCGGGGTTTATATGTTTCGTCTTGTTTGAACACAATAAGTAAATTTGCGTTGTCACGAACTAGTTGTTTTGGTATTTTCGAATAAGTTTGTGCTAAGAAAAAGGAATTTACATATTTATGGCGCCCCATACTGAAATAGGCCCTGATTTCATCTTGTTTCTCACATATGACTTCATCAAATATAAATATTGAATCGGGTTCGGCTTTCGACGGTTCCATAATAGAGTCTCTATCGCTAAATGTGTATAGACCCATTCCCACTATGGGTGTTACAACATTTTTCAAGTACTGATACTTTGGTAAAAATATAGATATTGGAGAAATGTAGATCTTGCGGGTGGGATAGCAGCGAAATCATTACATTCGTCTTTCCACAGTTAGATGGGCCGATAATCAAGCCGCGTATGCTATTGGGTAGAAGCGATCCATGTCGTCGACAATTATCTGTCTTGTTTGTAACTCTATCATCCAGGTTATCAACTTCAAGTGATTGTCCTTGCATTACACGCCTCCATGCCCAACTTTTCACGGTAAAGTTGGGCATCGAGGCCCATTCTTTTTTTAAAGTCGCCTCGCTGAACAAAATTGCCATATTTTGTTTTCATACGTATTTTCTGTGCGACCTAAAATAAGCGAGAAAATCGCTTAATAAGAAATAAACAAGAAAAAATTCATAGCCTCAAGAGAGCCGAAGCCCCTGTGTAATTTGCTGAAACTATCTGACTACGTGGATGGATAAAGCTTCTCAGTGCCATCATTTTTCAACATAAAAGTTTTCCTGTCTCTTAAAATAAACATTCCACGGCTATTAATAGTTTTGTTCAATTTGAGGTTTTTTTAATATTGCGCGACAAGTTGGCCATGGTTGCCGATTTCTTTTGCAGCACCACTTAGCTGTCCAAAATTGTAACATTTTTGTTTCTTACGCTTTTTTTGTAGGGCGCAAAATAAGCGAGAAAATGGCGGTGGTAGACCTAAAAAAATAATCCTGTATAAACAAATTACATTTATTTTCCGCATTCACTCAAATGTTATCTGTTGAGCAGAGTAGTACACGTAGTGGATGCTCCCGCAAAGGCCGACGATTAAAAACTGGTCGGGGTGTTATTAATACATTAATTAATAAACAGGATATCAATTTTGCGGGCCCGGGACCCACCTCCAAAAAAGGTTACGTAGAGGAGAGACTGGAATTAATCAATTAGATTCCGCTTGCAAGGAGCACGATATCTCATACAATCGTAGCAGTGATTTAAAAGAACGCCATAAAGCTGACAAATATCTTGAACAACGAGCGTGGGAACGAGTTAAATCCAAAGACGCGGAAGATGGTGAGAAAGCGGCCGCTTGGCTTGTCACTAATATAATGAAAACCAAACAACGATATAGAATGGGTTGCACTTCTCTACCTGCCAAACATAGTACATCTCGGAACAAGAAAAAGGCTTCAAATAAAAGTTACTTTTGGTAGAGGTCTTTTGGTAGACGCGCGTAAAACTCTCAAACAAGTGGGAGGCAAACATGCAATTCGGAGTGGTCTACATTCAACGGCACAGGTGGCTTTGAAAGCAGCTCGCAAATACTTAAAAAAAAAACTAGTGGAAAAGGAAAGTTACAAACACCCCGTATAATCCCAATTCCCAAATTTGGTGGCATATTACCGCTGTTGCCGATATTCGCCAGACTATCTGCACTAGGTGCGTTGGCCGGTGGTACAGCAGGTATTGTAAACGCTGTTAATCATACAAAGGATTCCCGAAATCAATTAATAGAGGCTACCCGCCATAACAAAACTATGGAGGCCATCGCATTGGGAAAAGGAATGTATTTGAAACCATACCGCTCAGACTATGGATTATATTTAAATAATCAAAAAACTTTTAAAGTCCCTACCCCTCAGGGCCCTCTCCAACATCGATATTGAGTTTTTTGCGAAAAAGTTAAAAATTCCATATTTTAGGGGTGTGTTCATGCGGGACACTCTACCTAAAGGAGGACCATTACTTAACGAATCCATCATTGTGAACTTGGATGGAAAAGAGGGAAAGGGGACGCATTGGACCGCATTTAAAAAATCGGACCTATAGTCAGCTATTACGACAGTTTTGGAGATTTACCACCACCTTCAGAAATAGTGCACTACTTATTATATACTGGTGTGAAAACTGCAAGTAAAATATATTACAACTATGAAAGACAACACGAATTTGATACAGTCTGGTGTGGACATTTGTGCTTGCAGTTTCTCACAGACCCCACTTAACCATAAAAATGGATCGTGAAACAATAAAAAGAATGGCACATTCCCTGCTGGCGTTTTCTCGTTTACGCAGTTTAACTAAAATGAGTGAAAAACAATTAGCAGATATGCCCAAAGAAGTAATAATTGCTTGTGCTTGTGCTTGGCATAAATTGCTCGAACATATACAGAACGATGCTGATATCCTAAAATTTCTGTACTGCACCAAAGATGATATTTCTGAAGATGGTTGCGATAGTGAAGATTCCAACCCTGAAATATTGGTTTGCTGTTTGTGTAATATGAGACATGTTGGAATCGCATCAGATAATTCCGCTAGGGTTACTATGTCCAATAAATCACCGCAAATGACAGGAAGAGCTCATATATTTAGTTGCTGTAAAAAATAATAAAAAACATTGTAATAACTCAAGTTTTATCAGTCAGGTCTCGAACGTTTACTCTATCTGGACATACAAGTGTAATTAGTGCAGATTATTATCCACCGATAGAGTTGGATTCAAACTGTGACTATGGTCTTGGACTAATTGGATTCTATACCTACAATTCGATACTCAACGTGGATGAAACAAACAATTGTTTTGCATACAAACCCCCCGATTTGGAAACTTTGACAACCGTCCACATTCCACCGGGTACATATGAAATTAGTGAAATTTATATGGCGATACTGCGGACCATGAAGATAGAGGAGATGCAGGAGACTGAACGCAAAAAAACCTTTTCTCTACATGCCAATAACAATACTCTCAAATGTGAAATTTTTTCAATGTATTATGAGATTGATTTTACATGTAAAAATTCTATAGGAACATTGTTAGGTTTCGAACGAACGTTTCTAAAACCAAATGTCGTTCACCAGTCGACATTACCTGTGGATATAATGAGTGAGGATAATCTGTAATATAATTGGCGGTGCATATCAAAATTCTGCACTCTCACTCGCTCTTCCAATTTGATATTAACGTAGAACCAGGATATAAACTAACAAAGGAGCCTCAGAATATTATATACATGCCAATAAATCCTAGAGGGCGTCAGTACATCGAAAACATTACACTACGTATCTTGGATGATAGTGGTAACTTGATCAATTTTCGCGGTGAAAAAATCATTGTAAAACTAGAGCTAAAAAAATAATTTAATATGGGATTTGTTTTTAAGAAACAGACATAAAATATATGACAACAAACAAGAAGTATTCGATAATAAAAGTAAAAATATCGGGGGATGTAGATTCAGTTCATGTAAAGTATCTGGAGCATCAAGACGTCTTTTACGGGAAGATCGCAAATTTTTACAATATATTGGCCTACGTCTACGTGAATAAATCATGGTTGTCACCAGTGAAAAATTGGAGGTGTTTGAAGAACCTGTACAATCACTCATTAGTCTGCACGAACACACTTACAAACCGTATGGGTCACCAAAATACAACAACTCGGAGGAAATACGAATCCCAGTAAATTTTCAGGACCTTATTCTTGATATTGCCGATAGTTACATTTATATTGAAGGTAAATTTACACCTAATGATGTGGCAAAGAAGTGTCACCTTGCCAATAACGCATTTGCATTTCTTTTCGATGAAATACGTTATGAAATGGGCGGAGATCAAGTCTGCGTGGTTAGAAAACCCGGTATAACAACAGCCCTAAAAACTATGGTATCATTCAGTCAGACACAATCTAATTTCCTTACTACTTGTGGGTGGGGTTTGTCAGAAGAAAATAATGCCGTCCTAGATTCTACTAGCCACACATTTCATGGAAAACTCCCACTTAAATTTTTTTATAGGTTTTGCTGAAGATTATTCCAAAGGAATTTTGAACGTAAACCAGGAGTTAATATTCATTATTGCCCGATCCTTTAAAAACTCTTTTATCGGAAAGGTTGATGCTGCATTAGAAATCACAAAGATCGAGTGGAAAATTCGTCACATTGTACCTGGAGATAAACAAAAACTTAGACTACTCTCACGAATAAATAAAGGTGGGAACAATGCAGTAGTTAAGGTGCCATATCGTACATGGGATCTCTATGAATTACCAGCGCTTCGTAATACTTCATCCGATGTTTGGGCAATAAGAACGAGCACGAGTTTGGAAAGGCCTCGCTATATTATTATTGGATTCCAATCTACAGATCAATCCGATAATTACACAAAAGATGTAACTCAGTTTACTAACGCCGACATTGGCAATGTTCGTCTTTATCTAAATTCTGATGTTTACCCATACGAACGATGGAATTTGGATTTCCCAAAAAAACTTATTGCTCCAGCTTATTATGCATACGAAAATTTCCAAAGTGCTTATTATGGTAAAGATTTTACAGAACCAATGATGGATTTAGAAGAATACTTAAAAAATCCAGTTTTTGTTATCGACTGCTCTTACCAATCAGATTCGTTAAAAACTTCAACAGTGGACATCAAGTTGGAGTTTGAGAAACGTAAAAATAGGTTCCAAACAGGCACCAGAGCTTATGCTTTAATTATACATTATTCATATTTTAGCTATAATATTAATGATGGTACTGTAAACACTGGTATTCAGTATTGAATTTATTTTATGTACTTGTATTTTATTATTTTTTTATGTACTTTTTTTCATAATTGATCAATAAAGAATTATAATATCTTTGGTGTGTATTATTTTCAGTTGTTACATAACCCAAAACGAAATAAAAAAAACACATTTAAATACACCACAGTTTTTATTGAGTACAATAAGGTATGTATAAAAACTATATTATTTTATAACATATTTATTACAAACAAATCAGTCTAGTCATCTTTCTCGTCGAATGAGTAGCATCCGTCTTCTTTTAATTCTGCGAGCCTATACTTTTCTATTATGTGTTCGGGTAAAAAATCCGAAATATTAAATAAAAATCGTTTCAAGTTGATATCCATCATATTAGCGCAAAACTCATTCAGACCCATACTTCCACTCAAGTACTTGTCACATATTGTCACTCCTTCACTGAATCTTCTCTCTTGATTTAAAGTTTCCTGAATAGCCTCCAAGTATACGGTTTTAACCAGTGATACTAATAGTTTATATTTGTTTTCATTTATAAACTTATAAAATAGAGGAGGTTTACAGTATCTGTCAACTGACGTTATGGATATTTGTATGACATCTGAAAAAGCGATTAAAGAAGATTTTGAAAAAATCTAAATTAATTCCTGCAGACATTTTAGTCACTTTTATTCTAAACAGGTTTGTAAGTAAAAATATTTTTTCCAGTTTAGTAAGGCATAGTTTTGACCAATGTCCTTTAGAGAATCATCGTGTTTTAATGATAAAGCCCATAGCAACTAAGTATGTTAATATTAGATTGTATTATTTGAGTAAAAACAGAGTAGATAAGTCTGGTAGTATTAGGCACCATAGTAACAAAATTGTTTTATTTAAGGGGCAATAGAAGGTAGAGTAGAAATATATATATGAAGCATTTAATTTCTCTTCTTGTATGACTTTTTATCACAGAATAATGCTTTACTTTGTGCTTTTTATTTTCGAATATTAACCTGTAATTTAGTAGATACTATAATAAAAGGTAACAATGCCATTATTTTCATTATTTGTATTTGTCTTGATTGGCTAAATCAAATTATCCCGTATTTTTTCCTGGTACTGATTGGTTACTGTATAGTTTACAGGTTGCTAGAATAATAATCAGAATAATCTGTATAAGTACAAACTATTTAGTCAGCCTTTCATATAAGAATAAGAAATTTTTACCAATCATGGCCGAATATTTTATTACTATTTTTATTTGCTGACTAAACCCAGCTTTTGATTTCATCGTTGTTAGTTTTCGTTTTTTACATTTTTTATAATGTTACTAGGAATACTGTTTAATCAGACCCTGGCATTTCAGCCATATTGATCACAGACTTAGCCACACCCCCTGAACCCGTTTGCTATATGCGACAAAGTAATGTTATGGCGCCTACTACCTCAATGGTGTCACCGGATCCCTGAACGTAGAGCCCTTTTGGTACCTGCCTAGAGGGATCCGGTGGTAGGAGTTGTGCTAAGTAGATGGCAGACGTCACTACATTTCAACTATTTTATCGATTGGTCACCCTTTGTCTGAAGGTGGCTCGGCAAAATCCGTTCTGCATTAAAAATGGTCGCCGTGGCGTCGCGTTATTTGTTCGTGTGCATATTTTGGCATAATTAAATAATGTCGCGATTGCTTTGAAGCCAACTGATAAAGCGCGCGCGCGCGCGCGCGTGTGTGTGTTTTCGGGGCGTTGGCGGTTGTTTTTTGGCAAAGGGGATCTGGGTGGACGAGCATACAGCAGATGTTTGGAATGTTCGAGGGCACTCTTGCTTTGAAATTGTTTTTAATTGCTTTTCTCTGTTTGAGTGCTTTCTGATATCCATACATTATTCTTAGGAGTACCTATTCACTTTAAAGTAAGTACACCTATTATTTTTTCTTTGTTTGGGAATTTCTAGGGCGTTGGCCATGATTTTACAAACTAATTACGTGGAGGAACCTGGGAATTTTCAGATTTTTGTAGATGTAGGACAGAATAGAATTTATTTTTTTGTTTATTATATGAATATAGGGCGTAATACGCCATACAGTGCAGTACAATGTATTTTTTTTATTGCAAAGGGGTTCAATAGCGTTAATTAGACAAAAAGCGCGGGAAATGAGAGTACTTGTACCTATTTTAAATAGTTATGTAGGTATAAACGGGTGTAAATAGAGTCTAATACGCTATACAGTGCAGTATATGTAATGTTTTTTCATTGCAAGGGGGTTAAATAGCGTTAATTAGTAAAAAAATGTAGGAAATGAGAGTACTTGTACCTATTTTTTTTATAGATCTGAGGTAAATTATGCGTAAATAGAACCTAATACGCTATGCAGTGCAGTATATGTAATGTTTTTTCATTGCAAAAGGGATAAATATTGCTAATTAGACAAAAAGCGCGGCTAATGAGAGTACTTGTACCTATTTTAAATAGTTATGTAGGTATAAACGGTACGTAAACAATAAATTGATATTGACAGTCCATGTAATGTTTTTTATTCATTGCAAAGGGGGTAAATATTGCTAATTAGACAAAAAAGCGCGGGAAATGAGAGTGATTGTATCTATTTTAAATATTTCTTCACGTACATACGGTACTTAACCAATAAATTGACATTTATGTGCGAATTTCGCGGAAATATGAACCCGCGGTATTGTAATTACTCATTACGCTGCAATTACACGGTATGATGGCTGCGGGGTGCGGGGGAGAGGTCATGCGCTCGTCGCGCATGCGCGGGAGAAAAGTGGGCGTGGCCTACCAGGGGCGTGGGAGTGGGGAGTAATGTACGAAAAAGGAGTGGGGGGACCAAAAGGGGTGGGGGAACTAGCCAGAGTCCACTATCGTTAACTACTCCTTTTTAGTGCCTATTTGATTCCCATCTCAGAAGGGTGGTAAATAAATTTAGTCCGCCATCTTGGGGCATCGAGCATCCGTCCTATTGGATTTAGTATGACGTCATTCACCTTATTGTTTTCTACCCGTCGAGCCCTTTCGTTTTATACCCATGTTGAGAATTATTATCCCTCTGGTGGTAAAGGTATGTAACCTCCTTTGGCGAGTTGCTTGATTTGCAAACAAGACACTTTTTTTCCCATAACGTGTAACTTAATTGTCTATATAAGCATTTTAAACCAACGAATACTTAAGAAACACTTAAAAACAGCGAAAAATTGCTTCTAGAAGACACAGCACCAGTTATGTCAAACACAAGGTGAGTCACACTCTTGACCGATTTGCGCGTTTGTCAGATTGTGCGATTGGTATTGGTAATTGTAGGTATATTATTGTTTCCTTAGTTGTATCGCAGATTAAAGTACTACACGTAGTATAGAAATACTGCCTAACAAGTGTCTAGATAATTATAAATAATAGATTCATCTATTAGTCAGGCAGACCTTATCTCATCAATACATAAATATCATATAGGTATTATCTAGCATTATTTACTTCAAAGTATTTGCAACTGATTGGGTATGTCTCTAGTCCCTACATACAACGGAAACCACTGTTGAAAAACTATTATTTGCAATTTGACTTGAAGATTATTTTAATTTACCAGAGAAATAAGTTTTTCATTATGAATTATTGGCAACGCTGTTAAACTTTAACTAGTAAATAAATAATAGAGTATAAAAAGTGCTACCCCTTACAAACATTTCACTCTACAGATGCCATTTCTATGTTTTTTATTTTTCTGAGGTGCAGAGATACTGACCAGGCTGACCTGCGATCGTTGCGCTGCGCGCGGGATTTTGCGTTTACGTTTTGTGTTTTATATGGTTTTGTAGTTTTGTGATGTGGTGGCAATAATTTCTGTGTGGTTGTGGACGTTGTGTATGCTCCTGTTCTCAGAAAAAAAAAACAACATAGAAATGGCATCTGTAGATTGAAATGTTTGTAAGGGGTAGCACTTTTTATACTCTATTATTTATTTACTAGTTAAAGTTTAACAGTGTTGCCAATAATTCATAATGAAAAACTTATTTCTCTGGTAAATTAAGATAATTTTCAAGATCAAATTGCAAATAATAGTTTTGCAACAGTGGTTTCCGTTGTACGCAGGGACTAGAGACATACCCAATCAGTTGCAAATACGTTTGCTTTGAAGTAAATAATGGTAGAAGTAGAAAATATATTATATTTATGTATTGATGAGATAAGGTCTGCCTGACTAATCAATTAACATAGAAAGTAACGAATACTTATGTTAAAGTCTTTGTGACTTATACTTAGGATTGGGGTAGAGAATGGAACTATAAATGCGTGATTAAAGGAGCATGTACTTTATGGTTCCGAAATATAGTGACTAGAACGTCGTAGATACCTTGATTGTTCCATACGTAGTAAAGTAATATCATCCACCCATATAAAAAACGCATAAACTACCCAGTTACTATAAAGATTTCATATACAGTATTTTCTACTTGAAAGTCACCGATATCGGTAGCAGTTACTATGGATGTTACTAATATGTGTCGTCGAAGTAATTTTAGCCAAAAAGTTACAATCGCTGGTAATCGGGACTTCGCAGGGTCCGCGAGTGGGACTTTAAAGTTAGTAGCATAATGTTAAACTTTGATCGTAACAGGGTAGTAACATTTCTTTTAGGATTGTACTGTAAAGTAGCAGTAACTATACAATTTTATTCCTCCGTGACTATAAAGTTCTCGGAACTGTTAAAAATTACTCTGTTGTATAAGCTACTCTGAAGGAATTTCTAAATTGTTCGTTGTCCATTCGATAGCCCAGAGCAACAATTTTTAGGTTAGAATTTGGAAAATAGTGTGTCGCGATGTGGTGAAAAACAAGTCCGTGGTTGTTTTAGTAATATATCTGTGTGGAATGTTTAAACCAATCCAAAAGAAGAAGTACAGGCATTCAACAACATTTTACAGAAAATTAAAACAACAGTTAACATTAAATTCTAAAAAGCAAAATTTGGAAAGCTTTTCCAAAGTAATCGCTAAACAAGCGAAACCGAGTGTAATAGAAATACAACACATTCGTGAGGAGACAGTTAATGTACAATCACAATGCAACTTAGAAAATTATGTGTGTGATTCAATACTTGAAGACGATGACCAATCAGTTGATGGTGAAATAGTAGATTATACCGTCGATGCTGATGATGGTGAGGTAGGTTCACCTGATTCATTTACCTTACAGCAAGACCTAAAAGAATGGCCACTAAAGCAGGGTGAGTTGGGGAAAGTGCGTTTTTGGGGTACATGCATTTATTGAAATACCACCAATGAAATCTCTTTGCAAAACCTGGAAATTCCGAAGCATTTCACACAAATAAAACCTGTCACACCTTTTTATCAACTTGAAGAAATTTCATATTTTTCATGGACACTCTTAATTTTATTAACGCTTATCACTTGCTTAATTTTATATATTATTGTAAAGAAAAGGAAACGTCTAAGAAAAATTTTGTTTAAACCAAGACATCCCACTGTTACATTAAAAGAATTAAAAGACTTAGTTACAAAAAACGAGGACGTTTTCGATTCTAAGGGGGGAGGCGTTATATAAATCACATAGGCCTAACGGCAGCATCCCCAAGTAAATAAACATCCCCTACCCCTGAACACATAAGACGAGGTACCGAAAGTACCCTTAGTTTTAAGTCAGTCTTATTTCTAACATTCTACTGTTCGGATCTAATTCTCCTGTATCTTGTTCGTAGAAATAAAGTTTAATATTTTAAAAATCATATTTCGCGAATGAGAAATTTGATGAAAGTCATATTAAAACTGCGAAATAATTGGGCATCGTTACACATTTTTATAGACCCATATGGCAGAAAAGTGGATTTTTCATTTATAACAAAACTACACAACCTACAGGAACAAGAAATGTTAAGATTTTGAACAAAACTCAAGAAAGCACATCGCTCACTGAGTTCTATAGTAGCACAACTCAAAAAATGGGCATTTTTAGTTAACCACGTGTTTGAATTCAGGAGAGCTTAAATTATATTTTAAATAAAACTGGCACAAATATAGTTCACATAAAATCCTTGAGATGGCGCTGTGCCACTAAGAATTTTTTTAAGGTTATGTTTCAGATTGTGCAACAATACTGGCACATGTTTAGTATGCCTATAACCTTCAAGGGCTTCAGTGTACTACGTGAGTGAAATAGTGGCACGTTGTGGTTGTGACGGTAAGTTTTATTATATCTGATATAAGACAATACTGATACATTTAGAAGTTGTGTCAATATTAAATTTTTATCTTGGTATTTTTTCTACAATGTGACATTGAATCTCTTGTCAGAAGGAGGCTTTGTTAAGGTATACAGTGGCACATTTAAAGTTGTGCCAGTTTAGATTTCTTCTACTTGCGTAGTTTTTCATTTATGCCGGAGCATTTATAAATTTCGTTTATATTACTTGTGTTCATACCGGCACATTTAAAGATATGCCAATATAGAATTTTCTTGGTATATCACCAAGAAGATTTATGCCAACTATTCTGTTAAAAATATTGGCTTTTCACATGGTATTTAAAGATTTCAAAGCGAAAATATTCCAACTTAATTCGGTTTTCTTTTTAAGTAGAAAATGGCAACTTCAAGAAGTGAAAAAATGCTGGCGACACTGGGTATTCGGTAATAACAATTTATTATTTTTTTAATGAAGATGACATTGTTCTTTTTATAGAATGAAAAAAGTCGGCCCACTTCAGAATGGAAAATTACATCAGGTCCAATTGAAGGTACTTACCTGCATGGTCTTTGTTGTCTTTATTTTTATTTTTTTAATTTGGAATACATTTTTTAGAAGTTCCAAGTGATAATTCAAAGACAATTTATTTGTTAATAAATTTTATAGATTCTTCTTTAGAAGCTAATACAGGCTACGGAAATAATTTGGAAAATATTATGTCTCTTAGCGTTCCAGAACATGCAAATAAAGATGAATACGTTCAAAATCTTATTCCAACTGAAACTGAAAACGCTAGTGAGAATATAATTATGATGGATTATTCGCCAAATAATGTACAAACCTCGGATGTGATTGCAATAGAAGGTAGATATTTTTTCAAAATTCTGTTTTGTCATTAGATTAGTCCGTAGACTAAGGGGTAGGTACCTACCTACCATAATAGATAATAAACATCTTGCCTGAAGAAACTAGGGATAAAGAGTAGATAAAAGTCTTGATAAAAGTAGAATATTATGTCTCCTATTCCTTTCTTAATTCTGTAATAACACGGTCTTCTTTTTAGTTCCGGCGCTTAACACCTTAAACGACACAAACCGTCATCATAAAGTTGCAGTAATAATAATAGTTCATCGGATCCAGGTTGGGACTTTTCTTCAGATGATTCGGTTAAGGATCCAAACTATGCTCATAATAATTCGCCGTCGTCATCTTCTTCTGACTCAGATGATGAAGGTTATAATAATATTCAAGCCAATTCAAGAAACCAAATTGCTCCTGAATCTGAAGATCATTCGGAAGGTTCTGAATGTGTAGAACCCGAGGTGGAACCTGATTACAAAAAGAAAGTTAGGAAAAGGAAAGCGCAACCTTCCCTGTGGCATAAAAATCTAATTAAACGTCTTAGAAATAGTGGAAAATCTTATAACATAGTAAAGCAACGAACCTATATTGTAACTTTAATGGAAGACGTTAATTCTAGAATAGAAAGCAATAGATTTAACAATCATGCCTTCTATTTTTTGAAAAATGATAAAAAGTAAGAGTATGCAAGTTATTTTTCACATCTACACTAGCAATTGCCAACCGTTGTATTCGGACAGTTATTTCTAAAAAAAAAACAAGATGGTTCGCTAGGAGACAATCTTAGAGGAAAACACGAGAAACACAGACAGGTATCACAGGACATTAAGGACGGTATTAAATCCCATATTTCTTCTATCCCAACAATAGAAAGTCACTACATTCGTGCCCATAGTGAAAAAGTTTATATAGATGGAGGAAAAACGATAGCTCAGTTGTACAGAGATTATAAAGTGGACTGCCAAAAAGAAAATAGAAGTTATGGAAAATTTTCAATGTACAGAGAAATCTTTAATCGAGAATTTAATAGAGCGTTTTTTATACCAAAAAAGGACCACTGTCAGACCTGTGTTACCTACTACAATTCAAGTGAAGAAGAAAAGAAAAACTTGAACAAAGCTTCGCGAAACATCAAGAAGAAAAAGCTCTGAGTAGGGAAGAAAAAGATAAAGATAAAAGCCTGATTTCGTCGAATTACCAAGTCGTATGTTATGACTTGCAAGCTGCATTACCAACTCCAAGTGGCCAGGTGTCATCCTTTTATTACAAATCAAAATTATCAGCGTACAATTTTACAATATGCCATCTTCTTCTTCTTGAGAAAAAAGGCCGAAGGGGAAGGGAAGCGGGGCGCCATTGAAATCGGAACCTGTTTGATAAATTTTTTAAAAGAGACAGCAGAAAAAGGTAATTCTGAAGAATGAGAAATTGTTCTATATTCGGATAACTGTGCAGGACAACAAAAGAATAAGTTTGTTCTAGCTGCCTTCTTAAAATATCAAGAGAGCGTTGAAGTCGGGGCCAATCTATATTCCCGCATAATATTCAACCTTGGTACAAATGGCCAAAAAAAGTTGAAAACCATTTAAAGTTATAGAATTCACTAATGCCGATTTTATGGACTTGAAGAAACTGACTGATAAAACAATCTTGAATTGTAATACCAATTCTGACGAAGAGAATTTTAAATTCAGCGACATCTCCATTATGAAGGTAGAAAAAACACCCCAACCTTTTCTTTTACAAAACGTCATTTAAAGATGCGGACTTTAAAACAGTAAACATAACCAAAGAGAGACGCACAAGAAAACCTTCTAATGCATTTTCATTTGAAAATTTTAGTTTTGAAAATGCTTACAATGAAAAAGTACCAATTTTCAAAAAAGTATGAAGACCTAATGTTTCTGGTAAGATCCAATGCCATAATAAAAAATCATAGTGATTTTTATGCAAATTTACCTTTTACTGAAACATAAAGACTTCTGGAATTGTAAATTAGTCTACAAAATAAACTGACTTCTTATTCTAAAATTATCTTTTATTAATAAAAAAATGACATGAACCTAAAACAAACTGTTGCTGTATTATTTGGTTTAAAATAATAATCAAAGTCATTGTAATTTTTTTTTTCATTAAAAAGTAAATTGACCCTCAACAGTTCATCATTTGCTATCTTTTAACAAATTATTTACCTTTTACAAATTATTGAAACATAAATTTGGTTCATTAAAGCTTTAAAAGCTAATTATCTCGAAACTATAATTTTGTAGTTGGGCCAATATAGACAAAAACAGAAAATGAAAGTAAGTATGAGTCTTGAATTGTTGAAATTGTTGAAATTTATATCGATTACTAAAGCCCAAGACCAGTAAAGTAAAAAGCCTGTGTTTTCGACATGTTTCGAGATGATTTTCAGTTGCCTGAATTTGCCAACTCTGAAACAACCACCTTGTTTATTAGACTCTTTGATAGAGTTTTCAATGCCCTGAACAGCACCAATTAAAAAAATAATAAGGGTGTGTGGAATGAATTGTTTGACGAGGCAGTTACATATTTAATTAATTTAAGAAATGCCAATGAAGAATTCATACACAAAACCAAGAACAAAACACCAATAAAATGATTAATTATCGATATGAAAGATTCTGGAATCCACAGGTCTTCTAAATTCTTCAGCTGTGTGGGTTCCATATTTCCCTTAGCCCTCTCTCTTCTTACGGTGCGTTTGAGGCTATCCGGTGTACTGAGATTCGGTGCAGTCAAGTTATCAACGTCAGAAGACAGTACGGATACAATATAATGTGGAGTGTCCCTTGTAGTCAGAGCGCTCTCTTTCAATTGATTTTTTAATCGAATGGCGTCTACTTCAGCTGCATCCCATGCATGATTGTGGGGACTTTCCTTGAAAACTTCATCTTCCATTATTCTAATTGCGCGAGCTGGACATTTCTTGGAAGAGAAATGCTCACATTTCCAAAACTCTATGTTCAACTGTTTTGTCTCGAACAAACAAAAAGCCGTCCAGTAGAAGTTTTTTTCTTCCTTTCTCGCTAAGAACAAACTGGATCGGCATCTTCGGTAAGCGTTGATGAAGCAAAGTCAGAACAATACTGAATAGTTAACTTAAAAACATCTCTTTTATATAGGTGTCACTTCCAAATGAATACACTTAATTATTGTGGTGGACACTTGGTTTAGGTCGACGAATCAGCAGACGATGTTCATAGTTTGGAGTTCTTTATTCAATTACCTATTGTCCGTATTACAAAGAGTACTTGCATATGTAGGAATCTGCTGAGGCAAGGTGTATTACTTAATTGACTACTAGACTGATTGCATGGTTATATTTGCATAGTGGGCATTTTGGCACTACATTTACCATTTAACTACCTACCCTTTTTATTTCAAAAATTATGGGTTAATATAGAAAATTCCCCCATAATCCATCGCAGGCACGGTAAAAAGGGATTAACATAATCCATAGGTATAATAAATTATTTGCAAAATTTCATTAATTTCAAGGAAACATTCAATACGATATTATAGCATTATGATTTATATAACACCTATTCTTTGCTTTCGAACGACTAGTCTTTTGGAGAAATCCATCTTTCGAATAATTGTCCATTCGAACAACTGATCGTTCGAAGAACTGTCCATTCGAACAACTGTCCATTCGAAAAACTGTCCATTGGAAGAAGTATCCGTCGAATAACTGTCCTTCGAACAATTGTCATTTGAACAACTGCCCGGACACGGGGGAGAAGTATGTAACTTCAAGCAAAATAATTCCGGTAGTTAACTGTTAGTGAAAAAAAATGAAAACTTCTCGCCTTTAACTGAAGAAGGAACAGCTCTTAAAAACACAACTTTATATGAAATTTCTAAACGTTTCGGAGCCATAGAACAGAGTAAATTGTTAAGTGTCTCTACAATTTTTGATCCCCGCTTCAAACAAATCCATTTTAAGAACCCAATCGCTTGTGCCAATGCCATTACTTTTATAAATCAATGTTTGCAATTACGCAGACAGGAAAACATTGAAAACGTACCGAACTCTAAGGCTGTTAACAGTGTTAACAAAATAAAGGTAACATTAAAGCAAATTGAAAAACAAACGGTAGTAACGACCTTGACACTGACTTCAAAATCTTCTTAAATAGCCCCGTAATACCTATTGAATCTGACCCATTTACTTACTGGAGTGCTAACCCTTCCTTATTACTTAAAGTGGCTATTAAATATTTATCGATTGCCGGAACGTCAGTTCCTTCATAAAGACTTTTTTCCAAAACTGGAAATATTGTAAGTCCAAACAGAAATCGGCTGGGAGGAGATATGTTAAAAAAGTTATTATTTTTATTTAGAGTTACATGATTGGGGTTTACTACCGTAGGTTAGGGAAAGCTGTGCCTTAGGTTTATTATATAAATCTGTTGTCTTGTGTTCCTTTAAAAATAAATTTTATTTTTTTATAATGGTATTTGGCCTGTTTTATTGAAAAATACTACTATAGTTATAGTATAATATTTTTTAACTTATTATTAACGAGCTTATATAATATCAATCAATATATTATTATATAATATTAATCAATATATTATTCGTGATTAATATTATATATTATTCGTGATTGACAAATTTCTGGATTACGCGTGTTAAAAAATTTGTTGAATAATACTGAACTGTACGACTAAAGTATTCCGGATCAAAATGGTATCGATACAGAGAGTATCGATTTTTTTCATGGCGATATTTACATGTATATATATTGCAATTTTTGATACGGATCGATACTCAATATCGATACAAAAATAACTCATCCAAAAAAATGATGTCTGAACCACCTACGCAGCCACAAGCATCGACCTCACGTCCACAGCAGGATGATCCAGATACTCCTAAAGAGAAATATCTAAGAAGATAACTTTGTAAGGAAAGAGTTAAAAAACTTCAAAAGGCCAATAATATGAAGGTGATGCATAAAAAAATGATAAGATAAAAAAAACGAATTGTCTCTCTTAAACAAGTTGTTAAAGAGTTAACACAAAAAACTTGGTAACTTCTGAAAATTCTATTTTGTTTGAAAGTATGTCAGGTATGATTAAACAACTTAAAAAAGAAAGTTAGGAAAAAAGTAAAATACTCTCCAGAACTGCGTAAGTTTGTCATTATTTTTTCACCAAAGTGGTATAACTATGTACGGAATGAGTTCGATACATGTTTACCACATATAAGTACGATAGGAAAGGGGTTCAAGAGCATAAATGCTGATCCAGGTTTTACTAGTGAGTCTTTAAATGTGTTAAAGAAGCATGTACAATTTTCAAATAAGCCTATATTATTAAGACTTATTGTTGATGAAATGTCAATTCGAAAGCATATTGATTGGGATGGGAAGAAATGCCATGGCAATGTAAATTATGGAACTGATTTACAAGACGATTCTAATTCAGTGGCCAACGAGGCATTTGTTTTAATGTTAGTGAATATCAATGGGACCTGGAAATTTCCAATTTGTTTTTTTTAGTAGATGGCCTAAATAGTGAACAAAAAAGTGCGCTTGCTTTTCAGTGTGTTTATTTGGTTTCGGAAACTGGAGCACACATAGTGTCGCTGACATTTGATGGTGCCCCATCAAATATTGCCATGGCAAACAATTTAGTATTTTAAAATATTTTACTATTAGGATACTTACACTTTATTACAAAGCGCAAGTCAGAAATAACAGATCCTATTAGAAACCATTTAACAAAGACTATCCTATTTAAAGGGCAGTAAAATTATGTCCAATTTATTGATGTACATATTTGTTTATTAGTTTTCCTTAAAATAAAAATTGTATCAGAAACAATCAAGTGTTTTATTTATTACTCAGATACTTATATATAAATCCATGGCACATAAATTAAAATGAAACTTTAAACTAGATATGTATTTTTATAATAATTTACATTTACTGATTTGATTTAAGGACAATCAAAACCTATATTATCCTATTTACAAAATAAAATTTCACGATCCCTTTTAAAAATATAAAATGTAAATTTTTCTTCAAATTATTTCATTCTTTGCCAGTCCCACGCGATACGCCACTGGTGGCGCCGAACTGGGCACACTCAATTCGGCCAGATTATGCGTCCTCTCTCCCCTCCCTTATCTAAGGTTAGTCCTAAGGTTATAGTGTAATGTACCACTCTGTATAATGCATAATTTTATTATCATAGTTGCTTTCTCCTAATTTAAATTAGAACAAGCTGGGGCAGGTTCGGACATGGGGCACCACCGGACATTTCAAATTTACCGCCAAGCAGTGCCAATACAACGCCACCACTCATAGTTTAGATTTACAAACTGCTTTATGTTGTTGGGCAAGTGGCCTTCTGCGGTTACAACAAAATTTAAAAAAACTATTACGACAGTGTGAAATTTAGTGTTGTGTATGTAAAAAACGAATCCGTATTAATCCGTATTAATAAGTATTCTTGGCTTGAACATTGTTTTAATGTAACATATTTCTATTTTGTATTAAATGTTGGATTGTTTTTGAAGAGATAACCTTAAAATGCGTTCTATTATATCGGCTCAACATTTGGATTTTATCAAATTTAGCAATTTGTTACCTGGGACAGGTTCGGACAAACAGGGAGGGGTAGTTTCGGACAGTCCGAATGTGCCCCATAGTAATTATTATACATTTACAAAAGCCTTTTTCTTTCAGCATAGTGCGGAAATATAAGAAACAAAGGACCTGAAATTTTCAAGGATGTTATGAAAACTGCAATAACTAATGTTTTACGTGGCACAATGTCAGTTCGTACCGCTGCAAGTTCTTTTAACATTCTTTAAGCCAACATTGTTTGATAGAGTTTCGCAAATGAAGAAAAAGGACAATGGTATGTCTGATTTAGGAAATGAAAGTGAGTTAGATGATGGGTCCCCAACTTTGTCGAAATATGCTACATGTCAAGTTTTTTCTGTGAAGGAGGAGAGTGAATTAGAAAATTATACCTATTAAAACATCATCGAAGATATTTTATGGATTGACATATAAATCCACGAGGGAACTAGCTCATCCAGTTAGGCAAAAAATATCCAAATACTTGGTATCAGAATAAAATGGCTGGAGTAGAATGGATTCGGCCCTTTATGAGTCATCATCCTAAGCTTTCATACCGTAATGCCGAGAATACCAGCATTGCTAGAGCAGCCGCATTCAACAAATCTAATGTTGACCTATTTTTTCAAAACTATGCCAAGGTGCAGGTAAAATACAATTTTGAAATTATATTTTTCCTCGTAACCGAATGAAAGAACAGTTTCTGCATGGTATAGTTCCTGGAGCAATAGCTTTTGCAGAGAAATCAGGGTGGATGACCTCAAATTTTTTTTAAAGTTATTGAATCATATCCAAAAGCATTCTGGTTCAAATCCAGCAAACCCCATACTTCTAATATTGGACAATCATGAAACACACGCCACCATAGAGGTAATAAGCTATGCCATCTTTTCCACCCCATTGTACCTCTGTTGTATGCATGCAACCTCTGGACAAAGGAGTGTATGGACCCTTCAAGACGAGATGCAAATCAAGTTTTAATGAACTCATAGTATCCCATCCAGGAAAACCATTAGCATTTATGATATTGCGCATCTAACTGCAGATCCCTATTTGCAAAGTTTTACCTGAAAAAACATCATCAGCAGCTTTTGTAGCACAGGTATTTGGCCAATTAATTCGATGATATTTAACGATGAGGATTTTCTTGGCTCATATGCCACCGATAGACCTGATCCTGAAAACAACTCAGTGCCAGTAGTTATTGATCAGACATTATAGGATCAACAGCCTCCTGCTATTGAAAGTTAAGACGTTGAACTGAGCTCATTTGCGCAAACAGTTTTGTCTACGCCATGCTCTACACTTGCTGTTATTAATACTAGTAGTAACTCAGACAAAAACAAGCAAACAAACACATCTCAACCACTATCAAATGCAATATCCCATGTAAACATTAAACCAAAGATAAATATAATGTAAGTTGTGTCTATAAGATCGTTTCCTAAGGCTCCTCCGTGAAAAACAACAGCAAAATCTCGATTAGGTAAATCACGAATTTATACCAGCACATCAGAAAAAGGCAGGATTGAAGAGTTGGAAGCAATGAGGAAGCAAAAGCTAAAAAACAGCACAAAAAGAAAAGTGTTGTCTAATGAAACTGAAAACTCTGAGAAAGAAGAAAAACAAAATGTTAAGGAAGCGAAAAAAAATACAAAAATGAAAGTGACACCTCCTCAGATTCTGATATTGAATTGCCAAGGAATATAAGATGTCGAAAGAAGTCTTGAAATGAATTGTCTGATTCAGATATAGACATAGACATGCATCCACAAGAAACAGATAATTTTATAATGTTGCTTGATGATGAAGAAATTTGTATCAACGACCATGTGCTTGTTAAGTTTTCTACACAAAAAATAACTGTTTACTATATTGGGAAAATAGAGGATGTATTGAATAATGGAGATTTTGTGGTAAACTTCTTAGGAAAATATAAGAATGGATTTCGTTTTCCTGAGGTGCCGGACGTTTCTAATGTTTCCCGTAGTGGCATAGTGTTCAAATTGCCCAAACCTGAGCCAGTGACAGGAGCATCAAGAATGGCTTCTATTCTTAGATTTAATATAAATTTTTTTGGCAATAGTGTACAATAAAAACGTTTTTATTTTTTGATAAACGCACATTTCTTTCTATTCCTGCTTAAAAAAATGTTATTTTTTAAAATCATGTCCAGAACTGCCCCACTGCTTGTCCAGATGTGCCCCACTATGGGGCACTTCCGGACGATTGCTTCATTTAAGAAAAAATGTAACCAAATAAAAACTGTTGAAAAAATGCCCTTCATATAGAGAATAAAATACCTACAATATGACTAATTATGCATAGAAGATTTTAATTAATCATAAAACTTTTGTTTTCTCTTCAATAACTTAGTTTGAAAAAATGTGTCCAAACCTGCCCCACCTTACCCTATATATATATATATATATATATATATATATATATAAGGATGTAAGATTAGCGAGTGTAAATGTAACAATTACAAGAAAAGGTGATAATGGGCAAACACTCAAAGTTAACAAAAAGAAAAAACTAGTAACCGCATACACGTGTTTCATGCTATTTGGCAATCATCAGTACGGTGTAACATTAACCAAATCAAAAGATAGGCATGATTTGGGAAGCAACAAATGAAGTCCAGGCAGGAGCCAACAGCACATTTGCAGCTTCAGTCAGCACATCCCCTATTTTGGGGCTTGTACTAACATCGCCACGGAGGCTGCTAAAGCGACCTGCGTGGAAATCTTCATAACCCAAGATACAATGACAATAAGGATGTAAGATTAGCGAGTGTAAATGTAACAATTACAAGAAAAGGTGATAATGGGCAAACACTCAAAGTTAACAAAAAGAAAAAACTAGTAACCGCATACACGTGTTTCATGCTATTTGGCAATCATCAGTACGGTGTAACATTAACCAAATCAAAAGATAGGCATGATTTGGGAAGCAACAAATGAAGTCCAGGCAGGAGCCAACAGCACATTTGCAGCTTCAGTCAGCACATCCCCTATTTTGGGGCTTGTACTAACATCGCCACGGAGGCTGCTAAATAATAATAATAAATAAAATAAAAATAATAATAGGGGATGTGCTGACTGAAGCTGCAAATGTGCTGTTGGCTCCTGCCTGGACTTCATTTGTTGCTTCCCAAATCATGCCTATCTTTTGATTTGGTTAATGTTACACCGTACTGATGATTGCCAAATAGCATGAAACACGTGTATGCGGTTACTAGTTTTTTCTTTTTGTTAACTTTGAGTGTTTGCCCATTATCACCTTTTCTTATATATATATATATATATATATATATATATATATATATATGTAACTATAAGAATAATAAACAAACCAGTAGTAGTAGCAGTATCTTAGCTTTATTAAAGAAGTCAAGCTGTAATTATTAACTATGTATTACACTAACTTATGCTGTAATAAACGTAGTGAAAAAAAGTGTTCTTAGTTGTCGACCTGCCCATTACATTAGTGTAGTAAAAGATGACAATAGCAAGAATTTCGATTTAAATGTAAATCAGAGGCCAAAGAGAGATATCTAAAATGCATCATGGCTTAACAACGGTAGAAGCAAGAAAGCTTGCCTATCAATATGCCAATGCTTTAAAGCTTAAAATACCTGAAAAATAGCCCACTAGTCAACAGGCTGGCCTTGATTGGCTATTTGGATTTATGGAGAGACATCCTGGATTATCCATAAGGGCTCCCGAAGCAACTAGCTTCTCACGCGCTACGAGTTTTAATAAAACAAATGTGTGGCTTTAAATAATTGGATGCTTTCTAATCCCGGTAAACCCGTTCGCTTGTATCATATCCCCAAACTTGTCAATAAAGCATTTGTGGATTCATTTACTTCAAAAAACATATTATCCACATTTTCAAAAACAGGCATATTCCCATTTAATAGGGAGAAGATGATTTTCTTTCATCACATGTGTCCGACCGCCCACAACAAACAGAATGTGGTAATAAATCACCAGAACTGGATTATCCCACTCCTCAACTGGCGTAATTCAGAAAGAAATGGATGTTATAAGTCCAAATCCTTTATAAGGCCATTTTTTTGACTTTTACTTCCCGCCCTCCCGCCCGGGAGGAAAGTTTACTTTCCACCCAGGAGGGCGGGAAGTAAACGGAGATAAAATTTTGAAATTACAAAATATTGATGGTTGTAAATAAAATCGTATACAAACCTCGGTGACGTGTTTCATTACTGTCTCGACATAAAGTTAAGCTCGGCGCTTCGCACCTCGGTTAACTATTTAATCTCTCGACAGTAATGAAACACTTCCCACCTCGGTGTGTAATATGCTATTATCGATAATAAGGGAAAACGGGCTTTTACATATGAGGAGGTTTCAAGCAAAACCAAATAAAACCACATTTTAATATATTTCTGTTAGCGACGGATCTAGATCGAAATTGTTAAATTGCTAATTATGAGCCACTTAGTTTTAAGCAAAACCGAATAAATCCTATTAAATTTTCAGAGTTGAATATATGTTCTCAAGCAAAACCAAATATTTGTGTATTGTGTGCTGCAGTCCACAGATTATAGATAGGTTTTGTTAGGTTACTGCAGTCTGAGCGGTGCTTCTGTGTAGGGTGGGCCCGTTGCGTCAGGATATTTCGTATTTTTAATCTGTTGGATCGTGTTTTGTTAGTAAGGTGGCTGAACCAATAATTAATTATGGAAGAGGATGTTTTGGGAGACACCGCATTTGTAAATAATGCTAATGAGGGGTCAAGAAGAAAGAAAGGAAGAGAGAAAAACAACGAGGGATGCCGGGAAGGTAAGATACATATTTATTTTTTAAGTTAGTTCGGATTATTAGTAGGAGGGACAGAGCTTGATAACAAAAATTGTTATTAATTTTAGGATCAGATCCTGACTTACGGGAATTTAAGAGGCCGTGCACACATAATAACAAAACTTATCAATGCCAAAGAGTTAACAAATCAGATATTAAAGAAATAAAAAGGAAGCTGTATGTGGTCAACGATAAGAATGTTCAAGATGTGAAACTTTGCCATATGATAAGTGTTTCCGCTACCAAGCGAAAAAGAACTGTAAATGAAAGTCTTTTTCAAAGAGGTCTTTTTCGAAGAGGTCTTTTTCGAAGATGTCTTTTTCGAAGAGGTCTGTGAATTTATCGGTAAATTGCGTTGCACTGAAAGCCACTATAATCGGACCACATCTAAAAGGGTTTATTTGCCTGCCAGCCTAAGTATTAAAAAATTAATGAAAATTTATAATGAAGAGGTAGAAAGTCAGTACCGCGTGAGCTACACAATGTTTCGGAGGCTTTTTCTATCAAATTTTAACATTGGCTTCTCTTCCCCCATTTCTGACACATGTTCCCAATTTATTCGCCTCAAACATCAGATTAAATCGGAGAAAGACCAAACAAAAAAAAGTTCTATAACTTAATACTGACTCTATAAACAGCAGCTTTTTTCCACCTTTGTAAGCAAGAGCCAGAAAATTCCTTGATGTTTTGCTTCCACTTACAAGTGCAGCCCTTACCACATACCTATATTTCCGATGCATTTTATTCACACCAAATAAGCCTTTATTCTTTTTGCTGTCAGTAAGACGTCTAGAAATCCAGGACAGAAAACCAGGCTGGAAGGGGCGTGACAGAGATTGGCTCTGCTTTGTATAATTATTTGAAATCTCTGGAACTGGATGGCATAACTCAAATTAGATTGTTCTGCGATGGATGTCGGGGTCAGAATAAGAACTCCCACATTATACACATGTTAATGTATTGGCTCATGAAGGATTCACTAGACAATATTATTGAAGTTGTCAGTAAAAGGCCATAGCTTCATGCCCACAGACAGGAGTTTTGGACGTGTCGAAAAGACATTTAGAAAAAATCCAACTATTAGTTCTAAAGAAGAATATATCGATTACTATTCAACAATTGGAAATGTCAAGGTCTTAGGACAAGACTGGGAAATTTATGATATAAAAGAATTACAAAATTATATTAATAAACTTGTTGGAATATCATATTTAAAACGAATCTCCCTACAAAAAAATGAATATTCAGAAAACTGGACAAATTAAAATTTCAGTTGCATGCTTTCAGCATTACCGATTTGAGGCAGAGTCGGAACTTAAAAATCAATCTATAAAAGAGGGAAACAATAAATATTTTTTTTGCTACCACAGGACACGTTGTGAAATGATATTCCCCAAAAAAAGATAGAAAGTGTTAAGCAGCTAATGGAAAAACAGTTTGGAAAAGAGTGGGAAAGAGATCAAAAGTTTGAGTAGTATAGGAAACTATTATGCGGGGTACGAATCAAAACTAATGAAGAAAAAGGATCAGAAGAAGAAGATGATTTAAACGAATGCGATTGCTTAGAGGAAGAAGTTGCTCTACACATATAATTTTTTTGTGTTAGTGGGAAAATATTGGAAAATGTCGAAAAATGCCTTTTTTAAGTTGTTATACTTACCTAAGTTTATTAACAGAAATATGTTTTTAGTTTTTATATTTTCGTGTTTATAATAAACATAATATGTTTGAATGTTTTTAATAGTTAAAAAATGTGTTCTGGTAAACTGGCAATATGTGCAAAACCGAATAAATCCAGTCATTTCGAGCAAAACCGAATAAATCCATTTTTGTTTTTGTTATAATAACATAACAAAATAATTTATTCAAATAATTTTTTAGAGAAAGCTTCACTGTGAGATTCCCAATAGAATATACCACCAAATCAATCTCCATAGCCACTCCTTTTTCCACTATTAAAAAATCGTCAATTCCCACGAATGGCTTATGATGGATTTATTTGGTTTTGCTTCAAACCTCCTCATATATTCTGTTGAAATGCGTCGATTGCCAACAGTGCCTCTGATAATTTTTCACACTATGCAGTTGGTATCACTGTTTACATTTTTTTATGACAGATTTGTGTATGTAGGTTATGTTAACTTGCTATCCGTTAGAAGTTTGGCTTAGAGTTTCGCTATCTAAAATAGTGTATAATAAGGTGAGTTTTGTGTTTTTTTTATAAAACGTATTAACGTCTATATTACATAGTCGTATAAAAACATGTTGCAATATTAATATTCAGTCACGTGTCATATTTTAGATTTTGATGAGGGGTGTCAGCTATTGGTTTAAAAAAATCTGAATCCATCCAGTACCTGATCAGCCATTGGGTATAGCATAAATTATGCGACTATAGTTCTTATTACGTAGTCTCATGTAATTTTTCTATTTCGATATTTTAAGTTCTTCAGATAAATCTGCCGCTAAACAGTGTAACGTGCCAAAGAACACACTTTATTACAAAGTAACAGGGAAGTATCCCGAAAAGCGTCAAATGGGTCCCAAAACAAATCTTCTGGAAGAAGAGGAATCGATAATTGTCGAATGGATGTTCAAAAGTGCTGATAGGGGCTTTCCTATTACAAAATCTTTGCTCATGGATTCCACTGAAATATATGTGAAAAGATTAAACCGAAAAACTTCATTCAAGGACGGAAAACCCGGAGAGAAGTGGTTTAAACTTTTCATGAGACGACATCCGGAAGTGGCACCAAGAATGACTCAAAATTTGAGCAGGGCGAGATCATCAATATCAGAAGTAAGTCTCAAAAATTGGTTTGATGAAATGAGAACCGAATTTAAAGAACAAGTGGACGTTCAGAAAGATCCTAGTCGCATCTTTAACGCTGACGAGACCGCCATATTTTTGGCCCCAAGAGGATAGAAAGCGTTAGTTCGTAATGATGAAAAAGAGTGGTTCACCTGTTTGATAGGATCAAACGCTCTTGGTCATTTAATGCCTCCACTGGTGGTATTTAAATATGAACGAGTACCCTCGGTCATTATCAATGACTAGCGAAACGTTTTTTGAATATGTTGCCAATATCTTCCATCCTTGGTTGGTAAACAATAAAATTAAATTGCCCGTGGTACTATTTGTTGATGGCCATTCCACTCATTTGACATACTCTTTAAGTGGATTTTGTAGCCAAAATGATATTCATTTAGTAGCGCTCCACCCTAATGCGACCCATCTCATCCAACCAATGGATGTGGCCGTATTTCGACCTCTTAAAGAGCGCTAGAGACAGGCCGTACATTCGTTTAAAATAAAGAATTCAGGGGCAAAATTAAAGCGTGAACAGTTTGCACCACTCATGGATAGTGTTCTACAACAGCTCAAGCCTGAATCATTCATAAACGGATTTCAACGCTGTGGAATCCATTTGACAAAAATGCAGTGGAATACGATAAATATTTTAAAACAAATAACATTGTCGGTGGAAAGGCAGATGAACTTGTCTCAAAGGAGATGTTGCGTGTACATTTTAAATTCCTAGAGACTAGAATTGGTGCAGGCAAAGTTGCTAAATTTGAAAATAATGAATTGGATAATTGCGATACATACCTCTTTTTGTTGTGGAATAAATTAATAGAAGATTGCGGTTTGGAAACAAATAATACACCAAGCGACATGGAAGGATATGTCGTGGAATCGGAGGATGATAGGGAAGTAAACAGTACACAGAACGCAAATAAGGCTACAGAGGAGGCAGAGAAGAAATAAATAAATTCACAGATATTCATTCAGTAAACTTAGAAAGGAACACATGCGAGGGAACAGAAAATGTAGAATCATTCGACCATAGTGAGCAAAGTGAATCGCCAAATACTCATGTTCATGTTAGAAATAAAACACCTCCGACAAAAGATAAAGAGCCTTGCCTATACGCAATAAGTGACATAAGTGATGAGATGCCGTCTCCATTCAAGGATGTATTTATATTGATTGAAAATAAGCCCAGAAATTTGAAAAAATGCCAGTTAAAAGAAATACTGCCCTCGGTAATTTCGGGTGAAAATGGAAAATAATACTTTAAGAAAAAAGAAGAAAAAAAGGAAAGAATAGAACGGGAAAAACAAGAACGGAAACTCGATAGAGAAAAGGCAAAAATGTTAAACGAAGGAGAAAAGGAGGAGAAAAAATGAAAATTGGATGAGAAGAAACAAACAAAATTAATCCAAGGGGCAAAGAAGTAAAGGATTAAAAAAAGGAAACACGCTAGTAGTTCCAGCGAGTCCGATTCTTCAGTAAAGATGTCATCAAGTGAATCAGAAGGTGGAGACAACTGAAATCAACCACCATCAGACTATAGTAAAGTCATGAATCCACTGTAAATAATGAGTCCGAACACGAAAATTGGAAGGAGGATGACTTTGTTATCATAGTTTATGAAAACAAACACTATCCAGGCCAAATAAAAAGATTAATACAGATGAAGATACTTACTTAATAACAAGTATGGTACAAAGTGGTTTTAACTTCAGATGGCCTGAAAAAGAAGATGTTTTGCGGTATTCGTTAGAACAAATTATTAACAAAATTGAAAGGCCAAATCCAGTCAACTCTAGAGGCAGTTATTATGTGACCGAAATGGCTACTTATATGGAATAAGTCTATTTTTGGCTACTTATTATAGATTTTCCTTTTTTGTTTTGATTTAAATAAATATTTCTGTCAACTCAATTAAATTGTATTTGATTACCTACCGTGTTTCACCTCTTTAGATCAGATGTCAGGCATTGGTCATATTAAAGTCAGACTTAGGACCAATTCAGAAATCACTATGTCAGGCACTGGACAAAAAAATTGTTTCAACATATTGAATGCCAAAAATAAAACATTCGGTTAGGCAAAATTATTAATGTTATATCTTAGAAGATGTTAAAGCTACTCACTCCATATATTAAAATTCAAAAAATCACTTTTTAATTATATATTACAAAAAATATGTAAAAAACATTAAGGTGTCAGCTATTGGCATGGTTACGTTATCCCATCCAGGAAAACCCATTAGCATTTATGATATCGCCCATCTAACTACAGATCCCTATCTGCAAAGTTTTACCCGAAAAAACATCAGCAGCAGCTTTTGTAGCACAGGTATTTGGCCAATTAATTCGATGATATTTAATAATAATAATAATAGCGTTTATTTGCAGAAGTTATAATTGGAGAATAGGTATTTATATTTAAGTATTACGTAGAACCTACCTAAGTATAATATCATTCTGCAAAATGGAGCCAAAAGGCAGTTTTCACTGATATAAATTTGGCACCTCTTATAACAAAACAAAATATTAACTAAGTTCGCTGTGAAACAAAATTAAAATTACAACTTAAAAATATGCATATTAACATATTGCTATCAATATTAATCGTAGGAAATCACTTATTGTGAGTTTAACAAATAACTCCTGTACATAAACTTAAAAGACCCTGTCTAACTAATACATTTCAGACGATGAGGATTTCCTTGGTGGCATATGAGCCACCGATAGACCTGATCCTGGAACTGAAAATAACTCAGTGCCAGTAGTTATTGATCAGACATTAGAGGATTAACAGCCTCCTGCTATTGAAAGTGGAGACGTTGAACTGAGCTCATTAGCGCCAACAGTTTTGTCTACGCCATGCTCTACACTTGCTGTTATTAATACTAGTAGTAACTCAGACAAGAACAAACACATCTCAACCACTATCAAATGCAATATCCCATGTAAACATTAAACCAAAGATAAATATAATTTCAGTTGTGTCTATAAGACCGTTTCCTAAGGCTCCTCCGCGAAAAACAACAGCAAAATCTCGATTAGGTAAATCACGAATTTATACCAGCACACCAGAAAAAGACAGGATTGAAGAGTTGGAAGCAATGAGGAAGCAAAAGCTAAAAAACAGCATAAAAAGAAAAGTGTTGTCTAATGAAACTGAAACCTCTAAGAAAAAAGAAAAACAAAATGTTAAGAAGCCAAAAAAAAATAAAAAAAATTCAAAAATGACAGTGACACCTCCTCAGATTCTGATATTGAATTGCCAAGGAATATAAGATGTCGAAAGAAGTCTTGTAATGAATTGTCTGATTCAGATATAGACATAGACATGGATCCAGAAGAAACAGATAATTTAATAATGCTGCTTGATGATGAAGAAATTTCTATCAACGACCATGTGCTTGTTAAGTTTTCTACACAAAAAAAGAACTGTTTACCATATTGGGAAAATAGAGGAACTTCTTAAGAAAATATAAGAATGGATTTCGTTTTCCTGATGTGCCGGACGTTTCTAAAGTTTCCCGTAGTGACATAGTGTTCAAATTGCCCAAACCTGAGCCAGTGCCAGGAATGGCTTCTATTAGATTTAATATAATTTTTTTTGGCTATAGTGGACAATAAAAAAGTTTTAATTTTTTGATAAACGCGCTTTCTATTTCTGCTTAAAAAAATATTATTTTTTTAAAATCATGTCCAGAACTGCCCCACTGCTTGTCCAGATGTGCCCCACTATGGGGCACTTCCGGACGATTGCTTCATTTAAGAAAAAATGTAACCAATGTAACGAAAATTTTGTCCAATTTCCGTTACGACGTTTTAAGTGCATTGTTTCATTCCTATTAATTCGTCACACCCCGTATACACGTCCTATTTTTAAAAATGTTGCCCTAACATCTGCAACCATCTATACAAGCTGATGTATAATACGTTGCCTACTCGATGTAGAGCTTGTGTTCTAAACAAACTGTTGATTAAAGGGTATGTGCCGTTTGCAAGGGTGATTAAATTTTATTCATCAATTGAAGGTATGTATTACTAGAACAATTACATTGTTGTAAGCACTGTCTGACGTAAGTCACAGTCAGTATTCACTTTATTCAGTTTTGCGATTAACTAGCGCCATGGCGTTGATTCCGTGTACTAACGTCACTCTTTGTATTCGACGTTTCTATCTGGTCGAGTGTCAGTGGTAAGAGTTTGGCAGAATTGACAGTTGACACCGCCCCCTGCATTCTTGATCTGCGGCCGTGGTATTTTGATTTTTTTTATTAATAAGTTCTCTTTTAAAACCTTCCAAAGTCTTCTAGAAGCCGGAAGTCGTCATTTTATCACTTGTCAGGTGTGCATCACGTGTTAAGTTCCGAATTATTCATTCGAATTTTCCGCTGGGAAATCTCTTTTCGGAACTTAATACTCATCTTTGAGAGCAGCTTAAGTGGTTTGGTATATTGTGTATTTTTGGTTTTGCTGTGCTAATAAGTTTATGTTTTTTTTATATGTGATTACCACGTGTCTGTCAACCTTGTGGACAAGTTGTGGATGGTTTTCCTACATCTATCACGTTAAATCAGCGACCAACAGGGTGAGGACCACAGGGAGTTTACAGAAGGCAGTATTCCGGGTGAGTTAGCTCCTTAGATTACTGATTTTATCTGTATCCGACTCTTGTCGGACTTTGCCGTAGCCGTCTCATTCGGAATCTGTTAACCTTGTTCTGTGGACTTCATGTGATGGGTCGTAGCCAAAATTTGGTTATTTATATTAGGTGACGTTTTTGCATAGAATCACTATATACCCCACACTTCAGTTGTTTGACGTGATGTAGACTTTTATCTTGTAAATATAGTACAGTAAATAAATTAAGTCAAGTGTAGGCGAGATAACTGATCGTTTCGTATAGTAATTTTTAATCTATTTCATAGTCAGATTCAGGGTTCAATAATTCAAGGTTACATGCTTTAATCTATCTTGGGGTTGTTAGTTAAGGTTTGCCAATTTTGATTGCAAAATCTGTACAGATTCAATTCACTTTCAACCTTTTTACCTTTAAGAAATTTAACTAGTAAATTGTAAAAGCGTCGACGATTCGACTGCAGTAGGCACTTAACAGAGACTGTTTTGTGTAATTTCTTTTGCATGTGAGCACACGAGGCACAGGAGCGAGTCAACAACGGTCTACGTGACAGTACCCCAGCCCTACAACGTAGCTCGAGAGTACTTTGCACACGTTCTGGCACCAGCTTGAAAACCGCGACCCGACACGAGTCTCGAAGCCTAGCCGAGGTCACATCAACGAGAAGCTTAGCGCAGAGGTGGCAAATGCTCAGCTTTGACTGTCGATGGTTTCGAGGTACACTGTAAAGTAGTCCATATTGTCTAAGTGCTCTCAATTCAACATTAACATCTTGTGTGAACTTTTAGAAACACAGTGCTCTCGTGTTAAACAAACGTCTCTGATTTTGTTGCTCGTTTTTGACGACCATAACTATTCTATTGTCAGTTTGAACTTTAAGCTACTATTGTGCTTATTACCTTTTGTTAACCACTTTAATGTACAAATTTCAAATTGTAAATATATTGTAAATTGGAAAATGTTCTGTTTTATTTAACCAACGAATGGTTCAAGCTTCTGGCGCTCAAACATAGCCATTTTGGTTAGGTATACCAAATGGAAACTGTTGAAAAAATGCCCTTCATATACAGAGCAAGATACCTAAAATATGACTAATTATGCATAGATTTTAATTAATCATAAAACTTTTATTTTCTCTTCAATAACTAGTTAGTTACTTGAAAAAATGTGTCCGAACCTGCCCCACCTTACCCTATATATATTATTTGCTATTCTCGGGCTAGTCATCGTTTGGGAACCAATATTCTTTTATCCAATCGATAATTACTTTCTGGTGATTTTTCCACCCTTGTTTGTTATTCGATAAAGAAACGCATTTTACAAACAATAACTAGATGATTACCCTAAGAATTACGTGGCCACTGCGTGGACCATAGTTATCACTAACATTAAGATAAGCAATGAAACTATAAGAATAAGAAACAAATCAGTAGTAGTAGCAGTATCTTAGCGTTATTAAAGAAGTCAAGCTGTAATTATTAACTCTGTATTACACTAACTTATCCTGTAATAAACGTAGTGAAAGAACTGACCTTATTCGCCGACCTGCCCATTATATTAGTGTAGTAAAATATGTGAATAGCAAGAATTTAGATTTAAAAGAGGCCAAAGAGACACAGACATTAAAAGTCTCGAGTGTTTAGATTTGTGAGAGGAGTATTGTTGTATATTCACTATTGTACCTACTTAAGGTACACGAGCAGATTTACATATTTCTAGCTAAGCCATCTTGTAGATAAAGTTATGTGATGGTAAGATTGATTCTGAAAATAACAATAAAAATAAAAGTCGTTTAGTTCAGTTTGCCTATTTAATGGAATAAATAAAGTGTACTGAGCTACTACTCCACAGTATCCTATTACCCCAATTGAATTTAAACTGTTTTCATAGGGGAAGTAACGTGTCCGTTTCTTAGTACCCCCCAATGGAGAAATAAGAAACTTTTACATGGGGTGATAAGAAACAAATGCAGGTTTCTGATATTAATTTGATTGGAAAGAATTGGGGCCCTTGCATGCGTTCCCTCAAATGAGGTACATAAGTAACATAAAAAAATAGCAGAGCTGTATCTTCAAAACCACGACAAACACAATTATTTCATCTTTCTTATTCCCCCAATTGTTTCTTATTCCCCATCCTCCCTTTATTAGCAGTTTAATTAGGGTATTTATACGTCCGACATATAGGTATAAAAGGTACCTATATGTATTGCGCCCTCATTGGCGAGTTGACTCACGTGACTTCTTTGGACGTACAATTAACTCCATACACGTTCGAAGTAAACTTATTTAGATATGTCGGAAGGGAATTTTTCTCATGCATCGCTGCAACAGGGAGTGTAGGTATGGCCTCCTTTTTTGGTGCTGCCGTGTGAAAAAAGAAGGTGGCGTTTGTACCATATTGTGGCAGTCGGCAGCGATGGGTGCTGTCATATGAAAAAAAGAGGGGTTATTATTTCCAATGGTGTAATCCACACCCAATTTTGCCGAAGGTAGGTGGAAAATAGGAGCGTATCCAAAATTTCAAGAAAATCGGGGATGGGGTACACTATTGGAAATAATTAGGGTAGGATGGGGGCTATTTAGACAAGGGTCTAATTGGACAAGTGCTGCAGGAACCTCTTCAATGCACATGGAGTTTTGCAACTTTGCACATAGATGGCGCATAGGTACTATTCTATTACTAAATAGAAACCATTACTGATATATTTCCTATATGTTGAAATTTAATACCAAACAAAAACAAGTAAAGTGGTGTTTTTGAGTGTTCGTTGAAAACGAATTGTTTATTTTTGGCTCTTGCAGGTAAATACTCTTTAATATATAGTGTAGATTGATAAAATAAATCTATTTTGTTTTGCCTTTATCGGTGCAATAGTTTATTTGTGATTTCTTGGTTAGGTGATGTTAGGGACTAATTGTACATGCTTTCTGAATGCATGTCCAATTAGTCCCTAACATCACCTAACCAAGAAATCACACATAAACGTGTCCAATTAGCCCCATGGTAAAAGCAAGAAATCTTGCCTACCAATATGCCAATGCTTTAAAGCTTAAAATACCTGAAAAATGGCCCACTAGTCAACAAGCTAGCCTTGATTGGCTATTTGGATTTATGGAAATACATCCTGGAATATCCATAAGGGCTCCTGAAGCAACTAGCCTCTCACGCGCTACGAGTTTTAATAAAACAAATGTGTGGCTTTAAATGATTGGATGCTTTCTAATTCCGGTAAACCCGTTGGCTTGTATAGTAGTAATACAAAGAGAGTACGGGACCACTTTGACCTCAATTGACCCCTTGGTCCTGAGAGTCCCCTACGGCCCGAGGTCACGGGAGCAAAGTGGCTACGTCATGCCCGAGGTCACGTGACGTCACCGGATGACCCCAGTTGACCCCTAGATCCTGATAGGTTGACCTTTGCCCTTTTGGCCACGTGTGACCCCAGTTGACCCCCCCCCACTCCAACGGTGGGGGTCAGCCCCCACTCCAACGACGGGGCAACCCCCACTCCAACGGCTTGGTGGGGAGAGGTCTATATATCCGAGCGCAAGAGCAGTTTCCCCTTATATACACTTGCAGTTTTATACAGTCTAATTTGCCGAGTTCAAAATGCAGTCGTGCCTGAATCACCTGAACAAGAATTTGATCTTCAAGAAATTCGAAAGCGTTCAAAATATGGAGGTGGATGAACATTTTCAAATCACGAGCATGGACAAAGTGAACACGCAATACGGAGAGAAGGTCTACGTCGAGTTCGAAGAATTTAAGACGGTGCTGCCGCAACGATACACGGCCGAGTTTACGCCCCAACGGATCGAAGAAATTAATAGGGATATCGCGCAGCCCTTCTGCTGCATTGCCATGATGTTGTTCCGCTCGCAGTGAGCATATATTCGCTACGTAAGGCAAGAAGTGATTATCTTGTACAGCGTAGGCAAGCAGGTTATTGGGCGGTACTTGGCAGGGTTATCCGTATTCCGCTGGTCTTTTGGTAACAAGTAGGTGGCACCCTGTGTAAGAAACAATGGCATTTTCAGAGGATCGAGCAAGACTTCATTAATTAAGGTAGTTATTTGTTCATGCGTGCACCACAACTTCTTAATCCAATAATTTTGGAGATGATCTGGACCTGGTGCCTTCCAGTTGTGAGAATTCTTGATGACATTGGAGACCTCGGATGTGAGTTGCTCGTGTTGCATCTGGCTATAGTTCCGGCCCATCTCGCGTTCTTCACTGATCCAGCTTGCACTGACATTGTATGGACCTGGTGTGGCAAGTTGATTTCTCCAGAAACCGTCGACCTGTTCTCTGGTAGGGTAAGTCGCATTTGTGGCATCGGCGCTAGAATTGAAAGTACGGTAGAAAACTTTTTCTGATCGTTCAATAAGTTTGTTGTCTCGTTTCCTGTTGTTACTAGCCTTGTATCTCCTCAGACGCCCTGTGAAAACAGAAAGTTTTTGTTTTAATGTATCAAGAAATTGTTGAGCAGTGATGTTCGCGGGGTCACGCTGAGAATGCATTTGGGTGCAGCTCATTATTGCTTGCACCGCCCTCTGGATCTTTCTAGTTCTAACTCCTCTGATATATTCCGTTACTTGTCCTATGTCTTTACGGAGACTCTCGATCTTCCGGTTTAGTCGCATCTCCCATTGAGCCATTCGTGGTTCTGGTCTTGCACGATTCAACTCTTGGACCGTTCGGATCTTGGCACCCATTACAGTGGTGACTGCCGTTGTGGCACAGTAGATTAACATGTGCATATGTTCTAATGTTGGTGTTACTGAAACATAGTTGGGTAAAATTCTGGTGTTCATAATATCGAGCATGATTGCGAGCTTCCTGGAAGAATTCAATCTTGGTAGCGGTGGTCTGCTCAGTGGGTCTGTGCCTTCGTATCGCAATACCGCCCTTCTCAGCTGTGTGTCTAGGCTTTCAAAGTGTTCTCCGTTAACTGATTCCCGATTCTCAGTTGTTCGTCCCGCCGTCTCGGCTTCTTGTTGTGGTCCAGGCACTTGAGTTTCCCGATTCACAGTTGTTCGCTCTGCCGTTCCGGCTTCTTGTTGTGGTCCAGGCACTTGAATTTCCCCGTTGTTGTTGTCTATGTCTATGTGTTCGCCATGGATCTCTAGCTCAACTTCCCGTTTGATAGCGTTAAGTCGCGTTTCTGGAATTCGGTTATTTCTTAGAATAGTTCGACACTAATCTGACACTCTTTGTTCAGACACTTGCATGTGTGGAAACTCCCTGCAGAACTCGGCATGCAGTTGTTGTCGGTAGCCGATCATCTCTTGTCCTAAGTTTGTCACCCTGTAAAAAATACGCATGATCGATTCATTCATGGACACAGTCCATTTCATGCGTCGTCGTTGTAATCTCGCCTCTGTGAACGCTGGCTGAAGTTCCCGCGCAGCACCTTCGGTGGGTGGAACCCTAGTTCTCGTTTGGCCCCCATGTTGTAGATGTTCGTGTTGTTGTTGGGCTGTAGCTGTTTGTGCAACAGGGGCCCGCCTCATCAGCGCCCTGTCACCGACGTCCCGCTCGCTGTCATGTCCAGCGCCGGCTCCAGACATGCCCTGGCGATCCCCAGGCAGCGGCCCTATGACAAAACTCCTATTAATCTCCTTTCCATGGGTTTCTCCCGTAACGTGGGAGTGACGGCCCTCGGTCGCCTTTTACGACTCTCGGAGCCACGATAGGAGTATTCTAACCCGCTACCCACACAGGTCAACTAGGATAACGCGGGATCGTTACACCCGAGGATCTGCCCCTCTCACAGGTCAAACCCCTCCTTGCGTTAACTGGGAAACACGGGATCGTTACACCCGAAGATCCGCCTCTCTCACAGGCTAGATCCATCCCTGTGTAACCGAGAGTCGCGGGATTGTCACACCCGAGGATCAGCCCCCGTCACCAGCTAGACCCCTCCCTGCGCAACTGGAGATCGCGGGATTGTCACACCCGTAGGTCTGCCCCTGTCACAGGCCAAACCTCTCCATGCGTAACTGGGAATCGCGGGATCGTCACACCCGTGAATCTGCCCCTCTCACAGGTCAGACCCATCCCTGCGTAACTGGGGAGCGCGGGATCGTCACACCCGTGGGTCTGCCTCTCACAGGTCAGACCCCCCCCTGCATTATTATTATTATTATCTCGACTTAGCCAAAAGGCATTCGCACTCCCTCTACGGGGAACATTCACTCACATCCCGGGTATCCCGGATACCAAAAGGATCTGGCTCGGACGAGACCCTTGCCATGTTATCGGGCCTTAGGTGACATTGATGTTGTTGGACGTTCCTGCAATCCCCATGAATTTCCTGACGGTTCGGGCTGTCGCAAGTAGTACCGCTTTCTGCATGGACCTGTAAAGACTATCAGTTAGACCCAGCTCCTTGATGTTCCTCAGCAAACTTTTTGGTATAACACCAGTTGTTGACATGATGATTGGAATCGTCTGGACGTTCTCCATTTCCCATTGCCTTCTAATTCGTTCTTCTAAATCTCTGTACTTCGCGATCTTTTCGACTTGCTTCACACGCAGGTTGTTGTTGTTCGGGATGGCCACATCAATCAGAGTTGTCTGCCTAGAAATTTTATCAACTATTATAAGGTCCGGTCTGTTATGGGCAACTCGTTGATCTGTCAGAACTGTACGATCCCAGTACATCTTGTAGTTGCTGTTCTCAAGAACAGGCTCAGGTGTGTAGTTGTAATATGGGACCCTCTCTGCCTGCACAAGCAGCAGCTTTTCCGCCAGTTCCTGGTGCAAGATCTTGGCAACCGAATCGTGTCGTTCCTTATATTCCGTTGATGCGAACATCTGACATCCTCCTGTTATGTGCTGGATTGTTTCTGAAGTTGGGCACCCGTATCTGCATCTGTCATCCACTACCGATGCATCTCCTACAATGAATTTTAGGTAGTTGCGAGTTGGTATAACCTGATCTTGTATGGCCAGTAGGAAGCCTTCAGTCTCGGGGAACATTCGTCCCGAGGTCAGCCAATAGTTCGACGCTAACTTGTCGACATGTTCCTGGTTAACCTCATTAGGATGCCTCCCGTGCAGCGGCTTCCCCAACCACCTCTGTAGTTTATCGTTGTCGGTTCGGTGGTGATTTTGACGCTCGTGTTCCGTCAGACGTAGCGGTGTTGAGACGTCTGCTCCGCATATAGCCCTATGTAGTGTGGAGCTGTTGGCCTGCCTGTAGAAATAATTACGCAGATTTAATATTTGTTGGTCCAATTGCTTGCTGAGATCTGCCAATCCTCTTCCTCCTAGTTGACGTGGCAGAGTTGTTCTTTCTACGGCGCTACGGGGATGATGTTTATGAGCTTTTGTCAGTAGTGTCCTAACTTTTCGTTGCAGGTTGTTGATGTCCGTGTTGGTCCAATTCACTATTCCGAACGAATAGCTGAGTACAGAGCACGCATACGTGTTCAGGGCCTTAAACAAATTCCTGCTGTTAAGATCAGTTCGTTATTATTATTATTATTATTATTATTATTATTATTATTATCTCGACTTAGCCAAAAGGCATTCGCACTCCCTCTACGGGGAACATTCACTCAGATCCCGGGCATCCCGGATACCAAAAGGATCTGGCTCGGACGAGACCCTTGCCATGTTATCGGGCCTTAGGTGACATTGATGTTGTTGGACGTTCCTGCACTCCCCATGAATTTCCTGACAGTTCGGGCTGTCGCAAGTAGTACCGCTTTCTGCATGGACCTGTAAAGATTATCAGTTAGACCAAGCTCTTTGATGTTTCTCAGCAAACTTTTTGGTATGACACCAGTTGTTGACACGATGATTGGAATCGTCTGGACGTTCTCCATTTCCCATTGCCTTCTAATTCGTTCTTCTAAGTCTCTGTACTTCGCGATCTTCTCGACTTGCTTCACACGCAGGTTGTTGTTGTTCGGGATGGCCACATCAATCAGAGTTGTCTTCCTAGAAATTTTATCAACTATTATAAGGTCCGGTCTGTTATGGGCAACTCGTTGATCTGTCAGAACTGTACGATCCCAGTACATCTTGTAGTTGCTGTTCTCAAGAACAGGCTCCGGTGTGTAGCTGTAATATGGGATCCTCTCTGCCTGCACAAACAGAAGTTTTTCCGCCAGTTCCTGGTGCAAGATCTTGGCAACCGAATCGTGTCGTTCCTTATATTCCGTTGATGCGAACATCTGACATCCTCCTGTTATGTGCTGGATTGTTTCTGAAGTTGGGCACCCGTATCTGCATCTGTCATCCACTACCGATGCATCTCCTACAATGAATTTTAGGTAGTTGCGAGTTGGTATAACCTGATCTTGTATGGCCAGTAGGAAGCCTTCCGTCTCGGGGAACATTCGTCCCGAGGTCAGCCAATAGTTCGACGCTAACTTGTCGACATGTTCCTGGTTAACCTCATTAGGATGCCTCCCGTGCAGCGGCTTCCCCAACCACCTCTGTAGTTTATCGTTGTCGGTTCTGTGGTGATTTTGACGCTCGTGTTCCGTCAGACGTAGCGGTGTTGAGACGTCTGCTCCGCATATAGCCCTATGTAGTGTGGAGCTGTTGGCCTGCCTGTAGAAATAATTACGCAGATTTAATATTTGTTGGTCCAATTGCTTGCTGAGATCTGCCAATCCTCTTCCTCCTAGTTGACGTGGCAGAGTTGTTCTTTCTACGGCGCTACGGGGATGATGTTTATGAGCTTTTGTCAGTAGTGTCCTAACTTTTCGCTGCAGGTTGTTGATGTCCGTGTTGGTCCAATTCACTATTGCAAACGAATAGCTGAGTACAGAGCACGCATACGTGTTCAGGACCTTAAACAAATTGCTGCTGTTAAGATCAGTTCGCACTACTTGTCTTACTCTCTTGATGAATTCATTCGTTAAATCAGTCTTCATTGTTCGATGGTCTATCCTTTGAGCTTGTTTCATCCCGAGGTACTTGTATGTATCTCCCATGCTCATTGCTTCGATCTCCTGGCCGTCCTGCATCTCGTGTGCGCTTTGTTCGAGCTTTCCCCTTATGATATTAAGGGTGCGGCACTTGTCCAGTCCAAACAGCATTCCGATGTCCCTGGAGAACTCCTCTACAATTTTAAGCATTTGCGTTAGTTGGTTTTTGGTTGCGGCGATCAGTTTTAAATCATCCATATATAATAGGTGATTCAACTTGATCGCTTCTGCGTTGTTGCTTTTGATAGCGAAGCCATTTATTATTATTATTATTATATCGACTTAGCCAAAAGGCATTCGCACTCCCTCTCTGGGGAACATTCACTCAGATCCCGGGTATCCCGGATACCATAAGGATCTGGCTCGGACGAGACCCTTGCCATGTTATCGGGCCTTAGGTGACATTGATGTTGTTGGACGTTCCTGCACTCCCCATGAATTTCCTGACGGTTCGGGCTGTCGCAAGTAGTACCGCTTTCTGCATGGACCTGTAAAGATTATCAGTTAGACCCAGCTCTTTTATGTTTCTCAGCAAACTTTTTGGTATCACACCAGTTGTTGACACGATAATTGGAATCGTCTTGACGTTTTCCATTTCCCATTGCCTTCTAATTCGTTCTTCTAAGTCTCTGTACTTCGCGATCTTCTCGACTTGCTTCACACGCAGGTTGTTGTTGTTCGGGATGGCCACATCAATCAGAGTTGTCTTCCTAGAAATTTTATCAACTATTATAAGGTCCGGTCTGTTATGGGCAACTCGTTGATCTGTCAGAACTGTACGATCCCAGTACATCTTGTAGTTGCTGTTCTCAAGAACAGGCTCCGGTGTGTAGCTGTAATATGGGACCCTCTCTGCCTGCACAAGCAGCAGTTTTTCCCCCAGTTCCTGGTGCAAGATCTTGGCAACCGAATCGTGTCGTTCCTTATATTCCGTTGATGCGAACATCTGACATCCTCCTGTTATGTGCTGGATTGTTTCTGAAGTTGGGCACCCGTATCTGCATCTGTCATCCACTACCGATGCATCTCCTACAATGAATTTTAGGTAGTTGCGAGTTGGTATAACCTGATCTTGTATGGCCAGTAAGAAGCCTTCCGTCTCGGGGAACATTCTTCCCGATGTCAGCCAGTAGTTCGACGCTAACTTGTCGACATGTTCCTGGTTGACCTCATCAGGATGCCTCCCGTGCAGCGGCTTCTCCAACCACCTCTGTAGTGTATCGTTGTCGGTTCGGTGGTGATTTTGATGCTCGTGTTCCGTCAGACGTAGCGGTGTTGAGACGTCTGCTCCGCATATAGCTTTATGTAGTGTAGAGCTGTTGGCCTGTCTCTGGAAATAATTACGCAGATTTATTATTTGTTGGTCCAATTGCTTGCTGAGGTCTGCCAATCCTCTTCCTCCTAGTTGACGTGGCAGAGTAGTTCTTTCTACGGCGCTACGGGGATGATGTTTATGAGCTTTTGTCAGTAGTGTCCTAACTTTTCGCTGCAGGTTGTTGATGTCCGTGTTGGTCCAATTCACTATTCCAAACGAATAGCTGAGTACAGAGCACGCATACGTGTTCAGGGCCTTAAACAAATTCCTGCTGTTAAGATCAGTTCGCACTACTTGTCTTACTCTCTTGATGAATTCATTCCTTAAATCGATCTTCATTGTTCGATGGTCTATCCTTTGAGCTTGTTTCATCCCGAGATACTTGTATGTATCTCCCATGCTCATTGCTTCGATCTCCTGGCCGTCCTGCATCTCGTGTGCGCCCTGTTCGAGCCTTCCCCGGACAATGTTAAGGGTGCGGCACTTGTCCAGTCCAAACTGCATTCCGATGTCCCTGGAGAACTCCTCTACAATTTTAAGCATTTGCGTTAGTTGGTTTTTGGTTGCGGCCATCAGTTTTAAATCATCCATATATAATAGGTGATTCAACTTGATCGCTTCTGCGTTGTTGCTTTTGATAGCGAAGCCGTATTTTGTAGAGTTCAACCGATGTGATAGAGGGTTCATCGCCATGCAGAACCACAATGGACTGAGTGAATCTCCTTGGAAAATCCCTCTTCGGATGTTGATTGTGTCGGTCTCGATGTTACTGTCTGCGGTTCTGAGTTGTATCTTAGTGCGCCAGGTTGCCATAACGTGTTCTAAAAAGGAAACTGTATGATGATCTATTTTATACAGCTTTAAGATACCTGTGAGCCAGTCGTGAGGTACGGAATCAAATGCTTTTTTGTAGTCCACATAAGCCATGTGGAGGTTTCGTTGCTTGGAATGAGCCTGGTTGCAGATGACAGAGTCTATGATGAGTTGCTCTTTGCATCCCATTGCGCCCTTCGAGCAGCCCTTCTGCTGCATTGCAATTATGTTGTTCCGCTCGCAGTGAGCATATATTCGCTGCGTAAGGCAAGATGTGATTATCTTGTAAAGCGTAGGCAAGCAGGTTATTGGGCGGTACTTGGCAGGGTTATCCGTATTCCGCTGGTCTTTTGGTAACAGGTAAGTTGCACCCTGTGTAAGAAACAATGGCATTTTCAGAGGATCGAGCAAGACTTCATTAATTAAGGTAGTTATTTGTTCATGGGTGCACCACACTATGCACATTATTATTATTATATCGACTTAGCCAAAAGGCATTCGCACTCCCTCTACGGGGAACATTCACTCAGATCCCGGGCATCCCGGATACCAAAAGGATCTGGCTCGGACGAGACCCTTGCCATGTTATCGGGCCCTAGGTGACATTGATGTTCTTGGACGATCCTGCATTCCCCATGAATTTCCTGACGGTTCGGGCTGTCGCAAGTAGTACCGCTTTCTGCATGGACCTGTAAAGACTATCAGTTAGATTCAGCTCCTTGATGTTTCTCAGCAAACTTTTTGGTATAACACCAGTTGTTGACATGATGATTGGAATCGTCTGGACGTTCTCCATTTCCCATTGCCTTCTAATTCGTTCTTCTAAGTCTCTGTACTTCGCGATCTTCTCGACTTGCTTCACACGCAGGTTGTTGTTGTTCGGGATGGCCACATCAATCAGAGTTGTCTTCCTAGAAATTTTATCAACTATTATAAGGTCCGGTCTGTTATGGGCAACTCGTTGATCAGTCAGAACTGTACGATCCCAGTACATCTTGTAGTTGCTGTTCTCAAGAACAGGCTCAGGTGTGTAGTTGTAATATGGGACCCTTTCTGTCTGCACAAGCAGCAGCTTTTCCGCCAGTTCCCGGTGCAAGATCTTGGCAACCGAATCGTGTCGTTCCTTATATTCCGTTGATGCGAACATCTGACATCCTCCTGTTATGTGCTGGATTGTTTCTGAAGTTGGGCACCCGTATCTGCATCTGTCATCCACTACCGATGCATCTCCTACAATGAATTTTAGGTAGTTGCGAGTTGGTATAACCTGATCTTGTATGGCCAGTAGGAAGCCTTCCGTCTCGGGGAACATTCGTCCCGAGGTCAGCCAATAGTTCGACGCTAACTTGTCGACATGTTCCTGGTTAACCTCATTAGGATGTCTCCCGTGCAGCGGCTTCCCCAACCACCTCTGTAGTTTATCGTTGTCGGTTCGGTGGTGATTTTGACGCTCGTGTTCCGTCAGACGTAGCGGTGTTGAGACGTCTGCTCCGCATATAGCCCTATGTAGTGTGGAGCTGTTGGCCTGCCTGTGGAAATAATTACGCAGATTTAATATTTGTTGGTCCAATTGCTTGCTGAGATCTGCCAATCCTCTTCCTCCTAGTTGACGTGGCAGAGTTGTTCTTTCTACGGCGCTACGGGGATGATGTTTATGAGCTTTTGTCAGTAGTGTCCTAACTTTTCGTTGCAGGTTGTTGATGTCCGTGTTGGTCCAATTCACTATTCCGAACGAATAGCTGAGTACAGAGCACGCATACGTGTTCAGGGCCTTAAACAAATTCCTGCTGTTAAGATCAGTTCGCACTACTTGTCTTACTCTCTTGATGAATTCATTCGTTAAATCAGTCTTCATTGTTCGATGGTCTATCCTTTGAGCTTGTTTCATCCCGAGATACTTGTATGTATCTCCCTTGCTCATTGCTTCGATCTCCTGGCCGTCCTGCATCTCGTGTGCGCTTTGTTCGAGCTTTCCCCGGATGATATTAAGGGTGCGGCACTTGTCCAGTCCAAACAGCATTCCGATGTCCCTGGAGAACTCCTCTACAATTTTAAGCATTTGCGTTAGTTGGTTTTTGGTTGCGGCGATCAGTTTTAAATCATCCATATATAATAGGTGATTCAACTTGATCGCTTCTGCGTTGTTGCTTTTGATAGCGAAGCCATATTTTGTAGAGTTCAACCGATGTGATAGAGGGTTCATCGCCATGCAGAACCACAGTGGACTGAGTGAATCTCCTTGGAAAATCCCTCTTCGGATGTTGATTGTGTCGGTCTCGATGTTACTGTCTGCGGTTCTGAGTTGTATCTTAGTGCGCCAGGTTGTCATAACGTGTTCTAAAAAGGAAACTGTATGATGATCTATTTTATACAGCTTTAAGATACCTGTGAGCCAGTCGTGAGGTACGGAATCAAATGCTTTTTTGTAGTCCACATAAGCCATGTGGAGGTTTCGTTGCTTGGAATGAGCCTGGTTGCAGATGACAGAGTCTATGATGAGTTGCTCTTTGCATCCCATTGCGCCCTTCGAGCAGCCCTTCTGCTGCATTGCAATGATGTTGTTCCGCTCGCAGTGAGCATATATTCGCTGCGTAAGGCAAGATGTGATTATCTTGTAAAGCGTAGGCAAGCAGGTTATTGGGCGGTACTTGGCAGGGTTATCCGTATTCCGCTGGTCTTTTGGTAACAGGTAAGTTGCACCCTGTGTAAGAAACAATGGCATTTTCAGAGGATCGAGCAAGACTTCATTAATTAAGGTAGTTATTTGTTCATGCGTGCACCACAACTTCTTAATCCAATAATTTTGGAGATGATCTGGACCTGGTGCCTTCCAGTTGTGGGAATTCTTGATGACATCGGAGACCTCAGCGGTTGTGAATTGCTCGTGTTGCATCTGGCTATAGTTCCGGCCCATCTCGCGTTCTTCGCTGATCCAGCTTGCACTGACATTGTATGGACCTGGTGTGGCAAGTTGATTTCTCCAGAAACCGTCGACCTGTTCTCTGCTAGGGTAACTCGCATTTGTGGCATCGGCGCTAGAATTAAAAGCACGGTAGAAACCCTTTTCTGATCGTTCAAAGAGTTTATTGTCTCGTTTCCTGTTGTTACTAGCCTTGTATCTCCTCAGACGCCCTGCGAAAACAGAAAGTTTTTGTTTTAATGTGTCAAGACATTGTTGAGCAGTGATGTTCGCGGGGTCATGCCGAGAATGCATTTGGGTGCGGCTCATTACTGCCTGCACCGCCCTCTGGATCCTTCTAGTTCTAACTCCTCTGATATATTCCGTCACTTGTCCTATGTCTTTACGGAGACTCTCGATCTTCCGATTTAGTCGCATTTCCCATTGAGCCATTCGTGGTTCTGGTCTTGCACGATTCAACTCTTGGGCCGTTCGGATCTTGGCACCCATTACAGTGATGACTGCCGTTGCGGCACAGTAGATTAACATGTGCATACGTTCTAATGTTGGTGTCACTGAAACATAGCTTGGTAAAATTCTTGTGTTCATAAGATCGAGCACGATCGCAAGTTTCCTGGAAGAATTTAATCTTGGTAGCGGTGGCCTGCTAAGTGGGTCTGTGCCTTCGTATCGCAATACTGCCTGTCTCATATGTGTGTCCAAGCCTTCAAAATGTTCTTCGTTAACCCGTTCCAGACTCTCGGTTGTTGGTTCTACCGTTTCGGCTTCTAGTTGTTGTCCAGGCTCTTGAAGTTCCCCATTGTTGTTGTTGTCATCTATGTCTATGTGTTCGCCGTGGATCTCTAGCTCAACTTCCCGTTTGATAGCGTTAAGTCGCGTTTCTGGAATTCGGTTATTTCTTAGAATAGTTCGATACTGATCTGACACTCTTTGTTCAGACACTTGCATGTGTGGAAACTCCCTGCAGAACTCGGCATGCAGTTGTTGTCGGTAGCCGATAATCTCTTGTCCTAAGTTTGTCACCCTGTAGAAAATACGCATAATCGATTCATTCATGGACACAGTCCATTTCATGCGTCGTAGTTGTAATCCCGCCTCTGTGAACGCTGGCTGAAGTTCCCGCGCAGCACCTTCGGTGGGTGGAACCCTAGTTCTCGTTTGGCTCCCATGTTGTAGATGTTCGTGTTGTTGTTGGGCTGTAGCTGTTTGTGCAACAGGGGCCCGCCTCATCAGCGCCCTGTCACCGACGTCCCGCTCGCTGTCATGCCCAGCGCCGGCTCCAGACATGCCCTGGCGATCCCCAGGCAGCGGCCCTATGACAATCATCCTATCATTCTCCATTCCATAGTTTTCTCCCGTAACGTGGGAGTGACGGCCCTCGGTCGCCTTTTACGACTCGCGGAGCCACGATAGGAGTATTCTAACCCGCTACCCATACGGGTCAACTAGGATAACGCGGGATCGTTACTCCCGAGGATCTGCCCCTGTCACCGGCCAAACCCCTCCTTGCGTTAACTGGGAAACACGGGATCGTTACACCCGAGGATCTGCCCCTCTCACAGGCTAGACCCATCCCTGTGTAACTGGGAGTCGCGGGATTGTCACCCCCGAGGATCAGCCCCCGTCACCGGCTAGACCCCTCCCTGCGCAACTGGATATCGCGGGATTGTCACACCCGTAGGTCTGCCCCTGTCACAGGCCAAGCCTCTCCATGCGTAACTGGGAATCGCGGGATCGTTACACCCGTGAATCTGCCCCTCTCACAGGCCAGACTCATCCCTGCGTAACTGGGGAGCGCGGGATTGTCACACCCGTGGATCTGCCTCTCTCACAAGTCAGATCCCCCCTGCGTATTTTTATTATTATTATTATTATTATTATTGTGGTTCAAATGAAAAGCCACTCATAACCTATATTGTTGTGTTCACTATTGCATGGCTGTGCCCATACTTTACGGACGTTGTGTACATACTTTTACGGTCGTTGTGTTCATACCTTTTATTTCGGACGTTGTGAGATTCCTAATTGTACGGACGTTGTGAAAACCTGTTGCGGACATCGTGACTAGATTAACTTTATATTTTAGTGTGAACTGCGCGTGCGCACGCCAGAGATACAAATCCAATGTAGTAGACATACTGCTTTTGAGCAACATAATAAGTAGGTGATCAATATAGTGTGCCTTCAATACCATAGCAATATTGTGTGCTTTCAACTCGAACACAAATATACATGTTTTCTTAAGGAGACAAATTGTTTTCTTTAATAATAAGGGGTGAAGACAGGGTAATAGGGAGATATCGTGGTATTAGTTATTATTGAGAAGTCCTACCTTGACTTTTCTTGGTTATGTCATACCGTAGTGTATATATGCCATCACGTAAACCAAGTGGCGCCTAAAAACTTACCAACTACTTGACCCAGCCCGACTTTACTGTTTAAAAGCTGGCGGCCGTGGTGAACATATATCTCTACCTGTAGGTAGGTACTATCTGGTTGTGTATTCGACTTCCCTAACTAGGTACCCGCAACTTGTTGTCTGTGATCGTCGGATCTACACCCCTAGGACTAAAGTAGCGATACAAACATTAATCACATACAAAATTTCTCTCTTTTATCTTCCAGCTAGTCTGGTGATTATTATTGACCAATACTGTCATTGTTGGTGTTCTTGTTTTTTCGAAACGCCACATTTTGGTCTAAGGAGAAACAAAGGAGGCCTCTTCATTTCTATAACATTGGATATTATGTGGTTATGTGATTTTGGTGCCGTGTTATTTTGAATTAACAACAGCAAAACTAATCCTGCTTCTTAGGTTCTGGAAAAGCAATTCTAGGTAAGTATGATTTTCATGCAGTTTGGTAAAAGTGAAATATTAGTTCCTGTAGTATATTCAGTATTAATTACCATTTGCTCACACAGTTTGTGAGTGTTACATTTGCCCTGCAAAAATAGCTCTTGGGGTTAATGTAACATATTTATATGGGGTAAATGTAAATGCCATAATTGCATTTGCCCCGTCCTATTATTCAGTTGCGTTCTTATATATACTGACTTTTTGTTTCAGAACCTAATAATCACCATGGTCAGAAATTATATGCGAAAAAGCGACGGCCCTGGGTACGATGAAAATGAATTAAAAAAGCCCTATATGAAGTTAAGTCAGGCCGTATGACAGCCCTCGTCTGCTCGTCAAGACAAAACAAAGCGAACGAGAGTGGGTGCTGGATCGGAAATTTTGACGAAAGCTGATGTGGTGGAAAGGCTTACAAAGAATAAACTAGTAAAAAAAGAGACAAAAAATCAAAGATCTGCAATGAAACAAAAGACAGTAGCGACGATGATGAAGAAGAAGATGAAATATCATATATGGATTCCGACAATGATGAAGAATTTTTACAAAATCTGGAGCACAAGGCTGAAATGCAGAACCAGGAGGAGAATGACCTTTACCACGAATTCGATAAAGACAAATGCGTTTTAGTCAAATATAGCTCAAAGAAGGTTATCAAACATTTCATTGGCAAAATAATCAGATCAGTTGCAGAGGATTGGGAAGTCCATTTTTTAAAGAGGATCACTACAAAACGCTCAGATTCCTTCAAATTTGATTGGTCTTCTGCACAAGATGTAGACACAGTTACTGAAACTGATATAAGAAAATTTTACCAGAACCTTTGACCGACAGAAGAGGTCTGTTTTACTTTAATGTTTTGTTTGATGGTTACAATGTGTAGGTAATACTACTTATTCATACCATGAACATATTGTTTATTGGCATATTTTCTAAGAGGTTTTTTTTGTTTATTTTGAAGAGGTTTATTTTACTTCAATGTTTTGTTTGGTGGTTACAATGAGTAAGACCTATACTTAGAATATTACTCTTTATTGAAATATTTTCTAAGAGGTTATTTCCGGGTATATTTCGAATAAAAAACAAACTGCAACATTCATTTCTAATGTTTTATTAAAATTAACTTTATATGAAAAAATGCCGTGTTCACCTACTCTCTGTAAAAGTTTACAAGTTACTTGCTTTTCACCCGATTTAATTCAAGAATAGATCGTTTTGAAGCTAAAGAACAGGTCTTTCACATTTGCCCCGTATTCACATATTATCCCCCATACTGCATGCTGTTATACAGCCTATATTACATTTATCCCTTTATTGGGGGCAAATGTAACATATTGACACGATTTTAAAAAATATATATTATAAAAAAATGGATTTGATTTTTATCAATCTATATCCATATACATATAGCAACTAGTATGTCCTTAGTTTCTCCAGAATTTTTATAAAAATTTTATTTTGTATTTTAAAGTATTTATAAAGATCACAATATCAACTATTGCTAAAACCAGTTGCATTTACCCCACCTTACTTACTCCAATTGCAGTTTTAAAATTGTAAAAAGTGTGTGTAGTATCGCAAACCGACAACGGGGCTTTTCTATACTGCTCAATTTCCTGACAGTTCAGGGAAGGTGTGGTGTCCCTGCAGGAACTGCAGAAAAAAACTTTTAAAACTTAACATCCTTGCGGGAGCCCCAAGAAAAAGTCTCAAATTCTAGACATCTCCGTGCTAACCCAGTTACGGGTCCGAGGTTCACATATCGGTAAATACATATCGGTAAATCAAAACCTTTCTGAAGTCGGGAAGATGACGCCAAAGAAGGGAAGTTATAAATTCACGGCAAACATGTCAAATACGAATGAATTATGATTATTATAGCAATAAATCCATCAAATCTGATTGAATTACGATTGTTATGCTAATAAATATGTCTAATTGATTGATTTACGATTGCCAATAAACAAGTCAAATTTGATTGATTTACGATTATTAGACCAATAAATACATCAAAAGTGAGTGAGTTATGGTAAATATGACAATAAATCCTTCTGAGTGAAATATGGTAAATATGGCAATAAATACTTCAAATTCTGATTGATTTACGGGAGGCAGTCGCCGGCGAGTTGCAGAACAGTTGAAAAATAGTTAGAGTCAAAGCCGAAAAACAGTCGCCAAGCAGTCGCCAACCAGTATCAAACAGTAGCAAGAAGTCGCCAGTTAGTCGCCAAGCAGTCAACACCAGCACCACAAAGGCCAGCATAGAAATCAAAGCCTCCACCCTCACAGTTGAGCTGATAGAGAGTAAGGAATTTTGTTTGTAAGATTTTCTGAAATCTGAGTTACCTTTCGTGAATCTTAATGTTTGTAATTGCGTTTGAACCGTGCATTTGAGAAACATTGTATTTGCCGCTTTTGGGAAACAATGAATGCTAAAAATTGAAGAACAATCACAGTGATTATAAATTATGCCAATAGCTACAGGTTCATGTCAGTAAGGTTAGGTCTTAACTATATATTAAGGTACGAGTGTATCTCTAGTCTTTAAAGAAAATACCTTTTATACAATTATTTCCACCAGTGTAAACTACAACATTTATAATCTTCTTTTATATTCCAATTAACCATATTTTTACTTTATTTAATAAATGTATTAAATTCAACCCTGTATTTATGTTACTTCCCAGGACTCACACCAAAAAGTAAATTCTTGTGGCTTGCCCTATACACACCGCTCGCCAACTACCATCTAAAAAGGGCAAGCTCCACAAATGGTGTCAGGTGTGGGGTCCAAGGGTTGTTAACGGAAGGGTAGGTGGGAAAAACTTGTGGGGTCAAAGGGATGTTAACGGAGGGGTAGTTTGGAAAATTTTCAAAAAAATTTAGGGAAAGTAAAAAGAAAAACTTGTGGGGTTGAAGGGTTGTTAATAAGGAGATAGGTAGGAAAATTCTAAGGAAAAGTTTAAGGAAACCTGTGAGGTACTAAAGAGAGCATAGTAAAGGCAAATTTTTGGACAAAACTAAGAGCAAACGGCTGGAAAAATTATAGGAAAATTTAGAAAAGAAAACGGAAAATATAAGACGGTGCTAGGAAGGCGATATTAGGAAAATTAGAGACTGCGAATTCTAGTTTAAAAAAAAATATAAAGAAATGGCAAACGACCAAGACAATGTAGTAGCAGGAGCAAACGGGAACGAGGATCAAGCTAGGAGGGAGGTAGCGACCAAATTAATAATGGGGATAGATACAGTACCAACTTACGATGGAAAGAGGAAAATAGAGGAATTCTTATGTATAATCAAGGAAACAGTACTATTATCAGGATAGTCTGATGGACAAAAGGTAGCAATAGTTAGGTTAAAATTAAGGGGTAGCGCAAAACAACTCATAGAGGCAGAACCCGATTTACAAAAAAATCACTGATTGGGCTAATTTTAAGGCTACTAACAATTCGAGCGGAGACACATACCTGGGACGGCTATAAACATGTTTATAGAAGCGAAACAACGATATGGAGAGAACTGTAGGTAATTCTTGACGCGTCTTAAAATTTTGTGAATGATCCGGTAAAAAATTGCTTTCTCAAAGAAAAACTTGAAGTGGATATCACCACTCAGTTCGTGTTAGGACTATTAATGCCCACTAAACAACGAGTTCTATCGTTAGAACCAAGAAACATGGCAGATGCCTTAGAGTATGCCGAGCGAGAGGAGTCTATAGAGCGGATAATTAGGCCATTTCAGATTAATAGGGAATGTCGAGTGGTAGGAAAAAGAACAATAAGAACATCCGAAAAGAAAAGCTATAACTGCTACAATTGTCAACGAGAAGGGCATATTGCACGAAACTGTCCAACGCGAAGGAAACCACCAGCGCGAGATAACCAAAATTGCTATAACTGTAGGGAAGCAGGACACCTGGCTCGAGAATGTCCCGAAACAAATCAAGCGCACGACAAATTGCCGCCGAGAAAGGACAGAATTTGCTGTCAGTGTAGGCAGCCGGGACACTACGCGCGCGAGTGTACGGGAATTTCGCCGCGCCGACGTGAGGTACAGAGTGGATATTTAAACGAACAAGCAGCTACTTCACAACCCCGAAGTACGGCTGGAGCGCAGGAAACTCGAAATTAGTAAAGAAACCGATACGCAACTGCTTTAAGCCCGAAATACATCCTCGGAATGTTGCGGTAATGTCCGTGTGTAATAAAGAATGTAGAATATTAGTAGATTCAGGTGCAGTAGTTTCTTTAGTAAAGCCAGAGTTTGCAAAGGGGTTGAAAAAATAATGTAGTATTAGTAGATGTCCAGGGAAATAGTATAGCTAGTTTGGCAGACATTAAGTTGAATATTAAGTTACCAAATGGAAAAAACTTAGGCTACTCTGTTAGAATATGACGATATCACGTATAACGCAGACATTTTGTTGGGACTGGATTTTTTTCATAAATATGGAGTAAAAGTAAACTGGGGAAATAGTGTTATTTATGTATTAGAGGAAGAAATTGACTTAATAGAAGAAAATAACTACAGTAACAGAGCAAGTGTCGTTCGAAGAAAAGATAAGTCTGAAATTCTTGGGATAATGAAGAAAAAGGGGGAAGAAAAGTGTTATTCTTAGAGATGTTTTATATAGTGAAGTTCAGGAGTTGCGCAGAGAACTTAAGAAATTAGTTAATGAAGTTAGAAAGAAACAAGTATGCTTAGTGCAAGTGAAATTAAAAGGAAACCAGAAAATGTGGTTCTAAGTGACGTTCTATGTGAAGAAGTTAATAAGTTGAGAAATGAAGTTAGGGTGTTGGGGTTGGAGTTGACTAGCTTGTCGGAGGCCGCCGCTCATTCTTGGTCTGTACCAGAGATCAGGAATGTCAGTGTTCAAACGACTGGTACTCGTTTTGGGCACAACCGGAATAACAACGATCAGGTGGACAGACAGGTGAAGTTAGCCACATCCAGGGGAGCTGCAGATTCCCAGAAGATAGAAAAGCTAAGTGAAAATGGCAGTAAGAAAAAAGAAGTAAGTAAACATAATGAGAAACAGGTAACTTTGAAAGAGGAAAGTCAGACAGGTACAAGTACAAACCCAAGAGTGCGATTGCCATTTTGGGAATAGTCAACCAAGGTCCACTAACTCTAATTTCTGTAAAGAAAGAAATGGGACATCAAACTTGATGGCAATGAACGTGTTCCTTAGACAGGACTTAGTGATACCCCCGAGAAGTCAAGCAGTTTGTATGGCAGCAATAAGGAAAGTTGGGAAAATGGAAACGCCATTTGTTGTCGTTGAACCAAAGACAGGACATTACCCATGGAATAATTGTTGCAAGAAGTATAAATAAAGCTGAGAGGGAGATACCAATCCGCTTAATGAATATTACGGATCAAGAATTATTAATGGTACAGAGGAAGCATGTGCTAGCAAAGGCTTACGAAGCTGAGAAAAATGAGTATCCAACAGAAGGAAAAACTATAAGGAAGGTAAATATAAAGGATTCCGAAGAGATATTAAAATCACTACAGCTGGATAAGGTAAAGAATGAGGATGAAGAAAATTTAAAAAATTGAATAAGGGAGTTTATGGACATTTTCCGAGTATCTAGTGAAAAGTTGACATGTACAACCAAGGTGAAACATCGGATCATTACAGAAGATGTTCCACCAATCTCGAAACGGCCGTACCGAGTTCCTCATCACAAGAAGGAAATTTTGAGCAGAGAAATACAGGAACTATTAGATAATGACATAATAGCGGAAAGTCAATCTCCGTGGAGCTTTCCAGCCCTTCTGGTGGAAAAGCGTTTACACCCGGGAGAAGAACCCCAATTTAAGTTATGCATCGATTACAGGGAATTAAATGCAATTACAAAAACAGATTTCTTTCCACTTCGACGTTTACAGGACACCATTTACTTACTGCAGGGTTGTTTTGTCTGTTTCTACGATGGATTTGGCCAGTGGTTACTTTCAAGTCGAATTAGTAGAACAAGACAGGGAGAAAAGTGCGTTTTCGACACCAGACGGTCATTACGAGTTCAAACGAATGGGAATGGGTCTAAAAAACGCGCCAGCAACATGGCAGCGGTTGATTTACAATAAATTTCCTACCCTCACGTACAAAGAGTGTTTAATATACCTAGATGATATCATAGTTTTCAGCGCGGGAGACGTAGAAGAACATCTTAAACGCCTAAGACATGTGTTTGAAAAAATTCGAGAAAGTAATTTAAAATTTAAACCTAGTGTCATTTCACGAAGGAAGAGATAGAGTATCTAGGCCACATTATAAATTCCAAGGGTTACAGAGCACATCCAGAAAAGATAAAAGTGGTAAAGAATTATAAAGTGCCAAAAACAGTGAAAGAAATTAGAGCATTTATTGGCTTAGCATCATATTACCGAACAGTGGTAAAAGAATTTTCCAGAATAGCACAACCATTAACGGAATTAACTAAGAAAGACGTACCTTTCATTGGACAGAAAAACAGCATTAAGCTTTCGAAACTTTAAAAAATTTGTTAATCACAAGTCCAATTTTAAAGTTCCCAGATTTTAGTAAACCTTTTATAGTAGTAACAGATGTCAGCGCCACAGCGCTCGGAGCGGTATTGTGCCAGAAATACGAAAATTTAAACTAAACGAAATAAGTCTATTCAATGGAGTAGTTTGTCCTTTTCTAGAGGGTTATTGCATGGACCCTAGTATGGGTGAGTCAGTATGGAAAATCAATAGCTTAGAAACTTGTAAGAAATATAACATACTGTATGATGGTAACGCCACTATAGTACTAGAACAAAGGGGCGAGGCTTACAACAAACGATATGCAGTAGTAGAAACTCACCATCAGGTGTTTGCAATTCAAATGCTTGAACAAGACCGGCTATGTGGAACAATGGTTTTGACTACAGAGCATCCTAGACTATTAGTTTTAGAGGAACCTCAGTTGCAGATCCGAAATAGCTGGTCCACAGAAAAACAGCCACGAAACCTAGATCTTATCACTTATTGAAATACTAAATTTCTGTATGTGGAACAGAAATTTAAGAGAACTATTGGGGAAATGTTTTCGCAAACCGTGCACCGCCGATGTTTGTTACATAGGGAAATTTTAAAAAATCGACTTTTATTAGCTACAGTTATGTAGGTAAAATTGCCGGAGAAGTACTATATTTAATGAAGTGTTTACCTATTCTAGTAGAAATTAGGAGAGGCGCAAAACGGTGCTATAATGAATTACCCATTACAGCCTATAGCAAAAGTTGTTTTATGGCACCTTTATCTCACATTATCCAGGACTTTGGTGAAGAAATAGAATGTAATAATTTGATACCCTCTTTATTTGTGTTAGGACAAAAATGGGTAGGTTTTGGTCCTAATCCTATTGTAACAAGCGGACAAACAAACTATTTTCACGACAGCCCATTGATCTCACCATGGAACAAACATATAATGCTGATGCTGCCCTACGTTTATCAGGAGTTGCTCATTTTATGGATTATATTTCAGCACGTCAGCGTTGGTCGAAAAGGCATTCGATCATCGATAATATCTCATGTTTTAGAAAATGCTAGCTGACATAAAAAGCAGGACGTGACCGCTGAATTAGAACCAAATAAAGTCAAGTCCAGCATAATTCAACGTAAAAAATTTTTGGAAGCAATAAATTCTAATTTAAATCCGTTCAGCACACTACTAGATAACGACTGTTTATACAATATCAAGACAGGAAAAGCGGCACCAGACAACGTAACAAACTTTTTATTAAACATATCGAAAGGTGGCAAAGATCTACGTGAGAATTTCATGGCTGCATGTTCTGAAAAGTCTGATCGCTTTGACAAAGCAATTACAAAAAGTAAGATATTCAATTTTGCGTCCATTGCTACAAAAAAGACAATGAAAGTCGACAATAAAGTGCAAGAAATAAGAATACAACGAGACACTTTTGGGCGCTTATTAGCGCTTTCAATGAATCCCGATTATGAAATGGAGCTTGCCAAAGCTCTATCATATCCTCTTACACCGCTTCCGATGTCACTTTGCCACTTGGACGGGACCACATGTAAGACTAATAAATCAATATTGATGAACTTGCTGGCAGCAAAAGCGGAATGTGAAGCACCACCGTATGTCGATGTTGTGTTATTGGACGGTTTTTTTCCTTTTACATTTAATGAAAGATATGCCTAAATCATTCGGAAATATTGCGAAGAAAATTATGCAAACTATAACAAAATACAACGCACGCCGAATCGACGTACTCTCCGACAGATATAGCCACCCGTCCATTAAAGATTATGAACATGACTTGCGCCAAGCATGTTCACATAATTTTGCTATCACAGGACCTGAACAAGCTCGACCTACTGATTTTATGAAAGAGCTGACGAATGACAACTTCAAGGAAGCCCTAGTTCAATTTCTCATAAAACATTGGGCCAGTGATGAATTTGCCTCCTATATAGGAAACAAGATTATTAATGTTAACTATGATTTTTGTTACACCTTCAAGATCGAAAATGATAAAGTTGTGCGCACTGTGGATTATCAACTCTCTTGCCAGTTTCACGAGAAAAAGGACACAAAAATCATTTACCATGCATCAAAAATTGATGACCCTGGTAACATTTTGATACGACGTTCAGATACAGATGTCTTGGTGATTTTATTGGGCAATATGGTTGCCACACATCGACGTGACAAATTTGTACTACAAATTAGGAGGTACAATGTCAAGAGCTCTGTCTGGCTTTCACGCCCTTACGGGATGTGATTATAACCCTTCATTTTTCCGTAAAGGAAAAAAAACAAACCTCTGAAATTATTGAAGGCATTCGAAGAGTATCAGAGAGCATTTGTAGATCTAGGCGAAGAAAACGTAGATACATCTTCAGTGTTACCTATCATCGAAGAGTTTATCTGTCGCATGTATGGTGTCAAACATGTAGACACAGTTAACGAAGCGCGATTGCAAATATTCAATTAGGCTTACAAAATCAAGGGTACTCGAGACTCATTTGCTAGAATGCTATAAATATTCGCAATTGTGATGCCTCAAACTTGCCACCATGCTCTTCTGAATTGGGACAATAACTGCTGCGAAGCTTGTACATTGGCGCAGCATTTGGCTCAATGCAACTTTGTCGCGGCCAACAGAAAAATCACCAGAAAATTACGGTTGGTGTATTAATGATGGCAAGTATGAATTTTTCTGGTTCGAAGGAAATCAACTACCTCAATTTGTTAGTGATATACTTACTAAAACCTCCAGTGAAAGCAGCAAAGATGACAATGAGGACAATGAATCAGGTATGCAGATATTACAGTAAATATAAGCTTTGTTCCAACCAAAATCCGAAACCAGTCAGCTCAAATCTTATTGGTTGATTGTAAATTCTCTGATAATTCTCTGACTGTTCCTATCGTATATTACATGTTTCTAATCACTTTGTTTCATTTTACAGACATGGAATCCTGTGCATCGAGTGATCTAGATTCAGCAGACGACAAGGAGAGTGATTCAGACTGGCTAGAAGATTGATACTATTTTTCTAATGCTTTTTACTAATACTTATTTTTTATATTTAGTATCGTATGTTAATAAATAAAAATGCAAAGAAATATAAATACCTTGTATTGATTATTCATGCCAATCGCAATTATTTGAAAAATGTCACCATTTACTTGAAATAATAAAAATAATGAGTTGACATTAAGATGTTTTTTGAAATATTTTTATTTATTTCGTGTATGTTAATGATTCAACAAACATTATTGTATATATTTTGCATTTATTTTTATCGTAGAACTTCAATAATTTAGATTTCGTTTAAATCGTTTTTTGTAACTGTTTTCATGGCAATCGGTTTTCCACTTATTATAATACCACAATTAAAATATTATATATCATATTTGGGGTGCTCAATCGACACTAATTATATTGCTCTGAAATTAGTATCCTTATAAAAATCAGATACCACGAGTGCCACAAAAAATTGATATTCGCGCCTGAATATAAAAAATATTGGCAAAATATTTTTTATCTTCACTATATCTCAGAAAGTAAGCGAAATTCGAGAAGTGTCAAGAGATCTATTGTGTAGAGAATTAAATTTCCTACAAAAAATACTCAGACCACTTTTTCGTACCCCTTATAATTGCAAAGTTATTTTGCGACTGATGGTACGCAATGAAGGCGCGCGTACGGAACATTCGAATCGTTCTGACAGAGTGTTAATACCGCCATTTTGTTCTGCAAATTGGCATTTACACTTGAAATAGTTGTCATAACAACATATTAAAAATGAAGCTTAACTAAATAATAAAAAGTTCATTGCTCACACGACATCTTGGGGGTGATCTGCCACCCCCTTATGACTGGCCAATCGTTCTGCAAATATTATATCGATAATTGCGGGCCATCAGAGGTGCACTGGAAAACATTTCACCCTTAACTAAATAATAAAAAGACGAACTGGAGCAATTTGAAATTTTTTTAACTTCGGAAGAACCAAAAAAAATTTTTGTAAGTAGAAACTGCGTGTTCTATAGTTATATTCGTATATTGTTAACCATTGCTAAGTAGATGCAAAAAATAAAAATTATCTGGATGATTAAAAAATTTAGGAATATCAACCAAAAAAAATTTTTGTAAGTAGAAACTGCATGTTCTATAGTTATATTCGTATATTGTTAACCATTGCTAAGTAGATGCAAAAAATCAAAATTCACACATCTAGTGGGGAATATTTAGCCCATCCAAGAACCGCTATGTGACGACTGTACGCACATGTAGCATTTTGCCGTATTGTAATGTCAAAATTGCACAGACATAACCAATTTTTAACTTGTCGGTACCGGGTTGCTTATTACAGTGATTATTAAATTTGTTGGATTTGTAATTAAATGACTGTGTTTTATCTCAGGTAAGTAAATAACTGCCTTCTATTCTAATAAGTCATTAGTGGCAAAGCTATAATTTTTGAGCGAAAGTTAAATTTAATACGTCCCTTAATATCGATTTTTAGGTTATGTTTTAAGAAACTGAGCTATTCTAGGTGATTTTTTGTAATAATAAATAACTATATTATTGTACTATCTACATTATTTATAAATTACTTTGATGTTCCTCTTTATGTAGTACTTGACAAATTTCAATTCACAGAGTGCAACATAATACAGTGTCTTTCAAAAGTAACAGAATGGTCTAATATTTCGAAAACGGCTTGAACTGGGGAAACAAAATGTGGTACATGGGGGTAATTAATTGTGCTCGATTAATAAATCGCACTGCCATTGTTGCCAAATTTACAGCTTTCTAGATACGGTGTGTAACTAAGTTTTTTCAAATAGAACGCCCTATATATTGTGGAATTTTTAAATTCTTCGGAAAAGTCGGAAAAAAGTATTGTTGCGTGTTTGTAAGTCCGTCCCTGTATACCAGAGTAGAGTAGAACGTATAGAAGAGTAGAGTAGGACGAGTCCATATACCTGCATGAGGGGTGTGGTCGCGTGAACGGAAGTGGTGCGGAGAGGCGCTTTGCCGCGCGGACGGAACAGTCGTTGTTGGGCAATGGTCGCGGAGTCGAGGTCGTGCCCCGCAAGTAAAAATCAATAGTCGCCGCGTCGCGAAGTCATTCCAGATTTCGATAGGCAGATATCGGACGGACGACACCACATATCCCGACCAAAGAAGGGAACATTGTAACAATTCGTACAATAAATCACAAAGGAAGACAACGGCCTTTTATTTACAAATCAGAGCATCGAAGGAAGTTACAAGCAGTCAACGGATCTTTTACCGTGGCCCAAAGGTTTTGGGCCATTAGAAGACCAACATAAATTGGTCTTCGGCCGGATACAAAGCAGACCAGCGGAAAGGCCGGAAGGAAAACAATAAAGCACAACATACCAGAAAGGTAAATCAAGAAACACGAGAAGAAAACACGAGTAATCGCCGCAACCAGGGTGCAAGACGAGGGTCAGCGCTTTCAAATTGGTATTCGGCGGAGAATCACGTAGCAACTGGGAAGTCTTCTACACAAGAGAAGAAATCCAGGAGTTCGAGTGTTGCTGGGACGATCCAGTGGCAGCGGACAAGCATAGGCGTAGAGTGAAGCGCTCGCAGTAAGCAAAATCAATAGCTTGGAGGTGGTGAGTCCCTTCCTTCTTTTATTTCCATTTTTTAACCTCGATAGCTGCCTTTCTTGTACAAAAACACGTAGAGTTTGAAAACATATTTCAGAGTCTAATGCAATATTAAAACAAAAACAAACACAAAATGGGCACGGAACTGAAAACCTTAAAAACAAAAAGAAGCACGATCAAGTCCCAACTAACACGTTTTTCTAAATTCGTTGGTGAATTTGACACAAAAAACAAAACACTTTTTGAATTGCAATCACGACTAGAGAAAATTGAGCATGCATACGTAGAATTTGACAAAATTCAAACAGAAATAGAGATTTTGGGTGATGATTTGGATAGTCAGGAGGATGATAGAGAAACATTTGAGAACACATATTTTAACGCCACAGCAAAAGCAAGGCAATTTATTGTGTGGGAAACTGCACAGCAAACAAACAAAGATGCACAAGAAACAATTAGTACACCTAGTCCTGTCATTCAATCTAGTTTACAATTTTCGCGAAAATTACCGGTGTTAGATCTTCCGAAATTTTATGGCAATTACTTAGAATGGACTCATTTTTATGACACAAAAAACAAAACACTTTTTGAATTGCAATCACGACTAGAGAAAATTGAGCATGCATACGTAGAATTTGACAAAATTCAAACAGAAATAGAGATTTTGGGTGATGATTTGGATAGTCAGGAGGATGATAGAGAAACATTTGAGAACACATATTTTAACGCCACAGCAAAAGCAAGGCAATTTATTGTGTGGGAAACTGCACAGCAAACAAACAAAGATGCACAAGAAACAATTAGTACACCTAGTCCTGTCATTCAATCTAGTTTACAATTTTCGCGAAAATTACCGGTGTTAGATCTTCCGAAATTTTATGGCAATTACTTAGAATGGACTCATTTTTATGACACGTTTAAAGCTATGGTGGACAGCGACGCTTCCATAGAAAATGTCACAAAATTTTATTACCTGAAAAGTTGTCTCAAAGCAGAAGCAGCCAATGTTCTGAGCGCCTTAGAGGCAACTAATGAAAATTATTCAATTGCATTAGAGTTGTTAAGAAGCAGGTACGAAAATCCAGCGGTCCTGACAAAAAATCACGTCAAGGGTATTTTTAATTTACCAAACTTAACCAAAGATAACTTTCAATTATTGCGTAAATTATCAGACGATTTGCAAAAACATTTAAGAGCTTTAAAAACACTAGGTGAGCCAGTTGACTCGTGGGATACGTTATTAATTCATATAGTTAGCGAAAAATTAGATGAAGCTTCTTTCAGTGAAAAAAGTACTTTAAAAGAAAAAAATCCTAAAACATCTCACTTGTTGGAATTTTTATCGCAAAGGTGTCAATTTTTAGAAGCTTTACAAAGCAATAAAAAACGCGGATATGTATTTAATAAACAGGATCCTAAGCAGGATAAAAGTCTTTCACACGTTGCAGCACAAAAGGTAATGTGCAAACTATGCAAAGGAGATCATTACATACAAAGTTGCAAGCAATTTTTAGCTTTAACAGCACAAGAGCGTAGTAGTGAAGTCAGAAAACTTAATCTTTGTTTCAATTGCCTTAGGGGTAACCATGGGGTTGAAAATTGCAAAAGTAGCACAGGCTGTAGGAAATGCGGAAAACGTCATAACAGTTTAATACATCCGGAGCAAAATAAGCAATCAAGCACACAACCAAGTACCAAAGCAATCGCGGAAACAAAAAATGTTCTTGCTAATGTCACGACGACAAATAATAATAACGACATTCAAAACGAGACTCAAACACACTCAAACACGGAAACTTCAATTACGCCTACAGATTCACACGAAAATCAAACCATTTCAATTTTCACGCATACCAGTGCTAATCATAATGTGCGAATTTTATTGGCCACAGCTGAGGTAGGTATACAAGATCAAGCTGGTCAAATTCACACAGTCAAGGCGCTCCTGGATGGAGGATCACAGTCTAATTTCATTTCCAAAGAACTTGTGCAACGTCTAAATCTTCCCGTTGAAAATGTTAATATGCCTGTTGGGGGCGTAGGAGCATCTTTTGCGCATGTAAACAGAAAAACAAGAGCACGTGTTTACTCTCTACGAAAAAACTACAGGGTAAATATGTCATTTTTAATTCTTGAAAAAATCACTGAAGATATTCCAAATTTTGAAGTTGATGTTTCTACATTAGCCATTCCAGAGAACATAGATCTGGCCGACAGTAAATATTTTGAAACAAGTAAAGTAGACGTTCTGTTAGGTGCGGGTGTTTTCTATCACATTCTATCAAACGGAAAAATTGAATTAGGAAATGGACTACCGATTTTGCAAAATTCATTGTTAGGTTGGTTTATCGCAGGGCCTATAAATATACCTCGAGTAAGGGGAGCATCAACAATATGTAATCTTTCAGTAGTTCAATTAAATCAAAGCCTTCGCAATGAAATCGAAAAATTCTGGTTAATAGAAGAATTACCTCAGAATAAGAAATTTTCTAGGGAAGAACAAGAATGTTTGAATGATTTTATCGAAAACACGACTCGAGATGGGGCAGGCAAGTTTGTTGTTCACTTACCGATACGCGAGAAGTCTGAAATTTTAGAAAATTCATTACAAACCGCGAAAAAACGATTTTACAATGTAGAACGCAAACTACTACTACCAAAAAACGAAGAATTAAGATCTCAATATGTATCTTTCATGCGTGAATACGAAGAAATGGGTCATATGACTCAAATTTGTAGCACAGATTTAGAAGGTGGTAACACAGAAAAATATTATATGCCGCATCATGGAGTAGTAAACGAATCAAGTGCTACTACAAAGCTTCGCGTAGTTTTTGACGCGTCGGCAAAGGCTTCCAATGGTGTGTCGTTAAACGATAAATTAAAAGTAGGGCCTACAATACAAGACGATCTATTTACAATTCTTTTAAGATGGCGTGAGCATAATTTTGTGATGGGCGCAGATATTAAAAAAATGTATCGTATGGTAAATGTTCAAGAATCACAACGCGACTTACAAAGAATAGTTTGGCGTTCAAACCCAAATGAACCATTAAAGCATTATCGCCTCAACACGGTGACCTATGGAACAGCCGCAGCTAGCTTTTTAGCTATTAGAAGTCTCCATGAAGTTGCACACCAAATTAAAGATTCTTTTCCTCTAGCAAGTAAAACTATACTAAGTGACTTTTATGTGGACGATTTGTTAACAGGTAGCACCACAGTTGAAAATGCGATTCGATTAAAAATTGAACTCATATCTAGCTTAGCTCAATACGGGTTTACGTTACATAAGTGGACAAGCAACAGTGATGATATTTTGGGCAAACATAGTGAAACGAACCAATCTATTCATCACATTGACAATGATTATACTCAAAAAACTTTAGGTCTTTTTTGGCAAGCCAATGCAGATGTTTTAAAATATGCTGTTTGTGCCAAAGCAATACCAGTGGTAACAAAACGCATAGTGCTATCAGTTATCTGCAAGATATTCGACCCTTTAGGTTTGATAGGTCCAGCAACTATTAGAGCAAAAATTATAATGCAGAAACTATGGCAACTTAAACAAGAATGGGATGAAAATTTACCTCCAGAGTTACTAAATGTTTGGAACTCGTTTTACAACCAGTTAACTAGTCTGAATGAAATCAAAATTCCTAGACAAGCCGTAAGTTTTGACTCACAATATATTGAGGTACATGGATTTTGTGATGCCTCTCAAGCAGCTTATGGAGCTTGTATCTATTCTCGTACAATAGACAAGCAGGGAAAAATATTGGTAAGGTTATTGTGCGCGAAATCAAGGGTAGCGCCCCTTAAGGTTATGTCGTTGCCAAAACTAGAACTTGCGGGTGCTGTCTTATTAGCTCGCCTTTACAAAAGGATAATAGAGGCTATTAAATTACCGGTAAAGGGTGTTAGTTTGTGGACGGATTCTACAATTGTTTTAAGCTGGCTAGCAGCACAACCTAGCACGTGGAAAACGTTTGTGGCCAACCGGGTGGCCGAAATACAGAGTTTAACGGAAAATTGTGAATGGCGACATGTAGATTCTTCCGATAACCCAGCGGACATTATTTCACGCGGTATAGAACCTAAGCAACTATTAAATTGCTCAATCTGGTGGTCGGGACCATCATGGTTGACTTCAAATGAAGATGAATGGCCAAATAATTGCACTTACACTAAGACACAAAGTTCAGGGGAAGTTCCTGAAAGACGACAACAAACACTTACCTTACTTAACACAGTCTCCGATGTGGATATTTTCAAACGCTTTTCCTCACTTACTAAATTACAAAATGTTATTGCACTTTGTGTGAGATTCAAGAAAAATGTCACTGCACACAAAGATGACAAAATAACTGGTCCTTTGCAAAATCATGAACTAAATAATTCATTAAACATTCTATCTAGGTTGGCACAAGTTTCAGAATTTTCGGAAGAACTTGCAGCTTTAAAAAAGGGTAACCACGTACCACATTCTTCAAAATTAAAGTCACTAGATCCCTTCCTGGATCAAGAGGGTTTAATCAGGGTCGGCGGTCGAATAGGAAAGGCTCCGATAGCTTTTGACAAAAAATTTCCAATTGTATTACCATCAAAACACGATTTAACCAGACTAATAATATTACACGAACATCATAGACATTTGCACGCAGGTGCTTAAGCCATTTTATTTGCGGTTAGGCAAAGATTTTGGCCACTTAGTGGCAGGCAAACGATAAGAAGTGTTTTGAGGCGCTGTGTAACATGTTTTAGGGTGAAACCATCAACCATTGTCAAAACGATGGGTGAATTACCGTATACACGCGTTGTTCAGCATCGACCTTTTTTTGTAACGGGAATTGACATGGCAGGTCCTTTCAATCTTAAAGACGGAAAATTAAGGAATCGCGCAATTGTGAAGGCCTACATGTGCATATTTGTTTGTTTTAGCACTCGTGCTGTACATATTGAATTGGTTGGAAGTCTAAACACTCAATCGTTTCTCAATTGCCTCAAGCGCTTTGTGTCGCGTCGTGGATTGCCAGGGCAAATTTACACTGATAATGGTACAAATTTTGTGGGTGCCAATAATGAGTTGAAGGGTTTTTGTAGCGAATTGACCAACGATGGCGATATCACTAGATTTTTCATGCAAAATAATATTCAGTGGACTTTCATTCCCACTCGGTCACCACACCAAGGTGGCTTATGGGAAGCAGCTGTAAAATCAGCGAAATATCACCTAAAGCGCATCCTCGGAAATGCCAGTTTGACATTTGAGGATATGAATACGGTTTTTGCGCAGGTAGAGGCAGTTATGAATTCCCGTCCCCTGCTTCCTTTATCGAATGATCCTAATGATTTATCATCCCTCACGCCTGGTCATTTCCTAATAGGAGATTCATTAACCGCCTTACCACAAGCTGATGTCAGACATATCAGTGACAATCGATTAAAGCATTATGAATTTCTACAAAAGTTGGTTCAACATTTTTGGGAAAGATGGTCACATGATTATCTCTCAACGTTGCAAAACAGGGCCAAGTGGCATTTTGACTCGAAGCACAAGGTCAATATAGGTTCGCTCGTCATTCTGAAGGATGGAAACACTGCTCCGTTAAATTGGAAACTGGGACGAGTCATCGCGCTTCATCCAGGGCGTGACGGCGTAGTTCGGGTAGTGAGTGTGAAAACCTATTCGGGTCAAGTTAAACGTGCTGTACAGACAATATGCGTCTTGCCTGTGGACGAGCCTGTGGAGGAAGTTTAGTCACTAAGCTTCAGTCTGTTAACATTTAATTTCTCTTTTTTTTTTCAATTTCAATTACCCAATAATGATATGTCAAAATGGTAATGTACAACTAATGTTAGTATTTGGTTTCTTTGAAGTTATTGTACTATAATGTTTAAGTGAAAGATGAATCTTTCAGGTCGGCGGTATGTTGCGTGTTTGTAAGTCCGTCCCTGTATACCAGAGTAGAGTAGAACGTATAGAAGAGTAGAGTAGGACGAGTCCATATACCTGCATGAGGGGTGTGGTCGCGTGAACGGAAGTGGTGCGGAGAGGCGCTTTGCCGCGCGGACGGAACAGTCGTTGTTGGGCAATGGTCGCGGAGTCGAGGTCGTGCCCCGCAAGTAAAAATCAATAGTCGCCGCGTCGCGAAGTCATTCCAGATTTCGATAGGCAGATATCGGACGGACGACACCACATATCCCGACCAAAGAAGGGAACATTGTAACAATTCGTACAATAAATCACAAAGGAAGACAACGGCCTTTTATTTACAAATCAGAGCATCGAAGGAAGTTACAAGCAGTCAACGGATCTTTTACCGTGGCCCAAAGGTTTTGGGCCATTAGAAGACCAACAAGTATGTTTGATGAAACACACTACACATTTAAATTCAACTGTTTTCGAGATATTGACGTTCAAATACTTACAGTGTCTTTTGCAAGTTATTGTTAAGTTTTGTTTGAAGTTATAACTATATAATATGCACTCACAATTTTTTATGATTGAGAAGGAGTTTTCTCTTTATCAAAGAAATTATTTCTGGTATTTCTTTTTCAGTGGTTACAATATGAATTCAAAGAAACTCTCAAGAAGCCAATACATAGTCAAATTAGCAAGAGAGAAGTCACAAAATGTATATTCTGTTCTTTTTGAAGAACTTAACAACAGTGAAGATATAGAAGAGTCGATGATCGATGATTCAGTTCAACCAAATAATACTACTAGTACTAGTATATCACTGGAATGTGCTCCGCCAATTTTTGTAGATCCTACAAACACTGACTTAAGCCAAGAAAATGACACTGTAATGATTGATGCTCAAGTTGCAGAAGATGGTATGTTGGTGGCAGTGGAAGATGACCATATCGAGTTAATTGAAGAAACAATAATTCCATTGGATATTGACTCACCAGACAGTCGCTATTCACTCGAAAATGGAAACCAAGACACAGAAAATAGTAACGAAAGTGTGAAGGGATATACAGAAAATAAAACTACTATAGAAGAAAGTAAATTAGTCACTCAAACTTTAAGAGAAGAAAATAGACAAACAATAGAAATCGTGGCATTTAAAGACATTGAATATAATAGCATGCAAGAACAAGAAAATAACGGGGAAACCTCGCAACACGAGGTGGAAAATCAAAGTAGTGAATCTGACCAGGATAAGATTAACAGAAAATGTAAGAAACAAAACCAATTGTTAAGGCTGCATGGAAAACCATACAAGGGCATAAAAAGAACTAAAGAGAATGACTATATTAATGTAAATAAAAAGGCAAGGTCACTCTCTAAAACGTGTCCACACGAACAAATGGAAACCAAAAAAATTACCCCTAGAAGCTTTCAATGTGGCAATATCTCAAACAAAACTCAGCAAGATCAGTTTAATATATTTTGGGGGATGGATAGCTGGGAAGCGAAACGATCCTACATCAAGGCTTTAGTAGATTGCAGACCAGTTTTAAGAAGAAGGAAAGGTACCAAAGGTGGCACGGCCCGAAAAAATAATGCTTACGATTGTTATTTGCCTAATAACAATGGTATTAAGGTACGAGTCTGCAGACAGTTCTTTTTAGATACTTTTGATATCAAGAAAGATTGTCTTACCTACTGGGCAAACGAAGGAATAAACTTAATCGAAACAAGCTCTGTTAATAGTTCCACAGCTACAGATACAACCTCGAATGAAGAAAACGACCAAGACAACAAATTAGAAAGTAAGGAACAACAAAATGAGGAAAACATTAAACCAAAAAAGAACGAAAGAAAACTTATTAAAAAAGAAATGAAACGAAGAACCAAACCAAATAGAATATCCCTAACCCAATTAAATAAGGATAAAAAAACTGCCTTTGTGTTGGAATGGCTTAAGTTACTGCCAAAAATGCCGAGTCATTATTGCAGGGCGTCTACTTCGAGAGTTTATGTAGAACCAACCTTTTCATCATATCGGCACATGTATGCAACTTACCAAGACTGGTGCAAAGACATCCAAATTCAACCAGTAGATAGAAAGTTCTTCAGTCTTTTGTTAAAGCAACAAAAAATATCAATATTTAGCCCTCGCAAAGATCAATGCGATCTATGTGTTGGCTTTAAAGCAGGAAATATATCACAGGAGGAATATGACATCCATGCACAGAAAAAAGATGAAGCAAGGGCTGCTAAGCAGTCTGCTATAGCATTATGTTCAGAAAGTATTCTGGTCATTACAATGGACGTGCAGAGTGTACTTCTTTGTCCCAAGATACTAGTTTCAAAACAGTATTATAAACAGAAACTTCAAATTCACAACTTCACTATCTATGTTAACAATAATCGCGATGTACACTGCTACGTATGGCATGAAGGTGATGGTATGTCAACATGCAATGAATTTACCAGTTGCAACATGGATTTTATTGACAAGAATAAAACATTTGACAAAATTATTATAATATCTGATGGATGTGCTTATCAGAATAAAAATAGAGTATTGACAAGTGCCTTTGCTGATTTTACATCGAAAAATCGAAATATACAAATTGAACAACTTATCCTCGAGAAGGGACACACTATGATGGAAGTGGACTCCGTCCATTCCACCCTAGAAAGGCAGTTCAGACCTCCAATATATACACCAGCAGAATATGTCAGTCGAATGAGGCAAGCCAGAAAAACTCACCCATACATAGTAAATCATCTAGACTATACTTTCTTTAAAAATTACGAAAGTCTTCCCACTAATTTTTCTTCCATAAGACCTGGCAAGAAAGTTGGAGATCCCACTGTTGCTAATATTCGTGCGCTGTTATAGAACAACGGAGAAGTTCTTTATAAAACAAGACATACGCAAATGTGGACTCCCCTACCACAACGTAAGAAAAGAGACCTTACTGATAAGCCTCAGCAGTTATACAGTGAACCATTAAAAATTGAAAAATCTAAATTCGAGGCTCTCCAAAGTTTAAAAGAGTCAATGCATAAGGATCATCATATATTTTATGACCAACTTAAATTTAAGATTTAGTGTATGTATTAATAAACAAATTTAAAAGAAAACCAATTTTTGTTTCCCTCCTGCTTAAGTTCAGTGCTTATTGATCTGAACCAAAAACCTCTATGTGATCCCTTTTTGAAAATCAAAACCCGCTATGTGACAAAAGGTTGCATTTTATTGATTCTGGATTGTTTTAGACAATGTTTTACTTAATTCAGTTTGAAAGTGCTATTAGAAGTGACATAAAGAATTATTAGCAACAATAAGAACCCCAATAGAATCACTTTTAACCATTCTAATTGGTTTTTTTGATCTCCTACAAAATTTACTAAAATGCACATGTAGGATTTTGGCAGCGCCACGACGATATGTAAAATTATTTAATCACTGATACATCTTCTTGTTACATGTATATTATATCTTACATTTATATACATTTTACATAACAAACTACATGAAATAGAGATAACGTTATTATGTACCTTAATCATATGAGTGACGTAATAGTTACATTAGTATGAGGTGCATAATTGAAGACGAAATGCATTAAAATCATGTCTCATGTAGGTTCCCTGTGACATGTCTCCTTACATAACAAGGGAATGAACGAATATGTTATATAAGTAAATATTATATTTCATTGTTTGCTGGGAGATATTTGTAAGATTAAATACTTTACATTTTAATAAAAACTGATTTATCCGAAGATTGGAAAACGCTACCACATAGAAGACAAAAATCTGAGTGCTATAAGGATTTACGGTCTCTCTATGATAATGAAATTCCTCTCAGAGAAACAAAATATAAAGATTTGCAATCTTTAAAGTCCATCATTGACCGTCAATATCACGAGTTTTATGAAAAGATCCCTTTCAGACCAGATAAACTTGCACATAAGCAAATATATATACAACCATATCTTGGAATAACGAAAACAAATAAAAGCTCCTATAAATCAGTGTCCCAAACAAAACCTCTTATGTGATAGTTTATAAAAAATCAATATCTCCTATGGGACCAATTTGTTGTTTTTTTATTTAAAAACATATTTTGAACAAAACAGTTTAGTGGTATACCTTCTAGTTTTATTATATCGAAAACTCCTTAAAGTATTCTTTTTGATATTATTTTTTCTCTGTTTACCACGTTTTTCTCACTTCCTGAAAAGTTTGTCATTTTACTCAAAGGAGGTATTGTCCTGGCAACGACGATATGAATATATAGATGGCTAGTAAAATAACTATAGGGACCTTAAAAATACAATTCAAAATTAAAGCTCGTTTTAAAACCAATGAATATAGATGTTAAACTTAGTAGTTCTTAGTTTTCAATTTGAGGTAAAGTTTAATGATCCCGTTCCACGTTGCCCCCATAAAAATACAATTTCGTCTAACTGGGACCTCCAACCTGGGGGCACTGGGACCATAGGGGGTCCCAGTTTACCATTGCTATCCCAGTTTCCCGAAGACGATCACAAGTTGTGTTTAAACAAGTTGAAAGTATATCATAGTTTATAAATTACATTTTTATATAGATATCGAAGAAGCATGCAAGAAAGACTGCAAAGGGCGCAGATTTCGGTGCTGGTAAATATGCTCAAGCATTATGTAGATGGAACTAGAGGAAAGGGCTGTGTTGCACAACAACGCAGGGGTGGTGGAGGAAAATACTCTATAGAAGAGCATGATCAAGAACAACTATCTGAGGGTATAAAAATAATGGAGCGTGGGGGTTTTGGCCTACGGCGCCATGAAATTCTAGACACTGTACAGGCGTTTGTAAAGGTAAATATGGATTGAAAACAAGATTTAAGGACGGAAGGTCACAGATGACTGGTTTTTGAGGTTCAAAAGTATGTTCAATTTATCTATAAAAAAGCCTTAGGGAGTCGAATATGTCAGAATGGCCCAGATAAATCTCTTTATTATAAATGAATTTTTCGATCTTGTTGATTCCACTATTAAAGAATTTGATCTTGGAAACAAACCACATATGATTTTTAATTTAGATGAAATTTTATTTTCCAGTGACCCTAGTAAAAACCAAAGTTGTTGGTGAACGTGGAGTGAAATCCACAAGAATGATTTCATCGGCAGGCAGAGATAACAGGCTGTGCTGATATGTTGTTCGGCATCTGGCCAAAAACTTCCACCACTATGCATCTTTAAGGGCAAAACTATAATTGAATCATATGTTAGTAAAAACGCGTGTGACCAGGCTTCCTACGCAGCTACGAGGCTGGATGGACTGGGAAATATTTTTCAATTGGTTAAAAAAATGTTTTCTGGAGACTATACCTGCAAAGCGTCCTGCTCTTCTATTATTCGATGGACATGCAAGCCATATTAATAACAGGTTGGTGAAACTGGCGAAAGAAAATAACATTGTTATTTTATGAAATTACCGCCACATACCACACATGTCTTACAACCACTCGACGTGGAATTTTTCAAGCCATTCAAAAATGCATGGGATGAGGCATTGTGTGGATGACAACGTTCTAATTCGAGAAAAAGATACCAAAAGATGATTTTGTGGACATGCTTAACAAAGTATATACTGAAATTCCAGAAAAAAATTTAATCAGTGGATTTAAGGCTACAGGAAGCTACGATGCAGTCGCTTTTGAAATATATGGCAACCCAGTAAATAGAAAGGTTATTAAAGATAGTATTCACTGTCCCGAAGACTTGAGGAATTGTTACCTACACATTTGTCTAAGAAGAATCCAGAGCACATAACTGCTGAAACAGAAGTTGCAGGCATTGCTGAAGAATCATCAGTTCTGGTTCCAAAGCAAAGTAAAACTTGCAAAAAACAAGCTAGTACGAATACAAATACTAAAAATGTAAGTTGAAAAGTTCTAGAAGTAAGTGAGGTAAATACCATAACAGAAAATGTAGCCTCATAGATATTAAGTCAACTAAGTATTTAAATTTAATATCAAACATACAAAAGAAGAACCTTCCCGGTACAGCAAGACAGTTCTTCGAAGCTATTTTGCTGAACTATATCAACTCAAATAAGCAAGATGAGAAAAGGGGCAACCTTAAGGCGGGTGCTGAAATCATAACAGCCAAAGAAAGTTTGGAGAAATGAAGAGAAAAGGATGAAGCAGAAGCTAGGACGGCTGAGAAAAGAAATGAGAAAAAAGCTATATCTGGTACTGGATCTAACAGTCAAGAAAATATCTGTGGAAAACCCATAAAAGAAGTAATAAAGATTAAATCAGTTCCGAAGAAAGTTTATAAAAGAGAAAAATATCCGTGTCTTCGAGCGAAGAAAATTCTCCTTACGAAATAAGTAACTCTTCTTCTTCAGAAGGTGATGATGGTGTTGTATCATTGGAAGTGGGAGATTATATTGTTAAATATCAGGACATTGAGTATCCTGGTCAAATTACAGAAGTCAACAATAATAAAATTACAGCGAACCGCATGGAGAGGAGTTGGCGTTGGCCAAAGCATGATGACATCCTAGGATATAGTAGAGAGGACATAATAAGAATTATTATAAAACGTCCTCAAGCCGTAAACAATAGAGGAATGTTTTACATTCCTGAACTTTCAGTGGTTTAAGCTTAAGTACCTACACAGTAAAAATAATTTAGGTTTTATATTTTATTTTTACATTTTTTGTAAGGCAATATCCTCTAATTCTTGTCGATTTTGGCAAAAGAATATTGTTTATTTTCAAATGATTAATAATTATCATGCATTATTTTTGGCTTGGACTATATATACATTTTGATGCTACATAATTAATCTGAATTTGTTTGAATTTCATCTGTGATCTGACATATGGGTCTTACAACTTACATAAATCTAAAATGAATTAAGATAAAAATTAAAATACTGGTGGTTACTACCAATACATCATGAGGTGTCCCAGTTAATCCCCCAACATTCAGAGTGCATTATAATAGAAATAAACGGGGGTGGACCTAGTTGGCTAGAAATTTCGGGGTAACTGGGATCCCTCGACTAAAATTTTTTTTTCTGTAAAAACCTGCAAGAGATATTCAAGCAACTGATGTTAAAATGATGCCTAGACACTAAGGTTGCAGTCCACCAACAACAATTAAAAAATGAATGTTTTAAAATTTGCTACACAACGATAAAGTTTAAATCTTGTAAAACTAGGTCCCACTTACCCCACCTTACCTTATGTTATTTTTGACTTTCGGATTTTTAGCCTCGATTGTGGCATCGCAGGTGGCTTCGACTTTGGAGTAGGCAACTATTTTTTGGAAATAAGTAGGCAACAATGCCATCTACCTTTGGTAAAAATTTCGTTCTGGTCGGTTAAAAATTAAAAAAGTTATAGGGTTGTTTCACTCTTATGTGAGACACTCTGTAGAGCAAATAAAATAAACTAGGATATGAAACCATATTTTCCTTTTAATAAGAATGGCAATTACTTCACGCAGCTTGGTCATGTTATTATTTTATTCGATTCATAAAATCGTTTAGTGTATTAAATCCTGAATAGATCCATAATATTATCAAGTTTACTGCAAATTTTTCATTTCAATTTAAAATTTAGGCAATTGTGTATTGCTCTTTTCCAGACTTGGGTAGTATTCGAATCCTCAGTATTCTGAATCCTATTCAAAGCTACTTTGCCAGTATTCGTATTCATATTCAAATATACTTCCAAGAAGCAGGTATTGTAATTCCTATAGTTATTTTTTAAAGCAGGTATTCTGTATTCGGTAATTAAAATACTGGTTTCTTGAGGATTCTATTAGAAAGGAACACTGATGTTCAAATCTCAGTATTCAAAGGTTGAATATGGGATTCAAATTTTGAATCCTGTATTCAAATTTTGAGAACAATGTATCAGAAACAATGGATATTAAAAAGAAAATTACTAGAAAGGTTTAGTTAAAAAATCTTCTACATTATCTCGAAGATAAGAGAACATCGCTAGTTTCTTTAAATGATTTTCCAACTGTAAAAAATATTTTTAAAATAAAATTCTATTTTGCCTTCATCCGCGCCAGTTGAGCGGTTGTTTTCATTTGCGTGTATGATTAGTGCACGTAAGAGACAAATGTTACTTGATGATTTATTTGAAATATTAGTCCTTCTTAAAGCAAATGGTATTGCTGATCACTGATCATGGCCAGTGGTCAATATTTCCTATATTCATATTTTTTCTTTTTATATGGAGTTTTGATTTTTATTGTATGTAACATACATTATACATACAGTATGTATAAATACAAATAGCAAATATATACTTACTATCTTGCTAATCCTCATGTAATGTAGTAATCACAGTCATTATTTGCTCCCACCTAGTAATATTAAGTATTAATGTTTTGCATTTATTTAATTATTATAAATAATAATTAAATGAACACAGTATTCATTATATGAATATGTAGATTCGAATACTATTCAGTAATCGAATACTTTTGTTAGAATGGTATTCGAATCTCTATGATTTGAAACCAATTCAACTTGAGTATTCTGTATTCGTATTCGAATACTGGTTTTTGGTATTCTACCCAAGCCTGGTTGACGTATTTGCCGCGGTTTAATGCAGTGTGCTGATTGGCCCGAAGTTACCAGGCAACCTAACACTCTATGAACTTTGGGTTGGGAGGTTAGTTTATAGGAAGGTTAGGACATTCGACAACTTGGAAGGGAAGGGGGGTGAGAGAAGCAAGGGGGAGAAAGGCCGAATTTAAGTTGACAGCATTTACACGTGAATCGGAGATTTAGTAACTCCCTAATATATAACGCTTCCAGCCATAGGCGCACACGGACGTTTTTGGTATTTACTTTGTTTATGGCGTATATTTATGTTGTTTTGGCTGTTTTCGGATATTTCTTCATTTTAATGTTTGTGCAATAAAATAACGGAACTTTGTGGAGTACGTTGGTGCATCGCATTTTGGTTTTATGTTTGTGTTTTTACTTTGATACGCCATTGGCATCAAGCTGAAGGCCAGCTGGTGGGAGCGGCACCGTCGCGCGATGTTGCCGATGCAAAGAGACCGTCTTTGATTTTGTTTAAGAGTGAGGGAATATCCTAACCTTACTATAAACTAACCTTGGTTACGACAACTTGGCACGAGACGTCAGCGTCTGAGGCTAAAGTTCGCGCTATAGGGTAGTAGATTGTAGATTTTCTCGGGGTCGTTTGGCCCTAATGGCCTTTCTTCACTGCGACCTATGTAGATCTTTTGTGAGTAGGGTCTACTCTAATAAATGCCGAGGTCACCTAAGCTTTTAATAAAGCTCAGTTTTTTCCTTGGGGCGAATAGGTCAGAAATCGTTTCGCTTGTCTTTGGCCCGGAGTGTTTCTCCAGTAGAATTCTTTTTGTTCTTTTTTCCATAATGTCACGTTTGTTTAAATGGGTCATATACCCTGCGTGACTAGGAGGTAGCTCATGAGGAAGTCAAAATCAGAACACTTAGACAAATGTGATAAAACTAAAACTATATTTTAATAACGAGGTCTAGCCAACAGTTACAGTTAAAACATATTTATAAATCAGAGGGTAATCTTACCATATTATTTGTGGGCGAGGGTTCATGATGTGCTGCTACTTCTTCCTAGGACTAACGCACTATGTCTACTATCTATCGTCGAGTCGATCCGCTATTTTATACAGGAATTATTGCCAGATAATCATTATTGCATTGCATAGGAGTCCAACGGAATCGTTGCTTTGCTATATGGAACTTTGTGTGCCTAATTCGACTCCCGGAAGTCGGTCTATTGGAGATATCCTGGCGTGATATTAATTGAATTAAAGAATTTTATTATTTAAAAATTATTCTAGAAATTATCGTCTTCTTTGGCCCATTATTGACAATATTTTGATCTATCCCAATAGGTGGCTTTTATTTATGCCACAGAATGGTTCAGGACCGTAAAATGAGGCCTTAGCCCCTTCTCGAGCGAGGCTATCAGCTATTTCATTGCCATGAACACCTTCGTGCCCTGGCACCCACATTAAAGTCAATCTATTGCCTATCGCCAGTTGCTTTAGATGTGCTTAAAAAAGTGAAAAGTGGCCAAAAAATCAAAGTACTCTTTTGAAATTTCGCAAACCCATTCAATTTTTCATTCTCAACAAGTTTTCTTAAAAACATTCTGTGGTAAAACCTACAAAAGTTCACTTTACTGGTGTGAAATGTCCTTCGGATTTGGCTCTGAATGTTACAAATTTGTTGTCTACACTTACGACAGCTACAGGGCGTGTAAGTCGAACTCATTACCTTAGTTTTTCTGATGCTATCTTTCAAGGTAGTGCTTTTCTTAAATTTGGTAATTGTTATATTACGTAGAATTTGATTGTCAATAAAAGCTTCCCTAGCAGTTGAAATTGAACACAAATTACGGTCCAATAAAAATTACAATGATTGAGTCAAATGGTCAATATGAGGTTGGTGGAGATTTTGGTGGTGTATTTCGAGAATGCAACAAATGGCAATCGGTTGCTAAAATAGTATTTGTTGGATGGACACAACAACAATATTTTGCAATTGGTATTGCCGAGCCATTATTGAGCTTTGCATTTTTAATAAATTTTCTGCAGAATTAAAAGAATATTTTCTGAAATATGCATTAGTGATCATGAAAGAAATACGTTACAACAGGCACTAAATGATTTTGAAACAGTTGACAAGGACGAATTTTAGAAATAATGGAAAGCCTTGATTGTAAAACGATTGTAAATAGCTCTAATGTGGAAAAAGTTATTTCTGATATTGCACACAAAGAAATCGTGCAGAAACCAATGTTCATTATTAACTGTTGGAAACCGATATGAAATTGGAAGAGGAATAATTTAAATCAGTGTGGTCATGATATGAGCCGTCAACTAAAAATATTCTATCTTCTTTAGCATATTTAGGAGAGACGCCTGATTGTGATCGCGTTTTTGCATATTTAAAGAAATTGGTCAGAGAACTGGGGCAGATATACTAACAGGCCAACCGATCTCAGTAACTTTAACAACACTGACGGATTTTTAAGAACTCCAACAGCCCAAACATGTGGAAGAATTTTCTGACTTTAGATCGGAATTAAATGGAATCCTAGATTCAAATGTTTGGCTAATGGACTTTGTTTAAAGAAAAACTACTGCTTTGTTTTTAATTTCTTTAATTTCAATATATAATTTATATAATAAATTGTTATAACAAACGCGTTGACACAGTAAACATTGTCCAAGGAATGGTTTTTATTTTTAAAGGTTTTCTACTTGTTTTTTTACTACTAATCTGAGAAATCACCATTATTTACCTCATTCCTCTAATGAGAAGTAATATTTCTCTCCCTAGGTAAATAATGAAAAATTTTCTATATGACATTTCATTTTATCAGCTTGACAACTGAACTCCCAGGCTAAATCTAATCAAATATGTAAAATATGGCAATACTTCAATGTTAGTAGTAAAAAATTCTATATACACTTCGGCTGAGAAGGCCATTATTTACCTCGCATACCTCGCTACGTGAACTATGGAATCAGTACCATAAGTATAGTAAATAAAAACAACCCTATTAATCGATGACAGACACAAACACCCTTCTCGTCTAAATAGGAGACCACCTTATCGGTTCTAGCATATTTATAAGTCAAGTAAGTTAGTATTCTGCGAACAGAACGGTTGTAAGCTATCCTGTATTCCTGTAGAAAAATAAAATTTCTTTTTAAAACGAACTCGTTCGGAAGGACGACTTATTTGGCGTTGCGAACAGGATCCGTGTACGTACAAGTTTCCGTTTAAGCCAAAAAGGCCGAGATGACACGGTACGGTCGGTTTTTACCGTTCGGCACGGATCTACGAAAAGAAAAACATCGAAGAAACCTCCACTGCGTTCTCCAAGGACAAGGAAGGACCTTCGAGACCACTACAGCTACAGGCAAAGCAACAGACAACCAGGAGCAGTTCCTACTCAGCACACTGTGGATTCAGCTCTTAGAAGAATACATACCAGGGTGAGGAAGGTGTGAATTTCTCATCGCGATTTAACTCATATTTAAGGTTTACTGAAAATTTTCACGTTTTTTTAAAACGGTAATATTTAAACAAATTTAGAATTGAGCCGATTGTAGAAAAAGCTAAATTTTTAAAAACAAAAATAGAACGATTTTTGTCTTACAAAGCAAGTGATTCCATAAAAATGACCTGATCAAATGCTTCAGCCGTCCCTATGACTTGTAGCGATATTAATGCGAAATATTTATAATAATTTACTAAAGGGTACTGTACCTACATACTTCGGGGGTACTGAAGAGTTAAGTTTCTTTTTAAAATGTTCTGAAAAATTCTTAGAGGAACTTCATTTTTCCGACGAAAGTATCAATAACGCGTTTTTTAATTCTATTCTATCCCAAATACAGGGAATAGCTCGCAGGCACATTATTTTGCATGATCCTTCAGATTGGCCAACATTTAAAAGGCTCCTTTTACAAAAATATTCGGACAATAGATCCGAGTTAACTTTACAAAATAGTCTTACCTCATGCTATCAATTACCCAATCAATCTATCGAAAATTATGCGAATGCAATAAGTAAACGATTAATACAACTAAAAGAGCACATATTCTTAAACGAAAATAATGCTATCATAAAAAAATACAAAAAACGTGATGTATGAAAAACAGGCCCTTAATTGCTTTATTGCTGGCATAAATGAACCTTACCAATCTTATCTTTTGCACAATAAACCGATATCTATTGAAAATGCAGTAAACCTATGTCAAGAATACGATAACGTACAGAACCGGGCGAACTGGCTACGTTTTGTAAAAAACAGTGAAAATAAAAGGTATTATACTTCGCGACCTCCTAGACAAAATATCTCACAAAATTTCACGCAAAGACAGGGAAATTATCACATTGACACCGATTTACAATGTTAATAGTCTAGACGATTTCGAAACGTTACCTCTTATTTTCTCAGAAAAATTTAAGTTAAGAACTCTAATTGACACTGGCGCGTCCACGGCGGTTATGAATTCCAAAATTGCTTATAAACTATTCCCAAATCATATTTTCCCTCGTTATTCAGAAATTATGGCATGTAAAAATAAAATCATAAGTTATTCAGCTCTCCAATATCCTATTTTAGAAGAATTTAATATTTCAAAACCGTTCACATTTTTATTAATCGACTGGCATGATACCTTTGATTGCCTATTATCATGGAAAGACCTAGTTTCGGTTAAAGCCAAAATAGACACAGAAAACAATATGATACAACTCCCAGATTGCAAAATACCACTCCAATCCTATTCTCAAAAGTGCGTCATAACAAACATCCAAAATGGACCCGTAGTAATGCCTTCTTTAAAACACAATTCTATAACTTATCCTCCGTATATTTGCAATGTAAATAACTTTAAAACCCCGTTCCCTTTTGAAGACACCCAAAACGACAATTTTTCTACCATAAAAAGTGAACCTCTAAATGATTTCGATATTCTAGATTCCGAGAATTTGCAGATTAAAACTGGAGAAGGAAAATAAAATTTAAATATAAACATACGTACAAACCATATGAACTCTGAAGAAAAATATAAAATACTGTCCCTTTGCAAAGAATTTAAAAACATTTTTCACGACCCGGAAACAATATTACAACCGTGTACAGCAACTACCCATTCTATTAGAACCACTAGTGATGATCCAATTTATATAAAAAATTTCAGATATCCCTTTGACCTTAAACAAGAAATTCAAAAGCAGGTAAAGAAACTCTTAGACAATGAAATTATACAGCCTTCAATTTCGCTATACTCATCCCCGGTCTGGATAGTACCAAAAAAAATGGACGCCTCGGGTGAAAAGAAATACAGAATGGATTTCAGGAAATTAAACGAAAGAATAATCGAAGATAAATATCCCCTCCCACGAACTGAAGAAATTTTAGATAATTTAGGAAAGTCACAATACTTTACCACACTAGATCTGCTCAAGGTTTTCACCAAATCCCGCTGAATAAAGATTCAATCGAAAAACTGCCTTCACCGTTGAAAACGGACATTACGAATATAAACGTATGCCCTTCGGTCTAAAAAAACGCTCCAGCCGCATTCCAAAGAATACCTTCACAGAAGTTGTTCTCTAAATCCCTACAAGAACATTTAAAGCTTATTGCCTTAAGAAAAACACTAAAATAGATATTAACGATCCGAAATACCAAGAAGCTTTAAAATTATCAAAGGAGCTTTTAACGAATCATCCTATCTTAGCTTATCCAGATTTCGAAAAACCGTTTGTACTGACTACGGATGCTAGTAATGTTGCTATAGGCGCAGTATTCTCACAAAATTCACATCCAATTTCCTATTTTTCCAGAATCCTAATATCAGCAGAAAAAGCATTGAAAAAGAACTTTTGGCAATTGTCAACGCTTGCAAACATTTTCGACCTTTTCTCTTCGGCCAAAAATTCGTAATAGAAACAGATCACAAACCGCTCGTATGGCTTTTCTCTCTAAAAGAACCAAATTCACGTCTCGGTCGATGGAAAACTACACTTGAAGAATATAACTTTGAAATAAAATACAAAAAAGGTAAAGATAATTTAATTGCGGACGCTCTATCTCGAGTAGAAATAAACGCGATCGATAATCCATCTAACGATGCAGATTCAATTACTCCTGAACCCCCAGATGAAAGTTTGTATGATCTGACCAAATTGCCCAAGAAAACCAAGAAAAACAAACCATGCAAACCGTTCATTCTAACGTAGAGGATCCCATCGCAGAACTCCCGATTTCCGAAAAATCATTATCTCAATACAATTCAGCTATAACAATTCAGTTAGGAGACAAATTCAACCTAAAAATTATGAAAAGAAATAAATTCGCTACCCGCTATGATCTTACCCTTAGGTCAGGTTCGGAGAAAGAACCACTCATAAATTTTATCAAAGAATATCTTTTACCAGACAAAACACACGCTGTATACTTTTGTGATGACAAACTCGAACCCGTTTTTAGAAGGATTCTAAAAGAATTCTTCTCTTTTCCTCTAATCTAAAGTTTCATAAAGTACTTTTTGCTCCCAAAACAATTGACTTTAACACCTTCATGAAAGTTTTAAGAGAATATTATTCTAAAAACCATAACGGAATAAACGAAACATATGAACACTTCAGGAAAATCTACGAGTAGTTAATAATAACGGGTTGAGAATAGTCCCCCGACCACGTCTTGTTGGTCCCCCCACTCCTTTTTCGTACATTACCCCCCACTCCTACGCCCCTGGTAGCCCCCGCGCATGCGCAACGAGCGCATGACCTCTCCCCCCGCACCCCGCAGCCATCATACCGTGTAATTGCAGCGTAATGAGTAATTACAATACCGCGGGTCCATATTTCCGCAAAATTCGCACATAAATATCAATTTATCGGTTAAGTACCGTTTATACCTAGTTACGAAGGGAGATTGAGCGAAGATCTTTTTAAAAAAAGACAGAACTTTATTTGGCAACGTACAAACAGTGAAAATCGTGTATGACATGGGAACAAGTGTTTTTATACAATTAAAAGCTGATAATGCAAAATAAAAGCTGACCGTGGGAACTGGTGCCAGCAGTGCGGTTTCTAGGAACATAACTCCTCCCCTGTTAGTTTGAGGTTCCAGCAGGAAATCCGATCGGAACCGATTGATCCTTGATTTCTTTCTTCTTTCTTGATAGAACCATTGAAATCTTTAAATTTAGGCAAATTATTAGAATGCATATAACAGAAATAACAGTCCAAATTGGCCAATTGATTGCCGAATTTTCAGTGATGTCTTCTAAATTGATTGGATTGATTGTTTTTACATACTCGTTCAATTGATGCAGTTTTTCTAACGGAACGTGGTCGATGCGAAGTGGTTTTCTTGAGGGTTTTGCTAATTTTCTTGAATTTTCTTCAATTTTTGGTAAAAATATTGGTTTTTCTGGTTTGCTTTCTTCAGTATTTCCAAATTTCAGTGACTTGTACTCGATGCTGCAGTTTTGCGGGATTTGAACCAAAACTTTTCCTTGAATAGATTTGAATATTTCATCAGGACATTTTGTTTTAATTGTGATTGATATATTGCTGATTATTATTAAGAACTCTTCGTTAATTTTATTAAAAATCATTGATGGTTGCTCAATAGGAACTGGAGAACAGGAATTTCTTCTACCGTGGATTAAATTTTATATGCAGTCTTCTCTCGGGTCCCAATTAAGTTCTTCTTGGTCGCAAATATACAGTGTGTCTTGAAGTGGCGTGCAAGGGTATTCCATATATTGCAGTGATGCTTCTTCCAGAGCCAAATAAGGTTTATTAGGAATGATTATGGAATTTTCATTGTTAGGAATAGGGAATAAATGAAAATATTGGTAGATTTTGGGAAACATAATTGGAAATTCTATGGCAAATATTAATTTATTATTTGAAAAGTAGCAGTTTGTTTTCACTATTGAGTACCAGGAGTGAACATTTATTTTTAAAATTTCGCTTTTAAGATAATGGTTTTCTAATTCGTTCAAAATTTCCTTTAAATTGTCTACTGTTAATATATCAGGATGAGTAACATGTAATTTGGAAAATGTAATTGCCGATTCGACGTTATTTAAAAAGTTCATAATAATATTAATGTTTAAAGAGATTTAATCTAAAATACTGGATATTGATACATAATGAACTATTTGATCTGAAATACTTTCATTATGGATTTGATTGATATGTTCAGTAATTTTCTGCTGGTTTTTGATAATTGTGGAAAGTGTAGATTCGTATTTTCCAATTAAATTTTTTATTTTTTGATAAATTTGAAAATTAGCATTTTTTATTATTTTAGCTTGATTCTTTTTTAATTGTATAATTGCGTTGTCGTATTTTTCAGCGTCAGAATAATCTAAGGTTCCAAAAATCCATTTTTGTATCGTTCCACCAAGATTGAATAATCCACGTTTTTGCCTATTATTAGTGTTAGAGAGATTTATATTTTTAAATTTTCGTGATATTTCCGTTATAAGTGGTTCAATATTTTTGTAATTAAAAAGTTATTAGGTTTAAATTATAAAGTAATTGATTTGGTACGAGAGAATGATTTAAGTTTTGATAAGTTGCTTCTAAATAATCAATTTGTGACTTTAAAACAGATAAATTTATGTCGTGCAGAAAAACATGTTTGTTAGTAATAATTGGAGCTGTTCCTAATTTAAATGGTAGTATTCCGGGAGTACTGTTAATGTCATGTATGTGAATTTGTTCAGTCTGAGTCGATGTTTGAATTTGTATTAGGATGGGAAGTAGGAGAAAGAGAGTCAAATTCTTCATTTTGGGTAGCCTGCAACAAAGGGGGCTTTCTTAATTCTTTTATATGAATTATTTCGGTTTTATTGGTCCTGTCATTTTTGATTTCTACTTTATTGTTCTCAACTAGTTTTGTAACCGTGTAAGGACCTACGAATTTATTTAGTTTTTTATTTCTGATACTGTAAGGGTTCTTTTTATAAACCTTTTGATTAATTTGAAATTCGTTATTAGTTTCCTTTAATATTGGTTTTTGAAATTACCTTTTCCTTATGGGTTTGCATTTTTTCCTGTACTTTCTGATAGACAGAGATTAGTTTATTGTTGTGATTTTCCACATAATTTGTATAAAATTCTTTGGGGCTGAAAATTTCATCGGAACTTCGCAAATTCGTATGTCCGAAAACTAATTCAAATGGTGTAAAGTCTGTTGCTGAATGAATTGAATTATTGTAACCTATTACAGCGTAATTCATGAGGTCTGATTCTGAGGGATAAATTTCTTTTAAAACGCGAAGGTGCTCAATAATTGTAGAATGAAAACGTTCTACTACGGCATTGGATTCGTGGTGTCCGGGCGTAGTAAAGTGCACATTTATTTTATGTAATTTGAGAAGTTCTTTAACCGTTTCGTTGTGAAACTCTCTACCACTATCTATTACTAGATTGCGAGGAATTCCAAACTGAGCGAAATATTTTACTAACGCGTCTGAAACACTTATAGCAGATTTTCCTGGAATTAAGATAGCTTGACCGAATTTTGAAAATGCGTCTACTAATGTGAGATAACTTTTGTTGTCAAAATTAAAAACGTCTATGTGTACTTTTTCGAAAGGTTTTGAAGGAGTGTCAGTTAAGACTAAAGGGACATAAGGAAGTTTCCTTGCGTACTTAGTCTTTTGACAGATTTGACAGGCGTTAATAAAATTTGTTACTGATTTTTTCATATTTGACCAAAACTAGTTTCGTTTAAGATATTTAAGAGTTTCTTCGATTCCTCTATGGTTACATTTACCTTCATGGTGATTGCGGATTAATAAAATTTGTTCTTCTAAATTTTTGACGGTATTGATAAGTTGCGTGCATCTTACTAGTTTTGGACCATTTTTATTGAATTTTTCGGAATAAACATTAGTGAAGGGAATCAACAATTCGGGTTGATGAAAATATAAGTAATACGTAGTATTAGGTTGCAAATATTCTTTTAAAAATTGAAAAATTAATTTTTTGTTATTGTCTAAAGGGATTTTGACATTAAGTATTTTTTGATTTTCTAAATTTTCTTGTGACACTGAAAATTTATTTTGATTGTTTTTGAACACGTGAATTTGTTTGGCTTTATTGTTGATTATTTCGTCTAAAATTAAAATTCCATTATTGCAAACTTCTTTTGAAAGCGAATGAGGTGTTTCGTTTGAGCTAATTGAAACTGGATCTTGATCTTCCACTGAGAGTGGTGGCGTTTCGTCAGAACAAATAGAAATTGGTTTGTTTGTCTGTTTGTCTGGGGGTTTTATTTGTATGTCTGAATGAATGATAATTTTAGGTTTCAGTTTTTGAGATAAAGGAGTTGAGTTACTGTTTTTTGGGGACGATGGTCCAGGGTTTGGTTGGGTATAACTAAAGTTTTCGGGATTTTCAACGTACTGTTTTAGAAATTGATAACTTCCTTGGTTGATATCGCCTGGATTGTTAATTACTGATTCATTTTCACCAATCATATTAATTTCGATTCTTGAAAGGGCGTCCGCATTTGAATTTTGTTTTCCTTTTTTATAAACAATTTTATAGTCAAATTCTTCCAACTTTAGTCGCCAACGGACTAATTTAGAATTCGGTTCTTTAAGGTTAAATAACCAGGTTAGGGGTCTATGATCTGTACAAATTGTAAAAGTTCTACCATATAGGTAAGGCCTAAAGTGCTTACAACTCCAAACAATCGATAACAGTTCACGTTCAATTGTGCTGTACCGTTGTTCAGATTCATTCAAAGTACGTGATGCGTACGCCACTGGTTTATCGTGTCCGATGGTGTCTTGAGAAAGTACGGCGCCTAGTGCAATGTTTGATGCGTCAGTTGTTAGGATAAATTCCTGGGAAAAGTCGGGGAACTGTAGAAGTGGGTCATTGCGGAGTATCTTTTTACATGTGTTAAAGCTTTCGAGAAATTTGTCGTCGTGAATTACTTTTGCATTTTTCTTAAGACAAAGCGTTAGAGGTTTGGTAATTTTTGCGAAATCTGGAATGAAGCGTCTGTAATAACCTAAGAGTCCAAGGAAGGGTTTTATATCTTTTTGTGTTTTCGGAATCGGGTATTTAATTACTGCTGCGATTTTTTCTGGGTTTGGCTTAACGCCTTCGGGTGTTATGATATGTCCTAAGTAAGAAACAGATTTTTTCAAAAATTCCGATTTATCAAGTTGGAGCTTAAAGTTTGCGGATCTTAGTCTATTAAAAACACTTTTTAATCTTGTCATGTGTTCTTGTAACGAGGTGCTGAAAATTATTATATCACCGAGGTAAACCAAACATATTTCATTATTTAAGCCTCTAAGGACATTGTCCATAACTCTTTGGAAACTACTCGGAGCGTTTCTTAGCCCAAAAGGCATACGAACAAACTCGTAGTGACCTCCTTGAGTTGAGAAAGCGGTTTTTTGAATGTCATTCGGATCAATTTGGATTTGGTGAAAGCCGGAAGCAAGGTCTAAGGTCGTGAAATAGTTGACACGTCCAAGTCTATCTAAAATATCGGTGATATTGGGAAGAGGGTATTTGTCATCTATCGTCTTGTCGTTAAGTTTTCTATAGTCTATTACTATACGCCATTTCTTTTTGCCGGATGAATCTAATTTCTTGGGGACTACTCATATTGGACTACTCCAGGGTGAAGTAGATGGTTTTATGATGCCTTGTTGAAGCATTTTACTGATTTGTGATTTTACTTCTTCGCGGTGTATTTCGGGAAAGCGATAAGATTTTGTATAGATAGGGGTTTCGTCAGAAAGATTTATTTTGTGATTTATTTCGTTTGAAAAACTTAATGGAATGTTTTCACAAAAGAAAATGTCGCGGTAATTATAACATAGTTTACGAATTGCATTTTTTTCTTCTTTGTTACAGTGATCAAGTCTCAAATTCTTAAGATTTTCTTTAAGTAAGTCGTCTGCTTGTTTAGAAATTTCGAAATTTGTTTCCATTTTGTCCATAAAATTTACTTCGTTAATGTCTAATAGTTCTAGGTCAAAAGGTTCTGTTATAGTAATTTTATAGGGTTCTGTATTAGGATTTAAAATAGTTGTGATTGCAAAATAATTTTTTATATTTACTACTGCTTTTGGAGATTCCAAATTGTTGTCAAAATTGATATAGTCAAGTATGCCTAAACCATTTTCGTAACAAACAGGAATTTTTACAACCTTTTGAGTTCTCGGAGGAATGACTATGGTGTGATTACATTTTTGGAAATTTTTTGAAGGCATAGTGTGATCATAATTCAAAGGAATTTGAGCATAGGGTGTGACTAAAAAATCTTCATTAGTAAGGACGTTTGCTTTTAAAAGTTTGATTAAATCCATTCCAATAAGTCCATCGTATTTCGTGGAAAAATCGTACAAATAAAATTTATAAAATTGATTTGTGTTAAAATTTTGAAACATGGGAATTATTGCAATTTTATCATGGGAAGTGACTGCATGTGAGGTTTGTATACTAAAATTTTCGTTAAGAATTGAATTTGGATAGAATTTGTAAGCTAGGTCAGGGTTTATTAAACTGCGTGAACTGCCTGTGTCTATCAAAAATTTTGCGTCGATTTCGGGAATGTATATGTAGGGTAAATTGCTAAGTAAGTGATTAAGGTCTATTATTACGTCATTCGTTTTTGAGCTTGGTCTCTGGGAAAATTTGCGTCTTGTTCTTGGAAGTTATTGTAGTCTTCTGTAAAGTCATATGTGGTGTTAGATGTCGAGGGTTCGGGTTCATAGTAATCGGGGTATACGTCATAATGAGAGTCGTATTCAACGGAAGTTTCGGGTTGAGCGTGATTCTGGGAATAGGTGGGTTCTTCGTACTCTTCGATATTGTGTAATTGGGAATAATGTCGTTTTTTAGGTGGAGGTTGGGAATTTCTAGTATTGGTAGACATCGGTTCGGGTCTATTATTGGGAACTTGACGGTCGTGGTTGGATATTTATTGGTTGTGACGGGAAATGTTGCCGAAATTGTTGCTGGGGAAAATTTTGCGCGTAGGGTATTGTTGCTGAGGGTAAGATTGTGGAAAAGCGTTAAAAATTGGTCGAGGTTGATAGTGAGGAACATTTTGACTGTAGGAGTTTGAAAAACTTGCTCTTGGAATATTAGGTCGTGAAAATAAGGGTTGTTGTTGAGGTGTCCTAGTTACATTTCTAAAAGATATAATTTGTCTTTGATTAAGTAAAAAGTTTTCTTCTTCGAGCACATATGAAATTGCTAATTTTATTGAATTTGGGTTTCTAAGCCGAACCATATCTTGTATTCTGCCGTTTAATCCTCGTAGAAATGTTTTGAGAGCTAACTCGTCGTAGTTTTTAATTTGTAATAATTTTTCGTTTGCTGGAATATTCATAGATTTTAGTTTAGAGCAAATTGAGCTTCTGGATTTTTGAATTCTTTGTCCAAAAATAGAAAATGATTCGTTTTTAAATGGTTGCATTATCATGAGATCTTGCACAAGGCAATCTAAGTTTCTTTGATCACCAAATGTAAGACCGAGTAAAGCTTTCAAATCATCCCATTTACGAACTTCGGGTATCGAACCCGCAAGGATTAGGGCGGTTCCAACTAATTTACTAATAATTGCGCGGAGCACAAAACCATTGAAAGTATCTTCGGGGTTTTGATTTGCAAAATTAGAATAAAGAGAATCGCAATGTTCGATAAATATCTCTAAGGTATTTTCGTCGCCATTAAAGTTCGGAATTGTATCAATAAACAGTTTCAGTAACTGATAATTGACTTGAGAATCATTATTTCCGGGCATTTCGTTAGTATTATTATCAACTTCTAAATTAGTTGAATCTAAAGCTAAATTATTTAAAATATCAATTAATTCGTCTATTTTGACAGATTTAGTTTTCCTAAATTAAAAATGATTTTCTTAAAAATAACTTAAATATGTGTCTTGAATATTATATGCCTTAATATTCAGAGGAACACGATTTTATACTTAAATCCAAACTAAACTTAACTAGGAAAAATCATATTCTCTGAAAAACCTAGGGACTCCACTGCTTAATTTGCCACAGAAAAACACAAGGAAATGATACACGGATTGGCTCTTACCCTTGGTCGTTCTGGAAGTTCTGGGTCTTCTCTGGATCTTCTTCGAGGTTCTAGTAGTTGATGGAAAGCGATTTTCCGACGACACGAACGCGACGCGATGCGCAAACTGTGTCTTTCAACTATCCTACCGACTGCGCCAGTTACGAAGGGAGATCTTTTTAAAAAAAGACAGAACTTTACTTGGCAACGTACAAACAGTGAAAATCGTGTATGACATGGGAACAAGTGTTTTTATACAATGAAAAGCTGATAATGCAAAATAAAAGCTGACCGTGGGAACTGGTGCCAGCAGTGCGGTTTCTAGGAACATAACTACCTACATAACTATTTAAAATAGATACAATCACTCTCATTTCCCGCGCTTTTTTTGTCTAATTAGCAATATTTACCCCCTTTTCAATGAAAAAAACATTACATGGACTGCCAATGTACCCTTTATACCTACATAACTATTTAAAATAGGTACAAGTACTCTAACTTCCCGCGCTTTTTGTCTAATTAGCAATATTTATTCACTTTGCAATGAAAAACATTACATAAACTGCACTGCATAGCGTATTAGGCTCTATTTACGCTTAATTACCGCAGACTTAAAAAAAAAGAAGCTCCTCCCTGTCATTTCCTACATTTTCGACTAATTAATGTTATTTACCCCATTTGCAATGAAAAAAAAAATACAGTGTACCGCACTGTATGGCGTATTACGCCCTACATTCATGTAATAAACAAAAAAATAATTCTATTTTGTCTCACATCTACAAAAATCTGAAAATTCCCAGGTTCCTCCACGTAATTAGGCATGTAACGTCACAGCCAACGCCTTAGAAATTCCCAAAACAGAGAAATAATACAGTGTACTTACTTTAAACTGGATAGATACTCCTAAGAAGAAATAATGTAAGGATATATATGAAAAACTCAAACAATGAAAGCAATTAAAAACACTTTCAAAAGCATGAAAAATCACTTGTCTTGCCCGAATACAGTCTATAGGACAGGCGCGGGCACTATCACATTAAACGCGACAACGCGACAATATTTAATTATGCCAAAATATCGCTACAGCACACCAAACACTTCTATTTATTGAAACAAATTAAAGCAAATAACGCGACGCCACGGCTACCATTTTAATTCAGAGCGGCTTTTGCCGTGTCACCGTCACCCCCCCCCCCCCCAGACAAAGGTAGGTAGCAAATCGATAAAAATGACGGCACTTCAATATATATGCTTTTATTTTATTTCATTTCAAATTATACCGTTAAATATTTTCTTCTACGACACTGGCCTCCCCTACGTCGCACCGTCGGCAGCTATACTTAGGTACCTACCCTGGGAGCGCGGCCCCGACCACGTCTTTGTACCGCCATCCGATGACTGGAGGTGGCGCCACAGGTAGCTTTCTTTGAATCGGCGGCGCACCCCTCGGACATTACATGGCCACCCTCGGAGGGTGGCCTGGAGATTGCTGTAGTGATCGCCCAGCTCCGCGAGGGTCGTACGAGTTGTGCTAGGTAGATGGCAGACGGTACTACAAGTGACGTCATTTTTATCGATTCGCTACCTACCTTTGTCTGGGGGGGTGACGGTGACACGGCAAAAGCCGTTCTAAATTAAAATGGTATCCGTGGCGTCGCGTTATTTGCTTTAATTTGATTCAATAAATAGAAGTGTTTCGTGTGCTGTAGCGATATTTTGGTATAATTAAATAATGTCGCGTTTAATGTGATAGTGCCCGCGCCTGTCCTATAGACTGTATTCGGGCAAGACAAGTGATATTTGAAAAAATGCATCTGGCGGGACGAAGACACATGTATGTTTGGTACGTTCGAGGGCACTCATGCTTTGTAATTGTTTTTAATTGCTTTTCTCTGTTTGAGTGCTTTCTGATATTCCTTACATTATTTCTTCTTAGGAGTATATATTCACTTTAAAGTAAGTACACCTATTATTTTTTCTTTTTTTGGGAATTTCTAGGGCGTTGGCTGTGACGTCACATGCCTAATTACGTGGGGGGCACCTGGGAATTTTCAGATGTGGGACAAAACAGAATTTATTTTTTTGTTTATTACATGAATGTAGGGCGTAATAGGCCATACAGTGCGGTACACTGTATTTTTTTTCATTTTAAAGGGGTAAATTATTGTGTAATTAGTCGAAAATGTAGGAAATGACAGTAAGAGCTTATTTTTTTATTAGATCTGCGGTAAATTATGCGTAAATAGAGCCTAATACGCTATGCAGTGCAGTATATGTAATGTTTATCATTGCAAAGTGAATAAATATTGCTAATTAGACAAAAAGCGCGGGAAATGAGAGTACTTGAACCTATTTTAAATAGTTATGTAGGTATAAACGGTACGTAAAATAATACATTGACATTGACAGTCCATGTAATGTTTTTTTTTTCATTGTATGGGGATAAATAGAGTAATTAGACAAAAAGCGCGGGAAATGAGAGTATTTGTACCTATTTTAAATAGTTATGTAGGTATAAACGGTACGTAAACAATAAATTGACATTTTATTGTGCAAATTTCGCGGAAATGTGGTCCCGCGGCATTGTAATTACTCATTACGCCGCAATTACACGGTATGATGGGTGCGGGGGGCTACCAGGGGCGTAGGAGTAGGGGGCAATGTACGAAAAAGGAGTGGGGGGACCAAAAACGGGGGTGGGGGGACTATTTACAACCCGCTATCGTTAACTACTTCTACGACGTTTACAAAATGAAAATAACGATCTTGAACTTTATCACCCAATGTGAAAATTGTTTATTATCAAAATACGAAAGAAATCCGTTAAAACCTCCATTTGAAGGACCACTAGTCTCAAATCGCCACTTTGCACACATAATTCTAGATACCTTTTCATTCGATAATCAGCATTTCCTAACTAAAATATGCTCAAGCCTATGCTATAGAAAATAAAACAGCAATTACGATTGCCAATAAATTAAGGCACTTCTTTACACATCACAATATACCTTCAAAAATCACGATCGAAAATAGCACAGAATTTAATAATGACCTTTTGAAAGAATTATACTCTTTATTTAAAATAAACTTACACCAAGCTACTACAAAAAAACCCAACTCACTTTCCCCTATCGAACGTCTCCACAGCACCTTAAAAGAAAAACTAATTATTCTCAGAAATCAAGACAAAACAGAATCTATTCCTAATCTAATGATCTCCGTCATTTTAATATATAACCAATCAGTGCATTCCACACACGGCTTTACTCCTTTTACTCTGCTATATGGCCCCTACGACGATTTAAACGCCCACTAAATCGATCTTAACCAACGAATATATCAAAAATATAACCAAACAAGAAAAAACTAAATTTTACCATTTTACAATTCACTATATGAAAAGGAAAACGAAACAAAAACAAATAGGCTAGAAAAGGAAAATGAAAATAGATCACAAATCCCCGAAAAAATTAATCGAGAAACCTATATTAAGACAAAAGACCCGTACTTTCATAAGAAATCGAGACCCCTATACACTAAAGCTCATATGGAAACAGTAAAAAATAAGCCCTCGTTTGTTCAAGGCAAATTAAAGAGATACAAGGTAGACAAAATAAAGAGACCTAGAAAATTAACGAAAATATCTCTTATTGCAGGTAATGAAGAAGCTATTGATACTCCTAATCGTGTACAACCCTCTACCTATTTACATCGATAAGCTACCATCAAACTCCCATTACTTATCCGAATATATTTCCCCAGCTAAAATAATATCAAAATACCATAAAACGTACTTTAAGATAAACTTAGAACCCATTAAACTAACAATCAACAACCTATTAGTAAACGACTATCTATTAGAAAATAAAATTAATTCTACAATAACAAATCAGTTAAAATTAAAAATAAACCGAATACAACATTTATACTCTTCCCAAGACCGTCAATTTCAAAAAGAGGTTTATTTAATATACTTGGCTCAGCTATAAAGTCAATAACAGGTAACCTAGACCAAGAAGATTTTCAAGATATAAAAAGTACTATTGAAAACTTGCAAAATAATGAAGCCCTTCTCAAAGACCAAAATTCAAAGACTGTCACGCTACTTTCACAACTCGAAAATGAGCACGAAAAACAAATAGAATCCATTTCTCAATATTTCTCTCAGGCCTTAAGGAAAATCTCAAAAGAAACAGAAAATTCAGAAATTCGAGATATAACTTTTCAAATAAATTTATTCGCCGATCAGCTACTCCAATATTTAGAAACTCTAACATTAACTCTACAGTACTCTCATAAAAAGAAATATATCCTCTTATTCTTTTAGAAAACTCGCGAAAATAAATTCAGGACACATTGTCAAAATACTATTCTTCAGAACAATTAAATTCATTACCAATCTCCTTGACAGAATTCATACTAATATTAAAAAGTCACGTAGTTATCACGGAAAATCTTATGATTATTGTCATACAGATTCCAATTTTTCTAGAAACCAATTATCAATTCCTAAAGATTCACTTCACTCTCTTTGACTCGAAAATAATTATAAACGAAAATAATAACGCCCTAAGGTACTCAAATACATCAATAATATCCAATCCAGAATCCTGCATATCCTTAAGTAATCTAACGCTTTGTAATAATATAAGGTTTGACAAATGTAACCTAGAAACTTTTCAAAATTGCATTACAGCTCAAATAAAAAACTTCTCAGGAATTACTGCACTAAATGATCGTTCCATTTTTGTAAATACCAATATAAATGTAAAAATATTGGATGCAACCGAACTAAAATATTATGAAATAAATTAATGTACCTAGCATAAGAACCAACTATTCAAAAATCGAAATTAATAACGTCATGTATACCTTCGAAACAGACTATTTCAGACTATCCCCAGTGGAACATAATATTACTTTGCCTTATATCGAAAATTATAATGATATTTAAACGAAACTGTCCATTCAAAAACAAAAAATACAATTACAAAAAATTCAGTGGAAAACGCATGCTACTGTATTACCTATAATCATTGTAATGTTAATCATTATTTCATTTATTAGTTATTATTATTGTAAGTTAATAAAATTATGTAAACATAGTTCGGAACCTCACACAGAAGAAGCTAGAGAAAATCCAAATTCTATTGAGCAAATACAATTACACTCTACTACGTAGAGAGCTAATAGTATTTACCCAATCTTAATTACTCCGAATTAAGATCTCAGGGGGGACGAACTATGGAATCAGTACCATAAGTAAAGTAAATAAAAACAACCCCATTAAGCGATGACAGACACAAACACAAACACCCTTATCGTCTAAATAGGAGACCACCTTATCGGTTCTAGCATATAAGTCAAGTAACAGTATTCTGCGTTCGAACAGAACGGTTGTAAGCTATCCTGTATTCCTGTAGAAAAATAAAATTTCTTTTTAAAACGAACTCGTTCGGAAGGACGACTTATTTCGCGCCTCAGGGTATAAAAATGCTAGGTGAATAATGGCTCGCTTCTCAACCTAAGTGTATAAAATACTATTATTTCATTTTTAAAGATTATTTTGTTACAAAAGGAAACGTTTGTAATTTTTTATTATCCAGCAATAAATGACGTTTGTTTATAATTATGTCTACCAAACTGACAGATTTATGATTCTGGTACCTATAGCATTATTTTTTAGAGTAATAACTCATAATTTTTTGGAATAATAACTCGTATACTAAGCAACGAACAAACAACAACAATTTGAAGTGTTTTCTTTAGTTTCTTCATCGCCGGGTCTTAAAGTTCACTTTATTGTTTGAATTTTGCAGACGTTAGGTGACACTTTAACGCTATAGGGCACAATAAAGCCCTATATAGCGTTAAAAGTACTAAATATGGGTTTAGGCAAGCCAATTTAATCGCAAGTAAGTACAATTTTAAACAAAAATATAATATATAAATATAAATCCTAGTATAATTCATTAATTAGGTACCTGACATAAAACCTTGGATTTGCCATTAATCCATTTAGTTTTTAATTAGGTTTTTCGCCACCAAACTGATTAATTCAAGTTGCCTGGAAAATTCATAAATTCTTAACAGTAAATGGACGAAACTTTGAACAAAAAACAACTTCAACAAATTTGTTTTCTGAGCTTTCGGAAAATAAATCTTCCTCCTTTCTCAAAAATTATGTGATGGGCCGGCAATCCAGTACAAAAATAAAACAATATTTTTCTTACTGGGTGCATATCTATCAAAACTCTTTGATGTACAAATTCTCAGATGGCACTACAGCGAATCAGGTCATGGAAAAGGTGCTCCAGATGGTATAGGGGGTTGTTTAAAAAGAACAGCTGATAATATGGTGGCCCATGGTAAGTAATTTCTCTAGTTTAATTAGAGAATTACGAGATAATTGTAAAGGAATAAAATGTCACACTGTCTCTATTTCTGAAATAAACGAACTAGAACTGGGTGTATCTATTCCTATCAATTTAAAACCGTTCAAGGGAACAATGTCAGTCTGAGAAATTGTTTGAAAAAAACTTCTAAAAATACACTTGAAGCTAGACGATTATCTTGCCTAACTTGTGGCACTGAAAAATGTTGCCACTATGAAATTGGGACCATTACCCTTCCAAACCTGCCTAATAACAAGAAGAATGTTCAGAAAAACAAACAAAACAACCCAAGTTCTCTATATCAGAAAACTCTAATAATGATACCATGGACATACCATAACTACCGGTGGAGAACTATCGATAGCACTATCGATAAAAATCGATAGTTTAGACTATCGAAAACAATCTATAATTTTTGAAACATCGATAGTTTTCGAAATTTAAATATCTCTAAAAAACTAGCAAATTTTTATTGAAAACACATCTAGTAATTGTGTAAATATTTGAAAATTCTATCGATTTGAAATTTTGTCTGCGTGGCCGTGAAGTCTGCGTGATTTGTTATTTGACATTTGATCTGACCCACCAAACAAAATATTTTTTGTGATTTGTGATGTTCGTGAATATGATTTGCGAAATTTAAGAGAAGAAGAATTATTAGCTTAAAACCTAACCTAAAAAACTTAATAATTAAATTTAAATTACTTCCGATTTTTTATTAAGACTGTCGAGTGTCGAAGTCGAGAGTCGTATGAACGTAGATTGAGAAGAAAAATTGAAAAGTTTTAAAAAAAAGCTAATAAAAATGACAGTAACAGTATAGAAAATAGTAGCACTACTTCTGATGAATCGGAAACAGCAACAGATATTGATTCCATACAATCAGTTAGTTGCAACTGCAAGTACAAGTGCAGGAAATAAGAGAAAAAAGATATCAACCGTATGGAAATATTTTAAGAAGTCGGGTGACAAAAAATTTGCGAAGTTTACAACATGCGGAAATTCAGAGATCAGTTAGTCCATTTTTGGATCTATATGCTACGAAAGTGCCTCACATAGGAAAAAAGAAGTAGGGCGCGCCTTAACCTTAATGATTGCTACTGATTTACAGCCATTTAATATAGTTAATGATTCAGGATATAAAAATTTTGTCAAAGTTTTTGACCCTCGCTATGTTTTACCAGCAAATTTACCATAAGAGACACAATATAATGAATATAATAATGAAAAAAAAATTATTTGGAAGCAATGGATAAAATAAAACAAATTTTAACGGAAGTAAAATATTTAGCAATCAGGACAGATTCATGGACATCAGTATCAGTACAATCTTATTTATCTGCGATTCTGATTTTTAGTTAAGAAGTGCAATTTTATCTGTAAGACATTAATTTGACAGAGTCACACACTGCTCAAAACATTGCTGATACTTTAAATGAAATCTTCGAAGAATGGCGCATTAATGAAAAAGTTACTTGTATTGTCACGGACAATGCTAACATGACAAAGCTAACATGATAAAAGCTTGTGAAATCTTGAAAAAGAGGCATTTGCCTTGTTTTTCACATTCGCTAAATCTGGCTGTGCAAGAAAATTTGAAATTAGATTGTATACAACCTGTCACGACAAAGTGCAAAGAAATAGTGAGATTTTTCAAGAGCAGTACCGTTGCTGCTGAAATGTTCAAAAGTGAGCAGATAGTATCGAATGTAGAAAAACAAGAGCCATGGAAATTGATACAAAAAGTAGCCACACGGTGGAACAGTTCTTTTCTTATGGCAGAAAGAATAGTGAAAATGGAGGCTCCTCTAAATAGGTCACTTTTGAAGTTGCCGAAAGCTCCATGTCCGATGACTTTTGATGAAATAATTCTCTTGAAAGAGCTTACTAAATATTTTGATGAGTTTCCGGGTTGTTATGCCGTGGTCTGTGCAGAAATAGTTCAGACGTTTCGCCGGTCGTAGCTGCCGGCATCTTCAGTAATTATACTCCGGTTGTGGAGAGGTGACTGACGTTATTTGGTGATTCCTATCTGGCTGTCGAGAGGTGACTAATGTCAACTGCGATATGGTCACTCTTCTTATACCACTACTTGTTCGTGTAAACTGAGACTGAATTTCTGCACAGACCACGGCATAACAACCCGGAAACTCATCAATATATTAATAACTGTCGTGAAAGCTTAAAAACAGCTTACTAAATGTTTGCAATGTTTTGATGAAGCGACTAGAACAATTTCTGGAAATAACTATGTTACTGTTTCTCTTATAATTCCTTTGACTTTCGGCATATATAATCATCTCAACAATATAAAGGATAATTTAGAAACGGTAGGTGGGGGTAAACTTTTTTGTAACGGTTTGATAGAATCTGTTAAAAAGAAGTTGTTCCTATATGAAACACGTACATTCACAAAAATTGCTACTCTTCTCGATCCTCGTTTCAAAAAGGAGGGTTTCCGTTCTAATGACAATGCAAACCAAGCAACAAGTTTACTTGAGCAAGAAATGCATCTTATAGTAAAAAATAATAACTCAGAATTTGAATTGCAAAAGGAAGCCCAGAAGGAAGCCAGGCATCTCCGTCTCCCCAAAAAAGTTTTCTGTTTTCATTTATTGGGCAAAGGATGGAACAGAAGGTTAAAAAAGTTTCTGCTGACGTCATCATAATGGAAAGACAATATAATATTAGGGCGTTACTCGAAAAGGAACCAAGCGCCAAATGTTAAAATTTGTGTTATGAATACCAAGCGCCTTCAAACAACTATACTTAGATACTGGAAAAAGATCCAAGCCGCACTTACACCCTAACTCCCTCTATTGACTATCGAATTAAGCGACAAACCAAGAAACAGGTTCCATTACCTTTATTTAAAGGGATCCAAGCGACTGTCTGGCGGTTGGTTCCTTGTAGACATATTTATTGGGGCATGGTTCTTTTTCACGTTTATGTCTGGCGATTGGATCCTTGTAGACATATTTATTTGGCGCATGGTTCTTTTTGAACAATTTTCACGTTTATGGAAGGTGGTTTAGCGTTTAGTTAGCTATCCAGTGTTTACCAAATTTTGTGCGAAAAGATGTCTATGAGAGGAAAAAAAATACTATCAATGGTAGTGGAAGAAACTAGTATAACAAACCAACAATGCAGTGTTACGAATAAAGCTGTAAATTTTGCTGAAAAGGTAAGTACATTTTTCTAGTTTATGATGTTTTCCTTATAGTGCTAGCAACTTTAATAGTAATTCAATGCTAATGTTCGTTTTAAATTAGTAAAAGTTTTACTAGGTAACAATAATTATTACTATTCGTACCACTATTTGTTTAAAACATTTTCTCAGACAAGGAATACAAAATTTATGTTGTATTGTCTGCTGATGGCGCTTGGTTCCTCTTATATATTTTAGATAATAAATGATAGTGTCGCCTGGATTTATTTACAATAAGAAGGTATCTTTTTTCCAAAATAATAAGATGTGTCTAGAGTCCCGAATGCGGGATTGCTAGAAAAACGCAAGTCACATCTCACAACCATAAAATAAAATAAATGTTTATTTTTCAGGTTTCAGAATTTAATGCTATGCATAATGAACCTAATCAAGCATTTACTGAAATTAACAAAGATTTCCGAGAAGAGAGCTCTTCTGGTATTAAGCGCATTAATCAAAAGCAAATTGAATTTGAATTCATTAGTAACGAAGAAAACAGTCAACCGTCATTTGACAATGTTGAGCGGGTAAGTTAAAAAAATACGGACTCTAACCACATTATAAAATAAATATTTATTTTTCAGGTTTCAGAATTTAGTGCTATGAATAATGAACCTAATCAAGATTTTGAAAATTGTGGAAATATTATTATTATCTCCCAAATCGATAATCAAGCATTTACTAAAATTATTAACAAAGAATGCGAAGAAAATAGCTCTTCTGATATCGATCTAAAAAATCAAAACCAAATTGAATTTGAATACATTGCCAACAATGAAAATATTCAACAGCGAGGTCAACAGTTATTTGATAATCTTGAGCTGGTAAGTAAAAAAATACATGATAAACATAATTATTTATATAGTGCTTTAAGGACAAGCAACAACTACTACAAAGAGAGGTAGATATAGAAAATTTTAGTGATTTTGAAGACTCTGGGAGTGAATATAATCCAACCAAGCAAGAATTAGCAGAAATGAGATCAAGTGAAGAGTCTGATACTCAAGAAGTGGAAGAAACACAAAATAATACAAGAGGAAGACTAAAAAAGGGCAGAAAAGCTAAATATCCTGGTCAAACATTCACGAGTAGAAAAATGTTAAAAAACTCCAATCAGACTCGCTACACTGTAAAAGGAAAATTGACAAAAGCTAAAACTTTTTTGGATTTTGATTGCAATTGTTCTCTAAAATGCAGAGATAAGATTGCAGCCAATATTAGACAAAACATTTTCGAACAATTTTGGGCTTTGCAAACTTATGAAAGTCAGAACAATTTTATAGCTGCTTCAGTTAGACAGCAAGGCATTAAAAGAAAAAGGAATAAAGCAAGTAACTTAAGACAATTCACCCGCACATATCATTTAAATAATATTAGTGTATGCAGGAATATATACATTAAATCACTACAAATATCTACGAAAAGAGTTGATACTGCTCTAAAAAAATTTAATACTGGAAATTTAAAAGACGAAAGAGGTAATTATGGCGGAAATAAAATTATTAAAAAACTACCGGATGAAATTAAAAAAAGTGTAATTAAACACATTGCATCGTTTCCAACTTATGTGTCCCACTACTGTAGGGGTGAAACTGAAGCTAAGTATTTACCTTTCGATTTGACTCTTAAGAAAATGCACGATCTATATTTGGAAGACCAAAATCCAAAAGTAGCTTTTGCTACCTATAAAAAAATATTTTATGAAAACTTTAATCTGAAAGGGAAGCCACCTATTAAAGATACCTGTAATGCTTGCGATCAGTTTAATGCAAAAATAAAAAGTTGTCAAGATGATCCCGAGTTATTAAGCAATACCAAGATTTTACACAACCAACATTTGGAAAAAGCAGAGAAAGCAAGAAGTGCTCTGAAAAGTGACTTGGCTAGATCGACAGAAAATAATAAAAGTGAAACACTTACTTACGACATGGAAAAAGTACTCGGACTGCCAAAACTGCCAACTAACATAGTCTATTATAAAAGACAGCTTTCCTTATACAATGAAGGTATTTACCAAGGGTCGAATACCCAGCCATACTGTTTTTTATGGAAAGAGGGAACCGCTGGAAGAGGAGCGCAAGAGGTTGGTTCATGCTTAAAAGTTATGATTGATAAGTACGTTTAGCCTGAAACTGAAGAGCTGATTCTATGGTCCGACTCTTGTGGTGGGCAGAACAGAAACGTAAAAATTGTTCTATTCCTAAAAAGTGTATTAGAAACAAACAAATCATTAAAAACTATATATTTTAAATATCTTGTTCCGGGCCACAGTTACTTGCCAAATGATTCTCATTTTGGGAAAATAGAAAGTGCAATAAAGCATCAAATTAGAATATACACTCTTAAAGAATTTAAAAATATTGTGCTAGGGTGTTCGAAGAAGCGTAAATTTATCGTGCACGATAAAAGAGGATTTCTTAAGCACGAAGGAAATTGAGAAACTTATTACTAATAGAAAAATGGATATACATGGTAACAAAGTTAACTGGCTAAATACCAGAGTAATTAAAATTATTAAAAACAAACCGTTTTCAATATTTTTTAAGTCTACTCATGAAGAGGGCGAATTTCAAGAAGTTAACATAAAAATAAACACAAGGGGAAGACAATTAAATACAGACAATTTTTTTTCTTCAAAATTCGAACTTTTATATCCTGAAGGAAAACTTATTGCTGACAAAAAATTAGCCGATATAAAAAGTTTGTTACCCCTTATTCCTAAAGATGTTCAGGATTTTTACAAAAATCTCCAACCTAGAAAGTTTACTGATGACATAGATGGCTTTGGCGAAGAAGCTGATTTTGAATTTGAAGAAGCTGATGCTGACTAGATGATGATATCACATAATATTGTTAAGAAGCTCTTTTAGTTTTGTAACCTTTGTAATAAAAAAAAGGTTTAAAAAGATCCATGTTCTATTTCTGTATTAATATCAAAAGAACCAAACGCCAAAATCTAAAAAAAATACATTTTTCCAAAATTTAGCTAACATTCTTAAAGTGTATTATTTCAGTCGGACTATAACTATTCAGAGTATATCAAAACATAATTCGAATTATTTTTAAGCAAATTAAAATATAATCTGAACTTTAAGTGTGTTTTACTCAAATCATGAAAATGGCGCTTGGTTCCTTTTCGAGTAACGCCCTCCTGATCTTGAAAGGCACAACTCAAAAATGGATACCGATCCTCTTTTATTTTGGAAGGTAAAAAATCAAATTTGCAGTGTTCTTAATTTGATTTCATGAATATTGTTTTTTTAGGTTACTGGAGAACAGCTAAATCGAAATCCCTTGGCAGATCTAAGAAAAAAGTATTTTTGCATTCCGGGATCGTCGGTGGAGAGCGAACGAACTTTTAGTGCCATGGGGCAAATAATCGCAGATCGAAGGTCTCGCTTGAAAAAAAAAACAGAATGCGAGTATGTTGTTATTTTTAAACAAAAATGGATGGCTGTTAACGAAATGAAAAAAAATCAAAATAAAATATCTAGGTTGTGTCATTTTTTATTTCCCATTTTTGAATTTTTCCTGTTTTTTTCGACTCTGACCGAGATTTCCAAGCTATTAAAATTTTTCTGCTAACTATGAAATACTATCGATAATAATTATCGTTGGTTGGACATGGCTCTATCGACTTTTATCGATAGTGACCACTATCGATAGTTCTTCACCTCTAACCACAACGCCTTTGCTATTCTGATGTCTACGATTCATCAGATTCAAGCAGTTATGGAATGAATTTAGCCGAACTTAGGCAAAAACTTCGAAATTCTGAAGCCCCGGAAAATGACTCTTGCCCAACCTCAACTAATGATATCAAAATCAATGATTTTGTAATAGTCAAATGAGCTTCTAAAAAATTAACACAATATTTTATAGGGCCATGTATTAAATGTTTTCAGTGAAAAAATTTTTTTTATTATAAAATTTAAAAAAAAAATGGTAGCAACAAATTCGTTTTTCCAGAAAAAGATGATATTTCATCTGTGATTTTAGAAGAAATAGTATTGATCTTGAATTCTCCAAGTTTAAATAAAGAGAACAATATATTTTTGATTTCCTCTCGAATTTACCAGGTAATATTCAATTTTTCTAAATAAACTAAGTATGTTATACAACGAAAGGGGCAAAAACTTCGGAACCCCTAAGAAATCTCGTTACAAATCTCCAAATGGTTCCTAATTCCTTCTAATTTGGTGATCATTGAGACGACGTAATATCCTCAGGGTAAGATGCATGTTTTCTGCCAAGCTTCATTGGCCTGTTTTCACTAATTTTGTATTCGTTGGTTTCAGATTCCTCTATATTATATTACCTATATGTTTTTTAAAGTTTTGACGAAGCCTTTTTACATAATTATTACTCATATTAATTTTCCACATTCGCATACATAAATCTGACTACGTCTAGAAGGGTAAGTACCTTTTATTATTTAATTTTATTGTATAACTTCATTACTCCATATAAGTTCCTAGGTACCTAATTCAAAAACATTTTTTTCTAGCTTTGAATTTTTTATAATGTTACACTGCTGAAGATGACCCCCTAGGGGGGTTGAAACATATGTACAGTTGATATTAAAAAAGCTGTGTTTGTGGAGCTGAGACTGTAAGTTTTTTGCCCCTTTCGTTGTATTCTCCCGCTCCACTTCAAGACATGGACTATTTCCTCAGTTTTAAGTATGTTATGTTTTTATTTTGAAGTTTTAAGTTTGTTTTACTTTTTTCTTTTATATATTTTGTAATATTTTTTCATTGAAGAAATAAAATTTGTATTTTTATTGTGACACATTTATTGTTTCGCCATTTTCCTCACTTTTGTTACCTAGCCTCACTTCCGTTAACTACCATTAATAAATATGCCATTTTTTCAAAAACTGATTATGTTTAAGCTCAGGCACTTTGCATAACATTTATTTAAGCATTTTATATTCAATTCTATATTTCAGATTTAAAAAAGAAAATGTTTACTTTTTTATAGATATGCCATTTTCTGTGTTTTTCTAGTGAAGGAATTCAATTTAGATATTATTTTGAAGAAAACCAGTGATGAATGTCCAAAAGTGTCGATATATCGGATTTTTATATTAAAATTTAATTACATAAAGGATTTGTGAAAAGGGGATGTGAAATTCGTGAGGAGGAGGCCTACATGAGGACCAGTATGGCTTCAGAAAGGGAAGGACAACGATAGACGCAATATGAGCCATGAGCATAATCAAGGAATACGCTGTCGGAGGATATAAGATCAGCGCTATGATACTTATAGAAGTAAGGAACGCTTTCAATATCGCCTCGTGGAAACGCATTATTACGTTCATAAGGGAGAGAAACATCAGCATCTCAGACAGAAAGGTTACACTCGGCAGAGGAGTGAAGGGCGAATGTTGCGGCAGGGTCCCGCGGGGGTCGGTGTTGGGGCCGACTCTGTGGAACACGCTGTACGACGGCGTCAAGGCCGTCTGCTATGCTGACGAATTGGCACTAATAGTGACGGCATACGACACCAGAGACTTGGCGAGGAAAGGAAACGAGGCCCTGGCCGAAGTAGGGTGGTGGGTGCAAGAGAACGAACTTCAAAAGGCACCTGAGAAGACAAAAGCTATAGTCTTTGGACTCTCAGCCTCTAAGGAGAGATGGTGTAAAGTTTTAGTGGGTAGGGGCGACAGCCGAATTCCACACAGTGTGCGTAAATGCATTTCTCCACACCATCGACAAAAAAGGTTAGGTTAGGTTAGGTAAGCGCAAGAAAGAAGAAAATGAGCGGTACATCTACGCACTGGCTCATCGGATGGACCAGTGTGGGGAGGCAAGAGAAGAGCAACTGTATAAACAGCTAGAACAACTAAAGAGATGTTTGAGTCTCCACAAAAGAAAAAAAGTAATTCTGATTGCGGAAGAGATTAACAGAGATCCCCCAGGGGGAAGAGCACGGCGACATATATGGATGAAGCGAGGAAGAGGGAAACACTCCTAGTCAAGGCCGGGAGAAGAACATATGCGGAACTGCTAAAGAAGGTCAAGGAGGAGGTGGATGTCAGGGAGTCAGGAGCGAGGGTGATTTACACCAGGAAGACGGATAAAGGGGATCTCCTGGTAGGAGTGGTGGGAGGACAAGTCGATAATCTATATAGGCCAAAATGACGAGGACAGAGGTAGAAGTTGTAAGGGAGGAGAGTGTGGTGTTCCTGTCCAATATTGACGAGATCAACACGGACGAGGACATCAGTAACATCCTAAGAGGTCAAATGGGAGGAATCGTGCCCGAACAGGTGAGGGTGAGGTCGAGAGGGCAACCAAGAAACGGGACGACTAATGTGAGTACCCCCAAAATGGCTACCGTACTAATCAATAGAGGGAAGGTCAGAGATGGTTGGAACGACTAGGAGATCAGAAGATATGTCAAGTTGCCGAGGTGCTTTAGGTGCCTGGAATTCGGGCACACCAGGGACTGGTGTAAGGGGGAGGATCGTTCGGAGTCGTGCCTGAACAGTAGGAAAAAAGGACACGAGGTGAAGGAATGTCAGGAGGTATTGTGAGATATGTAAGAGACACCGAGGTGACTCGACAAGGTGTCCCAGTTACAAGAAACTGCTCGACGGGGCAAGTGAGAAAGGATCGAACGTAGGTAGAAGAGGGAGACCATCGGAGGGGGCTAGGGCCTCAGTCGTTTACAGGCCAAAATGAAAAGTTTGCAAATAAACGCAAACAGATCGAGAGGGGCGTACGACATTGCGTGGCAGGCGGCGGTAAGAAGCGATGATCTAATTGTGGTGGGGGAGCCAAACTGGAATGTGGTGACTGGGGAGGATAGAAATGGATAATAGACGCTAGGCAGGACGTGGCCGTGTACGTAAGGGCAAACGACTTTAGTGCGAGGAAGGTGATCCGGGGTCTGGGTTTTGTGATCATCAGAACGGCAAGCTGGAGTCTAGTAGCATGCTATATCTTGCCAAATGTGGGGCATGGTTTGTGTAATTTAAGCGCGCCGGCATTATTGTTGACAATAATTTATAAACCAAGTGACATTTCCTCAGCCGCGATTGTCTTTTCAACGTCCACGGCTAATATGATTTTCCAAGCGTTAAGCAAACCCCGCATTTTATGGGCGAAAAGTAGGTTTTTCGTAAATTAATCGAAAATTACTGCATTTAGGTATAGGAAACCTTACACAAAGTTCATTTTTAGTGGTGAATAAGATCGCATTAAAAAAATTGGAGGTTTCCATTTGAAAATTTCGAGATTTAAGCACATTTTGTTCGAAAGTTCTTCAAAAAAATGCTTCTTTTGTCGTTTTTACTTTTGTCAAAATGCAAATCCAGGGACGGCTACGATTTTTTTTACCCCGATTTTCACAAAAACCATTTAGCGATTTTTTTATTTAAAATCTGACACAACAGCGTTAATCAGGACGCTCCAAAACCCCCATATACTAAATTTGACCAAAAAATGTAGAGGGAGTTCGGTTCTACACCGTGTTAAAGTTGAGCAAAATAGGAATTTTAGAGACATCTGGCGAGCCAAGTGTGCCATGGAATCCCTTCAAAACAGTTGCATGGTCAACAGGACCACTCAAAATATTGGTGTGAAAAGATTTACTACAAAAATATACAGGGTATTTTTCTATGAGCCATCTCAAAATTCTGAATTTTTATTAAACTTTATACTGATCAGGAGTGCTCTGGAATCATTGAAAAAATATTAATAAACACAAAAGTAATTTATTTCTTTACAAAATGCCAACCAACAAATAAAAACAATTTAAATTCAGTCACTGTCTAAGATAATACCTTTTCTGTGCATTTCCTGTTGTGATACACCAGCCACCTTAACTGATATGGATTTACTGACTGGCAGGCTTCTGTATTTTTTAGATTTAGTTCGTTTATAGTATGTGGAGTTTTGATATTGTTGTATCACAAAGCGCGTTTAGATTAAGACCGATCTTTGTCAAAAGCTTTTCAAATAAAGTTTTTAAAAGCCTACTGCTGTGGCCAATCATTTAATTGGCGAAGTCGGTAGGACTAATCGCGGAAAATCGCAGAAGTTTGCGATTCGGGCAAGCCTTGCAGTCGCCGAAACTCACGTTTTTCTATCGGGTTCCGATTAAGCGGTTTTTCCTGCAACATCGTCTCCACAGTTAGACGACTTGGGCCAAGCAGCAACTGGGCTTCAACCAGGAGGGCAAGGACTGAGGTTCCGAAGAAGAAAAGGGCTAGCTACCGACGCGACGGTAAGAGCCATTTCCCTTCGTTGAATTATCCTATACTCTCTGCTGGGTAAAGACTTAATGTAACTAGGTTAAGAATTCAAATTCAAATAAAAAAAACAATTATTCACATTTTCACATTTTCAAATTTTGATTTTCTTTTAGCAAAACTTAATTTTAACTAATTTTAAGTAGCAAAAAATAATTTTTATGACTGATTTAGAAAGTGAAAAGGAGGACGAAAACGTAGGAAGGTTAGGTATCGATCACGATACAGATTTAGCAATTTTAGTTGATTTGTTCTGGCAAATAAATCTTTCAACAATGAATAACCAACAACAAAATCAAAATGTTAATTATCAATTACTTCGCATGTATATTGAAAATATACTTGAATTTTCTGGTGATGTACATACTCTAGAAATTTTTATTGACAGTTGTAATTATCATAAAATAATAATAGGGACAAGAACAGAACTTCAGACATGGGATGAAATTCGCAATGCTTTACGCTTAACTTTTGGAGATGACAGAAATATTGACTGTCTCGTTCAAGATTTGATAGTTTAACGACCGTTAAAAAATGAACCCCCTGTAAAATTCGGATCTAGAATCCAAGATGCACATAGCTTAATTATTTCCAAATTAAATTCTAGTGACTTAGCACCAAATACTCGTATTAAACAATTACAATTGAATAATTATAAACAACTAGCTTTAAAGACGTTTATAAGAGGTCTTACTGGCAGACAACAAGACATTGTGCGTATTAAAGATCCTGATAGTCTCGAAAATGCTATCACGTTAGTAATTGAAGAACAAAATTTTCTCTATGCACAAAATCGCCTTTTTTCCTCAATTTAACCTCAAAATAATATTAAAAAATTCAAAGACCAATTGAGACGTAAAACTATTCTCAAAATATCCCAAAACCTAATTTTTGTTCAATCCTCAAATACAATTTCCAAATACCCCAAGGACAAACGTTTTCCAAAACCAACAAATGACAAAAATATTACCACAACATGTCCAACCTCAAAGATTTCCACAAAATAACCAATTTCCCAGAGGTCCTAAGAACATGCCTCAACCAAGACAAGTACAAAAAAAATACCTTACAAACCAACAAGTTGTCGGTTCAAGGCAACCGCAAACCAATGCATTTAAATCAACCCAACGAACAACTAATGACAAACCAACCCCTATGTCAGTAAACGCGCGAATACCAAGTTTACGCCAACAAGTACCACAACTTCCAAAGTTCAGGTCCAAGAAACTTTATATCGGAAGAACTATATAATATAGAAGATGACAACCCAATTTACGACCCCCAAAATTTATATGTCGATGAAGAGAACTCATAGTACTATATCCCTGAGGAATATAACCAAAATTCTAACCAAAACCTTTTTGAAAACGGTTATTCAAACCTCTATAATACGGAATATGAAAATTATGCAAGTTTCCCGGAAAATTCAGAACATCCAGGAGAAGTAATAAATGAAAATTCAGATGGAAATTTTCAGGAAACCAGTATCGTAGACGAAAAAAATGTCAATAATAGATCTTAATAATATTCATACTAACATTTTACCCTATAATGAGACTTATAACCCGAAATTTAAATTTTTAATCGATACAGAAGCTTCAAAATCAATAATAAATCCTTGCTTTACAGAAAAATATTTCCCTAATACAATCTATCACGAAGACTTTCAAATAAAAACTTGTAACCGTATAAATTAATGTAGATTTAAAGCTGACATGCCAATAAACGAACTTTTAGGTTTAAACGATCAGATTACTTTCCACTTGTTTCAATTTCATGATTTTTTCGATGGACTACTTGGCTTCGAAGATAATAAACGGCTAAAACTAATACCCGCTTTTGACAAAAATATTCTCCATAGACACAATCAACAATCTAACTTATTTTCTATAAAGTAAACCCTCACGAAACGTGCAAAGCGAATATACCTGTTTCTGTAAATTCAGGAGATATCTATTTTCCAAGAAAAGACATTTCAACAAATTGTTTTATTCCAGAAATTCTAACCACTGCTAAAGATGGTTATGCTATTGTCGAAATTCAAAATCATTCAGACGAAACAAAAGTCTTATATCTTGTTTTCCATCAGGGAATACTGATTTATTCGAAAAAAGTAAGTATAATGCATCTCCTAGGTACATCCATCAACCAGGACTTTACTCGACCATTAAAGCGATTAATTTCGGTGCAATTTTTTATTTCTACAGGTAATTTCGAATAAAATTTAGGTGCCATATAATTAAATGCTTGTTGCCCTATTTTTTTGATGTTCTCATTGTTGTAATTTGTTCCTTTATTTTGTGTCGTGTAGAGTATCCGTGATCAATGTATATTAGTTTATTTTTATATTTTTGTTGTAGTATAAGGGCTCTGTAAACATATAATTTTTTTAATTTCTTTATAGGTTTGATCGCTGGGGTATGTCCTTTTTTATTTAGTAAAATTTTAAAATAAGTGTTTTTGTATGATTTCTAGTTAAGTAGATGCGTTTTGTAAGCACTCCCCCACTCCACAATACCATATCGCAATAGCGATTTTACTAATGCATGGTAGACAATTTTTAAGTGGTTGGTACTTAGGATTTTTCTTAATTTTTTAAATTTAAATAGCATCGATCTTATTTTCTTTGTTAACGTAGATATATGTTTGTCCCATGGCATGTGTCTATCTATTTCTACTCCCAGATATTTAATAGAGTTGGTTTGTGTGATTATAATATTATTTGACACTGCTAGATGTTGGTATTGTGGGGCCGGTTTTACATGCAAAGGCGTTTTCTCAAAATTTATTGCCAAACTCATCTCATCAAACCATTGCTTTATTAACGTCATGTCTTTTTCAGCTAGACTTTTTACATCATCCCAATCCTGTGCAACATACTCAATAACTGTGTCATCTGCAAATGAAGATATCCTTCCGTTTGACGTGGACAGCTGTAGCAGGCCATTTATATAAATCGAGAACAAAACAGGGCCCAGTACCGTTCCTTGTGGAACGCCATATGTTACTGTCCTAGAGTCATTAGTACTACTTTCGATTTAGACATATTGAATTCTATCTGTCAGGTAGAACTTCAATAATTTAAATGCTATTCCTCTTATTCCCTGATTTTCGAGCACATTTAGTAAGAATTTGTGGTCAACAGTATCGAAAGCTTTTGCTAAATCCAGAAATACACAAATACAAGTCCTATTTTTTTATCAAGGTATACATTCATATCGCTTATTCATTCTAGAAAAGATATGGTCGAAACACAGAAGTTCCATTATCTTCGAGCATCTCTAGAAGGAAATGCAGCCAGTCTTGTTCAGAATATCTCTATCTCCTCTACGAACTATCAAGTAGCTTTTGATGCATTGTGTAAAAGGTTTGACAATAAAAAAAACATTGATTGATAACCACTTAGATGCTTTATTTGATGTGGAAAAAAATCACGAAGGCTACGGCTAGTAAAATTCGAAATTTATCGGAAACTGTAGCTAAAAATTTACGTTCTTTAAAAATCTAAAGTTAGAAGTTGACCACTGGGACATTCTAGTTGTACACATCATGTCTCGGAAACTTGACTCTTCTACACTAGCTAGGTGGGAAGAATTTAAACTTCACAAGAGTGATGTAACTTTACAAGATATGTACAATTTTCTAGAGAATCGGGCTAATTTATTGCAACGTTTGGAAGGTCGCGGAACCAGTAGTAATGTTTCGGCTAATAATACGACCAAAGAACAATTTAGTAGAGGTAAACCTTTTCAAAAAACTAGAGGTCTCGTAGCAGTCAGCAATTCCGACAATCGGCATGACTCTAATAATGCGGATTCAGGTGCAGGGCAGTCGACTAGTGCGCAATGCTCATTTTGTGCAGGTGCGCATCGAAATTATACTTGCGAGGTATATAAAAGGCTGTCACCTTCAGAACGCTTACGTCAGGCAACCCAAAGGGGAGTATGTTTGAACTGTCTTAGAGCGGGACACTCTATTAAACAATGCCGCTTATATGGTACATGCAAAAAATGTGAATGAAAGGCCTTCTTCATCAAGAAAAACCAGTTGCTGTGACAGTTGACAAAACGTTAGACAACTTTAATGAAAAAACCAGTGCATTAACTAGTGTAAACTTACATCAATACCCGACACGTGCTTTGTTATCTAATTTTTGAAATTTAGATTTTATTTTTTCTGGCGCTTTTGCGATAATATTTAAAAATAAATTATACTTTTTCATAGCAACTTTTTCTGGACTACGGCATAGTATTTTTAGATTTTCGGTTTTGAGATAGAGGGATCATCTTAATTTTTTTAAATACGGACCTGGATTTTTTTATTGCATATTTCGAAATGAATCGTTGTCCTGAGTACAACGATGTGTGACACATACATATTTTTTCTCGTTTTAGCTGCTAAAATGCACATTTACTAAGAAAAAAATTAATACGGTCCTGGACTATGCATTTTTTTCTCCTTTTTTCAAAGCTATTCCAATTATAACAGGTGATCATTATTTTAATACCTACTGGATTAATTATACTCCATGTTTGTAATATTTTGAAATTCTTTTTATATCAATGAAGTACACTAACGGGTATTTCAGCCAAAATTATATATTATTTATTCTTTACAATGAACCAAGCTTTCGGCCATATCTTTGGCCTTCGTCAGGGCTAAAATAGTGTTAGGTAAAATATATTATTGAGTAAGTAAGCTTGGTTCATTGTAAAGAATAAATAATATATAATTTTGGCTGAAATACCCGTTATTGTACTTCATTGATATATAAATACAGCAGTTATTAAAGAAGATCTATTATTATATTCTTTTTTATACTTTAGGTAAATAACAACAATAATTACAAAATAGTGAAATACCGTTTACCTAAAGTATAAAAAAGAATTTCAAAGTATGACAAACATAGAGTTTAATTAATCCAGTAGGTATAAAAAAAATGACCACTTGTTATAATTGGAATAGCTTTGGGAAAAAAGAGAAAAATGCATAGTCCAGGACCGTATTAATTTTTTTCGAAGTAAATGTGCATTTTGGCTGCCAAAACGAGAAAAAATATGTATGTATGTATATGAAGATGATCCCTCTATCTCAAAAACGAAACGTCGCGTCGGCCCGAAAATATAAAAATACCACGACCTACTCCAGAAAAAGTTGCAATGAAAAAGTATAATTTATTTTTCAATATTAACGCAAATGGCGCCAGAAAAAATAAAATCTAATTTTCAAAAATTCGGTTTTTCTTAAATCTCAGCAACTCATGAAAATATTTTAACTTCCTTAACGGCCTATTGTTAGGCGCCCAAAGGCGCAAGTTTGCCTCCATTCTGACTTCGTATCTGTTACGGTTTCCGAGATCCCCATGTTGAGCACCGGAACTGAATCACCCTGTATATATAATATGAAATTTTAGATAAGTTAGGCCGATGTACTTATTTTACTACTTTAGATCTAGCTTCTGGCTTTCAACAAATAAAGATACACCCTCAAAGTATAGAAAAAACAGCCTTTAGTGTAGACAATGGTTATTACGAATATATGCCATTTGGCCTAAAAAACGCACCAGCAACATTTCAGCGTGTTATGGACGACATCTTAAGAGAACTCCAAGGAAAAGTTTGTTTAGTTTACATTGATGACATAATATTTTCTTCATCATTAGAAGAACATATTTTCTAAAATTTATTTGTGGCGCAAACAGATCCATTTAATTTTAATTGGGTTTTTCGCCGCCAAACTGATCGAAAGACAACTTTTTCAAGTTGCCTGGAAAATTCATAAATTCTTAACAGTGAATGAACGAAACTTTAAACGTGTAACTCAAAAAATAACTTCAACAAATTTGTTTTCGGAGCTTTCGGAGAATAAATCTTCCTCCTTTCTCAAAGATCATGCCACGTCAAAGTGAACTGACAGATTAATAAATTTCAGGTTAAAATGTCATGACAACAGAAACAATAGCCTAGTCACCTGCCTGATATTGTACCCTGTGTTCTATCTAATTATCTATACTAACTTCTCTTTGAATAAGTGGCAATAATATTTTACTGAATTCCACCTGAACATTCAGCAACACAGTCCGTATTTCCTAGAATAAATGACGAAAAATTAAAGAATCTGCATTTATTCAAGGAAATACGGACAACTGTGTTGCTGAATGTTCAGTGAAATTCAGTAAAATATTATTGCCACTTATTCAAAGAGAAGTTAGTATAGATAATTAGATAGAACACAGGGTAAAATAGTAGGCAGGTGGCTAGGCTATTGTTTCTGTTGTCATGACATTTTAACCTGAAATTTATTAATCTGTCACTTCACTTTGACGTGGCAGGATCTTTGAGAAAGGAGGAAGATTTATTCTCCGAAAGCTCAGAAAACAAATTTGTCGAAGTTATTTTTTGAGTTACACGTTTAAAGTTTCGTTCATTCACTGTTAAGAATTTATGAATTTTCCAGGCAACTTGAAAAAGTTGTCTTTCGATCAGTTTGGTGGCGAAAAACCCAATTAAAAATTAAATGGATTAGAAGAACATATTTCCAATCTCAAACTAGTTTTCAAAAAATTACGTGAATACAACCTTAAGATACAATTGGTTAAATGTGAATTCCTCTGCAAGGAAGTAGAATTCTTAGGACTTATAATAACTCCGGACGGAACAAAACCTAATATAAAAAAATCAGGCTATTCAAAAGTTTCCAATTCCTAAAACGGCAAAAGAAATAAAATCATTCCTAGGCTTAGTAGGTTATTATCGAAAATTTATAAAGGACATTGCAAAAATCACAAAACCTTTCACTAAATGTTTAAAAATGGGAGAAAAGGTAATTCACAATGAATCTTTCATTAATGCTTTCGAATTGTGCAAAAATATACCCACGAATGACCCAATTTTGCAATACCCAGATTTTTCTAAGTCATTTAATTTAAAGAACTATTAGCAATTATCTGGGCCACAAATTACTTTCAACCTTATCTATTTGGACACAAATTTAAAATTATTACTGACAAACCCCTTCAATGGTTATGTTCCCTTAAAGATCCTAGCTCACGTCTCGTTCGTTGGAGACTCAAACTTGAGGAATATTATAAGTGTTAAACTTGAGGAATATCATAAGTGTTACAGTAGATGCTCAAAATGAGCATTTTGTTGTTACCTAATATTTTTGTTGTTCAATAAAAATAATTAAATTGTTTGATTGTATGTTCAATAAAAATAATTAAAGTGTTTGACGCCCGCTTTCTATGAATTTTTACTTGATTTTCTGTAGTCAGGGGAATGGTATTTGGCATGAAATTATTTTTTTTAGGAAAAATATTGTGTTTTCGAGAAAAAATGTAGAGTGAAAAAAGTTTCCTAAATAAGTGGGCTACACAAATCATATTTTTGTTATACGTAAAAATTAATTAATTTAATAGGGGTTGTTAGTTTTTACCCTTTTAGGGCAGTGTGTAAATGAATAAACCACCCTAAGGCGTCTTCGAGTAAGTAGGTAACACATTTCAAATTTAAAATTTTTAAGTAGCGCCGTTATTGAGATATAAATAAAAAAAATAATTTTGGGTCACCTTCTAGACCCGAATAACTTGGAAAGGAAAGCCCAAGCAAAAAATTTTATACGAAAGATCCGCTTAAAACTACCTGCCGAACACCCCTTTAAAGTATTTAATATACATTCTGACTCACCCTGTATAATAATAACAATGTGTACAAAAATGCTATTAAAGTAAAATGTTCTAACTCGTAATAGTAGTTTATGATATAAGGACGAAAAGTTGAGATTTTCATACGACTGGGGAGTTTGCCGGCTGAGACGCAGTTGAGACTGGCAAACCGCCTTGTCCTCAAAATAAATTTCTGATTCGTTCTTCGAATCCACAGATTTTCTGTTTCAACAGATCATTTTCCTCTTGCAAGGCCTTTGTCTTGTACAACCTTAGATGTGACTTGCTCTTCTATTTGGCTGTGCAGCATACTAACATTATCTTCTATACCTTAGCAAAATAAAAATAGGGGTATCTTGGTTTCGAGATGAATAGTCACTTGTCCGCCAGACGTCACCCAGACTCCTTTGATCGTGCAAAAACCTCCGGAACTAGCTCTAGTCGGAAGCCAGTCGTGATCTGCTTGAGTAGCGTTCAGTGGTGTGCGGATTCAAGTCAAGTGCGAAAAGCCAATCAAATCTCATAGTGGATGAAAGAAATTTACACAAAATAAAAGCAAACACAACATTAAGACGACTTCGCTACGAAGCGCTTGCTCACTTGGATGGACACAAAAACGATTTGTTCGATTTAATTTCAATGCAGTCGGAGCACCCTGAATATATTGTCACAAAAGTGACACTGAGAACCATCTATGTTCAAATAGTCAAACTAATTATTTTTACACCTGGAGGCGGGTGACCCTAATTACTAAAATGTTTAGAAAACATCCTCACCAATGTATACTAGGGGAAGTCGATAATGTAAATACGAGGAACAATTAATAAGTAATAACAATAACAAGTCCACCGCCGATTCGGCAGAATCGACGGGTATAAATTCGGCGCCAGCCAAGAGCTGGGCATCAGTGGCATCGGCTTCTTAGTCACCACTAAATCCTCAACTACTCCCCTGTGGAGACCAAGGCATCGGCGTGTTCGCCACCGGGGTCGAAACAGGTGGAGTTCCACCTAGTTAGCTGCAAGGGCATCGGCGTTTTCGTCACCCTTGGAGCGCTGGGGTAGTTGAGGGTCGAAAGGTGTTCCGAGAAGTCCGGTACCCCGGACCGCGGCCCACTCGCCGTAGGTCCAAACGGTCGCGAAAAGCCTGCCTCCCTCGCCCGTCCGAGTCGCCGCCCTGATCGTCAGGATGCGTGTCCTAAGAGTCATACTGTGAGTCGCCTCAATAAAACCCAGTTTTTTATAATTACCTCGTGTCGTTAGTAACGTGTATGTTCTCCTGGGATTACCTACATCCTACATCCACTGCCAGTCGTCCCCCTCAAAGATCCCCAGCCCGGTGTGACAATATAAGAGATGTAACAATTCCTTTTACCGTAAAATTGTACAGTTTAGAGCAGCTGAATGTCTTAAAAAATAATACGCAAATAACGAAAATCGCACTGTATATTTTGACGCTACTGAAGGTAAGAAAGTTACCCCTAACAGTAAACGGGTTTATCCAACTGAATTTTTCATATATTTGTCATGGTATCATCAGCCCATGATTCCAATACCGCTATTAAAGAAGATCTAATATCATATTTGAACTGTTACAGGATTTTCGTTATTTTTATGAATACAATCATTTTTGGCCTGCCTTTTCTCTTATTGTAACCGACTTTTCCTTTGCTAATTTGCATGCCATGGCAGAGGCCTTAAATAGATGCACTCTTTTAGAATAACTTAGAAAACGTTACGGTGTTCTAAGTTCGTCAAAATGTCCGTCGGATTCGCATGATGCACCAGAAAGTTGTCACGAACAATCTTTAATTTAATTTAATATAATTCATATTATGTGTGCACATTTTATGAAGATGGTATCAGAAGACGTTGACAAACTATCGTCTAATAGGGAACAGCAATCTTATTTTAAAGACCTTATTGCCACGGCAGTTGTAATGAACGATTTAAAAGAATTAGTTTGGCTTATGAAAAATGCTGCGCTAATTTTAACTTCCGAATTTAATAACGAGCATCTCGGTAAAGCGATACGGGACGTTACTGTTTCCTCCAACAACATCCGAACGCTGTTCTATTCAATGGGATTTCCAACTCCTGATTCTTCACAAAACACTGAATATGACATATTTAACGCTAGTCCATTTTTCCAACGTAACGCGAGTATACTAGGTTTATTTTGGTTCTTCCCTATAACCGTTCTAGAACGGTTCGCACATGCGCAGTACCGCTTTAAGTGTTTTGGTTCTGTCAGGATCGGTTCTAAATTTTTAGTTCGTTGTTTTGGTTACGATTTTAGAATTAGTTTGAACCGTTCTAGAACGGTTCAAACAGTTTTCGCTCTGCTGTAAGAACCATTTCTGAACTATCACTTCGCACATGCGCAAATGGTATAAAGCTCTCGCTGGATGTTTTGTAGTATAAAAGTTAAGAGTTTTTGTTTGTGGTTAGGTTGGGTTAGGTAAATTTGTTGTTTGTAGCTTTTTATTATTATTATTATCAGTAGTTATCAGTGCGATTTTATTGAAATACCCGTTATTTTTTGAGGATTTCTTCAAATGGATAATACTATATTGATGGTAAATAAAAATACAATAAATAAACTGAAATTTCTTAAAGATATACTTTTATACTGTTTTTAGGAGTTTATGAGCTGTGTTACATCATCAACATAAGAATGAATTGTATGCTGAAGACACCGTTCCGTTGTATACGGAAAAAGAATTTTTGGATCATTTTAAAGTACCAAGAAAAGTATTAAATGAGCTAGCCACAGAATTTAAAGAAAGCGAGTTCTATCCAAACGACGATACTGGCTTTCTCAGAGTGCCAGCAGAAAAATGTATGTGGATTTTTTGTTGGTACGCATCCCATGAAGCTGCTTCCTTTAGAGATGTTAGCGATAGGTTTAATATAGCTTTAAGTACATTACATACAATAATAGTGAATATTATTTATTTTATAAGTAACAAAGCTAAAGATGTAATAACCTGGACCACTGATGCTGGAAAAACTCAACTTTCGGAAGATTTTGAAGAAATGGGATTTCCAAATGTATTAGGTTGCATGGATGGTACCCATGTCAGGATAGACAAACTTGAAACAGATCCCGACAGTTACTTAAACAGAAAAAAATATTATTCTATACAGGTCTGTATAAAATACCTATTTTATTAAAATATTTATCTTATATGTAATATTATATTTCCAGTTTCAAGCTGTATGCGATTCAAAAAGAAAAATTAGAGATATTTTTATTAGATACCCTAGGTCGGTACATGACGCCAGGGTTTTTACAACATCGCCATTATATCATACTTTAATTGATAAAATGTGGCGATAAAGTTATCCTAGCGGATAGTGCCTATCCTTGTTTGCGAAATGTGTTAAGCCATTGTCGAATTTTAATTGAACATACTTTTGGGATACTGAAACAAAAATTTCGGCAACTTTTCCACATTAAATTAAGAGATGAAAAATTAATATGCCACTTTATAAGAGCTTGTTGTGTTTTATACAACTTAACAATGGATGTGGATGAAGCGAACGACAACATTCAAATTGAAGAAGAAAACCAAAACAATCCACAAATTGAGGAGAACAATAGTAATATTACTGGGTAAGCATATAGAAATTATATAGCCGCCCTTTTGTATATCAACTAAAAATAGATTGTACACTTATATTTTGTTACCTTTATTAAGATATAGATATAAATTAGTTGTGTTGTTTTATAATGGGATAGTTGAATAAATTAATACGAGTTAACGATTAAAATAAAGTTCTAATTTTTATTCATATAAACTTTTTTCCAACATGAACATATTAATCAAAGGAATAAACATTTCAACCTATGTTAAATACTTAGGTACCTACTACACTCTAAACTTGAAAATGCTAAATAAATAAATAAAAAAACAATAAACTCAACTCAAACATTATAACATTATTATATCTATAAAAAACAAAATCAACCTTTGCGTTACCCTGTCATTTTAATGTTTTATAAAAATTGTTTTTAATCACTCCTTAAGTTAAAACATATTCTTCTACGTTGTTCTACGTAATCTTTCTTCATGTTTCTTCTTTTCTAGGTCTAATCTTTGTTGTTCTCGTTCTGATTTGCCTTCATAAAATGTTTTTACATCATTTTTCATTTCCATCAGTATATCATTTCTTTTGTTGTAACTAGACTTTACAGTTCTTAACGATCTTTTTCTACTAGTAGAAGCTACAGCTGCGCGAGGAGAGGCAGGAACATTCTCAGTGTCATTTAACGTAATTGTTGCTGTATTAGGTGTCTTTATTGTTTTAGGAGTTTGATGAAAAGTTGACTGTTCTACTTCAAGTGAATCTATCGAGTTGTGATTATCACATGCAGTGTCAACATCTTTGGTAGACAGTAAAATTGTTGGATTAATTTTTTTACCAAATATTTCGTCAAACTCTTCCTCAAATTCGGATATATTTTTCTTCCACGTCCTGAAATTATCAAAATTATCTATACCTATATGTTCATTTGCGCAAATTCAATTTGAACGTTTTTTATCATTTACACCCCATGAGAACTTAATCCAGGGACACTGTATAGTATACTCACCTGTTTTATTGTTATTGGCAACTACCTTCTTATAATTTCGTCCCAACACTTTCCATTTATTCTCGCACTTTGCTGCGCTTATCGTAATGTGGTATTTATTTGATATGTCTCTTGCTATATACTCCCAAAATCTTCTCATATTCCTGATTTCGGAAGACCCTACTTTTAGTTTATATTTTTTAAATAAACTTATTAGCGTTTGTGTATGGCTTTTCACATAAAAAAAGTTGTCGACGCTGTCCTCTACACGCGCCCCATGGGTTTCAGGAAGAGAAATAAATTCGGATAACTCCTGATGTATAACTAAAAGCAATCTAACATTATACATCCACTTTAATTCCTAAATAAATGCATTTAGCTTCGTCCACGCCCATATTTCTGCGAATAATTTATTATTTTATTTTTCCAAACACTAAATCCGAAAACAACACAACCAGAAACACAATAGTAATGTCAGTTGTCAGTAATTCACAAATATCATTATATATCACAAAACACAAACAGTGCAAAGTGCCCTCTAGTGGCGGGGTCTTAAATGGCAAGTGGTGTTTTGGTTTAAACTGGTCTCGAACCGGTTCAAAACCGTTCTAGGATTTTCTGTTGGAGCAGTTACAGTGCGCATCTGGTTCTGCGCAGATCCATCACTGTTCATAAAATTCCAACCAAAACAAACCTACTGGCAACAATAAATCACCTTAAAATTGACTCGGGTTAAAAAATGTATACTACAAGACGGATATGTTTAAAGTAATTTTAACAAAATATATACCATTGTGCCCTCTGTGGACAGCTATGATGTTAGAAGAAAAGTCAAGTCGTACTCCTTAGTGGAAAACTACTTTTCTCAAATTAAAGGCAACACATTAGGTGGGGAGAGAAATATAAAGTGTTCTCATATTTTAAGAAAATTAAGAGAAGATACGCTGGCTTTAAAAGTGGAATCTGATTTAAATATACCTAAACGGAAATTAAACCGTCCGCTAAACATGGAACAAAAAAATAAACCAATTCACACTCACTTCGAAGGTCGTTTTTTGAAAACGGCCAGTCAAATACTAGTAGGCAAGCCCGACCTGGTCGATACTGGAACAATTATTACCGATTTACCCAACAACGATCAAAACACTTTAGGAAGCGGCGAGTTAGCGGACAAATGTTTATTTTTTTAAAGAAAATCAGTCTTTCAGAAAAGGGACGGAACGAAGTTAAAATCACAATAATTGGTAAAAGTCATTGGGAGCTTTGGAGAAAAAAAAACGGAGGTATCGGATAACATCTTCATATTTATACACAAAGATGGTAACATCGAAATTAAATGTCCATATAAAATACAAGACGAACATCCTCGGGATTGCAAAATAGATTTTTTGAATGCAGATAGACAGTTACGTGCAAACCATAGCTATTATTATCAAATTCAGGGAATAATGTAAGCGACGGATAGACAGTGGTGTGACCTTGTTATTTATACGAAAAAGGGTATAATATAGGTTAGGTCGCACTGCATGATTTTATCTGACACTGCGTGATTCAATCTAGCATTGCAAATCAAAAACATTGTTTTCGTTAGTTTCAAAGAGTATTGAGAGTACTAATATTACAATAGAAGATTTAGAGGAAGAAGAAGTAAAAATTAAACTAACTTTATTTGAAAGAGAAGGTGATTTAAATAAACTCCAGGAAATGATATTGGAGAATACCATATTTTCTATTGCAGGATGTCATTACATTTATTCAGTTGATCAGAAAACAATGATCATAAAAGGTTTGGTTTATGTTTTATGGTATAGATAATTAGGCAATTTTAATTTTTGAATTTTCAGATGTTTTACGTTTTTATGGCTATCAACGAATATAATAAGCTCTAAAACAATTTATTGATGGGTTAAGGATGGGAGGTCTTCACGAGAAAATTATTGAGTACTCTAATCTCTTTGAGCCTGTATTCTCTCAGGAGAAAGTTCCCGTAAATTCCCAATCGTTTGAAGAATTGCTTCAGAAAATCGAGTATAGTGAACATGGGTCCAACAAAAGAATATCAGAAAACAGAGCTATATCTTATTTTAGGGATTACCTAGTAGATTGCGAAGGTGAATACAGGAATATTTACAAAATGCAAACAATGATGGTATCAGTATCACTGATATGTTAGTGTTTGCCACTGGTGCCGATATTATACCACCGTTAGGATTTCCCATTGAACCCAAATTAACATTTCATAATAATTGTGTTGGAAGCAATTATCTGACTGCCAATACATGTGCCTTCCAATTAAAAATTCCAACTTGTCATATGGATTATAAAGAATTTAAAGACACCATGGATTTTGCAGTGGGTAATTCAAAAGCTTTTGGACTGCCATAATGCTTTTTGTAGGTACCGTAGAATGGGGATACTTTGAGCACCTGGGATACATTGATCAGAACTTCGCATTATTTTTAAAGTACAATATCTAGTAAAATACTCGCACGCCACCCATGACCTTCGTGGGGCTGCCATCTTGTATGTTGAGACTCGTTAGTATGGCTGGTGTTCTCTTAGAGAGAGGACGTGCGTGGGCTATTTTTCGCAGTGTTTTACAACAGTCGTTTTATATAAATATTGTGATCTGCAAAACTTCAACACCACAGAAGTGCCTTTAACATATCACGTGTCTGTGTGTATATAGTTTGATTAGGTATGTATTTGTGTGTATTACTAAAGTTAAAGAATTACAAATTTTTTAGAACTCGATTTTTAAGAGCACTTTAAATGTTATGGTTCAAGATTGATCACCTTGCAGTGTAACATTGATCACTGGATCAATGTTGCCCCCATGATCAATGTTGCCCCATTTGTCTTTTTTTGTTGTGTAAGACTTCCGGATTTGCAGAAACAATAGCTAATCATTGCTCTTTTTTTTTTCAGAAGATGCCACGTCATCATAAGCGTTTATTAGGAAGTCGTTCCTACATAAACTACACCCCGGAAAAATTAGAAGAAGCTTTACAGAAAGTTGCAGATGGCACGATGAAAATTAGAGAGGCCTCTAGGAGCTACAAAATACCTTTTGGGACACTGTATAATAAATACAAGGGACTACATGGAAAATCACCCGGTCGCTCCACAGTTTTTAGTCGTAATGAGGAAATCTCAATATTAGAAAGTGCGGCCAAATGTTCTGACTGGGGCTTTCCCCTTAATATTTTAGATATAAGAATGTTTGCAAAATATTATTTAGATCGTCGAGGCAAAAACATTGCAATGTTCAAGAATAATTTGCCAGGAGTAGACTGGGTCTACAGCCTTCTTCAGAGACACAAAGATTCTTTTGGTCAAAGGATAGCAACCAATATTAAGAAATCTCGGGCATCCGTGTCAAAAGAGACCATGGGCGAATTCTTTGATAACTTAGAAAGGGCACTGGAAGGTTTACCAAACACTAACATATTCAATTACGATGAAACGAATGTCAGCGATGATCCGGGCAAGATGCGAGGCATTTACAGGAGGGGTGTGAAGTACCCTGAGAAAATAATGAATCATTCTAAGAGTGCAACGACAATAATGGTGTGTGGTTCAGCCGACGGCACATTATTGCCTCCCTACGTAATATACAAAAGCCTTCATCTGTACGATACTTGGAAGGAGGGGGGTCCACAAGGATCTCCATGCTGCAATAAGCCCTGCTGCAATCTGGGTTCCAGATTTAATAGAACAGCTAGTGGCTGGCTGGATGGGGTTACGTTTCGAGACTGGTTTTCTAGTTGCTTTTTGCCCCATGCAAAACGCTTACCAGGGGCGAAGGCTATAATAGGCGACAATCTCTCAACCCACATGGACAACGATGTCTTAAATATGTGCGCTGAAAACGATATTCGGTTCATATGTTTAGTGCCGAATTCTACCCATCTATGCCAACCTCTTGATGTGGGGTTTTTCCGCGCCATGAAACAGTCCTGGCGGACAGTATTAACTGAGTGGAAAAGCCAAAATCCTCGGTTCGGCACGGTTCCCAAAGTCAGTTTCCCTAGACTTTTAAAGAAATGTCTAGAGAGAATGGATGCAGTTCCCTCAAAAGTTGGAAGTGAGGCAGCCAATGAGACAAGTGCAATTAAACGCAACTTAATAAGTGCTTTTCGATCAGCAGGGATTTTCCCAGTCGATCGTTCTCAGGTTTTTAAACGGTTCCCTCAGGAGGACAATGAAGCAGAAAATGCCGGTGGAGACGCCGAAACTGCTTTAGTTGCACTGTTAAAAGCAAAAAGATTTAATGATGCGACTTCAGAAAAACAAACAAGAAAGAAAAGGCTTGACGTTTTGCCTGGACGCAGTGTCACCACCTCTTCGGCTCCTCAACCTTGTTCCTCAGGATCAGCAGTGTATGCTTCCGCCTCTCCTCAGAGTTCGAGTTCAATAGCAAATATGATAGAGCTTTCGAGAATACCTGAGGAAAAACGCGAAATCCGTGTTAATGTGGGACAGTATATTTTAGCTAAATTTTGTTCGACAAAGGGGAAAAAAAGCTATAAATATGTGTGTAAAGTCATAGAGCTGGCTCCTCAAATAGTGGTAATGGGGATGAAATCCATTCGTAAAAGCAAAAAACAATTTAAATTTATCGTTGATGATATCAGTGAAATCAATCAAGACGATATCCTCGAACTTTTGCCTAACCCTTCGATAGAACGTGACCAAGACGGCAACAGTTTATATATTTTTGAGAGTGAAATCAAAATAGTTGAAGTTTAGATGATGATGTTGATTTATTCCAAAGTATTTTATAAAGTGTTATTTGTAGTTTAAGAGCTTTTGTTAAGTTTTTTCAGAGTTCAAAGATCTCTAGAGGCTAATTTTTCATTCCAAATAAAAGATTCCTAAGAAAAAACATGTTTTTGTCCTTATTTATCGTTGAATCGGCGAATAAAAAAGCCTAAAAGTTGCTAAATGGGCATGTCTAATTTTTAAAAAACATTTTTAATCTTTTACGTGGGGATACTTTGTTATTTCACTTAAAAACCAAGGTTGATCAAAGTATCCCCAAAATAGGTTTAACATTGATCAGGTATTTTAATTTTTTTTTAGCTTAAAATAACGCTTCAAAAGAAACCATAATTTCAGAATCGGTAGAAGAGGATATTCCGATATTAGTATATTTTTTACAAAAGGTTAGCTCTAGAGGAAAAAATGCTATTCAACATTGTATTGGAAAATTGATCAAAGTATACCCATTCTACGGTACCTGCCGAAAACTTTTTAATAGAAAAACATTTATTTTTTTTATATAAGTATGTACATAAAACTTATATTTTATTTTGTGTGTATAGAAACCTACATTCCTCCTACCTAGGTTTCTTCGGAGCAAAGAAATATTTATTTTATTTTAGTTTTTCTGCAACTACAAGACAAGATTTTATTTTTATTTGAATAATACAAACTGTATTTTTTGAATAAAATATACGTTAAAGTTATGCTACAACTTTATTTTATTCCAATAATGCATAGGTCTTACTTCTAATATTTTTATATAAAGTCAAAGCGTCATCAACGGTCTGTGGTTTGTCATAATTATTTTCGACCATCAAAATTTTACATAAGTTAGGTATATAAATTTTCGTCACAACATCCACACCATTTAAAAATGAACTTGAAGAGAAAAATAAAGAAAAGGTTACTAAAGCAAAGAAAAAAATTGGCAGAGAAAGGGAAAGAGTCCAATCGAAAACACAGAAACGTAGGAAGAAAGTGGAGCAAAAAACAAACAAAGAATGTCTAACAGAGGAGACTTGTGCTATTTGCAATGAATGTTTCGAGGAGAATTGGATTCAATGCTGCGAATGCAAGAGTTGGATAAACGAAGGGTACTCAGATGATGAAAAAAGCCAAATGTACTATAGATGTGATAACTGATAATAATTTTTGTTATGTCCGGTACTTTCCGCCAATTTTGTATGCTGTGAAAATGTAAATTATTTTTGATTTAGGAATAATTTTTTTATTTTCTGTCACCTTTTTGTAAGGTGTCCGATGCTACCCGAACTTCCTCTTTTTTCTGCGCTTATAAGTTTAAGTAGATAAAACACAACAGCAATTTCGTATATTAATAGAATGGGGAGTGGGCAACATGTGGAACTAAATAACCTAGCAAGGGATATATGGCAATGGTCTGAACAAAGGAATATTTGGATTTCTGCATTCTCCGTTAAATAAAGGAGATAAAAGATCTCGCGTTTTAACAGTTACAGTTACAGCAGAGTATGCAGTTAGGAAAATAGTAAAAAAGTTTGATTTACCAAATATCGACATATTTTTCTCAAGACTTGATCATAAAAGTGGAAGGTACATTTCTTGAAATAGGGACCGAAGGCATCCTGGTAGTCCCTTAGTAGCCCACTCAAACTTGGTATCTAATGTATCACAAATTTATTGTTGGTAAACCAATTGAATTTGGACCTGACAGTAAATTACTGATTTCTCCTTACAGGAGTCACTCAATGCACAACGGGCTTACCCTTGTGGCAGCAAGATTATCCGGCAGGCGTTTCGTCTAAAGGACATACCAGAAGAGGCCATAAATACGAGCAGTCCATCCCCAGGTCCACGTTCAAACACTACAATAGTGACTTCAAATTGTGGTGGGACTATTGTCCTGTAAAAAATGTGCTAGTGTACGCAGACATTCCACAGTTTATATCCTTTTTTTTTTCAAAGTATTTTGAATACGAAAAAATGGAAACTAGCACATTCAGCACATTCCGCTCGGCATTATCATTGATCTTACCAGTAGAGATTGGAAAAATTTAACAGTAAGGCGTTTCTTCACGGGAATTGCAAATTGCAGTCTAGCCCGTCCAGATATAATATCACGTGGGATCCCAAACTCGTTCTAAGTTATTTAGAGAAACAATACCCTAATGACTATTTAGATATTGACACTATGAGTAAAAAAAATATTACGCTATTGACACAGAATTTGATAGATTACGGTATAAAAACGTCTGACCCACGCAACGAACAAACCAATGTTAAATATACCATTTCTGCCTGGAAGAGCGGATCATATATGGAAGCATCATCAAAAATACGTAGCACAGATGAGAAGGGAAACTACCTTTTTCTCTCTACAAGGGAGCCCTACAAGAGGGCATCCAAACAGACTTTGGCTCGTTGGGTAAAAGAAACCCTGATGAAAGCAGGGGTAGACAACAATATTTGTAAAAAAACGATAGTAGTGAGTCAAAGCGGGTACGAGCCCAAAATGGCCGCCAAGGTCGTTTGTTGCGAAGTCGCGATGGGGGCTTCAAGGTCGGCGTGGTTAGAATAGCTTCAAGGTTAATTTCCGAGAACCGCTTCAAGGTTTCTGGGAATTGATGTACAAGGTCAAGGGGTGTGGTTTCCTAGAATAGCTTCAAGGTTAATTTCCGAGAATCGCTTCAAGGTTAATTTCTGGGAATTGAAGGGGGGCGTGTTTAGAATAGCTTCAAGGTTTCCGCGCTTCAAGGTTGCTTCAAGGAGGCTTAGAGGTCAAAGTGTGTGGCTTCTGGGAATTTGGGTGGGAAGGCATTTCCATTAGCCCCACCCCTCTAGCTTTGATAAAAGACAGAGTTTGCTGTTTGGAGTTCAGTAGCCGAAGATGGCTTGCAGCAAAATGGATTTGGAAACCATCAACAAAGTTGGTTGCTTGTCTCAGAAACCGACGGTAAAGTTAGTGGAATTGGATGAAGGCGTGCCGATGAAAATTCTCTCGGGCAAGGTGGTGCAAACGACGTTCGGGGAGACCATTTTGCTGGAGTTGGAGGATAGTGTCGTTTTCCTGCCGAACAGAGTGACACAGGCGTTCAAACCGTGCCTCGAACATTTTTCCAGTGGAAAATACGCGTTGGTTTACAAAGGACAAGTGGATATGGGAAAAAACAAGGCCAATCAGTTTGAAATATGGTCATTGGGGGAATAGAAAATTAACATGGAATTCTTCAAATAGTAATTTGTGTTATAATCTTGTATTAGTCATAAAACGTACTTAATAAAGGAATATAAAAGCGTCATGCCTGTGTTTGAAAATATCTCATTATTTTTAATAAAGGTTTAAACATCAGCCAGTCTTTTATTATGAGAAATGATAAACTGTTGTAAATAAAACAAATAATTCAAATTTCAATTTTTATTTGCTATGACAACGGTATGACTCACAACTGGATCAAGCGAACCATAATTCGATAGCAATAAAAGACAGCAACGTACTCTGTTTAAAACGTGAAATAATCATAATCATAAATAGCGGTTATGAGTCATCAGTTGCAAGGTCTAAATTGAAAATTATACTACCTTAAATATTTACAGGCTACGTGCCAGTGTTTTAAACTTTATTTAAATTAAAATTAAGAGTTATCCAGCGCAGACCTCGATGATTCGATGTTTGGCGGTGAATTAAAGCGGGTCTGCAATAAAGTCGTTTCATTATACGAAATTATTCTTTATACAGCATTTATATAAACACACTTTCCCGAGGTTCGTTTAAGTTAAATCTTAACGCGCTCGGATATAAATATTTGCGGTAAACAGTTGAATAAATTCAAGGAAAAATTGGAACTTATAAATATATTTTCATGTAAAGACCTGCATTCAGTCTAATGTTATCATTCACAGGAGACGGTTTGGTTAATACCCTTATCAGTAATCTACCAGTTGAATTGCACGTTCCTGGATACCAATATTGCGGACCTGGAACTAAGCTAAACAAGAGATTAGCTAGGGGAGACCCTGGCATAAACCCTCTCGACGCTGCATGCAAGGAACACGACATAGAATATTCAAAATCTTCCTCTTTAGAGGATCGACATAAAGCCGATCGAGTGTTAGAAAATAAAGCTTGGCAAAGAGTTAAGTCTAAGGACGCAAAACTAGGTGAAAAGGCAGCTGCTTGGTTTGTTACTACAACAATGAAAACTAAACGCAAGTTAGGTATGGGTTTAAAAAAATCGTTCAAACGCGATATAGTAAAAAATGTTGAAAAATCATTGAAAAAATCATTTAACGGAAATCAACTTAATAATGAAAAAGGAATTAAGAAAACCACACTAGCTGCAATTAAAGCGGCACGTTTAGCAGTTAAAAAAGTAGGTGGAAAGAATAAAGTGCGAATCCCCAGAATAATTCCTTTTGAGGCGAGCGGTGGGTTTCTTCCTTTGATTCCAATCCTAGGTGCTTTGGGAGCTCCTGGATCGGTGGCAGGTGGTGCTAGCGCAATTGCTAAAACAGTTATCGCTGCGAAAGATATGCAGAAAAAGATGGAAGAACAAAAACGTCATAACAAAGCGATGGAAGCAATCGGATCGGGGCTTTACTTGAGAAAAAACAAGCGAGGCTTTGGTTTATTTTTAAGGAAACAAAAAAACTCCCAGTGAAGCTACCCAAGAGACCATTAACTAACGTTGACCTCGAAAAATTTGCCGGGAAATTAAAGTTGTCATATTTTAGAGGTGTATTCATGAGAGATGCACTTCCAAGCAAACCACATGCTTATGAATCGGCAATTATTAATTTAGATGTTAAAAACAATAGAGGCACTCACTGGGTAGCATATAAGAAAGATTGTTGAATACTTTGATAGTTTCGGTAACTTAAAACCACCGACGGAACTTGTTAAATATTTAGGAAAAGTTAAGATTGTATATAATAACGATGCATATCAAAAATTTAATGAAATAAATTGTGGACATCTTTGTCTAGAATTTCTTTATAAAAAGAGCTGACCGACTTAAAACTATTAGTCATGTCGTTGTTATTCACGTTGAAAGGCTACAACTCTGTGCTCTCGGTTGATTACAATAATTCCATTTATTTAGACCCAACTTTACAATACGGGCTAGCGTTGCTCGGGTTTTATTCATATAATACGATACCGAATATTGAGGCACCGAATAATAAATTTTATTTAATCGATCAAGCAAACGAATTGAAAGTTTTAGAAATACCCACAGGATCTTACGAAATTGCTGCCATAGAGACAGCGATAATTAAAATTTTAAGAAATCTTAACGAAATACCCGATTTTTCATTGAAAGCCAATACTAATACTCTACAGTGTGAAATATACAGCGATAAATATACGATTGATTTTCGACCAAAAGATTCGATTGCAACATTGCTCGGATATTCCAATCGTTTACTACCCCCACTAAGTGTCCACGCATCAGATTTACCGGTGAATATCGTCAAAACCAGAACAATACATATTGATAGCAATTTAACCTCTGGAGCGTACTATAACAATAGACCTACTCATACTATTTACGAGTTTTCTCCTGAATGTAATCCGGGGGACGCCATAGACGAAACCCCCAGAAACCTACTTTACTTACCTGTCACTAAACGGGAAATAAGTAATATAACCTTATCGATTTTGGATCAAAATTTTCAGTTAGTAAATTTCCGTGGAGAAGAAATAATTGTGAGATTAGAAGTAAAACCTTTGTAATGGGTCTCGTTTTCGGTGAGGGTCTCACATATAAAAGTGAGTCAAACCACTTTATAAACACACTCTCGTCTGAACCTCACAAGCGTCAACCTCGCAACCTGACGCCTACACCTAAAAGCATAAATATTTTAAAGTCGCTCGGATATAATGTCGTTGGCACCAAATGTATTCGACGTGTATCAAAGTCCAAAGTATGATGAGTCAATCCAACGCATAGAAAGCCGTACTTACTATCCTTTCATCAAGTCTTTTATGAATAATGACATCATTGAAATAACAATTAACCAGGGAGATGCTTGGTTGTTAATGTATGACGCCGCAATTTTTATTAAAGGAGAAATAAAACCCACACAAGGAGAAGGCACTTGTGAATTAGTTAATAATGCCGCGGCTTTCTTCTTCGACTCTATATCTTACGAACTTAACGGACAAGAAGTAGATTCTGTGAGGGACCCCGGCATTTTAAGCAGTATCAGAGCGTATCTTTGCTACAACCCCACTGATGAAAAGCGCACCTCAAGTTGGTTGTACCCCGGGAAAAAAACTATTTTGAATAGAGATTCAACGTTTAGTGTTAGAGTTCCACGTAAACACCTGTTTGGCATCTTTAACGATTACCAACATGCAATTTCTGGTAAACAAACAATACGGTTAACTAGAGCTCGAAATGACAAAAACTCTATATTGCTGGAACAAACACCTGGTACAACTCCAGATCTAACGGTTGAAGTAGCCATTACTAACATCGAGCTGAAAGTAAAACATATAATACCAAACGATAAAATTAAGTATAACTTATTGCAAGCCCTTAAGAGTAATAAACCCATCTTGATACCGTTTCGTAAATGGGAGTTACATGAATTACCTAATCTGACCGTAAATGCAACCAAAGAAATATGGTCCGTTAAAACCTCTGCCACAGTAGAAAGCCCAAGGTTTGTTATTGTTGGCTTTCAGACCGACCGCAAAGAAAATTCAAAAACCGACCCGACATACTTTGATCATGTAAATATTTCCGACGTACGCCTTATAATAAACGGTGAATACTTTCCGTTTGAACGCTTGCGGCAAGATTTCAATAGGGATTACTTGGAAGTTTACAATAATTACAGAGACTTCTACCCAAGCTTTATGAATACACACGATAAAAGTCCACTACTTAATTATGCTGACTTCAAAGACCGGGCGACGCTGTTCGTTATCGACTGCTCACGTCGCAATGAAACAATTAAAATGAGCACTGTTGATGTTAAATTGGATATTGAGAGCTCTCAAGGATTTCCAGATAAGACCCGTGCATATTGCATCATTATTCATGATAGAGTTGTGGAGTATTTGCCCTTGAGCGAAACTGTAAGAAGCTATATGATGTAAACAGATCCCGGATATAAATGCAGGGACATCAGCACCATACCAACAGTTTTATTCGAGAACTAAGATGAAAATTGCTGTAATAGACATTCAAGGTTTCATGGTGGAGAATGAGTTTTATCCCAAGGAATTGACAATTAAAATTAATGGACAAGTGATGCATATGGTTATAGCCCCCCCCAAAAAGTTTTATGTCTCTTAACAATTTAAATAAGAGGCACGTGCGAGTTATAGAAGAAAATTTTCTGGGGATAAAATATTCAAGCGGACATGTTGAGTACAATAAATTGGTTGAAATACTGCAAACTACTCTACTAGATGTCCACATAGTTTACGTGAAGGGACATCAAAAAGAACGTTTTCTACGTGAAATAATCAACAATAAAGTGGTTGATGTTGAAAATTTGCAAAACAATTGGATAGTGGTGCCGCTATTTGAAAAAGACATTCCGATGTGCCTCCACCACAATGAAAATAAAAAATGGATGTGTAGCTTTAGGAATTGTGAAAAATTATATTCTTGGTTAGAAAAATACTTAATCGATTACTAAAAGTTGTAAGTTTTTACTTAAATAAAGGCCTTTATTTGCATTTTGTTGTTTGATTCCTATAAAAGAGAGAGAAAACTTAAGTAGGTCACACTTTTGAAAATGATGTTGAGTGCAGAATACCTGTTACTTCATTCTCTGATTATCAATAACATAATATACGTCTATAAACCGTTTGACGTAAACGATGTTGCTATTTGTATGGATGATTCATTAAATTGCATTTCATTAACTCCTACAACTACCACTGATGAAGTTGTAATGACAAAGATACCAAGTAATATCAAACAGTATAAACTTCGAATGATATTTGAAAATGGTACAGTTGCTGATACAGAGTGGGTTACACCAATTTCTAAAATGTTAAATGAGCTGCAGCAAGTTACAACAGGTCAATCCCTAGAAAGCATGGTTTATTTTATTGCCGCATGTTCCTCACTCTTGATTTTAAAATGGATGATTAAATTAATCCATAAGTTGGTGGAAAATCAATGGATTAAAAAGCTAACATCAGTTATGGAGCTATAGTATTTGTGTAGTCTTAACACATAATAAAGTTATGAAAATAAAAGTAGTTTCATTTTTGTCAGCAATATTTTCACCGGTATTCTGGCGGTCATTCCTTGAAAATAACTAAACATCTTATAAAAGCGCGCCGACGTGAGAGATCACATCAACATTCTCAGGGTTAGCCATCTGTGTTTTTTAAACATCGAAATTCTCTCAGACTAAACATCTTATAAAAGCGCGCCGACGTGAGAGATCACATCAACATTCTCAGGGTTAGCCATCTGTGTGTTTTTTAAACATTCAACTGACGAGCTGAAATTTTGTCTCAAAAACATTCTCAGGGTTAGCCATCTGCGTTTTGTAAACATTGAAATCAACGATTTTGCATGCCCGAGGAGTAGGAATTCTGGTTAGCTCCACCTACTTGCACATGCGCAGCAAGCCTTCAAGGAGATAAGCCCAGCCCCTTTGTGGGAACCACGCCTGCGCGTTTAGACGAGGAAAGCGTATGCACTATGTGGATTGGCTTCTCGACTGGTTTTTGGGTGTCTCTCAAGAATAAGACAATATAAACAATTTTTCTAATATATATTTTGTTCTCAATAGAAATTTCTTCAGTTCAGTTCTCTAACTTAACATTAGTCGTTTCTGAAGTGAAAAAACTTGACATCATGCAGTGCAGTGGGGCTAATATACTCCAAGACATTATCATAACGGTAAGTTGAATGAAAAATATTATTTTTTAATTATTTTGATGGTTTTCTCGTTGAGAAGATGAATTTTTATTGGTTATTAATTTGACAGAGAGTTCATTTTGTCAAATACATCAAATTATGTTCGACTTTAACTGCAATTAATCTATTGTAGATCACTATGGATCTTCTTTCTTTGTTTTAACTTAAACTATAATTATAAATGAAAAATGCAATACTTCACAGTTTATATGTAAATATATCAGTAGTGTGGAAACTAGTAAAAATGAGCTCTCTGTATTCTGTTCTTCTCTGTGATGAAATGCAAAATAATTTTAAAAAGTTTAAAAAAATTAAAGGTGAAAAATATGCTCATATTAATGATTTCTCTCTTTGTTACAGCCCTTGAACCAGAACAATGGTTCAACGGTCGATTTGTTCACCCTGCTAGGAGGGCAACAAACAACACAACCTGAACCTCAACCCGAACCTCAGCCAGCTCCATCAACGAAGAATCCATCACCAGCAAGGAGTGGCAAAGGCAAAGGCAAGGGAAAAAATATGGCCCTTTTAGAAGCAACGAGGGTGGAGGACGACAACATAAGTTGCATCAGCGAGGCATCAGCTCGATGTAACGAGGAAGATTTCTTCACCACACAAGAAATCAGGGGGCAAAGCCCAATGGCATATTTGCTAAAAATTAATAAGCAAGCAAATGTGTTCTGTAAAAGGAAGAACGGGGACATCAAGGTGCAGAGGAATTCTCTCCGCGAACAGCTTGCAAAGGTGGATGTGAGGAAGAAAAAAATTCTGCAAGAAATGGAAAGATTAACACGAGAAGAATCTGAAAACAACAACCTAATGAAGAAATTTCAAGAATTTTTTGAGTGTAATTTTTAGTTTTACATGTATTATAGTTATATTTTAATATACATATAATTTACCAATTTGATCATCATTTCTTAACCTAAAACACACATTTTGAAACTTAAATCTCATTAAAAAAGAATTCAAGTGATCAGTGTCTAAGCAAAAACAACATTTTAAAACTTTCATACTATCTGAAAGGAAGTGATAAGAAAAGAAAAGGTAAGTATACACATTCATTTTCTTTATACATGATACAGGTGAAAAAAAAACAACACTCACTTTTTAATAGTTTTTATTAAATTCAAATTAATATTAGCAATTTTCTTACTTATCTCATACATTTTAATTTCATGCTTTAAATCATCTAGAGATTTCAAATATATTTGAAGTTTCCTTCGATGGTACATATTCAACAGTCTAATCTCGGAAGTTTTCATTCTTCCAGGGAAAATTCAAAATTCGTGGTTCTACCTTCTGTTGGCCCAAGACTTATTAAAAACACCTTCTGTCCACGCTCAATTTCCCTATTTATTTCTAAAATTTGTTGCGTAGTGAATTTGTCTGTAAATCTTTGCGGTAGCACAGTGTAAAATGTAAAAAATTCCACAGGAACTCGTTCTGTATACTGTGTGCAAACTCTTCTAAACGATAATACTTGAAGCTCGCATCCAATTTCTATACGTCGAGCCTTCATGAATGGTTTAATCAACGATTTCTGATTTAGCTGATTAAAGAACGTCTCCATTTTAAGACGCAAAACTCACTGGAGAAATAAATGAACTCGTTAATGTATTTCAACTTGAATAAAAGAGTGGGGGAAACTCTACTATTTAAGTTATAACCTTCTCAGTTTTGTCTCATTGCTTTGTCATACTCACACATCTTAAAATGTCAGCAGAAATCGGGACGGTAAGTGATGACATTATTAAAACGCTTGAAAAAGTGTTTACGCTTATTAATAATTCTGATGATGCTACTTTAGCACATTGGAAAAAAATAATAAATGTAAACATCCGGTTAGTTCATAAAGCATTGAAAAAGGCTGACTGTAATCATGGCACTCGGATTAAATTGCAAACGAACTTGAGTCATTTGAAACGATTTAAAGTGTACTTAAAAAAATTACAACATGTTGGAACAGGTCAACGTAAGCGGGAAAGTAGAAGTGATAGGGTAAAGTGGGAGGATATAAAATCAATTTTTAATAATCGTATACGCACGGGTGTTATAATTAATTTAAAGCACATAGATATTCTGCAGTTTTTTAAAGACGCGTTTTTTTTTTAAGACTCGCATTAATAGGATCTTAAGATCATTCAATATAATTAAAGTAAATGCTGTCTTTTGTGGGGAATTTATTAAAAAGTCTGGTGATCAGGAGATACTTGAGAATAAGTATTTTAATACAAACAATGAAATAATCGATCAAGGAACACAGTTAAAACAATGGTTTGAAAGCAATATTATTGAAAAAATTTTAGCTGCCATTGGGTCCTTCGAACATCAGGAGTCCGGTTGGACTCTTCACAGAATCTTAAGTTTGGAAGTTAACATAAACAAGGTAGAGATGGGAAACGGTGGTAGATCTTACATAAACCTCCCAGAATCAATACAATCTAAACAGGCTTGTATTAACATTCAAAATGATGATAATCTTTGTTTTGTTTGGAGTGTTGTATCAGCTCTATATCCACCCGTTGGAAAACCATACCGTACATCCTCATATCCCCACCCTTCAACCGTTTTAAACCTAGATGGTCTTGAATTTCCTGTAACTCTAAACCAAATAATATATCGGTAAATGTGTATGTTCTAGAGTTAGTGTCAAATGAAGACAAATCAAGCTCTTTTATAACTTCTCCGGCTCGTTTAACTAAAAACAAAATGGAAAAACATGCTAATTTACTTCTAGTTCAGGATACATATTTTCCGAAAGTCGGTGAGCATGAAGCTCTCCCTATCGATGAATCATCAACCGAAATCAATTATCATTACTGTTGGGTTAAAAATTTATCGAGATTAATAGCATCCCAAACTAATAAACATAAAGGTAGGATGTTTGTTTGTGATAGATGTTTAAATTATTACTCATCCCAAGAAAAATTAAATGAACACATTGAATATTGTCAAGACATAAACAACTGCAAAGTATCATTTCCGAAAAATAAGTATATCGAATTTAAAAATTATATCCATAAGGAAAAAGTACCATTTATTATTTATGCTGATTTTGAATCAATTCTAAAACCTTATGATGAATCACAGTGTTTAAATACTGCTAAATATCAGAAACATGAAGCTTTTAGCGCAGGCTACTATTTTAAATGTGATTATGACGATACATTATCTTTTTATAAGAGTTATCGTGGTATTGATTGCATGACTTGGTTTGCAAATGAAATGGAAAATATAGCACTCTCTGTTGCTTCAAAGTTAAAAAATAATGAGCCAATGAGTGAATCTATAAGTTTAAAAAATGCAAGTGCTACGTGTCACATATGTGAAAAACCGTTTAATTCTAACGATATAATAGTACGTGACCATGATCATATGACATCACGTTTTCGCGGATACGCCCACCAAGCGTGTAACTTAAATTACAGAAACTCCTTTATAGTACCCATTGTATTTCATAACTTTAGGGGGTACGACAGTCATTTTATTATAAGAGATCTTGCTAAAAAGCATAATGTGACATTGCTTCCAATAAACAAGGAAAAATATATTAGTTTTACAGTTTCTGATACCGATACTGAAGTTAAATTTAGATTCATCGACTCCTTTAAATTTTTAGGCTTCTCTTTGGATACATTAGCATCGTCTCTCAATAAAGGGGACTTTATTAATACCCAAAAGGAATTTAGTGATGTATCTTCAAACAATCTAGATCTGTTAACCAAAAAGGGGATATTTTGTTATGATTATATCGATAACATAAATAAACTTAATGAAAAGTGTTTACCACCAGTCGAGCAATTCTATAGCAAGTTAAACGATACTCACATTAGTCAAAGCGATTACAGACATGCTCAGTTAGTTTGGGATAAATTTAATATTCAAAGTTTAGGTGAATATAGTGACCTATATCTCAAGACGGACATTATGATACTTACCGATATCTTTCAGAACTTTAGGAAAACTTGTATAAAGAATTATGGTTTGGATCCGGCTTGGTACTACACTTTACCGGGATATACTTGGGACTGTATGCTTAAATATACTGGGTGTCGATTAGAAACCTTTCAAGATATTGATATATTAATGTTTTTTGAGAAAGGAGTGAGAGGGGGGATAAGCCAATGTTGTAATAGATATTCTGAGGCAAACAACAAATACATGAAAAATTATGATCCTAACAATCCTTCCAAATACTTACTTTATCTGGATGTAAACAATTTATACGGGTGGGCAATGGGGGAATCTCTTCCTTACGGTAACTTCCAATGGGTTGATACAAACATTAACGTGATGAATATTCCGGATAACGATCCAGAAGGATACGTTTTAGAAGTCGATTTAGACTATCCGGAAAATTTACATGACCCCCATAAAGACCTACCGTTTTGCGCAGAACATTCTAAACCACCAAATTCTAAACTTCCCAAACTTATGACAACTCTCAATTCAAAAGAGAAGTATGTTGTACACTACAGGGCTCTTAAACAAGTGTTAAGTCACGGTTTAACTTTAAAAAAGATTCATAGGGTTTTAAAATTTAGTCAGTCTGCCTGGCTAGCTCCTTACATTAAATTTAATACAGAATTAAGGACAAAAGCTAAGTTTAATTTTGAAAAAACAGTAATTAAATTGATGGTTAATGCTGTATACGGTAAGACCATGGAAAATATTCGCAAACATAGAAATGTAAAATTGGTTAGAAAATGGGAAGGTAGGTACGGAGCTAAGAATTTAATTGCTAGCCCGGCTTTTAACAGCCGATTAATTTTTGATACAGATTTAGTTGCAATTGAACTGAATAAAACTGAAATCGTTTTTACAAAGCCCCTGTACATCGGGATGGCTATACTCGATATCTCAAAGACGTGTGTTTATAATTTTCATTATGATTACATGTTGCAAAAATATTCAACTGACCAGTGTAAACTACTTTATACGGATACGGATAGCTTACTTTATGAAATAAAATGTGATGATGTGTATGATGAAGTCATAAAGCGAGACTTGTATCGTTTCGATACCAGCGATTATTCGGTTGATAATCAGTATAATATACCGCTTGTAAATAAAAAAATACCAGGTCTTATGAAAGATGAACTTAATGGAAAAATAATGACTCACTTTGTTGGCCTTAGGTCAAAAATGTACACGTTTCTGATTGAAGGCGAGCAATGTATTAAAAAATCAAAGGGGATTAAGTATGGTGTTGTTAAGAATTATTTAATTTTCGACGATTATGCAAATTGCTTATTTAAAAAGAAGCAAAAAACCGCTACTCAATGCACTATTCGTTCATTTGCTCATAATGTTTTCAGTATTAAACAAACAAAAATTGCACTCAGCCCTTTCGATGATAAGCGATACTTAGTTAATAATGTTGTCACTCTACCGTGGGGACACTACAGTATTCCACAAATCGAGAACTAAGCTATTGTATATAGCTAAGAAACAATAATTGTTTCATTTAATCCCTCCCTGCTAATAGATTAGTCATACCTCCCACAACTTGCAGAGTATATATAGCAGAGAAACCTAACAGTCTTTACAACATTATCCAAAGTCAACATGTTCAACCAACAGCTAGCAGACCAACAGGGACTGGTTTCCTGTCCATATGTCAACAGTCATAAAATTAAGAAGTCACGCCTACGGATGCACTTGTTGAAATGTCGGAGGCAGTTGAATCATGTTCCCGAGGTCAACTGGCAAGAGTATTTCGAACGAATTAATAAAGAAGAATTAATCACCTTCAGGAATCCACCTCGGATTAGACCAGAGTAATTTTGTGTGAATATAAAAGAAGTTCCAATATTTGTTAACTTTATTAACACAAGTTCCAACTGAATACAACACCATGCCTGTGTCAATAAAATATAAATGTACAACATGCGGTGGGGCAACTGATACACCCAATACTTCATGTATTCCATGTAGCACCAAGAATTTATTCAAAGATGTGACAAAACACATTCCTTCACATTATTTTAGTCCTAAATAAATGTATTAGGGTAATAAAAGATTTATTATGTTTGTGTGTTTTTTATTTAATAAAACCTCCTCCTATACAAATCAGCTAATACAAACTCCTCGTTGAATGAGAGAAGCTCAAAAATACAGTATGCATTAATATTATCTGATACAGTACATAGTGATTTTATAATATCTATAGCATTTATATTATAGTTGTATTTTAATAACAAATCATTCACTTCATCTAACATATTATAATAAAAATCCAATAAGTTATATTTTAATTTTAAATTAATTTTTGAGGTTATTTTACAATCAATTGTAAGCAATTGCATTACATCGTTAGCAGTGAAATAAAAATGAATATCGTCTTTAGAAAGCACAATCATCAAATAGTTGACACCTGGGTACACGCTCAATTTCAAATTGGAGCTGAATTCTTTTGGTGGTATTGCAACATCTTCACCCAATTTTTCAAGGATTTTGTTGAATTCCACTGTTAACTGGAACCATTCAAAACGGTCCATGGATATAGGATTTGACGGATCGAGCAGGTTTATAATTTGCACTGCTGGTTTGAAGAATCGTAGAGGGCTGAGTCCACAGTTTATCACATACAGATTTTCCGGCTTGAGCACAAATTGTGTACTTAGCAACAGCTGCTTTTCATTGTGGACCGCTTCATCATAACTATTCAAAACACGATTAACCTCGTTATTTTCGCTGCTAGTGCTGTACCCCGATTCACTCATGGTGTCAAACTACATCTGTGGCCCTTATCCAGGAGTCATGTGTTTTATCGAAACCCAACCAGCGAACCAGCACTTTATCCCCCCTCCTTCTTAAAACTTTCTCCACAAGGTAAACATTTGGATTTGCTGCTTTTTGCAATTCCTCGCTGTAAAAGCCACCCTTTATCGGATTCCCCTGCACATCTTCAAGCAAATAAGTTATGGGTGTGGTTTTTTGAATTTTAACAATTTTAAATAATTCCGTGCTCCAATTAGGGGTGTAGCCCTTCTCAAAAACATGCTTGGCTTTGCTGATGCGAACCATATCGCCCTTTTTGAACTTTGATATTTTAAAAACTGTAGGATAGCTGAAGGTTCTAAGTAAAGCAGCCTCGTTACTTTTATTTACATCTTTTGGCCTCATTCCAGTAGTTCTATGTCTTCTGTTATTGTATTTATCAACAATTGTAGATAATATATCAATCCACTTATATGTGCCATTTAGGCTAAAGTATTTAAATAATCGTTCCTTTAACGTACGTATAACCCTCTCCACTATTGCAGCTTTTGTTATGCTAAAGGTACTATAATGATTAATTTTAAACTTTTTCATGAGATTTTGAAAATGGGAGTTGTAGAATTCTTTTCCATGATCACTTTGCAAGTTTCGTGGATACCGTTGAGAGTTTTTCAGTATTTTATCAAAGGCCTTTGTCACTTCTTCACCAGTCTTAGATTTAAGGGCTTCACACCAAACGTACTTGGAAAAACAGTCAATTACTACAAGAATAAACTTAAATTTGTTATTGTGAGCTGTATATTGATCTAACTGGGCGAGGTCAACCTGCCAGAGGTCATCCAATCCTTTAATAATGGTCCGACGACGAGGGTATTTTTTCAATGCTCGTCTGTGTAATTCATTCACAATTTGAATCTTTTCTTTACTATGCTTTGTTTTCGTTGCTTTCATTATGTTTTTGATATTCCAAAACCCTTATTCTATACAAAATTTCACGCAGTTGTTTTTTCTGAATTTTAATATGTGACTGTAAGGCTTTTTTTATTTCAGAAAGTGAATCATCGACGTATTTTTTGTTAGTTGCATCACCTAATACTTTCGGAGCCTTAAGATTGCTGATTTTTAAATTTCTCGCATCTATATGACCTTCAGGAGTAAAAGTTAAACCGCCTGTGTGAACACTTGGCCGTGAATAAATTCTTGAATACTGACCAAACTTATTAATACTCATGTTGTGACTGATGATAACCTTGTAATGCGCTTGTATTTATATTAAGAAATGATGTGAGCCTCTTTTAATTCTGTCTCTATAGCAGTTATTTCATTATCGTGAGAGATGTTTCCAGCATTTTTAGAAGCAATAAGAAGCATTAATCTATCCACTAATTCATTCACATCATCCCAATAAATATACTCGATTGGTTTTTTATTGTAAATTAAATGCATACCAGTACCCGAACGTGTTTTTGGTTTAGCTGGAGATTTTCCTGGTTTGAAAATAGGCCTAATAATTTTAAAATATTTTGATAGTTTTGAGCTTTTTAATTTGCCTCTGGTATCAAGATGTGCCCCAGTTAATTTTAAAATATCGATATATTTTGCAAAGTCTTCGTCTGTGTATTTTGGATCAGTATAAAAAATCAAATCGTATAGTCCTGATGTTCCCTCAAAATTCTTTCCCTTAACAATTATACCTCCACTACTATCAAAATCAATATTTTTACCGGCTAGCAAAAATTTTGATTGAGATGCGTCATAAACGGGGCCATATACTTTATCAATTTTCTTTGAATTATCATGGTAGTCTTGTATATATTGTTTTGCTATATTAGGATAGGAAACATCTTCAGGTTCACTATTTTGTACATCGGAATCGAAAAAATCAGCCTCCTTATTTAACTGTTGGCTTTCCGGTTCTTCTTTTTTATATTTCATTTTTGTGAAGTTAGGTAGTTTGATTTTGTTCAGAGATTGCGTAACTGGTGTGAACATTTTTTTAATCGATTCGTCTTCTTCAATTTTACCTAATTTGAGTGCCACATACTTTTTTCTAACAGTGCGAGCGAGCTCACTGACTTTCTTCGCACGCTGCATTTTAAATAATTGATCTTGCGTTGTTGATGGCATGATTCAAAATTAGTTAATCCAGCTGAGTTACAGCTTTATATACTTATCAAATCCATTTCTGTAACGCCCATTTTTTAACTCAAAATCTTTTACAATTACTAAAGTACCGTAAGCATTATTCCAGCACTCTCTACACATAACTTTAAATTGATCATAAGTTAAATCCGGAGACACATGCTCATCAAAAACATGACGTAAGTTCATATCATCCTGTCGAAATAGTACAATAACATTACAGTTATCGCGGACCAGCTGTTTAGGTATTTTCGAGTAAGTCTGACAAAGATATATGACATCAACGCCTTTGTGCCGTCCCATCGAATAAAACTCACGTATCTTATCTTGCCGATCACAACTCACATCATCGAAAATAAAAACTGAATTTTCCAAGGCCTCGGATGGTGGAATGACATCATCATTAGCTTTAAATGGAAAATATCCGATTTTAGGAACTTTTTTTAAGACATCTTGTAGTAACTGATATTTTGGCTGATATAAGCTTTTACTATAAACGTAGATATTCTCAAACTTCAGACCATTTTTGTTAAATATTATACTTAAAAGGGCATTTGTTTTACCACAGTTGCTAGGTCCTATGAACGCAGCTCTAACGGACTCTGGAAACAGTTTACCATGCTTAGATGCCTGTCTGATCCCTGTATCTGCAACGTCTAAGTTTTCAATAGGGAGAGAGCTTTGTTGTTGCCTTATTTGCATGTTGGACTCTTTTAAAATTAATAAGACATTTTATGTCTATTTATACTTTCAAAGTTATCTTGTAAAAAATTCAAAATCATTTAAAAATTGTCGGCCTTTTTAGTGTGATCCTTTTCCTAACGTGTGATAATCTACAACACAGTGACCTCTCCTGAACATAATAAAAGAAAAAAAAATACCGAGCGCTACTTGAATCTAAGAATCGACAATAATTGCCCGGCTTCACCCGGGATTATAATCTCACCGCGTCGGCTTTCGCCTTCGCCCGCGTCGGCTTTCGCCTTCGCCCGCGTCACAAGCAATTTTAAAGTCGGGCCGAGTTGGGTGATAGTCAACTGGTCTCATAATTACGTAATGCGCTTGAAAGTTGAGTATCTTATAAACTAAGGAATCTACAAAAAAATGTTTCAAATAAAAGTCGTAGCATATCAAAGGGGCTAATCAAATGTTTATAAAAGAAAATTTACAGATGACGTTTTCAAGGTCATATGACAATTAAGTTGGTTTTTTCAATGACACCCTGCTGTTTTTATTTGATAAAAGCATTTAGCTTCTTTCTCGGAATATATTTCATTAGAAACATTTTTTTCTAGATTGTAGGTTTCAAGGACATGAATTTTTGCTTCGTTGCAAAATTAAATTTTCTAGCGGTTGCGCCTTGGTATATAAAGAGCGGATGGTTTATAAACATAGCAGAGCAAACACTGAACCACATCGACATATTCGTAAATATGAGTGCCTTTGTAAATATCGACTTTAAGGCGTATCTTGCCTCACACAGAGTGTTATTTCAGCATTGCCATGGTGATTCATTGACTTATATACTACAAAAACAAGATTTTATTATCCCAAACGAGTGGTTTGAAAAAGTTGCCAAGCAAGAACTCCATGAAATTTGTACCTATCGTTTAATGTTGGAAAAAAAAACAGCATATTGATAATTACGTGATACAAATCATTAATATATGTGACGCAGAAAACATTGAACAAATAAATTATTTTACGCTTGATGGACTTCTGAAGAAACATGGTTTGGACTCTGGGCTCCAATATAAGATGTATATTCTTAACATATTAAGTGAAGAATACCTTTTAGAACAGTCGTATCCTACCAAAAACTTAACAAATTATAGAGATTTATTAATATGTATTGATGATTTTATATGTGCCGCCGCTTATCTTGCAAGATATGAAAATTTGAGGGATTTTACAAAGGCACTAAATGATATGAAATTAACCTATAAATTTGAACCTATACATAATGAGCGTCATATGCATATTTTGAAATGGCTACAAAAGAATATAAAAAAATATGAAGAGAATTCAGAAGCCATTCTAGGATGGGAGTGTGGACCAGACTCTGGTCATTGGCCATCTACCAAAGTGGACGATTATAAAATGACAATTTCGTTATTATATACATTTGTAGTTAATACTTTTTAAAAATAAAACTGCTTTTAACCTACTTGTCTGATTTTGTTCCTTAAAGGAGATATCCATTTATATCTACCAAATTCAAATTATGGCGACTGCGGCGGGGTACATAGATTCTCACATAAATAGCGAAGAGGTTCTCTTAACGAACTAGAGTTCAAATTATGTTGACCGCATCGGGATATTAGACATGTGAATTCTAATTTTTAATGGACTTCGCTTGTATCAGATATTTGACTAAATTTTGTTTATTTCTGGCGAGGTGGTCTGGTAGAAATGCGACGTGAAGGTAGTTCGTATTCCCAGATTTGAAACTCAGCTATGGCAGTGGCTGGGAAAGGTGACCGAGGACTTTAAAAAAAAAAAGTTCGGGATCAGATGTTTTTTAACATTGTCACTGCGCGTTCCTCGCTGCAATGCCTTGAACTGTGTGGGGCAGTGATGAGAGTTTGTAAACACCATTAGGTTTAATTAGTTTAAGTTTACTTTAGGTTAATGTTACTTTAGCATAAGTTTACTTTAAGGTAGTTGGTGTTTCTTGGATCTGCCTGTACCCACCCGTCGAAAACAAATATGCGTTTGTATATACTGACCGTACAAGTACCATTAGTTTTCGGTAAATTGAGGTGGCACAGAAAGTTTGAGGTATTGAATTACGACGTAAGGATAGGGTCCGCCCCTACCCAGAGGTAGAACCGCTTACGTCGGACCTCGTAATTCCTTTGGGTATGGGAGGGATCCGGCCCCTTGTCAAAATGGCAGGGGGTTTTGCTGCCGCGGCATTTGGCAGGGGGCTTGGACCCAGGCCCCGACCGCCGATTTGCAAGCCCCTTTTCCAAGCATTGCGCTACGCTTGGACCTTTTCCGAAAGCCGACGCCGCCGCCGCTGAGCTGCCACGCCCGCGCTGGCTGTCCGACGCCGCGCGCCGCCACGCGTTGTTCGACGCCGCTCCCGGGTTGCCCGATCACCGCCGCTGGCAGGCCGCCGCCCGTAGCCAGACACCGCGGCGCTTAGCAGGAGCCTCGCCCAGCGTAGCTCCCGACTGTGTAAGATGCAAGCGCCACAGCTTCCGTTTGTTACGGTCGGGCGATGGAGTAAACATCGTTAAGTGCTGGGATATGTATACGCTACAGTTTCATTTATTTAATTCATAGCAAATAAAGATTGAAATTTATATGATTCGTTTCAATGCTATATTACTCGCATAATAAAAGACTGGTTGATGTTTAAACCTTTATTAAAAATAATGAGATATTTTCAAACACAGGCATGACGCTTTTATATTCCTTTATTAAGTACGTTTTATGACTAATACAAGATTATAACACAAATTACTATTTGAAGAATTCCATGTTAATTTTCTATTCCCCCAATGACCATATTTCAAACTGATTGGCCTTGTTTTTTCCCATATCCACTTGTCCTTTGTAAACCAACGCGTATTTTTCACTGGAAAAATGTTCGAGGCACGGTTTGAACGCCTGTGTCACTCTGTTCGGCAGGAAAACGACACTATCCTCCAACTCCAGCAAAACGGTCTCCCCGAACGTCGTTTGCACCACCTTGCCCGAGAGAATTTTCATCGGCACGCCTTCATCCAATTCCACTAACTTTACCGTCGGTTTCTGAGACAAGCAACCAACTTTGTTGATGGTTTCCAAATCCATTTTGCTGCAAGCCATCTTCGGCTACTGAACTCCAAACAGCAAACTCTGTCTTTTATCAAAGCTAGAGGGGTGGGGCTAATGGAAATGCCTTCCCACCCAAATTCCCAGAAGCCACACACTTTGACCTCTAAGCCTCCTTGAAGCAACCTTGAAGCGCGGAAACCTTGAAGCTATTCTAAACACGCCCCCCTTCAATTCCCAGAAATTAACCTTGAAGCGATTCTCGGAAATTAACCTTGAAGCTATTCTAGGAAACCACGCCCCTTGACCTTGTACATCAATTCCCAGAAACCTTGAAGCGGTTCTCGGAAATTAACCTTGAAGCTATTCTATCCACGCCGACCTTGAAGCCCCCATCGCGACTTCGCAACAACGACGACCTTGGCGGCCATTTTGGGCTCGTACCCGCTTTGACTCACTACTAACGATAATGGGCAAGCACTCAGAATTAACAAAAAACACCTAGTAACCGCATTGGCATGCTATTTGGCAATCATCAGTACGGTGCAACTTTAACCAAATCAAAGAGATAGGTATGACTTGAGAAGCAACAAATGAAGTCCAGGCAGGAGCCGACAGCACATTTGCAGTTTCAGTCAGCACATTCCCTGGATTTGGGGCCTGTACTAACATCGCCACGGAGGCTACAAATGTGCTGTTGGCTCCTGCCTGGACTTCATTTGTTGCTTCCCAAATCATGTCTATCTCTTTGATTTGGTTAATGTTACATCGTACTGATGATGACCAAATAGCATGAAACACGTGTATGCGGATACTAGGTATTTTTTTGTTAATTTTGAGTTCTTGCCATTATCACATTTTCTTCCAAATATATTTACACTCGTTAATCTTACATGCTTATTGTTATTGCATCTTGGGTTATGAAGATTTTCACGCAGGTCGCTTTAGCAGCCTCCTTGGCGATGTTAGTACAAGCCCCAAATCCCGGGTATGTGCTGACTGAAGCTGCAAATGTGCTGTTGGCTCCGTCTGGACTTTTGATTTGGTTAATGTTAACCGTACTGATGATTGCCAAATTGCATGAAACACGTGTATGCAGTTAATAGGTATTTTTTGTTAACTTTGAGTGCTTGCACAACAATATTTGCTCCCAACTCAATGAGACACGCTTCTACTTCAATGGCCCTTAGGAAGGGAATTTCTGTCGACTTGATAAGGAATACCGCTGGATGGACCAAAAATTCAGAAACTTTTGCACATAACAGACCCTTAAATAATAATGACAAATTCGAGTTTGCCAATGCTATTGCGAATTAGCATAACTTCTTGGGTTGTGAGCCACGCTAGTAACCCCTTCTATATCGTTCTTACATCAAAGAACTCGCAATATTTGACTCTACTGATTTACACAGTAAATCCTAGTAATGTAGAGGACGAAGCGCCGAATATAATTTAACGATTAAATGAACTCACCTGTGAATTTCAATCGAAATTAGGGGAGGGTGGGACACCTTGAGACAGGTTCACCTTAAGACACTAATCATACCTGTGTATTATGTGCAGTTGTCAGTTTATTAGACGCGAGTGAGCTACGCGGATGTCATTTGTTATTTGGCTATTGCAAGTGGTTTCATTTAGCAATGGGTAAGTTTTTTTTATAAATCACCTTAAGAACTTTTTGCTTATTTATTACACCATATGGACAAACATGTTATGCCCTTTCATTCTCTTTTGATGCCATGATGGTTTGGTTGGAAATTGATGGGAATTTTAAAATTATTATACCGGCTACAATGAGACATATTTTTATATGGGCCCCCTTGGGACGTTTCAAACTGGCCCATTCGATTACGTATTTAATAAAATGAAAAATATCTGTTTTGTTCCATTACAGAATGTCACGTGGACACAAAAGGAAATCTGATAAACAATTAGTTGATCCTAAATCAATGAAAAAAGCTGTAAAAGATGTTGTGGAAACAAATTAAGTCTACGAAAATATGCAGACATAAATAACGAAGTTTTAAACTCTTGCCCGTTATGTGCAAAAATTTAAAACAACATCAGAAGACATATTTTACGCACCCCGATGTGATACTCGAAGAATTTTAACTGACAAACAAGAGGAAATGTTAAAAGATTATATTGTTAAATGCAGCACACTGTGTTCTGGCAATTCCACTAAAGATGTAAGAAAACTGGCCTACGAACTTGGTGTTCGCAATAATGTCTCCATGCCTGAGAGTTGGATAGAAAAAATGTGCTGGTGTTGTATTAGCTCCACGGGGAGTGAAACAAATAAATAAAGTTACTAGTGGCGAAAGATCCGCACTGGTAACAAATTGTTGTATAATAAATACGATAGGTTTATACAATAATGGGTTATATATGCTAAACGGAGCACCCAATGGAACTTGGATGACTGGCGAATTATTTGTTAGTGTCATGCGACACTTCATCCAGCATTCGGAAAGTTCAAAGTCAAATACATCTTTACTGTTATTGTAACCAGATAATGTCAACATTGCCCCGGCATTGTTCTAAAAAATTACAACCACTTGATGTGTCCGTGTTTGCGCCGTATAACAATGCCACAGATTCTTTAATGACGAGACACCCTGGGCTCCAAATTACAATTTTTCAGACAAAGCTGACACCTAGTAAGATTAATGCCCTTTAGTCGACATATCCCCAACGAGAGTGAATTTTTAATGAGCTGTGACCGATAGGGAAGATCCAACAGAAATAGTCAACAAAATTGTTGAACCATGAAAAAGAAAATGAAAATATAAACCAGTTGAATGAGGACACACCCGTGACATTATTAGCTAACGACGTCAAAACAATACAGTTGACACCTCCTGAAAATACTGTTTTTAAAAGTCCCGAAGAAGTGTTTGGACATCCTAAAGCACAAGCTAGAAAGACTTTAATAATACCAAAACTTAAAGGCAATTCTGACCAACACCCCAGAAAAAAAACTGAAAAAATATTTAACGAAAGAAAAAACTCAAAGAATCAATTAGCTTGTCTAAAGGCACAAAGAGAAAAATAACAACTTCAAAGTGCAACAATCAATTATTGTCGTCATCTGATACTGATGACAACGAATCCTTTACTCAGATCCTTCAGATGTTGAATCTTTTAGTGACATAGGATTTGATTTTGATAGTTTCCAAGGTAACCCAGAAGTTGGTTCATCTGTACTGGTAGAGTTCAGTTAAAAAAAATTTTTTTATGTAGTAAAGGATATTTCCATGAATGCGTAAGAAATCAACAATAAGTTTTTTTAGGCACAGCCTAAAAAGGTTGAATTCTTTTGTAGTTCCCCAAATATATCATTTATTAGTATTGAAGATAGATTTGTGCTACTAACACCAGTACAATGCAGAGGTACAAAACGACATATATTGCTTTTGGCATAAAATTTGAAAATATTAACATACGTTAATAATTATTGTAAACCATTTGCTAATAAAACAGTGTCCTATCTTTGACTATGTTTTTTTTAATTTCGTTTTTTTTTTGTTGTTTTTAAAGTGTCTCAAGGTACCCCATCTCATGGGCCACCATAAGACAATGTACCTTCTTTTTTTAAATTGTAATGATAACCGATTTATCGACCTTTAAATTTTATAACTTGCATTAACTTTCAAAGACCTCAATGCACCTTTTGTAAATTAGAAGCTAATGAAAACTTACATAAAGTTAGTACCTGGCAAAATGTAAAAACGTGGTCCACCCTATTCTATATGAGACGCTTCGTCCGAAGAGATCACTCCCAGCCAATAAACCCAACCCTAGACTTAAAATTTTGGGCATACTTTAACAAATAAGATTCGAGGGCGCTGATGGTCACACGGATGACAGATAAATTTCCGCTTTAAACAGTGTTTCCACCTAGTATTATATAAAATTACAGATAAAATAAACATTCCGATTGCATCTAAGGTTTATAATTACAAGTGCAAGTTATGTCAAAAACAGTTTTCCGATTTGAAGAATTTTAAATGCCTAAAAATAAGCATTTAACACCAACTACTGTTGAATCAGAATCTTGTTTAAAATGTTCTCTGTGTGATTATAAGGGCTCCTTAAAGTCTCAGTTACATGCACATTTTCAATGTGCTCATGACATAACCTGCAATTTTCAATCCAAAGAATTCAACAACTTGGACGTGGTCAATAAATGGAAAAGTTCATTAGAAAGTGGGAGCAAGTCATTTTTGTGAACGAGCATGGTCTTCGGCAATAAAAAACTATACAAAAACAGTTTATGTATGTCATAGAACAGGGCATTATAGATTAAAAGGTAAAAATATCCGTCATTTGAAAATGCAAGGCAGTAATAAAATTGATGGCTATTGCCCAGCCGAAATAGTAGTAACGGTGTTGAAAAACTAAAAAAATGTGAAGTTAAGTATTTGGCAACACATATTGGACATGACACACATGATTTGGGACATTTAAATTTAACAAAGCTAGAAAGACAACAATTGGCTGAAAAAATTGCAGCACATCTATCTTTTCCTCATATTCTAAATGACATAAGAGAGTCTATAAGCAACGATTTGGAAAGTATTCATTTGCTCACAAAAAAGACCTTTTTAATATTGAACAGATTTATAATTTAAGCAAAGATGCTGTTAGGAATAAAGACAATGCTCTTAGCATTGATTCTTGGGTCAGGGAGTTGCGTAATTCTGTTATTTTTTTATAAACCTCAAAACTGTTTATCGGAAAGCTATCCAAATCTAAAGCAAGAGGACTTTATGAATGAAGGGCAAACTGACATGTTACAAAAATATGGCAATGATTGTATTTGTGTTGACTTAACACATGGGTTGAATCCATACGACTTCAAACTTACAACAATTCTGGTTTTGGATGACTTACGGGAAGGTTTTCCATGTTCCTTTATGTTTTCAAACAGAACAGATGTCTGGTAGGTAAGTGTTTTCCTCTGTTGTTGTACAGCAAACAGTGTCGCATTGTGTTTTGGAGTAAATTCTTCGCTTTTTCTAATTGTCAGAAGAAAGCTTTAAGCCAACAAAACCAACAACTTTTGCTATTTATTAATTGCAACAATACATTCGTTCGGCCTCTACACTATTTCTGTGACGCAAGATATAACATGCTGACATGTTAAATTTGTCGCCATTTGAAAAAGCATCCTCCATTTCTAATGATACAAAATGATACAGTGGGAGTTATGACGAATGACAAGGGGTTGGTTTCGTTGTTTCAAAACCTTCTAGGTGGGGGTTTTTATTTATTTTTTAATATCGTATGTGACTGTTATTAGTCTTTGCCGTCCTTTTTTAGTTCTCCAATAATTGAAAGATAAGTTGTATGTTAAATTGTTGACTGATTAATATTTAGACTTCTTATTATTAAATACAGGGCCGCATTAGAAAAAAATGAATGGAAAAAAGGGAATTTTCAGAATAATTGTCTCAAAACATTTTAAAAATATTTCGTGTCATACATCATGGTATTTGCAATGAAAAGTGCTTTCAAAATCTGCAAAAAAAATCCAGGTCCGTATTTAAAAAAATAAAGTTGAAGATGGTTTCTCAAAAACGAAAAGTTGTAGAACAAATCTAAAAACGCCATCTTAAAGCCCGTTAAAAAGTGCCATAAGAAGGTTTTTCTTTTTTTCTATCTGTGATAACAACTTCAGAAAAAAATAAAATCGAAAACGCAAAATTTTACTTTTTTCAAAATAACTCAAAAACGAAAAAGATATTAGAAATCTGTTTGTGCCCTTTTATTGACCTTGAAATTGCGCAACTTTTTCCCCATTTAACCGTTGCTCTATCTCTCACCGTTTGCAATATCCCCATGCTGTTCATTCTTATCCGGGACACAGTGTATATATTTTTACGTTTTTGCATCGTTAAAAAATATAGGGTTATTATAAGCTATTATTGTTCGTTATAAATACTGTCACGTTCTAAAATTCAAAAGTATCCAATTTCTTTCCTTTAGTGTTGTTATCTTGTAATTAATATAATAAACATATCCACCTTACGTATTATTGTCCACTATAGCAATATATGAATGGGAATATATCTGTATGTATGCATATAAATAATATAATGGGTACATACATTTATTTATATCTCTCTGATTATTTTAAATAGGTATATTTTTTTTCCTCTCATACAAATTAAATTAAAATAGTTCTTAGTAATTAAAAGTGGAATATTGATTTATTACCAAATTGGTATGCTCTTAATTTAATATTCGCATAGTTGCTTTAATGTATTATCTCCCTCCTAATTAGTTTAATATTCTTCTATCAGTTATCAAGGTATATTGCTGGTTGCCTTCGTTAAGTAGAATTTCATATATTTTACCCACGGTTATGTCACCTTAGGTAGCGTGGTTTATGAATTTATTTTACAAGGTACTTGTCCTGTAGAACTTATTTTTCCCGTTGCATTTTCTATTACAGAAGATTCCTTGATCTATATCTTCTACTTATTTGCCTGGCTATTTGTTGAGTCTAAGACTCTGGTGCGGTGCATTTGTGTGCAATTTATTTCTGGTCATTCGAAGTCAAACCGCTCCGCCCGCCAGTCTACCTGCACGTTATTCGCCGTGGTTTTTTTATCAACTAGAATCGGCAGTTAATTCGGTTCTTTTCGTCGTATATTTTTAAATATTATACTTTCCCCCAATTTAGCAATTTTCTGTTTTGTTCATGAATACCTTATTCTTCAGATCGTCACTAGATATTTCTACTAGCTAACTTGTGTTGTTAACGTTATTTCGATTGGAGTTGCATTGAGAAAAATTATTTAAATAATATTTATTTGGTCTCAGTATTTTCGCGCTAATTTCTGTCGTATCTTCGGCACCCACTCGAACCTGGCCATTTTTGTAAAGTCAGGTTCCGAACGGTAGTGGTCGTATATGTGCTCTCCACGTATTTTTCCTTTTCATGGAAATCCGTTATGGGATATAGTGGAAACATATAACTAAAGTTGCTGCTTGCTGTTACTTGTACGTTGGTTGCGTTTTTGGTTGATTTTGGAAGCAACTTACGGCTTATGCCGGATTTTTGACCACCACCTTCGCAGAAGAACTTCGAGAAGTTTCGAGAACGACATTAAGCAGTCGATTGATTGGGTATTCCGAAAGGGAGCCTCAATTACATTAAGGCCGCTCTAGATCTACAGTAGGTGAGACCTATATTTGTTAACTCCAACTAATTTCCCTATTTTAGGGCCTTCTCTTCCGCCCCCCCCCCTCTGACTAAGATTATCTGCCGAAGCAACCGTAGTGGACTACCTGGCTTTGCTCTGCATATTTTCCCGTCCATAGAGTCAGTTATCCTGCTACTGATCTGTTATTTATGATCTGTTGTTGGTCGCTGGTGTGAACCTTGCCAACACGCCATCCGTCGGCTAGAGGAGAGGCACCGTCTGTCATTGGTTGGGAGGATCCAGCGCGGAAGAAATTCGAGATAAGTTTGTTCCGTGTTTGTGCCGTCTATTTGTGTAAACTAACCTTTTAATTTGTGTGTTCGCGAACCATTTATTTTATGTTGTTCTTCCTATGAGGGACAGCTCTATCCCCTGTCATTTTATACACGTTTGTGGTTGGTAGTTTTTTTAAATTGTATATTGGGCCCGTAAGGCTACACCTGTATGCGCATTATGTTTAACTAAATCGCAATTATTATACTATTATACTATACAAAATATATTACATCTCGTGTAAACCGATTTGTGATCACAAGGGGGTATAATATCGCTCACATAGTGTATATTCTAGTGAAGCTTTCTTTAATTAATAATAATTATAATCAGTATAATAATAGTTTTGGGCCTACGACTGACCCGTTTCCATTGTTTACTTGATGTGTACATCACACCCTAATTTATAATCTGCTAAATACAGAGTGTTATGGATTGAACAGTCCTTTTTTTTGCGTTACATAATATATATGGTTTATGTTTCTTTTGTTCCTTCGGCGAGTGGTTGTAGTTGATTGCCGGTAGTGGTTTACTTAACAGCGGTAGATCTTCTGACTTAGATCGCTTGAGTCAGTGGCGCTAATATTTAAAGAGTCTGTAACTTTCATCGACTCCACGACCCGAGTCTAGCTAGGGCACCTTTGCAACGCTCCCGCAACCACTATGGGCAGTTTTCTCAAATCTACCATCATTCTAAACCACAGGGAACGGAGTAAGTAACAATAATTATTATCAATTATATTATCTTCTTTTTTTTTAAGGAAAAAAATCTACCCAAAAAATTTAGCGTGGCAAAATTGGCGCCCAACGTGGGGCCTCCCTCCTTTTTTTTGATAGTTTTTATACTAACTTGTGTTTTGTTTTTTTTTGTTTGTGTGTTGTGCTCTATAACTTATGATTTGTTGAATTTTTCCTGCATTTTCATAAAATTATTTGCTGGTTTTTTATTTTTTTTACATTCGATTTGAGGTGTTTGTGAATTTAATAGGTATTTATCTCTCTCTCTTTCTTGGCGGTGAAATATTTAGTATTTGTATTTTCCATAACTATTATTTGGTATATTTATATAATATCGTTCTTTTGCGGTTTTTAAGTTTAATATCTAATTAATTATGGATTATAATATGGTTGTCAATCATCTTATTAAGGATGAATTGCTATACGAGCTTAAGGTTCGTGGAGTAGAGGTTTCCTCCGAGAGTACCGTGGATGCGTTGCGATCATGCCTGCGTCCCTTGCTAAAGATGGAAAAAAGCGGTAATATTTCTGTTCAGATGCCTGAATATCCTTTTGAATTTGATGGGGAATATAAAATAGTTTGTGAAAAACTTGATGAGTTGAAGGGACTTATTTTTCATTTGGCAACTGTTGGAGCTAAACGTAAATTAAAATCTGCGCGTATTCAATCAAGATTAGTTCATTTGCTTAGAAGAATTGACAGAATTCCTTCGAGCAAAATTTTACCTGATAATGTAAAAAATCGCTCTGATCTTATTTCTAGAATTTTGTGTTCGATGGATGAATTGGAGAAGATTGATAGGACCGATCCGGCTGTAAGTATTCTTCTTTGCGATAAGAAGGATGCCGACGTAAATTCTTCTTCTTCCGATAGTGAAGTTGAAAACCCGGGACCAAATCTTGAAAATAATGTTCATAATTCAACAGTCGCGCCTATCGCTCGTGCTGACTTTCACTCTGGATTTTCCTCGACACGTTCGGAACCAGTATATAAATGGAACTTGAAATTTTCGGGTAGCGTGAAGGATATGTCGGTACACAACTTTTTGGAACGGGTTTCTGAGCTGTGCATTTCGAGACGGGTTTCTGAAGTTGAACTATTCGACTCCGCGATAGATTTGTTTACTGGAAAGGCTTTAAACTGGTTTCGCGCAAATAGGTCTAGATTTACGGATTGGAAAACGCTCTCTGAACTTTTGATATGTCATTTTGAGCCACCCGATTATAAGTCTCGGCTTTTGCGTGAAATAATGGATCGCTCGCAAGATTCATCAGAAAATATTGTCGACTATATTGCTTGTATGCAGGCAATGTTTCGTAGGTATGGTAGTATCCCTGAGGATGTCCAGGTGGACATTATATCGAAAAATTTGGCTCCATTTTATTCCATGCAATTACCCGCTGTGCGCACTCTTCGACAACTAGAAGGCGAATGTTTGAGACTGGAAACTCGAAAATATCGAGCGGATCATTATGTGGCTCCATCGAGGAGACGTCCGAGTAACTTTGTCGAACCTGATTTTGCTTTTGCTGCTGTGTCTACTTCAGATCTTGCTTCAGTGTCCGAGGTTAATCCGACCGGTCGCTCTGATACTCACTCGAGTGGACGGGTGACTTGTTGGAACTGCAACAGGGTTGGTCATACCAATCGGCAATGTCCTAGTCCGAGGAATTTTCATTGCTTCCGTTGTGGTGCACCTGGTGTTACCGTTCGAACTTGTCAATCTTGTAGTCGTGCGGGAAACGGAGTTCGGAGGGACTCGTAGGTCGACGGGGTACCTCCTTTATCTCTTCAAACTCGGCCAAGTGTCACTATGATAAAACTAAGATTTTACTAGATTATATAATAGCACATGCTCCTGATGACAAAAGACCATATTTGGAGGTGAGTGTGATGGGAGTCAATATTTTGGGACTGCTCGATTCTGGAGCTACTCATACGCTTGTTGGTTCTCCTGGATACAAGATTTTGCAGAGTTTGGGCTTTTCATTGCAAAGTCGCGTTGTTGAGTGTAAGGTTGCTAATGGTCAGACTTGTTCTTCGGTCGGTTATGTGATTGCTCCCGTTACGTTGCAGGGGAGAACGCGTGTTTTGGATATTTTGGTTATACCTGAATTGTCTCATACACTTATTTTGGGAATTGATTTTTGGCTGACTATGGATATCGTACCCACGTTGAAGGATGACTTGTGGCATTTTCGTGTTTCTAATCTTGTACCAGAGGTGTGTTGCCTTCAAGGTGGTTCTGAGTTGATTCCTACTCAGAAAGCTGCATTGGATGATCTCATTGAGGGAAAATTTGCACAGATGAATTCTGCCTTGGGTTGTTGTCGAACGGCAGAGCATGTAATCGAGGTCTTGCCTGGCACTCGTCCTATAAAACAGAGGTATTACCCTGTATCCCCTTACAAGCAAAAAATAATTGATGATGAAATCGATAATATGCTTCGTCTGGGTGTGATTGAGCCGTCCAAAAGTTCCTGGTCGAGTCCGGTTTGCTTAGTTAAGAAAAAGGACGACTCTTACCGATTTTGTGTTGACTTTCGGCAGCTGAATTCTGTCACAAAGAAAGACGCATATCCCATACCTTATATATCGGCAATTTTGGATCAGTTGAGGGATGCGAAGTACCTCAGTTCGTTGGATATAAAGTCTGCTTTTTGGCAGGTTAAATTGAGCGAGGAATCAAAGGAGTTTACTGCATTTACAGTACCAGGTAGAGCCTTATATCAATTCACTCGTATGCCTTTTGGCTTAACTAATGCTCCGGCGACTTGGCAGAGGGTTATTGATAGCGTTTTGGGAGCTGATCTTCAGCCTTCGGTTCTGGTGTACTTGGATGACATAATTGTCGTTTCACGGGATTTTGAGTCGCATCTCAGAACACTTTCTCTTGTCTTTGATCGTCTTTTCAGTGCGGGCTTGGTGGTAAGTCGCGAAAAGTGTAATTTTTGCCGTCCTCAGCTTCGTTATCTTGGATATCTTGTGGATGAGCACGGTTTAAGACCAGATCCTCAAAAGATCGAGGCAATTCTTAGCATTCCTTCCCCTAGAAACGTTAATGAAATTCGCAGATTTCTTGGGACTTTGAGCTACTACAGAAGATTTGTCCAACATTTTTCTACTGTAGCTGCTCCTCTGACCAATCTTACTAAAAAGAATGTTAAGTGGTGCTGGAGTGAGGAATGCGAGAAATCTTTTAAGAATTTAAAAGAACAGCTTATATCGTCCCCTATTGTATCTTCTCCGGATTATGGTCGTACATTTATTTTACAAACGGATGCATCCGCCTATGGAATTGGCGCCGTTTTGAGTCAGAATTTTGAGGACGGGGAAAGGGTAATTTGTTTTCTTTCGAGGTCGCTTACTCGTCAGGAACGTAACTACAGTACCACTGAACGTGAGTGTCTTGCCGTCATCTGGGCTGTCGAGAAGCTTCGCCATTACTTAGAATGTACTCATTTTAAGGTTATCACAGATCACCACTCTTTATTGTGGTTGCAACGATTGAGGGACCCACAAGGGCGTCTAGCTCGTTGGGCTCTGCGTTTGCAACCATATGATTTCGAGTTGATACATAGGAAGGGCAAGTTTTTGGTTGTGCCAGATTGTCTTTCACGTAGCGTTCCTGTGGCTGCTGATGTAGTTGCAGCGGGTGTCGTTTCTGAGTTGGATCATACGTTATTTTCTTCTACTCGAGATAGATGGTATATCGACTTGAGGGGTAAGATTGAGGGTGATCCCGAGAGGTTTCCTGGTTGGCGTGTCGAGAGCAATGTTATTTATAAATATGTTAAGTGTAAGGTTCCCGAATTGGCACATCCTAGTGATTACTGGAAGGTTGTGGTTCCGAAGGATATGCGATCCAGTGTTCTACGTCGATGCCATGACGATGTGACATCTGGTCACGTAGGGGTGTTCAAGACCTTTTGGAGAATAAAATCTCTATATTACTGGCCTCAATTACAGGCTGACGTAAAAAGGTACGTGCGATCCTGTAGGGTATGCGCTCAGTACAAACCTGAACAGAAAGCTCCAGCTGGACATATGGGAGAGCGGCCGGAGGTGCATCAGCCTTGGCAGGTGATTTCTTTAGACTTTGTCGGACCCCTACCTCGTTCTTCTCGCGGTAACTCTTATATATTAGTCGTAACTGACTTTTTCAGCAAGTATGTTGTCACTTTTCCATTGCGTGCGGCGAATGCCAGATCTCTAGTTAAATGTGTCGAAGAAGGCATTTTCTTAGTTTATGGGGCGCCACAATATCTTATGTGCGATAATGGCGTACAAATGAAATCTAAAGAGTTTAGCGCATTGTGTATTAAGTATAAGGTAAAAATTTTCTTCACTGCCAATTACTATCCTCGCGCCGATCCAACCGAACGAACAAACCGAATAATTAAAACTATGCTCAGTTCATACTTGAGAGATGGAAACCACCGGAAATGGGATGAACATCTGTCAGCTATATCTTGCGCCATTCGAACTTCCAAACATGAAACTACGGGTTATTCTCCTTATTTTATTAATCACGGTCGTGATTTTAAGTTATATGGACAAGATTTTCTTCTTTCTCCCGAATGCGAGCGGTCAGATCTGGATTCGGATAATGCTATTCAAAAACGCGTAATTGGTTTCCAAAAATTGTATGCAAATATTAAACATCGTATAAAAAAGGGGCAAGATCAAAACCGAAAAGTATACAATTTGCGTAGACGCCCTGTACAATACACAGTTGGTCAAAAAGTATGGCGCAAAAATAAAGTGTTATCGGATGGCGCTAACTATTTTACCACTAAATTTGCTCCAAAATACATAGGCCCTTTTATTATCAAGAAGAAAGTCGGTTCTTGTACTTACGAACTCCAGGACGAATTGGGTAGCGCCAAGGGACTCTGGCATGTTCAGGACTTGAAGGAGGATAATACCAACACTGATGGCCCGCTCGGACCTGATATTGAGTGAGCAACTTTGAATTCCTAGGCTGCTTCGTGATTGCCTTGATAACATGTGTTTTTTTATATACCGTATTTTAGTTATTTCTTATTTCGTCGCAAAATTTTTCTAGAAAATTTTCCTCCTCCCCGAGCAGAGGGAGAGTTGTCACGTTCTAAAATTCAAAAGTATCCAATTTCTTTCCTTTAGTGTTGTTATCTTGTAATTAATATAATAAACATATCCACCTTACGTATTATTGTCCACTATAGCAATATATGAATGGGAATATATCTGTATGTATGCATATAAATAATATAATGGGTACATACATTTATTTATATCTCTCTGATTATTTTAAATAGGTATATTTTTTTTCCTCTCATACAAATTAAATTAAAATAGTTCTTAGTAATTAAAAGTGGAATATTGATTTATTACCAAATTGGTATGCTCTTAATTTAATATTCGCATAGTTGCTTTAATGTATTATCTCCCTCCTAATTAGTTTAATATTCTTCTATCAGTTATCAAGGTATATTGCTGGTTGCCTTCGTTAAGTAGAATTTCATATATTTTACCCACGGTTATGTCACCTTAGGTAGCGTGGTTTATGAATTTATTTTACAAGGTACTTGTCCTGTAGAACTTATTTTTCCCGTTGCATTTTCTATTACAGAAGATTCCTTGATCTATATCTTCTACTTATTTGCCTGGCTATTTGTTGAGTCTAAGACTCTGGTGCGGTGCATTTGTGTGCAATTTATTTCTGGTCATTCGAAGTCAAACCGCTCCGCCCGCCAGTCTACCTGCACGTTATTCGCCGTGGTTTTTTTATCAACTAGAATCGGCAGTTAATTCGGTTCTTTTCGTCGTATATTTTTAAATATTATACTTTCCCCCAATTTAGCAATTTTCTGTTTTGTTCATGAATACCTTATTCTTCAGATCGTCACTAGATATTTCTACTAGCTAACTTGTGTTGTTAACGTTATTTCGATTGGAGTTGCATTGAGAAAAATTATTTAAATAATATTTATTTGGTCTCAGTATTTTCGCGCTAATTTCTGTCGTATCTTCGGCACCCACTCGAACCTGGCCATTTTTGTAAAGTCAGGTTCCGAACGGTAGTGGTCGTATATGTGCTCTCCACGTATTTTTCCTTTTCATGGAAATCCGTTATGGGATATAGTGGAAACATATAACTAAAGTTGCTGCTTGCTGTTACTTGTACGTTGGTTGCGTTTTTGGTTGATTTTGGAAGCAACTTACGGCTTATGCCGGATTTTTGACCACCACCTTCGCAGAAGAACTTCGAGAAGTTTCGAGAACGACATTAAGCAGTCGATTGATTGGGTATTCCGAAAGGGAGCCTCAATTACATTAAGGCCGCTCTAGATCTACAGTAGGTGAGACCTATATTTGTTAACTCCAACTAATTTCCCTATTTTAGGGCCTTCTCTTCCGCCCCCCCCCTCTGACTAAGATTATCTGCCGAAGCAACCGTAGTGGACTACCTGGCTTTGCTCTGCATATTTTCCCGTCCATAGAGTCAGTTATCCTGCTACTGATCTGTTATTTATGATCTGTTGTTGGTCGCTGGTGTGAACCTTGCCAACACGCCATCCGTCGGCTAGAGGAGAGGCACCGTCTGTCATTGGTTGGGAGGATCCAGCGCGGAAGAAATTCGAGATAAGTTTGTTCCGTGTTTGTGCCGTCTATTTGTGTAAACTAACCTTTTAATTTGTGTGTTCGCGAACCATTTATTTTATGTTGTTCTTCCTATGAGGGACAGCTCTATCCCCTGTCATTTTATACACGTTTGTGGTTGGTAGTTTTTTTAAATTGTATATTGGGCCCGTAAGGCTACACCTGTATGCGCATTATGTTTAACTAAATCGCAATTATTATACTATTATACTATACAAAATATATTACATCTCGTGTAAACCGATTTGTGATCACAAGGGGGTATAATATCGCTCACATAGTGTATATTCTAGTGAAGCTTTCTTTAATTAATAATAATTATAATCAGTATAATAATAGTTTTGGGCCTACGACTGACCCGTTTCCATTGTTTACTTGATGTGTACATCACACCCTAATTTATAATCTGCTAAATACAGAGTGTTATGGATTGAACAGTCCTTTTTTTTGCGTTACATAATATATATGGTTTATGTTTCTTTTGTTCCTTCGGCGAGTGGTTGTAGTTGATTGCCGGTAGTGGTTTACTTAACAGCGGTAGATCTTCTGACTTAGATCGCTTGAGTCAGTGGCGCTAATATTTAAAGAGTCTGTAACTTTCATCGACTCCACGACCCGAGTCTAGCTAGGGCACCTTTGCAACGCTCCCGCAACCACTACGGGCAGTTTTCTCAAATCTACCATCATTCTAAACCACAGGGAACGGAGTAAGTAACAATAATTATTATCAATTATATTATCTTCTTTTTTTTTAAGGAAAAAAATCTACCCAAAAAATTTAGCGTGGCAATACCTAATTTAAAAAATGAAAAATCTTTTAACTTTTATAATAACCCTGTATCCTTGTCTAGACGAGGCCTGTATACATACATGTGTACCCGCACTTATCATTACGTCATATTTTTATCTTTATTCCAATTTTAAAACGCAGCCAATATATTATTCCTGATTCAGTAAGGTAACTATGTACCTACCTAATTACTGTAGGTCTTTGTGGTTCTATCATAGTGCTTTTGACATTGTTTATCCCGTTAGTTCCAATATTTAGAAGTATTTTGGAAGGAGATTTAACAGAATATTTGATGAAACTTTAAATCTGCTTTTTTAAAATTAATTGTGCAGGTACAAATACATGGTTTTGTTATAGGTTGTGGCTATTGGTATACATAGATATCTAGTTATATCTATGTACCCAATCAGTTTTGTTTCTTCTTAATTTAACGGTGTTACCTAACACCATAATTTATTATAGTACTTAATTATTATAACATGCAGGGGACTAGTACCTACCTATCTAAAATTCATTATGATGTTGTTGGAGTGGATTCTAATGATTTGATCATAAATGAAGAAGAAGAAATTAAAAGAAACGAGGAGTCAAAAATTGTTGAAATTCTCAGTCAAAAAACCCACCAAAAACACAGTGAATGTGTTCGACAAGCATATGACAAAGCTATGACACCTAGTAAGATTAATGCCCTTTAGTCGACATATTCCCAACGAGAGTGAATTTTTAATGAGCTGTGTTGAAATTTTCAGTAAAAAAAAACACCAAAAAACACAGTGAATGCTGCAGAGCATTTTAAGAAAAAGAAACACTTATTAACCAATTTATGGAAATAATGAACAATGATGTTGCTTCTCTTGAACATCTACAGATAGTAAAGAAAGCAATTGCTCCCATACCAGCAAAGTTAGCAGCAGTGTTACAGTTTGGTTGCTAAAGAAAATAAAACTCCAAGTAACAAGAACCTTTATCAACAAAGGCGTATGTTTTCAACTAAGAAAAACCCAAACTTTCTAATCCCAATGCCGAAGAGGCCAATAACATTGCAGTTTGTCTTTTAGACAAATATTAATTGTTTAAGAATACAAAAACGTAAAAGATAGCACAATTATTTTGTTACCGTTTTATTTACGATTCTCTTTATAATAAAATATTTTATTTAATTTTCAGTTCGTTTTATTTTACACAAATTTGTAAATTTTTAATATTGGCCATCAATAACTTTTATCCTATCCTATTGTCTCCGAGAACCGTTTTTTCAAAACTCGCTTTGTCCAATTTATGCGAAATTGAGCTTTATATCATTTCTGCATAATTTCGACCATCCGCAACGGTTGTCGTAGTCGGTTTTTACAAAACTGGCTTTGTTACACGTAGAACAACGTTCGATACTAAGCAAGTTTTGCAAAACTTGCTTAATCCCAATCGTTAGATAAATCAAAACTCGTTTAATCCACTACATATTGGTAGGTATATAAATAGAACACGCATTATATTTCTACGTTTCGTGGTTACTTTATTTTAGTTTCGAATAAGTAACAAGACGATGCACATGTGTTTCGCGCGTTAAAAATGTCGGAATATTCTGCGAATGTCGCTGAGGTGCTTGGAGGACGCAAACGAAATACGCCGCGGAAAAAATCAACTCGTTACACGGAAACTAACGCGGGAGTGTTGGATATTGTGTGCTCACATGCTGACGACCAGTCTTCCTATTGTTCGGTAGTAATGCTGACACTCGTAAATATAGAAGGTAGTTTGTTTTTATGCCTTATGTAAAGTAGTACCTTACTTTATATTTTTTCAGAATTTCGGAAGCTATTGTATTTAAATAATACAAAAGTATCGCAGGATGCATTTTTGTTAAAGTATATGAAGATTAGTACACCAAAGCGGCACCGCGTTGATCCAGATACTGTACGATGTCCCAACAACGTATCCGTTACGTACCAAATTAGAAAAATGGATTCTAATGAAATGATACAAATTTGTGCAAAATCATTTCAGGCGATTACAGGTAGCTACCATCCTTTCTATCTACTCATTTATAAATTTATGTAATATTGTTTTGTTTTATTTAGGTATATCAAGAGATCGGCTTGCACGAATAGCTCGCTTGTTTTTGAAATCCGGGCAAACGCCCAAAGAACGAAGAGGAGGTGACAGAACCAAAGAAGATGATAGAAAGCTAACTACAGATGAAATAAATCACATAAAAAAATATAAGTGCAGGGATAGTCATCATAGTCGTAATAAATGCACGCGAGCTCACCTGCCACCGGAATTAAGTTTGTCTAAAACATACGAACGTTTCTGTAAGGAGCAAAATACAAAAAAAAATTAGTATGTTCCAAGAGTAAATTTAAAACTATACGCATTTCAATCTCGGATTTGGCTCTCCTCGCAGTGACACTTGTTCAACTTGCAAGAAACTATTAATTAAAATGAAAGTGGAAAAAGATTTGGAAAAAAGAAATGATATTAGAACCAAGTTACGAATTCACAAACTAAGTGCAAAAAGATTCTTTGAGTTAATGAAACAAAGGAATGAAAATGAAATTGACATAACTTTTGATATGCAACAAAACCAACCTATTCCAAAACTATCTATAGGAGAGGTTTTCTATTTAAGGCAAGTATGGCTTTACGATCTTTGCATTATGATTAATGACACTCCAGTAGATAGAAGTAAAATATGGCTGTACACGTGGCTAGAAACACAAGCTGGAAAAGGAGCTAACAAAGTAGCTTCTACATTAATAAACTATCTGGAAAATTTAGAACGAAAAGTTATAGAGGAAACAGAAAGGAAACCAAAATCACTTCGTTTTTTTCTGATTCGTGTTCGGCGCAGAATAAAAATTCTATACTGATACCACCTTTATATATATTTCTGGAAAAATCGAAAGTCTTTTCCAAAATACAGCACATTTATCCCATTCGCGGTCATAGCTACATGCCCCCAGACAGAGTCTTTGGTAGAATAGAAAAAGATTTCCGCAAACTCGAAAGCATAGAAACTCCTGCGCAATATTATGACATACTTGGTAAACATGGACAAGTAAAGAAGTGGGGGAGCACTGGAAAACATACGACTATAAAAACGAATCTAAAAAGCTAATAAAACCCAAACTTCCATTTAGTATGACACAATGCAGAGTAATAGAATACCTCAAAGAACGTTAAGTCCACGTATACTGGATATACAACAGAAGTAGAAATATTGAAAAAAGGGGTGAAGTCGTTAAAGATATTAGACAAAGCATTGTAGATTCCAAAGACAAGCCACGTTAAAGAAATAAAGATAGCTGATATACGTAAAATAATAAAGTATGTTGAAAGTGCAGAATACGATTTCTACAAGGAACTTTTCGGGACTACTCATGAAACCCTCACCGAGGATGATCATATGCTGGAAAGTGAGAATATAGACGAGAGCCACGAGGGACAATAAAATTTTACATTAAATCAATATTTTTAGTAGTGATTAAGGAATAAATGTTAATTTTGTAGTTCGAATAAAACTGGATAAAGCAAGTTTTGGAATGTTTAATGGTTTAACTTTTTTTTCTAAGCCTGTTTTAGACAGTACCACAATGATGACAATGTGGAATTATTCAACCGTATATACTCTTACGAATTTCGAATAAAACTTTTTATAATATCTTTTATGGGTTAAACAATTAAAAAATAACGTTTCCTGTAAAATTTGAAATTTGGACAAAGCGAGTTTTGAAAAAACGGTTTATTGTAAAGAATAAATAATATATAATTTTGGCTGAAATACCCGTTATTGTACTTCATTGATGTTCAGATTTCTTTTAAATATCAAGTCTCAAATTGTATATTACATTTTTACAAGTAAATGTTTTGCATTATTTTCGCTATATCTGTGCACAGTGTTTGTTTTAAATAATTATAAATATAGCATTATTAAATTAGTCACACTCATTGTTGTAATTTAGATAGTTTTACTAACTATACAAGTTTAAAATTCGCCTATTAGTTGTCTAAATTTTTTTTCTCGACTTACGAGATTGGGTACTGCTTGGTTTTCGACTTCACAGACACATCGAAGCTGTTACACCACACCTCCTCCTACAACATCACAAGTTCTGGTTTGGTCACGTGCAGTTAAGCGGCAGATCCACCAGCCACAACAAAAGACCCACGTCCCAGCTAGTCTGCACTGCAGCGTTGCAGCTATAAGTGGTCTGGTTTGGTTCTTGCTCATTGGGCACGGACTTACACGAGTGTGGAGTTGAGGTATTGAGTCGGACTGTATTACTTTTACCCAAGTCGAAAGGACAGAATCCAGTCGCAGTTAAAATCTCAGTCAGTGTGTAAACTAAGGCGATTGCTTAACCTAAAATTTTCTAGTTTTTTACTTCTGTTTAACTTACGTAAACGCAATTTAATGCAAATGACTCAAATTGTAAATATAACTCATTTTTAGAACATGGTGTTTTATTTGATCGCCTCGTGACTGGTTCCAAGAAAAAACTTGCTCTCCGCATTTCGCTCTCTCAATACATTTTGTAGTTGCATTTTTGAGTAACACCCTAATTGTTACAATGTGTTGTAGAAGAAAATTCTATAAGGTGTGACTCTTGTTTATTTTGGTTCCATGTGACTTGCACCAGTTTAAATAAAATGCCTAAATCTAATGAGAAAAAATGGTTCACGATAATACTAATCGCACAATGTAGGTGTATAAATTGTAAATTTTGACTTTGTCGTTTCCAACAATAAAAATTGTTGCATTACCTATAAGTGTTTTTTAACCACCTTTTAACCATTTATTTATCAGATGCTTAACTACTGGGCATTCTGTTAAACGATCGGTAGAATATCAAATTAGTTTAAAGATTCGACCGGCCGGCACTTTAATATACACTGCCATAATTTTTAGTTAACCACGCTTAGGTTTTTTTCCGTTTTCCGACTTATTACTGACCTTGCGGTAGTATTTTCGGTTTCCTGTCGTCCAGTTGGTGACAAAATGGGTAAAGACGAGGTAGAAACACTCGTGCTGTCATGGGAGATATGCGATGCCGATAGTATAATAAAAAGCTTAAAAGGTAAGTTGCATTCGATATTGGGGAAGCATAGAAATAATACTTTGTTTGGTTATAAAAGGTATAACCTCTTTTTTCACATAATATGGTATTTTTTGCATTATTGTAGTTTTTATTTGTATACGATTATAATTAGGTATACTCAGTGTTTCATTAAGGGTGAAGAGGTACCATATCTCAGGAATTAATAGTCCTGGAGCTTTGGGAAAAAATCTTCTTGAGTAATGTGGATTTTCTGCTCTAGGTCTTCAAATAAAGGTGAAACGGGCGGATAAACCTTGACTTGAAAAAATGGTGCTGAAAAATACTAAAAGAAATTGTTCAGAATCGATCTAGAATCGAAAATCAAAAATTTTGTCAAAATCAAAAAATTATAATAAAAAAATTAAAGTACAAAAATAGCAATTGAAGACCTCGGTGCAAAAACCGGACAAGTCCATAGTTTATAAGTTTTGGGAAAATGAAAAAAAAACTCCCGGACTTGTCTGGTTCTTGTACCCAAGAATGCGAGCGGCCAAGTCCTAAAGCTATATATCAACGTTATTCTGCTTTGTACTTGGCTGATTCTTACACCAATCGATCGGCGATATTTTAATACTTAAATGTAGTGGAAAAAGTCAATTTTACCCATATTTATAAGTTTTGGGAAAATGAAAAAAACTCCCGGATTTGTCTGGTTCTTGCACCCAAGAATGTGAGCGGCCAAGTCCTAAAGCTATATATCAACGTTATTCTGCTTTGGTCTTGGCTGATTCTTGCACCAATCGATCGGCGATATTTTAATACATAAATGTAGTGGAAAAAGTCAATTTTACCCAAAAGTGGACTTGTCCGGTTTTTGCACCGAGGTCTTCAATTTAAGAATTTCCTGCGATTATTATAAAAATTCGATAAATGAGGTTCCTGTAATACGTCAAGATTAACTTTGACGTCTTCTATATGAAGAGACCATGCATAACTTATTTCAGGTAATGAATTTTGTCGAATTTGCAAACATTTTACCTCAACAGCTCTAGCCAAAATTCTACCCTTATTCCAGAAAAGTTCATTCAAACTGGTATTGGTAATATTGAGGACATCTTTGGGTTTTGTCAATATAGAACTCGGAATAGAGTAATGTTCAGAAAAATCGTATGTTCTTGACGTAATCAATAAACGTTTTTCTGTATTCGTACTAACAGGTACAATGTACAATAGCGGTAGAACGAGGTTCTATAACAACATCTTTCTCCAACACTACAGGGTAAAATTGTTTATTTTCAATTTTATCTAATATAACACTGTCTCCCTGGACAGTCATTATATTATTTTTATGATTAATAATTGGTTGACCTTGGTAGAGTTCTGATGATAGTCTTGCCTTACCATTCATCATTCATATACTCTAATGTGCCTATAGGTATAACTTTTATTGTGGTACTTCCTTTTCCGAGCTTATTAGAAGTTCGACCCCATTCTCCGGTCCTATGCCCATAGTAAAGTACATATTTCTGAAAATACAACAAATTAAATTAAAAATAGCCTCAAAAATGCTGTTTATGTAACGAGTTAGGAAAAAGTCTCTTACTTTTCCTAATTATAGGACGATTTGACACCATTGAGTCTTCCAAATCTCCAACATTATGTAGGTATATATCAAAATTTGAAGTATAAACTTCCAGCCTAAATCTTGACGGTTGTTTGTAAAATGTTAATTTTAAAAGTGTGCAAACAATTTTTTTTTAATTTTACTTACCTAATTTTTTTTTATTTCATATTTTTTTATTTTGACAAAATTTTGGATTTAGGGTTCTGAATCGAGTCTGAACAATTATCTTTTTGGTTAATTTTTTTGAAAAAAAAAGCCTAATATGACTTTCGGATTTTTAGCTTCGATTGTGGCATCGCAGGTGGCTTTGACTTTGATGTAGACAACTAATTTTTTGGAAATAAGAATGCAGCAATGCCATCCCTTTGGTAAAAATTTCGTTCTGGTCGGTTAAAAATTAAAGAAGTTATAAGGTTGTCTCACTTTTAAGTGAGACACTCTGTAGGCAGTATAGGTATTACTGATATTGTTATTTTGTTTGCAATTTGGTTGTTGGTGGAGGGCACGTTGGGTTGCGGAGTTTGCATGTGTGCGAGTAGGTAGGATCTAAAAATATATTCAAATATTGGGGGAGTGTTATTTCGTTCAAAAAAATAACTTGACCACCCCGTGTGGTGATTGCTGGAAATCAAAACTATTTTTAAAAAGTGCGTCTTGTTATTCCCCACCAAGAATAAAGTCGTAAAAATCTACGAATGAAATAGGCTCCACCCTCGCAATAATGCTGGACATCCTGTACCTATACGTTTGTCTTTGTGCGGTTGTGGGTTTTGCAAGTTGGTGTAAATATTTACCGTGCAGAACTGTTTGTTTCTAGATCTGTTTCTTTCAGTCCTCTTGACGATACTCAATATACCCAACTGGCAGCTAAGATACTTACCCTATTTCCTACCGAAACAATGGGGATATTAGACAAACCATACGGACAGGAATTTTGGCACTATGATAGGTTATGACATCTTAACGACAGCTTAAACAAGATAGTAAACTGTAAAAACCTCTTGCTCTGAAATATAGTCAGTAAATTCTCCGGTAGATGGCGCCTCAAAACACATAATGCGGGTGCGCACGAAGTAAAAAATCTAAACTTATTTCTGGACAGTGACATACAGAAAATTAAGGATCTGGCGAAAATTCTTGTGAGAATTTTGTAGAGATTTCTCTTGAGAATTTTTGTGAGAATTCTCGATAGTGTCACACAGCCTTAATAGTTTGGCAGAATTGAGTTGACACCCCCGCCTGCTCTCTTTCATTTATATATAGTTTTCAAGTTTCTTACCTAATATAACATTCAGGACACGGATGTTGTCCATATTGCGAAAAAGGCTATATGTAGGCCCGGCGACAAAAATCGGTCACTCGTAAGGTTTGCATCACGTGAGGTTAAGTCCGAATTTTTCATTGGAATTTTCCGCCGGGAAACCTGTTTTCGGGACTTAATACACAGAGCAGCTTAAGTGGTTTGGTATACCGTTTGTTTTTGGTTTTACTGTGCTAATAAGTTTCTGATTTTTTCTTTTACATGTGATGAGCACGGGTTAGTGAACCTTGTGGACAAGTTGTGGATGTTTTTTCCCACATCTATCAGGTTGTAATAATAATAATAAAAGGTTTTGATTTTAATAATTTACTTTTTTAGAATCAGATGTTGTTGAGTGGCTTAAATGTTCCTTTTTCTATTAATTACCTAAGAGAATATATAACGTAGTTATTAATTAAAAATTTTGATGTACAAGCCTTGATTTGTGACGTTATATAGCCGGACTGCTCGGGGTTTGTTGGAGTAGCATAGAAGGGGTGGTTCAGGTAATCAAAGGGTATTTTTAACTCAAAAGGCTGTGGGCGCGATCTGCATAGAAAAAAGAAAGATAAATTTTTAAATTTGCATCACACTTGACTTCGCACTATTTTTATGTGCTAATTTTTAAAAATTTTTGACACCGGATTTTGCCTACGTCCATCCGATGATTCCCAAAGAGGATGAAACCGGTAATGGGCTGGCTGGAATCATTGTGGCTGCAGCATGTCAGGACATGTCCCAACAAAGATAGCAATATCTTTGACGTTACGTTGGTGAAGGAGAAAACTTTTATCTATGCAAATACTGAATTTGTTTCTAAAACTAATTATTTACAAAATAACCAAAATATGTACAAATATAGCAAAAATAGCAATAATAATGATGAGTTTAGGCGAAATTTATAAGTAGCGATAGACTTCAAAAGCAACAATATTAAATGCGGGCAAACCTTAGCCGACAAAATGTCACACTATCATCATTAAATAGCTTGAATGTACAATATTTAAACATATATTTTTAAATTAAACTGAGGCATTCGTTGTTCAATAAACCAAAATAGATAAGTTTTCCTATCTTGACGAACAAAAGTAGGTAATAGTTAAGCTTTCGTAGCTCGATAAAACAGATAAACACAAATATTTACATAATTGTCGTCAGTTTGAGGTTAAAACGGTGCAAATAGGCCCAACAATGAATTTTGGTAAACAAATAAGGTAAAAACCAATAAAAGCTACTTATTTTGGTGGGACAGCAGATCCGATTACTCGAAGGTAAAACCATACGTTTCCACACAACCAATCTTCGTCCTTCTCTAAACTAAACCAAAATTCTCCTAACTGCGTATCTGGCAACGGCAACAGTACTGGTAGATATCACTGGCAAAAGGCAAACAGTGGTCGGCACCATAAAAAAAACACCTTGCATAACCCATACATTTGACTAGCATAACCATAATCAAATTTGGGATCGTCCAAAATCACAGCAACAGTATTATAAATTTGAGTGTAAATTTGATTTAAGGGGTTCAATTTTGCATTTGAGTTTGAGTTTGAGGCCTACGACAATAGAAAAATTCGGCATAAATACCTTTCACAAAAGACAATAATTCAAACAAGAAAAATATGCAAAAATAATAACAAAAGTATATCACCTGTACTTGTTGTGCGGCCTCTCGGTTTGGCTGAATCTGAAGTTAACGAATATTTGTAAAATTTCGGAGTTAAATACTGTTTTTAAAAATCTCTTCGGACGTCAGACCAACAAAAAGGAAGGCGGACAAAAAATCGATATTTTTGGTTCTGCACTACAGTGTCGCATCAAGTGATATAAAATGCTAAATTACAGCATAAACTGAATAGAAAAGCGTTAAATGAGTTCTTGAGACAAAAGTGAAGCTTGATTAATAAATTTAATGGGAAATTTAGGACAATAATAGAAATAATACATTATACCGAACAAACTGGATCAATTCCGAACAATACTTAAACGCAGCTATCGACAATTGGTGAACAAGGATTATTTGAACATCAGAGCTATACCAACAATGAGAAATACAAATAAACGAGACCCTAGACACGTGCAAAAAATCGATATGTTTTGTATATCTGCTTAAAAAAAGAAACTTGTATAAAATGGCATAGACGTTGGGGCGGGGCATTTTGATTATTTAATAAATTAATTTATTAATAAATTGCATGTTTTCATTTTTTGTATTTACTTTTACCTAAAATGTGCTCAAAATTAAAAATTAATATAGTGTTGTAAAGATGATTAAATTACCTTTAATTTGAGGTGTCACTTGACCCCTATTCCCATTCAAGAAATTTGAGGTGGTAGCTACCCCAGCCAGAGGGTTGCAACTACAGCACCGCTTTTCTCAACAATGAATATCCCCCTTCCAAACAAAATCGACAGGTTTTTGCATTTTTTGGAAGAAACGGTATTTTTTTAAATACTCTGAGTGGAAACTTTTCCCTGGGCCAACATGTATGTATTTAAGAGAATCGATTTAAGCTTTTTTCTATGTTAATATCTTATATTTTATTTGATTTAATTTTGTTTAGAATTTCGTTTAGGTTTACAATAAATTATTTTTGATTTTCATGTTGCCCGAATAAATTATTTTCCTACACGACCCCGAAATCACATTTTCACCTATCGGCCCCGCTTTCCAAATGATGCCATACCTGTATATTAAGAATATTAAGAGTTAAATATTTAAAATCAACTTACAGGTTGTTGTTTTTTTTTAGAATATACCTGGTTCCTTATCTTTAACTTTGTTTTTAAGAAATTCCAAATGTCATTGGTCACTTCAAATCATTTTCATCAACCTATTAATACACATTTACATTTTACAGTTATTGTACTCAAATTTAAGTCGTATTTATTTATTTATTTATTTATTTATTTATTTATTTATTTACAATCCAATGTAATAAATATTCAGAAATATATGTACATAAAAAATGAACACAATAATTACTATTGCACCTAGGTTTACCTTTTCGGCCCTTCGGCCGACATGGAAGGGAATGCAACTTTGGCGCGTAAGAGATTTAATGAATGCTCTAAAGATGATCTAAAATGATCGAAACATATGTAAGCAACAAATAAATGAAGAAAAAATAAATCGTCATTTCATAGGAACAAAAACTTGTTTGTGGTCGATTCCCAGGATATTTAAAGAATATTTATTAAATCTACACGACCAGGAAAAGAAAAACACAAAATAAAACATAATAGATACCCGTAAGGTTAGCAATCTGACGAAGTTTCATTCTTCAACACTTTTTGTAACTTATTGAAAAAACAAATGGCTTTTTAAGGTGGTTTCAACTCGATCTATCTTTTCGGTCCTCCGGACGACATGGAAGGGAATGCCGCTTTGGCGCATAATAGATACCTACCTACATAAAAGAACAAATAATAGTAATTGCCGACAGAGACCAAGCTCTATATGTATCATATGTGGTTATACTTTGTGTGAATTAGTGTTTTATCTCTTAATAGGGCTATTTCCGCACAATTTACTAAATAATAATAACTCTTGTCCTCGCATAATCTGAGAGTACCTACCCCAGAAGACAATTAATTAGTTGCGTGAGCGGGTGACGATTACTATAATAATAGTTATAGGTAGTACTTACTTAATCTTTATTGCCACCTATGGTTGGGAACGACGTAAAGATAATACTAGAACAGCATTCATTGAAGTGTCTTGGAAATACCAGAAAACCGAGACTTTGAAAGTCGAAGTTCGACTTTAAAAGTCGAAGTTCGACTTTGAACTCGAAATTTCGACTTTAAAAGTCGAAATTTCTAGTTTTGTTTTCAGACATGCTCATTCTTTATGTGTAAGTTACGTGTATCGGTCGGCTGTCGATATTTCCGCGATTTATCCGTATTTATATTTCTACACTTTGTTCTTCTACAGTTTGTTGTGCGATGAATAATTAGGAAGAGGTAAGTGCTCGGGTAAGGGTACATACAGTGTGAGCCAAAGAGATGGGATAATTTTCTGTCGTTGAGATATTAAAAAAAGGATTCTGGGGAATATTTTCTGCATGTCCAAGAACCTATAAGAATCGATTTTGACATGACACACATGAAATCACCACCAATATGCAGACATGCAGAAAAGATTCATCAGAATACTTTTCTAATCTCAACAATAAAAAATTATCTCACCTGTTGCAAACTCTTTGGTCCACACTATATATAAGTAGTTACTAATGTTTAAAATCCTGCTTTATTATTTTTTTCTGTTATAAAATCTCCCACACTATTTTTATAAAATAAATGTAGAAGATAGAAAATTTTCAAGTTGGAAAATAAATTATATCCCTTTTTTAATTTATGAACACTAACATATAAAATTCTAAATGATATACAGTGTGACCCAATTTGATACTGGACACCTCAGAACTATATGAAGGACAAGGAAAACAAATGGTCTCTACTTTTTTATTGGTAGTCCCAAGGGAGAGTATCTCATAGTCGGTGGTATTTGGATGGGGTATTATTTCATGGCCTGCTATGATTTTTTAAAATAGCTAATTTTCAAGAAAAACACACTATTATGGATTTTTTACGACAAAATGTTATTAAGAAAACTTGTTCAGATGAGTACAATTGCAAAATTTCAAAAGTGTAGGCCTACTTTGATTTTTAGCTTTTTCGCCTTTTTCTCCTACTTTTTCTTAGAAATGTGTCCTTTCTGGAGCTTTCATGTCAAAATATTATTAAGGAAACTTGATCATAGTGAAAAAATAAAATTTTGACGTGAAAGCTCCAGAAAGGACACTTTCTAAGATAAAAGTGGGAGATAAATCTAATACAATACATAGTACCGATACAATTCTTCATCATCACCATCACACGCGGTATGAAGCCAATCAAAATACAATATTACCCAGAGTAGCCACTAATAGACGACAGCGTTCTTTTGCATATGTTGGAAAACGATTTTTTAACTCCTTACCCACTGAAATTAAAAGCAAATCAAAAAGCAAATGTTTCAAAAAAGTATTAAAAAAGTGGTTATTGGAAAATCCTTTCAAGGACGTTTGAACTCCTAAGGTTTTAAAGTTTATTTCTTTTTTAATTATCTTATTATTGATATTTGTCTCTGCGGCTCTACCTTTTGATCCTGTTATATATACATATTGGTTTTGCTGTTGCTTCTTAAAATTCCTCGAAATTGAGTTGGGTAATTAATAGAAGTATTATCGTATATAAGTATATACAGGCTGGGCATTTCATCTTTTCTTGATTTTTCTCTTGTTTTGTTTTTTCTTTTGTTGCAATAATCTAGCTATTGATTTTGTATCATTTTGTATGTGCTATGCAAGCAGACGAGCTTTAAGCTTAAGCGTTGCAGGGCATATAATGATATATGTATATATTATTTCCAGCCCGGGTAGACTCATTAAAGTAACAATTCAATATTTGTTCATTTGTTAATTTTGTTCATAAGTTATGTGATGGGGTAGCATAGAACATAGAATAAATATTATTATTATTATTATTATTAGATAATTACTTACTTATAATAATTGATTTCCTAATGTAGTTCATTGATCTTTTTAGTTGATTGTTATAATCGTAAGGGCTTTATCACAACATGTAAACTTAACTGGATAAAATGGATTTGGCAGTACAAAAATTTTATCAAGAGAAAACAATTATTTTAAACTTTCTAGAAATGTGCTATATAAACCAAGTAGAGAATACACTTAATAAAAAAAAAACAGATATTCAGGACCTTAATATTATTTTCTCAAAAAATTAACTTCATGTAGAAAATAAACCACTTACAAATTATAATAAAAATAACTAAAAATTTGCCCCATAAGTAATGCTCAAAATAAAAAAATGTGTTTTTTTACTTTAAATAAAGCAACTTTTCCAATAAACAGGAACCCTGTATAACCAATTGGTAGAAAATTTGTTTTATGAAAACATTTTCGTAGAACCTTGACACGATCAAGAAATATCTCCATTAAATATAGTGGTCCATAGAGGTCATGTTCTAAAAGATTTGTTACACACATTTCAAGATTTAGATCTGCCAGACGATGATGTCACCATTACCATTGAAATGTATATGGATAATGGGAAAAAAGAAGCGGCATTGGACATTGGGGATGTTTTCCGCGATGCCCCATCTGAGTTCTGGAGTTCATTCTACGACTCCTGTACCAATGGAACAACATTTAAAATACCAATTATTAGAGATGATTTTAATTGCAAAAAATGGCAAACTATTGCGAAAATATTTTATCTGGGGTGGAAGCGTGTACGATATTTTCCTAACAAATTAGCACCAACATTTCTTGAAACTTGTATATTTGGAAATACACGTTCAGATATAGTAACAAGTTTTCTTAACACATTGAGCGAACCAGATAGGGCAGTGATCCATTCAGCATTAGATGATTTTGAGAACACCAGCATAGATGAAATTCTTGATATATTTGGTAGTTTTGACTGTAAAAGATGTCCTAATAAAACCAATATAAATGAACTTTTACATGATATTGCACATAAGGAACTAATACAAAACCCAAATATATCATAAATTGTTGGGAAAAAATTCTCGATCATCTGTTAGACGAAAAGACATTTCAAAATATTTATAAAATAACTGAACCCACATCAAAAAATATTCTAAATATTCTTGTGACAGACGACGATCTAGACCCAAAAGATAACAATATATTTGGATATTTAAAAAAGTATATTAAAGTATCCGACAAATCTCACCTAGAAAAATTTCTCCGATTTTGCACGGGTGCGGACTTGGTTACCGGTGATTCAATCACGGTACAATATAAATCTTGTATGGGTTTAGCAAGAACTCCAGTGGCACACACATGTAGTTGTATACTAGAGTTGGATAACACGTACGAGAATTACGCAGATTTTCGTAGTGAATTTAATTCACTTCTAACTTCAAATATTTGGGTCATGGGCGTGGCTTAAATAATTACAGAAGGTATTTGCACATTTGCTTTTTAAATAAACTTGTATTTTGTGGCTTTAAAAAATAAGAGAGTTGATTTTCTGTTCTGATAAAGAATAATGACAGGTTGGAGTCTTTAAATCGGCTTAACATTAGGTTAGGTATAAACGGTCAAATTTTAACTTTTTTCCTTCACATTTTCGATAAGTCGATCAGAAGACACCATTCAGAAAATTATAAAACTTATAACTAAAAATTATTTCAATCTTTCACTCCAATCTAAAACGTTTAGTTAATTGATGGATGCAATATAGTACGGAATGAATGATCTCAAAGCAGTTTTCTAGCATAAGTATCTATATATTTTCTAAAATTTATTTGTGGCGCAAACAGATCCATTTAATTTTTAATTGGGTTTTTCGCCACCAAACTGATTAAAAGACAACTTTTTCAAGTTGCCTCGAAAATTCATAAATTATTAACACTGAACGAACGAAACTTTAAACGTGTAACTCAAAAAATAACTTCAACAAATTTGTTTTCTGAGCTTTCGGAGGATAAATCTTCCTCCTTTCTCAAAGATCATGTCGCGTCAAAGTGAAGTGACAGATTAATAAATTTCAGGTTAAAATGTCATGACAACAGAAACAATAGCCTAGCCACCTGCCTGATATTGTACCCTGTGTTTTATCTAATTATCTATACTAACTTCTCTTTGAATAAGTGGCAATAATATTTTACTGAATTCCACTGAACATTCAGCAACACAGTTGACCGTTTTTCCTAGAATAAATGCAGATTCTTTAATTTTTCGTCTATTTCCTACTTCTTCTTTTAGAATTGGTTTGGAACTATCCCACAATATCCTATGATTGTTATTAAAGGAATGTTCACATATTTTTGACTTTGAAATTTGATTTTGCCTGATATAATTTTTATGTTCTTGTAAACGAACGTTAAATGGCCTACAAGTCTCCCCAACATAGAACTTTCCACATTCACAAGGAATTTTATAAATGCAATTTTTTGAACTTTGTAACTCATTAAATGGTTTTGTTTTAACTAGCATCGATCTTAATGTATTTTTGGTTTTAAATACTGTTCTCACATTAAAACGATTGCCTATACGTTTTAGCTTATCTGACAGTCCAGGAATATAAGGAATTATTAAATTTACTGGTCGGTCCACCAGATTTATTTCTCTCATTCTATTAGCATTGTTATTTTGTTGGCAATCCTGAAAAACTTGCTCAACAAATTCAATAGGATAACTATTCTTCTCAAGAACATGTTTTATATGTTTAATTTCTTCCTCAAATTTTGTGTTATTAGAACAAATCGTTCTAGCCCTGTCATACAAACTTTTAATTACTCCTTTTTTAACACTAATATGATGATTGGAGTTGAAATGGAGATATCTATTAGTATGTGTTGGTTTTCTATAGACACTAGTTTCTATATTATCTGATTTCAGTATAGAAACATCTAAGAAAGGTAATTCATTATTATTTTCAATTTCTAAGGTAAACTTAATAGAAGGTTCTTGAGAATTTATAAATTTTTTTAACTCATCTACTCCATGTTCCCATATAACAAATATGTCATCTACATATCTCCACCAAACATTAGGTTGGTGAACATATCTAGTCAATTCATTTTGTTCAAAATCTTCCATGAATAAATTGCTTATGAATGGTGATAAAGGAGACCCCATAGCCATTCCAAATTCCTGCTGGTAAAATTCATTTCCTAGTTGAAAATAAGTGGTTTTAACACATAGTGTTGTTAGTTCTAATATTGCATCTATATTCAAATTTGTCCTTTCTACTAAAGTCTGATCACTTTCTAACTTTCTGCGTAAAATATTTAATGATTTGTCAACAGGGACATTTGTAAAAAGACTAACCACATCAAAACTAGCTAATATATAATTGTCCGGAAATTGATGTTCCCTAATTTTTTCTAGAAAATGATTACTGTTTCTGATAAATGAATTTGAGTTTCCTACTAACGGATTAACAATTTTAAGTAAATATTTTGCTAACGAATGACATGGCGAATTTATTGAACTTACAATGGGGCGAAGAGGAATGTTAGTTTTGTGTATTTTTGGTAATCCGTATAAGTGTGGAGGTTTTGAATGATGCGGAGTTAAGAGTGTCCTTTGTCTCTGTGTCATTTGTTCGCGGTATTTATACAGTGTTTTGTATATTTTAGTTTCTATTGAAGTTGTAGGGTCTTTGTTTATCTTCTTGTAAGTTCCTTCATTTAATAAATCATTTAATTTATTATCATACACAGTTTTTTCTAAAATAACAGTTGCATTTCCTTTATCTGCTGGTAATATTTTAATTATCCTATCTGATTTAAGTGATCTAATTGCTACTTTTTCTTCCTTTGAAATATTTGACTTTGGTTTAAAATCTTTTTCTAAGATTATTTTTGACCTGACTCTAAATTTTTGACCTAATTCCTCAGGTAATGCTTGAGCTGTTTCCTCTACCGATGCTACTATGTCAAGCTTAGAAATTTTGTTGTCAACAACAGAAAAATTTAACCCTTTTGCCACAACTAACTTTTCTGAAATGGTAAGTTCTCTGTTAGATAAATTAATTACTGTTCTGTTGACAAAATCATTGTCTATTTGATTGAATTCCTCACTATGCTTTTCCTCAACTAATCTTCGGAATTTGTTAATCTGTCTAAGTTTGACTCTATCAAAATGCCTATTATAGCTTATGCTGATACAATTTGATATATAATTAAAATCATAGAAAGATACACTTTCCCTAACATTTTCCTGTATTTCATTTATATCCCCCCATAATTTGTTTATGTTACTTCTTTGGTTCTGTATTCTTTCTCTTATCAGCATCATACTACATCTGAACAATATTTTGCTACATTTCCTACTAGTAAAAGGTTCTTTTATGCGTAATCCTTTTGGTATAATATCGGCTTGTCTACATTTACATAAATATGTCAATCCATTTTTCGCGTTAGGTAATTTGAAAAACTTCTCTAATAATCTGAAATTATTGCAAACATTAAGCCCATACCTTTGTTCTAGATATTTTCTAAAATTTATTTGTGGCGTAAACAGATCCATTTAATTTTTAATTGGGTTTTTCGCCACCAAACTGATTGAAAGACAACTTTTTCAAGTTGCCTCGAAAATTCATAAATTATTAACACTGAACGAACGAAACTTTAAACGTGTAACTCAAAAAATAACTTCAACAAATTTGTTTTCTGAGCTTTCGGAGGATAAATCTTCCTCCTTTCTCAAAGATCATGTCACGTCAAAGTGAAGTGACAGATTAATAAATTTCAGGTTAAAATGTCATGACAACAGAAACAATAGCCTAGCCACCTGCCTGATATTGTACCCTGTGTTTTATCTAATTATCTATACTAACTTCTAAGTTTTGGCAAAAGGGTTAAATTTTTCTGTTGTTGACAACAAAATTTTTAAGCTTGACATAGTAGCATCGGTATAGGAAACAGCTCAAGCATTACCTGAGGAATTAGGTCAAGAATTTAAACGAACGTTAAATGGCCTACAAGTCTCCCCAACATAGAACTTTCCACATTCACAAGGAATTTTATAAATGCAATTTTTTGAACTTTTTAACTCATTAAATGGTTTTGTTTTAACTAGCATCGATCTTAATGTATTTTTGGTTTTAAATACTGTTCTCACATTAAAACGATTGCCTATACGTTTTAGCTTATCTGACAGTCCAGGAATATAAGGAATTATTAAATTTACTGGTCGGTCCACCAGATTTATTTCTCTCATTCTATTAGCATTGTTATTTTGTTGGCAATCCTGAAAAACTTGCTCAACAAATTCAATAGGATAACTATTCTTTTCAAGAACATGTTTTATATGTTTTTTCAAGTTGCCTCGAAAATTCATAAATTATTAACACTGAACGAACGAAACTTTAAACGTGTAACTCAAAAAATAACTTCAACAAATTTGTTTTCTGAGCTTTCGGAGGATAAATCTTCCTCCTTTCTCAAAGATCATGTCACGTCAAAGTGAAGTGACAGATTAATAAATTTCAGGTTAAAATGTCATGACAACAGAAACAATAGCCTAGCCACCTGCCTGATATTGTACCCTGTGTTTTATCTAATTATCTATACTAACTTCTAAGTTTTGGCAAAAGGGTTAAATTTTTCTGTTGTTGACAACAAAATTTCTAAGCTTGACATAGTAGCATCGGTAGAGGAAACAGCTCAAGCATTACCTGAGGAATTAGGTCAAGAATTTAGAGTCAGGTCAAAAATAATCTTAGAAATAGATTTTAAACCAAAGTCAAATATTTCAAAGGAAGAAAAGTAGCAATTAGATCACTTAAATCAGATAGGATAATTAAAATATTACCAGCAGATAAAGGAAATGCAACTGTTATTTTAGAAAAAACTGTGTATGATAATAAATTAAATGATTTATTAAATGAAGGAACTTACAAGAAGATAAACAAAGAGCCTACAACTTCAATAGAAACTAAAATATACAAAACACTGTATAAATACCGCGAACAAATGACTCAGAGACAAAGGACACTCTTAACTCCGCATCATTCAAAACCTCCACACTTATACGGATTACCAAAAATACACAAAACTAACATTCCTCTTCGCCCCATTGTAAGTTCAATAAATTCGCCATGTCATTCGTTAGCAAAATATTTACTTAAAATTGACGGGTCGACCGTAACAACGTTGTATGTAACATTTTGCTGAAATACGATATTTCCGTAAAACAACGTATTATATTCTTATTGGAATGTATCGGCACCACTGCGATAGAAAAAAATAGCCGGATGAGTGGCAATATCGCTACCTCGAGTCAGTATGAGCCTTGCGTTCCCTGTAACAACGTTGTATGCGCATGTCAATCGGTTATTAGAAATTAGCAATAGATGGAAAAAATAAAAGCCAATTTATAAATAAACTTAAAGAAGAACATGCGGATTTCGTAAGGGAAGTAACAAGGAGTGAGGAAGAAGCGAATAGTTTAATAAAGAAGCAAGAAACAGTTATTGCAGAATTACATGAATGCATAAATAAATTGAAAAGGGCAAATATTGAAAAAACGCTAGATACTGTTGCCACACAAACAATGTATGAGAGCAAAACTGCCTCTACATCTACGGATACGTTAAATGTAACAGACATATAAAAAAATCAATGCTACGAAGAGAAAAAGCTATCGCATATTGCAGTGGACAATGAACCAACAACAAAAAACGACAATTTGGATATATGTAATGGAACCTCTGAAGTTATTGCAAAGGAGAATAGTGTCGGTAAAACAGACATTTTATCATGCCAGAAGCTGAAATTAGTCTTTGTTGCGGGTGAGCGTGGTATTAATTTTGACAATATATTTTTAAATACGTTTCAAGGAAGGTACGATGTTTTTTCCTTCCTGAAACCGTTTGCTGGTACTGAAGAGTTACTCAGAACTTGTGTAATCGAATCTCAAAACCTGAAAAGTGAGGATGTCATTGTTGTCTGGCTAAACCACATTGAGGAAAAAAATATTGTTACATCTACATTACAAAAACATATCAATAATGTAACGTGCAATCTTATTCTCATTGGGGACCTATTCCAATATCGATGGCCAAACACCGAAAAAAACTTTAAAATTTATTTTAAATTTATTAAAATATTTACTTAAAATTGACGGGTCGGCCGTAACAACGTTGTATGTAACATTTTGCTGAAATACGATATTTCCGTAAAACAACGTATTATATTCTTATTGGAACGTATCGGCACCACTGCGATAGAAAAAAATAGCCGGATGAGTGGCAATATCGCTACCTCGAGTCAGTATGAGCCTTGCGTTCCCTGTAACAACGTTGTATGCGCATGTCAATCGGTTATTAGAATGGCGGTGCAACTGTCTCCCGCGGATATTATCCACTTAAATAGAGGCAAAAAACGAAAAATACATATAGATTCTTGGAAGCAAAATGTCAGGAAGCGTGCAAGGGATGCTGGTGAGCAGTATTTGTCAGCCAGAAACAAAATTGTGGAGGCCATTCGACCACCAAATGAGGCACGTAAAACAACGTTGTATGTACGAACACTAGCATTACACACATTTTTTTCATGTTTAGGAGCGTGTATGTTCATGTCGGAGAGGATGTAATGCCGAAAAACTCGTTGGAAAACATGTTCGACTTTTTAAAATGTTTCGAAGCTTAAACTATGACGAACAAACTCTGTATTTATGTAAACTATTAGTGCTACAAGAGCCTGAGAGAAGGAAGGTCGATGAAAATATTTCAAGGAGACAGTGCACCGTAAAGTATTATGTTGAAAACGTTAAAGTGTGTCAGAAAAGTGTTTGCAAAATATTTGGAGTAACCCCCAGGAGAATTCAGTACCTCGTGGAGAAAATGAAGAATGGTAAAGAAATAAAAGATTTTCGAGGTAGGCATGAAAATCGTCCAAGAAAGATGCAACGAACAGACATAGACAGGATTTCGGACCATATCTCTTCATTTCCTTTGCAGGAAAATCATTATAGCAGGAATGAGTCATCAAAAAAGTGTCTTCCACCTGACTTAAATTTAATGAAAATGCATAAATTGTTTTTGGAAAAATTTCCCAACTCAAAAATATCATTGAGAACATACACTGATGTTTTTAAAAGCAAATTTAATATCAGATTTGGAGTTCCCCGTTCCGATACCTCCGGATATTGTGACAAACTTTATATCAAACTCTGTGCTGCTAATAATGAGGAAGAACGGCAATCCATTATGACAGAGACTACACTACATCACATGAGAGCAGATGCAGGTTATAAAACGTTAAAAGTCGACACCGAAATGGCCAGTAATAACCCTAATTTGATAGTGTTATTTACAGATTTACAACAAGTGTTGTATTGTCCAACACTAACACATTCATCAGTATTTTATCAACGACAGCTCGCTACATATAACTACGCAATACATGATGCTGAAGAAAACAATGCCACGATGATGCTCTGGCATGAAGCAGTGGCACATAGGGGTTCTACTGAAATCGCATCTGCATTGTTGTTTTATATTTGGCAGAGATTTGAGCCTTTGGAATTAGGAGAGGAAAGAAAACTGATTGTCTGGTCTGACCGATGCGTTGGTCAAAATAATAACTGGAAAATGATTGCTATGTTCCGCTTCTTAATAACATCGAAATATTTTACTCAAATTGACCAAAAATTTTTGACGACGGGCCACAGCTTTCTTCCCTGTGATAGAGACTTTTCCTACATCGAAAGAGAAAAAAAAATCTCTGGTTTATGAACCCTTTCAGTGGACTAATGTTATTGCTAAAGCCAAAACTACAAACCCTTTTAAAGTTGTTTGGATGCACCAGAGTTTTTTTAAGGACTTTACAAGTTTGGAAAAAGGTATATGGAAAGATCCTAAATGTAAGATAACAGAAGGATTATGGATTCAACTATGTGCTGATACACCCGCTACTTTAAGAATAAGGAAATCTCATAACATCCTACACTCCTGGAATAGCTTTTCCTTGTTTAATCATAAAAAGAGGGAAACGATGACTTTTGCTACACAAAATATATCCTATAATGACTTGCCATCAATTTACCAAAACGCACTTCCGATTAAAGCTGAAAAACTGAAAAATCTTAAGGATATGTGTCATTATATACCTCTCAAATATGTGGAGTTTTATGATAAGGTAACTGCTAATTAAAAATGTTAATTTGCTTAAGATTTCTGTAAAAACCAGGTTTTTAAATAAAGTTATCAAATCATATCGTTTAATTTAGTACATACATTCTATTACGTGTAACAACGTTGAACCATGAACATACAACGTTGTTACATGCATTTTCGACAATAACGACCTCTACACCTGTAGATTTCCTAATAAGCGTTTTTTTAAATTACAATTTAGTGTAGTTATAGCACCTTTAGTAAACTACTCCAATTACAAAGTTGTATTATCATTTAAATGAATTCTTATTGTTTTTCGCGATTTATTCCATTCCCTTCTTTTGTTATATACAACGTTGTTACGGCCGACATTTATCAGAAACAGTAATCATTTTCTAGAAAAAATTAGGGAACATCAATTTCCGGATAATTATATATTAGCTAGTTTTGATGTGGTTAGTCTTTTTACAAATGTCCCTGTTGACAAATCATTGAATATTTTACGCAGAAAGTTAGAAAGTGATCAGACTTTAGTAGACAGGACAAATTTGAATATAGATGCAATATTAGAACTAACAACACTATGTGTTAAAACCACTTATTTTCAACTAGGAAATAAATTTTACCAGCAGGAATTTGGAATGGCTATGGGGTCTCCTTTATCACCATTCATAAGCAATTTATTCATGGAAGATTTTGAACAAAATGAATTGACTAGATATGTTCACCAACCTAATGTTTGGTGGAGATATGTAGATGACATATTTGTTTTATGGGAACATGGAGTAGATGAGTTAAATTCATTATTAAATTTTATAAACTCTCAAGAACCTTCTATTAAGTTTACCTTAGAAATTGAAAATAATAATGAATTACCTTTCATAGAGTCACCGACCGTCGTACTGAACGCACGTGTTTTATTTACTTGAAGAATGGGTACTTCTTATAAGTGTTGTTGTAATAGTAAAACTACAGTATATGTGTGTAAAATGTTTTGGAATGTATCACAAAACCTGTGTGTTAAAATCTAAAGCAAATATTCGTATTATAAAAAACAATCAAGTGATATGCTGCGAGGGCGACTTCTCCAATGAGGACGAAAAAAGTATCTTAGAACAAACAATTAGTGAATTAGCAATAGATGGAAAAAATAAAAGCCAATTTATAAATAAACTTAAAGAAGAACATGCGGATTTCATAAGGGAAGTAACAAGGAGTGAGGAAGAAGCGAATAGTTTAATAAAGAAGCAAGAAACAGTTATTGCAGAATTACATGAATGCATAAATAAATTGAAAAGGGCAAATATTGAAAAAACGCTAGATACTGTTGCCACACAAACAATGTATGAGAGCAAAACTGCCTCTACATCTACGGATACGTTAAATGTAACCGACATATTAAAAAATCAATGCTACGAAGAGAAAAAGCTATCGCATATTGCAGTGGACAATGAACCAACAACAAAAAACGACAATTTGGATATATGTAATGGAACCTCTGAAGTTATTGCAAAGGAGAATAGTGTCGGTAAAACAGACATTTTATCATGCCAGAAGCTGAAATTAGTCTTTGTTGCGGGTGAGCGTGGTATTAATTTTGACAATATATTTTTAAATACGTTTCAAGGAAGGTACGATGTTTTTTCCTTCCTGAAACCGTTTGCTGGTACTGAAGAGTTACTCAGAACTTGTGTAATCGAATCTCAAAACCTGAAAAGTGAGGATGTCATTGTTGTCTGGCTAAACCACATTGAGGAAAAAAATATTGTTACATCTACATTACAAAAACATATCAATAATGTACCGTGCAATCATATTCTCATTGGGGACCTATTCCAATATCGATGGCCAAACACCGAAAAAAACTTTAAAATTTATGAGTTTAATAGTGTGTTATATAACTTAGTACAGCTGTATAAAAGTAACAAAAAATCAACTTTATTTGCTGTAATAGCTACTTGAACAAATTTAGTTTCACACGAAGAAATGATTTAAAATATTTTGCAAAACTCAAGTTGTGTAATGCTGTATATGACTATATAAAATTTGGACACTTAAACAAACCCAGTCTAGTGACAGTACGCATTTCAAACAACACTAATAATTTTGATAGTAGTATAAATAGCCTAGATCAAAATAATTCCTCTGTTTGCGGTTTACACAAGGCTTCAGAGTCACAATTATGTAGAAATAAAATTTTTTTAGAAGTAAACCATCAACCGTTTGTAGAAAGAAAGTAGCGGATGGGAAATCTTTAGATTTTAATGTTTTTCATCTGAATGTTCAATGTATTCATGGAAAGATGGGATTGATTGAGGCAAAATACTGAGGCATTTTTTCGGATCTTCGAAGGCGTTTTGGAGAAATGCAAAGTAACTTATAAGAAAATTGTGATCACTGGTGACTTTAATGTTAAATTCAATTCTCAAGAAGTGCTTTATCGAGATTTCAGAGATCTAGCATCTGCTTTTGGTTTCGAGATATTGATAAGTGAAGGAACTCGTCTCAGAAACTGCTTGGACAATTTTATTATAAATTTTAATGTGGACACTAAAACTAAAACAGAAGTTCTGGAAACTCATGTTAGAACGGATCATAAAGCTGTGATACTAAAAACGAACTTAAATATTACTGATGCAAAACACACCGTAGTGTATCGTCCTATCTCTAAAAAGGACCTGTTTATGTTGTATAAAGAGATTGAATCTGTGGATTGGAGTTTTGTATCGGATTACAATATTGAGTTGAACAACAGAGTTGTTACTTTTTTAAAAATCTTACAAGACGGTGTCAATAAATTTTTACCGATAAAGAAAAAAGTGGTAGGGTGTAGTGGGGGATATAAACCGGACTGGTATAACGACGAACTTCGAGATATGCGCCGTGTTTTAGATTTTCTATATGAAGTTCAAGATCAAGCCCCTAGTACACAAAATATAAACTTATATAAAAATTACAAGAAAACTTACGTTAACAAAATAAATGATCAAAAAAGGCATTCCTATAATAATTTTATTGTAAATTCGGAAAATAAATGTAAAGCTTCCTGGAAAATAAATAATTATAGATCTGAAAAGAAGGGTAATCCGACGGGGTCTAAACTCACAGCAGTCGAATTTAATAGGGTTTTTGCTAACATCTCAGAAAATCTGCATTCTACTATTACTTGTACAAATATTGATCCTATGAAGTATATGAGCGTCCCTGAGAACCTAAGTTTTTCCTTACCAGAAATAACTTACGTGGAAATGAGAGATATTATAAATTCTATGAAAAGAAAGAGTAGTTGCGACCTCTATGACATAAATATCATTGTAATAAAACACTTGAAGAATATACTAATTGTACCTCTTACTATTCTGTTTAATTGTTGCATTCGAACGGGTTCTTTCCCCCAGTGTTTAAAAGTTTCCAAAGTTATCCCTATTTATAAAAAGGGTAATAATTGTGACATGTCCAACTACAGATCTATATCGTTGACTCCAATACTATCTAAGATTTTTGAAAAACATATCAAAATAAAGTTAGGAGAATACTTGGAATCTAACAACTTACTATCTCAGGCACAGCATGGTTTTAGAACTAATTACTCGACAACAACGGCCATATCCAGACTTATATACAGTATTGTAGAGTGTTTTGAGAATAATAAGATTGCTGGGTGTACTTTCTGTGACCTATCAAAGGCCTTTGACTGTGTTCGTCATTCAATTCTGATGGATAAGATAGCTGCTTTGGGTGTAAGAGATCCTTGTCTCGGCCTTCTCCGATCATATCTGGAAAACCGTCAACAAATTTGTAGTTATGATAATGATTGTTCGTTAGCAGAAGTAGTTCGCCACGGTGTACCGCAGGGTTCCGTTCTGGGTCCCCTTTTATTCCTTATATATATAAATGATCTTCCAAATGTGTACACAAATCCAGAGAATGTTGTACTGTATGCCGATGATACAACTTTTTTTAACAGTGCAGGGAATCAACTACTCCTAACTGAAAAAATGGAAGAGACAGAATTGAAGGCAAAGGATTGGTTTGAAACAGCTAAACTCACTTTGAATATTAATAAAACCGAACATCTACTTTTTACCCTTAGACGAAATCTGGAGGGTACAACAAATGAAACTGTTAAATTTCTTGGTGTTGTCTTGGATTCCAGGCTTGACTGGCATGCCCACATTGAACATGTCTCGAAAAAATTAAACACCTCGGTATATTTATTATATACTTTGAGAAAAGTTGTGTCTCAGGATACCTTAATGATGGTATACTCTAGTACCTTTCAATCGGTTTGCTCATATGCAGTTTTGTGTTGGGGACACTCTGTACATGTAGGTAGAGTTTTTGGTATACAGATGAGAGCGATTCAGTGCATAACTGGGTTGGGTTATAGAGATGACGTTCGGCAGAAGTTTTCAGAGCTTCGCATAATGACTATACCGTGTTTGTATATTTATGAATGCCTTAAATTTATAAAACAGCATGCAGGCGATTATTCAAGACAGTCCCAGTTTCATAGTCATGAAACCAGAGAAAAAGAAAATATAAGGTTACAATATTTACGTATGCAAAGGAGTAGGACTTACTTGAATTACTATGCACCTCTCTTTTTCAATAGGCTACCTTCGGGGCTAAGAAAAATGCCTCAGAGGGAATTCTTGGCTGTTATGAAATATACCCTAATTACTAAAGCTTACTACTCAATCTCAGAATTTTTAAACGATGAACTGTGATATCAATGTAAATCTTTTTTATTTATTTGTCTTCATTTTTTCTTGTTTTGTTTAAATTTCTTTTATGTGTCGTATACTATAAAACTATAAAACAAGAAAAAGTCATAATGGGCATAGCACTCAAAGTTAGAAAACAAAAGACAGACTAGTAACCGCATACACGTGTTTCATGCTATTTGGCAATCATCAGTACGGTGTAACATCAAACCAAATCTAAAAGATAGGAAAGATTTGGGAAGCAACAAATGAAGTCCAGGCAGGAGCCAACAGCACATTTGCAGCTCTAGTCAGCACATCCCCAGTTTCGGGGCTTGATACTAACAACAGCCACGGAGGCTGCTAAAGCGACCTACGTGGAAATCTTTTCGCCCAAGATACAATGAAACAAGATCGTAAGATTGTGAGTGTAGATGTAAAAACAAGAAAAAGTCATAATGGGCATAGCACTCAAAGTTAGAAAACAAAAGAAAGACTAGTAACCGCATACACGTGTTTCATGCTATTTGGCAATCATCAGTACGGTGTAACATCGAACCAAATCTAAAAGATAGGAAAGATTTGGGAAGCAACAAATGAAGTCCAGGCAGCCTCCGTGGCTGTTGTTAGTATCAAGCCCCGAAACTGGGGATGTGCTGACTAGAGCTGCAAATGTGCTGTTGGCTCCTGCCTGGACTTCATTTGTTGCTTCGCAAATCTTTCCTATCTTTTAGATTTGGTTTGATGTTACACCGTACTGATGATTGCCAAATAGCATGAAACACGTGTATGCGGTTACTAGTCTTTCTTTCTTTTGTTTTCTAACTTTGAGTGCTAAACATGTTCTTGAGAAGAATAGTTATCCTATTGAATTTGTTGAGCAAGTTTTTCAGGATTGCCAACAAAATAACAATGCTAATAGAATGAGAGAAATAAATCTGGTGGACCGACCAGTAAATTTAATAATTCCTTATATTCCTGGACTGTCAGATAAGCTAAAACGTATAGGCAATCGTTTTAATGTGAGAACAGTATTTAAAACCAAAAATACATTAAGATCGATGCTAGTTAAAACAAAACCATTTAATGAGTTACAAAGTTCAAAAAATTGCATTTATAAAATTCCTTGTGAATGTGGAAAGTTCTATGTTGGGGAGACTTGTAGGCCATTTAATGTTCGTTTAAAAGAACATAAAAATTATATCAGGCAAAATCAAATTTCGAAGTCAAAAATATGTGAACATTCCTTTAATAACAATCATAGGATATTGTGGGATAGTTCCAAACCAATTCTAAAAGAAGTAGGAAATAGACGAAAAATTAAAGAATCTGCCTTTATTCTAGGAAATACGGGCAACTGTGTTGCTGAATGTTCAGTGGAATTCAGTAAAATATTATTGCCACTTATTCACAGAGAAGTTACTATAGATAATTAGATAAAACACAGGGTACAATATCAGGCAGGTGGCTAGGCTATTGTTTCTGTTGTCATGACATTTTAACCTGAAATTTATTAATCTGTCACTTCACTTTGACGTGACATGATCTTTGAGAAAGGAGGAAGATTTATCCTCCGAAAGCTCAGAAAACAAATTTGTTGAAGTTATTTTTTGAGTTACACGTTTAAAGTTTCGTTCGTTCAGTGTTAATAATTTATGAATTTTCGAGGCAACTTGAAAAAGTTGTCTTTCAATCAGTTTGGTGGCGAAAAACCCAATTAAAAATTAAATGGATAAGTATCTATATTCTTGAAAAAGTTATTATTTTCTTATTATATTTTATTATGGATACCTCTGATGTTTCAGGTTCCGCAGAAATCCTCAGTTGCAATCCTTGGAATGCATTAGCGTTTTTAATTCAAATATTTCAAGAAGTTGCTAGAAATTATATTGGCTAATAGGTATATGGCTGGTAAATAATATGCGTAATTACATTAGGAATGTTTTTTCTTACAGTGAATATTATCATTTCTTATAACCGATTTATACAGTTGCTATAAAGGCACTATATTTATTTAATTTATTTTCATTAAAAGATGGAACTGTACTGGAAAAATATTTTATTCATAAATACTATAGAACAAACTAATCTGAATTATACCCAGATTGCTGTAAGAAGTCCGGATTTTGTTAGATGAAAGTCTTCACAAAATCGCTAGGAATTTTCTGTTGTCCATGGGTATAAACATTGGCATATTATATACCTATGCGTCGCAACCAGTCAATAACGTCACTCATTGATTTATGGTGGAAAACGTTTCCCAAATGATACTAAAAAGCAAAATTAAATAAAAACCATATTGCAATCACGATTATACCGCTATAAATTACAACAATAATTATGACTACAACTCATTTTAAAACGTCATGTAAACACTTTTCATTTTGGTATTTTAGGCAAATTTAGCTTCGGTGTGTCAAAATGACAGAGAAGGTTTCCCGGATCGTTCAAAATGGTTCAAACATTCGGCAGTGACAATATTCGCGGGTTTTTTACGTTTTGTGAGTTTCACCATTATCTGGTGTTGTTCTTGATACTTTTCGTGATAATAGTATAGTTATTCATTGTGCGCAAATGGACTCGTTACTGACCTGAACTTATGATCCGGCTGCATTTTTTGCTGCATTAATGCCAACTTAGGATGTCGGAATTACCAATTGACAGCCCTAGTAAGGATTTCTTAAAAAAATTTCACTCTATCAGACTACTGAATATGATATACGCTTAGACTATTGTTGAATCAAGCAAATGATCCTTTTCAATTTGGGTATTTTCATACGCTTGGACATGCCTGCAGATTTTAGACCACTCCTCCGCTGGTAACTCAGGAAATCTCCTGCGGGTTAGATTTCAACCCCTCTCAAAGTAAATTGGGATGCCATCCAGTTTTTTCGCAACCACGTGAATAATTTCCCTTGCTTGACTAATGAAGCACTTTTTCCCTTATTTCATTTTTTTCGGAGCTATCACGATCGCAAAAACAATTCTAACAAAAGAGAAAAGCTTCTATCAGTACTGCAAAATTAAGTGTATAATCACGAAACACCAACCCAAGACGCAATAAAAATACTAAGTATAGTTAAAACTTAACCAGGAATTTAATACTAAGTTGTATTAATAGTTATTTATGTACCAAGGCATTTAAGTACAACTTTTTATGACTCATGTGGAATTTTAGTTGCCGAGGCCTCTGGCCGAGGCAAATAAACCATATGAGTCATAAAAAGAACTTCAGTGCCGAGGTATATATTATATATTTTTTAAATCGTAAAGAATGTTTTATTAGGCAAGAAAATAATCATAAGGGATCACCCGTCCATGGACCAACTGCGTGTAGCGTTGCTTGACTTTGACGATCGCTCTACCTAGGTTAAGTATGATTAAGAACAGACAAACCAAACTCCTGCTTGTTGTGCAGCCTCCATAACAAATCCGTTGATATTCAAACCTACTAAAATATTTATAATGAAAGATTGCGCTGCTATAGGCAACAATTTCTCAATGTGTGCGAAAAGTTAAATGAGCCTTTTGTGGCCGGGTTTTGAATATTTGGTCACTTTTGACGGGCGGTAGTGTCTCCGCGTCTGACGTTTGATGTTTACATCTCGCCAAGGCCTACTTATTGAAAAAATCGATGACGATTTTGGGACACCACTGCCGATTTCAAGAAAACGATATTATGCACTGAATATTATCCTTGTTTTCTAATCAAATTTACCTACTGTTATTTTGATGAGGGAAAACAATTTTCTTATGCAGTACACCGAAAATGAAGATGAGCGGAAAAAGCGCACTTTCGATTACCAAATCGACTCGAAACAGAGTGTTTTCGGAGAGGTGTAATGAAAACATATTATTGTATCACGACTTCCAGCGGCACTCAAATTTGCTAGGTTGATTCGGCTAACCACCGTACTAGTCAGAGTCTAGTTCTACGTATATACGTATCTTTTATTCCTTGCCGGGAAGGTTCACTTTATGATTGAATTTTGCAGGCGTTAGGTGACACTTAAACGCCCGCGAGCGCGATAAAGCCTGCGGGCGTTATAGTATCAAATCGTCTTCCCTTTTGGTGGGGTATCGTTTAAAATAGGTCGTAGCTTTTAGCAACATATTGCAAACGGAGCTTTTATTCTTCTTCGTTTTATTGCGAAATAATCTCCTAGGATTAAAAAATTTTAATGATCCAAAAACTAAAAATATTGAGAAAAGTTACGTACATATGGTATCATAAAAAAGTTAGACCAAAAAATTCGCAATATTTCATAAAGAAGATTGATTGAATTATATCATGGGACTATTGACTCCATGTGGAGCGTAATAAAAATGTCAGTTGTCATATCCGACTTCCGGCTTCACCGCAAGTGTGTATGTGTGTGTCATTAAGTTATGATGATTTGTACATTAAGGTATGATAATTTGTACATTAAGGTATGATGATTTGTACTCCCTGAGTTCTTCTGATACCAAATACAGTGTGATTTATTCACAAATACATTAATTTTAACCACGTGATCAGGGAGGTACAAATATGACGAAAACGCAAAAAAATTGCTTGCTGCATGTTTAAAAAATGGGGCAATTTATCCCAAATCCCATGTAACGAGGCGCACCTGAACGCACGTAACTGGGACGTTATGGTGGAGCACATGGCACCGCCCGCGACATTGCCGTTGCGTTTTGATACTTTAAATACGATGAGTTTATGAATGAATTTACCTGGTTGCTGGGCAATAACAGGGTGTTAGCACACCTTGTACTGTCCGCGTTCCGCATCTAACTGACAAATTATTCCTCGAGACTAGAGCGAACCTTATCACTACACTTTTCACATCACGCGCTATAATAACAATACAAGATGCCATTCTTTTATTTCATACGTACGGCACGACACGCACACAGTGTCAACAATTTGTTGACACTGTGTGCGTGTCAAACAGCGACTGGAAAATACTGAAATTTAGTAGATTTTTGAGAGTGAAGTGATGACAAAAATTTTAAAAACTCGCTCGTCGCATCCGCAGACTATCAAATTTTTCACTTGTCAAGAGTTGCTGGTGGTTTCCTAATTGTTATTAACGTCGCCGAATTTACGAAATTAGACTAAATATCTCTGTAGCCCTCTGAACCACTCTGTGTGTTCAAAACCGAAGGTTTACAGGCGCGCTTTATAACCTTTCTAACAGATGGCACCACGTGTAGGTACTGCAGAAACGCCACTCTATTTTCGGTTTATTCGGGACTCTTTGTTAAGGTATTTTAGAGCGGATAATTCGGTTGAATTATTGTAAAGGAGCGGGCTAAGAAAGAAAAACACGGGCTACGTGTTTACTTGACAATTTTAAAAATTCACTACCGGGCGACAGGGCCGCGCCACATTGTTAAAAAAGATATTTGAATTTGAACATACCCCCCGCCTTGAAAGGGTTAGCTTTTAACGTAAACAAGAAATATGTAACCATACACTAATAACTTTAATACTGATCTTAACTAAAGTCACTCATCGGGTAAGTCTATATCGGTAAATTTGCTCTGACGTCAGAGTCCAAAGTAGTTTCGATAGGTAGGACACAGAATTTTGAAAAGGCACGTTTTGCAAGTCTGTTGATTGTTTTTATGGTGGCGACACGAGCCGTGCCGTCAGCTCCAAGGTGAAGACCTACTATTCTTCCTAATCGCCATTGTAGTAGTGTGGTCATCCCTGATCACCACAAGAGCACCCTGCTGGAGTGCAGTCTGCTGGCTTTTCCATTTGGTTCGCACTTGAAGTTCGCTGACAAACTCGCGGGACCAGCGGGTCCAGAAATGTTGCTGACCTTGTTGAAGCATTTGGTACCTCGAAAGTCTTGCCATTGGGACATCTTGCAAATCTGGATCTGGTAGAGAGGTAGCCGGCCGTCCGATAAGGAAATGGGAAGGAGTGAAGGCAGAGAGGTCACGAGGATCAGAAGAAATTGGAGTAATAGGTCGTGAATTTAATATCGCTTCCACCTGCGTCAAAATTGTACAAAATTCTTCGAATGTGAGCTTTGTGTTACCTAATATTCGAGTAATATGCCTTTTGGCTGGCTTTACCCCAGCCTCCCATATACCTCCGAAGTGTGGGGAGAAGGCAGGTATGAAATGCCACATAACCCCGGAATTCGAGAGGTTCTCTTGTAATGCTAGTTTATTTGTTTGTAGGAAAGTTGTCACTATAGACATCGTATGGTTTACCACGACGGGCACAAAATCGACGAAAGCTTCCTTTGTGAGGTGACTTACTAGTTCGAGGTGAACTGCCTTGGTGGCAAAACAAACGAACAACTCTATTTTATTGTAAACATACATGTTTAATTTCTATAATGTCACCTTCGGTTAATAAAAATAAATTCAGCCAAATTGTCATTGTCTACATATACCTACAAGGTTTTATTGTTATTAGGTATATTTTTTCCAATTTTGAGGGAAAATTGTAAGTTTGTTCATTTTAAACTGAAAAATGTGTCACTTCCGGTACTTCCGGTCATGTGTAATAATTTGACACGTGCCGCTATTTTCTTCGTCCTAGTGAACTACAATGATATTTTTAATAACTTTTTCCTCTAAAGTTAATTTTAAGCGAGTTAGCTCATTTTTTGTAAATGACATTGTGGAGCGGTTATCTCCGAAACTAGTAACAATAGAAAAATTGTCCATAGAACAAAAGTTTCTCCAAATTATCCAGTCTTTCAGATGCGCGTTTCAACGTTTCAACGTTCCTAGGATCGAAAAGTTTATTTACACCGCAGCGCCATCTATAGGCCAATGTCAAAATGAACGTTTAGCGGTTAAGAATAAAGCCCTCTTCACGTCCTAGCGAACGGCGTTTGCAGAATTAAAATATATCTTTTTGTTCCGGAGATATCGGCGACGGGATTCCTTATTGGGACACCCTGTATACATACTTTATAAAGCAACCAAAAATCAAAAGGTCACGTAAGAAGTCGTTTCATTTATTTTTCTCGTTGATATTTATCCCTTAAGGTGTCTCAGGCCAAAACTAACCGTTACAAGAGGTATAATCCGCATGCATTTTGCAGTGAATTTCTAATCATTTATGTTTAAAGTGTTTTTCCCGGAAACGGTTACTTTTAACGTGATGCAATAATAGGACCTTTTTTAAAGAGATTTTGATGCTTTTTTAATAATCTGCTATCCAAATTTATAAAAATATTGAAATAAAAATGTTCTAAGTCATTTTCTTAAGGTGAAAGAAAGTAGTTTATAGGCCCTTAGGCATTGACGATTTGCATCAAATTATGATGGTAAATACAAAGGAACACTAGTGATAGTATGTATGCAAAATTTGAAAAAATCGGCCCACTTGATAAAACATTATTAAAAAAATAACAAAAAATGTGTTTTTTCGCGCTCTGTATCTCCGTCAATTTTGAGCTTTCGAAAAAATGGTATAGGACTTTGTGGCATTAATTTTTCGTGTAAAAGCGTCCTCCGAAATCCTGACGCATAATTTCCGGACACCCTGTATAGTGACCAGCGGAAAGTCATGATTCAGTCATGATGCAAAAGTTTTTATTGGCGTATTAATGACATTCTTAAATAGATGAAAATCAAAAATTTTTTGGCACATTTAAAAAGGGACAAAAAAAAACTGTTTATAGATTTAGATTGCGACAGTCGAATTCGCGTGTCCGGCACGGCATGTTTTGTGTTCGCGATTTCGGTGTTCGTTTCGTATCAAACTCATTGAATTGACAAGTAGATGGAAGGAGTGTAGAGAGAGAAACTGGCAGCCAAACTTGAGCAAGTGAAATAGTAAATAAATCAGCTGATTCCGGCAAAAACCACATAACACAAAAGAGGTGTTTGTCCTAACTTTCTATTTTTGTGTCCTGTGCTTCAAACGAGTTCCATTGTCAAACGTCATTTTAATTTTCCTCTGTCCCAAGTCCCAATACGAACAGGAGTACGGAGTACCTAATTATTGTATTATTTATATTTGATTTGAGTTCGTGTCGTGGCGGCAGTTTCGTATAAAACGGCGTTGAGTTTTCTTAGTTGGTGTCTGGTTTAATATTATATTTTTAGATCGGAGAGAAAATTTAATTTAGCTATGTGGCTATATTCTTTCTGTTTGTTGGAAATTACAAAAAAGAGGGTCAACTCCTGTTGTGTATTTGGATGTACCAAACGGGGCGGAAAAATAAGAATAGTGGGGTTTCTTTTCATTCGTAAGTCTTAAAAATCTTTGCTAATAACTTTGCAGTTTTCCAAGAGATAAGGTGATATTAGAGACAAGTGGATTGCAGCAATAAAAAGGAAAAATTTTGTACTGTCTACAAGTATTTACTTGCATTTGTAGTCAACAATTTATTGAGAGCAATTTCTTAGAGAATTTTGGGCAGCGCAAACTTAAAAAGTACATGTAGTTACTACAGTTTTTTATTTTCCAAGTCATGATAGAAACTCTATCAAAGGAAAAACTGGCAAAATATTGTGCTAATGAATCTAGCTCTTCGTAGTCAAAGATGGAATTAATCTTGAGGTTCTGGTCCCTTTAATAAGGTAATTATTTGTAATTCTTTTTGTTAAATGCCTAAACAATATAAAATATATATAAAAATATGTAAAAGCTACCTGTCTTACATGTTTTTCCTTATAAATTGAATTTTAAAATTAATAAATCAATTAAGATAAGTAATTAAAGTTGAAAATGTATACCTTATCCTAGATATTTTCTCGCCTTTATTTTAAAATAAACTTTTATTTTGTGATTTGTATTTTATTTGTCTCAATTTACTTCCAGGTACATAAAATTGCCATGTAGGTAATTTTTTTAAATCAATTCACTACTTTTTTCTGTGCAATATTTACATAATTGTGGTTATATAGAAAAAGTCTCATTCCTACACACAAGCCCCGAATTTCGGAATACAGATCATACAATAAAGAGAATTACGGAACATGCCCATTAAATTCGCTCATTAATATGCAACATCCCTGTATAGCTCCTTTGCCTGAATCAGCTGACACGTTCATTAGGCGTCCTTGTCTTACTTATTGCCATTTGAAACCTATCTCTCTCTAGAATTGGCTGCCCCAAACAACAATGAAAGTGGTACCTGTGCGACTTCCATTGTACTTATCAATTCGATGATCAAACTACATGCTTTTCTTTGGTTTCCTTGTTTAGTTGAGTGCAATAGCAATTTTACAAATCGATAGGAGCCTGACTCAATACTTTAGTGAAACTATTATTTTAATAAAATTAATCTATACGATTCCGATCACCAATGTCGAAAGTGAACGTTGTTTTTCTACAAAAGGGTTAAATTTTTACTGAGAAATACAATGCAACAGGATCGACTAAATTCACTTGCCTTGTTATCGATGTTTTCGCAAAAAACAAAAATCGGAGAATGGATTTTTTTGTAAACATAAACTACTGAACCACCCAATGAATCGAACAAAAAAACACACACTCATTAGGTGTATTTGCATTATTTTTATAATTTATAAATTATATTTTTTCTTCTAAAGTGCACCAAATTAAAAATCCAACAACCATTTTAAATTGCCACGACCTCCGGAATCCCACTGACACACCTACAGGTTGAGAAGCGAAAAAGGATGTACTCATCGCAAAAGACAAGTCTGGCAAGGGAGGAGATATGAGAATTGGCAGGTGGAGTGGAACAACGATAAAACGAGAAGGCGAATATACCTGTTAATCCCTAAAATCCCTGTAGTGTACGAGAGCCAGTACCAAAACCATGTTTCATAGCATCCCGCTAGAACCGTGTACAATATATACAGGGTGTATTGGGTATTGGTCATCAGTACATTAATTTTAACCGCGTAATCGGGGGCGCCCTAAAGCCGGATTAATTCCTACTAAACTCTCAGCCTCTGCCGAATGTCTTTTGCCGCCGCGCCCTCTAACGGATGGAAGCTGTACTCCACGATAGAGTACGAAGCCATGGAAAGTTGTTTTGTACAGTTTTCGGACACGCCTCGAGTTAATTCTCAATCCTCGTAATAGGGGGCAAATGCTAGCGACACCTTTCGTCGGGAATTATTTGTCAGTCGTATATTATCTTATACAATACTATAATCACTGGTTTAAAGTAAGTAAACGAATCCACTGGGCGTTCCTAAATACGCTAAAATAATAAAGTCCTGGCCAGTTGGTATAATCCAGTGCCAAAAAAGTAGCAGACTACTAATTTACATAGAAAAACTACAATATTTGAAAAAATCTAAAAATATTTTAAAATGATTTCGAATATACCTACCTATTTAGAAACATCTTATTTTATCGCCGTCTGTACGCACTAAAAAATTATAAGCGTGCTCTATGTGGCGCGTTTATTCGTGTGATTCTTCAATATTTTAAGTTTGCCAACTGATTTAAAAATTGCCGCAGATTGAAATCTAGGCAAATATGTTGTATACAGGGTGTCCGGTAATTATGCGGCAATCTCGCGTGAGCAGGTAGAGGACATCAAAATATTACGATTTAGCTTAACGGCTATGGGTCAAATCTTAATAGTTACTGAGATACAGGGCGGTGTAGTTCTTTTTTTTAAATTGAATTATGGCAATATCTCCCAAAATAATCAAGCTGCTGAACTGAAATTTAGTACTATTATGTTTTTGGGGATGGACAATAAGAAGAAAATGTCAGTTTCTACGTGTCTCACAGAGGGCGCCACTTGCGCTGTTTTTGGATCATGCTTTTATTCGTAACTTTTTTGATGTTATCTTTTAGGTCCTGCAGGTCCATCATTCCAGTTCCAGTGCATCTTTTCATTCTACAACAAAGAGGTACTCTTGTTTCATAACGATAAAATCAACCGTTTGCTTTGAAATTGGCAAATAATGTGCCCCAAAACACCTGTTTACTCCAATATTCGAAACATAAAATTTTCACTGACCGCTTTCAAATGCTACAGATCAACTGTACATTCAAGATGAAGAAAAAAATGCTAAATGGATATTGGTCAAATAACATTGGTTTTCTTGAAATAGGGTGTTAAAATTTTGTCAAATTCAATCCTTTCCATTTTGAAAGCGAATAATTTTTGGTACATTGTTTATATGGATTTTTTTTCTTCATTTTGAAGGTACAGTTGATCTGTCGCATTTGAAAGCGGTCGGTGAAAATTTTATGTTTCGAACATAGGTATTTTGGGGCACATTTTGCCAATTTCAACGCAAACCGTTGATTTTATCCGTATGAAGCAAGAGTACCTGTTTGTTGCAGAATAAAAAGGTGCACTAAAATGATGGATCTGCAAGACCAAAAATATAACCTCAAAAAAAGTTACGAGTAAAAGCACGATCCAAAACAGCGCAAGTGGCGCAATCTGTGAGACACGTAGAAACTGACATTTTCGGCTTATTTTCTATTCCCAAAAACATAATAGTACCAAATTTCAGTTCATCATCTTGATTATTTTGGGAGATATTGCCATAATTCAATTTCAAAAAAAAAGAACTACAATGCCCTGTATCTCAGTAACTATTAAGATTTGACCCGTAGTTGTTAAACTCAATCGTAATATTTTGACGTCCTCTACCTGCTCACGTGAGATTGCCGCATAATTACCGGACACCCTGTATATTATCTTTGATCTAGGGAGAAAAGTGATCATCTAGGAAAATGTCAAAGAACGGTCAGGGAATTTTGTGCAAAGTTGTTGGCAACAGCCACCATACAAGAGTGAATCGTATAATCATTTCCGACTAATTTCAGACAGGTTGCTATGCAACACTATGGTCAGATTTGTTGCTTTCAAAATGTAAGGCTACATTGTCTGAAAATTAATTTTTCCGCATCAACTGATCCTATAATTTACTTATAAAAATGATTTTTTTCTCCTGGGTGCTGGTGTCTGAAAACCGTGTTCTCGCTATCTCAGGACTATCGACTAACTACCGGAAATCAGACAAGATGCCTATACAACACTTAGGTCAGATTTGTTGACATTTTTGAAAATGTGTTCAGATGAGACGCTGCGTGCAAAATGTCTGGAAATCGCTTTTCTGGGTGTAGCGTCATATAATATATTATAATCTATCTATTTCATACGGTTTCAGCCGGGATGCTATACAACAAAAATCTTGGTCAGTAGCTCTCGTACTACTGGGAAGACCTTACGACGGTGTCAAGCGCCGTCCGATCACAGATGCTTCAGGAAATACTTCTACGATAAAAGAAAAGCAGGGAATGAGCGGTGCGGTGTGGATACTGTGGAGAGGTAGATGATGTCCAACAAACTCTCTAAGAAGGTCCTACTTGGGGAGAGCAAAGAGGGAAATTCCGGAGGACTTGAGGGCTTTGGCTTCGACAGTATTAGGAGGGATTTGAGTAAGTAGTTGGTATATTGAATGGAAGGATATGTATCGGACAGTCGGGGTGTTCATGATCATGAAAACAAATGACAAGTCAACGCGACTGCGGTTCCGGTAGTGTGTTGTTGATAAGGGAGGGGAGAGTCCGGCACTATCTCCCTCAGCAAGAAGTGTCCATGAGGATCAGATAAAATGATACGAAGATACCCCCGCGGGTATCAAGCAAAATAAAGTTATTAGGGGGTGATTTATTGACTTAAGAAAGCTCTGTCATAATTGCGAACTTGGCTCAACTGCCGATTAGATACATCTTTTTTGTTGCAAATTTTATAAACCATACTTTATTTTTATATCCTAGACTTACCTGCAGCAGTTCCGTAAAAACAAAATTGTATTAACGATTTGTCCAAAAAACTGCCGTCAAATAGTCCTTCATCTTTTAGTGCTTCAAATAAATTCATCCAGAATTGAGCACTATGTTTTCGAAGAATGGCCCATTAGGATTCAATCCTTTGATTATGTGTGCTTTTGCCATACAAAAAAGCAGGTCTGTCAGTAATGGTTACGTTAAAAAGTTCATGCAAAGAATTCTGCATCTTTTCCACTGTCGCGTTTTCTGTACCCAGATCACATTTTAAAGTTTTTGGACAACCACCAACTGATGCTAATGCATGTAAATAGTACCCGGCAATCACCTAAAAAAAAGAAGACTAAGTACTTTGATTTTTCAGTTGGTTTGCTCTTTCCTTTAGTTTTTGTGTCGTAGTAAGCCTATCGAGTTTTTTCGGACAAAAAAAGAAATACGTGAAACTGCCCGGTTAACACAATCACACGATATATACTTTTACACTCTAATTTTCACTGTAACTCAACAATATTTCAACAAACAATTAGTAGGTACCTACTAAATAAAAATCTTTCCGAAAATTTGCATTTCTATTAAGATTTATAATTACAAAAAGAAGGTTAGCGGCTTTATGGGACTATAAATTTTGGCAACTGGTAATATCATACCAACATCCAATTTCTAATGGATGTCCGGTGCTTTCATATTTGAATAACATAAAGCCATCATCTTTTTAATATTTCTACGGCTATAAGATGCAAGTTTCACACGGATAGGGCTCCCGGCCAGATCCTTGTTGATTTTCATAAATTTGGAAGATACAGTGGTGAATGACCAATGAGCCTGTTTCCTGTGTCGCTTCTTCTTCACATTATTTTGTAGTTTTCTGGATTCAACACCAACCTCGGTGTTGTTGGTGTTTACTATGTTTGTTTTGTGAAATTTCGGCTCTGGTATTATCAGCCTGATAATGGCGCCACTGGTTGGTTCTCACCTCCAAGTGTCCAAGTGTACACTGTTATAAGTGCTACCGTTTCGGTTTGAGTCGTTCGGGAGGGTTATGGCTGTCTTGATGAACCTAATAAGGGGAAACAGCTGTCATAGTCTACCTTCCCGAACGATTCAAATATGAAAGCACCGGCACATCCATTAGAAATTGGATGTTGGTATGATATTACCAGTTGCCAAAATTTATAGTCCCATAAAGCCGCTAACCTTCTTTTTGTAAAAATCTATTGGGGACGTGAAATTTTTATCATCTTTTTAAGATTTATAATTTTCCTATTATAATTATTATACCCAAAATAGAAAAAGTTATATCAGTCTAATGCTAATAAGTTAATACATATTTGCAAATTAACTTAAGACAAAAAAAAACAAAAGACTGTCGATTTAGAAACACGGTTTAATAAATACTCTTTTTTATTATAGTAGACCTATAAAGGTAAAACCGTACTGAATTTGCAAAGCAACTTTTGAACAAGTGGGTACTTATCTAAAAATTTAAAGTTCACACCCCAAAGCGATGGCAGAAAGAAAATTAATAGATGTGTAGCCTGATTCTGATTTGAATATGACACTATCGTGCCCTGTATGTATAGTATATTGTAAAAATAATTAAAGGCACGGCTTGTTTCCGTTTGGTCAGAGCAACAAATGCATTTAAAAGTGACCGATTTGGGCACACCTTTCGGTAACTTTAGACGTCATTTGTAGATCATCCAGTGATCCAGTATACCCACACAAAATTCCTCTCATATTTAGGTTTCTTTCAAGACCTCTAATAACATATAAAAAAATTAGCAAAATCTACTGAAAGCCAGGATTACTTATTCCAGTGCCATCTCCTTTAGTTTTAGTAAAGATAAGGGACCGATCCCCTACATCCCATTATAAGGTAATAAACTGACAGGTACAAACTTAAAAATTTTTAAATACAGTAGGTCAGTAAGTAGTTTATAGTATGAATAGAGTAAATCGGTTAGTCTTAATAATCTCCTGATGATGATTAGCGAAACGCGCGTCAAGTGGCAAAAAAACAACGTTTTGGTGTGCGGATTTAAGTGAAAGAAGTAGGTATATTGTAATGTCAACGGTTTATTTACTAATTATTCTTAACTAAATTCCACATGTATTTCATGAAGCAGTGACGCACCCAAGGGGGGAGCACAGGGGGTCAGGGGGGCTCGCCCTCGAGACCTTTAATATTTAAGTTTTGTTGATAAGAAGTTTAAGTTTTCGTTTTTACGCACTAACTCACTACTGTCTACTTGTTAAATTTTTGTTATTTTGTAATATAAACTTACTATTCTTCCATTTTCGTTTGATGTTTTTCTTTTCTAAAATACTTTGGCAGAAGAGTTTAACTGCTATTTTTTCTTAAATATTCAAAATATCCTAGTATGACCAAGTTATATTAGTCATGTTAACCATTATCGAGTCATTTTATTAAAAACGTCCATATCATAACAAAAATGTATATGCAGCTGAAAAATGTTCAAAGTCAAATTACTCAAAACTATCTTTTTGCAATGAGACTCTATTGCCTTTGCAGGGAAGAAAAGTTGCCAAGCAATTTCATTTTACACTGTGCGTTGGGTGAGTGTACGTTGGCGGTTGATCCTAAACCTTTTCTTTTAGTTATTATTTTGTTTTTATTTAATAAGGAAGAAAACGTACGTACCGTTTGTATGCATTAATTTTCCTTAAACCTGTCTCTTGTAATTTTAAAAAATCGCGCTTTGAATTGGCGCATGGATTGACAAAGACAGTTGCGCAGTTAGGTTAAAACGGAATAAAAACAATTAAATTTTACCACAAGAAAGAACAAAGGTATTACCATAAAAGCGCGAACTGCTTATTTATATGCACTAACACCTAAAAACAAAGACACTAATACCTATGCGATAGAAGTAGTATGTTGTATGGTAATATTTTTTGCGGTATAAAATTAGGCACGCTTATACAGGGTGAGTCGAAGTTAAACCGCCATACTCAAAATTTGAGTAGTATTTTTAAAAATAAATGGGGCTCTTCATATAACATTTTGTCCAAAAACGCTTCGTTTTCGACATACAGGGCGTCAAAGTTTTCTTTTAAAAACAGAAAAAAATTAGTATTTTCGGTTCCATTTATGCTATCGAGTTAGCAAAAACATAACGAAAAAATTATAATAAAGTTGTCTTGGTTAAAGTTCTTTTTATTACTAATTTCACAAAAATTGTTAATTTAGGACAATACCTACTGTAAATAAAGAATTCCAAATGAATAAATCCCATTTCTCAGCCCACTACGAAATTTTAATTTTTTCGAATTCACGCGCACCGCGACACAAAATTGCGTTTTTCATGAAAACGGTTAAGGTTTTCGAATTTTTACAAGAGACATTTTTTGTTCAAAATCGAATGTAATTTAATATTCCGCTGTCTAAAATGCAGATTTTTCAACGACAAAAAAGTTTAAAACACTTTTGTTCGAAAGTAACGACGTAGCCAACGCCCTCTAGCGGCTAGAAGAAAGTTGATAGAAAATTCATAATCGCCGTCCCAGAAAACATAAAAGTACCAATTTTAAACTCGATAGCATAAATGGAACCGAAAATACTATTTTTTTTCTGTTTTTAAAAGAAAACTTTCACGTCCTGTATGTCGAAAACAAAGCGTTTTTGGACAAAATGTTATAAGAAGAACCCCATTTATTTTTAAAAATACTACTTAAATTTTGAGTATGGCGGTTTAACTTCGACTCACCCTGTATATAAGAGTTTAATATATAAATACAGACATGTATATTGGTGGTGATTTCAGTGTGTTTCACTTCAAGTCGAGACAATAATTCATTATTTTTTTACGGGCTGACCGATTTTCAAAAACTTTTTTTAGAAATATAGTACAGGGTGGCCCATCCAAGCGGAAAAAGTATGCTACGTGGAGACACGTTAACATAAAATCGTCATTCAAAAAATGAGATTGTAGTAAAAATTAAGGGGAATTCGAGGGTGTACCCTAATTTTGTATACGAGGGTCGGTAAAAAAGTTATCGCAAAAAAACATTTTTTGCAAAAAAAAAATATTTTTTTACCTACACATCCATTAGAGAACCTTTAAGTAGTATTCCCGAATATTCAGTTTTTTAATATAACTTCCGGTTATAGCGGAAATGAAAGTAGTTTTCTCTATTTTACAACTTACACATTTCTCTTAACCATCACAGGATTTCTTTTTTAATTCCGAATCCAACGATATATAATTTGACCTATTTATCTCCAACCGTTTCCGAGATATTTATGAGAGAAGCTCCATCAAACTAGATACATGGTCTCATGGTCGGTGTCTGATGTTCGATCTGAGTAGGCCAAACAATAAAACCAAATTTATGACAAATCAAGTCAGCCATGATAATAAAACTGACAATCGAGTAGGCTGTCAATTCAATATTTCTATTTACGTGTCAGATTAGTCTAAAATTTTGTTGCTGAAGCTGTTAGTAGTTGCAGTTTAAAAAATGTTTTTCAAAGAAGAATGCTGTGATATTTTAGAGATCTTCATCAAAAATGACAAAAGATACGTAGAAACTTTGAGGGAGTATTCTCGTAAATATCCAAATAGAAATGTTCCGAGTGCTTCATTTATATGTAAGCTGTATCGAAGATTCAGATCGACAGGAAGTGTGATTAGCAAGAGAAAAAAAGGGTTTAGAATTAGTGAGGACGAGAGAGAACGAATTTTAAATTATTTCAGAAGAAATAACGAAAAATCTCAGAGAGATGCAGCGAGAGACTTACAAATTCCCCGGTCTACAATACAAAGGGTAATGAAATTAAGCAAATTTAAAGCCTTCAAAATATTACCTGTTCAAACGCTATTCCCTGGAGATGCTGCAAGAAGACTGGAATATTATATACAATATTATTTATTACAATAATCGAAAAATATACAATTTTAGTTTTGAGGAGCAACTCTCGCCTAAATTTTTACATTTGTGTGCGTGAGCCACTCCTTTTCTCAGTTAGGTACAGATACAAGCAACAAAGCACAACGTAATAATTATACTAATCTGATATAAAGAAAAACATGAAAAAGGGAATGAGAAAAAAGAGAATAGCAAACAAAAACCATACATCCTACTCAAAGGATCCACAGCAAGAGAGGTCAAGGCGAAAGGAACGGCGTGAACCTTTTGACCAAAAATTCATTTATTGTCGCATGTGGTTAGAACATACTTGAAAAAATATTAGGGTTATTCATGAGGTGTTCTTTTAGGCGTTTTCGAAATTGTTTAGAATTTTTAGTTAAGCACCTTTGTCTTATTTGAAGAGGTAATAAATTGATGAATCTAGGTGCACAGTTCCTTATAAATCTTTGCGATATAGAACCAGAAACTATCGGAACATACAACAGTTGATTTGATATTGCTCTTGTATGCTGTAAGATATGTCGATCAGTGCATGCTAACGACATTTTTGGGAAGTAACTTACACATGCTAAAATATATTAGTTTCTTATATTTAGAGCATTTGATTCATTATATAACCTTTCAGTGGAGTAGAGATGTCTTTTACGTAATATAATTTTCAAAACTGTATTCTGACAGACAGCAAGGTATTTTAACGCATTATCAAATAAACATCCCCATACTATTATACAATATCTTAACATAGATTCGACTAAAGCGTTATATACTGACAAAAGTATTTCACGATTTAGGATATTTCTTAGTTGAAAGAATTTTAAGGTTCTCATCAATAGTCACTCCTAAGTATTTGATGTTTTCAGTCTTTTTAATAGAGGGGCAATCACAAAACTTGTTTTTGCTGCATTGGTCACCGTGTATTAGAATTTCTGTGAAGTCAGGCTGACCAACAATTGTGGAAGAGAACGTCATAAAATAAGTCTTGTCCAGGTTTAAACTTAATAACTTAAAGTTTAGCCATTGTTGTACTTTTTGTAAACCGCTTTTTGTTTTATTATACACCTGTTCCCAACTCGGTGCTGAAAAAATCAGCGCAGTATCATCTGCATAGGCAATCACTTTACCGTCCATACATAAATTACCAATGTTGTTGACATATATTAGAAATAATATGGGTCCAAGAACAGTCCCCTGTGGGATGCCTGTAGTGATCATTTGTTCCTGACTAGTTATACCATTAAGTTTTACACATTGTTTCCTATCAGTTAAGTAGTTTATTAATAAAGCCAGTGTCTTACCCCTTACTCCGACCCGTTCTAGTTCATCAAATAAAAGTTTGTGCGAGACTGTCGAACGCTTTTTTTAGATCCAAAAATACAGAAATGAATTTTTCGTTATCAAATGTACTAATCACAGTGTCAACAAGTTCGTAGACTGCGTCCTCTGTACTTTTTCCGTGTCTAAATCCGTATTGTCCTTTAACTCGAATACCTCTATTTTCGAAAAAATCGACTAGTCTTTGCTTAAGGCATTTTTCAAACAATTTGGCGAAGTTATTAATGATTGAAATAGGACGGTAATTTGTCAGATGTTTTTTGTCGCCTGTTTTGTATACAGGTGTCACCACAGATATCTTCCAATCTGGGGGTATTTCAGAGTTAATAAAGCTCAAATTAAACAAATAAACAAGTGGTTTCAGAATAAGAGTGTGTATACTTTTAATAATTATTGTGGTTGTAATACCGTCTCTCCCTGGTGAGGAGTGATCTTTTAAAGTTTGTATCTGGCTAATTAATTCATTTTCCGTGACAGGCGACAAAAATAAGGAGTTTGGCATTAATATGTTCTTTGTATAATCCAAATTACTAGTCGCATTATTACCTGTAGAGGGTATCCTATTTTGAATTTCTGTTCCAATGTTAATAAAGAAATCGTTAAATGTGTCTGCTTTCTTGTCATTATCCTTTAATAAACTTCAAATCGATGATATCTTCCACATGATTGATTTTTTTATTTTTTCGTGAGGTGATTTCATTTATAATTCGCCAAGTCTTTTTCATGGCATTTTTGTGAAGTAATATTTTACTTTTATAATATTGTTGTTTAGCCGTTTTAATAATTTTATTTAATTTATTTCTATAATTATTAAATGTTTTTTTAAGCTGTTCAGATTTTTTTTTTATTTATTAAGGATCTTTTTAAACTATCTCTATGTTTGATCGAATTTATTTATATGCCTTGAGTAGCCCATGGTGTTCTTTTCCTATTTTTACTGTTAGTTTTTATTTCATATGTGTTTTTATTTATTGCGCTATTAAGTTTTGCTTTAAATATTTCGTAGGCTTCCTCAACATTATCATGTTGAAAAACATCTTCCCATCTTTCTTTACCTAATATATTCTTTAACCCATTATAGTTAATTTTAAAATATGTCTGAGTGTTGTATTGAGATTGACGTACCACATTGCTTTCAGTCATTATAGATAGGGTGACTAGGAAGTGATCTGTTATAGAAATTGGGAATACTAATGACAGACAATTTTCATTATAATTTTCCAGATGTGGAGCCTTAAGAAACATATGATCAATGACACTTGAAGATGTTCCCTCCATTCGGGTTGGAACATTTATGCACGAGAGAAAACCTGCCTCGGCCATTATATTCAAATATTGACTAACATTTTGATTTTCTGGTTTAGATATATCCAGATTTATATCTCCCGCAAATATTTCAATGTTATCAGAGCACTGTTGTATGAGATACCCTTCAAGTTCCTCTAAAAATAATTCTACATTAAATAACTGTGATGGAGGTCTGTAACATCCAGTAATGCCATATATTTCATTATTTACTTTAAAAGAACACCTCAGAAGATTGGTTTGACTTAGTGCAATAATTTGACCTGTGACTGATATCCCTTCTCTCACGTACATAACTACGCCATCATTTTTGTTAAAATTGGATTCATTATAAAAGAACTGAAAACCCTCAATGTAAAAATCACTCACCTCTTCTAGTTGAAATATTTCTGTTAATATTAATATATGTATGTTTGTGTCCTTAAAAGATTCGAGATAAATTGCAAGTTATTGTAAATTTTTGCGCAAACTTCTTATGATGGTATATATTTAGCCTGTTCTCACCCTCCATCAACCTCGAGCCCTCCAGCAGATCCTCTACAATCTTAGTTTGTACATTGCAGTATTTATCAACTTCACTAAAAAAATCTAACATACTTCACCTAGAATTTATATAATAATAATAATAAACTAAAATACTATAACTACAACCTACAACTAGTGCCTCCAAAGAAGGAAACCAAATAGTCTAACGAATACTAGTACAAGTCCTTTCTTCATCGCCAGGTATTAATCTGTTCGAACTATTAGTATAGTTTTAATTAGGAGATTTCAGTAATTTTTTTAATCACATTGTCTTCTTTTCTTATAAATATGGATCCAAAACGGGTATGAACTGCTCTTCTTCCATATTTTTCCTGTGCTGCTCTGTATAGTTGTAGTTGTAGTCTACCCTTAGTTAGATCTTCTGAAATTCCGATTCCAGTGCCCTTTAGGTTTCTTGCGTTTTTTAATATCTTGAATTTAGTTTTATATGCTTCGAATTTTACGATAATAGGACGAGGTTTGTTTCCTTGTTTTATTCCTGCTCTATAACACTTAACAATGTCTTCATTTTTGATGGGAACCTTAAGCTTTTCACTCAAAGACATCACATGGTTTCTCAAATCCTTGTCAGGAACTTCACTTATATATGCATAAATTATTCACCTTTTCGTTCTGCAAGACATTGTCAAGGCGCTCCTCTAGTTGTTTTATTCTTACCTCGTTTCTATCGATTGTTTTTTGTAACTCGCCGAGTTTATGGGTGACCTTTTCCATTATTTTATTAATCAATTCGCTGTCGGCTAGTAGTTCTTTTAATGCTTCTTTTACGGCACTTTTAACATCTACACCAACCTTAGGTGGCATATTCACTATTTAACTACTTTACTACTTAGTTCACTATAATTGTTTCTCAGTATTTCATTGGTTATTTGGCTATTTGGCGGAGAGGACCGAAATGCGTTCTACATGCTCGACGCTCGACGCTTGATTCTATTATTTTAATTATATTAATTTAATATTGTCAAACAATGTTAAACTTTTATTTTGCAAGAGGTGGAGCTGGATTTTTCAAACAAATTATTTGGTCCGATGAAGCTACATTTACAACGGCGGGAATATACAACCGGAAAAATAGTATATTTTGGTCTGTTGACAATCCACGGGCATTTCGTGAAGTTGTGAAATCCGGCAGAAATTCCGTGTATGTTTGGTGCGGAATTGTGGGAAATTTTATAATGGGCCCTCTATTTTATTCAGGAAGTATGACAGGTAGGAAATACCTACATTTAATCCAGAACGAATTGGAACAATACTTTGACCAGTTGCCATTAATTTTTCTTAACCAACTCCAAGAAAGACAATTAATATGGTGGCAAGATGGCGCTTCCTACCATAACTGTGAACAATTCGTTTGAAAATTGTATTGGTAAACATGGAACGATAAGGTGGCCGCCACGTAGTCCAGATTTAACCCCCTTGGATTTTTTCTTGTGGGGGCATTTAAAAAATAAAGTTTATAAGAACCGCCCCGAAAATGTTGAGGAGATTAAAAGACGAGTAAAATTAGAAATTGATAGTTTAAACAATCGTCCCTTAATCTTTGAAAATGTCCGAAAAAATTTCAAAGACTTAGGTTATGTGTAAATAATAATGGAAACCATTTTGAACATTTAATGTAAATGAACTTTTAACTAATTTTTAATAACTAATCATATTGTTGGTGTTATAATAAATATGACAGTAGTTAAAATAATAAATGTTTCATAATTTCCACGAGATTTTTAATTAAGTTGAATGCAGTTGAATGGCTATAGCCACTTTAACATTCAGCCTACTCGCTTGTCAGTTTTATTATCATGGCTGACTTGATTTGTCATAAATTTGGTTTTATTGTTTGGCCTACTCAGATCGAACATCAGACACCGACCATGAGACCATGTATCTAGTTTGATGGAGCTTCTCTGATAAATATCTCGGAAACGGTTGGAGATAAATAGGTCAAATTATATATCGTTGGATTCAGAATTAAAAAAGGAATCCTGTGAGGGTTAAGAGAAATGTGTAAGTTGTAAAATAGAGAAAACCACTTTCATTTCCGCTATAACCGGAAGTTATATTAAAAAACTGAATATTCGGGAATACTACTTAAAGGTTCTCTAATGGATGTGTAGGTAAAAAATATTTTTTTTTATTTTGCAAAAAATGTTTTTTCGCGATAACTTTTTTACCGACCCCCGTATACAAAATTAGGGTACACCCTCGAATTCCCCTTAATTTTTACTACAACCTCATTTTTTGAATGACGATTTTATGTTAACCTGTCTCCACGTAGCACACTTTGTCCGCTTGGATGGGCCACCCTGTACTCCGAAAGATCTACATTTTGACACATTTTTTTTCAGATTCGTCTTTTCCATGCCCTACTTCGATCAAAATTAGACACCTAAAAACTGAAAAAGTATATTAGGCACTTTTGAAGGAAAAAATGAATAGCACATGCAGTCGTATTGACCATACCCGAAAACCCCACATACCAAGTTTCGCGGTCATAGCTTGTAGAGGGCGTACACAACATAGCTTCAAACATAGCAAAAATACGTTTTTTCGGCGTAGCCTGTACAAAGATCGAGAGATATTTTAAAATTATTTCTTTGCAGTTTGATTGGGGCTCACATAAGCCATCAATTCCCACGATTTCGTGACCCTGCCACAATAAAAATACAAAAATCGAAAAGAATCGTTTTTTTCTCTTTGTGTTTTTTTTACATATTTTCTACACTTTTAACTTATGCCTATTAAAAAACATAAACAATATTAAATTTTAGAAAGTGTTTTCAATAATAAGAGCACATTTATTTGAAAAAATTTGAAAACTGATTGGTATCCACGTATCCAGGGTGCTCTTTATTGAAAATACTTACTAAAATTTAATATTGTTTATGTTTTTTAATAGGCATAAGTTAAAAGTGTAGAAAAAATGTAAAAAAAAACACCGAGGCAAAAAATGTTTTTTTCGATTTTTGTATTTATATAAGGCAGGGCCATGAAATCGTGGGAATTGATGGCTTATGTGAGTCCTAATCAAACTACAAAGAAATAATTTTAAAATATCTCTCGGTGCTTGTACAGGGTTCTCAAAAAAACGCATTTTTGCATTGTTCGAAGCTATTTTGTGAACGCCCTGTATAAGCTATGACCGTGAAACTTGGAATGTGGGGTTTTCATGTATGACTAATACGACTGTGCTATTCATTTTTTTTCCTAAAAAATGTACTTTTGCAGTTTTTGGGGGTCTAATTTTGATGGTAGTATTTCATGGAAAAGGCTAATCTGAAAAAAAAATAGTGTCAAAATGTAGATCTTTCGGACTACTATATTTCTAAAAAAAGTTTTTGAAAATCGGTCAACCCGTAAAAAAATAATGAATTGTCTCGACTTGAAGTGAAACACACTCTATATAGGTTCTTGGACATGCAGAAACGATTCCCCAGAATACATTTTTTAATAATATCTCAACAATAAAAAAAATTATCCCATATCTTTGGCCCACATTGTATTTACCCTTACCCAAGCACTTACCTCTTCCAAGTTATTCATCGCACAACAAACTGCAGAACAAAGTGTAGAAATATAAATACGGATAAATCGCGGAAATATCGACAGCCGACCGATACACGTAACTTACACATAAAGAATGAGCATGTCTGAAAACAAAACTAGAAATTTCGACTTTAAAGTCGGAATTTCGACTTTTAAAGTCGAAATTTCGAGTTCAAAGTCGAACTTCGACTTTGAAAGTCGAAATTTCGAGTTCAAAGTCGAACCTAAAGTCGAAATTTCGAGTTCAAAGTCGAACTTCGACTTTGAAAGTCGGACTTCGACTTTCAAAGTCGAAACTTCGAGTTCAAAATCGTTAAAATTAAAATAATGGTGTGGCCCTTCTACGCTTCCGTACGTTGACCTCTTTTCTCATTTTTAGATTTAATAAGAACAAATCCGCTATCTTCGAATGCTGTAGAGAATGAAATCCATGGAATAGTAAAAGTTTGGCTCAGAGAAGCTGTTGATAGGGACGTTGGGACACAGAAGAGTAAAAAATAGTAAGTGTCATTTGACATTTTTTCATGAACTCAAGAGCCATGACCAAATAAGGAAGTTGGATGTAATGGAATTTCCAAATAAATTGGTAATAAATGGCAAATATACTTCAAAATATTGCTACAGATATCATTAATTTTTCAAAAATTGCCTCTAAGAATTAGTAAATTAGTAATAAAATTTCAATTTTTCAAACTTTTGTTCGGGAACACGAACTGATTTTGATGTTATAAAAGTTATCCCAAGTTTGCTGAATGTTTATTTTTGTGCTGTGTGAAACAGTCTTGTCAAAATCGTGTCTTTGAAATGAGCTGCTATATTTTGTAATTTTCATTACTGGTCCTCCTTTTCCGAGAATAGAGCTAAGATTAATAAGATTTCGACTGAGTGCAAGTGTCATGGTATCTCCTGCGAAAAATTCTGCCATTTTCAACTAGTGACAATTTGCCTACTGTAGACATTTTTATGGTCACGGAGTTTTTAAAAAAGGATGACCGTTTCAATGCTGCTGAAATTCGAGAAGTTAAAGCTACCAAGTAAGTACAACATAGTAATAGGTATAGATTATGATGTGATTAATGTGATAGGCATATTATATCCTTACTATTTGTGATTATTCTGGTACATATTAATATTACTATTTGATCTATAATAATTGCAACAGTTCCATTGGCTACGTTGAAGTTAGTCAGTTAGAACATCGAGCAAAAGTATGCCCGGACCACAAAATTCGAATAAAAATTATACAGTTGTATTGATAATTGATGAAGCAGAAGAACGAAATGAGGACATACAGCACGAGGATTGTGTGGCTTCTGCAGGTAATAGTTCGACTACAAAACATCTTATTGATTTAATTTTTGAAAAAATAATTGTTTCTTCAAGGTGTTTGTAAAAATGCATTAGCTTTTTGACGTGGGGTCATCGAAGAAGTGAAGAACCATCACCAACGGAGGTTGAATGTTATTGGAAGCAACCACGCTTATCTGGAATCGCAAGTGGTAAAAAAGTTATCGAAGTGAAAGACTTTCAGATTAAAGAGTGCCCATTTTGCTCGTTGGCTTACCATCTGGCGATGTTTTTATGAACATAGTGGTTAATATGGTAATCAAGAAAAATATCAAATCAAATCAAAAGTACAGGAAGAAGATCCAGCATATTTCTCAATGCACCATCTACTCCACAAGTTCAAGCAGTCCGGCAACAGCTACCCAGATGATTTTATACAGTAGGTTAAGTCAATTTTGACAGAAAGAACCTGCCAGGCAATAGAAGTCGAAGGGACCAGCATGATTCAACGTTATGGCATGAATTACGATTTGGACGAATAACAGCATCTAAGTTGTATGAAGTAAGCAAGTGTAAAACTCCTAGCAGGTAGTTTAGTTGAGGGAATTATTGGAGCAAGAAAATTGCATAATACTGAAACAATGGCTAGAGGCAGAAAGTTAGAACAAGAAGTAACGAAAGAGGTACAAACAAAGTAAGATTTACAGATAAAGCCCTAGGTAGGGCTATTCTGTGTAGCAAAACCTAATTTCAAAACAATTTGAATATGTATATATAAACTTTCATGAAGAATTTCTTCACACATTAATGAACTTTGCAGAGGAATTTTGGAAAAAACATATTTATAAAAAAACTTTGATGCTGTATAATGTTTACCAACTTTAATATTTTGAAATTTGACATTAGGACTACCTTTTGCTTTAAACAGGATGTGAATCAAAATCCAAACACGTGGCCACGTTGTGTTTAAAATGACATTACGTGTGGTCTTAAGATCAATATTAGGTGCACACCAAGGTTAGTTTATAGGAAGGTTAGGACATTCCCCCACTCATAAAGAAAACCAAAGGTAGTCCCATTCCACTGGCAACGTCGCGCGACTTGACCCCCCCCCCCAAAAATTAGAAAACCAAAAAATATTTGAAAATTCGCCGAGACCCATCGATTTTTGTTTTTTGGGGGATCTTTTTTGACAGCCAAGCCAACCCGATATGTTCATCCCCCTAATCCCTAGCAACCCCTACTTTAAAATTTCAAATGGAACTACCCTCCTTGTGGCGCATCATTTTAAAGCCCTTTTTATTGCGAATACAGTGATGTATCGTTTTTTGTAATCTGTTGAGATTAGACAGAATTATTGGCTAAAAACGGAAAGTTGACAATACACTGTACGCGCAGTAATTTTTACACAAATGCCCACCACTAATAAGTTTTTTATCTACTACACACGACCAAATTACCTAGTTTTTATTGACGTGTCAATCAGTTAAAAAAAAGTCACAAATGAAAAACTGAAGCAAAACAAAAAAGTCAATTCAAACCTTATATATTTTTAAAATATGTAACAAAAAGTCACTGCCACGAAAAAAGTTCCCGTTTTTTTGCTTGTAACCACGAAAAATAGTTTCAGCCTGCTATTAAAATTGGAAACGTATTTTCGAAATGGTTTATTCTATCACGGAAAGGTTAGAAATTGTTGCAATTCGTGCTGTAGCTTTAGCGCAATCGCATGATTTCGATAACAAATTGCAACGATTTCTACCCTTTCCGAGATAGAATAAACCATTTCGAAAATACGTTTCCAATTTTAATAGCAGGCTGAAACTATTTTTCGTGGTTACAAGCAAAAAAACGGGAACTTTTTTCGTGGCAGTGACTTTTTGTTACATATTTTAAAAATATATAAGGTTTGAATTCGCATGAACTTTTTTGTTTTGCTTTAGCTTTTTCATTTGTAACTTTTTTGTAAACTGATCGACACGTCAATAAAAACTAGGTAATTTGGTCGTGTGTAGTAGATAAAAAACTTATTAGTGGCGGGCATTTTTGTGTAAAAATCACTACGCGTACAGTGGATTGTCAACTTTCCGTTTCTAGCCAATAATTCTGCCAAATCTCAACATAATTCTAAAAACGATACATCACTGTACTCACAATAAAAAGAGCTTTAAAATGATGCGCCACAAGGGGGGTAGTTCCATTTGTTTTGGTTGCTAGGGATTACGGGTATGAACATATCGGGTTGGCTTGACCGTCAAAAAAGCTCCCCCCAAAAACAAAAATCGACGGGTCTCGGCGAATTTTCAAATATTTTTCGGTTTTCTAATTTTTGGGGGGAGGGGGGTCAAGTTTTAGTTGGGAAACCCTGCGTAATAAATACCTATAAGGTATAACAAGTACCTACCTCGTACCTATGAGATATTTTTTTAGATCAATAGAGTCATACAGTGATAATGTCACAGGATATGTACAGTTAGAAAGAGATAAGGAAATTTGCATTGTTAAGGGAAAAATTACCCCTCAACACAAAATATACAAGAAGAGCTACACAGTAGAAGCAAAAATAAATGAGGAAAACAATACAGTTGTCGATTGTGTGTGTCGGGATTGTTCAGCATCCTACGGTTAGTTCGCACACTAACCATTTTTTGCCTTTTTATTTTTAACAGAACTTTAGTTAATAAATAAGTTTGTAACATATTTATTTGTTTTAGGAGGATGTAAACACGGTATCGCATTCTTATTTTGCTATTGGAAAAAAGCTTCTCTCACTGCTACAGCGAGAGGCAAAAAGGTTGCCACCCTACAAGATTTAGTAGATAGGGATATACCTGAGTGTAAGGACTTTGGAGAGCAATCTTTAGAGAAGATAAAAACTATGAACTACGACGGAGGACTATTTGACTTATTGAAGCCATTCGATTATTGTGAACTTTCACTGCATCACGTTTTACCCATATTCAAAAGTACCGCTATTGAAAAGAATGCAGACAAGTTTTTAGAGTTTCTATCAAATAACATCTCGCAAGATATGTGCAAAAAAGCTGACACAAGACAACAATCAAGATCATCAGTGTGGTATCAGCTTTGATATGGTCGGATTACAGCGTCCCATTTTTACGAAGCTGCTCTTTGTAAAAAATAAAACCCTTCAAAAATGAAGCCATGCAGAGGATATTGGTTTTAGAAACAGATGGACTAAAAGTAGTGGCCAATGGGAAAAGAATAACCATTGAAAATTGTGGTTTAGGTTTAAGCAGACATAACCCGATTTTTGGACCTTCACCAGATGGAATAACGAAGGATGCTTGTATTGAAATGAAATGTCCTGTAAAAGAAGAAACGATAAAGAACTATATAGAGAATGGTGTTTTTAATAAAAGGTATTTCTTCATCACCACATTTTGAACATGACAAGCATGTTGATATTTACGATGTAGCATATAAGAAGGACGAATGTGAAGAAATAATATCGGCTGCAGAATGTTTTTGGAAAAATAGTATATTCCCAAATATATGACATTAATACATTTGTTCATATATCCATATTTTGATTAGTTTTTAAATTCACAAATCCCCCTCTCCCCCTAACTAGACCTGACGCAAAGTATTGCTATTATCGATTATAACGATGTTCATAATAACAGAGATAGTAGTACCGATAATAACTGTCGATATTGATAGTATCGATACCGACTATCGATATTGATCGTAAATTAAATACTCAAAGGTGGTAACGGTAGTAAATTTTAGAGATCAAACAAACACCTGAACACAGATCGATTTAAATACTTTTGTAAATTTTTTAAAATATGAATGAATGAAACCATTCATTCTTCATTTGAAAGAACTCGTAAAAATAGTTCAGCAAAATTTTCAGAAGTGTTAGAGCAACACGGCACACAACACTTTTTAGTTTTCATAACGAAAACAAAAAATAATAAATCGACAAGATGAGAGGTTAAATAAATCAGAAATTCAAAACACAGAAACAGCTGATTGAGCGGGATGTCACTGGGCCGGGTCTGACTTATATTTGACAGTGTACGGCATTGCCAATGCTACTATCGATAGTGTCGATACCAACTATCGATATTGATTGTAAAATAAATACCCAAAGATGGTATTCATAACGGTAGTAAATTTTAGAGATCAAACAAACACCTACACATAAATTGATTTAAATACTTTTGTAAATTTTAAAATATGGATGAATGAAACCAAAATATATTGTTTTAAACTTGTTTATTGTTTTTCAGTCAAAAATTATACCTATATAATGCATGCTTAAAAAATGTTACATTTTATTTTTTACAGATAAGTATACTTAATTCATAAAATAGTATATTTTCGCGGCCATCATTTGATTATTGTGAGTTTTTTGGTCGACGTATTTTCTCGATTAATTTCGACGTTTCGTCTACACGAGTGATTGGCTTTTTCAAGAGTTGCTTTCGGGTACGCGAGTCCGCCAGAAGTTCCCGTATCCAAAGCAACTCTTGAAAATGCCAACCGCTCGTGTAGGCTAAACGTTGAGACTAATCGAGAAAATATGTCGGCCTAAAAACCCAAAAAATTCTCAACAATCATATTACATAATGTAATATGATTGTTGAGGGTCAAAAAACTCTCATATGGTTCATGCTTTGATTTTATAGCTCTTTAACGACGCTCCAAAAACTATATATGCCTGCCGACCGGGTATTTGGTCAGATTGAGCTGAAGCTACGTTCACATGCTTTTATAAAAAACCCAGAAAAATATTACAAAATCTACTCAGAACAAGGCCAAGTCCGCAAACTCGGGTCTGATTGGGTAGTGTATGATGTAAAACAGGCAGTAGATTCGCTAAAAAAAATTCCTGGTATTAGTGAAGCCAAAAGAATAAAGATAGTACGAAAGCCACAAACTAAAGGAGAAGACAAAATTCTTATTAAGACCGAGGTACTGTATAGAAATGATGATGCAACAAAACAATTTTGTAGTTTACTAAAACCTAAGAAAAAACTTAGCAACACACATTTACCTGTTTTACCCATAGGTCATCAAATTAAAACGAAAAAACTGGACAGTCTGTCAAAATTTTTAGTTAGTTTGTCAAGAAAAGACTGGGCTGCGGATCCGGAACTCAAATGGTTGGAGCCAGTTTTAAGAGACCAGTTTCAGAAAAGTGCTGATGGGTCTGAAGACCGCCCTAAGTGTGCTGAATGCCAGAATGAAGAGGGTTGCTGCTGTCTTGAGGATGATAACTTAGCCACCATACAGGGTGGGCCAATGGAAACTTTCAACGCTCGGACACGTCGATTTTTTATTTGAGGGGGAACTATTTTTCAGTTTTTTCATCCCCGTAGCTTTAACCCCCAAGCTGGGGGGAGAACAACCCCCCAAATTTGAATACGGGATAGGGGTCGAGCCATACCTCTTTTTAAAGGTATCATCGAGTTCTTTATGACCCTACAATTTCGCCTCATTGTTTTTATCTGTATCGGAATGACAGCTTGTCAAAATAAAAATAAATAAAAGTGCTTATTAATTAAAGTTGTATTATTTAGGTGTACACGTGAACTTTATCTAATTTTTGATTTGAGAGGAACTATTTTTTCAGTTTTTTCATCCCCGTAGCTTTAACCCCCTGGCTGGGGGAGAACAACCCTCAAATTTGAATAGGGGATAGGGGTCGAGCAATACCTCTTTTTAAATGTCTCATCGAGTTCTTTACGACCCTACAATTTCGCCTCATTATTTTTATCCGTAACGAAATGACGTCAGTTGAATTTGAATTTCAATTTTTGGTTTATTTGGTTTAAGGAAAAAACAGCCAAGTAGGGGTTATTTCTTGACTTGAAAATAATTTTCTATTGGATCATAATAAAAAAAACTTAAAAAAAATACTTTCATAGTCCATTCTGGAAGAAAAAATGGCAAAAGGAATAATCTAATAAATGTAAGAGTTAGAATATAAGAAAAGCTAAAGACATCAGAGTCTTCCATAAATGTAGAGCTAGAGTCTGAAGGAGGAGACGACTGTGATAAATTAACTGAAAATAGCTTTCACTCGAAAATCTAACAGTACATAAATATGTCATTGTTAATATGATGGCAATTATTTTCCAGGTATTTCTCTCTTTCTCTCGAAGTGCCTGGGTTTTGAAATTTTACAAAGTTACTTACTCAATTTCCCTTAATAACATTTTGTCGTAAAATCTATAGAAACGGCCCTTTGCAGGTTAAAAAAATCGGTTAATAAAGTATTTAAAAATTTCCAAGGCATACCTACTTTCCTGATTTTTTTAAACTAAAATGTCACAAATTAGTTTCTAAGTAAGCAAGTCTTCTTTCCAAACGATTAAATTTCAACTCGTTTTTTTTCTCTTTTTTAAACCATTTTCTCTGTTCAGTTATCAGGGGACACACTGTATACATTGAATATTTATGACTTATTTCTTAGGGAATGGTCAGAAATTAATTATGCCAGAAACTGCATTCTAACCTCAAATTTGGAGTGTAAAAGTGCTTGTCATCATTTGTGTTTATACATGCTCCTGATAGCTCCTGTTCGTTAGTGTTTAGGGTATTTTCTTGCCCTACTTGGAAAAATTAAGGTAAATAGACTTCTATCCTGAATAAGTGATTGCTTTTTTTATATAATAGACTGTAAATGTAAATAATGTTTTTTTCTAGAAGAACATGAACCGGAGATCTAAATATATTTTAGATTTAGCACGATCCAAAACTGAGTGTAAAACTGCGTCAGTCGATGAACAGGATGTAAAAAAAATACGCATTCTCCAAGATATAACGCTGTCGTCATGCTCTATTGCAAATTTTAAATTTGCTTGTAATTTTACCATAGCTGAAAATGTAATTATTGAATGCGAAAACAATAATAATACCTATGTAAATGAACTTTTTCACACAAATCAAATCATGGAAGAAAATATTGGTGTTAATAGATAGACCGGGAGGTGGAGAACAAAGTTAATCAACAAGCCTTACAAAAGGTTGATTATATTTTAGTATTAGGGTGATATCCAGAGTACCTATATCACAATTTCTGCTGTCCCTACTTGGTCACTTAAACTTAGGGGAGGGAGTCAAAATTTATCAAAAAGTGCGTTTTAGTAAACGTTAAATTTCATGAACAATTCCATTTCAGTCCGAAAGCTGACTTTCCTTGGATTATAAATCCGACTTAGCGGAGAAAATAAAGCGCAGCTTTCGCCTCGGCAGAGACCTGTGAATTTGAGTCGAGTTGACTAAATACTAAACATACAGTTTCATGGATAAACTATAGCTCATTTTTTCCTTACTTAATGTTGATTTTAAAAATGTAAAGGCAGAGAAAAATCTAGTAGCGTTTGGCAAGCGGAGGCTATCAAACTCGCTATCAAATTTTTTAAAACATTAAAAATCGCTTAGGTTTGTATCGCAACCCATAGTTAATTGGACGTATATGTAGTTACTATAATAGAAATTATCAACTGATTTTATTGTTGTGTAACAAAATATCTCTTAGCTAACTTATATTTCAAAATGCCCACCATTGGGATTTTTGAAACGGTAAGAGCTACAAGGTTGGTTAAATTAGACAAAAGTTGCGCATTTTGATGTGTTTCAAGAATATGCAAAGAAATTTGACATAGCTCACGTGGTTACTAAAATAACCTGAAAAAAAAATGAAAACTTGCACTTTTTTATTTTGTGCGTAACTTTTTTAATATCAAACGGAATTGAACGAAATTTGGTGGAATTACGTAATTAGGTACGGGCTTTCGAATACACCATTCAGAAAAATTCTCTGCCTACTGGATCTTTAGGTATTCATAACCAAATTTCGATTTTCTTATGGCGGCCATATTGGATTTTACAACCATTGGATAGAGCAAAAAATTACGAATACAACCATGTATCACAACATCTAATTAAACCCATTTAAATGTCATATTTCTAATATTTTAAATATTTTGAAGCGCGGCAGTAGGCCATGATTCCGAAAACAATATCAATAACGTCAGTTAGTTCTCATAACTTTTGTTAACTACTTAAAATTGTGTGTTAAGCGTCTTAAGTGACTAAAATTATTGAATCATGCCCCAACAATATCCAATAAATGAAAGATTGAATATGTACATTGTTTATATTCGAAACTACCGTAATTCTATTAACGCTGAGCGCCAGTATCAAAAATTATACCCCGAACGAAGGCAGCCTAATAGAACTATTTTCCGAAGGTTGTGTAGGCCTATGGAAGCGGATGCGACGTTACAAAACAAAAGGAGAAATGATTTTGTAAGAGCTAGAGGAGCCGTAAATGAAATCAATGTTTTGGCTAAAATTCATTTAAATCCAGAGACATCGCAAAGGAAAATTGCTGGGGAATGTGGTTTGTCGTTAGGGGCAGTTAACAAGATTTTAAAAAAGCACAGATACCATGACCTTAAAATTCAATCCGTACAAAAGTTACATCCAGGGGTTGCTCAAAGAAGGCACACTCACAAAAATTATGCGTTTTAAAATGCACAACAAATCGCGTTAAAATAATTAACTCGGTTCATATACTTCAATTAATTAAAATAATTTATTTCATTAACGTTTCCTAGCAAAAGATATTGTTTTGTTGCCCTAATAAAAACGTAATTATTTAAAATAAAGGGAATTTCCTTTTCTGTGAATTCAATATTACTTCTTTTTAAATTAATTACTAGCTTATATATTTTATAAGGATCATATTCAAAATAAAACCACATTTCCTTTTGTTATAAAGATGTTTTATTAATCTATTTATTTCAATAAGACGTTCTTATAATAAAATTTCAACATTTTTATTTCAAGTACGTAAAGATATTATTTCCATAAGAAACGTTATCATTTTAATAAGACACTGCATTCGGCTTTTGTCACGCGACTGTTATTCTCCAATAGGAAGCATTCAACTCAAGGTCGACACCGACACCGATACGCCGCGTTTGGGCCGGGGCAATTTTGGCTTTTCAGTATTCAGTATAGGCACATAACACACTGTTATGTGATTATAGGTTTCGGCGTTTGCCTGTTTTTGCATTTGGGTTTGTTGTACCTGTGTTCTGGACATTGGTGTTTTATATGTAGTGGCAGTGAGTGTGGAAACAAGCTGTACGCTGTACCGTATATACGTTCAGGTATAAATACGAGTGAGAACTGAGAGATAGGTACCGCAGAGATTTGTCAGACGTTTATGTCCATTACGTTATGGCAGAACAAGTAAATTTTTTGCTGGCAGCTGGAAATAACGCCGAAGCCGACGTTGTTGTGTGGAACGGAACACTTGACGAATTAAATAATTCAAACCTAAATTTAATGCAAAATGTGTTGCCAGAGGCAAGTGCAGCTGAAAACTTAATAGGGGAAAAAGAAGACTTTACTCGGCTACAAAAATTGTTAGAAGGCTGGAATTTATTGCAGCTTTTACCGGTACTAACAGGTGAAAAAATTGAGATTTGGGGGTGTTTAAAGTCGCTAAACCTATATGTATTTTTTTTTGTCAAAATTAAAAACAAATGAAAACTAAAAAGTTTTAAGTAAATTAAATAGAAAAAAAAAAGTTAAAAGAATTGTGCGTGAATTATTTATTTAGGTCAATTTTTTATAATATCTATTTATGGTGTGCAGATAATATATTTGTTATTAAATCAATTTTTAAATGATTATCGCCACAGAGGAACAGCAAGCAATGCTGTTCTTCTGTGTTATCGCTAATCGCTGGGAGAAATATGTTCAGTTTTCTGCTTTCTTTACATCAATAAAATACTTGAATATTTTAGACTCTGGTGTAACGTACAGAAGTCTAATATATCTTTCCAAAGAAGACATCAGAGACGCAATTAAAGATGTGGGCTTAAGAGCCGAATTTCGATCTAAATTATTTTTCTGGAGAAAAGATGAGGTATATGTTTTTACAATTATTGTTCTACTAATTCAATCGAATGTGCGAGTATTAACTTTATTATATTATTTTAGCATAATATAGATGATGAGACAATAACCAATCAATCGAAAGTGGCGTCTTGGCTTGAGTCCATCCCTTCATCAGACCCAACAACTACTACAAGTAGATCTGGGAGTACTTGTAAGCTGTCTAAGGTGAGTAGAGTAATATTTATGTAAGATTTTCTGCCGAATACAATATTTGCCTATATTAACATTTTTAAGAAGCTATTAATTGTATAGCGAAATAGAGTATTTAGATTTAAATATATATATTTTATAACAATAATTGTTTTTTATATATTTTATTTATTTAGCAGTGCCTTCTATTTTAGAGTCTTTGTGATCTTTTGAAAGAATCCAATAAAGGAAGATCAATTGTAGAACATTATAAAAACCACACGTCACTAGACAAAATTCGCCGAGATGCGCTTGTATCTATAATTTTAGAAGACATTCAGTACAATGGATTTTACTTATCGCCGAAAGATTATCCCCCTATACTGAAGGAGATAGAAAATATCTTTCCGACAGAAAAAAACTTTTTGGTAGGAACATTTAAAAGCTTGTTTAAGCAGAATATTTATAATCTGTTTTTTTTAGGATTACTACTTTTTTGCTACACAAAAGAGAAAAAATCCCGGAGGCCGACTATATAACAAATACATCAATTCTACTACAAAGATAAGAAAAATAAGAAAATCGGTGCACTCAGAACCTTCGGCCAAATGTCCTAAAGTACCGGACGATCAAGAGTTTGATGTAGATATTTTAAACTCTATAAAAACATCTCTCCAAAGGGATTTCACAAACTGGACGGAAGTAAAGGATAGATGGGAAAAAACTTTTGTCCTACGACATCAGGATTTGAAAAATTCTGACCATGCAAATATCCTTAATTTTTTAAAGGAGTGGCCGTTATATTCACATGCCAATTCAAAGGACTTGGTAAGTTTTTTAGTATGATAATATTTTTGCTTTATATGCTAATACCTAAATATTTCCAGATTGATATTGACTTTCGTTTGTTATTCCCTGGAAAAGATATTTTGTTATACAGTAAATGGGAGTTATTTAAAAAGAAGATAAAATCATTCTACACAACAAATATAAATGATAAATCTTGCAAACAATTATTTTCGTCTTTAAATAACACAATTGAAAGAAGTAAGTTTTTTTCTAATATTTATTTCAGCTTTGATTGGGCAATACATTAATTTAATTTAATATTTTAGATGCCGAAGATTATATCTTGGCAATACTACTCAACTCGGTAATTCTACCTACTAGTCGATTTTCCGTTGGAAAAGAGAACAGTAAACGAAAAGTAACCATAACAGATGCACAGGAAAGCTTCACCTTAAGGATTCCAACAATTAATGACTTTGAGCACAGTTTGGGAGAGCTAAGGGCCAAGCATTACAATAAAGGTATAACATTGCAGCCTCTTATTGTAGTTGTAGGTTACAGTGCGGACCAAATAACAAATTATTTTGTATATTTTGATAAATGTTGTCAACATCACGATTCCTACTTGTCATGTCTAGATACTTGTTTTAAATTATTTCATGTTTTGTGTTTAGAATATCCGCAAGCCTCTTATGGGCCATGGTATTTTCTACAAAAATACATTTTTGAAATCGAAACAGAATATGATAAGCCCTTACCCAGTGTATCATCTCTTATTGCATATCTCAGTTCACAATAGTATTATTATATTAATAATATCAATAGTATTATACGTTATTTAAAAATATTTTTATAAGAAACATTGATAATGTTTATTTGCTATAAATGTGCATTGCAATTTAAAATACTTGAGGATTTGGTGAATCACTTGAAATACAGTCATTTTGTTACTTCTTCTGACTCATTACAATGTAAACAGAATGGCTGTAACCAACTGTTTTCATCATTCAAAGCATTTAAAGTTCATATTCAGAAAGTTCATAAGTCTGCCGAAACATTCATTGAAACTGTTCAACCTAATATTGATTATGATAATAATAGTCAAAATGATTTGGCTTTTCTAAATAGTAATGAAAATCCTTATGCTGATATTGTGCAAACGCCATCACCTTTTAATTTATTAGATTCCTTAAATGATATGAAAGAAAAGGCCCTCCATTTCTCCCTTCATTTACATGCCGAAGACAACATGACAAGAAGTGATGTGTTATCTATTCAAAAGCAGGTCACTACTTTGTGTACATCTATTAAAAACGTTTTACATAATTGTCTTGTGCATAATAATGTCACTGATAGAACGCTACAAGATGATGTTATTGCCATATTAAAATTTTGCGAAAATCCATTCGTAGACATTTCCACAGAACACCGTCTTTTTAAACATTTAAAGGAACAACATTTATATGAAGATCCACAACGTCATGAGTTGAGCAATCATGTGACAACAAGAGTCTTAAAAGGAAATCCAACGTTAGTAGGAAAGTCGTTTGCTGCTTATTTTATGCCTTTACGTTTTCAGTTAAAACAATTTTTTGAATGTCCTGGAATTTTAACTTTAACGCTAAAAAATACAGAAACCTTAATGTCAAAAAATAAAATAGTCAATTTTATAAACGGAGAATCCTATGTAAATAAAATTAAATCATTTACTGGTAAAATAGTCATACCTATATTTCTATATTTTGATGATTATGGTATAAATAATCCACTAGGTAGCCATTCTACATCGATTTTGGCAGGCTACTACAGTTTTCCTACTGTTCCTCAGTATTTACTGTCCCAATTACAATTTATATTTAACTGTGCTTTTATAAAAACTGATGATTACAAACAATTTGGAAATGACGTGTCTTTTCATCATATAATTGAAGAACTCGTATTTTTAGAAAAAGAGGGTATCCTTATTAATACACCTGACCAAAGTATTAGGGTTTACTTTGTTTTGGGAGCAGTTCTAGGTGACAATTTAGGCCTCAATACAATTATGGGTTTTACAAAGTCTTTTAATTCCAACAGCTTTTGTAGGGTGTGTAAACGAACAAAATTAGAAACGAAAAGGGATTGCGTACAATTTGATGATTCTCTTAGAAATGAAAAAAACTATGACTTAGACTTAAAAAAAGAAGACTTTGCACTAACAGGGTTACGGGAAAACTGTACATTTAACAGAATACCCTCTTTTCATGTTGTCGAAAATTTTGTTTTTGACCTTATGCACGATCTTTTTGAAGGCGTCTGTCATTATGACATTTGCAATAGTTTGTTATCATTAATAAAAGACAATGTCATTTCTGTAGAGATTCTAAACAGCCGCAAGAATCTATTTCAATATGGTGAAACTGAAGTCGGCTATATTTCTTCGTCCACTATAGACCATAATCGTTTAAAGTCAAATAAATTAAAAATGTCTGCTAGGGAAACTTGGACATTTGTTCATTTTCTTCCTTTAATATTGGGTGATTTGGTACCAAAAACTAATAAATCTTGGAAATTGTTATGTTTACTTTTGGAAATGTTGGATAAGATCTTGTTACCTGAATTTAATGCGGAAGATATTAACGCTCTTAAAACTCTTATTCGCCAACATAATGATTTATATATAAAATTGTATGAAGATCTAAAACCAAAACACCATTTTCTAGTTCACTATCCAACACTCATTCGTAAATGCGGGCCACCAAAATTTTTGTGGAGTTTTAGATTTGAAGCAAAGCATCAAAGTTCGAAGATTTATTCTACAAATACATCTTCAAGAATTAATATTCCCTACACACTTTCTATCAAGGCTGGGCTTAAATTTGCTAAAACTCTTATTGATTTTAAGCAGGGATGTGGTCCCGAATTTCATTTAGAAAACAAAAAGTCATCAAATTTGCAGCGTATGCAGTTTTCATGCACTTTAACTGATACACAACAATTGCAATTACAGCACGCTAGTATATCTGAGTCAGGAATATATCATGGCAAAAAATACAAGGCTAACTTATATTTGACAGCCGTTGAACATCATCAAGTAAAACTTTTTAAAATAGTAAATCTTGTTGAACTAAGCAAAAACTCATTGTTTATTTTGGCAAATGAAATTGAGCTAAAACATTTTGACTATCATTTTCAATCATTTGAAGTTGGACGATCTCTAAATAACTTACATTTAAACCCTGTAGAGTATTTTACATCCCCACCATTACACCTTTACACTTCAAATAATGGCAAAGTATATTTAAGAAATAAGTTTTTGTAAGTATTTTCATTTACTTTTTACATAGGTAGATAGAATGCATATTTGTCGCGAGAAAGAGTTATTTTTTATTTAGTTTAATAACCATGTTTTTAATTTATCTTGTTAAAATGTATAAGTGATATGTTAAGGTCTATATCGACGAATGTATAGTGGATACGCCAAACGGACTTATTTTTTAGTTTGATATCACTCATTATTTCTGTACACGGAAAATTATTTATAAATAAAGTTATTTTTGTTACAAACTTAATTTGTATTTCATTTAAAATGTTAGTACCAATGCCCTTGAATTAAAATCACCTTAAGTTTTAAACAAAGTGAAATATTCATATATCATTAAACATTTCACATTAATTCGTAAATAAAAATATATGCGCTAAATTTACGAAGAACTTAAAATATTGCCCTGTTTCTTGAAATAAAAGGAACGTATTTTAAAAATAAAAGGACAACTATGGAACTAAAAACGTTTTCTCTTTAAATCAAAAGGACAACATTTTTATTCTAAATCCAATGTACTTTTAAATCGTTACTAACCGTTATATATATAACAATATATACAATATTATTAAAATAATATATTTTTCCTTTTTATTCTAATATATAAATCATTTCAATTGCTTAACGTTTTCTCTTTAATTCAAATAGAGACAGTCCGACGTTTTAAAAGGATGAACCAATAACAATGACCATGACCATGTTTGTTTTAAAAATGTATTAAAAATTATAAGATATTCTATTAATTTAATTATAAACATTAATGAAGCAAAAATATATTTGATTTTATTTGATTCATTGGCATTATTTTTTATTTTACAATGTTTTTTCTCTGAGTGCATGAATTTTGTGTTTGGTTTCGCAATCAATTAACTGCAGACCCTAGTTTTGTAACTAAAGTAATTTACACAGATGAAACTTTGTTCACCAACAGTGGAATCTTTAACAGAAGAAATAAACATTTTTATGCCATTGTAAATCCTCATGCAGCTCTACAAGCTTCTTAATAATGCAGTATTTGGAAAAACTATGGAAAATATTATGCCATGTAGCAATGTCTGAGCGCTGCGCGCTCTCTGCGCTCTATCTCAGAAACGGTTAAGCGTATAAAAAAAATTTTGGAACAAAATTTGTAGAGAATTTTATGCTCTACAATTTTTATAGTAGATGCAAATATCATTGAAACCATAGGAAGCAAAATATTTGCGAAACACCGATTTTTGTTACCTTTGACCTTGAATATATTAAGATGCGGACACGAGATTTTACGAGACTTTTGAGACAACGTTTAGAATGCCAAAATAAAGATTTATACAAGTTTACAGCTTATTATCTCTCATTCCGAGGTTGACCCTCTTTTCTGGATTAAGTGACTATACTAAATAGAATTACAAGCCCAAGACGTTCTCCATGAAAACCTGTTGGCAATGATAGTTTAACTTTAGAAAACCACGTTTCGGAAGATTTTGATTACAAAACTTTATCATAAGTAAAGATAACGCATTGTATTTGGACAGACAAACTATTATTCTGGATGTGTGTAATACCATGGAACATACCTCAGTTGCCTCAATACGATGTTGTCAATCCTGAGCCACTAAGGAAAACTAACAAGGATAATAAGATCATTATTTTAGAAGATATTACCCTCAACACAAATAGTAATCATTTACAAATTATTTATCAGAATAAAGAAAATAGTAATGAAGAAACTGTTTTTAAATACCCATCTGACCTGAACAGTAAAAATGAGGAAGAAGTATCTTACTCAAGCAGTGAAGATAAAAGCAAAGTAGAAGATGTACAAACTGGGGAAAGTAAGGGGAAAAAACGGAAGAGGAACAGTGACAAGTGGATAAAACAAATTAGGAAAGAAAGGAAAGCTGCTGGTGAAGAATATTTGTCTGCTGACGGAAAAAAAATTATGCAGAAAAAAAACATGAAAGACCATGTCATAACGGGTGCAAAAAGAAATATAAGCACAGATAATCGCAAACTAATCTTCAACTTTTGGAATAGCAGCCTAAAAATCGATCAGTTCAGTAGAAAAGGTCCCAGTTGAGCTAGAGCTGGGAAAAGGAAAACATCTCTTAAGTATTCCTTCACCGTTAACAAGAGGAAGATTAGCGTTTGTCGTACATATTTTCTCCACACCCTAAATATATTACAAACAACTGTACGCATTGCTTTAGCAAAAAGACAAACCGGGGGAGTTACACTCCCCGACGAAAGGGGCAGACATGAGCCTTCCAATAAAATTAATGCAGATTAAGAAATAAAATCAGGGAGCATTTCAGCGTAATAGCATTCCTGTAAGTTGCCATTAGTCAGTATTTTACCACTAACGTTTCCTCCCCACAGCTATGGAACAAGATGAATACGTGTCGCTCCAGGAAGTACAGACACATGCTTCAGTGATCTCGCCAGCGGTGTCGCGGTAGTGGGATAGTGTTATTGCTAATATATATTTTATGTGTATTAGTACTTCATTATTGTAAATATGTATTTATAGGTGTTTATTGTAAATTGGTGTAATTTGTAGCATTTATTATATATATTTCTTAATATAAATGATTATATTAAATATAGAACATATACATATTTCTGTCAGTAATTCTACATATAAACCCTCCACACAAACGTACCAAATGTATATAAAACACGGGCAGGTATCTTCCAATATGAAACCAGAAGGCTTTGTTAGTCTTCAACTAACAGAACAAATTCAACTTAATCAAACTAGAAAACGCAATAATATTCTTGTGATTTTTCATCAAACCTAAGATCACTTTTCTCACCCAACCTGTGGGACCAATTTTAATTTAATTGTCAGGTCCTAATATTATTTTAACATTTCTTACTTTTAATACGGTTGAATTTTGTATCCGACTCGATGCCATGAGTTCTACTTAGAATCTAATCACTTTCACGCAACTTTATATAGAATTATATCAATTTTCCCAACCATGTTTATTAACTTTCCCGGTAAATAAAACCTACTGGAAATTTTTTCTCAACTGACAAATTTTAGGGTCCCATTAATCAATGCAAGTTATACAACCAATTTCACGTCTTCTACTGATTGCCAACCCAATTTTTTAGGACCAATATTTGCCCCAATAGTATTTTTATACTGATTTTAGTTAAACTCAAAGGAAAACCTGTTTTTCACTAACCAAATCCCGATGGTCCCTCATGTGTATGTCTTGATATGCCTACGGGTCCCGCATATTGTTACCGAGAATGAAAATCTGAAAAGTCGCGAGTTACGAAGCGGGTTGACGCAAAGTCGTTTTTAAAAAGAACTGATCTTTATTGAATACAAGTAGGAAGTGTTTGCTCTTAGTCTATGGCCCGTATATAATACCTCTGCTGGGCTTACATTGTATTTCCTTATCTTATGCTGCATATACAAGTTTCTATGCTACCTAAACAATATACAGCACATAACTCCTCCCCTCTTAGAAGGGCGTAAAACCCTAAAGGTTTTCACGACCTAAATTATTATTTCGTTTTCATTTTCTTTGATAATGGTTTTTGGTTTAAAATATTTCATTTGAATAATAGGTCGTAAATACCTGTACAAAAGGTAAAATATGACAACTGATATGATTACATAAATTAAAATTGTCCAGACACTAACTTTATGATAATATACAGGGGTTGATAATAAGTTTTCATTTTCTATTTTCTGATTTTCAATTTCCTTTATAATGCTATTAACTTTTTCAGTATGCAAGGTATTTAAACTTACTGGTGGAATGTTTCGTAGCTTTAGCGTTTTTTCACTGCCAAATTTTAATTTTGGTAATGGAATTATTTGAAAGCTATTTCTTTGATTTTTATATGATTTTATAGTGATATCGTCTAGGGTTAATAAACATTGCATTTCTAGTTCTACCAAATATGTTCCTTTCATAAGTATATTATTTTTGTTATTTTCACATTCTTTAAAAGCGAATGTTTCTTTGGGAACTATAATAATCCATTTATTGATTTCAACATATTTAACTTGAATTTCCGTTATATTGACAGGAATCTGATTACAGGTGTTATTGTGTTTATATCTTAGCAATTCAATTTCGCAAGGAAAATTTGAAGAAAAACTTTCTGTATTTATATTAGTACATAAATATTCGTTATTTAATATTTTCTTACAAGGATTTGTTGAGAATCCATAAGATTTCTCATTATACAATAAGTAGTTAGAACTTGGAAAAATTACTTTAAATAGGTTTTCATGTGGCGTGGGTAAAGGGAACATATGGAATAAACTATAGGCTTTCTTTTCAGCTAAAGGTACTTCGATTATAAATATGATTTCTTCAAATTTTACATAACTTTTAATTTCCAAAATTTCTTCAAACATTAATGTGTTCTCTGCTACAGGCTCAAAGGGCAGTTTTTCATTTTTTATTTTCGAAGCAACATTTTTGATTTCTTTTATTAATAATTTCGGGTGAATAATAGCATTATGAAAGTTATTTAATTTTGCAAAAGATATAGCAACCTCAATTTCATCTAGGATATCGTATATGTTCTGATACATTAAATAGATTTGTGTTAAAATAGTGTGTGTTTGTATCTTAAAAGACATATCAATTGCATCCAACTGATATTCTCTCATTATACTTATTATTTCATTTATTTTTGTTTCCAGGATTTGTTGGTTATGAGAAATATTTTTGGAGATACTTTGAAAGGTGTTAATAGAGTCGGACAATAAAGTTAATTGTTTCTGCATGGCTATTTTCAAGTTATTTTGATTTTGTTTTAACGTTAAAACTTCTGTGTCATATCTTTCGGCGTCTTCTTGATCAAGGTTTCCTGTTATACTTTTAACTATGCTGCCTAAACCATTTATTAAACCGCGTTTATTCCGATCATTTAATGAGATTGAAGGAGTTATTTGAAATATTTGTTGTTCAATTTTTTCTTCTATATTATTTATTAAAACAAAAGAATTATAGTATTCATTATTCAATTCAGAGGTGTTCCGTAATGTAGCGATTAAATTTTTATATTTTAGGGATATATTTTTAAATTCCTTGATTATACTACTAATATTGAATATTTGTACAAAAGTCCAATGATTCTTTGAGCATTTCCTAACTTGTAGGGTAGTATACCTGGATTTTCATTCAGGATGTGGAACTGGGAATCGACTCGGGTGGAGCATCCAAGGATGAAGTAGGTCCATCTGTAATAAGTGGCCTTTTAAGTTCTTTTTTATGTATAATTTCATGTTTAGTGGGATCGCCTATTTTCTCGATTTTTACTTTATTATTTTCTATCATTTCGATTATTTTATAGGGACCACAAAAAATTTCTTTTTACTTTTGTTTCTAGAACTTGGAGAAATCTTTTTATAGACGGTTCGATTGAGTTTAAATTCGGTTTCATCGCCTTTTTTATTATGTTTCTCAAGCATTCTTATTTTTTGTGTTTCAGTATTTTGTAAAGCGGTTTCATATAATGTATCCAATTTTTCTTTATGGGAACTGACATAGTCTGTATAGAAAGTTGTAGATATTAAGTCAAAAGGATCTCGGGAGTTCGTATGACCTAAAACTAGTTCATGTGGAGAAAATTTGGTTGTGTTATGAGTAGTGCTATTATAAGCAATTATTGCATATGGGATTATTTCTGAGATTGGTTTTGATTTTCCCTTTTGTCTTAGAATTCGCAAATGTTCAATTAAAGTAGAATGAAACCTTTCTACGGGAGAGTTAGATTCATGGTGACCTGTTGTCGTAAAGTGGATATTATTTTTTTGTGTTTTTAGAAGCTTTTTTTATATATGATTTCAAAGTCAAATTCTTCTAAGCGTAGTCGCCAGCGTACTAATTTCGAATTGGGTTCTTTTAGGTTGAAAAGCCATACGAGGGGTCTGTGATCAGTATAGATATAAAATTTACATCCGAATAGGTAAGGCCGAAAATATTTACATGCATAGACTATACTTAATAATTCTTTCTCGATAGTAGAATATTTTATTTCGGATTCATTTAGGGTCCTAGATGCATAAGCTATTGGATTATCATGGGGATCTTGTCCTTGGGAAAGTACGGCTCCTAGGGCGTAATTACTCGCGTCTGTAGTCAAAATAAAAGGTTTTAAAAAGTCGGGGTAAATTAATATAGGGTGATTAATTAATAAATTCTTACTGTGTTCAAAAGCTTGCATAAATTCAGGTGTGTGCTCTATTTTCGCGTCTTTCTTTAAACACTTAGTCATGGGTTTTGAAATCTTAGCGAAGTCTTTGATAAAGCGTCTGTAGTAACCGAGTAAGCCGAGAAAGGATTTAATTTCTTTACACGTTCGTGGAACGGGAAAATTTTTTACTGCTGCTATTTTGCTTGGATCGGGTTTAATACCATCTGTTGTTACCAGGTGACCTAAATATTGGACTTCCTTTCGTAGGAATTCTGATTTGTCGAGTTGGATTTTGAATCTTGCATTTCGAAGTCTGGTAAAAATTTCGCGGAGTCTAGAGATGTGTTCTTGGAGGGATGTACTAAAAATAATAATATCGTCTAAATAGACAAAGCATATTTCATTTTGTAAGCCTCTTAATATGTTATTCATAACCCTTTGGAAGATACTAGGGCTATTTTTAAGACCAAAAGGCATTCGTAGAAACTCATAGTGCCCGGTATCAGTACTAAATGCAGTTTTTGGAATATTGGAAGGGTTCATTTCGATTTGGTGAAATCCATTCGCTAAATCAAGTGTAGTAAAATAACAACTGCGTCCTAGTTTATCTAAAATTTCAGTAATATTCGGGAGAGGGTATTTATCGTCAATTGTTTTTTGATTTAATTTTCTATAATCAATAACCATACGCCATTTGGTTTTTCCAGATGCGTCTTGCTTTTTAGGAACTATCCAGATTGGTGATGACCACGGGGAGTTTGAGTCTCGAATAATATTTTGAGCTAATAGTTTTGAAATTTGGGATTTAACTTCCTCACGATGTACTTCTGGGTATCGATAACTTTTTGTAACAATAGGAGAATCATTAGTTAAATTTATATGGTGTTTAATTTGGTTTGTAAAAGTTAAAGGAATGTCCTCGCAATAAAAAATATCTTTGAATTCTAGGCAAAGTTTTCGAATTTGGTTGCGTTCTTCAGAATTGCAGTGTTGTAGACGTAAGTTTTTTAGATTTTCTTTTAATTTGTTCTCCAAGTGTATTTCTAAATTTTGGTAACTATCAGATTCATAATCGGAATTTTCTATAAAATTTACTTCGTTAGCGTTGACAGGTTCGACTTCAAAGGGTTCAAAAATATCAAGTTGAATTGGGTTGTCCGTAGGGTTTAAAACTGTAGTTAAAGCAAAATTATCTTCTATATTTACTAAACAATGGGGAATTTCCATTTCATCCAATTGTGTGTAATTTAGAATACCTATGCCAGATTGTATATTAACAGATTTTAATTTTTTGTATTGTTCTTGGCGGCATAACTTCTGTTGTGGGTTTTAAAATTGGGTTCGGTTGTGGTAAATTTTCTTCAGTTATTTGAGAATATATCGGTATTGCCGCGTTTGGTGATTCTAAAGCTTTTTGACTAAATCGAATATCAGCATTTAATTGTTTTATTAGGTCTAGTCCAATTAATCCGTAATAAAATATTTATGATATCCTTCAGTGTTGAAAGTTGGAAATAAGGGTAAAATTGCTATTTGATCATGAAAAGAAGTAGCATGTGCGGTTTGCACCAAAAATATCTCATTTTAAATGTAATTTTGAAAATATGTATGCGCTAATTTTTGATTAATAAATAAACGTGTACTACCAGTATCTATTAGAAATTTTGCATCGAGTTCGGGTAAATATATATATACAAGGATTATTGAAAGATTGTTTAAAACTATCACTTCGTATTGTTGGTCTCTCCAGTATTGGGAAAATCCAAAGGGATATCGGGATTAGTCTGGAAAATAGTTTCAAACTTTTGAATTTCTTCGTTTTGGGTGTCGGGTTGTAAATAGTATAAATTATTGTAAAATTCGCTCATGTCAAAAGAAGTGTCTTCTTCGGGAATTTGTTCATAAGGGTTGTTATAAGTTTGTTCATCAGGTTGGTTTATATTTTCGGTAGGGAATGATTCCATGAAATTGCTAAATAATCGAGTTTGATAAGGTTTTTCTGTTGAGTTACATAAGTGGTTGTGTCCATTGGTTCGGTCTTAAAAGTATTTTTTGTTACAGTACTTTGCTGTGAAATTTTTTGATTTTGGAACATTGAAGGTCTCATTTGAAAGGTTGGTTTTTGGAAATTAGGTTGACTATTTTGAAAGGGTGGTCTTTGAGTCTACGACTTCCAACAAATTAATTTTTATAGGGAACAAACAAAAAAAAGTATAACAACGGTCTGACCAGGTTGCGTAGCAAAACTCCCTTTCTAGCTCAGTCGAATTGGGGAGTGGGTTTCCAATCAAAAAGAAAATTAAATAGAAATAAAAGTTATCTACTTTATAGCGCCACTGACTTAGGCAGTTTAAGCCAGAAAACTTACATAATCAAATGTAAACCTGGGCAGACCCCAAATACCTTCATTAATTAAAGGATAAAATATTTATATCAAAACGTACTTTTTAGGAGAAATAATAGGTCTGATTGATTTGAAAAAAAAAGGTATAAATTTTTAAAACGCGATTCACTCGTTCTGTAGGGTTTGCTTGGGGATGAAATAGAGCTGTATATCTTATCTTTACATTGTAAGAAGACATCAAAGAAGTAAATTCACGACTTCTAAATTGTACACCATTATCAACAACTATAGAAGATGGTACTCCAAACATCATAAAAACCTGGTCCTCAATAGCCCTGACAACATTTACTGCAGTGGCTGTGCGTAAGGGGAAGAAAAGAGGAAATTTAGAAAAATAGTCACAAACGACAAGTATAAATATATTGCCATGACTTGACTTGGGCAGGGGTCCTACCAGATCCGCACTTATAAGTTCCCAGGGTCTGGAAACATAGGGCCTAGAAACCATAAACCCCGCAGGAGCTTTTTGTTCGGGCTTATGACAGGAACAGACTTGACATTTCCGGATATAATTTGATACATCAGATCGCATTTTCGACCAATAAAATCGACTGGCTAACTTGTGAAATGTCTTGAAAACTCCGAGATGTCCAGATATCTGAGAGTCGTGCGCAGAGGATATAATTTTGGATCGCTCGGGTTTTGGTACAACAATCCTCCATGAGTCGGTATAAGAATCACTAAGTAGTGGGTATTTACACTCCACATATTTATAAAGGATGTTATCGTTGACTTTCCAGAGCGGAAAATTCCTAGGTTCGGCTTTAACCTTTTCTTTTAAATTTAAGTACCATTTATCACCGGCAGGTGACTCCGAAACAGTCAAAGCATCTACATTTGGGACGGCGCGAGACAAGCATTCGGGAACAAGATGCTCTTTGCCCTTTCTATGAATTATTTTAAAATCATATTGCTGTAAAGCTACGGACCAACGCGCTAATCTACCTCTAGGGTCCTTGAGATTTGAAAGCCATAATAAAGCATGATGATCAGTGATAACGGTGAATTCTATACCCTCAATATACTCTCGTAGGCGTTCGACTGACCACAAAACAGCAAGACACTCGCGTTCAGTGACAGTAAAATTACGCTCATTTTTGGTTAAAGATCTGCTAATATAGGCTATAACTTTTTCTTCATCTTGGTGACGTTGTGTTAGAACCGCACCTAATCCATGACCAGAAGCATCACACTTTATAGTGAAAGGCAAATTATAATTTGGAACACTAAGCACGGGAGCGGTAACAAGAGCTTCCTTTAATCTACGTAAAGAATTTTCACACGAATCTGTCCAAATGAAACGTTGTCCTTTCCTTAGCAACCAGCCATCCCCATCAATCTTCTAACCTCCGATACATTTTTAGGAATTGGTAAGTCCAGAATAGCTCTTACTTTGTCGGTATCCGTGTGAAGTCCGTTTTGATTTATTACATAACCTAGGAATTTGAGTTCACTTTTGCACAATTGGCATTTATCTTGCCCTACAGTGAGGCCTGCTTGCTTCAAACGCTTAAAGACTTCTCTTAAAATAGAAATATGCTGATCAAAATCTTGAGTGACGATGACAATGTCATCGAGGTAAGTAAAAACATGAGGTTCGAGATCGTGAGAAATAACTTTATCTATTAATCTTTGCCAGGTGGCAGGCGAGTTACTCAATCCAAATGGTAAACGGCGGAATTGAAATAAACCTCTATTAGGAACGGTGAAAGCAGTAAACATTTTTGAGTCAGGTTCGATTGGGATTTGCCAAAAAGCCGATTTAATATCTAAAGTTGACAAAAATCGGGCATCTCTCAATTTATCTAAAATGGAAGTGATTCTCGGTAAAGGGTAAGCATCTTTTTGTGTGACCTTGTTAAGCATTCTATAATCCACGCAGAAACGATATGATTTCTGATCCCCTTTTCTGACCAAAATGATGGGTGAAGCCCATGGACTGTTTGATGGCTCAGTAGTATAGCTATGCCGGTACGAGCCCACTTTCCCCATGTATTTCTTATGGGAGCAAAATCCTGCACTTTTTTGACCAAACTTACCCCCTCCACTCCCAAACCACGCCCCCCAGCCAATCGCACCGACTCTGAACACTGCGATAGCCCGAGGGGTGCCGAAGATGTCCGAGTTCGCTGACCTTCGCCCCTGCCGCGACCTTAGACCGCTCGACAGCGAGGGGTGCCGAAGTGCCCGGCTTTCACCGACCGTTGACCTTCGCTCCAGCCGCGACATGTCGAGACTCGCAACTAATAAAAACCCTAAATCATAATTAAGCCATGACGTCCCCCTGTCGACCTTTAGCCGCGGCCATGCATGGATTTTTGCTACCACCTCTGCCTGCGTATTTTTGCGTCCGCGACGCCGAGACACGTCGAGACTCGCAACTAATAAAAACCTAACACCTATAGAAAAAATATCAGCTTGCAATATGTACGTGATGTAATTCCGCTGAAAAAAAGTACTTTCTCTTTGTCGGAATAAGCGCCTATGAAACGAGCACGCTGATCTCATCGGTACTGGCGATAAACAATTTGTAGGAAAAGTGTAATAAAGAATAGATATGAGATACATATGAGTGTATACATTTTCTTGACTACATTACCTAAGGATGTATCAAAAATCTATCTTCCTATATTTAGAGACTGCTTCTCAAAGGAAAGTGGACATTACATTTGGGGCATAAATTAACCATTTTTAGTTGAGTTTATAACCATCTAGGTAAGTAAATTTCTTTAATTCCGAGAAAGCCAGGCCCTGTTTTAAATTACTTGACTAAAATATAATAGGTGCAAAGTTCACCAGTTTTTAAAAATATCCCGTCACACGATTATCAAGTTGAAAGACTAGCTGCAAAATCGGATTTTGTACAACGCGTTTCCTGTTTAAAATTTCACCCAGAAAAAAAAAGGTACTAATTCTTACTTATGCCATGTTCACCGTATGATTTTTATACTATTCCGACTTCGAAAACCCAAAGGTATAAGTGTAGCGTGTGGAAAAAGGTGGAATTAAGGGTTTAAAACCCTTAAACGGTCTATATATGGAATAAAATGAGGGCATGCAACATGTTCTTCAATAATGAAAATTAAAACAATGTTCATTTTTGACTGTCCATTATCCTACCAAGAAAAAGCTTATAGCGTCTAAGCGACTATAAAAACGACTCTAAAAACGTCTAAACGACTCTAAAAAACGACTAGACGACTCGTAAAAACGACTAGACGATTCGAAAAACGACTAGACGATTCGGAAAAAACGACTAAACGACTCTGAAAACGACTAAACGATTCTGGAAAACGACTAGACGATTCGAAAAACGACTAGACGATTCGGAAAAAACGACTAAACGACTCTGAAAACGACTAAACGATTCTGGAAAACGACTAGACGATTCTGAAAAACGACTAGACGACTTGAAAAAGCGATATACCATGGAATACCATCGAATACCATGAAATACCATCAAAGACCATGGAATACTATCGAAAACCACGGAATACCATAAATGGTCTTGGATATCCCTGTGAAAAAATTTGCCTCGGGGAGAGCATAAAAGGAAATTATCCGTGATCGATGCTCTGTGATCGAAAGATATATAAGCCTTTGATAATACAATCACTCTCAGTTAAAGACATGTTTTTGTCACTTGAGATTGAACCTAGGAGTTATGGTATCCAACACACCAATGACGGATTAGTCATGGAACAAATACCAGTAACTGTTGAAGATAACGTATTATGTATTGGAGATCAAAATTACCCTTACACCAGGTCTGTCTCAACTGCTTTTGAAGAACAAACCACAAGGTATTAATGAGAGTGACCTAAAAATATACAAACAATTGTTGATTACTAATTTTCGATAGGTTCAACAAATCAGGTTTTAAAAGTGTGTTTAGGTGCCTATGGTTTCATCTGGTATATGTTCCATACAGGATTCGAATATTAGCCCACATTCCAAAGCCAAACACTCGGCATTTATGTAAAATTCTAGGAAATGCTTGGCAGTGTGGTAATAATCTCGACGCGCTGTTGTAGCAGGGCTCCGCTGGCTCCCGCAGGCCTCGCCGGTCTCTGTAGACTCAGCAGGTCCCTTTAATGATGTGTACCGCAGGCTCCGATTAAGTTAAAAAAATTACTATTAACACTAAAATACCCGGACAATAACCATCATTCCAACGCCAAAACACTCAACAGTAGTATTTCTGCGAATGCATCGCAGCCGGGCGCGGATGACTCACATCCGCTAGCCGGAACTTGTCAGGACAGGTTGACGACCTAAAAACAATTCTCTCTACTTAGATAAAAATAGAATGTCCAATAAGATTTTTTTCACACACTTTTATATATAAGCACAGATAACGTAACCATATAAGTATATATTAGAATATTATAAAATATTTAAGCCCCATATAGTTCGAATTTGAATGGGATATTATGTTACATGGGTAATATATCCCAACACTTCGTACACAAACAAAACTCGCTCGTTCTTTACAGTTTTATTACTGTGAATTCGGTACCTACTAAAGCGGCAGACTTGGGATGCAGCAGTAGCAAATACAATATGAAGCGCAGCTCTGATGTATACTAAAAATGTTATTATCAAACTTGAGACGCACACATTTAAAAATATAAATACCGCCGGATGAATGCAAGGCCAATTTACGGAATATAGCAAAACAATTAGATTATGGACATGGATATTAATTTCTTTAGGTAAAGGTAATAAACATTTGATACTATCGACAGGAGTCTACGCAAAATAATTGTATCCGTATTCAGCAAATAAAAAAGTTATGGGTACCCGTCACCGATGAAAAAGTATACAAAACTGATAAAATGTTCGTGGCATCTTGTATATTAAAATATTTAATCGCGTATCTAAGTTGTTATTTTATTCATTGCCTATCCCACAAATTTGGATTTTAGCTCTTGTAATCGCTCGATCACGATTGAAACTACACTCATAAAATGTTTAAAAAATGTCCATCCCACGTGATCGCTCGACAAAATCAAAACGTGCAAAGTGGCTACTGCTCGAGGTTTGACCTTTGTCCTTAGGGACACGTGTGACCCAGTTGATGTAGAATCTAAAAAAACCCTGTAAATCATACTTCCATAGCATAGAATCTAAAATCCCCCGGTACAGTACGGATGAAAATTTCAAACCAGGCATAATCAACATGTACGTTCAAAGTAAAAAAACTTGTCGGTCAACTGTTTAACCCCGAAATTTTGTTGATTTCTAGGAATAAAAAAGAAATACTGCGATTGTAAGTCCAAAGCTATTTACGCTATCAAATTCGTTTAAAATGCGAATGATAATTTGCCGCATTAAAACCAGGTGTGAAAAATTCAACATACGTCCCTAAGAAGTTCAACCAATTTTACCCTGGAAATACAATATTTTTAATGAATAAAATATCGAACATACAACAACACCCTTCTAAATATAGTATAAATCATGAGTTTTTTTTTTGATAATGTGGAAAGCTAAACTGAAAATTGTTGCTAGAGGTTCTACCGGGGTGCCAAAAATCAACTATTATTAGAAAATACGCTGATGCCATAATATAGCCGTCGATGTCACCGTTAGCGGTGTCCTATGAAAAATGCGTTCTGCTTAATAAGGTGTAAAAAATCCATGACGGGGCTTAGATGAATAAATAAAGTTTGATGTATGTGAAAGTATAGACTAAATTTTCGTATAGCCCGCGTGATCGCTCGAGGTGGCGGTATCCTCTGGACTAGAAAATATCATATCGGCTCAATCTCCAAACATTTTCATTTTGAATTATACGTTTTCATTGATGCTAGATATAGCAAGAAAATTGGACTGGACTCGATATGAGAGACATTAATCTAACTTTCACTAAACTGCACGTACTACTTAGAGGGTTGTAAGCCGTTTTAATAAAAGCACCAGACTTGCTTTAAATTCATGGCTAAACGTTAACATAATGTCATACAAACATGCGACACGCAAAATATTAAGAATAGATATATGAGCTCAAACATGTTGATCAAAAAATATATTAATTTCTGGCGATTTAGTTTAGCAGTTATCATTTAAAAACAAAACCTGGTCCCAATATTCAGTGAAAATAATAATTGAAAACTTTGAATCTTATAAACCACCACTAAATAGCGAGTCGGAAAAAGTAAAAAAATATATATAAATATATTATTTTGATATTATAACCGAAACTGAATTTATTGGGGTGAAGATGTAAGGAAATATTTTTAGCTAGGAAAAAGTAATACAATTATCATAGGTACTGGTTGCAGAACCCGTTGTCAGTTTTGCAAGGATTTTTGATACAAATATAATTGCTAACGTTTAATTTGTTTACCCCATTTACGAAAATGATAACAAAATTGGATCAGACAAGATGTTTTTTCGAAGTATAGTTTTTAAACACAGGGTGCCACCACCGGTTTTACGATATAGGTTTAAAAATGCGACGCAAATACATAAAAAAAATACCCTAGAGATAAGAAAAAGAAAGATTCTTGGTGATGTATAAAAAGAAATCAGGTTACATCTAATGCCCCAGACAGTAGAATAAACATCCCCGAGCGATGAGATATAACCAAACATCATTTTTCCAACGGCACAGTCATTTTCACGGGAAAAACAACCAGTAACCGTTCAAATTCCATAGATAGATACTGCCGTAATCCAAAATTTCACTGAACTACGCGTATCTATTATACTGAAGTAGGTACTGATACACTTCCATCTTTCCAAAGAAAAACAAACACGAAACTCAGACTTTTCATATATTACAACGCCTCGAGTCTTTGTGGCCACGACCGAGAATCTACTGAAGCAAGTGCGACGCATAGGACGTGAAAAGTGCCGAGTTGGTTTTATTAAACAATGAAACTTATACCTACATATATATATAAAATAAATGAGAAATATGCCAGAGATTTGAAACCTAATTGTGTTGCAAGTTTGAGGTCCAAAAAAATATTGGTTTTAATTTTTTAAGGTGAGAAACACATCTAACAACCAGTTTGGAAATATACAAGGCAAAAAAAAAGTAGTGATGTGGCTGCCCCATTTTATGTTTTATACAGGTTGGATTATTTTAGAATAGTTGTTCAATAGACCGAGACAACATCATAAACGCTTCCCGTTAGAACAGAATCTGATGAAAAGAAAAATTCAATCTGGGTCAAGCTACTAGATAACCAAAATAAAAAATACTGAACGTTATAAAATTTAAAAAAATCATATTTTCAACGGATTTTTATCCTCTGAAAATGGCGTAAAATTCAGTTTCACTGGGTCAAGCTAGGTGGTAACTATATAACCAAAATAAAAAAAATACTGAACGTTATAAAATTAAAAAAATCATATTTTCATGGGATTTTTGTCCTCTGAAAATGACGCAAAATTCAGTTTCAATAAGTTACTAATTGAGGTAATAGGGGGAAAATCTTAAATAGGAATTCTGAGACAACGAGGCTGAGAGTAAATAACATACAAAAATCTTGTGCGTTGACTTTCAACTGAATTTAATAATTAGGTTTAATAACGACAATTTTCTCGATTATCTAGAATCAAAAATATTGCAAGTGACAATTCACTATTTTCTCGACATTATGTAAAGCCTTATTATTGCGTCGTAAATTAAAAGATCCAAAAATATTGGCATCAATTGTTTAGTAAATGTGATTAAAATATGTCTACTTTATCAACAGTTATTTGTAACAGCTTATTATCTTGGAAGCGTAAACTCTTTGAATTTTTTAGACAAAAAGTTGTAGTTTAATAATGGTCAGTTGGATTCCTTTTTGAATCATGTTTGCGTATTACCTACAAGGATTTACAACCTCCAAACATAGAAATCGCTCATTTTAACCCGATTTAATAAAAATTTCACCAAAAACAATACTTTCAGTCATATACACTTCTGATTAATAAAAAAAGGCACTATAGTAATAATGAGATTTCCAATGGAATTTTTATAGACTGTTTGCACATTTTGAGAGTCTGTTTGCTAGCTTTTGGGGGTATTCCTTGATATTTTAGACAGATAAAAATGAATAACATTGGGTTTCCTAACTAAAATACAAAACGCACTGTTGACTTTACTTCCGTGGATAGTAAGCCTATAATACATATCGAAAACAGAGAAATATTCAGGTCAAGAAAAAAGTAGCCTAATTTACAAGTTTGGGAATCAAAAACTACCTTTTGTCTTTTAATTTTGATGAGAAAATACGTCTAATTCGTAAGTCAAATAAATGGGACATCATGAAAGATATACTAATAATTGAACAAATGCTATCTCAGTTCTATAGACACAAAGGTACTATGGGTAGTAATAGTTTTGGGATCAAAAGACAAGCTTTTAAATTTGTTAAGAAAATACGTCTAATGAAATTGAAAGTAGTAACTAGATTTTGGTTAACATTTCGTTAACGCGTTGATGAATGTTTGATGCAAGTGAAAAGTAGATCGAATTTCCAAAAAACGGTGACTGACCAAACAAGTTATTATAAAAAGTTGCTCAGGAGACCGATGTAACCTAGAAAACGCCTTTCCTTCGAATAGAAAGTGGCATAAATAGTTACAAAATGGGACTTAGACGGATATTCGATGCAAGTGAAAAGTAGGCAGAATTTTCGAAAATCGGACGGACCAAAAATTATTAAGTTGATCGGGAGGTTGAGATAACCTATGAAATGCCTTTCATTCGAATAGAATCTGACAAAAAAAATCCAAGAAAATTTTAGACGACTGTTTGCAAGTGAAAAGTATACAGATTTTTGTCGAAAACCGGCGACTGACAAAAAAAAAATACTTATTAGAAAATTTTGCTCGGGAGACCGAGGTAACCTAGAAAACGCCTCTCGTCCGAATATAATCTGAAATAAATTTCCATGATGGAGACTTAGGCGAATGTTTGATGCAAGTGAATAGTATAGACCGAATTCCCAAAAAAAAAACGCCATTCGTTTTGGATATAATAAAAAAATCGAATAAGGAACGGGACTTATTAGACGAATATTTGATGCAAGTGGAAAAGTATAGATAGATTTTTTCGAGTGACTGATAAAAATAGTTAGTCAGAAGGCCCCCAGATAACTAACATTGATATTTTGTTTGAACAAAATCTGTAAAAAAATGCCAAGACGTGACTTAGACGAATGTTTGCAAGTGAAAAAAAATGACTGATAAAAATAGTTAGTCGGAAGGCCCCCCAGATAACATTGATATTTTGTTTGAACAAAATCTGTAAAAAAAAATGCCAAGACGTGACTTAGACGAATGTTTGCAAGTGAAAAAAAAAACAAAAAAAATTATTAGAAAAGTTGACCGGAAGGTTTAACCTAGGAAACGCCTTTCATTCGAATAGAATATGACAAAAAAAAAATCCGAGACGTGACTTAGACGAATGTTTGCAAGTGGAAAAAAAAAAACAAAAGAATTATTAGAAAAGTTGATCGGAAGGTTTAACCTAGGAAACGCCTTTCATTCGAATAGAATATGACAAAAAAAAATCCGAGACGTGACTTAGACGAATGTTTGCAAGTGAAAAAGAAACAAAAAATTATTAGAAAAGTTGATTGGGAGGCCGAGGTAACCTAGGAAACACCTTTCATTCGAATAGAATGTAACAAAAAAAAATTCCAAGACGTGACTTAGACGAATGTTTGCAAGTGAAAAGCATACAGATTTTTTTTTCGAAAAACGATGGCTGATCAAAAATTATTAGAAAAGTTGTGCGGGGCCGTGGTACCTAGGAAACGCCTTTCATTCAAACAAAATGCGACAAAAAAAATTTAGACATAGATGAATAAGAATGCAAGGACGATTGGAGTGATCTATAACCCTAAACAGAAGGGAGAAAATGCCCCTCAATAAGTCGAAATTTGTGTGTTTTCCATATGATTCAATGAGATTTTTACAAATTATTGGAAACTTAATGACGTGAGAAAAATAAAACGTCCATTGTCTGCTCACATTTTAGGAAATTTATCACAATTTATTCTAATTAATAATACCCTTTGTTTATGGAATCCCTAGTTAGCCAATGTGTCATGAGTAAGTATATGACAGGTCAAATACGTATATAATGTAAAGTAAAAATATAGTTAACAAGGCGTTAACGAGCATTGACAACATGTTAACGAACGAGGTGCTAACAACGCGATAACTTAACTTTGACAACTCGTTAACGAAGCGTTGACGAGTGTGGACCCTCCAAATCTTAGGAGATACATTCGCAACCTTACACCGGATCACGCGTCACAAAGATGCTACCTTAAATTAATGCGTTGACAACTCGTTAATCCCAGGAGATACAATCGCAACTTACACCAGATCAAACTCAACTGTGGAATCCTGTGACGTCACAGAGATGCTACCTTACATTTCTTTTAGGTAGATAACCTAACCTAACATTATTGTCGTGGTGTCCAAGAGGTTAGCGACTGGTGAACCGATTGCCATTGATCAAAACTGACTTAATCCGCCTCTGATACACCTCCCACAAATCCAATGGCAATCGGTTCACCAGTCCCTAACCTCTTGGACACCACGACAATAATGTTAGGTTAGGTTTTCTACCTAAAAGAAATGTAAGGTAGCATCTCTGTGACGTCACAGGATTCCACAGTTGAGTTTGATCTGGTGTAAGTTGCGATTGTATCTCCTGGGATTAACGAGTTGTCAACGCATTAATTTAAGGTAGCATCTTTGTGACGCGTGGTCCGGTGTAAGGTTGCGAATGTATCTCCTAAGATTTGGAGGGTCCACACTCGTCAACGCTTCGTTAACGAGTTGTCAAAGTTAAGTTATCGCGTTGTTAGCACCTCGTTCGTTAACATGTTGTCAATGCTCGTTAACGCCTTGTTAACTATATTTTTACTTTACATTATATACGTATTTGACCTGTCATATACTTACTCATGACACATTGGCTAACTAGGGATTCCATAAACAAAGGGTATTATTAATTAGAATAAATTGTGATAAATTTCCTAAAATGTGAGCAGACAATGGACGTTTTATTTTTCTCACGTCATTAAGTTTCCAATAATTTGTAAAAATCTCATTGAATCATATGGAAAACACACAAATTTCGACTTATTGAGGGGCATTTTCTCCCTTCTGTTTAGGGTTATAGATCACTCCAATCGTCCTTGCATTCTTATTCATCTATGTCTAAATTTTTTTTGTCGCATTTTGTTTGAATGAAAGGCGTTTCCTAGGTACCACGGCCCCGCACAACTTTTCTAATAATTTTTGATCAGCCGTCGTTTTTCGAAAAAAAAAAATCTGTATGCTTTTCACTTGCAAACATTCGTCTAAGTCACGTCTTGGAATTTTTTTTTTGTTACATTCTATTCGAATGAAAGGTGTTTCCTAGGTTACCTCGGCCTCCCAATCAACTTTTCTAATAATTTTTTGTTTCTTTTTCACTTGCAAATATTCGTCTAAGTCACGTCTCGGATTTTTTTTTGTCATATTCTATTAGAATGAAAGGCGTTTCCTAGGTTAAACCTTCCGATCAACTTTTCTAATAATTCTTTTGTTTTTTTTTTCCACTTGCAAACATTCGTCTAAGTCACGTCTCGGATTTTTTTTTGTCATATTCTATTCGAATGAAAGGCGTTTCCTAGGTTAAACCTTCCGGTCAACTTTTCTAATATTTTTTTTTGTTTTTTTTTCACTTGCAAACATTCGTCTAAGTCACGTCTTGGCATTTTTTTTTACAGATTTTGTTCAAACAAAATATCAATGTTATCTGGGGGGCCTTCCGACTAACTATTTTTATCAGTCATTTTTTTTCACTTGCAAACATTCGTCTAAGTCACGTCTTGGCATTTTTTTTACAGATTTTGTTCAAACAAAATATCAATGTTAGTTATCTGGGGGCCTTCTGACTAACTATTTTTATCAGTCACTCGAAAAAATCTATCTATACTTTTCCACTTGCATCAAATATTCGTCTAATAAGTCCCGTTCCTTATTCGATTTTTTTATTATATTCAAAACGAATGGCGTTTTTTTTTTTGGGAATTCGGTCTATACTATTCACTTGCATCAAACATTCGCCTAAGTCTCCATCATGGAAATTTATTTCAGATTATATTCGGACGAGAGGCGTTTTCTAGGTTACCTCGGTCTCCCGAGCAAAATTTTCTAATAAGTATTTTTTTTGTCAGTCGCCGGTTTTCGACAAAAATCTGTATACTTTTCACTTGCAAACAGTCGTCTAAAATTTTCTTGGATTTTTTTTGTCACATTCTATTCGAATGAAAGGCGTTTCATAGGTTATCTCAACCTCCCGATCAACTTAATAATTTTTGGTCCGTCCGATTTTCGAAAATTCTGCCTACTTTTCACTTGCATCGAATATCCGTCTAAGTCCCATTTTGTAACTATTTATGCCACTTTCTATTCGAAGGAAAGGCGTTTTCTAGGTTACATCGGTCTCCTGAGCAACTTTTTATAATAACTTGTTTGGTCAGTCACCGTTTTTTGGAAATTCGATCTACTTTTCACTTGCATCAAACATTCATCAACGCGTTAACGAAATGTTAACCAAAATCTAGTTACTACTTTCAATTTCATTAGACGTATTTTCTTAACAAATTTAAAAGCTTGTCTTTTGATCCCAAAACTATTACTACCCATAGTACCTTTGTGTCTATAGAACTGAGATAGCATTTGTTCAATTATTAGTATATCTTTCATGATGTCCCATTTATTTGACTTACGAATTAGACGTATTTTCTCATCAAAATTAAAAGACAAAAGGTAGTTTTTGATTCCCAAACTTGTAAATTAGGCTACTTTTTTCTTGACCTGAATATTTCTCTGTTTTCGATATGTATTATAGGCTTACTATCCACGGAAGTAAAGTCAACAGTGCGTTTTGTATTTTAGTTAGGAAACCCAATGTTATTCATTTTTATCTGTCTAAAATATCAAGGAATACCCCCAAAAGCTAGCAAACAGACTCTCAAAATGTGCAAACAGTCTATAAAAATTCCATTGGAAATCTCATTATTACTATAGTGCCTTTTTTTATTAATCAGAAGTGTATATGACTGAAAGTATTGTTTTTGGTGAAATTTTTATTAAATCGGGTTAAAATGAGCGATTTCTATGTTTGGAGGTTGTAAATCCTTGTAGGTAATACGCAAACATGATTCAAAAAGGAATCCAACTGACCATTATTAAACTACAACTTTTTGTCTAAAAAATTCAAAGAGTTTACGCTTCCAAGATAATAAGCTGTTACAAATAACTGTTGATAAAGTAGACATATTTTAATCACATTTACTAAACAATTGATGCCAATATTTTTGGATCTTTTAATTTACGACGCAATAATAAGGCTTTACATAATGTCGAGAAAATAGTGAATTGTCACTTGCAATATTTTTGATTCTAGATAATCGAGAAAATTGTCGTTATTAAACCTAATTATTAAATTCAGTTGAAAGTCAACGCACAAGATTTTTGTATGTTATTTACTCTCAGCCTCGTTGTCTCAGAATTCCTATTTCAGATTTTCCCCCTATTACCTCAATTAGTAACTTATTGAAACTGAATTTTGCGTCATTTTCAGAGGACAAAAATCCCATGAAAATATGATTTTTTTAATTTTATAACGTTCAGTATTTTTTTTATTTTGGTTATATAGTTACCACCTAGCTTGACCCAGTGAAACTGAATTTTACGCCATTTTCAGAGGATAAAAATCCGTTGAAAATATGATTTTTTTAAATTTTATAACGTTCAGTATTTTTTATTTTGGTTATCTAGTAGCTTGACCCAGATTGAATTTTTCTTTTCATCAGATTCTGTTCTAACGGGAAGCGTTTATGATGTTGTCTCGGTCTATTGAACAACTATTCTAAAATAATCCAACCTGTATAAAACATAAAATGGGGCAGCCACATCACTACTTTTTTTTTGCCTTGTATATTTCCAAACTGGTTGTTAGATGTGTTTCTCACCTTAAAAAATTAAAACCAATATTTTTTTGGACCTCAAACTTGCAACACAATTAGGTTTCAAATCTCTGGCATATTTCTCATTTATTTTATATATATATGTAGGTATAAGTTTCATTGTTTAATAAAACCAACTCGGCACTTTTCACGTCCTATGCGTCGCACTTGCTTCAGTAGATTCTCGGTCGTGGCCACAAAGACTCGAGGCGTTGTAATATATGAAAAGTCTGAGTTTCGTGTTTGTTTTTCTTTGGAAAGATGGAAGTGTATCAGTACCTACTTCAGTATAATAGATACGCGTAGTTCAGTGAAATTTTGGATTACGGCAGTATCTATCTATGGAATTTGAACGGTTACTGGTTGTTTTTCCCGTGAAAATGACTGTGCCGTTGGAAAAATGATGTTTGGTTATATCTCATCGCTCGGGGATGTTTATTCTACTGTCTGGGGCATTAGATGTAACCTGATTTCTTTTTATACATCACCAAGAATCTTTCTTTTTCTTATCTCTAGGGTATTTTTTTTATGTATTTGCGTCGCATTTTTAAACCTATATCGTAAAACCGGTGGTGGCACCCTGTGTTTAAAAACTATACTTCGAAAAAACATCTTGTCTGATCCAATTTTGTTATCATTTTCGTAAATGGGGTAAACAAATTAAACGTTAGCAATTATATTTGTATCAAAAATCCTTGCAAAACTGACAACGGGTTCTGCAACCAGTACCTATGATAATTGTATTACTTTTTCCTAGCTAAAAATATTTCCTTACATCTTCACCCCAATAAATTCAGTTTCGGTTATAATATCAAAATAATATATTTATATATATTTTTTTACTTTTTCCGACTCGCTATTTAGTGGTGGTTTATAAGATTCAAAGTTTTCAATTATTATTTTCACTGAATATTGGGACCAGGTTTTGTTTTTAAATGATAACTGCTAAACTAAATCGCCAGAAATTAATATATTTTTTGATCAACATGTTTGAGCTCATATATCTATTCTTAATATTTTGCGTGTCGCATGTTTGTATGACATTATGTTAACGTTTAGCCATGAATTTAAAGCAAGTCTGGTGCTTTTATTAAAACGGCTTACAACCCTCTAAGTAGTACGTGCAGTTTAGTGAAAGTTAGATTAATGTCTCTCATATCGAGTCCAGTCCAATTTTCTTGCTATATCTAGCATCAATGAAAACGTATAATTCAAAATGAAAATGTTTGGAGATTGAGCCGATATGATATTTTCTAGTCCAGAGGATACCGCCACCTCGAGCGATCACGCGGGCTATACGAAAATGTAGTCTATACTTTCACATACATCAAACTTTATTTATTCATCTAAGCCCCGTCATGGATTTTTTACACCTTATTAAGCAGAACGCATTTTTCATAGGACACCGCTAACGGTGACATCGACGGCTATATTATGACATCAGCGTATTTTCTAATAATAGTAGATTTTTGGCACCCCGGTAGAACCTCTAGCAACAATTTTCAGTTTAGCTTTCCACATTATCAAAAAAAAAAAACTCATGATTTATACTATATTTAGAAGGGTGTTGTTGTATGTTCGATATTTTATTCATTAAAAATATTGTATTTCCAGGGTAAAATTGGTTGAACTTCTTAGGGACGTATGTTGAATTTTTCACACCTGGTTTTAATGCGGCAAATTATCATTCGCATTTTAAACGAATTTGATAGCGTAAATAGCTTTGGACTTACAATCGCAGTATTTCTTTTTTATTCCTAGAAATCAACAAAATTTCGGGGTTAAACAGTTGACCGACAAGTTTTTTTACTTTGAACGTACATGTTGATTATGCCTGGTTTGAAATTTTCATCCGTACTGTACCGGGGGATTTTAGATTCTATGCTATGGAAGTATGATTTACAGGGTTTTTTTAGATTCTACATCAACTGGGTCACACGTGTCCCTAAGGACAAAGGTCAAACCTCGAGCAGTAGCCACTTTGCACGTTTTGATTTTGTCGAGCGATCACGTGGGATGGACATTTTTTAAACATTTTATGAGTGTAGTTTCAATCGTGATCGAGCGATTACAAGAGCTAAAATCCAAATTTGTGGGATAGGCAATGAATAAAATAACAACTTAGATACGCGATTAAATATTTTAATATACAAGATGCCACGAACATTTTATCAGTTTTGTATACTTTTTCATCGGTGACGGGTACCCATAACTTTTTTATTTGCTGAATACGGATACAATTATTTTGCGTAGACTCCTGTCGATAGTATCAAATGTTTATTACCTTTACCTAAAGAAATTAATATCCATGTCCATAATCTAATTGTTTTGCTATATTCCGTAAATTGGCCTTGCATTCATCCGGCGGTATTTATATTTTTAAATGTGTGCGTCTCAAGTTTGATAATAACATTTTTAGTATACATCAGAGCTGCGCTTCATATTGTATTTGCTACTGCTGCATCCCAAGTCTGCCGCTTTAGTAGGTACCGAATTCACAGTAATAAAACTGTAAAGAACGAGCGAGTTTTGTTTGTGTACGAAGTGTTGGGATATATTACCCATGTAACATAATATCCCATTCAAATTCGAACTATATGGGGCTTAAATATTTTATAATATTCTAATATATACTTATATGGTTACGTTATCTGTGCTTATATATAAAAGTGTGTGAAAAAAATCTTATTGGACATTCTATTTTTATCTAAGTAGAGAGAATTGTTTTTAGGTCGTCAACCTGTCCTGACAAGTTCCGGCTAGCGGATGTGAGTCATCCGCGCCCGGCTGCGATGCATTCGCAGAAATACTACTGTTGAGTGTTTTGGCGTTGGAATGATGGTTATTGTCCGGGTATTTTAGTGTTAATAGTAATTTTTTTAACTTAATCGGAGCCTGCGGTACACATCATTAAAGGGACCTGCTGAGTCTACAGAGACCGGCGAGGCCTGCGGGAGCCAGCGGAGCCCTGCTACAACAGCGCGTCGAGATTATTACCACACTGCCAAGCATTTCCTAGAATTTTACATAAATGCCGAGTGTTTGGCTTTGGAATATGGGCTAATGTTCGAATCCTGTATGGAACATATACCAGATGAAACCATAGGCACCTAAACACACTTTTAAAACCTGATTTGTTGAACCTATCGAAAATTAGTAATCAACAATTGTTTGTATATTTTTAGGTCACTCTCATTAATACCTTGTGGTTTGTTCTTCAAAAGCAGTTGAGACAGACCTGGTGTAAGGGTAATTTTGATCTCCAATACATAATACGTTATCTTCAACAGTTACTGGTATTTGTTCCATGACTAATCCGTCATTGGTGTGTTGGATACCATAACTCCTAGGTTCAATCTCAAGTGACAAAAACATGTCTTTAACTGAGAGTGATTGTATTATCAAAGGCTTATATATCTTTCGATCACAGAGCATCGATCACGGATAATTTCCTTTTATGCTCTCCCCGAGGCAAATTTTTTCACAGGGATATCCAAGACCATTTATGGTATTCCGTGGTTTTCGATAGTATTCCATGGTCTTTGATGGTATTTCATGGTATTCGATGGTATTCCATGGTATATCGCTTTTTCAAGTCGTCTAGTCGTTTTTCAGAATCGTCTAGTCGTTTTCCAGAATCGTTTAGTCGTTTTCAGAGTCGTTTAGTCGTTTTTTCCGAATCGTCTAGTCGTTTTTCGAATCGTCTAGTCGTTTTCCAGAATCGTTTAGTCGTTTTCAGAGTCGTTTAGTCGTTTTTTCCGAATCGTCTAGTCGTTTTTCGAATCGTCTAGTCGTTTTTACGAGTCGTCTAGTCGTTTTTTAGAGTCGTTTAGACGTTTTTAGAGTCGTTTTTATAGTCGCTTAGACGCTATAAGCTTTTTCTTGGTAGGATAATGGACAGTCAAAAATGAACATTGTTTTAATTTTCATTATTGAAAAACATGTTGCATGCCCTCATTTTATTCCATATATAGACCGTTTAAGGGTTTTAAACCCTTAATTCCACCTTTTTCCACACGCTACACTTATACCTTTGGGTTTTCGAAGTCGGAATAGTATAAAAATCATACGGTGAACATGGCATAAGTAAGAATTAGTACCTTTTTTTTTCTGGGTGAAATTTTAAACAGGAAACGCGTTGTACAAAACCGATTTTGCAGCTAGTCTTTCAACTTGATAATCGTGTGACGGGATATTTTTAAAAACTGGTGAACTTTGCACCTATTATATTTTAGTCAAGTAATTTAAAACAGGGCCTGGCTTTCTCGGAATTAAAGAAATTTACTTACCTAGATGGTTATAAACTCAACTAAAAATGGTTAATTTATGCCCCAAATGTAATGTCCACTTTCCTTTGAGAAGCAGTCTCTAAATATAGGAAGATAGATTTTTGATACATCCTTAGGTAATGTAGTCAAGAAAATGTATACACTCATATGTATCTCATATCTATTCTTTATTACACTTTTCCTACAAATTGTTTATCGCCAGTACCGATGAGATCAGCGTGCTCGTTTCATAGGCGCTTATTCCGACAAAGAGAAAGTACTTTTTTTCAGCGGAATTACATCACGTACATATTGCAAGCTGATATTTTTTCTATAGGTGTTAGGTTTTTATTAGTTGCGAGTCTCGACGTGTCTCGGCGTCGCGGACGCAAAAATACGCAGGCAGAGGTGGTAGCAAAAATCCATGCATGGCCGCGGCTAAAGGTCGACAGGGGGACGTCATGGCTTAATTATGATTTAGGGTTTTTATTAGTTGCGAGTCTCGACATGTCGCGGCTGGAGCGAAGGTCAACGGTCGGTGAAAGCCGGGTACTTCGGCACCCCTCGCTGTCGAGCGGTCTAAGGTCGCGGCAGGGGCGAAGGTCAGCGAACTCGGACATCTTCGGCACCCCTCGGGCTATCGCAGTGTTCAGAGTCGGTGCGATTGGCTGGGGGGCGTGGTTTGGGAGTGGAGGGGGTAAGTTTGGTCAAAAAAGTGCAGGATTTTGCTCCCATAAGAAATACATGGGGAAAGTGGGCTCGTACCGGCATAGCTATACTACTTGGCTCTACTATTCCGTCTGCTAACATCTTATCCAATTCATCGTCTATAGATTTTTGCACAACCGGAGAAACAGGGTAGTACCTTTGTTTTATAGGGGGTGCATTATTGGTAATGATTTTATGGGCCACTAGATGGGTACATCCAATTTTATCAGGTACATGATTTGGAAAAATTTCTTTTACAAAGTTATTTAAACAAGTTTCTTGATCACAAGTTAATTGGGAAAGTTTGCATGAGCTGACCTCAATGTTAGCAATATCGGGGGTATCGACAGGTCCAAACCACCAACGGTCATTCTTAGCGTCGGATATTATTCCCATTATTTTCCAAAAGTCATATCCTAAAATTATCCTGCGTGGTAAAGTAGGAATAACAAGAATGTTGATTACGCGAGTTCTATCTTCCAACGTAACAGGAACATTTACAACCACTAATATTTTATGTTTATAATCATCGGCGACGCCACATTCTTGAAAAGCAGAGGGTTGAAGTGTAAGATTTAAAGTTTTTAATATTTCCCAACCCAAACTTCCGCATAAAGTATGGTTGGCGCCAGAATCTAAAAGACCCTTAACTTCGACTCCTAATATACTGATCTTGAAATAAGCTCGGACATCCCCCGGAAGGTGTGACATGATATATTTAATGACAGCTTTGTGTTTTATATCCACGGCCGATACCTCAACTAAACTGGAAACATTTTGACGGCCTACCAATGTCTCCTTGAGCCGTTTCCCGAACTCGAAGGTGTCGAGTTACAATTAGGGCAAGTGCGCACTGTGTAATTAGGAGCATTACACCGAAAACAACGACGCTGTTTTGGCTTTGGGCAGTGATTGGCTCGGTGTCCCACTTCGCGACAATTATAACACGTAACCGACCTATCTCCATTATGGGAAATCTCAAAAACTTGGGCTTTAAATACATCAACATAAGCCAAGTCGGGTTCCAATAAACGATTGTATTTTCGAGAAGGTGGTAAGCTAAAATTCTCCACTGAAGTTTTAGTTATCTCCAAGCGTCTACCAAGCTCCAATAACTGCTCAACAGATGATATTTCTTTAAGTGAAAATTGGGTTTGGTAAAATGGAGCAATATTTTTCAAGAGTATCTTTAATCTAGTTGACTGAGGTACCTTCATAGTTAACCTATCAAAAAGACTATCCATAACAGCTATATAAATGCCCAAGGACTCATTTGGACCTTGCGTCCGATTCTGGATTTCCTGAAATAGTTTATCGTTATAGTCTGCCGGTTGAAATTGTTGTCGTAAAAGAAACACTAACGCGGGCCAATCTCTTGCCTTTCTCCTAGCTGAAAGGTACCAGGTATATGCTCGACCGGTAAACAGATCTATTCCGCTTCTATAAAGATCATCCTCACTCGCATTGCGCGCCCTACGCATTTCCTCCACGCGTTCCAAGAAACTACTTAAAGACATGTCGCTATTATCTCCCGAAAACTTCAAATTCCAAGAAGAAACCGGAATCTTCTTTTTATTCCTACGCACGGGGGTGCTTGATCGAGACGTACATTTGAAGGTCCCGCGATAGGAGAAATAACTTCGTCCGAATCAGAAGATGATTCCGCATCATCCGATAACTCTAACAAACCTAAATCGGGAATACCCAAGGACTGATTGATTGACATCCTTTTAAAATGTTTAATCTTTTTTTCTAAATCCGACTTTAAGTTTAATACGGATATTATTAATTTCGACTTGGCCGCTTTATCACTATCACCTTCTGCCTTACACCGATTAACTTTTCCCAGGGCAAACACAATTTTTGACACAATCTTTTTGTGTGATGGTTCATCCGAGCCATCAAAACCTTCTAGAAGCCCCTCTATTTCTGTGATTTTTGCCAACAATGCTTCCTTATCTTCCAAAAAGGTAAAAGGGTACGTAGGGTACTCTAACGACTGCCCCTGGCGTTCCAATTTTAATAGGTTCCTGAGAGTTTTCCTCATAAGATCAACGGTTGTCAAATCCGTCACCCCTCTTATCGCCAATTCATAGCTCAATTCCTCCGAATTCAGTCTATTAATCTCATATTCAGGAGGAGCCATCTTTCTATTTTTTTTTTAAATCTCAATTGACAAAATTACAAAAATTAAACAAAGAAATCGAACCACGGCAAATAATAAACACGGTATATCAAAACAAACTATTATAAAATCACAAAAACTATATCAAATTACTGGATCTCTAAAAAAAACATACGACCCGGCCAGAAAAAAACGGAGCGAATACGGATTAAATATTCGCGAAGGATGAAAGATCGCAAAAACCCAATTGCCCGGCGAGAAACACAACAACAGCTCTTGCTGCAATAAAAACCCCAAAAATACCTATATCCAAAATATCAAATTTGCAATTAAATTGAGCTAATAGTACCTACTATAATGCGTTAAATAAAGTTATAAAAGATTAGTAAAATAATTAGTGCTGAAATAACGCTCACGACAAAAAATTTTTTTTGTAGATTGTGTAGAATGTAAGATATCTGTTATGTTTTACAAGTTAATGTAAACATAAAAATATGTACGCTACCTATTTCGAAATGATTCTCCTAAAAAGTCGAGCCCCACACGTTTGGCGCCAAATTTGCTACGACTTCCAACAAATTAATTTTTATAGGGAACAAACAAAAAAAAGTATAACAACGGTCTGACCAGGTTGCGTAGCAAAACTCCCTTTCTTGCTCAGTCGAATTGGGGAGTGGGTTTCCAATTAAAAAGAAAATTAAATAGAAATAAAAGTTATCTACTTTATAGCGCCACTGACTTAGGCAGTTTAAGCCAGAAAACTTACATAATCAAATGTAAACCTGGGCAGACCCCAAATACCTTCATTAATTAAAGGATAAAATATTTATATCAAAACGTACTTTTTAGGAGAAATAATAGGTCTGATTGATTTAAAAAAAAAGGTATAAATTTATTACCCGTTGGGAGTATCACAGGATGATTATTGTAGTAGTAGGTTTCTATGTGTTTTTAATCCCATTATGTAACTTAAGAACAATAATAATAATTATGTTACTATGGTCCTCGTGTGATCACACTCAGCGCACAAGGTAAAATTACTGGATTTACCCACTAAATTGCGAAAACCCCAAACAGAGTTCCTTTATGTAATAAATATGACTGCAATATTAGCTAATCAGCTAAACAGAACACACATTAAAATAAAAGTTTTAAAATACAATTAATAATAAAAAAGGGTTTACGCCACTTCAGCACGTTATCACAAAAGGTTAGTAAAGCTAATAGGTAGGTATCTTATCTGGTTCGACGCAGGTACAGGGTTCTCCTCTCTATCTCTCGCTGGAGCTGCTGGTTCTCGAACTTTGGACCAGATTGACCTGGGGCACAGCTTCCACACCGCCGTTAGGTAACCCGCAGATCCAAGGAAAATATTGACGAAAATTCGGAAGACGATGATTTTCTGACTTGTAACGAAAAGCCCTAAAAACTTGAATTATGAAATCTTCGTTCTAAAGGTTACGTAATTTTAACTCACAATGATGGTAGGTGGCTTCTGTGTAGTCCCAAAGTACATAGGTCGTGGTTTACTTCAAGAAAAACGATATCGAACAGGAATTTAACTTCCTACAAAACGAAAACGGTTGAACATTTCACTTCCCTACAAAATGGCGCACTTACCAATGCGGGAGGTTTTGCTAAAAATCCAGCAAAAAGCTGATAACTCGGTTCCACTCCAACTCAAAACAACTATCGGATGAACACCAATCTTCTGGGCCAAATATTTCCAAAATATCCCAAAATTTGGAAGCAAAAAAAAATGCCAAAACGGAAATATGGTCGAGCAAACACACTCCATGCACGGTCTGGTGGTACTGGCGGGATCTCACGAACCAACGGCCGGGTGCCTCCCCACCTGGGTACTTACTACGTTTCACCGAAAAACTGGCGTACACAATTCAAATTCAAACCCCAAAGTCACCCAAACAACTCTCCCCAAGTAAGATTACGGCAATTTGGACACTATATCACGAGTACAACCTAATAAGGACATGGATACCTCGATAAACTATTTAATAATTTGAAATATGAGAAATAAAAATTAAGGTTAATTTGGAATTCGAAATTAACGGGCGGTAGCACCTATCGGAAACATTTGCGCGCAGGCGCAAAGAAGCCGCGGAATAAAATTTGAAATGAAAGTTCACTAGAAAGATTAAACCAATTTAAAAGATAGAATTTTAGAATTTATTATTTTCTTTTAACCGTTACAATTTGGTTGGCTATTTTGGAAAATTGGTCTTTGTAAGCTTGATTGATTTGTTTGAAAATTATTTTGAAAGGGGGGCCTGTACATAATTTGTGGAGAATATGGTTGTACGAAATTTGATGTACTTGGTAAGGATCTAAATTGTGGTGGTGGTGGAATTATATTATGATTGGCTGGTAAAAAGCTAGGTGTATAGATAGGTAATCTTGGTGGGAAAAATTTTGGTTTTTGGGTATTTATGGTACTGTAGGTTGGTTGTTTCAGATTTTGATTCTGAGATGTCTTAAAATATACGAAATTTTCTTCTTCGACCACAAATGACATTGCTTGCTCGAGAGAATTTGGATTTTTTAACCTTACTACCAGTTGCATGTTATAGGGTAAACCATTTATAAATGTTTTTAACGCAAATTCATCGTAATGTGTAATTTTTACCAATTTAACGTTATTGTCTCGTTCAGAAGCATTCAGTTTTGCAAAAAGTAAACTTCTCACATCTTGAATTCTCATACCAAATTGAGTGGGTGTTTCATTTTTGAATGGCTTTAAATTGATTAAGTCTTGAATGATGCAATCGATAGATTTTTGATCTGCGAAAATCGAAATTAGGGAGGTTTTTACTAAATTCCATGTATTTAGTTCTGATCGCGAAGCAATCAAATCTGCTGCTCGATCTCTGAGTTTTCCTAAGATTGTGTCGAAAATACAAATATTAATAGGATCGTTTAAATTTTGTAAATTTTGAAAAGCCTTAATAAAATTTTCACAAGAATTTACGAAACGTTGCAAAAGTCTGGGGTTTCCGTCAAATAAATATTATAGTATAATGTCTTATCCGAAAATATCTCTAAACGTAACCCGCCCAGGTAAAAAAGCCGCGAAACAATCTTGTCACCTCAGGTCAGAACTTGTTCGCCGGCTCCGACGGTGTCCAACTGTAAAATTCAAAACCGAGAAATTTTAATGCTATATGTCGACCCTAGCCACTTGGCACTGACGTAATAGTAATTGTCGGCACAATAATTCAGTTGCTTAAGTCAAGAGGTCCAAGGAAAGAAAATCAGGAGTTTTCTCTGAGGTCCTAGTAAAGAAAATCGGGGCAACCGCGGAATCCTGTCCCGGAAAATTATCAGACCCACAGGCGAAGTCGCTGTAAAATTACTCCACTTTTTACTACTTTTTAGCCCCGTAAGAAATACATTAATACGTAGTCAGAAGCAAGAGATTTTTTTTATTTACACTATCCAACAGATTACAAATCCATTTACCATTTCTGTATTTTATACAGAAATGAATATAAAGACATACATAAATATAACAATCAATATAACAAGTTAATTCTGGTAAGGAAAGTATTATTACAGTATTAGACAGAAATTAGTTTTTTTATGTCACGTATACTGCAGTTGAATATGTCGAGGGTCTCTGAGATAGCATTGTGATTATTGCACATTGAATACAGAGGAGAAAATTTCTGAATGTTTATCCGTGGGGTATGAAGGTAAAACACATCGGGATTTCTAGATGACACTCTAGGTACAAGAAAGTTGAGACGGTGCAAGATTTCAGGACAGTCAATAATATTATGAATAAATTTGAAAATCAGTACTTATCATGCGACAACTAAGAGAAGTCACTCCAAACCGTTCGAGCAAACCATCCTGTGGGCATCCTATGCCAGGGTAGACGCCATCCTTTTTAAAAGATGCATATTTTAAAAAACGACGTTGTACTGATTCTAGCTCATATATGTGATTTTTATAATTTGGCGACTAGACAGGAGAGGCATATTCAATTTTAGACCTAACATATGCATTATATAAGATCATTAGTGTGTGCTTATCACTGAACATTTTTGAGTTACGGATTACAAAACCTAACGCTCGAAAAGCTTCATTGCAGACGATATGTATATGTGTGTTGAAAGATAACTTTCTGTCAAAGGTTATTCCCAAATCTCTAACGGTATCAGCCCTAGGAACGGTGGTGCCCTCCAATTTATACTCTTGTATAGCTAATGACATGACATTTAGCAGAATTAACAAATAACAAATTTTTCTCTAACGTTCGTGAATTACATCTAACTGAGCTTGAAGAAAGTGACAATAGGGAATATTTTCAATTTTACAATACAGCTTTAGGTCATCAGCGTACAAGAGATAATTTACTTCAGGACACAGGTCGTTACCTATGTTATTAATAAATATAACAAAAAAGATAGGGCCCAGTATCGAACCTTGCGGCACACCTGAGGTTCTACAAACTCTTTAGATTAGTAACCAATGTGGGACACGTAGGATGTTCTACCGGAAAGATATGTGCGAATAAATGAAATTAGTTTATCCGAAAGATTAAGATTTTTTAATTTGGAAAGCAGAAGTTAGCAGAATTAGATATAATAGAAATAGCTGCTGTCTCTGACACCCCAAGCCCAGATCGTGCTTTACAAATAAGTACCCCAACAAAACGAATTGCCAAAACGTACTAAATATCCACAACTTTCACTAACCACTCCTACGAAATTAACAGCCCAGGAATTGCTCTTGCCAAATTCAACTTCCATAATACACGCTCATTTCAACGACCAAGAAAATTTAGTACATCTTGGAATGAAAACTCCGACAAAACAAGCCATAACACTGCGCACAACAGAAGATATTTCCAAAATTGGCCATCAACCATCTACCTCTGGTATTGATGATTGTATCAATAGTCAGTTCCTTGCAAATGAAATTTTTTAAAGGAGCTTTTCAGAGATGTTTTTCTAGAACTATCTCCTGCACCTAATGGTATTAAACGCAGGATAAATATGAGAAAACGACGTGCTGTTAAACCTGAAATTCTTACATCACCACCATTTAAAAATGGACTTGAAGATAAAAATAAGGAAAAGGTTACTAAAGCAAAGAAAAAATTGGCAGTGAAGAGGAGAGTAAAAAAATAAACGTTTCGAGTAGAATTAGATCCAATGCTGCTAATGCAAGAGTTGGATACACGAATAGTGCTCAGGTGATGAAAAAAAAACCAATTGTACTATAGATTTGGTAACTGCTAATTTTTTTTTGTGTCCGGTAATTTCCGTCAATTTTGTATGCTGTAAAAATGTAAATTATTTTTGATTTTTTAATAATTTTCTTTATTTCGTGTCGCCTTTTTGTAAGGTGTCCAATGCTATCCGAACTTCCCTTATTTTCTGCGCTTATAAGTTTTTCCAACGATCTTTCCTCGAAATGCATTCTTCTAAGAGTCGATACAGTACAACAGCAATTTCTTATATTAATAGAATGGGGAGTGCACAACATGTGGAACTAAATAAACTAGCAAGGGAAATATGGCAATGGTCTGAACAAAGGAATTTTTGGATTTTTGCATACACCGATAAATAAAGGAGATAAAAGTTCTGGCGTTTTAACAGTTGATTGTGGGTGGCAATTAGCAGAGTATGCATTTAAGAAAATAGTAGAAATGTTTGGTTTACCAGATATCGACATGTTTGTCTCAAGACTCAATCATAAATGTGGAAGGTACATTTCTTGAAATAGGGACCCCTGGAATAATTTGAAATTTTATGCATTTCCCCTTTTGCAGCAAAATCTTAAATAAAATAATACCTGACAAAGCCGCAGGCATCCTGGTAGTCCCTGAGTAGCCCACTCAAACTTGGTATCTAATGTATCACAAATTTATTGTAGGTGAACCAATTGAATTTGGACCTGACATTACTATTACTATTATTATTATCAATGCACAATGGACTTACCCTTGTGGCAGCAAGATTATCCGGCAGTCGTTTCGTCTAAAGGACATACCAGAAGAGGCCATAAATACGAGCAGTCCATCACCAGGGCCACGTTCAAACAATACAATAGTGACTTCAAAGTGTGGTGGGACTGTTGTTCTGTGAAAAATGTGTTAGTGTACGCAGCTGACATACCACAGATGATATCTTTTTTAAAAGTATTTTGAATACGAAGAAATGGAAACTAGCACATTCAGCACATTCCGCTCGGCATTATCATTGATCTTACCAGTAGAGATTGGAAAAATTTAACAGTAAGGCGTTTCTTCACGGGAATTGCAAATTGCAGTCTAGCCCCGTCCAGATATAATATCACGTGGGATCCCAAACTCGTTCTAAGTTATTTAGAGAAACAATACCCTAATGAGTATTTAGATATTGACACTATGAGTAAAAAAATTATTACGCTATTGACACAGAATTTGATAGATTACGGTATAAAAACGTCTGACCCACGCAACGAACAAACCAATGTTAAATATACCATTTCTGCCTGGAAGAGCGGATCATATATGGAAGCATCATCAAAAATCCGTAGCACAGATGAGGAGGGAAACTACCTTTTTCTCTCTACAAGGGAGTCCTACAAGAGGGCATCCAAACAGACTTTGGCTCGTTGGGTAAAAGAAACCCTGATGAAAGCAGGGGTGAACAACAATATTTGTAAAAAAGCGATAATGGGCAAGCACTCAAAATTAACAAAAAATACCTAGGCATCCTGGTAGTCCCTGAGTAGCCCACTCAAACTTGGTATCTAATGTATCACAAATTTATTGTAGGTGAACCAATTGAATTTGGACCTGACAGTACATTACTATTACTATTGGAATAGCTGACAAGGCCGCGGGCATCCTGGTAGTCCCTGAGTAGCCCACTCAAACTTGGTATCTAATGTATCACAAATTTATTTTAGGTGAACCAATTGAATTTGGACCTGACAGTACATTACTATTACTATTATTATTATCAATGCACAATGGACTTACTCTTGTGGCAGCAAGATTATCCGGCAGTCGTTTCGTCTAAAGGACCTACCAGAAGAAGCCATAAATACGAGCAGTCCATCACTAGGGCCACGTTCAAACAATACAATAGTGACTCAAAGTGTGGTGGGGCTGTTGTTCTGTGAAAAATGTGTTAGTGTACGCAGCTGACATTCCACAGTGATATCTTTTTTTAAATTATTTTGAATACGAAGAAATGGAAACTAGCACATTCAGGACATTCCGCTCGGCATTATCATTGATCTTACCAAGAGAAATTGGAAAAATCTAACAGTAAGGCGTTTCTTCACGGGAATTGCAAATCGTAGTCCAACCCGGTCCAAATATAATATCACGTGGGATCCCAGAGCCTTTCTAAGTTATTTAGACAATACACTAATGACGATTTAGATATTGTCCAGGCAGGAGCTGACATGACAGCACATTTGCAGCTTCAGTCAGCACATCCCCTGGATTTGGGGCCTGTACTACGTAAAATCGCCACGGAGGCGAGATTACCATTTTGAAGCTACCCCCGCACTCATCCCGTCTGCTGCAGCCGCTAGATATACCTGTGTTTCGCTCCCTCAAGAGTTCTTGGGATGCCAAACTAGTCAAATGGCAGAGGGAACATCCAGGAATGAAAATCCCAAAGAAGATGTTTTACCAATTAATTGGACAGGTGTGGTTAGAAACAAGTGCAGACATACTAAAAAGTGGCTTCAAAAAGGCTGATATATTGCCTTTTGACCATAAAGTAATTTGTGAAGAAAAGTACGACCCAGCTTCCCTTCAAAGATGGAAAAAATAGAAGAGGCTAATTCAAGAGAGCAAGAAGGTTTGGGTTCTTTTGATCAAATATCTCTTGACCCCATTCCAGAGATTTATGTAGATGCCGATGCTGCCATTCCCAGCCTCAGTCCGAAACCATCCACAAGTAAAGCACCATCCACTAGTAATGCAGCAGATCAAATTTCATTTGAATCCATTCTTTTAAAAACTATTAAAATGAGTGGCACTGAAAATCAGATTATTAAAAAGTCAAAGAGAAAGGTTTGTGATGGGGCAGAAGTTATTACCAGCAAAGAGGTGATGCAGCAGCTGAAGGAGAAAGATGAAATAAAAAAACACCAAAGAAAAAAATGTCCTGTAGACTTAGATTCAACATCAGATGAAGACGAAGATTAAATCGTATATGAAGATGACGAACTAGACTAATATATTCGAAGAATTTGAATATGAAAAAGATATTGATAGTGTTACCAAGCAAGTGAAAGATTTAGCCGTGAATGGCTGGGTTTTGGTAAAATTTTGCACTAAAAGGACTGTACAATTCTTTGTGGGGCAAGTCAATCTTATTTCTAATGACGAAATTACTGTACATTTCACAAGAAAAAGCTCCTTTATAAAAAAAGAAATCTGTATTTTTATTTCCATCTGTTGAAGATATCTCAGTTGTTTTTGAAAGCGATATTGTATCCTTATTACCCACGCCAAACATAGGTCGTAGAGAGGCGAAATAAGTTTTAATATATCTTTTGATCATTATACTATGCAGTAAAAAATGCCAAAAATTTAATTCACAAGATATGTTGGCAATATCAGTAAAATACAGTTAATATATTCCAAGTAGTGTGCCAAAAAATAATTTTATTTCAAAATGATAAATTTTACCACTTGCCCCACCTTACAATGCGAAAGAAATCAAAGTAAGTTTTTGAGACACAGCCTAAAAAGAGTGAATTCTCTTATATTTCTCCAAATATATCTTTTATTAGTAGTGAATATAGATTTGTGCTACTAACACTAGTAGAATGCAGAGGTACAAAACGACAACAATATATATTGCTTTTGTCATAAAATTTGAAAATATTAACATACGTTAATAATTATTGTAAACCATTTGCTAATAAAACAGTGCCCTATCCTTGACTATGTTTTTTAATTTCGGATTTTTTTGTGGTTTTTGGTACCCCATCTCATGGGCCACCATAAGATTGTAATGATAACCGATCTATCGACCTTTCAATTTTATAACTTGCATTCACTTTCAAGGACCTTAATGCACCTCTGGTAAATTAGAAATTAATGAAAACCTCTTACATAAAGTTAGTACCGTAAAACGGGGTGAATAGGATCATCGGGGCGAATAGGGTTGAAACTTCAAAATGTGTTTTAATCCTGTATAGTTTCTGTATAGGGTAAATATTGACCATGACCATATGTCACTGTATCTACAAAACAGTAAAGATCACATATGATCACTAATTTTGGATATTGGATGTTGGCAGCATTTACACCAGCTGACATAACCTCAAAATAATAAGCAGTTCGATTTTCTGGTTCAAAAAACTTCGTGTGCAGCTGGTAAGCTTTTTACTTTATTTTAAAATTATTGTTTGCACATTATTTAGTATTCATATATAAACACATAACACCCAAAAAAAAATTATAACTAGCAGGTGTTGCCACGGTGTTAATTAAAAAAATTTTCAGGGACTAACTTTAACAAGTTAGGGGAGAAAAGGGTCAGCATGCCACGTCAATATAAACCAGACCCACACGGCAAACGGTATAGAAAAATGGATCCCCAAACTATCAAAATGGCTAAGCACGACGTTTTAACAAAAAATCTAAGTATACGGGGTGCTTCCAAAAAGTATAGCATCTCTTACAGTGTGCTACAAAGACATATAAAAAACAGAGACATGAGGAAACAAGGAGGTCAGACTGTACTGACTTTAAAAGAAGAAGAAACCATAGTAAGTCACTTGAAGGTTTGTGCGGAGTGGGGTTACCCTTTGAATTTGTTGGGGCTAAGACTTATAGTGAAGTCTCATTTAGACGCACAAGGCAGGACAGTTAAAATTTTTAAGGAAAATTTGCCAGGTATAGATTTTGCTGAAGGATTTCTTAAAAGACATAAGGATCAAATTGCTCAAAGATTTTGTCAAAATATTAAAAGATCCAGAGCAGCTGTATCTCCACAAGTTATCAATGAATATTTTGACAATCTAGGAGCAACTTTAAAATACATTCCCCCATCACATATAGTAAATTACGACGAGACAAACCTTAGTAACGATCCTGGACGCAGCAAAATCATAACAAAAAGAGGTTGCAAATATCCCGAGAGGATAATGACACAAACAAAGTCAGCTGTTTCCATTATGTTCGCCGCAAGTGGCGACGGTATTCTTCTACCTTGCTATGTAGTGTATAAAGCAAAGCATCGTTATAACACATGGTGTGAAGGTGGGCCCAAAGACACACGATACAACTGTACTTCCAGTGGTTGGTTTGACAGTGTGACATTTACTGATTGGGTGAAGACTGTAGCGGTGCCTTATTTCAAAAAGTTGGAAGGAGAAAAGGTTTTGATTGGCGATAATCTGCAGTCTCATCTGTCAATAGAAGCAATAGAAGCTTGCACAAAAAATAACATCCGTTTCGTGTTCTTGCCAAAAAATTCTACCCATCTTACTCAACCCCTGGACGTCTGCTTTTTCCGGCCACTGAAAGCAGGATGGAGGAAAGTGTTAACAAAATGGAAACAGGGATCTGGAATGAAGGAGCCTTCCATACCAAAAAGCTTGTTCCCTTCACTTTTGTCTAAATTGTTTAAGGAAATTGAAGCGAATTCTTCAAAAAACATCAAGAGCGGCTTTGCTAAAGCTGGCATTATACCTCTTGACAGGAACCAAGTTTTAAAAATGTTGCCAAAAGAATATGTCCTTGCTGAAGATAAAGTGGAGAAATCTATAGATGGGTCGTTTCTGAATCTATTACGTCAGATGAGATACGATGGAACACCGAGAACCCAGCGCAAAAAGAAAAGGATTCAAGTGGAAGCTGGAAAAAGTATACGATTTGAAAGTGACAGCGAAGAGATGGAAACGGCAGAAGAGATGGAAGTGGAAGAGGATGCTCAGGAATTTGAAAGTGATTCGGAAACGGATAAACAAAAGGAAGACTCTGGACAGGAATCAGATGACGATGAAGTTCCTACTTGTACTAAATTTGGTAAAACATTTGAAAACGTTTACATCATTGATAAAAAAGATATAAAACTGGATGACTGGCTGGTAGTCGCTTTTACTGTTAATGATTCGAAGCCTGGCTCCAGCAACAAATATCTTTTCTACATTTGCAAGGTGACAAATGTAACTGAAGGCGAATTCGAAGGGACCTTTTTGCGTAAAAAGACGCCACAGACATGTACCAGTGGTTGTATTTATGTTTATCCAAACATTGAGGACATCTCCAGCTTCCAATTTGAGGAAGTTGTTGGAAAACTGGACCCGCCAGAAAAAAATCGTCGAGGACAGTTAAAGTTTAAGTTAAGACTGTAAATAAAATATAAGTCTGAAATTATGTGCCTTATACCAAAAAGAATTCTGTTTTATTTTTTATGATGTTTTATAAGATAAAATGTTTATTTACACTATTTTCCAGAATAAATGTTTTGTTATATTTTTTTAAAACAAAATTTGTTGACCCTATAGACCCTACTACGTTCCCAATCGAACCCCACATTAAATAACATAACTGATTCTATTCACCCCCTCATTGGGGTGAATAGGGTCAGTCAATAAAAAAAATAATAAAAATCAAATTAATGTTGATCATCAATTTGTGTTATATGTCAATGAAAGTAGAAGTCAAGACTAAGCTTTTGACACAAAATTGAAATTTGTACTTACACTACACACAAAGATATGACGTTTCAAAGTGAAAAATTGACCCTATTCACCCCGTTTTACGGTACCTGGCAAAATGTAAAAACGTGGTCCACCCACCAATTTGGTTGTCACTTGTGCCTGCTTCAAGGCGACTTTGCTGTGACACTTTTAAATTTAGCATTCCCAGATTCTCAGAAATTCCACAAGTGATTGGTCGGCGGACCACTCGCGGGGTCTAGCTACCGTCTTCCTTCCATCTCCACTGGATTGCATAGCATTTTCTGGCGATAATTGTAACATAAATTTGGGGGGGGGGGTTAAAAGACAGGGGAGGAAAATGTGTACGCCATTTTAAAAGAAAATGTTAATAAAAACATTATTGGGATAGGTTGTCCTGCCCACATTTCAAATAGCTATGTTCAAAATGGAAGTTACTCGTTACCAATTGATTTAGAATCTTTGGTTTTAAAAATTTATAACCATTTTTCGATTTATACTGTTAGAACAGAATCTCTAAAATCTTTCTGCGACTTTGTCGATATAGAATATAAAACACTACTTTACCATAGGAAGGCAAGGTGACTTTCTCTATTAATAGAATTTTGGAAATCTATGACGGTTTGAAATCATTTTTTTATCAGATTCAACTTCCCCTGTTATCATTATACGGTTTTTTGAAAATAATTTAAATGGAGCTTATTTGTGGTTTTTCCATTCATTAATGTATGTTTTCACGAAAATATTAAGTCAATTGAAAAGGAAGACAATTCTCTTTTAGAAATTTTGGACTATCTTCAAACCAGAAATGTTCACTAGTAGAATAAAAGTAAAGCAAATTTTTAAAAAAACATTGAAAATGTTATGGAAAATGAAGTAATTATACTAGAAAAAATGTTCTTCATGTTTATCAAAAATGTTTACAGTACATATAACTTTGGACAACCCATTTTAATGATTTTAAAATTGTCATATGGTTAAATATACAGAGCGCCCACGGCTACTAGATACATAGGGCGAAATAAGTCCAATTGACTAGCGGCCGCGTTATCGATCACCAGGTCGTGGCCTGGCGCGCGCGGCGGCCGATTGGCCAGACAGTGGCTACATTCGTGCTTGGAGCCTCATAGGTGACAGGCCTAGGTGAGTAAAATAAAAATATATTTCGTAAAAAGCTTATCCGAAAAAATGGAAGTATACCAGTTACCTGAAAAACTTCAGGTAATTAAGTGGTATTATGGTGGCAACAGTATTCGCCAAATAATAAACATGTTTGGAGAAACATTTAGAAATAGGCCCGTACCATCTTTACGCACAGTGCATCGGATTATTTCAAATTTCGAAACGTACGGATGTGTCACTCCGCGAAGCCATAGTAAAAATGGGCATCCCAACAACCACGGCCGACATAATTATCGGGAGATGCTAGAAATAATGGTTTGTGCCACAGTGAATGATAATCCCCACATTTCTGAAAGGGCTATTGCTGAGCAATTAGGCGTAAGTAAGGGTGCAGTGGGAAAAATTTTGAAAAAAAATGGTTACCGATCATACAGAGCCCATAAGAACCATGAAATTTTTCCCGACGATTACTTTAAACGAATGGAATTTTGCGAGAGGGTTATGGATATGGCGAACCGTCAACCCAATTTTATCAGCAACATAGTTTTCACTGATGAATCGTCATTTCCCCTACATGGCCGACATAATCCTTCGATCGTTCGTTATTGGTCGCGGGAAAATTTACATAAATAGTATGAGTTTCCAACACAGTACCCCGCAAAAGTAAACGTTTGGGGTGGTATGCTCGGAGAAAATATGATCGGACCATTTTTTATCGATGGAAACCTAACTGGCCCTACTTACTTGACTCCTTTGCAGCAGCAAGTCATTCCAGAAATTAGGCGGGTTGCAGGTCACAGATTTAATGAACTTTGGTTTCAGCAAGATGGTTGCCCGGCGCATAATTGCAGAGTGGTTCGAGATTACTTAACTACTGTATTTCCGAATCGTTTGCTTAGTGGTCGGGGAACCATTCCGTGGCCGGCACGCTTCCCCGATTTATCCCCTAATGACTTTTTCTTGTGGGGATACGTAAAGTCCCAAATTTATGGCTTCCAGGAAGACAGGGCGAATGATTTGGACGAATTGCGATTGAAAATATCGAATTCATTTCAAATTATCACTCCAAACATGCTAGTAAATGTTCGGAGAGGTTTCTATGACCGTTTAGGTTATTGCCTAGCTGCAGATGGTGGCCTCTTTGAACATTTATTGCACTAACTATGTGCAATCATTTGTTTTTTGTAGAATTACTTTTTATTTTTTCGGAAGAGTGTTTTTTAGAGATATGTTTTTATTTTACTTCCGATTAAACATCAAAAACCAAAATTACAGGGAACGATCTCAACGTCGTGTAGTCCGGGCGATCGATAATGCTTAAAAACGAGGCACACTCCAGCGCTGTTCAAAGTTAACTGATTATATTCTCCCACGGCAGCGCTTGCGACGGCCGGCGCTACGCGCAGTCAACTGTTCTTGATTCTCCTATGTATCTAGTGGCCATGGGCGCTCTGTATATGTAAAAAAATAAAAACAAATGATTACCTGGTAAAACAACAAACAACAAACAAACAGGTACCTAAAAATGCCTGCATCTGAAGCTCTCTTTTTGCAAATAGTAAGCTATAGACATAATTTTAAATGTCCTCTTGCAAATTTTTTTAACAAATAAGGCCGATGCTTATTGGCAGACAGAAATAGTCAAAGCTTTTTTACGCAGTTTGTATGATATTGGCATTACTATACGATCACTAACATCCGATGGAGCGCAGACTAAATAAAATTGGTGTGAAACATTTTGGAAATAGTGAGGCACCAATAAAATTCATAAGAATGATTGATCGAGTCTTCGATATGTTAAACTGTAGAAATCCTTTCGGCAAGGGCTTCAAGTCTCCAATGAGACCAAACAATTTGAATTATTTTAGGGATATATTTTTAGAAACTATATGTGAAAAGTTCAAAAGTGAACAATGGGATTCCATTATTGTCTCACACGAGAAAGACCTGTGCCCTATGTTTTATATTATCAATGGAGATCATTTTGGGACTAGCTCAAGATCTATTTTCAGCAAGTGGAAAAGACCATCTAGAAATTTGTTTACCTGTGTTAGATGTTAGATCTAACAATCCCAACTCACAGCAGTTAAGATGGGCCTTGCGGTAATTGGTATTTAGAAATTCTATACAATCGAGCATAAGTACTAATTCAATGATTCAATGGAAGATCCGGACTACGAAAATTCTTCATCTGGAGAATCAGAACCACTTTCCAAGATCCGGCCATGTAGGATACGTTTGATTTTGATATTGATTCCGATATTTCCGATAATTCCGAGTTAGATGGTGTAGTAAATACACCGAATGTTTTACGGACAGAGTGTAAAGGTAATCCTTTTTTTCATATAAGATAATTTTTTTCCATTGAGATTTTTTTTGTGGGAAATCTAAAAGATTTTCTTTTTGTCGAAATGCCCGGATTTTTTACTACTTTTTTCGGAAGAAGACAAAGTGACGAGCCAATAGATTTCTATATGCTTTTTATAGAGGAAATTTTGCCTCTTGCCGTTGAAGAGACAAACCGGTATGCCGAACAAAAAATAATATCGGGCATAGCAAACGAATCTATTCAAAGAAACTCTTTGCTAACTCGCTGGAAGGATACAGATTCTTCTGAAATTTTAACTTATGTGGATGAGATTGGATAAAAAACCAACACTAAAAGACTATTTCAGTAGAAATATTTTGTACCAAAACAATATCGGCAACTATGTAGGCATGTCCAGAATGCGATTTGAAATGATTTTATCCAATCTACATTTTGCAAACAACGAGGAAGACGATAACAGTTCCAGATTGTATAAAATACAAAAACTTACGGACACGCTGATTGGTCAATTTCAAGCAGCTTGTGTAGTGGGCAGAGATGTTTGTATAGACGAAACGATGATACCGTTCAGAGGTCGTCTTAGCTTCTTACAGTATATACCAGAAAAACTGCTTTCTGCAGACAAAGGGTATACATACAATATAGAAGTATATACAGGGAGAGAACAAGCTCCCAACAGCCTGTTGCAAATCGCATTGTTCTGACGCTAATGCAACCCCTCTTAGATTCTGGACGAGTATTATGTACAGATAACTTTTATACCAGCGTTGGGTTAGCACACGATTTATTGGAGAGGAAAACCCATTTAGTGTGAACATTGCGAAAAAACAGAAAATTTAATCCTAAACCAGTAATTGAAGCAAAATTGGAAAAGGGTTATATAGTTACAAGTGAGAGTAATACTCAAGTGATTGTGGGAAAATGAAAAAACAAGCACAGACCTCGGAGCGCCACCAACTTGAGGAGTGCCCAGTTGTGGCCGTGCTGAAACCACGGCAGACTTACAAGCGCCTACGCATAATACTCCATTTATTGAAGCCTGTTTGACAAATAACAATTTTCGCCCAACAAATCCCCCAATATATATTACAATTTATTTTTCCGAGGACTTCATTTGAAATAAATGATTGCTTTTTCGATAGGGTAACTTTGTGTAACATTTGAGATCCATGGCCTACTTTCAGAGATATTTAAAAAAAACCGAAAACTGCCAGAATTTCTTGTTTCAAGAGTTACCGAAAAATTTTCCCCAATGATATTTGCCGGCAAAACTAATTGCTTTAAGCCTACTTTATCAGAATTTAAAACACGGTTTAATGGGCGCTATCTTAGTATACCCACCGAAAAATGTGCCCATTTTATTGTAGCGAGCCGTGGCCTCGAATCCTGTACCTTCATGTTTTATGTATTTTTTCCCAACATACTACATTGGAAATCTTGAAAATTTCTTGCGAGGTATCGGCATCTTGCCCATTTTTCACATTTTTTAAATTTTCTAGTAGGTATGCATGACAGTTATAAATAAAAAAAATTAAGTGTTAACAGAGCACATATCAAACCATAGTTTTTTTCAAATTCTGATAAACTAGGTTTAAAGTAATCAGTTTTGCCCACAAATTTCACTAAGAAATTTCTTCGGTAACCCTTGAAACAAAAAAGTTACATGCCGAAGAAATTTCGGCGATTTTCGGGATTTTGAAAAATATCTCGGAAAGTAGGCCATGGATCTCAAGTGTGTTTTTACGCAAAGTTAGCTCATAAAAAGCATTTTTTTTTCTCAAATTAAGTTCTCAGAAAATTGAATATTTGTCAAGATTTCCTCGAGTGGCCCTTCTTAAAGAGACACCCTGTATTTTTGTTCTTAACTTTTCGAGAACACCCTGTATATCAATTCTGAAGCTATATTCGGATTCTCCAGACAAAACTGCATCATCCTGGTTTTAAGCTAGTCTTTTTATTTAAAAAAACTAACGATATAATCGGGCTTTATTTGAGAACCTAATATATTAGGTACCCTGAAAAAGTTTCTCTTTTTGCAATGCGAAAAACACAATTCTATTACACTTAGAAAAATAGTTATTTGTTTAGGTAACTATATAGTGCAAAAAGTGCATATTTGTTGCACGAGGCATGAAGTTGTCAACTCGAGACTCAGTCGAGGTAACTGATGGACAAACTTCATTTCCAGTAATTTTTTAAATTTTGTTTTCTTCATTGCCTGTAAAGGTCTCAGGTTTTTCACTTAAAACTCTTTTTAAAATTGTTGTGAAGTTTTCGGTTCTCGTACTTGGTTCATCTTACAAATTGACTCTCCAAAATATAGCCCTCAGCTACAGTTGAAGATTTCCATCCTCCATGGCGTTTTAATGACTAATGTTTACAGGTCTGCCCTAGATTCCACATTCAATGTTGCAGAAGATCTGCGAAAACAGTGTCCTATGTATTGCATTGGGTTTTCAATAAAAGGTATTTACACGAACAGGTTGAACGGAGCATTTTCCGTTATAGCTAATATCTTGTAAAAAAATCTAGTGTGACTGGTAGGCTGGGGACGAAGGGATGCATATTTGCAATACATTTCAACAAAATTAAAACTTATAATTTTTCCGCTTATTACAAATGATCGAGGTTTGTTTATCTTGCTATCGGCAATTTTTACAGTTATGATAGAATCCACGTGGTTAATATTATTTAATGGTAATTTCTGTAACTCGTCTCTGAGGCATGCTCCTGCAATGCCAAATACTGCAACTATCTATAACAATACACAAGTGCGTAGGTATAAAGTTAAAAATCGGCCAAGTGCGAGTCGAACTCGCACACGAAGGGTTCCGTACACTGTACAATATTTAACACTAAATATTTTTTAAAAATACTTTAGTAAAAAATAAAAAAAATTAAAAAAAGCTCGTTCCAGAGCGTGGTTTCGAACCCCGGATCTTCGTGCTATGAGCCCAGCACGCTGCCACTGCGCCTCAAATGCTTGATATGAACCATACAGCTCTATAAGGATATATGGTCTCGCGTAGCGTTTCCTAAAATATTCGAGATTTTACATAAAAATACAGCGCGCCCGTACCTGAAAAAGTCACATATGGAATAACAGATGGGCCTCTGCGAACCCCCAAAATCCGAAATCGGTACGAAATTTGGAAATTCATCAAAATAATACCAAATGTCATTGTACGAATACGTAGGTATCGATCAGGGGGCGGGGCATCGCCTCGCCTCGACCACGATGTAAGTATACAGTATGATCCCGCGAACCTCGCCAAATCGCGAAAATAAAGCGGCCCAAAAGGGGCCCAAACGGCCGAACGGCTTTTTCGATCGGGGGGCTTTTTCGTAGGCGGGAGGCCCATATCCCTCCGCGGCCCCACGCGAAAATTGAAGTCGACCGGCGCTTTCAGTTCGAATCCCTAGCCATACAAGCCGAAAAAATCGAAAAAAAAAATAGAAAACAAAAATTTCGGGGGCCGAACGGCTCTTCCGATTCGAATGCCCATCAAAAGGCTTCTTGCCCATCAGCTCGGCCGACCGTAAGCCAAATTTGGGCTCGAAAAATCGAAAAGTGCGACCTGTAGACGATAAAGTATGCACACCTGTTACTACTCAGCATCAGGAGCCACAACAAGGCCTATGGTCCGGCAGGGCCGGTAGGCGCTTGTTAACAAGCGTGACGCACTCTTTTTGACCACCGAAGAAGTTCCTCAAATGGTTGATGTAATGGGTTTTCCAATAGGAACGCTCGATCTTCGAAATGTAATTAAAAAAATTGTGTACGTGAAACTGACATGTTTTAATTTTTATTTTAAAAATTATATCAGCCAAATGTCCGCCGCGGCTTTGCCTGGTTGCTTGAATCCTGGAGATCCAATTTTCGATGACTTTATCGCATAGAAGTAGGTCAATTTCACCAATGACGCGCCTGATGTTGGCTTTTAAGGCGGCAACGGTTTGTGGTTTGTCGGCATAGACTCGAGATTTCACAAAGCCCCAGAGAAAAAAATCCAGTGGCGTTAAATCGCACGATCTGGGCGGCCAGTTGATGTCGCCACCTCGCGATATAACGGAACCTTCAAACTTCTCATGCAATAATGCCAGTGTATCACGTGCAGTATGGCATGTGGCAACGTCCTGTTGAAACCATGTGTTTGTTAGATCCATCCCATCCACCCTAGGTCAAAAAAGTCTCTTATCATTGCCCTATACCGCTCACCATTGACAGGAAGTGCAACTCCGTCTGCGTTTTCGAAAAAATATGGACCGATGATTCCGCCGGACCGCAGTGCACACCATACAGTGACTTTCTCGGAATGAAGTGGGACCTGATTAATCTCCCGTGGATTTTCGTCGCTCCAAATTCGGCAATTCTGCTTGTTAACGAAGCCACTTAACCAGAAGTCAGCCTCGTCACTAAACATTATTTTTCGCCCAAAGTCCGGATCAACCTAACTGTTCTAACGCCCACCAGGCAAAGCCGCGGCGGACATTTGGTTGATATAATTTTTAAAAAATAATGAGTTCACGTATGCTTTAAAATAAAAATAAAAACATGTCAGTTTTACTTACACAATTTTTTTAATTACATTTCGAAGATCGAGCGTTCCTATTGGAAAACCCTTTACAAACAAAACGTGGCGTGGTGCAAAAGCCATCTACAATGGCAAGGTATAATGGTATGAAATCATTTATAGATATGTCGGACCAGAAGGCCTCTTACTCATCTGCTGTACGTCGTGGAATCAAGTGGTATAGAAAATTCGCCATTGAAATTCTGACAAACACCGCTGTTAGCAATGCTCAAATAGTTTATCAATCTGTGACTGGGGAAACTATTAGCATAACCCAATTTCGGGAGCGAGTAGTAAAAAGCATTTTTGACAGAAAACATGAATCGGTGAACCCGCCACCTCAAGAGATGAATATAAAACATTCGTTAGAAGAAATTCAATCAAGAGGAAGATGTACCAGGTGTTGCAAAAAAACAGTGAACGAAATGGTCGGGCCTACGCTATGAAAGAAACGCCTCGTGTAAAAACGTCTTGTAACGCTTGCAGCCAAAAATACTTATGTTTTAAATGTTTCTTTGATACCCATAACTGTTCTTTGCGGAAGTAATACTTGTGTACACACAGTTTAAGAAAAACGGAATGCTTTTTTTTATTCATACAAACCGCGTGTACCAAATTTAGACACATACTAAAATCCAATAATTTTGACAAAAGTTGATTTTTTTTAATTTGTCATTTATATTTAACAACTAAAAATAAATATATTCAAAAAAAGAGTTATTTTCCATTATGATGGGTAGTAGCGAAAGTGTATTTCTGCAAACTTCAACTTTTCATATTACACAGACTCCACATCCGTTTTAAGAACTTCAAGAAAATCACGAGTTTCTGGCGTTTACCTCACTACGCACCAAAAGACTATAAAGACTATAAATTCAATCCAATTGTAAAAGTTATAAGTTTTTGTAAATATTATTGAATAAATTTAAAGTAAAAATAATTTTTTTAAAAGTTATTTACCGCTCGGTCCGCGTAGCATACATACAGTGCACCTAATCGACATTAAAAAAAAATAATTTCGTGACCCGTGGGGGACTTTTAGAATTATGCATTTTACAGAGAGACAATTTAAAGTTTTCCTGGATACAGAAGGAGTTTTAAAAACTAACTTGAATTTAAAGACTCATCTTTTCTACCCCAGTCACCCTGTTACTGAAGAATTTCTGTGTGAGGAATCACATGAAATGTTAAAAAAATGTACAATATTTATTTTAATCAATTAAACTGTACATGCCTCACTTTCAAAATTTCCATTCTAATTTTAAGTTTGAATTGAAAATACCTACAGTATAATATTATACGTTATAGTACCCAAACCCTTTGATTGTTTTATTTAAAATTATGCCTAAATTTAATAAAAATGGTAAATTAATTCAAACACTTCACATTTCATTCATTTAAGCCGTTTAGAGTTTTCTGCCTAAAACTGATGTGTCACTTTGTATGAGCCTTACTGCACTTCCAAATATTTTTTCTGTAACACACTATGTAAACTTAGATTGTAATCTAAATCATAATCATAGAGCACCTGCGTAAACATCGTATTTTGCTTTGCAGTATAATATATCGGTGTTCATGCTTCGTAATATTTTTTGTTGCATCTATAACACAATAGGTATACTATTATTATAGTATATCTCCTTTAAGATGACAGAAATTAATAAAGAAAATTATCCATTAAACAAAAGAACTGATATAGAAGATCTAAGTTGCATTTATTCTTACATTTTACTTTTAGATGAAAAGCAACTTTTAATTGTTGAGCGAGGGAAATTCCACTTTCTTAATACATTTTTAACATCTGATAAAATGACTGGCAACTTGAAAAAGTTGTCCTTTAATCAGTTTGTTTCAGGTCCCTGTGGCGAAAAATCAATTAAAAATCAAATGGATCTTATTATCTCCTTATTCCAAAAATTAATAATTCAAAAATAGACTCAAAGCATTTACTGAACTCTTTTTCTATGGAAAGAAGTCCTCTACCGACAAGCCTGAATACCCTGGTAGCAGCACACTTGTCAAGCATTCCGCCGTAAGAGAATACCTGCTTCTGGGATAACTATGGCGAAAGAATCGTTGGAGTTTCACTATGTTATTCTCTTGTTTAAAACAAACATTTTTTGTTATTACATTGATCGTCTATCTTTATCACGAGATCCACAAATTCGAGTTAAATAAATTTACTATAAAATTTTAATACGGAATTTTTTAAAAACGGAAAAAGATAATGCCACAAAGTTTAATATCATTTTGATTGCCTTGATGAGCAGATTTCAAAAATCCAATAATATACAGGGTGTTCCATTTAAAAAAATTAAGTTGCCATTGGTCCTACTTTTTTGGAACGCCCTGTACACTAAACGGTCATAGCATAAAAAAGTATTCGCCGAACCATTGATTTTGTTTTTTGAATCACCCTTTTATCTTAAAAAACAAAAAAGTTAGGTGGGGGTCAATTCTCAGTGAATAACCATGTACACGCATGAAAAGCACGGAGAGACTGAATCGAATTTAGAGGAAACAGAGTCTGATAAGACGGAAAAATACCACATCCAAAGTGAAGGCAATGTTGAATATGGCAGTTTAGATGAGTTACAAATAGAACTATAATAAATGCCTATAATGAAAACTGAACGGTTAACAAAAAGAATGTTTGCAGATACTTGATGGTGATTTTGTCACGACCTTCTAGTTCCACTACATGTGCATTGAGGCCAGCATTTGTCACAGATACCCCAGTGGCAAAGAAAAGAAAGTTATCAACAACTAAATATGACTTTTTTTAAGTGAAGAAAATGCTTCATTATTAATGGAAAACATTTCAAATAATAGAGTATAAAATGGGTCTTCGTAAATGACCTGTATATTTTTTACTAAACTCATCTTGCCAAAGAATGTATGATTTTTCCCCCTACAGCCAGGTTTTTTTCCGCCACAAGGTCGTAATACATTTTCAGTAAATTGAAAAGCTTCATCCCCTACAAAAATTTATGGCACTCTAACGTTCATTAGAGAGTCATGTAGAGAAATTGGTGCATCTACCTTCAGTGAGCAGTTCATAGAAAGTTGTACGTTGAAAAATAGCTGAATCACAGCCCTTTCCGTATGATCCGATATCAACATATACAAATTTGTAGTCCGAATCTGTCACGGTTTGGATCCGTGATAAAATAATAATAATAAGTTGTTACTCGCGTCATTTCTCCCGCTCTGTAGGTTTCGTTGCTGGTACTGGCTGTGTGGGGGGAATTCGATAATCGGTGGTCACTTTTGCTTCGAACGGCGGCACCAAGTGCGCGGAAATTGTGGAGTTGGCTACGGCCGAGTTATTGAAGTTTTCCGCAGTTATTAACTTTTCTCTCATAGCCTGTGTTGTGTCGTTATCGTGATTTATCGTAATGGAGGGTTTTAATAAAATATTCGCTTTGAAGAAGGGATTTTATGTTACGCCGCATGCTGCTTCGCAGTGAAGGTTATCCAGGTTTTCGTTGTACGTCGTAAGTTAATGGAATCTAATTGAGTTATTTCAATATTTAAATATTGTATCATTTTTAGCCAACTGTGCTGAATTAAATACCACTGATTTGCCCAAATATGGAAGTGGTTCACGACTCCCACTCATAGGAAACCCTCACGAAGAGGTAGTAAATGATATATTTCCCTATAAGGCTTTTCCTTATACCTATGGTGATTTTATGGTTCTGAGTCCCGGGTATGTATACCCGTCAACTCCTAGGGCGTTAAGCAGATTTGTGTCGCCCCAGAAACCAGCAACAAGTATAAATAATAGAACCAGCATAGAAGCAGTATCTGTGATCTAATATATTAGTAGCTGAACCTTCATCTGAAGCCTACAGCTAAGTCGTGTATTGTTTGTCCGGTGTTGTCCCAAGGGGTGTGCTATTCGAGTTTATTTATGCACATTGAAGTGTGTGTGTGTGTGGGGGGGGGGAATTAATTATTGTACTATACCTGTACACGGAGATAATATTTTAGAGTTGATTTTATTGCATCTATGGGTCTGGCGGCAAGACACACCTATTTCTGAACTGTAATCCCGAAGTAATAGCGCCATAACGAAGGGAATAATAAACTAATTAAACTTCCACAATTTTATAATTTTTAAACTTTTAAAGTAAGTTGACTTGTGTGCAGGTTTACGGGTGTACCTAATAAATTTAATTGTTTAGATCGAGTTTTGGTTGTGTGATTTCCATAGTATACTAGTTGTAGGTTTTCGAGGTTTATTTATCTACAGTAGGTAATTAGAGCAACCCTTAGTATTTAAATCTCGTGGGGCCCAATATTTGGACATCAGTTCGACACTTGTAGGTGCTCTATCTCTTTTTAATGCCAAACCAAGCCCTGAGATGCTCAGCCAGTTACCAACGGGGAAAGTAGCGTGGCAAATGAACTACTGCCAAAAGAACAGTAGAAAAATATCCTCTGTAGTTTAAATTCATGGATCCGGAATTAGGGAAATGTTGAACTGGTATGTGTTTACCAATGCACCTAGGCAGTTTGGAAAATGGGAGCGTCCCTTAAATCCATTCGCTTTGATTTCCACTTCTCAGTTGTAGGTAGTGCTAGATATTCTTCGCATAATATAACCCATATTTTGCCGCACACTAAATTGGACGTCCTGCTTATTGTTTTAATGCCCAATTTGCAAGTGTAATGCATATCAGTAAACGTATTCCCACTAGCTAGGTACCTGTAACAAAAAAATCACCGGTATATTTTATTCTTTTCAGCCTCAGTGGAACTTGACACTTTCATGAGATTGCTTAAAAAAGATCAGGGGAACCCGCTACAAAAAAGTAAATATACAGCCACCATATGCAATTTTTGTTGAAGACATTTACACTGGTCGACACAACTGACAATATATCTAGTACTTCCACATCCGAAAAACCTCGTAGCCAGGTAAAAAAAAATCATGTCAACGCAGAAATAATAAAAGCGTTTCGGGCGCCTGATTCACCATCTGATGGGATGTGCCAAAGTCAGGAAGACGATAACTGGGAATTTCGAATAGAGGTGAAGAAATTACTTCGAAAATATAATAAATCAAAGAGAATAAGAGCATCGTCAGTGAGTACAGCTACTTCAGCCGGTCCTTCCCAGGAAGAAGACACTAACGATAAAGAAAAAATCTACATCAGGAAGAAATGGAGCAAACCGAACCACAACAAAATGATTTTCCAATCGAAGTTGACACAGACAACATTGATTTTCCAATAGAAGTTGACACAGACAACATCGTATGAAAAGGAAAGAGCAGTCAAATCAATTCGAGAGTTATTTGCGCAATTTAAAATAATAAAATATAATATATCACGAAATAAACTGCCAATGATTTTAGGGGTTGCTTCATTGAATGGATTTGAACTTAATTTTCAAATTACCTTCAAATAGCTCATTTACTTACCTTAATGAGACTGCAAGCATTTCAGTTGGCGGAATACACAATCTCATGTTTGCGTCTTAGCATGTGATCGCATGTGCTAAGCGATGTAGTAAAAAATAAAAGGTACTAGTGCACATGCGGTAGTACTTAAAAAGTTAGGTTCGTCTTCTGACAATTTGCCATACAGCACATAAAAGGCTCCTGTTAAGTATATTTCTCTTAGAAAGGGGTGTATCCAATGTTCCCTAGCCCTCCTGCGCCTTCGTACATATAACAATAGAGCAAGAAGTTGTTGCCGTTTCAACCTAAGACACGACATGATGCAAATTTCTTGTACACTTTTTACATTCCCCCATGGCTGCTTTTCGCCCGAGACACCCTACCAATGAAACTAGTACAGACCTCGGAGCGCCACCAACTTGAGGAGTGCCCAGTTGTGGCCGTGCTGAAACCATGGCAGGCTTACAAGCGCCTATAAACAATACTCCACTTATTAAAGCCTGTTTTACCAATAACAATTTTCGTCCAACAAATCCCCCAATAAATCTTACCATTTATTTTTCTGAGAACTTTATTTGAAATAAATGGTTGTTTTTTTGATAGGGTAACTTTGTGTAACATTTGAGATCCATGGCCTACTTTCAGAGATATTTTTGAAAAATCCGAAAATTGCCGAAATTTCTTCGGTTTGTAACTTTTTCGTTTCAAGAGTTACCGAAAAATTTTCTCCAATGTCATTTGTGGGCAAAACTAATTGTTAATTTATCAGAATTTAAAACAATGCCACGGTTTAATGGGTTTTCTCTTAGTACTCACCGAAAAATGTGCCCATTTTATTGTAGCTAGCCGTGGCCTCGAATCCTGTACCTTCATGTTTTAGGTATGTTTTTCCCAACATACTACATTGGAAATGTTTGAAATTTCTTGCGAGGTATCGATATCTTGCACATTTTTCACATTTTTAAAATTTTCTATTATGCATGACAGCTATATATAAAAAATCAAGTGTTAAGAGAGCACACAACAAACCATGTTTTTTTCCAAATTCTGATAAACTAGGTTTAAAGAAATCAGTTTTGCCCACAAATTGCATTAAGAGTTTTTTTCGGTAACTCTTAAAACAAAAAAGTTACATGCCGAAGAAATTTCGACGATTTTCGGGATTTTGAAAAATATCTCGGAAATTAGGCCATGGACTTCAAGTGTGTTTTTCCGCAAAGTTAGCTCATAAAAAAGCAATTTTTTCAAATAAATTTCTCAGAAAAAAGCATATTTGTCAAGATTTTCTCGAGTGGCCCTTCTTAAATAGACCTTAACTTTTCGAAAACACCATGTATATAAATTGTGAAGCTAGATTCGGCTTCTCCGGAGAAAACTGCATCATCCTGGTTTTAAGCTGGTCTTTTCATTTAAAAAACTAAGGATATACCTAATCGGACTTTATTTGAGACACCTAATATACCCTGAAATAGTTTCTCTTTTTGCTACGCGAAAAACACAATTCTATTTTACTTAGAAAAATAGTTATTTGTGTAAGTAGTGCAGAAAGTGCATATTTGTTGCACGAGGCATGAAGTTTTCAGCTCGAGACGCAGTCCAGGTAACTGATGGACAAACTTCATTTCCAGTATTTTTTTGAATTTTGTTTTCTTCATTGCCTGTGTAGGTCTCAGGTCCTTCACGTCAAACTCTTTTTCGAATTGTTGTGAAGTTTCCGGTTTTGGTACTTGGTTCACCTTCCAGAATTTGAGCAACTATTTCAGTTTTTTTAGAAATTGAAATTTTACTAAAAGTATTTATACTTTTGGGTTGAACGGAGCATTTTCCGTTACAATATCTTATAAAGAATCTAGTGTGATTGGTAGACTGGGGACGAAGGGATGCATTTTTGTGGTACATTTCAACAAAATTAAACCTTCTAATTTTATCGCTTATTACAAATAATGATCGAGGTTTGTTTGTCTCGCTATCGGGAATTTTCACTGTTATGATAGAAAGAAAATTAATATCATTTAATGGTAATTTTTGTAACTCGTCTCTGAGGCATGCTCCTGCAATGCCAAATACTGCAACTATCAATAACAATACACAAGCAAGTAGGTATATAAAGTTAAAACTCGGACAAGTGCGAGTCGAACTCGCACACGAAGGGTTCCGTACCCCCGTACAATATTTAACACTACATATTTTTAAAAAATACTTTGATAAAAAAAAATGTTTGCCCCAGAGAGTGGTTTCGAACGCCGGACCTCTGGGTTATGAGCCCAACACGCTTCCACTGCGCTACTTCGCTCCTCGACAAATGTTCGATAGTAGTTAGTTAGCCGTGTCGATGGGATTGTCTTTGTTTACAAAAATCGAAACTATTATATTTATTTTACTTTTATTATTTGTTGTTATAGCGGCCATACACACTCTGTGCAAATTTCAAGTGTCTACCTATTACGATTCAAAAGATACAGCCGTATAAGACATAGTTGGTGTCCCGTGGGCTTTTCTAAATATTCTACGCGATTTTACATAAAAATACAGCGCGCCCGTACCTGAAAAAGTCACTCATGGAATAACAGATAGGCCTCTGAGCCCCCAAAGTTTAAACTCGGTAGGAAGTTTGGAAATTCTCCACAAGAAAACAATACGAAATGTCAGTCGATGTTTACGAATGAGTATCGGGGGGCGGGGCATGCGCGTCGGCCACGATGTATACAGTATGATCCCGGGGCCCTCGCAAAATTGCGAAAAAAAGGCGGCCCAAATGGCCGAACTGCTTTTTCGATCGGGGTGCCCTCTGGCAAGCGAGAGGCCCGTATCCATCGGCGCCCCACGCGACCAGCGCTCCCCCTTCCAATCGCTAGCCATTTTTCCCGAAAAAAACGGGAAAAAATTTTTCCGGGGGCCGAACGGCTCTCCCGATTCGGACGTCCTTCAATAGTGTTGTTGCCCTTGAGATCGGATGGCCGTACGCCAAATTTGGGCTCGAAATATCGAAAACTGCGTCCTGTAGACGAGAGCATAGGTATAGTATTTTTAAAGTCACTTGAAACAGCATAAAAACTCTAATTGCATAAAAAACTCAATATAGGACATAAGCGTCACGCAGTTTTTTAAAGATATACATATTCTAAAAGCAACATAATATTTCACTTTTAAGGGTTTTTTAAGGTTGCCGTCAAACACAACGTAAAGGTTAATGCACCATACAATATTGTCAAAAGGTCTCTAAAAACCCACATCGATTACAACTATTTACGCAAGTATATCCTAAAATCTGAAATTATCGCACGCCTATCCACCGCATTTTGCTGTACAAGTGGCCGGCCGTCGAACAGTGTAGCCCATGCAATTATTGGTGATATATTATATTAGGCGAGCATGCAGTCAATTGTTTTTACTACAATATCTATCGTCTCTGTCTCCTTCATCTCCTTTTACTTATAATACCAGGTGCGGTTTAATATGGTTAAAAAAGTGTTTTGACTCGTATTTTATTGCCGGAAGAGCCTGTTCTCGAGCTACCCTGGTAAAATATAAATGAACTCACTTGGAACACAGTGATATATACGAGGCGCGATCTATTTCATAGCTTTTACCACGCTCTGCTACTGGTAAAAATACCAGACTCATCAGCCGAAATCACCCGTATAAAATTCACAGGTTTTTATGCCGTTCCAAGTGACTTAGTAGATAAAATAACGAGTTTTGCAGCCAGAAAGGTATATATTAACTTCTTTTTATAACACCAAGCTTTCGGTCTACTTCGTGACCTTCATCAGGGAATTATGTTGAAGTTTTTTACCAATATTAAAACCAGATAGATTTTAGGTTTAAAAGGGCCAGAAAAAGGTTTTTACATAATTTCGTGTGAAAATTTATACCGTCAATTTTGTTTTTTTTTTAACAAAATTGACGGTATAAATTTTCACACGAAATTATGTAAAAACCTTTTTCTGGCCCTTTTAAACCTAAAATCTATCTGGTTTTAATATTGGTAAAAAACTTCAACATAATTCCCTGATGAAGGTCACGAAGTAGACCGAAAGCTTGGTATTATAAAAAGAAGTTAATATATACCTTTCTGGCTGCAAAACTCGTTATTTTATCTACTACGTAAAACTACACAGCCGTAAACTAGCTATTTATTGTTCCAAGTGACTTTAGAAATACTATACACGTATTACTACACAGGAGCGGGGGCCATAACAAAGCCTATGGTCCGTTAACAATGGACATACATCTTCCGACACGAACTTCTGAAATCGGATGACACTGTCCGTCATCTGAACTCCGACCGGACCGTGGACTAATCCTCTCACAGTCGGGATAACACCAGTCACAGACGGGACAACACCCGCCGCAGTAGACACAGCACCCGTCACAATCGACACAGTTCTAGCTACAGTCCAGACAGCCTACGCCACAAACGGGGCAAAACCCGCCACAAGGGGGACAGCCTCCATCAGATCTGGGACACTACCTGTCAGAACAAAATCAAAGCCTGCCGCACTCGAGACACCACCCGACATAATCGCGGCAAAACCCTTCACGCTAGGGACAGCATCCTCGGCAGGAGAGATAATTACTCCCTTGATCGGGACACTGTTCTAGGCCCAAGAGTCTTTGTCTTATTGTTTTTTAAAACTAGGAAATAGAAAGAAATGTGTCGGTCTCGCTAGATGTTGTTTCTTGCATATTTTAATACATTTTTAAATTTTTAATACATTTTTAATTTACTTGTAAATTTGTCCACTTGTGAGATTTTGTTTCATTGTATTGAGTCTTGCTATTGGTGGTTTTTACTCTTAGATATGTGTTGTTTTAATCTTAGAATTGTATATGACTTGTGAAAAGTGTTCTCATGCTTGTATCACCAATAAATGATTGATTGATTGATTGATTGAATTGTAGTTCAAGGTAGGACAGCGCCCATATCTCAGATGATCAATCTCGCGAATCTTACCAGCTCCTAACCCTTTCGGGACCAGATTGTATAAACCCAGAAGGTTCCTCAGCCCCAGATTCGGAGTTGAATCTGTTATAACGACTCGCAATACAATTTTAGCAATGTTGGGTGAAATAGTAAAATTGCTCACCGTCGTCCATCACAACATATCCGTTTCTAGAAGATCAGCTATAACCCTCCCCCATTAGATAAAAATATAAGAGGTAGTGACCTTCATGCCAATCGAGGGATACCTCTTTGGTGACTCAACCTCAACGGAAGTGCGCAACACTTATGACACAAAAGTGCAACTCCAGGGCCCCGAGGTTTCCTACCAGGGGAGGACCTCCAGCAGAAGACGCGAAACTCCCAACACTACCAGCGTTACCGGAAAATCTGTCAAAGGAGGGACTAAAGGTAAAATCAGCTGGAAGACTAAGTCTCTTTTACAAAAACCGGAAATAGTTGACACAAAATAAAAGGCTACTAGGTTGGGTTAAGGGGTGCAAAATACCATTTGTCCAACAACCTACCCAAACACACAACAGTGTTAAACCTTCAAAGGCTTATAGGCCAGTCATCTTAAACAAACAAAAAGGAAAAGTTCGCAAAAAAATCCGGTAATTATGAATTTTTGATATGTTGTTCGGATTCATATCAGCAGCATAAAACCAAGTTTGCAGCTTCGAAAGACTTGTGCTCGCTGCGTGGTGGGGGAAAATGACGATATTTTTGGCCTTTTTTAGTTTTTTGGGTTATAAGTCGTAAATGATGGATGCTACGTAAAAATATAATCTTAGCTTTTTTAAAGCCAATAAAATCGCCGCCATTTAGAGACTATGTGGAGATTTCTACGATCAATAGGTTATGAGATACAGGACTACAAAAACTTGGTTTTTTTCCTTCGACCAGAACATCGGCTATATAATTCATATTACAAATAAAATGAGAGCTTGCAGATTTGTTGAGTTGTAAAGGAGATTAGATAGATTTATATAACGCTTTTTTCGCGCGCTTTTACTCTCAGCGTAACGGTCCTGGCGGTCACCCCATCGGTTGGGGGCGTGGCTTCGCGGATTCGGCGCGCTTTTCCAACGATCGCTTGCTGCTGGCAGTTGCTGTTCGCCCGCACGCGTCATCGCATGTTCCTACGCATTTCAAGTTTACGCGTATTCCCGTATAGCAGTCGCTTTTCGTTCAAGTGTTAGTGAACACGACTATTAATACGCGATTTTCAATTAACTAAAACAAAATTGTCAAAGTGCTCAGTGCAGTGTCCTCGGTTCCTTTGGGTGTTTGTTTTATTTGCCGTACTACAATCGAAGAAGGGAAAGTGACAAGTATGAAAAGACGTGGTATTCAGACGCTAATTGAAGTGAGTAAAAAACGTGGACTTGTCCAGAACAAACAATTTTTAACCAACTTAAATGAAGTCACCGTACATGATGCGTGTAGAAAGAGGTACTCCGTTGAAAGTAATGTTTCAGCTTCTGTCCGTCGTGGAGGTGATGTACTTTGTGAAGCTTCGACGTCACAGAGGCATAAGGTCCATCTTCTAGAAAATATTTGCTTTCTTTGTGGAGAAAATATTACCCCTGAATTTCTCAAACACCAGCAAAAATTGCCTCTTTCACGACGAAATGTTGTACACCAGGTAGAATCCCTGAGTATGAAGGATACGATTCTGGAAATAGCTGCACGTCGAGGTGATGAATGGGGAAAACAAATTATTCAGCGGCTTGCATGTATAAGTGACTTAGTTGCAGCTGAAGGCAGGTACCACCAACTATGTCACAAAAACTTGTACCATATGCAATCAAAAAGTGGAGTTAAAAAAGGGCGGCCGGAGCCAAGTGACCTATTAGAGGGTATGGAACGTATATACGCATACCTAGCAGAAAACCGAGACGAATGTCAATTTTCTCTAAATGACCTTATCACTCAAAACAATACAAGTGATTACATGCCTGATATTAGAAGTGTCAAAACTCATCTCAAAAGGCGATATGATGAAAAAATTATGTTCACTGAGCTAGGTCGCGGCATTAATTCCATCATGAGTTTTACAGATACCGGCCATAAAATTCTCTATGACAATTGGTACAATGAAAGAAAAAGCAATCCTTCGGAAGAACGTCTAAGAGTGGTAAAGGCTGCAGCACAGATAATTTTGGAAGACATTCGTTCTCAGCCATTTGACATTACTCAGTATCCTCCATCAGATGACTTCTTGAAAGACTCTGACGATTGTGTTCCTGAATCTCTGAAAATGTTCCTTGAAACCATCGTTCTAAAATACAAACGCGCCTCCTTTGATGCCTGGAAAAAGAAATGTGTAGGAATTTCTCACGCCATCATGGTCGCAGTAAGGCCCAAATCTTTCCTGTCCCCAATTCAGATAAGTTTTGGTACGTACTTATATCGTTGTTAACCTTTGTAATGCTATGGGATTTTCATGCACTTACACTGAAGCAATGCGTGTTGAAAGCTCTGCAATACTCCGCGGAGAATTAAACCAACAGATAGAAAGGGGAGCATTCATGCAGTTTGTGTGGGATAATGCCGACGTGAATGTGCACACCTTAGACGGAGAGAATACGTTTCACGAAATGGGTGGTATAATGATCATTACGCCATATTCCTCTGTTGTACCGGACAGAAATATACCTCGTTTAAAATACGTTCCAGCAGACTTAATAAGTTCACATGTTGTTTCACAACTGAAACAGTCTACAGTAAAAAAGAACGATGGTTTATCAGCTATTACAATTACTGAGTTAAACATAGCTGCTGACATACTGCCCACTGCTGCAGATCTTCTCTGGTTATACGGAAAATCGACCACCACGCAAGGCATACCTGGCTGGAATGGCTTTATGGAGCAGGTTACAGAAGATCTTAATTACAAGCGTTCCAAAATTATATTTCTTCCATTCATTCATGCTCCCCCTACAAATTATGACACTGTGCTAACATCTCTTCTTGAAGCCAGTGAAAGAACCACCGCTCATTCTCAGAAAACGTGTTTTGTTACGTATGATCAACCTTTGTACATTAAAGCCAGAGACATCGTGGAGAGCTGCCACGATCTAAAGCTCAGGTGTGTAGTAGTAAGGCTCGGAGGCTTTCACCTCTTAATGTCGTTTATGGGGGCTAACAACAATATAAGCTGAAAACAGTGTTGAGAAGATTCTTAATGGACATGCATATTCAAGAGCTGTGAGAGCCCACATGCTTACTAATCTGGCATTGGCAAACTTAATTTTAAACGACAATATACAATTCACAGATCAAGAACGATTAGAAACGAAAAAAATACTCAATAGTAGCGAAAGAGATCTTTTACAACATGCATCAAAAAATGAAATTGTCCAAACTCTGATCACTAAATTGAAAACTGCAATGTATGAACTAGAAAAGCTAAGTCCAACTTCGAAGCTCTGGGTGCAGTACTACAAAATGACAACACTTATGAAAAAAATTATTCAGGCAGAGAGGATGGGAGACTGGGAACTCCACCTTGATACAATCCGCGAAATGCTTCCATTTTTCCACTCAGCGGGCCATTTTCTTTATGCCAAGTGTGCTCGTCTGTACCTACAGGACATGTGTCAACTAAAAGAAAGAATGGATCCAGAAAAATATCGTTTGTTTACACAAGAAGGACAATTTACTATTCGGCGATCACACAAATTTTGGTCAGGCCTATGGACCGACTTAACCATTGAGCAGGTGCTAATGAGATCGATGAAAAGCCAGGGAGGCTTGACTCATGGTCGGGGCATATCTAGCAGTGTCCTTGCTCGTTGGACAGGGGGAATGGTGTATATGTTAAATATCTGTGAAGGGCTAGAGTATTTCTGGGAGGTTTCCTGTACCACTAGCGAGCAACACGTTGACATGAGGCCTTGTCAAATCGAACGAGACAACGCTGATGTGGAAAAGCTTAAGAACTGGTTTGATATTCACACACCATTTCCATCTAATGAGCAATTAATATCAATTAGTAGTGGCTGTGTTGGGGGCCCTGAAGTTAATTGCCATTTGGCACAAGAATTAGGACTTAATGGGGTGAAACAAATTATTGGAAAGTCATTTGGAAAAGTTGGCTTTAAACGAAACGACAAGGTGAAAACTTTGGCGATAGCCACCATTAAAGTGCAAAACAAGCAGGTTCAAATAGATCCCCTCACCATTTTCCAAAGGCTCTGCATCACAAAGCAGACAGATAATGACTTAAAAGACAACTTAAAATACGAGTTGGCTCCGTACCCAATGTCTTTGTTTTGTGAAGAGGGAATGCGTAAAGGCACAAAATCTAGTTTTTACTCAGCTTTCACTGCACTTCCAGAAAATATTTCTATAGATGCCAGTATGTGCGTTGTGGTAGATGGAGGCTACTTACTCCATAAAGTGATCTGGCACCGGAACGAATCAATTAGAGCAATTATAGCTGCTTATATCAGCTACATATTAAAACACTTTGGAATAAATGTGACAGTTGTGTTTGACGGCTATCCAGAACATGGGGCTGCAAGGAGCACTAAAACTGCAGAACGGTTACGTCGGTATGCAGTCTCATCATGCAGCGACATACTGTTTCATGATTCTACCTTGATTAAGGTGCCTCAGGAGAAATTTCTTTCCAACGATAACAACAAACGACGCCTTATCGATTTCCTTTGCTCAGAATTTATAAATCATGGGATTCAAACCAAGCGAGCGATAGAGGATGCAGACTGCCTTATTGTAAAAACAGCATTGGACATGAGCAGTACTTATGAAAAAGTCATCATAGTTGGAGAGGACGTGGATTTGTTAGTTCTCTTGAATGGATTGGGCTCAACTATAGACAATGTGTTCTTCCAGAAAAGCGGCAGAGGTGAATCAGGTTGTCTGCAGTTCTCCTCTACATCATTCAAACGCAAAGAGCTATTACTACCCGTTGGATTCGAATTATTCCTGCACGCATTCACCGGTTGCGATACCACTTCTGCTCTTTTCTGGCACGGAAAAATGAAGCTGCTAGATGTTCTTGGAAAATATCCACAATTGGTTAATGTAGCTACTATTTTTCTGCAAGCTAACGCCACCCCCGACGAGATAAGCTCGGCTGGAAATAAAGTTTTTATGGCTATGTATGGAGGAAGAATCGACAGCACACTACACGACCTCCGTTACGAAATGTTTGTCAGATCAGCTGCCAACTCCAAAGTCTTATCGCACGTATTATCAGGTATAGCACTCTGTAAATGCTTAATCCGCATATCATATACATTGCTTATTCATTTATAGGTGCAAGTATGGTTGGGAAAGGAATTAGAACCTACAGACTGGGGCTGGATTAAAAGCCCACAGGGATTAATACCCGTGACATCCACCAAAGATCCAGCTTCACAAACCCTCCTTAAACTCCTTTCATGTAAATGTCGCAAAGGGTGCAGTGGAGGAGGGTGCACATGCCAAAAAGCAGGCCTTAAATGCTCTGCTCTTTGCAAGTTCTGTCGGGGTAAGTCATGCCAAAATGTTCCAACAATTGAGATAGAGGAGTCAGACAATGAGGAGGACATGGATACAGCTGTACACGATGACATACCGCGCCAAGAGCCTGTTGTGACCCCACCCGGACCATCAGACCCATCAAAACCGGGACCATCCAAATTTTAAATTTTATTTATTATATTAGATAAATATAAATTAAGTACTAACATAATGTTGTGCCACTCCTAATCTCCTTTACAACTCAACAAATCTTCAAGCCCTGATTTTATTTGTAATATGAATTATATAGCCGATGTTCTGGTCGAAGGAAAAAAACCAAGTTTTTGAAGTCCTGTATCTCATAACGTATTGATCGTAGAAATCTCCACATAGTCTCTAAATGACGGCGATTTTATTGGCTTTAAAAAAGCTAAGATTATATTTTTACGTAGCATCCATAATTTACGACTTATAACCCAAAAAACTAAAAAAAGGCCAAAAATATCGTCATTTTCCCCCACCACGCAGCGAGCACAAATCTTTCGACGCTGCAAACTTGGTTTTATGCTGCTGATATGAATCCGAACAACATATCAAAAATTCATAATTACCGGATTTTTTGCGAATAACACTGTATTAAATGACTGGCCTATTAATGAATGAGGTAAAAACTCTTATAGACAAGGGAGCCATTGGGCGATGCATAGGGCATATAAACAATTTGTTTCGCCAGTTTCTTGACAAAAAAGGTAATGGCGAAAATATAAAAGACTATCGTGCAGTCATAAACCCTCACTAAATACAAAGCTGAATATTTTTTTCAGATATCTATACTTTTCTCGTTAAACACAGCGCGTCCATGCAGTTGTTATACTCACAAGTTTTTGAATTTAAATTTAATTTAAAGAATTTTAGTAAATATTTGCACATTTTCCCTAAAATTCCATATAATAATTATGGCATCGCTGTACTATAATTTCATATTTGACATCTGGCAACGCTGCAGAGCCACGCCATATATCTAGTGTGATGGTTGAACTTGTACCAATCGGAGCTGCAGCAGTGTTTAACATACATCCCTTTTGCGTATTTTGCTTTAAAAAAGAGGAAAATTAAATCTTTTTCATGCCAACAAGTTAATGAAGTGTATAGCCATATTAAAAATTCGGAATGACGCGTGTTTGGTTTTCTCGAACGTTGTGTTGTGCCAGTGCCACAACCACAAAAAAGGAAGAATGCACAATCAATGTAAGTTACACAATCAATTTACTTGAATCTATTGGTTTTATCATAAATCAGCACCTACGGCCTTCGCAGGTGTGCAAATTCCTAGGGTTTATATTTAACAGTCAACAAATGACACTAGAATTAATCCCACAAAAGCGGTAAAAGATTCTCAACCTCGGACAAAGGTCAGGTCACAGGAAAAACGTAAAACTAGATTCTTTTCACTCAAGTCTTTCGAGCGAGTGCGATATCTAGCATACAAACAGGCCCACTAGTCATTTAGTTGTGCAATAAACTGCCTCCATCAAATATGTATTGCATGCACCACTATTTTTGTGCGTACACACTGTCAGGGTTGAACAGTCGGAAAAGTTTTATTAGTCCAATTAGAGTCGCGCAGACTGGTTCATAATTTTAGTAGAAACAGATTTACCGTCTGCATTTCAAAAAAGTCTATTTGGTATAGCTTATTTCATTGTCTAGACGGAATAGCGGGCTTGAACTAACTTGGCACGTTCTCCAAAGGACAATAATTATTTACAATAGTTTGTCTTATTTCTTGGTCACGCAAAAACATGTTTCTATCTCGATTTAAATCATAATATGCATCTTGCTGAAAATAAGCTCTATCACTTTACATAAATACAACGGACCCACTAGTCATTTAGTTGTACAATAAACCGTCTCTATCAAATATGTATTGCATGCACCACTATTTTTGTGCCTACACACTGTCAGAGATGTTGAGAAATAGGGTTAAACAGTCGGAAAAGTTTTATCAGTCCAATTGGAGTACCGCAAACTGGTTCATAATTTTAGTAGAAACAGATTTACTGTCTGCATTTCAAAAAAGTCTCTTGGGTCTGTGTATAGCACAATAATTATTTACAATAGTTTCTTATTTCTTGGTCACGCAAAAACATGTTTCTATCTCGATTTAAATCATATGCATTTTGCTGAAAACAAGCTCTATCACTTTCTGTCTTTTCAGGTGCAAATGGCTCCATTTCAAAAGGAATGTTTCGCTGCATACACATGTTCTGAATTACCGCAAAACAATTAATCACTTTGCCCATGAAAACCGAGTCGTAACTATAAATGGGAATATTAATAATAAGAATAATCCCAGGTTTCCAAATGCAGGAACCGGGGCGAGGTATGTGCAATAGAGGCAATTATTATCAAAAAAATTAAAACCAAAATATGAGACTACGAGATTAGATCCTACTACTGTTATATATCCCACATCACATTTACCTTTAGAGAAACTACTCTTTATTTTTTACAACAAGGACTTTTAAACAAATTGTGCCAGTGCCAATGATGATGAACCCCCACACAAAATTCGGCTTAGCAAAAATGCTTGTCCTACAAGGAAAAGTTAAGCTTGTCTCCGGAGGGCAAGTTTTTATTATTTCTCGGGAAAAACAACAACACCTATCCACATTGTTGCAGCAAAAATCGCAATTGGCATAGAAAAACAAAAACAAAAAAATGTCAAGCTAACCAAAATTATAAATAAACGCAGAGGTTACAAAAGTGGAAAGGAAACCACACATCCTTACCATTCGCTCTTAGGCGTGTAAAGGGAGATAACTCTAAAAATGTGAAAAATGAGTTATATCGCTTTACGTGCTAAGGAGGAGCTAATCTATTTAATGTGCAAAGTGAGATACTTCAGTTTTGAGCGGGAGGTTTCGAATTATTTAGTGTAAACCGATCTACAAATATTTTTTGTGCCAACCGTTGCAAATCTAAATAGCTATGTCAGCACAATTTTTACATTAAGTGCAATATGAGATCTTTGGATTTATCTCTCTTAGCACCAACATATTATTTAGTTATCTATCTTGCGCAATTATTTCGCAAGATAGTAACACTCTGATGGTTAACGGTGGTAGTAATCGGTCTAGTTTTGTGTTTTTTTTTGTAACTTAAGAGGTTTTATTGCATACATTGTGGTTCATAAAGATATCTGTAGTCGGTTGGGAAGTTTTTTGGAAACTATTCGGTACTGCAATACTTTGATTTTGTTTTAAAAGACAGTTACCTAAAAAGTGAGGTTATGTCGTCACAAAGATCGAAGCTTTTAGTCGAATTATTATGTCAAAAGGATGAAGGCAAACCATCTGAACAAGAACGTAATCAAACTATCGGTGTGAGCTTGAACCAAAATTGTTTTTGCTTCCAAAACGTACCCTTAAGGTGTAAATTCACTGGAGCGTTTAGTCGTCGCGTCCGTCCACTACCTCCGGCCGTCAAAAATGCATTTATTAAACCGTAGGAACGTTTTAGCAAATATAGCGCCAATAAAAAATCAATTCATATCAACATTACTAAATAAATCGAGCAGCGACGTAGGGATACCTACTGCAGACCAAATAGGGCATAAAGAACCGCGTAATAAGCACAGTCATGCCACTCTAGAAAAAGTTAAACAGCACATCTTGTCAATTCCATCTTATGATAGTCATTATTGTAGGACTAAATCAGACAAAAAATTCTTACCATCGTTTTACTCTTTAAATAGAATCTATGAAGAATATCTTTCTTGGGTAGCTCCGAAAAAACCTGTCAGTAGAAAAATTTTTGAAAATATATTTCACGGTTTGAATATAAAAATTAAGGGCTACCAAAAAGACACTCGCCAATCATGTGATAAATTGCATGCCTTAATAAGAAACGAAAATAACTTGGAAATACAAAATAAACTAGGCTGAATTGGCAAATGCTTTAAAATGCCAAGACAAAGATATGGTGAAAATGACAATTCTAAAGCTGCCCTTGTTTTTGTTCTCCAACAGTGCTTGCCTACCCCCGATCTCAGTACTTCCCTAGCGTTTTACAAAAGGCAGTTGTGGACGTACAATATAACCAACCATGAATGGGTCTCCAACACCCCGGTATGTTACATGTGGCTTGAAGCTATGGCAGGCAGAGGGGCAAACCAAGTAGCTTCATGTGTTTTAAGTACTTGTTGTCTGCAGCAGCCAACGTTAAATATTTGTTAGATTATATTCGGAGACATGCGGTGGACGAAACAAAATACTCACATGGTAGGAATGTTTCTTGTTTTGTTACAGAATACGGGTAAGATATACTTACACATCATCGCGTGAGTAGAAGTACCGTACCTTACCTATAAGTTAAAGCGGTGGTGCAATCCGTGTTCAGAGTTCCTAATTCATTGTTCTGACATCACAACTCGGAATTTCTTATTTACTACCTCAGAACTCGGAATTTCTCATTTGTAGATTGTAGATTGTAGATTTCTTAGGGGTCGTTTTTTTGCCCTTACGGCCTTTCTTCACTGCGACCTGATTAGATCTTTTGTGAATGACCCTGCTCTAATAAATTCCAAGGTCACCTAGGCTTTTGACGAAGCTTAGTATTTTCCTTGGGGCTAAGTTGCCAATTTCATTTGGATTTATATTGATCCTTTCGAAATATTTAAGTCTGTTTCGAATTAAGAGGGGACACTCACACAGTATGTGCTCGCTAGTCTCATCCCGTTCGTTGCAGAATCTGCATAGTCCATTGTCTGTTTTGCCTATTTTTTTAAGATGATATCTTAAAGGGCAGTGTCCAGTCAGGAGACCTGTGATGAGTCTTAATTCATTCTTGTTTACAGTGAGAAGCTTTTTGGCGTTCTGAGGCGAATAGGTCAAAAATCATTTAGCTTGTCTTTGTCCCGGAGTGTTACTCCAGTAGGCTTCCTTTTGTTCCTTTTCTCATGTTTTGATCTCTGTCAATAGGTGGCTTTTGTTTACGCCACAGAATGGTTCAGGACCGTAAAATGGAGCCTTAGCCCCTTCTCTAGCGAGGCTATCAGCAATTTCATTCCCATGAACACCTTCATGCCCTGGCACCCACATTAAGGTCAATCTGTTGCCTATAGCCAGTTGCTTTAGATGTGTTTTACATTCCCAGGCAACCTTAGACTCATAAGTATAAGACTTTAGAGCTTTCAATGCTGCCTGACTGTCTGATAAGATGTATATTCTTGCCCCCTTGATGCGTCTGTTGATACACTCATGAGCACATACATTTATGGCTTGAAGTTCTGCCTGGAAGATGGATGGTGTCTTGTCTAGGGACTGTGAGGTCCTATGATTAGGACCATATATCTCAATTCCAACCCCATCATCCATTTTAGATCCGTCTGTGTACCAGATGCTTGTTCCTGAAGATGTCTCTGGTATTGCGATTTGACTAGTTTGGCGATCTTGGATGACCACTTCAAACGATAGTTCAAAGTCGTATTTCTTCTGCATGTAGTCCTTTGGCATTGTCAAGGATTGTAGTTGGACAGTGTCCAGTATTTTTAGGTGACCAATAAGGTCCCCTACTTTCAATTTGTTGTCTTGGTAAAGTTGCGAGGCACTTTTTGTTGCCTCTTCTTGCACAAAAATGTGTAGCGGAGTGAGGTCAAGCATTACCTCCATTGCAACTGTGGGGCATGTATTTAAGGCCCCTGTGATACCCAGACAAGCCAGCCGTTGCATTTTCTGCAACTTGCCTTGCGCCCCTTTTTCCTTTGTTTTTGGCCACCATATAAGGGAGGCGTATGTGATGATCGGCCTTACGACAGTAAAGTAGGACCATAGGATCATTTTTGGTTTTAATCCCCATGATTTGCCAAATAGCGCGCGGCATGACCATAAAGCCGCTGTCGCTTTGGCAATGGTTTTTTGTAGATGTTGGTTCCAGGAAAGTTTGGAGTCTAGTATGACTCCTAGATATTTCACTTCACTGGAAAATGTAAGTTCCTTGTTGTTTAGCGTGGGTGCTTTCAGGTTGAGCTTCCTTCTTTTTGTAAACGGAACTAGAACCGTCTTGCTTGGATTGACATTAAGCCCCTCTTCATGGCTCCAGTTGCTGATAATGTTAAGGGCATTTTGCATTAGGTTGGAAATGACGCCTTCATGCTTGCCTTTCACTGTAATGACCAGGTCGTCCGCGTAACCTTGGACACCAACGCCAGAGTTTGTCAGTTCCTTCAACAGGTCGTCGACCACCAGTGACCACAGCAGAGGCGATAGAACCCCCCCCCCCTGGGGACAGCCTTTTACCGTGGTAGCGGTGACCGAGTCATCTCCGATTTCAGTTGTGACAACCCTGCTTCGCAATGTGGATTGTCTCCAGTTAATTATGGAAGATTTCATTCCTCTTCTTTCACAGGTGCTTTTTATGGATTCATATGAGGTGTTATCAAAAGCCCCTTCTATGTCTATAAATGCACAGAGAGCAATTTCTTTTGCCATTAGTGTCTTTTCAATGTCCATTGTTAGACAATTCAGAGCGCTGATTGTCGATTTGCCGGGCTGGTAGGCAAATTGGTTCACATGAAGTTTCTTCTCGGATAAGATTTCGCTTCTAATGTGCAGATCAATTAGTTTCTCCATTGTTTTCAGGAGGAAGGATGTGAGGCTAATGGGTCGGTAAGACTTGGGGTCTTCAGGTGGACGCCTTCCTGTCTTTGGAATGAACACCACCTTAGCCTCTCTCCACAGACTTGGAATGTATTCAAAGTTAAAGCTAGCTTTGAATATAGCTCCTAACGCTGGTAGGAGCTCATCGATGCTGTTTTGAAGCAGAGCTGGAAAAATTCCATCCTTGCCTGGTGATTTGTAGGGTTTAAAGCTATTTATGGCCCATCTGATTTTGTTAGAGTTAAAAATCTTTTTCGCTAGGCTTTTTTGACTTCTGTTTGGGCGATGTACAGCCTCTTCCAGAGAAGCCTGTGCCTGATTTCCTTCTAAAATTGTGGAGCCAGGAAAGTGAGTTTGTAATAGAACCTCTAGGCTTTCCTGTCTATCTTGAGTGAATTTGTCATCAGGCTTTTTAAGTAGCCCTATACCACTTGAGTGATCTTTTGATAGGACCTTTTTAAGTCGTACTGATGGGGCTAGTTCATCAATCCCCTCACAGAACTGTCTCCAAGTCCTTCTCTTAGACTTTCTCAATTCTTTGTTGTATTCTGTTAGGGATGTTCTGTACTCATCCCAATTCCCTGAGCTTTTAGCTCTGTTGAATAATTTTCTTGTCTTGGCCTTAAGTCTGCCAAGTTCCCTGTTCCACCATGGTACATCTCTGGATGTAGTCTTTTGTGTTACCGGGCAGTTGTCCTCAAATGACGATATTATTAGGTTATTTAAATTAACAGAGGCTCTTTCCAGTTCCTCTACGCTTTCGATGGAGTAGGTATTTCCCTCGACTTCCGACCTTATGTGTTCCTTGTAAAGGACCCAGTCGGTTAGTCTAGGATTCCTACGTTCTTCGATGCATATGACCGCAGCCTCTATGTCAAATCGTATGTGCATAAGTAGAGATACTAAGAGAGCACCAGACCAGACTTGTCGAAACCTGTCTGGTCTGGTACTCTCCTAGGTTTTGCCCGTCTCCCCACTCTCTCCCCACTCCTATTGAAACAGCTATATAGGAGAGGTTCAACTAAGATCTCATCAGACACGCAGATCATTTACAACATGTCCTTCTTAAATAGTTTAAACAATTTGCTGGTGAAAAATCTGGTGAATGTTCGAGATTTGGAAGTAAATAAAAAATTTGAGATCCAGTGTTTTAAGAGAATAAATACCAAGTTTGGGGAAAAGGTAGTGGTGGAATTTGCCGACTTCAAGACCATCCTGCCTCAGCGTTTTACGGAGCAATTAACTCAAGAGCGAATTGACGAATTGAATGGTGACAAAAGGTATTTTTTAACAAGCTTGGGGCCCGTCGGCAAGACTACAAATATTATATTTTCTGAAGCATGAGCGAGAGACTGCGGCGATATATGGAGGCACTCGAAGAGCTGAGACGCTTGATTATTATGTATGAACTAACTAAAAAGTTTAGAAATGTAAAGTTGTGAAAATAAAAAATATTATTTGTTTGTGTGTTTTTTACTACAAATCCCAATATTGTCTGGGCACAGATATTCTGATTTTAAACAAATCATAAAAAAAATGCCTAGCGAATTTCCCAAGGACAGTGAGAAAATATTCTACATAATATCCAATTAGACAATTGCTCTAAGAATATGCAAAAAAAAAGTAAAACATTTTTTGAAAAAGTAATTTTTATTTTTTTAATTAAAAAAATATTGCCAATTGCCAATTGCTTTAATTGCCACTTAGCCACTTGGCCCCCTTGGCCCCCCCTCCCCCCATTAGTTTTGTTTTCAGTGCTCTGAAATACCCGGGGATTGAACCCGAGACACCTAGCTGGTAGCAAAAGACGCTTGTCTCTTAACCACGGCTGTATTTCCAAAGGGGTTTCTTGAAAATTTCTACCCTTTCTTATTCAGGTAGCGCGTTGAAGTCGCCTGCTTGGGGTATGCAACGTGGGTGGGCCAGTAGGAGAAAGTATCAAACGCCGCGCTGCGGTGGTACAGTCAGCGGTACCGCTTCTCGGGGGATGCTGCCGCGGGCGTGCCGAGGGTACAGTCTAGTCGGACGCTAGAATACCGCTCAGTCGGGGCTCCTCCGGTACAGTCCAGACAGGCAGGTAGAATAACCGCGCTTCGAACTGGACTCGACCTTACGGTCTTGGGTTGACTATGGCTTATTTTTTGGGCCCTTTATGGTTGTGTTATACAAAATTATTCGATATTTACAAATTTATTATAAAAATAGTTTTTTCTTTATGGTATTTTCAGAGAGTTCTATGGTATACAGAGTGTTTAACTCGGCGCTCTCATTCCAGAAGGTGGCGGACACGCGCCACGCGCTCCATCGAAGGTCGAGGCGCGGTTCCAGTCGACGTGCGGTACAGACGACGCTTCGGGCTGGAAGCTGTGGTCTTGGGTTGATTATAACTTATTTTTTGAACACTTTATGGTTGAGTTATATAAAATTATTCACTATTTATTATAAAAATCGTTTTTCGTTATATTTTCAGAGAGTTCTATGGTATACAGAGTGTTTAACTCAGCGCTCTCCAGACTAATTATATTGGTTTCTATGCTTAAGAAACATTCTTGAAAATTAACTGGGGGCGACTATAGTTTATTTTTGAAAACATTACGGCTGTGTTATACAAATTATTCTCTATTTATTATAAAAATCGTTTTTCTTTATATTTTCAGAGAGTTCTATGGTATACAGAGTGTTTAACTCAGCGCTCTCCAGACTAATTATATTGGTTTCTATGCTTAAGAAACATTCTTGAAAATTAACTGGGGGCGACTATAGTTTATTTTGAAAACTTTACGGCTGTGTTATACAAATTATTCTCTATTTATTATAAAAATAGTTTTTTCTTTATATTTTCAGAGTTCTATGGTATACAGAGTGTTTGACTGAGCGCTCTCCAGACTAATTATATTGGTTTCTTTGTTTAAGAAACTGGACAATTAAAGGCTCAGAATGATTTTGTTAGATATTTAATGTGTGGAATGAAACAAGAGAAATATATTTATGTTTTATATTAAAAAAATATATATATACAATAAACACCAATTTCTAAATATATACACACTTACATCTAATTGGATAAAATAATGAAACTTATCTATACATATACGTATAACTAAATATATTTAGGGGAGATTTTTTTTCATGCGTTCAAGTTTTTCAACTTCATTCATACATGAGGCACGCCCTTCTTTCGCACGATTATAAATGGCTTTTATTTTCAACATCCTCTTTTCACATTCATCCCACTCCCTTTGCATTCGATTCATCACACATTCAAACCTTCTCTTTTTTTCGTTTGCGTTTGAAATGCCCCATCTGCCAACTCTCTCATATTCATAAATACTTCACTCACACTTTGATGCTGCTCGTTCACAAATCTCCCCTTTTCATTTAGCATTGTCAAATTCTTTCCCCCACGCGTTGTCTGTGACTCCTGGGAGGGTCGCTTCGCTACCAAATCGTCTGCCTCGTCGCTTAACCTCTTGCATGACGACCGCGATGAAGCCCTGGAGCCCCCACACCGGCTTTGATTATCTATCTGTGAGGAAGAAACCTTATTTGAAAATAGCGAATTTTATAAATGTTAGCTTACCTTTGACGATGCTGCCGGTGATGGAAGACGTCCAACTTCAAAATCGGAACCATAATCATCAAGAGCCATGTCGCAGAGTTGCTGGTTGGTGAGCCCTGCGATGAATGGCTCCTCCAGCAGACTCAACACGCTTGAGTTGAGATTGGGCAGCTATGAAAGGAAAACATTATATGGGAAAATACTGATTAATGCAAACTTACAGGTTCGGGGCAAATTGACGCCACAGCGTTGACCGTCTCGTCGGCACTCCGAGTTGGCTACAAGTAAATGGGTTCAATGAGAATCGAATGAGAAATTAAACTAAAAAACTTACAGCTACCAAACGGCAATCACTTAGAATTTTAATTTTTGATGATTCCATACTGTTCAAAGCGACGAAGCACAGGTGAACTGAGTAAAAGCGGTTCGGAACACGGGTGAACTGAGTAAAAGCGACTCGGAACACGACTGTGAAACACGGGTGAACTGAAGAGGAAACGCGCCACGCATCGTGTGTATATCGGAACAGTGTTGCCAGTTTGGTAGATTTTTCCTGAACGTTAGGGAGACCCGCCCACCGGAGGCAACGTTGTCAGATTACCGAAAGTCCCCACCAACCCCGCCCCATCAGTGCCCTCCTACATGGTACCGCCCACATCCCTTCTTTCCGCATAGTAAGAAGTATTGGAATATAAGAGTCATATCTTTGCTTTCAGTGATAGTTTCTACAAATCTTTAGTTTTCTGCAAATCGTAATGTCTAACATCAGGTATATCATCGACGCTGATGGCTTTCAAGTTAGTGGAAAGTTCGTTATAAAAGAAATGTCGATATACGATATGAAATCGAGGGAAGTGACATCCAGGTATTATCGTGTGGGAAACTACCGCAGCCTATCTTCTAAGGATGCATGCACTGCTCGTTGGTTAACGATGAACTTGCACGGCTTGAAGTTTGAAGATTGTGCAACGGATGAAGCCCAGGAAAGTGCGTTAGAAGAGATTCGGCGTCTGGGGGAGTCCGCTGGCGATGAACTTATAGCTTACAAGGGAGGACAAGTTGAAAGGAATCTGCTGCAGGCCGCGGGGTATGCCCACTTATCTTACAATATCGAGGATCTAGGCTGCCCCAAGTTCGACGTCCTTGTTCGGAAGCAGCAGAGGTTCTACGAGCGAGTGCGTGCAAACCAATGTGAGCGACACATCACGAGGCCTGGAAAAGCATTTCACTGCCCGAGGGTAGAACTAATGTTTTTTTCTGAATTTATAAGACGATGTAAATAATTTAGTTTTTGTGAAAATGTAAATAAAAATGTAAAGTTATTATGCTGTTTCATTTCCAGCAGAAAAGAATGATTATGAAAAAAAGTCAATTTAAAAACTTTCCCGCTGCAGGAAAGACGTGCTTCGTGAAATTAATGTTTGTAGAAAATGGTAAAATGTTAAAATAAAAAAGGGAGCAAAAAAAAAACCTTTTCTCAGATCCTGTTTTCATACTAAAATTTTGGAGAGGGGACCATCCTTCGACGCTCTTACCCTATATAGGTAGGAACTCTGCCTATTTCTAGCACACTGCTCTACTCATTGCTTCGAAGATGATCGATGGTAATGAAATAGCTACAGAGAGCGACAAAACTGTAAAGGCATATGAGAAGGTGTTTAACATACTTAATGAAAGTGACAGACCTACACTTCCACAAGTATTACAACGTTGGCAGCAAAAGTTGCAATTGTCGGTGAGACAGCATTCCTCAGCACTCCGATGTCATTTTCACCAAGGCACTTTGTCAAAGTTGCATGCCAATCTGCAACATCTCAAAAGACTTCAATTATACTTCAAAACATTATGCAAAACTGGATCTGGTAAGCAACACCTCAATAGAAGTCATCGAGTCAAATGGGTGGACGTTCAAGCAGCGTTCCAGAGTCGTCTTCGCACAGGTGTTATAGTAAATATGAGGCACATCGATTTATTCCAGTTTTTTGACGATGCATTTATTCTTTTTAAGAGTCGCATAACTAGAACTTTAAATGCTTTTCACATTGTTAAGGTAAATGCGGTTTTTAATGGTGAATTTGTTAAAATGTCTCAAGATACAGTCATAAGTGACAACAAATGCTTCAACACAAAAAATGCAATAATTGACCAGGGGAGTGATTTAAAGTTGTGGTTTACAGATAATATAAAGGATAGGATTATAAAGAAGCTTGAAGATTTTCATGACAATGGATCGGGGTGGGCGTTACGCAAAATTTTGAGTTTAGTCATCAGTATAAATAAAGTTGAGATAGGAAACGGTGCTTCATATCTGCCACTCCCCGTTGAAATTTCCAAAAAACAAGCATGTGTCAATGTAAAAAATAGTGATGAAGCATGCTTCTTTTGGAGCTCTTTACCCCTCTCAAAAGCATATTGATCGGGTTAATTCATATCCTCACTACAGGCTGAAATTTAAATTAGATGATATAGACCTACCAATGCAATTATCTCAAATATTGAAATTCGAAAAATTAAATGAAATTTCTATAAATGTGTATATTTTGGAGTTGGTAAGTGAGACTCCACGTCAATTTATCACCTCTCCAGCTCGACTAACTAAAAATAAAATGGATAGACATGTGAATTTACTTCTAATTCAAAGTCATTATTTTTTGAAAACTAGCGACTTTGAAGCACCGTCTGTCGACGATGCGCACGTTGATATAAAATACCATTATTGTTGGATTAAAGATTTATCTAGACTGATTTCGAAACAGTCTAGTAAACATAACGGTAGAAAATTTATATGCGAGAGATGTTTAAATTACTTTTCATCGCAAGATAAGTTAGAAGAGCATACAGTTTATTGCGAGCAAATAAATAATTGTAAAATCGAGTTTCCCAAAGAGAAGTTTATCGAATTTAAAAATTTTGTTAATAAAGAACGCACCCCATTCACCCTGTATGCTGACTTTGAAGCAATGCTAAAACCCTGCGGAGATTCTGATGCTAGCCTAAAAACTGTTAAATATCAAAGACACGAAGCATTCAGTGCCGGTTATTATTTCAAGTGCTCTTTTGACAACTCGCTCTCTTTCTACAAAGCTTATCGCGGGGGAGACTGTATGATATGGTTTGCCAATCAAATAGAGGAAATTGCTAAGTTTATATCATCCAAATTGAATCTTGTTGAACCTATGGATGAAGCCATAAGTCTTAAAGATGCCACCCCTAATTGTCACATTTGCGAGAAAAAATTCAATGTTAACGACATAATTGTACGTGACCACTGTCACCTGTCATCGATGTTTCGAGGTTATGCACATCAAGCGTGCAACTTAAATTATAAAAACTCGTTTGTAGTTCCCATCATTTTCCACAATCTTAGTGGGTATGACAGCCACTTTATAATACGAGAACTTGCCAAACGGAATCATGTCAACCTACTTCCTGTTAATAATGAAAAATATATAAGCTTTACAGTATTCGATAATGAAACAAATATTAAATTTCGGTTCATCGATTCTTTCAAGTTCTTGGCCTTTCCTCTCGACAAACTCGCATCATCTCTAAATAGTTTCGAAAACACTAGAAATGAATTTCGATTGTCTTCCGAAAATTTTGACTTGTTAACTAGGAAAGGGGTTTTTTGTTATGATTATATCGATTCTCTGGAAAAATTGGAAGAAACAGCATTACCATCGATTCAACATTTTTATAACAAATTAAATGACACTAATATTAACGAGAAGGATTACGGACATGCGCAATTAATTTGGGAGAGGTTTGGTGTAAAAACCTTGGGTGAGTATTTAGATCTGTACTTAAAGACTGACGTGCTCTTGCTCACAGATATATTTGAACACTTTAGAACGACTTGTCTTCAAAATTACGGTTTAGATCCTGCCTGGTACTATACTTTGCCTGGATTCAGTTGGGATTGCATGCTTCGATATACGAAATGTAAATTAGAAACCTTCCAAGATAGTGACATCTTAATGTTTTTCGAGAGGGCAATTCGAGGTGGGGTAAGCCAGGTAAGCCACCGCTTTTCTCAGGCCAACAACAAATATATGGCAAACTATGATGCTAGTATGCCATCAAAATATATTCTTTATGCGGACGTTAACAACCTTTATGGCTGGGAAATGTGTGAACCCCTTCCTTACGGAGGATTTGAGTGGGCCTCCAACGATACTGACGTCACCAAGGTTGCTGACAATGCCGATGAAGGATATATTTTAGAAGTGGATTTGTCGTATCCCGATCATCTTCATGACCATCATAAAGATCTTCCTTTCGCACCTGAACATCGTAAACCTCCAGGTTCCAAAATAAAAAAGCTCATGACCACTCTCGATGATAAGAAGAATTATGTGATTCATTATAGAGCGCTTAAGCAAGCTTTACAACATGGTTTAATTCTGAAAAAAATTCACAAAGTTTTGAAATTTAAGCAGTCTACCTGGTTAGCTCCCTATATACAACTCAATACCCACTTAAGAACTGTGACAACATTAGATTTTGAAAAAAATATAATGAAACTAATGAATAATGCAATCTACGGCAAAACAATGCAAAATGTTAGAAAACATAGGATTGTGAGATTATTAAGGACGTGGGAGGGTAGATACGGCGCCAAAAATTTAATTTCTAGCCCTCGTTTTAGACATAGGATAATTTTTGAAGAGAATTTAATAAGTGTCGAGTTAAATAAGACAAATATTATGTTTGATAAACCTCTGTACGTTGGGATGTCTATTCATATCATAATGGACATATCAAAAACCTGTGTTTACGAATTTCACTATGACTTTATGTTGAAAACATTTTCACCAACTAACTGCTTATTATTATATACTGATACTGATAGTTTAGTTTACGAAATCCGCTGTGAGGACATGTTCAAGGATGTAATTAAGAATCATATTCATCGGTTTGACACTAGTGACTATCCTGCAGATAATCAATATGGAATTCCGCTTGTAAATAAGAAGGTGCCAGGACTGATGAAGGACGAATTAAATGGTCGTATTTTAACACATTTTGTTGGACTTAGATCTAAAATGTATACTTATAAGGTTCAAGGAAAAAATTTGTGTGTTAAAAAATCCAAAGGTGTTAGAAGTAGTGTTGTAGCGAAGCAGATAACGTATCAAGATTATTTCGATTGTTTATTCGATAAGACAGAGAAAATTGTAAATCAACGATCTATACGATCGTTTTCTCATAACGTCTTTAGCATAAGTCAATCTAAGATTGGTTTAAATCCATTTGACGATAAGCGATATTTAGTTGATAGTGTTTCAACCCTTCCTTGGGGTCATAAAGATGTACGTGTGGATGAATAAAAAATATATTTTACAAATAGTGTTTCATTCTCTTGTAGCCCCCCCACCCCTGACGTCCCACCGCCCAGTTTGTATATATAACCGAGACATCGAGCTCATTCTGCAGTCTGAAAACTTGTAACAAGAGTTCGCAGCAACATGTACAACCAGACCATTCAGATCGAATCAGACATGGTGCCCTGCCCCTACATTGCCAGCCACATGGTACGGAGAAGTCGACTGCAGAATCATCTGGTGAAGTGTCGGCGACAGTTGGGACATGTGCCTGAAATCAATTGGGAAGAGTATTACCGACATATCAACAATCAGCCGTCGATGATCATAAGAAATCCCAGGATTGGCCCGGAATAAAAATGTTGTAAAATAAAAATATTGTAAAATAAAAGTCATATTTTTTAATCAGTGCTTTATTCCAACCTTCTTCTATACAAGTCTGCTAACAAAAATTGATTATAATAAGAGTACAGTTCAAAAATGCAATATGTTTCCATGCTACATACCGCATTGCACATTAAAAATACAATTTCCATTACATTTATGGCATAGTTACTACGTACTAATAATTCATTGACCTTATCTAAAAAATTAAGGTAAAAATCATACAATTCAAAATTAATCAAAAAGCTCATCCTTAAAGTCACATATGGTGCGATATTTAGTAGCTCGAAAACCTCTGCTATGGAAAACCATTGGCTAACACCATTTTTTGCAAGCAACACTCGTTGATTTCCATCTGCAGTCAACATGGTTCTTAACAATATATCGTCAAATCTGATGAACATCGGGGTACCCAGGTTTTTGGTAAAGTTGTTTAAATTATTCACTAATTCTTTCCACTCCAAATAGTCCAGCGAAATCACATTTCGTCGCACTGTTGATCGGATATTAACTTGGGGTTTGAAATATCTCATAATGCTCAAACCATTATTAATAATATATGTAGGTAATGTGAAGCATGATGATAGAAGCAGAGAATCTTCGCTTACATTGTTTACTTCTTCATGGTCGCTACCATCGGTTTCATAGCCGCTGTCAACCATCTTAACACTTGAAGCTCTACACGACGTTTGACTCAGAGATCCACGAGTCATGGTCTTTATCAAAGCCCAACCATCGTACTAGCACCTTCCCCCTCTTTCTACGAAGAATCTTTTCAACCAGGTAGACATCGGGATGTTCAGTTTTTTGCAATTCTTCGCGGTAAAACCCGCCCTTTATAGGACTTCCATTTAAATCCTCTAGAAGATATGTAGGCGGGTTGGTAATTTGTACTTTGCTTATTTTAAACAATTCTGTACTCCAACTAGGCATATATCCTTTGGCAAATACGTGTTTCACTTTACTTATTCTCACAATATCTCCAACCTTCAATTTACTACCTCTGAAAATCTTCACGTGACTATACACTTTTTTAAGCAGATATTGTTCGTTACTTTTATTAACTTGGTTGGGTTTCATCTGAATCACTCTATGCTTTCTGTTATTATACTCGGCAACTAGCGTAGGCAAATAATCATCCCATTTAAATTTACCATTTAGACTAAAATACTTAAATAATCGCTCTTTTAGAGTTCGTATTACTCTCTCGGCCATGGCGGCTTTCGTGATGCTAAAAGTGCTGTAATGATTAATTTTGAATTTTCGCATCAAATTTTGAAATCTAGAGTTATAAAACTCTTTGCCCTGATCAGTTTGAAGGTTGCGAGGCTTTCGAGTTCCCGATAGGATATCAGCAAAGGCGTTGGTAACATCTTCGGCAGACTTGGATTTGAGCGGTCTGCACCAAACAAATTTAGAGAAGCAATCGATTACAACCAGTATGAATTTGAAGCCATTATTGTGACTAGCATACTGATCTAACTGCGCGAGATCAGCTTGCCACAAATCGTCTAAACCTTTAATGATAGTTCGACGACGTGGATAATTTTTTCGCGCTGGTTTATGTAATTCCTTAACTACTTGAATTTTTTCTTTACTATGCATGACTATGTTCCACCCTCAAGGATCTCTGCAAGTCTGAGAGATAGTAAGGATTGCATGCTCTTACCAGTTATTTTTAAATAATAATCTTCCATAGTTTTAACCAACTCTCTCAATTCATCGATCTTATCTTGGAAATTGTCTATCATTGTGTTGCGAATATGAAGATCGCATTCATCAGAATGCTGTTTAAGATTTGTGTAAAAATATTGTAATGTATGAATGACCCCCTCATCGACATATTGTTTTGTGCTGGCATCGCTTTCATCGATCGGGTGATTAACGTTGCTCAGTCTGCGGTTGCTACAATCATAGTTTCCTTCTAGAGTCAAATTTAATGTGTAAACAGGTGGGCAAGACCTGCTCCTTGATTTCGAGGCACGTCCGAACTTGTTTAAGGACATCTTTTAACTAACTTGAATGATCTATAGGGACAAATCTGTCTAATAATTTGGGATTTGGCCCGGACTGTTCACCAACCATTTTTAAATAACATTCTTCAACAATTTTAACAAATTTTCTTATTTCATCGATCTCTTTCTCCAAAGCGTCTTTCACGCTACTCTCAATATTAACATCATGTTGTTCGAGAGTGACGTTAAAAGTTTTGAATGCCTCATTCATTTGTTTGTCAACATATTGCTTTGTCACAACATCATTGCTGCTAATCGGATAATTAACGTTGCACAGTCTGCGGGTTTTCAAATCATAATCCCCGTCATTCAACGAGTAAGGAATAGTCCTTGAAACACGTCCGAACTTGTTTAAAGGCATCTTATAAATAACGTTAGAGAATAATTTTTGCTTCTTTCAATTCATTGATTATTGCTGTTATTTCGTTTTCGTGGGAAGTATTTCCGGCATCTTTTGATGCTATTAATAACCTTAACCTGTCCACAAGTTCATTAGGATCATCCCAGTAAACATATTCCACAGGTTTTGTGTTATACTTAAGATGCATGCCAGAACCCTTTACAGGTGTGGAGGTAGCCACCGGGCCCTTCATAAGAGGTTTAATAATATTAGAATACTTATTTTTGTAGCTATGTTTTAATCGTCCGTTTGAAGTAAGATGAGCACCAGTGAGATTTAAAATATCTCTGTAACTTTTCAAATCATCATCAGTACCTTCTGGATTATTATAGAAAATTAGCCGGTAGAGACCATCAGTTCCCGCGAATCGGCTATTGTTGATGATTATATCACCAGACGTTTTTTCAAAATCGATATATTTATTTCCTAGCATCCATACTGATTTAGTTTCGTCATACTTAGGACCATATGTCCTATCGATTTTAAGTGAATTAGCCATAAAGTCTGTTATACATGGTATAGATACTTTAGGATACACAGTATCAAAATGCCTGTACACTTTGTCAATTCCTTTCTCAACATCATTTAACGTTTCATTCATTTCTCCTAAAAGTGCAATTGGACTTTTCAACGACTCGCGCCACTTTTCCATAAATGATTCAACTTTTGGTTCAACTTTCGGTTTTACTTCCGGTTTTAATTCTTGCTTAACTTGTAAATTTGCTAGAGAGCTTGTCACAGGTTTGAAAATTTTTTGTAAAGTTTCATTCTCATCAAATTTCCCTATTTTTAAGGCGGTGTATTTTTTTCTAATCGTTCGAGCTAGTTCACTGATTTTCTTTGCGCGCTGCGCTTCTTGAATCTGTTCTTGCATCGACATCTCGATTAATAATAAGCGTATTGTGCTTCTCATAACTTTATATACCTATCAAAACCTATTCTATAGCGTCCCTCATTCATATTGAAATCTTTAACAATAACTAGAGTTCCAAAATTATCATTCCAACAAAGCGAGCAGAGATTCTTGAAATCACCGTATGAGATGTCTGGTGATACGTGCTCTTCATAAATATGTCTAAGGTTTACCTCATCTTGTTTAAACAAAACGATTACATTACAATTGTCTCGTATTAATTGCTTAGGTATTTTTGAATATGTCTGGCAGAGATATGCAGCATCTATATTTTTATGACGACCCATGGAGTAATATTCTCTAATTTTTTCCTGTGTCCCACAAGCCACATCATCGAAAATAAAAATTGAATTTTCTCTAGCCTCTGTTGGTGCAATGACGTCATCGTTTGAGCTAAATGGAAAATATCCAACACATTTTGCTTCTTTAAGCACGTCTTGTAGTAACTGATATTTAGGTTGGTATAGAGATTTACTGTAAAGGTAGATGTTCTTAAATTTTAAGCCATTCTCGTTGAATATTAAACTAAGCAGACTGTTTGTTTTACCACAACCGCTAGGACCGCAAAATATTGCTCTAATTGAATTTGGTAAGAGTACGCCATGTTTAGATTTCTCACTTCGAGCAAAATCTAGATTTTCGATTGGTAGAGATAGTTGATGTGATTCGATACGCATCTTGTATACATCTAATAAGATAGCGTATGCTTGATGCATATATACCTATCGGGATGTAAATAATAAACAGTTTTTCGATTAAGAATATTTATTTTCTACAACTATTACAAAGCTCGAATCTTCTGCTGCACAATACTCCTACACAGCGGGCACTTCTCCATGGAGTTTGCACAACTCATACAGCATGCCAAATGTCCACATGGAACCAGCAAGACTTCTATGTTTCTGCAGTAGCATACTATACATAAAAAGTCTGGATTGGTGTTATTTACTTTTTCAGGTGGGATGTCCACAGGCTTGATTTCACCTTTAATAAATGGACAACTGGGACTCCAGCTAGCATGGTCTTGCCATGGATCATCATCCTTTTCCCATTTATATCCTTCAATATTGCAAAATGGACACCGGACAACATCTTCGTAATTCGTATAAAAAAATCCTGCTCGGGCAAGCTTCTCTGATGATAGGGGGCTTGACCAGTTTTCAAACGTTCTTATAAGACTCTCGTAATTATGCTCCATCGCTCATTCAGTAATACTCTTACTATTTCAATAAATAATTTTGCTACTAGCAATGAAGAACATTAGTAATGTAGTAAATTAGTGGCACGAAAGCGAGGTCTTTTATATGTTGTTCTTGACTGAGGTCTCTGGGTGTGGCCATTGTGGGCGTGGTGGAAGGTGGGACCTCCCTCCACACACTTTCAGCAATCGTATGATTTTGGAATACTGCTCGAAGTTTAAACTGAGTAGCATTTTTAGGCAGTCTTGCTACCGAAATTTTTTCAACTACCGTTTTAAATGGGAAACATCTTTTATCCTGTTCGCAAACAGATACCTTAGCATCTTCAGGGTTGTAAATATAGAACACATTATTTATTAATGAGAACAAAATAATGTGACCCAAACTCAGCAACATCTTGATTATAACTGAAATGCATCAGTAAATGTTCTTTTATATATACGGATCTACATTAAATCTCGTACAGTTTCACTTAAAGGTAAATACTCCATGGTAGTCATGCACAATTATGCAGTAGGCTCGAGTTCTATCAGGAAATCCATCACTATTTTCTATGTCCAACTTAACATCAACTGTGTTTATTTTTATAGATTCATTCCGGCGAGAACAGTCAATTACAAACAGGGTTGCATTATTTTTGTAATCTGCATAGCTAAGTAGCGGGCGACTCTCCATTGCATTCATGTAACTCGGATAAAATTCCACATAGTTGTGATAGGCCTCCAAAAAGTCGTTAGCAGCAAAATTCAATCTCTGACGTTCGAATGGAAAATATTCACCGTTTACAATTAATCTTACATCAGTCGCATCTATGTGATCAAATGACGTGGGATTTTTTTTAGAATTATCATTGCGATCAGTCTGAAATCCAACTATGACGTACCGAGGAGTTGACGCGGCTGCTGACGATTTTACGGCCCATATTTCTCTTTGGGAGTTTACAGTAAGATTTGGCAATTCATGTAGCTCCCATTTGCGGAACGCCATTATAATTGGACGATCAATTTTTATAGATTTAAGCAGATCCAATCTAATGATATCATTCGGCTGAATATGTTTAACCTTTAATTCAATGTTGGAAATTGTTATTTCTGCAGTTATGGCAGGATCTGGTCTTGCAGCGTCTTGGGTTAGTAATAAGGCATTGTTATCATTTCGAGCTCGTATTAGTCTCACTGTTTGTTTACCACAAATTGCCATCTGATAATCGTTGAATATTCCAAACAGATGTTTTAGCGGTATTCTTACATTGAATGTTCCATCATTGTTAACAGCAAAAGATTTATTAACCCCAACCCAGCTTGCTGTTGACATGCATTTTTCGTCATTAGCAGTATAGCAAAGATACGATCTGATCGTACTCACAATTCCGGGGTTTCTCACTACTTCTACTTCCTTGCCATTTAGTTCATAAGAAATTGAATCGAATAGAAATGCGGCACCGTTGTTGGCTAGTTTGCATTGTCCAGCACCGGTTTTCTTAGCCACTGTACCTTTGACAAAAATCGACGCATCGTACATCAACAACCATGCATCACCCTGATTAATGGTTATTTCCACAGTATCATTATTCCTAAATGACTTTACAAATGGGTAATAGGTGCGCTTCTCTAAACGTTGAATAGATTCATCATAGGTTGGGGTGCGATGCACATTAAACACTTGAGGTGTTAGGGACATAGCCAAGTGCTTTCAAAAATTCTTGATTTTCCAACGAGAGACGATCTGCACTCTTCGGTGAAATATCTTTTAAAAATTGTTGATTTTCCAACGAGAGACGATCTGCACTCTTCGGTGAAATATTTGTTAGTGAATTTTTGGAGCATTGTGATTGCCTTTTATACGGTTGATATCTGTCATCAAAAACCAAAACCATTTTCACAAAAATTTCATACACGCTTCAACTCCAACCGTACAATTATTTCCTCACATCTAAAATTTACAGGTTGAGAGTTCTGATCGAGAATATTTACAGTCAAATTATTAATCTCACGCTTTGCAACTGGCATGTACACCAGATTTTTCGGAGACTCGTCTATAGCGTAACCAGGATCGCTGCTAACTGCAAACTCGTAAATCGTATGAGTTGGTTGATTTTTATAGTATGCTCCAGATGTTACGTTACAATCTATATGTATAGTTCTGACCTTCACGATATTTACAGATATATCAGAAGTATGTAATTGTCCAGACTCTAATAGACTAGGAGAAAATCCTAACACATGAGCAATAGAGTCTGTTGGTAGAAAATCTACTGTATATTTATCACTGTAAATTTCACACTTTAAAGTACTGTTATTGGCTTTTATTGAAATTGGATTTTTCTGATCAGACTCCTCCTTTCTTAAAGCGCCAACTATGTACTTTTCTAGGGCCTCAATTTCGTACGAGCCTGTGGGGATTACTAAACATTTGCGATACCCATCAGCATTTATATAATAAAATTTGTTGACACCAACATCTATATTGGGTATACTGTTATATGTGTGAAATCCTAGCAGGGCCAAACCATACTCAAAATCTGATTCTAAATGTATAGGAATATTAAAGTCAATAGACAGTGTGGAAGTAAATCCGTGTAGTGTGAACAACAGCGACATAATTGATGAATTCTCTCCTCAACTACCCCTTTTATAGAAAAACTTGAAAACTGTTATTGTTATTGTCTAATTGGTATTCAGAATATTTTCGGCGACTTTTGGGAACAAATTAAACACACTTCATATTTTGAAATTTTATTTAGTTTCTTAGGAAGCTTAGACACAAATGACCACAGTTCATCTCGTTATAGTTTTGATAAGAATTGTTGTTATATTCAACTTCAACCTCATTTCCCAAATATCTGATGAGTTCTTTTGGCGGTTTCAGGTTGCCAAAGCTGTCGAAATACTCGCATTTTCTTCCTCTCTTGCGATATGCCACCCAATGAGACCCGGAGTTCCTCTGCACATCCAAATTTAAAATGGCCGACTCATTTTTTCTCGGTTTTTTAGGTAGTGTATCTCTCATATACACACCTCTAAAGTAAGGAATTCCATCGGCATATTTAAGTAAATCTAGGTTGGATAAAGGTCTGTTGGGCGGCTTCAATAGTTTTTTTTCTTTAAAAAAAGACCGAACCCACGTTTATTTTTCCGCAAATAGAGTCCAGAACCGACGATCTTCATAGATTGCTTTCCATTCTCCATCAGCTTTTTTGTATTATTTATGTCAATTATTGTTTTGGCTATACTGCTAGCCCCTCCGGCTATAGAACCAAGGGCCCCTAAAGCAGCCAGTATAGGCAGAAGCGGGAGAAAACCTCCTTTCTTTTCTTCAAAGGGAATAATTCTAGGTATTCTTAGTTTACTTTTTCCACCCGCTTTTTTTATGTGTACGCGTGCTGCTCTCACGGCTGCTAACGATGATTTTTTCAATTTTTTTAGATCATTCAACTCATTGTTAGTAAAAGATTTCTTTAGGGCTTTTTCAACCTTCTTTACAATATCTCTTCTAAACGAAAATGGGCGTTTCATACCCATACCCAATTTCCTTTTAACTTTCATTGCACTCGTAACGAACCAGGCAGCTGTTTTCTCACCAAATTTGGCGTCTCTTGATTTGACTCTATCCCAAGCCCGATTTTCCAGTTCCCAATCTGCCTTGCGTCGTTCTTCTAATGATTTGTTTTTACTGTATGCAACATCATGAATTAAGCAAGATTCATCCAACTTGTTTATGCCAGTATCACCCCTAGAAAGACGTTTTTCTAATTTAGTACCAGGGCCACAATACTGGTATCCCGGAAAATGTAACTCGATCGGTAATTTGTCAATTAATGTGTTCAACACTCCACCCCCTTTAACAACCAGCATTGGATTGACACAGGTTTATTCAATCACACCCTCTTATATAGGGAAATAAAAAACACACAAACAAATAATATTTTTTATTTTCACAACTTTACATTTCTAAACTTTTTAGTTAGTTCATACATAATAATCAAGCGTCTCGCTCATGCTTCAGAAAATATAATATTTGTAGTCTTGCCGACGGGCCCCAAGCTTGTTAAAAAATACCTTTTGTCACCATTCAATTCGTCAATTCGCTCTTGAGTTAATTGCTCCGTAAAACGCTGAGGCAGGATGGTCTTGAAGTCGGCAAATTCCACCACTACCTTTTCCCCAAACTTGGTATTTATTCTCTTAAAACACTGGATCTCAAATTTTTTATTTACTTCCAAATCTCGAACATTCACCAGATTTTTCACCAGCAAATTGTTTAAACTATTTAAGAAGGACATGTTGTAAATGATCTGCGTGTCTGATGAGATCTTAGTTGAACCTCTCCTATATAGCTGTTTCAATAGGAGTGGGGAGAGAGTGGGGAGACGGGCAAAACCTAGGAGAGTACCAGACCAGACAGGTTTCGACAAGTCTGGTCTGGTGCTCTCTTAGTATCTCTACTTGCATATGATCCGACATTAAGGCCTCCTCAGAAACATGCCATTTTTTGATTGATTCTGTTATAAATGAACTAGCTAGAGTTATGTCTAAAACTTCTTTCCTGATTGCATTCATAAAAGTAGGGGTATTACCTTTGTTGATTATGTCTATGTTATTAGCCGACAAAAATTCAAGTAGGTACTCACCTCTGGGGTTGATATTCGAGCTGCCCCACATTGTGTGGTGTGCATTCGCATCGCAGCCCAAAATGTACTGCTTGTTCTTTTTCTTGCACCAGGTGATGAGGCGCTTAACTTCCTCTGGTGGTGCTTGAGACTCGTCGCCGGGGAAATAGGCCGAGGCTATAATAATACGCCTCTTGCCCCCCTCAGTTGGGACTTCCGCCTCTATGGCCACCAAGTCTCTTGTTGTAAATTCTGAAATGGAAAAGAAGTTTACATTATTGCAGAGCAGTATTGCTGCTCTTGGTTTGTCGTGTACGGTGCTATACAGTAACTTACACGATTTTGATGGGAGTCCACACACTCGTCCTCTACTGATCCAGGGCTCTTGGATTAGCCCAATTCCGAAATTGCCCTTGATAAATCTCCTGCTAAGCACACTCGAGGCGGCTTTTGAGTGCTGGAGATTTATCTGCAGGCATCGAATATTACTCGACATTTTTGGAGGTATCCTTGGGGCTTTCTGGTTGGCCCCTTGGCTTGCCTCCAACAGCCTTCTTTTCATCCTCCTTAGGCTTTTTGCCTTTAGGCGGAATTGGCTGACTAGCTGATTTCTTAGGCTCTTGTTTGCCTTTATGTAGGACTTTTGCTGAGCCACTTGGTTTCTGCGTGCCCTGTCTCTGTTTGATTCCAGAGGGACCTGGTTGTGCCCTTTCCTGGGAACCTTTGCTTGAGGTCTTTGGCTTACTAGCTCTTGGCCTTACTTGAGTTTGGCCAAATCTGTAGTTCACCTTGTTGCCTCTTTTGCTCAGAGCCTCCACCGATTGGTGATCTACTGAGAGGGTCAGTTCTACTGTGGGGCCGCAGGATGATCTCCTAAGCACCCTCCAGTTTGTTGCTGCGATTCCTTCATTTTGGGCCTCTAACAGCTTGAGAATCTTCTCGTTCGAGTAGTCCTCACTTCCTGGGAAATAGGCAACTAGGACTTCTATATGAGGCAGTTCAGCCTCGGATACCATCCTAAGATTGGCCCCCTCCCATGGTTTGAGTTCCCTCGTAGTGTCCCTGAGCCACCCGACGGTGTTCTCATCGGCACAGAGGAGAGCTAGCCATCCTGGCCTGTTGTGGTAGCTGTAGAAGCTCGGCTTTACAGTGGCCCCTTGCTTGTTGGCTAGAATCTTATCGAGAATCGCTTCTTGTATGGACTTCTGTTGATCCACTGTGAGAAGTTCCTCCGGATATTTTTCCGCTAGTATCCCGACCTTGATACCTCCTGCCATCTGACTGAAGGTAGGTCTTTTGAACTTCACGGAAGTTGAAGGGCCCGCAGTTGGTTGCCCTTCTTTCTTGGTCCGCTTAGGATCTGGTTTTTCTGGGGTGGTCCCATCAGACCGAAGCCTCTTTGGTCCTTTATCCCCCGTTGACGATGGCATTGGTAGGAGGGCTTTTTGTCTGGCCTCTTCAGCCGGAAGCCCTTGCGCCAAAAGGTACTTAAACCTTTTCTTGGCAGCTCCGCTCAGTCGGATTTTCCCCTTACCCTTGATGTTTAGGGCATTTAGAGATTTTCCGATCTCTTCGTCGCTGCTTTTCAGCAGTTCTTCCTCTGCCCTCTGGTCAGGATTTTCTGCCTGTTCCATGGGTTCAGCGAGGTTTCCTATTTTTTTTTTTTCATTTTTTTCTTGGTTTTTTTCTTCTTTCTCTTCTTGTTTACTCGATTCCATGTTCGTCCCACGAGTAGCAAGGGAATGTCGGTCGCCTGCAGCAGAGCCCCGCTTGCCACAGGAAGGCTATTAAAACCGGGAGATCGCCAAAGTACCCGGAGTCCGCATAATAGCAACTAAGCTTCCCCTTAGCCACGCAGTCCTCGGCTTATGCTGTTCCACCTTGACTTGGGGGGAGTTTTATTGTGGCTCCCAACCACTTGGCCGGCTGGTTAAGGCAAGCCCCCATAGCCGACTGGTATTTCATTTACTACGTCAGAACTCGGAAACTCTAACTTAGTACCTCAGAAAGTCCAAATATATAGGTTAGGTTGTCGCAACTTGCATATTGTAACCTAAAAATTTCATAATATCTCGATTTATACAGGAACGCATAACACAAAACTGTTCGTAAACCTTCATTAATGTGTGGTTATTCGGCAGACAACTTGAAATCCCTACCCTGTAGTTTTTATCTGTGATTATTATTGTATTATTAATATTATCCAGGTGACAAAAACTATGGAGCAAAAGCAGGTAAGTGAGAAGTCCAGTGGTTTGGAACCGAACCTGCATTTTGATACTTATTAAATTGATTCGATCTACGTACTACTGTTTAAGCATTTGTCACAATAATAAATGAAGAAGGGGATGAAAAGTTGCAGTTGCCAACAAATGACGAGCATAAGATAGACGTAGCTCTTTTAAAGGAATATTTTCCTGGTGGAATTTGATTGACTTACGTAGTGGGAAATGAAAAACGAGCTGTACAAAGAGAACAAGATTATTTCAAAGCACCTTTTGAAACCGTATGGGGTACATTTGAGTATTCTGTCTTTTTCGGCAATAAATCAAATTCCAGTAGTGAGTTTTTTACTACGTAGAAGTTAAATGTGATATTAACGTTTGCAAATATCTATTTGTAGGCTGCAAAAATGTTGACAAAATAAAGGAGCTAATGGCAGCAATAAGGGAAGAGAAGCGAGACATCAACAGCAATAAAAGAGTCGGATCTACAAGGAAGTCTATAATTATTAAGGTAAATTCAAGAATTAAGAATAGGCAGTGGCTATTTATAGGAAGTGGCTATTTACACGTCCGACGTATATGAAAGTCGGTATACGTCTTGCGTTCTGATTGGCGAGTTGAGTCACGTGACTTTTTTGGACGTACATACGTATAGCTCCATACACATCCGAAGTAAACTGATTTTGTGCATTTTTCACAAGAATCGTTGCAATAAGGAGAATGTATGCCCTCATTTTTCGGCGATGGGCGAAATAAGGTTATGTGTCACGTGACTCAATCCACCAATGAGAGCGCAAGACGTATACTGAGTTTTATATACGTCAGATTTATAAATACTTCCTTAAAATTATTGTTATTTTTGCAAAATTAAGATTAAATTCGATATATTAACTGAGTTTCGCGATTTTTAGTTAGAGGGAGCCACAAGGTGTTCAAAAACTAAGAAAAAATTATTATTAACATTTACATAATATAATTAAGGTGGATTTATGCAAGACAATTTAACGTAATTTAATATTAACGTAACGTAAGAATTTGGTATACTGTTTATGCAAGGATTATATAATTATTTAAGTCTGCGCAAAACAGGGAAAATATAAAAATCATTCATTTTTGCACGGGATCTATTAGTCCTCGACTTTGAAATACAAAACCTAATCCGTAACCATCCTAAATATAAACAACCAGTCAGGGTTGGCAAAAACCCGGGTTCTTATAAAAATTTAGTGGGTTTTTTGTGCGTTTTTGTGGGTTTTTTGGGTTTTTGTGGACTTTTGTGAGTTTTTGTGTTTTTTTCAATCATAGTTTTGTTGAACATAACCCAAAACTAAAAAGGAAAAGATTGGTCTGTGTATTTACTCGTTTGCATTGTTTGCCTTGCCTTTATTTCTCTTTGGTTACCTAATTTAGCTTTAGTTTCCAACATCCAATAGCAATAGGTATCCAAATCTTCACAGCTGCCCGGCTAATTCTGTCGCCCTCGAACAAGATTTTAGTCAATTTGGATTAGTGTGGTCTGATTTACGCAATAGGCTAAATTTAGATAAGGTAGAGAAATTGGTAAAGATAATTAAACTTTCAAAATTTAATCAAAAACTAAAGACTAATAAGAATAATGTTTACCTTTTACAGGAACTTGATATGCTATAATTTATTTTATATTATTATTTTTTATTCCTTATATACCTAATAAGAAAATATATTTTATGTTTTATGTAGGTAGCTACATAACGTACATTATGTACCTACAATGTTAGGTAAGGTTAATATAAACATTTTTTTGCACTTTAGGAAAAAACTTTAAAGCAAACTACCTTTTTATTTTTTACTCCTTGATCCTAGGCACGCCACTGGTAAAAAGACTTTTGTCATGCCATGTTATCACCTGCCAAATTTCGCCAAACTACTTTTCTAGAAATCTTTAAAAACATATTTCTTCCTTTTTTTGAACACCCTATCTCCTAATGAAGCGTTTCGGGACCTATGTTTATAGGAACATTTTTGCTTATATTTTTGTATAGATTCACCTTCTTAAGTTTCTCAGTATATTTTCTGGAATTCTGTATAATAATTAATTAGAATAATTGCCTCGGTAAGGGCTGTTATTTCAAAAAAATAATAATTCATGGTTATTCAGGCAATATTTTATTTTTTCATTTGTCGAACTTTCTTCCATCTTTGGGATCTTTATCAAAACTAAAAATTACTAATTATGTATTTAAATTACATTCGAATTAATTTATTACTTTCAAAAACATTGATCAATTAACATTATGAATTTTGAGATAAGTTGTCAGTGGTTCATTTTATAAGAAATGTATTATTACTATTACTACTGATATTACCTCCTTATCTCAGATTTCTAAAAGTAAACAAAAACGTTTTTTCTACAAATAATACATCAAAATTTATAATAATGTTTAGAATTTGAAAAAATTCTAGACAGATACCCGAGTAGTAAGGCAAAGAGATTTATAACTCACGACCTTGAAAAAGTGTGTATATTGGCCATGTCACGAGGTCACAGGGAACACGGTTGACCCCCAGTTTACCCCTCAGCCCCCACTCCAACGGTGGGACAACCCCACTCCAACGGCTGGACAACCCCACTCCAACGGCTTCGTGAGAAGTCTATATATTTGATGGAACACAATTTATAACCCATGCTAAGAACTCTGCAAACCAGACTGTATGAAACTGTAACTGTAAGTGTATATAACGGGAAACTGCTCTTACAAGTAATTATTGTTCTCGAATATATAGAACTCTCCCCACCCAGCCATTGGAGTGGGGTTGTCCCGCGCTGTTGGAGTGGGGACTGAGGGGTCAACTGGGAGTCACACGTGGACGTGTCCCCCTGTGACGTCACGTGATCTCGTGATGTGGCCAATATACATGCTTCTTCAAGGCCATGAGTCTTTGCCTTACTACTTACCCGTGAATTATTATTCTTTGTATTCAATTGCTTAAAACTTTTATTGAATTTTTATATTTTTACAATTTACTTTTATAGGAAAACACTTCGAACAAAGGCCGACTAGTAAAAATTCATGTGGGATTTCTTCACAAAGCAGGAGAAAAGTATACACAGATGAAGCGACCCTGTGGGGCATTAGGGTGTTGGAAATTACAGACACGGACGTTGTAAAAGAAGTTTTTTTCCGAAATACAAGTACGCCTGTACTAGGTTATTCAGAAGACGATTTGAGCTGTAATTTAGGTAACTATGACGGCAGTGTAACAAAACAGTTTCAAAATGATAAAGGAAATATCTGTGACTTATTTGAATATATGATATGTCATGGATTAATCCCTTCAAAATTCAACTTTTATTTATTAACGGAGCTCAAAGTAAGGGAACTTGATAAGATTGATCTCGTGTCTGAGCCTAATAGTAAGAACGTGAGCAATGAAGTTGCATTTAAAATCGGATTATCACCTACACGACCATGCCTTGGACGAAGTCTATCAAAATTTGATGTTCAGTGCCTGCAAAATAGCAAAACAGATCTAAAACGAAAGGAACTTCATAAGACTGACCTCGTATTTGAAGCAAAAAGTAAGTTGAGCAATAAAAATACGTTGGAAGCAGCAGCATCAATATGCGTTACCCAAGGTCTAAACAAATTTCAGTACCTACATATGACCAAGTCGATCTATACCAACGAAACGATCCTTAATATTTTGTGCAGCGAAAAATCCTTACTTCGAAACAACCAGAAATTCAGTGGTCCTCCGAACACAGCATTTTCAATTTTAAACGAAAATCGGTGCTTTTTAAACATTGCGTTTGACTCTGAAACAAATGGATTTAATTATGAATTCCCAAGTTCACGAGGAACCATAATTCCCCACACTATACTGCATGATATTGAAGAACTAGTTGGTGTATATGAAAATAAAATAGAACTATGCGTTATACCTTCATGTACCAATCAATGTAACCAACTTTTAAATGGTATCGCAATGGGAAGCTATTATATGAACAGCCTATGATGTACTTTATTAATATATCACAAAATGGGGAATATAATATATTCCTCACCGGCTGCAATAATGGCACAACTCGAAAAAAATGCGAAATTGAGATAACCCCCTCATGCTACTTCAATTTATGTGTTCTACCATCATACAATATCGACACAAAGTTATTTGCTGTAAGTTCCGCTAGATGGCGTTAGTGTCGCTATTGCATTTGACAGTTTTGAAAGCACACCAGGCATCAACACTGGCACAAGTATCAGTACTCCGCGAATGATCGTCGTGTAAGAACCGTGAGTTAGTGCAATAACGGCATATTTTACTTGTGCCTGTCGAATTGTCTGAAATTTTTAAATAGTGTATGTGCATTAGTGGCACATTTCAAGTTGTGCCACTATTGCAGACAGAATCCTGAGGTATTATAAAAGTTGTGCCAGTGTATACGTAGTTTCATAGCTCATTTTGAGTCAACCATAGTGATAAAAATGGATCCTAACATCAATTCCCGGTCTAAGAGGATGCTCAATTTGATAGGGATTAGGTATGTCAGTTTAATTCGTTTAAAAACGCCCAATAACAATATTTGTACAAATTATTACAGATTAAAGAAGGACAGTGTCAATTCCGAATGGAAGGTGGACATAGCATTGTCTGCACCTGTGGCATCTACATCTAAGACTGGCTGCATCCCAAATTTAGAAGGTATATAATACTTCTTAGGATTTGTTTAATTTAAAATTATTTTTCCAACTATTGTTACAGAATCAGAATTCGAAACTGAACCTAAAAATAAAGATGGAACTCCATTATCTTCTACTGCTGTCAATGCAGGCCAAGAAACTCATTTTGGAAATCAATCTAATAACAACTTATCCTTTGAGCAAGTAGTGGACGAAAGGAAGAGTGAAGACAATAGTGTCATTGTTTCGAATGAAATATTATCGATAGAAGGTGCAGGGCATACTGATAATAATTTGGAATTGAATATCGCAGATGATGAGAGCATTTCAGAAGAAGACCCGTTTTCTTCAGACGATTCAATAAAAGACCCAAACTATTCAAGTGATGAATCGTCGAGTACATCTACATCATCTGGTAGTACAAGGAATAACCAAACAATATGTCCTGTGAGAGATTTGGATCAGAACCAACAAGATGATACTATCAGAAGAAAAATAACAAGAAAAAGAAAGGCTGTCCCATCAGAATGGAAGAGAAATCAGACTAAGTATCTTAGAAATAGTGGAAAGGCATATAGAACGCTAAATAAAGGACAGGAAGTTGCAGGAAGACAAATAAAGCCTCCATGTGGTGATAAATGCACCCAGAAATGCACTGGAAAATTTTCGCAAGAGGACAGGGAAGAAATATTTAAGAAATACTGGGAAATGGGTAACATCCTTAAACAGAGAACTTTTATTTTGACACTAATGCAAGAAGTCAATGCTCAACATGACAGATCGAAACGTAGAATAAATAACAATGCTTTTTATTTTGACAAAGGGGGTCAGAAAATTAGGGTATGCAAGCTCTTTTTTACGTCAACTCTAGGTATAACTAACCGATGTATACGAAGTGTAATTAGCAAAAGACAAGAAGGTGATTTAGAAGACCATAGAGGAAAACATACATATCGAAAAGTTGTGCCAGAGGGAATTAAAAATGAAGCACGTGAACACATTAAATCCATACCGAAAATAGAAAGCCACTATACACGTGCGCATACTGAGAAAGAGTATATCGATGGAGGTAAAACTATAGTCGAACTCTACAGAGACTACAAAGGAGACTGTCTGAAAGAAAACAAGCCATTTGCCACTTTAGATACCTATCGAAAATGTTTTAATTACGAGTTTAATTTAGCATTTTTTGTTCCAAAGAAGGACCAATGTCAAAAGTGTGTATCATACGAAAATTCTAACGAGGAAGAAAGAAGTATTTTAAAGGAAGATTATGAACGCCACCAGAATGAAAAAAGGTTAAGTAGGGAAGAAAAGGAGGAGGACAAGAATAAAGTTAACGAGTGCTATTTAGTAGCTTGTTTTGACCTGCAAGCGACCTTGCCTACCCCAAGAGGCGACGTTTCCAGTTTCTATTATAGATCTAAATTGTCAACCTATAATTTCACTGTATGTGAACTTATACAAAAAGGCCAGGGTTCTGTTAAGTGTTTTATGTGGCACGAGGGAGAGAGTAAACGAGGAGCCGTTGAAATTGGATCTTGTTTATTAAGATACCTGCAAGAAAAAAGTGAGGTAGCTAAGAAACATTTAGATGTTGTTTTCTATTCCGACAATTGCGGAGGTCAACAAAAGAATAAATTTGTAAGTAGTGAGGCAAAGGGGGCGATCCATCTTCCATCTCACTCGCACTCATGTATTTTCCCATATAAGATAACGACTTCCGGTGCGGTCTTATCGCTACTTTTGATCTGTCTCTCTCGGGCGCGGCGTTCGCGGCGTTGCCGGATCCTCGATTTTGTCGTGTAGGTGCGACGTTGCCTTTTCCTGGAATGCAATAAAAAAAGCCCGTGTGTGGAATCGAACCGGTTCCGTTCGTGTCCCGATCCCGTCGCCTTGACCACTCGTCCACCCGTCCATATTCTAATCGCACCGTAGAAATGGCAAGGTTCTGTCTCGCCGACGTCATCCGTTCGGGCGCGCGCGCGCTTGCACCTCGAGGGACGCCTGTCAGGTAGCGTGAAAGGATCCGGATCCGGGGGCCTGAGAGGGAGGGGAGTCTTGAGCCTGTCAAAAATATACAGGATGGAACCAGAAAAGAAATATGTGAAAAATATTAAGAGAAAAAATTAAGAGAAAAAATGCAGTTAGAGAAAAATATGATCAAAAGTTAGGTTTGAGAAAAATATAGAGTGATCAAAAGTTAGGTTTAAATATGAGAAAAATATACTGGATGGAACAAAAAGATAAATATGTGAAAATATTAAGAGAAAATATATACAGGGTGACAAAAAGTTCGATTATGTTGAGAAAAAATAGTAACCAAAAGGTAGTTAAATATATGCGATGTCTTAGAAGAAAAATGTCTTGGAAAGAGTTCCTTAAAGGCGGAGAAAAAGTTGCAGGGTGGACAAATTGTTCACAGAAAACATTTAAGCGGTTTTAGGTGGAATGAATAATAATTGATGCAAAGTACATGTTTTCTTTGTTCGTTAAAAATAGAATGCGATGTAATGTTTCCGGAGACATTTGATAAAGCTCCATAAAATCAAACACACTGTGGAAAAGTCTTCATTTAGTCTCGTTGTTTCGTTGCGACAAAATGGGTAAAGTAATGAGAAAGTTTCCTAAAAATTAATAGTCTAATCAATTTTTTTTTGTTTCAGAATTTATACAATTTATAAAGCAAAGAGTCCAAACCTTACCAGTAAGTTATAAAATTAAAACTATACCATAATTTATTCGTATTTTGTAGCCAGATGGGCAGTATGTTGTACTGTTTGGAAAAAAGGGGGATGCCCCCTTTGGAAAGGAGGGAGCACCCCCTTTCATAGGGGAACATGCGTCCCACCACGTATTTTTTTATGTGGAGGGGCCCCTGGGGGTTGTTTGGGCGTACCCCAAATGGTATAACAATAATTCTTGTTATTTAACTCCTGTATAACCACTAAATTTGTTTCAGATTTGGTGTTGAATAAATAAAAATTAAACTCAACAATTTTTTCCCCATTACTCCATCCATACAATCATTAAAAAATCTCCTTTTCTTTTTTCTAAAGTGAATTACTAAGATATATGTCTTCTTAAATAGACAAAAAAAATTACTCAATTTTTTCCCACTTGAATGCTCGATTTATAATAAACAAAAACAGTGAATTTCTTGTGTCTTAGTGAAATGTTATAAAAATTCTTAAGAAAAATTATGTTTTTTAACCAGATTAAAAGATAAGGAGAAAAATAAAAAGAATGGATTCGTTAAAATTTGAGTTTCGATGGTGATTAAAAAGATAAGAAAAATAAAAGATGTCTAGATATAATTTTTTTTTTATTGTTTATGGGTATATAGGTTCACAAAGTCAGAAGGTAATAAAGAATACAATAATTACAAATATATTTGGGATAATTTCATGGGTTAGGTATACAGGTTCACAAAGTCCTTATGTATAACATTTTTTTTTAGCTTTAACGAACACAAAAATACAACGAACGAAAAAATACAACAAACGCAAAAGGATCACAACGTACGCAGAAAATTATATATAAAAAAATCTTATAATTTTGCAATATTTTTTACATTTTCCAACACCAGTTTTTTAAAATTCAATAGCCGAATCATCATCGGTTTCATTATGCATGACTTCAAAACATAAATGTGGATCATACAAATCGAAGAGGGGGGTTCTAGAACAATTTCCGCACCATTCTTTTGGATTTTTAATCCACCTGTCCATGACTTGAGTAACGTGAGATGAGAAGTGTTTGCGTTTTCTCTTGGGTGCGCGACGAAAATTCTGATACTCTTCCAATAAAAATTGAACTGCACCTTTGCAGTAGAAACACACTTTCAAATTTTCTAACTGTGGAAACGTAAAATATTCCGTGATAACACAAAAAGGCATGTCATGTTCTTCCGGTAAAAAAATCATTCTTTCATTGAACCAGAGATCATCCCACGCGGATTGATTTATTAAGAAAGCCACTTCCCTAGGTGTCATCTCATTTTCAAAATGTATCACCTCCTGCTCTACACCTTCCCAGTCGTGAATGGTTTCTTTGTAAATTTGAAGCTTGTACTTCGTAAAATCACTAATAATTTCATATTGTAGAAGCTGCGGCAGATCCGTCTCTAGAATGTAACACGACATTTTGAGATTTCGCACAATTTCTTTTTTAGCGAGATTTTGTAATGACAACATTTTTGTATGGTGCACTTAAATAGAACGATAAAAACAATTGTGTGGTAACTAAATTACATTGAGAGACAACGGTTTTAAACCGCCTTTTCCTGTTGACGAGGGTCTTATCACAACGCTCTTATCAATCCGCGCGTCGCATACATTTCCTGTTTACGATCCATTTATGCAAATTTGAAAAATATATTATGCTGAATCATCGTAGCCTAACGGAAACGTTCCAATGTTATCTTCAAGGATTTTGCGTTTATCGTCAAAACTGCTTAAGGCGTTTTTATTAACCGTAAACGAATAAATATTATGTTTTTCGGACCTTATCGTATTAAATTTGGAATACAGGTTCGAAGAAGTACCGAAAAGAATGTCTTTATAATTTTAAGTTATTAACAGCGAATTTTCCCACACCCTTAGCTTTCTTTATCGAAATTTCCGAATCATCGTCTTCATTGTGAAATTTGAACGCGTACATTTTTGCGGCCAGGCCGACAAATTCTGAAATAATTTTACCTTTTACCTCGTCTTTAATATATCCGATTTTCTTCTTGTTAAATTTTGCAATTTTAAACACGTTCCCGTCCGGATAATCGCTGGTATCGAAAAATTTGATGCAGTCATTTCGAATGATTTCGTAAAAATCGCGAGAAAAAATATGATACATGAGGGAATCGGTATCGGAATACAGCAGCTTTATTTCCCTTACAGGTAATTTTGTGAAATAATTATAGTGAAAATCGTACACGAGGCTTTTGGAAATGTCTAACACGGAAATGCCTACATAAATCGGTTTATTAAACAACAATTCGGTTTTTTTCATTTCTACGGCTATCAGATTTTCCGAGAAAATTTGCAAAGAACCAAAATTGGGTTGGGCAATAAGTTTTCTGGCTCCGTATCTCCCGTCCCAGCTAGTGACTAACCTAATATCCCTGTTATTTCTTATATTCTGGAGCGTTTTACCGTAAATAATGTTATTTTTTCTTTTGTATAAATCCTGTTCAAATTCTGATTTTGCCTGAGCGCGCAAACCCGTGTTTAGATCCATATATTTTTTTAACCAGGCACTTTGTTTAAATTTTAAAACCCTATGAATTTGTATCAATTTAATGCCCAAATTTAAAGCTTGGATAAGAAGTTTGTAATGTACAACGTACTTTTCTCTTTTGAAAAATGTGCTGGTCAATTTCTTAGGTTTTCCCGACGTTGTTTCATAGTGGTGCGGGAGCAACGGAAAGTCTCTGTGTTTTTCAAAAAGTTCTTGGGGATAATCGAGCGTTACTTCTAAAATATACCCAATTCCTTCCCCCCAACCGTTAATATCAATACCTGTTTCCGTGATATATCCGTGTCTAGAAGATTTTATGAACATTTCAATTTTTTCTAAATCATGTTCCCATTCAAAATTGGAGACGGGAAGTGGACAGGACATAGAAAAACCATAAAGGTTATTTACATCCCCATAAAAAATGTATGAGTCTGGGGATGATTCGTCATAATTTTTCATGTATTTATTATTCGCTTTCGCGTATCGATTGGAACAAATAACGAGCCCTCCTCTAATGCCTTTTTCGATAAACAAAATCATGTTGTAATCGGTCAACAATTCCATTTCAACTTTCGTCATCTTTAGCATGGCGTCCCAGGAAAAATGGGTCGCGGTGAAGAAATGTGCAGCGTCTAGACCGTAATTATTAATGCAAAAATCGCGATAGTTCTCAAAAATGTCCGCCAGTAAGATTACATCTATTCGGAGATATAGATCGCTATATTGCCCCAAATTTTGTATTTTGAAGGTTTTCCAAACATTTTGAGCATGCAAGTATTTTTCAGTGGAAATTGTTTCCCCCGTCAATTTACTGTTAAAATGGTGCATGGCGGGCAGTTCGTTTTCGCTTAATTTTGAAACGGAATCGAGATAGTCGTATGGAAACACGCCCTTCTTAATAGCTAAATTAAATTGATCGGGGTCTGGAAAAGTCTTACGCGTTAAAACGAACTGATCGGCATTAAGCGGTTTAGCTAACTTTTCCAAGGAAGCGGGTAAAAATCTCAAACTGTCCAAAAATCGCATATAAAGAGTTCCCGACCTTTTACTGAAAGAAATAAATTTTTCAAACGAAATCGGCAATAGGGAAATTGGCTGATCGTCAAAATTCAACTCCCTGATAATAAAATGTGCGTCATAGCCGCTTAAATTGTGAAAAAATATAGGCACAAAATTCACGTTTTTACATTGCAAATTACAGTTGTTACAAAGTGTTTTTCGATATTCACCTGTCACATGATTATGATCGAAAACTTTCGGGTTACTTTCCGAAAATAATTCATCGCAAATCATACACCTGATGACGTTATCATGATTTATTTGCTGTTCTAGAGAAATTTTTGACATTGGTAATTTAGTTTTTAATATGTCCTCAATTGTTTTCATTTCAAGACGAATTTTGTTAACGAACCATTTTACTGGGGCTTCTCCCCTGTATATCTCAAAGTGTGATAATGTTTCATCGAACGAGCAGACTACCTGATAAGCTATACTAAAAGGTTCGTGTTTTTGGTAGGGATTGGTGTACGATTTCAAGGGATTATTTTCGCAATTTTCTATATTGACCGTTAAACATTCTATATCTGCATAAATGGAAAAGGGAACCTTTACGGTTTTTTTGATGTCCTTAAATTTTAAAATGTTTTCATTTTTATTAGGTAAAATAATTTTGACTGGATCTACTCTTTGACAATCCTCTAAATGTGTCGTTAGTTGTTCATTGGAATTGAAATTACACAAACAGCGATCACATATGAATTTTTTCTCCCTATGTTTGTTAATTTGATTTCCCGTCAAACTACCTAAATCTAAAATGTAGCAAAAATGTCCCGAACTCGATCTGAACTTGGTCAAATAAAGCAAATTTACGTGAATTTCCTTAAGTTCTTTTGTGTGATAAATCGGACCGTTAATTTTTTTCTTTATGCTATCGTACCCAAAAACATTCACCGAAATGGTAGGATTTTGTTTTTCAAATTTAGACAAGTCTGTTATTTTCATGGGTAGTTCAATGTTTCTGAAATTTAAAAATTCGTAATAATTTTGCGGGTAGTCAGATGGATCGGTGGATCTAATTTTGGTAACACCCGCCAATATGCACCAAACAAAACAACGCCTATCTACAGATTTTATATTTAAGATACATTGTTTTCTTTTTAATTCCACAGGTAAATCGATAAAAGATCCTCCATTTATCGGATCATACTTATTGATATTAACAGTTAAATTAATAATTTCTTTTAAAGTCCATCCCGAATCCCCTTCTTCGAATTCAGACATACTATTCAAAATAAGATCAGTGAAAAAGGTAAAAACATCTTGTATGTGCGTTTCCTCGATAATTTCCTTGTTTGGTGTTGAAAAATGTTTAATTTCGCTTATTTCAACCTCTTCGGAATCCCTAACGGTTTTCTTAACAAAAACAGCGTATAAAATAACGTTACACTTGATACATTTTAAACGAGACAGAAAATAAATAATCTTACGTTTAAAAATCGGGAAACAAGCTGACAGAAATTCATCGGGCAGAAGGTAGTCGCCGCTGTTGACTAAGGCACCTGTCACCAGACGTCTTTGTAATGCTGAAGTAATCTGTAAATGCAGGAAGATGTAGAGAAATTTTTAAAAAAAAATAAACCAACCTCAATCCACTTTACTTTCTTGCTTGAAGACGTTTCCGGCAATGGTGCAGGAATGGCGCCGCCCACCTTTACATTTTCCAGTTTTTGAAAAAGCTTAAGTTGAAAGGATTCCAACGTCGCCAGGATGAATTCCAATCTTCTTTTTTCGGAGAGTTTTGCTGATCCGAGAAGGAGGCTTCTGCAGCGATCGATGTATTTTCCATTTTTTCCGATTAGGTTCGATAAATCACCCTCTGTTTGCGCCAAATAATACAAGTTTTGAACGGACTGAATTGTGCTGTGATCCATTTTGTGTGTTTATCTGTAAAAACGATTCTTTAGATTTTCACCGGTAAAAAACAAAAAAAACTTACTGTTTATCGGTTCGGGTTCTGATGTCGATTAGCGCACACTCTTGTCCGATCACCGTCTTCACCTCCTTCACCACTAGCACCATTTTACCGGCCCATCGCTGTTTGAACTCCTCCACGGCCGCCCGATCAAAAACGTGTAGGAATCTCTTCGGCAGCCAGCAACTAAATTCACCCAAATTGACTAGGACGGCTTCTCCAATTTCCGTGTGTTTTCGGTCCACGTCTAGAATTATGTACTCCGTGCCCAGTTCCAGTTCGACTAATTTTTTTATAGGTTGAAATTAAGCGCCTCTTCTAATTTCTTGAAATCCATGAGGAAGCTGTTGACGCGAGGAGGCCACAACGATCAATGAAACTCGGTTCGGCTACGAGGCGAAGGCTTATCGCTCGTCGCGCGCCCAGGCGGGGAAAGGCTTATCGCGCGTTAAGGCGGGGAAATATTAAGAACGGGATTCCCGAAGTGTGCAAAGCGCCCGACCCTAAGAGGGCACCTGTCAGGTAGCCTTAAAGGACGAGGGTCCGGAGGCCTGAGAGGGATAGAAAGATTTGATTTTTTCTTAATCTTTATTCAAAAATATCTTCTCATGTACAGGTCAGATAACAACTTATTTCTATCGAAATGGAGTAGTTCGAATATGCAAAATGTTTCCAAGGTGAAAGAGGCATTACAAATTTCTAACATTATTTCTATGGGATTCAATACATAATTACACCTAATCAGTAATTCGTTAACTCTATCTAAAAAGTTATCGTAAAATTCGTTAATTTTCAGTTTTAACAATACGTCAAATTTCGCAGAAATAAACTTATCGATTACATTGACTAATTCAAAAATATCGGATTCCAGAAAATAATGACACACTTCGTTCATGGAGAGTACTGCAATCTTGAGCCCGTCCAATCCGACCATCGTGCTAAGTTCCAGATTTTCGTTTGTGGTAAATTTCAGGGAAATATCCCGTGTTGACGTCATCCCGAAGAATTCTCGCGTAAATTTATTCAATAACGAAATAAACTCGTTCCATTCCTCGTGATCTAACGATATGGTGGCGAAATCTCTCGTATCCAAGTGGTTGGTGATATTGACCGTGGGCTTGAAATAAGAGTCCGGCTTCAGGCCGCAATGTATGGTGAAAACGTTGTTCGGAATTAATACAAAACACGTGTTTAACACAAGTTGTTGTCTCTTCTTTTCGTCGCAGAGGTTCGTAATGCGCCCGACTTCGTGATTGCAATCACAACATGGTCGCGAGGAACCGTAACCGCTATCGACGCTCATCTTTTGAAAACTAACGCGGAGGGTTTTGGGCAACATCTTTTATCCCCACCATCACAAAACATTAACGCCATCTATCCACGAATCGTGAGATTTGTCAAGGCCAAGCCAACGTACCAAAACTTTCCCTCCTTTTTTTCTCAAAATTTTTTCCACTAGGTAAACGTCGGGATTTGCAGTTTTCTGTAACTCTTCACCGTAAAAACCTCCTTTTATAGGGTTTCCGGTCGTATCCTCCAGCAAATACGTAGCGGGATTGGTCATTTGTACTTTGACTATTTTAAAGAGTTCCGTGGTCCAGTTTGGTGTGTAGCCTTTATTGAAAATATGCTTGGCTTTGCTGATTCTGACCATATCACCCATTTTGAATTTTTGCCTGCCTAAAATCTTCATGTGACTGTAAACGGTTTTCTGCAAGCGACGTTCACTGCCCTTGTTCACATCTTTAGGTTTCATTTGAATAGTTCTATGTCTTTGATTATTGTACTCTCCTACTAGATCGGGTAGTACATCGAGCCATTTATATTTCCCGCTTAAACTGAAATATTTGAATAATTTTTCTTTTATGGTACGGATCACTCTTTCCACAATGGCGGCTTTCGTATTGCTAAACGTGCTGTAATGGTTAATGTTGTACGACTTCATCAGTTTATTAAAGTGCGTATTATAGAATTCCTTTCCGTGGTCTGTTTGAAGATTTTGCGGGTGTCTAGAATTTTTTAAAATTTCACCAAAAGCCTTTGTAACCTCTTCGCCCGTCTTTGATTTAAGCGGTTTACACCACACGAATTTTGAAAAACAATCGATCACGACCAGAATAAATTTAAAATTTCTGTTTTGCTTCGCATATTGATCCAATTGACCGAGATCTGCCTGCCAGAGATCGTCTAACCCTTTAATTACCGTCCTACGACGAGGATAATTTTTTCGGGCTGGTTTATGCAACTCTTCGACAACTTGAATTTTTTCTTTTGAATGATCGGGCATATTTTAATTTTTATGTTTCTTTGTGGCAGGAGCAGACGTTTCACCCTGTTGTTCGGACGTTTCTATTATTTTCCGAGCCCTTTCCAGCTTTTTATTGATTTCCAAAATGGCTTTTTCCGCAGCTATTTCGACGGAATTTACTTTAGTTTTAAGACCAGTTTCTACGTTGTCAATTTTGCCACGTAAAATTTTCATGTCACTGTCAAGGTCTGTCAAACGTTTTATGAAGGTCGTTTCGATTTGTTGAATTTGTTTCTTAACGTCTCTTATGTCTTTCACTCTGCCATTTAGCTCGGAATCCATTTTTGTCTTTAATTCTTTTTGCATAGCGACGTGTTCAATCCGGGATTCTTTTATGAACTTATTCGCGTCTATAATAACCGAGTTTAATGTTTTGTTTGCATTAATTTGCGTGTTTTTTACGCAACGATCGATATATTGTTTGGTGGCGGCGTCTCCGTTTTCGGTAGGTTCACTTAGGTTGGCAATTTTCAAATTTTTCGCATCTATTGATCCGTCGGGAGTTAATTCCAAAATAACACCACCCAAAGGCGTGGAGAGGTGGGAACTTTGACGTGTTTTGGATTGTGAGTACTGTCCAAATTTGTTCACGCTCATTTTGAAAATGAACGAAAATGTTGTCGTGCACTTAATAAATAAGGTTGCTTTCTAGTAATTCGTTTAAGATAGCCACAATCTCGTTGTCGTGAGAATTATTTCCGGCGTTTTTGGATGCTACTAGCAGTCTCAACCTGTCCACTAATTCGTTTATATCGTCCCAGTACACATATTCTATCGGTTTCTTGTTAAAAGCCAATTTCATACCCCCACCTTTAATCGATGACGTTGATTTTGAACGTGTACTAGCTTTCCTTTCGGGTACGGGTATGGAGCTAGGTGTTCTAAAAAAAGGTTTAATAATTTCCATGTACTTGTGACGAGTGGTACCCTTCAATCTGCCAAGCGAATCGAGATGAATTCCAGTAAGAGTTAAGATGCTCTTATATTTTTCCCTGTCTTCCTCGTTGCTTTGTGGGTCATCGTGAAAAATTAAATTATAAAGCCCTTTTGTACCTTTAAATTTATCCTTTCCGTCGACAATAATATCTCCTGTAGTTTTATCAAAATCGATAAGTTTGTTTCCTAGAAACCATTTTGACTTGGAGACATCATAAAACGGGCCATACACCTTATCTATAAGCTGCGATTTATCGTGATATTCTCCTATATAGGGTTGAACAATTTCCGGGTATGAGTCCATATATTCTTGAAAAACTTGTGGTGGATATTGTGTTGTGTCAACATCGTCATCATGCAGCGTCGTCTCGTCAGCGGGACGAATGGAATCTTCCCAGTAGGTTTCATCTTGAAGGAAAGGCGAACGAGATCTGTCAATGCTGGCTTTCAACTTGGCGAGTTTTCTGTTTATTCTGTCTTCAATTGGTTCTTCTTGCTCTACTTTTTCTATAATTTCTGGCACTTCTTCTTTAGGTTCAAATTTTAAGTTATCGATCAACGATTTATTGGCTTCAATCTTTTCAAGTTTACGTGTTACAGGTTTAAACATTTTCTCGAGAGATTCATCCTGTTCGAATTTCCCCAATTTTAGGGCCGTATACTTTTTTCTGATGGAGCCCGCGAGTTCTTTGATTTTCTTGGAACGTTGTGCCTTTAGGATGTCTTCTTGCGTTGTCAAAGGCATATTGACAAATGATTAATTGCGCAACAAAATCAAAGTTTTATATATTGATCGAACCCCTTTCTATAGCGCCCATTGTTCAAATTAAAATCCTTAATAATCACCAAAGTACCATAGTTGTCGTTCCAGCACTGCGAACATAGCCTCTTAAATTCTTCATAGGTTAAATCGGGCGATACGTGTTCGTCGTACACATGCCTGAGATTAAGATCATCCTGCCTAAATAGTACAATGACATTACAGTTATCGCGGATCAATTGTTTAGGTATTTTCGAATAAGTCTGACAGAGATAGGCCACATCTATACCCCTGTGTCTTCCCATGGAATAGAATTCCCTTATTTTATTTTGTCTATCGCTGGCCACATCGTCAAAAATGAAAATGGAATTGCGCCGAGCTTCCGATGGTTCAATAACCTCCTCATTATCTTTAAAAGGAAAATAGCCCACACATTTGATATTTTCTAGAACGTTTTGCAATAATTGATATTTCGGTTGGTACAGAGATTTGCTATACACATAGACGTTTTCGAATTTGAGTCCGTTCGGATTAAATATTAAACTTAGTAGCGCGTTCGTTTTTCCGCAGCCGCTAGGTCCGCAAAAAATCGCCCTTATCGAATTTGGTAGCAGTTTACCATGTTTTGATTTTGAATGACCTTCCTCCTTTAAAATATCCAAATTTTCAATGGGAAGTGTCGTTTGTTGTTTCTGCAAACGCATCTTAAGTACTAAGGAAAACTCGGGTATTTCACTATTATATATCACTCCCTTTACGGTTTTCGGGTTGCCTGTCAGGAAGTATGAAAAAATAGACGCATTGTCAAGGAAGATAAGCTCGTATTTTATTAATTATAATTTTTCTACACAGCGGACATGTATCTATCGAAGGTGAACACTTTCCGCAAAATACTAGATGTCCACAGGGCACAAGCAAAATTTCTATATTATTTTCATAACAAATTTTACATGAAACATCACATTTATTCATAATTTTGTCACAGGTAAAATTCTCATCTTCTACCACGGCATTGGGACGAATTTCGGCGGTGGTAATGGCTTCATCTCCCCCGTTTAGAAAAGGACAGTTGGGACTCCATCTTGCGTGATCTTGTAGAGGGTCATCTTCGACTTGCCACTGATAACCTTCGATGAAACAGTACGGGCACTGAACAACGTCTTGGAAATTTGTGTAGAAGAATCCGGCCTCCGCTAGTTTTTTGGGTGAAATCACGGAAGTGTCCGGCCACGTTTCGAAAGATTGGATTCTATTGTGTAGTTTTCGATAGTCCATGCTACTGCCTTTGACGAATCACTATCGCGGCCCTTTGAATCGTTCTAACGGTCGATTTCAAGACGAGCAATGACAGACATACCGTTATGTAGTAAATGAATCCCAACACTGACGATGCGTCTATTAATACGGTATCCGCGCAGTTTTTGCTTTCAACGTTACTATTCAAAGATTTCCACGCCGTATCTCCATGAGTGCGATTTTTGAGTATCATTCGCAATTTATATTCGGTGATATTTTTGGGCAATGTAATCATCAACACCGATTCCAGATCTGACGGATATAAAGACAGGCACTTATATTCATCTACACATAGACCGATTTCGGCCACGTCACTCGGTTTATGAACATATAAAATATTATTAATAACGGTGCACAATATGACATAGTCTGCTCTCAACAACATTTTGATATTAAATGAAAAATTCGCTCGGAGATTTTCATTTTATGAAAAGGAGTGGGGGAGGATGAAATCATCAGGCATTGGCGTTACATATATTTATTTCAAAACAATTTTTTTAGACACTACATTCCAATTCTTAAATCTATTTTTATTGGTAAAAACGTTCCTCTCCCATTTTTCTTCAAGATCGAGTTTTCCAAACATTGCAGTCATTTGATTACGTGACTCACGCATTTCCAGTAATCTTTTCACCTCTTTGATTTCCGCTAGATGATTCTCGATGCGGTCGTTAAGCGACATGGTCCTTCGGTAGAAACGTGTAGACCCACTCGTACAATTTTTCGCAATTGTTTAAACTGCACAACCATTTAGTTTTTTCGCTGTGGTACATACACAATGGTACTGCCCTCTCGTATTTCGGTATTTCCAACCAATCACCATTCACTAGATTCTCCACATTTATTATTTTGACTGTTTGGTCGACGACGGATCGTAGGAATGTTTCCTTGACTTTTCCCTTGACATAGACGCAGTCGACATTGAACAAAAACTTTTCTATTATTTCTCGTAGAAGTTCGTACGCCACATAGCCGCGCGAGTACCAAAAACCCAATAAATTTTGCTCCAAATATCGCACCTGTTTTTTATCTGAATCACCGAGTGTGAGAAAATCCCTGGGTGGTTTCAATAGCACATGCAACGTTTGTTTGTTGATTTTAATTGACAATTCTTTGGGGTAAAAACACCCCTCCAACGTGAAACCCTGAACATCTACTACCGCTACCTTCATCGTCTCATCACCAACTAGTTGGCAAGTTTCTAGATCACGTTCCTAACAATTTCACTTAACGGCAAATACTCCATGACGCAATCGTGCACGATGACGCAATAGACTCGAGTTTTTTCCGGAAAACCCTTAGTGCTCTCTATGTCTAGTTTTACGTCGACCGTATTGGATTTCATTGATTCATTTCTTCGGGAACAATCGATGACAAAGAGGGGAGCATCTTCTCCAAAATCATTATAGCTTAGTAGAGGTTGTTTGTCTCGAACGTTCGTAAAACTGGGATAAAATTCCACATAGTTATGGTAGGCGTCCACGTAGTCGTTTTTTGCAAAATTCAATCTGAGCCGCTCGAACGGATAATAGTCACCGTTCAATATTAATCTTACATCAGATATGTCCACGTGATCGAATCTTGACGAATCCTTTTTAGCGTTCTCCTTACGATCAGTTTGAAACCCTACGATAACATAACGGGGACTTTCCACGGCCGCCGAAGTTTTGACAGACCAGATTTCTCTTTGTGAGTCCTTGGTGAGAGCCGGAAGCTCGTGCACTTCCCATTTTCGAAATGGAATTATTATAGGTTTATCCAGTTTGATTGATTCCAACAGATCTAACCTAATCATGTCGTTTGGTTGAATATGTTTCACTTTTAATTCAATGTTATTAATTGTTAATTCTGCCGTTAATTCTACCGTCGTGTCTGGCGTTTGTTTCAACATCAAGGAGTTGTTATTATTGCGAGATCTTATTAGTCTTATGGTTTGCTTCCCACAAATAGCATATTGATAATCGTTAAAAATTCCAAATAAATGTTTAAGTGGCATTCTTATATTGAACGTTCCATCATCGTTTACTGCTAAACCTTCATGGGGATAAGACCATCCTGAAGTTATCAGATATCTGTCAGAGTTGGGAGGATAGCACAAATACGCTCTTATGGCGCTTACAATTCCCGGGTCTCGCACGCTCTCCAATTCCTTACTATTTATTTCGTAGGAGACAGAGTCAAATAAAAATCCGGCGGCGTTATTGGCGAGTTTACACGAACCAGTTCCGCCGGTCTTAGTTAACTTTCCCTTAATACAAATTGCCGCATCATACATTAATAGCCAGGAATCACCTTGATTAATAGTAATCTCCACTATATCATTGTTCATGAATGATTTAACAAAGGGATAGTAGGTGCGCGTCTCCAGTCGTTGAATGGATTCGTCAAAATTTGGGTTTCGATGCACGTCGAAAACTTGGGGTGTTAGAGACATTGTAACCGAGAGATTGCAAAAATAAACGGTTCTCGAGAGTAAGATTTTTACCACGATCTAAACACCTCAAAGGTGCGGCAGGTTGTGATCCTCGCGAATAACTTCGATCGTTTTTATATGGTTGGTATCTGTTGTCAAAGACTAGACCCATCAAGATAATCTCTTTAATTCCAACCTCACAATAATTTCTTCTCCCCGAAAATTGACCAATTCAAAATTTTGATCGAGAATCGATAGGGTAATATTATTGATTTCTCTCTTAGTCACCGGTACGTAGAGAAGATTTCTTGGCGTTTCGTCAATGGCGTAACCGGGATCGGCTCCTATCGCAAACTCGTATATCGTATGCGTGGGACGATTATTATAATAAGCTCCGACTGTTATATTACTGTCTATATGCACGGTTCTAACTTTAACGATGTTTACGGGTAAATCCGACGAATGCAGTATGCCCGGCTTTAATATACGTTCCGAGAATCCCAAAATTTTTCCTATCGAACCTTCTGTTTGAAAATCTATCGAATTGTTTTGACTATAAATCTCACACTGGAGAGTGCTATTGTTGGCCTTTAACGAAAACTCGTTTTGAGGTTTGTCCCCTTTGACAAAATTTAATGATTTAATTATCTGAGATTCTATAACGCTAATCTCATATGAACCGGTGGGAATTTCTATGGTCTTTCTCTGATTATTTTTATCGATGAAGTAAAATTTGTTTATGCCCGCGCTCTTGTCAATATTCGGTATGCTGTTGTAGGAGTGAAATCCTAAAAGAGCTAATCCGTATTCGGCGCCCTGATCTAAATAGATTGGCGTTGTCGAAATCAATAGATAACGTAGAGGAGGTACCGTGCACAGTGAATATCAGCGAGGACATGACTGAACGTTTTTCACATGAAACCACATCTTTTATAGAGAAACTCCAAACAAAGATGGCCACAATTTATTTCGCTGTATGTTTGGTATGGACTATTATTATATGCAATTTTCACACCTTTTCCTAAATAGGTAATCAGTTCGGGGGGCGGTTTTAATCCGCCAAAACTGTCAAAATATTCCACATGATTGCCGCATTTCTTATAAGCTACCCAATGCGTTCCGCTGTTCCGCACCACGTCTAAATTTACAATTGCCGATTCGTTCTTATGTGGCCCGTTTCGTGGAAGAGTGTCTCGCATAAAGACCCCTCTAAAATTTCTTAATTTTAACTTTTTGGCAAAATTTATCAAATCTCTGTCTGACAGCGGTCTATTAGGTAGCTTTATTGGTAGTTTTTTTGTTGTTTTTTGAGAAAAAGACCAAATCCTCCACGATTATTTTTTCGTAGGTATAGTCCCGAACCGTCTTTTCCTATCTTTTCCATGGCTGTGTTGTGCCTTTTTTCCTCTTCCAACTTCTTTTGCGCTTGTTTCGCGTCTAGTATAGTTCTTACAACAGAACTAGTTCCTCCTGCCACCGACCCCAGAGCTTCTAAGGCCCCAAGTAGAGGTAAAAGCGGTAGAAACCCACCAGTTTTTCGCTCGAACGGGATAATTCTCGGTATCCGAATATTTTTCTTTCCTCCTGCTTTCTTAATAGCTATGCGAGCGGCTCGGATGGCTGCCAACGATGATTTTTTCAAATTTTTCATATCGTTAAGTTGGTGTTCATCGAATGATCTTTTCAGGGACTTTGCAACTTTTTTTACGATATCTCGTCTAAATGATGTCGGTCTCTTTTGTTTTGCTCCCATGCCCAGCTTTCGTTTCGTCTTCATGGCAGTGGTGACGAACCAAGCGGCGGCCTTCTCTCCAAATTTAGCGTCTTTCGATTTGACCCTATCCCAGGCGCGATTTTCCAATTCCCAGTCTGCCTTGTGTCGCTCTTCCACAGATTTATTTTTAAAATATGCCAAGTCGTGAATTCTACAGGCTGAGTCAAGTTTATTTACGCCGGAATCACCCCTTTCGATTCTTTCCCGTAATTTTGTTCCTGGCCCACAAAACTGATAGCCGGGGATATGTAATTCGACGGGTAGTTTGTTAATTAAACTGTTTACTAGACCTTCACCGGTGACTAGCAACATCGAAATGAATATGTTCCCACTCGCGCGCTCATATTTATGAACGAACATCAAATTCGTGTTCCCGACATCGAGACGAGTCCAACGAGGTGCCGCAAGGGCATATTCCTCGCACCGGAAATGGACACCGGAAGTTGACGTTTTTGGCTTCTCCTCGATCCCCTGATCATTATTTAAGTGTCAGAATATTTCTACCTAGCGCCGATCACCCGCGATAAGACTTTAAAGCTTTTTTATGCGAAATTCGTGTTCCCGACGTCGAGACGAGTCCAACGAGGTACCGCAAAGGCATTTTCCTCACACCGGAAATGGACACCGGAAGTTGACGTTTTTGAATTCTCCTCGATCCCCTGATCATTATTTAGGCATCAGAATCGTTCTACCTAGCACCGATCTCCCACGATAAGACTTTAAAAATTTTATGTCAAAATCGTGTTTTCCTCGAACCGGAAATGGAGACCGGAAGTTGACGTTTTTGGATTCTCCTTGATCTCCTCTACATTTTCTTAAAAGGCGGTTTGGTTCTAGCAAACACCGATCTCCCGCGATAAGATTTTAAAGTTTTTTTATTTCAAATTCGTGATCCTCATGACGAATCGAGTCCAACGAAGTGTCACAAGGACATGTTTTATTTTTACCCACAGTCACTCTGTATATTTCTTACCTTTTGTTCCATCCTGTATATTTCTCCCATTCTGTATATATATATTTTTTCCTGGTCTTATTTTTTGTTCCAACCTATATATTTCTCTTTTTGTTCCATCCTGTATTTTTTCTCTTAATATTTGTCCACACTGTATTTTTTTCTATCTGTATTTGTCCATTCTGTATATTTCTCATATTCTGTATTTTTTCTCTTAATATTTGTCCACACTGTACATTTCTACCATCCTGTATATTTATCTTTTTGTTCCATCCTGTATATTTTTGACAGGCTCAAGACTCCCCTCCCTCTCAGGCCCCCGGATCCGGATCCTTTCACGCTACCTGACAGGCGTCCCTCGAGGTGCAAGCGCGCGCGTGCCCGAACGGATGACGTCGGCGAGACAGAACCTTGCCATTTCTACGGTGCGATTAGAATATGGACGGGTGGACGAGTGGTCAAGGCGACGGGATCGGGACACGAACGGAACCGGTTCGATTCCACACACGGGCTTTTTTTATTGCATTCCAGGAAAAGGCAACGTCGCACCTACACGACAAAATCGAGGATCCGGCAACGCCGCGAACGCCGCGCCCGAGAGAGACAGATCAAAAGTAGCGATAAGACCGCACCGGAAGTCGTTATCTTATATGGGAAAATACATGAGTGCGAGTGAGATGGAAGATGGATCGCCCCCTTTGCCTCACTACTTTTGTACTTGCAGCCTATTTTTATGCTGTTGCAAATTACAATATTCGTTCCATTACCTATAAATATCTAGTCACTGGGCACACACAGAACGAAGGCGATAATGTCCATTCTGTGATCGAGAAGACTATTAAGCGCTCGTTAAAATCAAGCCCGATTTACACGCCATCACAATATGTAACGCTAGTACAAACTGCCAAAAAATCTGGAGTACCTTATAAAGTTGAAGAAATGTGTCACGATGACTTTCTTGATTTAAAAAAATTGGCAGAACAAACAACACTCAACTTCACTAAGAATACCAATGGGGACACAAATTTAGAGATGTAGCGGTTTTCAGAATTGAGAAAGATCATTTGGATCATTTTTATTACAAGACATCGTATAGCGAGGGCCAGTATAAAACCGTTAATATTAGAGAAAAAGAACGTCGATCAAAATTAACTTTAGTTTCCTTCAACGAAGTACAATTTGATAAAGCTTATAATGATTCTCTGCCGATAGCTAAGAAGAAGCATGACGATTTGATGTTTTTATTAAGAACTAATGCTATCAAGAAAAGCCATAGCTATTTTTACAATAGCCTCAAGGTGTCTTCTTCTGAGAACGCACCTTCATAATTTACAATATTCTCAACCAAAAGTTACTATGTTTAGACTGACGTTAATTTTGTTACTTTTGTAGGAACCTTTTAAGAAACTGCAACTATTTTTTTAATAAAGTTTTCTGTTTAATGGTATTGGCATTTTTTTTTTGTTAAAACTAGACTTAAGGACTTTAGTCTTTTGTAAGTATCTGTTAAACTTACTGTGAAATAATTACTAAGTTAAAAAATTCTCCAAGTGCAATGTCAAAACCAAGTTTTATATTTTTTCTTCATTAAAGTATGTTAAAAACCTTTCACATAAAGGTAGTACTTAATTTAGTACTGAGAACCTAGTTGTGTCATTATTGCAGAGAGCGTATTAATTGAAAATATAATATTTTTGGTAAATACAATAATGGCACATGTTAAAATTTTAGGTCTTTTTGAAAAGTCAAATCAAAATTTGATTGTTGTAACAAAAATTAATGACCATATGAATAAGTTACAGTCAAAACTTTTAGAATATTAATTTATTTTATAGCCTAAACGATCAAAGTAAAATCAGGGATTTTAAATTTCTTGTTTATTCTCAGGATGCTGAAATCTTAGTTGTGCCGTTATTGCAGCCGGTGAGCGAATTATATGCGAAATAATATGCAGCTTTGATCAAATGATATCAACACCTATCTCAGTGGATGTGTTCGAGTTAACCGACAGTAGTAAAAATGTATCTTATAGTGGTACTGTCAAAGAACAAAACAAAAGTGTTGTTGAAATTTCTTCCGTAAGAAACTGTAGTCTAGGAGACAAATTCCTGAAAATTGAATCTACAGCATCCATCGCTGGTAATTATTCGACTTCTAGGAGTAATTTTGGAATAAGTTGCTCCCAGGAACTAAAAAGTACTCATCATCATATATTAAACAGCATACAACCAGATATAGATGCTTCAATACCTGTTATTCCTAAAGATCAACTTTTATTTTCCAAAACAGTGCTTGGATGCGGAGTGCAAGGAAAAGTGATGGCGGGCTCATGGCTAGGAACCGATGTAGCCATAAAAAGCATACGTATTGCAAGCAAAGGTGTTCAAAGGGAATTATCGTTAAGATAAATAAGTATTCACTAGCAAATGAGGCATCCCGATATTGTTCAAATTATGGGCTACAGTTTTGGTACCAGTGTAGTACATGTTGTAATGGGATTGGTACCAGGGGATACTTTGCAAAATATTCTTTTCGAAGAAAATGTTAAGGAAATGTTTCAATTGATGATAAGAAAAAAACATTAATAGCTTTACCTATATGTCAGGCGGTCAACTATCTGCACAAACAACAGATTCCTATTATTCACAGGGATCTTAAACCAAGCAATATTTTAATTAGTTCTGCATTTGTTTCAAAAATTTGTGATCTTGGATTGAGTAAATTATATAATTTAGGTAATATTACTAAAACTAACACAGGGGGTTTGCAAAAGGAACTCCTATGTATATGGCCCCAGAACTGTCCCTAAATAAAGAAATGGAAACAATTAAATGTGGCATTTGGTCTTTGGCTTGTACTTTAATAGAATTATATTCTGAATGTGATATGTAGTTTTTAGAAAACCAAGAAGATGATTTCAACCACTGTCTTAAAAACTAAGATGGAAAATTCAGAATTACCAGATTTGAAGAAAATTCCAGACCCCCTTCAGGATATTATTTCAAAATGTCTTTCTTATGAGCCTGTGAATAGACCAAATGCTGACAATTTATTCGTAACTTTTTTGAGGTTATCTTTTTGGTCCTGAAGGTCCATCATTTCATCATCATCATCTTTTCATTCTGCAATAAAGAGGTACTCTTGTTTCATAAAGATCAAATCAACCGTTTGCGTTGAAATTGACAAAACGTGTTGACTTCAATATTCGAAAAATAAAATTTTCACCTACTTCTTTTAAATGTTACAGACCAACTGTGCATTGAAAATGACGAAAAAAATGCCAAATGAACATTGGTCGAAACACATTCGTTTTCTTGAAATAAGGTGTCCAAATTTTGTCGAGTTTCAATCAGTTCCATTTTGAAAGTGAATATTTTTTGAGATATTGTTCATATGGGTTTTTTTCTCGCTTTTACGGTCGTTGTGCAATATTTGAAAGTAGTAGGTGAAAATTTTATTTTTCAAATATTGAATCCAAAAACACAGCAGTGCCAAATTTTAGTTCAGCAGCTTGATTAGTTTGAGTGATGTAGACAAAATGCAATTTTAAAAAACGCCCTGCATCTAATAAACAAACAATATTTCTAAAAGGCATATTAGCCTCATCGTAATATTTTGGCCCAAAATATATGCGGTTGCACTATGTGCCATTATTAATGACTCACCCTGTATAGGTCCGTGCCCATACATCATACTTTACTCATAATAATCATACTAAATTTTTCTAATTCCTTTGTTGATGACCTTCAGAGATATAAATAAATTATTGTTAGATATAGCTTTCTATTCTTATCTACTATATATCTAATATCTACAATATCTACAATATTTATCTGTTTTTATTTACTTTAAATGAAACTATCGAATTTAGAATGTAAAATACTGTTTCCTCTTTTGTAAATAAACATTATTATAATAATAATATAGTAATAATTCTCACCCTCACAATACTCCAAACTAGGAGTACCCCCAGAAGCAACCACATGCTATTGTGCGGCAATTACTATTATTTTATCTTCGCTGTCATTTATTATTATAATTATTATTTGGATTGCCATTTAAACTGGTTAAATAAACCGGTAGATTTGCCCATACCACTGTTCCTCACTAATAACTTCTTACAAGTTTAAAAGATAATGCTCAAAATTGGTCAGTCCAAGCATACCTGGTATTCACTATTCAGCAAGTACAGCAAGGTAAAGTTTATCTTTAAATAATAGGTAGGTATGTTTACTGACAGAATACTTAAACGATTTAAAGTTTACCACATTTTATTCACAGGTTGAATTATCAACATCGTATTCATCATAAACAGTAAATAGCTTTATTAAATTTGTAAACAAAATAAAAGCTTCGTCGATACTACTTGCATAATTTGTTCCAGGCAATAAAAGTTCTACCAAGTTGCCAAATAATGGGTTATATAACTCTGATTTAATACTATACAAATTTAAACAAGTCTCTACTTCAGTAATGTCAACCCTTTTACCATAATCTTTGGAACCGACAGTTTCGGATAGAAAATATAGAACATTAGGTTTTCCAGCGGGTAATTCAGTTATTTTTTGTTTACGAATCTTGTGCTGATTCCATTCTTCTAAAATGGTTTGAAGTTCACAGTGCAATAGAGCACCATAACATAACCTTAAACATTCTACATGAAGTGAATCACCATCATTGTAGAGGTCTCTATCTCTCAGGTATTTAAAATAATTAATCTACCAATTTCCACCAAGCCGTCTCATTTGAGACCACCAACACTTCTTTGATCAGATGTGCTCTTGCCCTGTATAAAGCACCTTTGACGTGCAAGCGTATCTGTGTGAAAATATCGAAAATAGGTTTGCAATAGACCAACATAGGTATTTTCCGTTCCTAAATCAGTTCTCAATAGTGTTAAATAGTGTTAAAAAGCTTAATATAGTACTTATACTATATTAAGCTTTTTAACATTATCTAGGAAGTAACCTGCAATAACTCGAGGGTTATTGTTTGTTGTTGACAAATGGTTTCATTTTGTCGTAACCATCCAAATGCCACAAAAAATTTGGTCCTGGAACTACATACTGTCTTCGAATAAATATTTTCTTTCGCCTTGCAGCAACACCATTCGGATCTGCCACTCTTAGCAAATTCAGAACAGTTTCACGTTTCACTCTTAAATGATAAGTGACATCTTCCACTTGTGTCTATTTCCGTAAGTATTGCTCGAATAACTTCTTCTATTGGAGATTCTATAAAGTTTTTTCGTTTTAAATCCAAGGCTTTAATAAAATTTTTTATTTGCCTCAAGCTTAAAATTATGCCATTAGTTAATAATAGAAATGAAACAATTTATGGATAAGTATATCCCTCATGAAAATATTTTATAATTAGTTACTCACGGTTTGAAACTCCAGGTGCCTCTGAAGAATTGACTATTAGTAAAACCTAAAATAAATTACTCATTTATTCTACGTAGGTACACACATAATTTTTTGGTACTTGAATAAAAATAATGTAATAATACAGTATTTTCCCCATACTATAAAATAAATATGATGTTGTAACTGGACCGGCACTATATTAAAGACCCGACCATCACGTCATATTTCATTGTTGTTTGCGGACTGGGGTGGCGCTACGGGACGAAAAATGGCGACTTATTATAGGTTATACATGGATATTCTCTGGTTATAGGTATGTCAGTTTCTGACATTTAGAATATCCTATATTTTAAATATCCTGCTTTAGTACCATTAATATTCTTTTTACGGTAAGGAACTCCCTTTGCGGTCAATATATCGCAGTTTTGTCATATGAACAAAGCTTTTATAGGTATATTTCTTTGTGATAACATGAAATTTCGAACAGACCATTAGGTTAATTGCAGAAGAATAAACATTGTTTTGGAACTACGTGATGATCTGGCCAACTAGTTGAAGAAGCCAGAATTCTGAATATTACATTTTGGAAGAGTATTTTGTAACGTATGCAAGAGGTAAAGTAGAAAATTTCGTCCATGGCCCTAAAGCGAACCAATGGGCCACTATATAAAGAAGAAACTGCGGAATATCTAATGCGTTATATACTTACTTGCACTACAGCTAGCCATGGACTTCGTTTCACACCAAAAGGGACCAAAATATTCTTGCTTGCTTTTATTAAGAAATCTAAGAAACTATGTCATATAAACTTGTCAAATTATAGGGACATAATAAACAATAATTTTATTTTAATTTGGATATTATAAATTCGTTATAACAGACATATTTACATGCTTTTATTTTCTAAAAGATTCTGCAACAATGGTGTTTTAACATTAAACCACCGTGTAAATTTGTTTCGTCGTGGCGCCAGTGGAAATCGCTTGAAATAGCGTTATGCACAGGTCTTTAATATAGTGTTGATCCAGGTTGTAATAAAACCACTGTGGAAACAACTTATGCCCTAGATTCATTCATTGGTAAATAGAAAGAAGAATAAGAATTGTCAGTTGTCAAGAAAAGGGCCATACTGCACGGTCCGATCGTGCAGTAGCCCAAGGTTAGTAGAGACCACAACCTTGGCAGTAGCGTTTCCGAGAAATTCCGAGTTCTGACGTAGTAAATAAGAAATTCCGAGTTGTGACGTCAGAACAATGAATTAGGAACTCTGAACACGGATTGCACCACCGGGCTTCCGTACGAAAGTGCGGGGTTTAGTGGTATGGATAATTGAAGTGCCGGCGGATCGGTAGAAATGGCGTGGCTAGTCGGGTGTTGGTTGACGGCGGCTGCGCAAGAAAAAAAGCGAGGCGGGCGGGAGAGCGTCGAAGAACGTGGTAGGCCGATGGAGATTGGTACCGGCATTTTCTGGCAAAAATGAGGTCTCCGGAACGATAGCGAGCAAAAAGGAGGCATCGCCACGTCCCACTAAACGTGTGTGCAACGTGACAGAACGCCTGAACGGACCCTGAAAGGACTCTACGAAATATCGGTGAGTCCATTCCGATTGCCACGCGAATATCACCGCGTCACGCTGCGGCCGGCCATCGTAAGATGCGGGTACATTGACGACCTTCGCCGGGTTGAGGGACTTGGGATCGCGTTCGCGAGAGACTTACAGCATTAGTGGCCTATAAGTTTTAGGTTAGGTAATAGTAAGACGATCTGTTGGATTTTCGATCAATAAATGGTTAAATATTGTTGATCGTGGTTTGCTTACTGCAACGTTTTGGACTTAGTTAGTTGGGAACAACAGGGGACATTACACCTTTTATAAAATAAATTTTATGACACGAGGTTAACATTTTCCTAAAGTAGAAGACATACCTAAGTGTAAGTTTCCTCATCCAATTACGGTGGAAAAAAAGAAAAATCTGTTGCCTTTTATTGATGAGGTGTTTCAAAATTTTTACAATAACCTTCCAACTGAAAAGGAATTACCAGAAATATTACCCGACATAGAACTTTCTCAGGGTGACGATTAACTTTCCTTTTGCGCAAATAGAGTTAAGTGTTGCCGTTTTTAACGATTTATGATATAAGTATATATATATCTCCTATTTTCATATAGTGAGTTTAGAGATATCTTCATTTTTCTCAGAATATACATATTGTTTTACTTAAGGGTAGTTGTAAAACATAAAAAGTGTATTAAAATTTATATACATATACATATAACTATACGGCACCCTTTCAGGAGCGTCATTTACTCGTTAAAATAAGACGAAAGGTTCATATCAACATGGGTCCAAAAACTCTTCGTTACGAAGATACAGGGTGATTAAGCTTTCAAAAAAATATCGATTTTTGCTTATACCTTCCAAATCAATAATAATCAAAAATTATCTACTCCTAATGCAATTCCATTTGAAAATCATTTCGTTTACTTAAAATAGTAGTTACTTCAATGTAAAGTAAAGAGTCCAAAAAAGATGAGAAATAGGAAAAACTCAAATTTTCCGCGAAAGGGGGGGAGATATGAAAAAAAAAAGAAAGAGACATTTTTTGTTCCATATTGTATTGTTTATTCAACAAGATAATAAATATTTGTATTGTGCAGGGCCGTAGTACTTTTTTTTTGTTTAATTAATGGTACTGATTACCCATACCTCCGCCAATGGTTACTTTAGAGACCTGATATTAACATGTGTTTTGTCACCCTATGAGGGTATTATTGTGTACCAAGTTTGGTTTAAATATTCTTATTGGTTTGGAAGGATAAACTAAAATCGATATTTTTTTGAAATCTTAATCACCCTGTATCTTCGTAACGAAGCGTTTTTGGACCCATGTTGATATGAACTTTTCGTCTTATTTTAACGAGTAAATTGCGCCCCTGAAAGGGTGCCGCATAGTTTTGAATCACCCAGTATATTGTATTTTTTTGTTCCTCTTGACCAGCTTTAAAACAAAATTGTAAAAAAACTTTAAACTTCCATTTCTCTAATGTACAAATTTAGAGTTGTCACCCTTTACACGCCTAAGAGCGCATTGTTGAGGCTGCTTCCGATACTGCAGTTTCCAAAATTTACGATTCTTAGCGCCATTTGCCCTAGCTAACAATTCCATAAACATCCTTACACAACTCCTAAGTCCAGTAAAATAAAAAATATATTTCATTGAGCTTTCATAGTTCACCGCCTTCACCAGTATTGCCGACAGAACTGGCAACTAATTTGTCTTTGCCCCAACGAAGTGCAACAAAATTTTTTATTCTTGATAATAATAAATATAAGGAAGATGACTTTGAAACTGACTTTAAGTCATCCGACGAAGACTACTCCCTATGATTGTAGTTTCTATGTATATATATGTATGTTTATCTATATATGGTAGTTTATCTTCTTTGAAAGACTATGGAATGAAAATCCTGATTGAATATCGTATGAACATTTACAATGAAATCTTTAAAAATAGGTACATAACAGGAAATTCCGAGTTAAAAAATATAATTATTCTAAAATTCCAAAATATGTAAATAAAAATATAATTTCAAAAATAACTAAAAAATGGCGGAACAATTTTCTCATTATACAAACGCCTTAAGTCATCTACAAAATTTACTGGTTGATTACTGAGAAGAAAAAACTTAATTTTATTGTATACAAAGATACCAAGAACTTGATGTTGCGCATCTTTTGATGCAAGAATAAGGCAAATCCAATGATTCTTCATTTAGTTAGCACGGGAAAGAATTTATCTTATAAGCCATTACGGTGCATGAGTCGGGCAACTCTGGAGTTAACCTATTTTAGTACCGAAATGTACGCGTGTAGTGGAGAGATGTCGGAGTGAGGTATGGAGTCGCCTTCGCGCGTCGCGTGATCAGTTTGAGATTGTGCTTCGTGCAACACGTTGTAATGTCGTCGGACACTGAGAGCGAACCCAATCAAGATTCGGACAGTGAAAATATTAAGAGTGCTTTGGACCAACCTAGTACAAGTAGAGCATCGAATGGAAGGTCGACTAAAACAAAAAAGAAGCGTGTTCTTAGACATTTGGATGAGTCTACGACGAGACAAAACAGAGGTAGAAAACGAGTAAGAAACGAAAGTGGCTGGGAAAGAAATGGGAGGAAAAAGTTGAAATCCTGTGGAGAAGAGCATGTAAATTCAGTGAAAAAGTTTGTACCCAAATGAATAATGGGAACGCCTTGTACTTGCCGGCTCAAATGTTTTGACAAAATAAATGAGGAACAAAGAATGTCTATACGAGACCAGAATCATATCATTTGGCCCAGCCAATATTTTATTTTTTATTTTATTTTACACACTATTATTAAAAACAAATGAAAACTCTATTAAATCAAACTATTATTATTGTAATTTGAGACATTTTTATAAACAATTTTTACTAAAATTATAATTAGAAAACTAGATATATGCTTAGGACACTGAATTAAATAATGAAACAATGAATAATATCATTTTGCCCATGAAATGAGTATAGCTTTTTTATCATCATATTAGCCTTGAGTTAAATCAAAACATTTGCCAGTTCTTGGATGTTGTTGGTGACACACCAGGAGTTATTTGTCAATAATTACTTTAAAAAATGGTGCGGGGTAAAGCTTTGTCTGCCGATTTAAGAAAAGTTATTGTTAATTTACACAATGCTGGTAATTCTTGTGGTAAAATTGCCAACCAACTGCTATTATCACGCTATACTGTACGAAATATCGTCAAATTATATAAAACGACAGGAACTGTTCAAGAAAAGCCAAATTTGGGTAGAACTTCAAAAATAACCCCGACCAATATGTGAGCCTTACGTCGTATTTTGAAACAAAACCGTCGTGCCAATTGTGGTGAATTAAGTGTAGAATGGAATAGAGCAACCGATAAATGTTTTTCACGGTCAACCTGTGTTAGAGCTATCAAAAAATTGGGATATAAATTCTACAAAGTAAGTTTTTTGTAGAATTGTCTTCGTACAAACTCAATAGTGAAGAATTTTTAATTCGTAGGCAAAAGAAAAACCTTTGTTAACTGTAAGACAGAAGAAAAATAGGCTAATATGGGCAAAAAATCATCAGAACTGGTCACAAATGCAATGGGATAGTGTTATTTGGAGTGACGAGTCAAGGTTTGAGGTATGTGTTGGAGATTACCGAGGTAGGGTATTGAGGACCAAAAACGAAGCTTATCATCCAGACTGTTTGCGCCGAAAAGTGAAATTTCCGGCTTCCGTAATGATTTGAGGGTGCATGTCGGCCCAAGGGGTTGAAAAGTTGCACATCGTAGACGGGACTTTTAATGCTGTTAAGTACATTAACATCCTCAAAGACAGTTTAATGCCATCCATTGAACCATTAAAAACAACAGAAAATGAGTACATATTCCAACAAGATGGTGCTGCATGCCATACTGCTAAAACGGCAAAGGAATGGATGCTGCAAAATGATATTCCGATTTTGGATTGGGTATCCAGCAGCCCTGATCTTTCACCAATTGAAACCCTTTGGCATATTATGAAAAAAAGATTACGTACGAAACCTGTTAGAACTGTTTCTGAATTAAAAGAAAGACTAACTCAACTGTGGAACTCGTTTACTGCTGAAGACTGTAGAAAGTTAGTAGACACTATGCCAAAGCGAATTCAAGCAGTTCTGAATCAAAAAGGAGATGTTACACAATGGTAAAATCTTTGATTCCCCAATATGGTCATTGGGCCAAATGAAATTTTTCATTGTTACATTATTTAATTTAGTGTCCTAAGCATATATCTAGTTTTCTAATTATAATCTTAGTAAAAAATGTTTATAAAACTGTCTCAAATTACAATAATAACAGTTTGATTCAGGAGAGTTTTCTTTTGTTTTTAATAATAGCGTCTAAAATAAAATAAAAAATAAAGTATTGGCTGGGCCAAATGATATGATTCTGGTCTCGTACTGTCTTCGTTCAACGTATTAGGAAACAAAGAGAAGCAAGACTTATATCTGGGTGAATTGATTTCTTCAAAACCAGTTTTATAAAAACCATTTCAGAAAACAGTATTTTTTTAAATTGGACTCTCTGTCTAAAACTGTAGGGTTTTTGAAATCAAGGCAGTTTTGTTGTCTTTATTTATATTTGTTATTTTGCAGTCAGGGTGATTCACGTAAGTGGTTCATTAGAAGTTTACGGGGAAGGAGTGCGAATTTTGATTTGAAATGTTGGTTACTTACATAACAGGTTGTACACTTTCTTTCTAAAATATTTTCAACTTCCGATCACTTCCGGTTGTACCGGAAGTCGATAGCAACTTTGTTATTTCAAATAGAACACCCTATATTTTATTACACCATTTGCGTACAATATTTTGAAATGGCATACAGACCATTTAATAAAGTTGACTTTCGCCTACGACAGTCAAAAATTTCAGTTTTCCAGATTCATAAATTTCAAAGTTATCATCACTATGGTCGATGGCTGCAACACTCAAAAAAATCAAAAATTTGGGAATATCTCGAAAAGGGTTAGGACTAGGGTACACATTCTATTCAGAAAAAAAATTGGAATTTGATAGGGAATCAAATGGTGTAATAAAATATAGGGTGTTCTATTTGAAATAACAAAGTTGCTATCGACTTCCGGTATAACCGGAAGTGATCGGAAGTTTACAACCTGTTATATAAGTAACCAAAATTTCAAATTAAAATTCGCACTTCTTGCCCGTAAACTTCTAATGAACCACTTACGTGAATCACCCTGTATAGCAACTGTTACAGCCGAGGCAATTTATTTTATATACTAACTCAGATTGGTCACCTATTCCCGTTCTGTCTTTGATATTAGTAAACAAATTTGAGACTTTCTTCTGGGAATAAAATGCTAACTGGGAATGTTCATTATTAAGGAGCCTTTTGAGTTTATAATTTAAATTGAGTATGTTAGGAAACCTGAAATATCGTCTTGTCCTGTCATTATCATTGTCATTTAAGTCAGGGAGAATTGTTGGAGATGGAGTCGAGTGAACAAAAAATGGTTTCCTAAGAATATTGTTAATAGGGCTTAGTGTCTTCATTTGAGGAAGATCAAGAATAATTCTCATTGTTTCTAAATTATATTTCTTTCATTTTGTTAAAAACAATATAAGTTTCTCCACATACTTGAAGTTTCCTGTTCTTCTCTAAGTAAAATTCCTTAATAAAAAATACAGTATATGCCTAAAAATTGTCAATTGTGTAAAAACGATTTTTTAGTAAAGTTCCCCACAATTTCTAAAGCGTTCTAAAGGTCATAGTCAAAAAACTATAACAGTGACATTTTCTGTTTGCTATGGCAATACCGTCAAAGTTTTTCTCATTTTCCCGCAAATTCTTACTTCTTCACATACTGTGTTTTTCGGCCGGGCAGCCGTACTGGTGAAGATATTTTTGAGAGAGTTGAAAATGCCATTAATAAAAAGAACCTTTGATGGGAAAACTTAAAATCTATTACAACTGATGGAGGCAAAAACATGTGTGGTAAAAATAAAAGAGTGGTCGCTCTTGTGTCAAAGGCTGTAGAAAATGATGGTGGTTCAAAACCGTTAGTTTTACATTATATTATTTACCAACAGTCTCTGTGCGGAAAATGTTTAGATATGTCTGAAGTTCTAAAACCAGTCACATCAATTGTTAATTTCATCAGATCCACGGGCTGAATCACAGAGAATTCCGAGGGTTTACTGGAGAAACTGATTTACCATATCATACTGCCGCACGCTGGCTTAGTTGTAGAAAAGTCCTTCAGCGCTTCTTTGAACTTCGAGCACTGATCGAAATTTTTTTGAAAGAAAAGCATCTTAATTCATCCGAATTACAAAATAGCGAAGGGCTGTGGAAGTTAGCATTCTACGTCGATTTGACAAAGCATATGAACAAACTTAATTTGAGGTTGCAAGGAGAAAACCAGCTTCTCCCTGATTTATACACTAATATCAAATCGTTCCGGCAGAAAATAATACTATTTCAATCACAATTGTAAAAAATGTTTCACACATTTTAAAACATGTGAAATATTCAGCCACAGTACGGAAACTCAGTTTCCCGTCGATTTTGCAGTCGAAGATTCGAGTGCATTGAATATAAATTTTGTCGGTCTACGACATTTCGTCGCGACCGTTTTGCCGCCAGAGACGTTTCGCCGCGATCGATTCGCCGCGGAGGATATTTCGCCGCCAGGAATATTTTATGGCATTAGTTCATTTAATTCAAAGTTGTATTCTCATGACGATAATTTTTTATATTTTCAAGGACAATGCATTTGAAGTGTGTGAAAACGATAGTGCATTTGGAGCGTATGGACTACCTGTTTTTAAATTCTTACATTTGAATATTTATTTAATCTAATTTAATTCCAGGCATTTAATTCGTTTACCTACCCTTGTAAGTATAAAACAGGGCTTCAGGGCATCACTGTTTATTTAAGTACCGAACTTCATTTGAGTAACTAGTTCAAGAGGCGACACGATTGCAAGCAATCCCCAACTTGTTTCAAAACGAGGAAAACCTAAAACCACCCACGACGGATACATTTATGTTTTCGACAAATTAAGAGCGACAGAGTTACGAGCTTCTACAGATGTGAGCAGAGGGGTTGTTGCAAAGGACGAATTCACGTGAAGAATGTAGAATTCGTCAAGATTGCTACAAACCATAGTCATGAAGCAACACCGGCCAGAGCAGAAGTGGAGAAAGTTTGCACTGCAATCAAAAGGCGGGCAGTGGAAACTGTGGAGTCATAAATGGTTCACTACAACACTTGTCCCAGGCAGTTCAAGGATCTTTGGCCAATCGCGATGCTCTTCGGAAGATGGTGCAGATGAAGCGTCAAGAAATGAATGCTCCACCACCCTTACCGGCTACATTACTTGATCTTCAATTACCAGAAAGGTACAAGAAAATCTACAGTGCTAATGGAGATGCCGAAAACTTTCTTCTTGGTGACAGCGGCCCAGGAGAAGACAAGATTCTATTGTTTGGACGCCAAAGAAATGTGAGATACTTACAACAATCTCAATCATGGTACGTGGATGGTGCGTTCAAGTCAGTCCCTAAGTTGTTCCTGCAGATATATACAGGGTGTTCCTTAATGACATGCTAATACTTAAGGGGGTTATTCTTAGGCCCATTTTAAGAAAGAAACTTCGTATGAACGTATGTCGTAAACGTCCTAACTTTTAAGATACAGGGCGTTAAAGTTCATTTTTTAAAATTGAATTTTGGCTACATCTTCCGAAATAATCAAGCTGCTGAACTGAAATTTGGCACTGCTATGTTTTTGGGGATGGAGAATAAGCTGAAAATGTCAATTTCACCGTGTCTCACTTGCGCTGTTTTTTGATCACGCTTTTACGCCTAACTTTTTTGAGGTTATCTTTTTGGCCCTGCAGGTCCATCATTTTAGTGCATCTTTTCATTCTGCAAGAAAAAGGTACTCTTGTTTCATAACGATTAAATCAACCGTTTGCGTTGAAATTACCAAAACGTGCCCCAAAACACTTGTTGATTCCAATATTCGAAACATAAAATTTTCACCTACTGCTTTCAAATGTTACAGATCAACTGTATATTCAAAATGATGAAAAAAATGCCAAATGGGCATTGGTCAAAACACCATTGGTTTTCTTGAAATAGAGTGTCCAAATTTTGTCAAATTCAATCCTTTCCATTTTGAAAGCGAATAATTTTTGGTACATTGTTCATAGGTTTTTTTTTCTCAGTTTAAATGGTACAGTTGATCTGTAACACTTGAAGGTGGTAGGTGAAAATTTTATGTTTCGAATATTGAAGTCAACAGGTGTTTTGGAGAACGTTTTGGTAATTTCAACGCAAACGGTTGATTTAATCGTTATAAAACAAGAGTACCTTTTTCTTGCAGAATGAAAAGATGCACTAAAATGATGGACCTGCAGGGCCAAAAAGATAACCTCAAAAAAGTTAGGCGTAAAAGCGTGATCAAAAAACAGCGCAAGTGAGACACGGTGAAATTGACATTTTCAGCTTATTCTCCATCCCCAAAAACATAGCAGTGCCAAATTTCAGTTCAGCAGCTTGATTATTTCGGAAGATGTAGCCAAAATTCAATTTTAAAAAATGAACTTTAACGCTCTGTATCTCAAAAGTTAGGACGTTTACGACATACGTTCATATGAAGTTTTTTTCTTAAAATGGGCCCAAGAATAACTCCCTTAAGTATTAGCATGTCATTAAGGAACACCCTGTATAATATTGGTCGAAATATATGGAGGAGTTTTACCCATATTGTATGCGCTGCTGCCAAATAAGAGAAAAGCCACATATATCAAACTGCTCCAGATGGTACAAACTCTACAGCCAGATATTCAACCGCAGAGTATATTTTGCGACTTTGAGACCGCAGCTTACAAGGCCTTCGAAGAAACATTTCCAGGAGCTACATTTCATGCATGATTTTTCACCTGAATCAGAATCTACAAAAGCATTTATCACAGCAAGAACTTCGTATCAGATACAACAATGAGGCAGATTTTGCACTGTGGGCAAGGATCTTGAGTCTAGCGTTCGTTCCAGTACATCAACTAGATAATGCTATAAAGGACCTTTAGAGTAAACCTTCCCGAAGACCTACAAACGGTCCTGGATTATTTCGAAGATACATATGTTGGAAGACCAAGTAGAAGAGACAACAGACGTGCACCATTATTTCCTACAAGAATGTGGAGTGTTTACAACAGAACATTGGAGGGCATTGCACGTACAAATAATCATGCCGAAGCATCGAACAGAAGATTGCAAAACGAGCTAACAATGCATCATCCTACAATATGGAAACTGATGACAGTCTTAAGAATATTCAACATGGTAGAGATGCATACTTCGAACAACTTGTAGCCGGAAATCAAGCATCTAAAAAGCTAAAGAAATATCAAAGAGCTGACGAACGTATTTTGGGATTGGTCAATGACTTCGACAACAGACAACTGCTTGATTACATGAGAGGGATAGCTCATAATTTAGAGATAAGACATAATTAATAGGAGGATAATGCTTAATTTTTATTTATATCGATAGTATCCGCATTTTTGTAATGTACTTACCCAATATTATGCATGAAAAATATATTTAGTCGAATTATTTGTATGTGTATATCTGCAAAGTTAGTTAGTTCTTTAAAATATCACGCGGGATAGGAAAATTCAATATATTACAGTAAAGAAAAACTAAATGTGGAAACTTTCCCCATCTAAAATCGTATCTGTCATTTTTCTGGCATCGTGCGGCGAAACGTCTACGGCGGCGGATCGGCGGCGGCGAACTGTCCCTGGCGACGAATCGGTCGCGGCGAACCGTCCGCGGCTAATAGTCCGCGGCGAATCGTCCCTTCTCCAAATTTTGATACCCGTTTCTCAGACTTTGATGTCATTGCGATTAAAATTAAGATTTTTCAAAATCCTGTTGATACCGACATTGTAACCCTAGCCCCAGAACTTCAAATGGAAATTATTGATCTACAGTGCAGTGATATACAGGGTGAGTCACATCTAAAGGCAGAGCCGAAAACACAAGGTAGAACTCGCTAAAATAAGCACATATGCTTAATAAACATTAGCCCAAAAAAGCTTGGTTCTCCATATACAGCGTGTTGAAAATTTTCCAAAAATAACATATTTTTTTAATTTCTTTCGATCCCATTTAGGAATTGCAACCAAATTTGGTACACATTATACACTGGACGGTTGCCATTTTGTGGAATAATTTGACCCCGTTCCGATCACCAGCGGCGTAGGTACAAATAGTTACTGTAAATAATTGTAGAAAAAAAGTAGTACGGCCCTGTGCAAAACCAAAAATTTTGCTTTTTTGGATAGCCCATTTAATTTGGAACCAAAAGTGCCTCTTGGCATTTTTTTTATTTCTGGTACAGTTTCTTCGTAATTTCGGATTTTTTAAACTAATGTCAAGGTGATTATGCTGGCATTTAAAATAAAATTATTTGTATCTACGCCGCTGCTCATCTGAACAGGGCCAAATTATTGCACAAAATGACAACCCATAATATGTATAAAATAATTCCTAAACGGGCTAGAAAAAAATTAAAAAATATTTGGAAAAGTTTCAACACCCTGTATATATGGAGAACCAAGCGTTTTTGAGCTAATGTTTATTAAGCATATGTGCTTATTTTAGCGAATTCTACCTTGTGTTTTCGGCTCTGCCTTTAGATGTGACTCACCCTGTATTTAAGAACAAATATCAAAATTCATCTTTGTAGGAATTTTATAAGAGTCTTCCACTGGCACTATTTGATAATTTGCATAACTTCGCTCGTGGGCTAGATGAACGCAATTTACCATTTCTATTGATTGGTCATTTACCACTATTGTGTGCGTCAGCATTTCCATAATTGATGATAGCAAAATCCTTAAAAATCAAACCCTGGAAAAAATAAATGCTAAATATAATCCATTTTCGATTAGGCAACACAAAAAATATTTAGTTGTCCTCGTAAGATACATTAAAGATGCAAAAATATGCGACTCTTTTTTGGACCTTATCTAATTAGAAAATTCGACGTCAAAGAATATTTTTTATGATTCTATTAAAAATATATTAGATGTAGAGAACATACCATATAGCAACTTAATTGAGCTTATAGCTGACAATACCAGCGTTTGCTTGGTACTAATGCATGGTCATGTTCTTCCGAAATGAAGCCTTAAGAAAATTTGTTCCAAATGCAAATGCTATTGCTTTAGATTTTGACAATAAAATACTAAAGTCTTACTTTTTCTTTCCTCCATATTAACAATAGTAAATGATCTTAACCTTGAATTTCAAAGTGAATCGGCAAAAGTTACTGATCCTTGGAAAAAGTGACAAACTTTTATAAAGTAATTTTAAGAAACGTATTGTAGACAAATTTTCAGATAGGCTTGATTATCTTGCAGTTAATAATTTGTGTAAACATTCATACTCTAAACAAAAAGAACTTCAATCTTTCAAGCGTAGGGCATTAGATTATTGCATTCAACTGTGTAAGCAAATTAAACATCGTTTTAATTTTAATAGTGAAATTTTGAAGTTCGCTGCTGTTTTTTTATCTTAGCGTAGTAATTTCTCGAAATGTAAGATCCATTGCATAATAATCTTTCCATTTTTCTAATTTAGAAATAGTCTTGAAAGGCTTAAACATAGAATGCGATCTTTCAAACGATGTAGCTAAAAATATTAGCTCTTTTCAAATCTCTAAAATAAAAAAATCTCTAAATGAACCAATGAATCTGTTTTTTCGCAACTCAACCTTATAAAAATAAAAACCCGAAATCGATTCGCCACGAATACATTAAAAGCCATACTGCAAACCAAAGAAAATTTAGGATGTTACACATTTAAACAATAAAAAATGCTCTTGATTGTATCACTAATTCTATAAATATTTATATTGTACTGTATTCAATTTAAGTTTGGGATTTTTCGGATTATTTTTTATTGTCTATTAAAATTGGGAAATCAGATATGGGTAATTATATGTGGCAGTTTTTGGTAACCTTTCACATAGAACTAAATTTATTTTTTTGTGTTAAATTCACTACAAGTGATCAGAGTTAATTTCGGGAAGCTTGGTGTTTACTCTTATTATAACTTTGGGTCGCGGTGTATCAATCATGACTCTTGCGCAGTTGTCAACGAGTGTGACAACTTACAAAAGGTGAATCCGTACGAAGACTATTGGAACTGGCAGAATGTATCCCCGGGGATAAGCGGTCGCGAAGCCCGTCCTCGGTAAGTGCACTTGTCATTCCGCTCAGAGTCTTTATCTGATAATAATAAAGATGATGTCAATGTAGAAGAAAAATCCTTTGCATTATTTAAGGGTGCTTAGATATTTTCTTAGACTTCGATAAACAAAATAAATGTAAATAACCTAAAATTTACATTTCTTTTGTTTATTGTCAAACTTTTTGGTAACCTAAAATTTTTTATAACCTTAAAACAATATTATATATACAGGGTGTTCCTAAATATCATGTACATACGGAAGGGGGTAATTCTTTGGCCCATTTTAAGAAAAAAACTTCATATGAACGTATGTCGTAAACGTCCTAACTCTCCCGAAATAATCAAGCTGCTGAACTGAAATTTGGCACTGCTATGTTTTTGGGGATGGAATGGTAAGCCCTAAAACAGCGATTGGCTGAAAACGAAAAGCATTTTGTTCATTTGCATGAAAAAAATGTGGAACTGGAAAAAATCTTACTCGAACGTAATGGTGAAATTTCAAATAAATTGGTTTGTGAGATACTTTCAGAATGTTTAACTAAAAATCAAATTAATGTAGTTATGAAAAACAAAATCAAACCTCGCTGGACTACCGAAGAAATAGCCAAGGCTTTAACGCTTCGATATTTTGGCAAAAGAGCATATATCTATGTGAGACAGACACTGAAATATCCATTACCTGGGATTTCCACATTGCAACGATGGGCATAAAATATTAAGCTGCGTAAGTGCCTTCTGCATGATGTTTTACATGTTATGAACAGTTATGGCAAAACAAAAAGCGATTTAAACCGAATTACAGTGATTTGCTTTGATGAAATGAGAGTTGCTTCCATGTAAGAATATGATAAACAGGGAGATGAGGTGATTGGAGAGCATAAATATCTGCAGGTTGTCATGGCAAGGGGATTATTCGACAATTGGAAGCAGCCGGTGTATTTGACACAAAAATGACCAAGCAATTGCTCGAGGAGATTATCGTAAAATTGTACGATATCAACTATATGGTAGTGGCTTATATATCGGATTGCGGAGGTGGCAATACTTGATTATGGCGTGCAATGGGTATTAAACATTAATAAAACATACTCTCTTTATCTAGTAACCAATAGAAAGGTAGCTGATGTACCCCATTTATTAAAACGTTTAAGAAACTGGCTTATTGACACAGGGTTTTACTTAGCAGATGGAACACTCATAAGCATCGATCCAATAAAAGATCTCCTACGTTTTACAAATTCTGAAGTTACAAAGACAAAATGTCGGTCTTGCTGCTCAAGTTTTCTCAAATATGACAGCAACTGCATTAAAAAGGTACTTACCAGGTCCTGACAAAGAATTAGCTAGAAATGTTGGTAATTTCATAGAACTGTTTCATAGATGGTTTGAGCTCATGAATACATACACACCCGTAGCAAAAATTATATGGACAAAATTTAGTGGTGCAAAAACATACAAATGTTCCAGTTTTGGAGTCCGAAAAATTTATATTAAGCACAGTTCTTAAGAAAGCTTAGATAAAGAGTTTTGCTATTGACGAACCTTCCACAGAACTGGCTGTTCCGGAAGATGATACCGTCAGTAGCCCAGTATCTACTACGTCATCTTCGTCAGGTTCTATCTCAAATTTATCAGAAAAAGATGGTGTAGAATACATTGCAGGATTTGTTGCCAAGAAATTTCTGCAAACACATCCTGACCTAGGGGGCTACACTAAGGAAGAGGAAACTCTAACACTGCATACATATCACATGCCTACGTGGGTACAAAGTCTATCATTTTGGGGGTTTGGTTAAATCATCTACAACGTGGTTAAATTATGTTTATAAAATGGAATCATATTTCAAAACATATAATAAGAAAACATTTAGGTTGGGAAAAGGCATCATTAAAAATATAACAAATTTTATTGCAGAAAAATGACAATTGTCGATATAAAATTAATCAATGAATAATAATGTAAAACAACGAATATTTATTAGAATTAAGAAATAATATTTGGTAAAAAGCATAAGATAACTCTGTCAGATGAAAGACGTAAAATGCATAAAAAATGAGAAAAACTACAATAACTATAAATAATAAATATATCTATATAAATATATTGTAACGAAAAATGCCTCTAAAGTTGTTACATCAGCTTTTAATGAACACGTTTGCAGTGTTTTCTAACCTACCCAAAGATCTGGCACAATAATGTTAGGTTTTGATATTCTACTTCCAGTTTTATAATTTTTATGATAAATTTGGAAGCATTTTCCGTTACAGCTTTGTTGACCTGGGGCCGCCAGGGCCCCATTTTCTTTTAATTTTCATTGTTTTCCCTGTAGAGCTTCCATAGGTTTTCTAGAACCTTGCTAGAACTTTCTTATTTGTGCATCTCTATCACTGGCCAGGAATATTCTAGAGTAGTCTCCCGCCTTCCATTTGTGTATATAAGCTCTGGGAATTGGGCCTGGCCTGGAAGTTAAGTTGAAGATTAGAACGCGATTTTAGTGCGAGTTTTGAAGCTGAAAGAATATTCTTGGTCAGTGACAGTATCTGAGAAGTTTATTTGTGAAGGCGAGTTTGGACTATTATTGTTGAAATCCTGTACAATATTATTTTATTTTATATTATATATATTACACTTGTCTACTTCTTTTTATACCTAGCTGTTTTCTTTCCTGTATTGTTCATCCTTAACTTTTCAAGTTCTGTCTCCTTGTACCATCAAAACCCAATTTAAAAAAAAAATAGTAACAAAAATTGGATTCTATGACCCTAAAACCCCCAGAATAGTATCAATCGATTTTTCAAATTTCACCAAGCTAGATAGGATTGTTTTTGTATCAAATTAATACAAAACTGGTCAAATATTTGAAACCATCACGTATAAAAATAGTCTTGCAATATGTCCCAAATCATAATTATATTGAAATAAAGCCGTACATAGAGTTTGAAGTTTGCAAGAACCTAGTGAAATTCGAACCACTTAATAATATTGGACCAGGAATATTAAAAATTACACAAACGATAATATATTTTGCGTCAATAAAACGAGGTATTTGTATACGGCTCTCATTCTGTTTTGGGCGTATAACCGGTATAACCGACCTATTGGTCGGCACCAAAGTGAGGCAACCTATCCTCTATAGACCTTGATGCATACCAGGGGCTGTGGTCAAGGACCTAGTTCTGGCACAACATAGTCAATGTGGACATTTCGGAAAACCAAATTAAAAAATCATTTTATTGGCCGAAGATGCAGCACCAGATTCGTCATATCATCTCGCCATGCGATATATGCCAAAAGGCCAAGTGTTCCAAACGGAGCCGGGGTAGTCCTCACTCAGTAGAAACCTGGTGATTTGGTATGCACCGATTTAATAAGACCATTGCCTGTGGGACGAGGTGGCGCAACCCAATTGCTCGTGTTGGTCGATGCGTTTTCGCGACACATCAAGCTCTATCCCCTAAAACGCGCCACAGCTAGGTCTATTTTGAACAGGGTCGTAAAGGATTGTGTCCCTGTCGTACAAAAACTTCGGGCTATACTAAGCGACAACGGTACTCAATTTAGCAGCAAGGAGTGAGGGTCCACACTATCTAGCTTGGATATCCAAACCAAATTCACTTCTATATATTTTCCGGAGGGGAATATTACGGAGAGGTACAGTCGCGGACAGTTGGTATCGAACGACCTGAAGAGGTTTCTCGTGGCTATCGTTACAGGGCGCGCGGAGACGGCAACATCGCGCTGGAGTCTGCAGCCGGCCGGTCTGCTAAAAATAGAACCATAAAATGCAAATTACAGCCTCCAGCCTCTCACAGCAAAGGAACAAAATTCGAGGAAAATGCAACTTTGTGCTGGTAATAATTCCAACCCCAGTGTTGGTATTTAATATTTCGTACTATTTTATCATGTTACTATACCGTCTAGTATTTATGATAATGAAATAAAAAAATAATAAATATCAAGGCTGAGATTAGAATCAACACCACAATAAAAGTTGCTTTTTCTCGAGTTTCCTTCCTTTGCTGCCAGCACCCTGTATTAATTAGGAATTTGAAATTAGGTAAATCCATAGTCAATTTGAGCCACAATAGAATTCCGAAGAATTTCTCAAAAACAATAATTTAATATACAGGGTGTCTACTTTTAAACATATGCAAATTAATAAAGTCTTTATTTTTGGAGATAATCCCTGAACATTCTTTGTGTGAAAGGCCTTCAAAAATCGCTTCTTTTAGCCTTCCTATCATTTTCAAAAGGCAAATCCAGGTCCGGCTACGATTTTTGAGTGTTTTTTTATTTAAAATCTACCAATACAGCGTTAATCAGGATCCCCCTAAAACCCCTTTATATACCAAATTTGAACAAAGAATTTAGAGAGAGATCTATTCTACAGGATGTCAAGGTTCAGCAAAATAGGAAATTTACAGGCATTTGGCGAGTCAAGTGTGCCATGGAATCCCGTCAAAATAGTTTAATTGTCAACAGAACCACTCAAAGTGTTGGTGTGCAAAGATTCAATACAGGGTATTTTTCTCTGCCCCATCTGAAAATGCTGAATTTTTATGACTTGACTCGCCAGAGATGCCTGAAGAGGTTTCTTTAAATTTCCTATTTTGCTCAATTTTGACATCCTGTAGAATAGAACTCTCTCTATATTTTTTGTTCAAATTTGGTATATAAAGGGTTTTCGACTGTCCTGATTGACGCTGTGGTGTCAGATTTTAAATAAAAAAATGGCTAAATGGTTTTTGTGAAAATCGGGGGAATAAAAAAATCGTAGCCGGCCCTGGATTTGCAATTTGAAAATGACAGGATTGCTAAAATAAGCGGCTTTTGAAGTCCTTTCGGACAAAAAACAGATCAAGCGATTATCTCAAAAATTAAAGATTTCAAGGATTTGTATAATATGTTTAAAAGTAGATATGGGGGCTCTTAATATTAATTAGAAAATGTATGGCACAAAATTAATGGATTATCGGATTACCTGAGTTGAAATATTTTAGCATAGATATTTATATCTTTTTAAATAGGTATTTATTAATTATACCTACCTGCACTTAATATAACTAAATTTAGGGGATTAACTTAATAATTGTAATATTGAATTGGATGTAGATTTTGAAAATATCGATTATACCTGCTCCTAGCCCTTTGTATAAATACTAAGGTGGGTGGGCTAAAATTATTTAGTCAGTATCCTAATTCGAGAGAGTAACTAACAGTGTTCGTTATGCCTCGTTTGAGTGAATCCGTCAAGCACCGTATCATCGCCAAACTAGAAAATGGTTGGGCTATTTCCCGACTGGCCGAAGAATTTGGTGTATCTAAAAGCACCATTTTCAATATAAAGAAGAAATATGACGAAACCGGAAGCGTGGAAAACATACATAGAGGAGGAAATGTGAAAATTACGTCTGACCAACAAGATGAGCAACTAGCTAATTTTTGCCTTGCAAATCCGTTTAAATCCGCCGTTGAAGCAGTATCTGCAACACAATTTCCAGCAAGTGTTAGAACTGCCCGAAGGAGATTAGATGCAGCCAATCTGAAATCTCGCACGGCCAGCAACAAAATTCAGCTGACCGAGGCTAATAAGGAAGTCAGGTTGCAGATATGCCGAGAGTTTCAGCGTTTACCGCCACATTATTGGGAGAAGGTAATATTTAGCGACGAAAAGATCTTTCAAAGCCATTACAATGGCAAAGTGCGAGTATATAGACCTTCGGTGAGTTCAAGATATGACGAAAGATTTGTGTCACCCAGGAAAAGGAGTGGGCATTTTTCCGTCAACATATGGGCCTGGATAAGCTACCGTGGACCTGGCATTTGTTGGAGAATCGACGACCGCTTCACAGCAGCTCGCTATTGCGAGATACTCGAAGGCGGATTGTTACCAACTGCAACGGAAATGTATCCCGATGGCTTCGTTTTCCAGCATGATAACGCTCCTGTGCATACAGCAAGAATAGTTCGCGAATGGTTCACCGAAAACAACGTAGAAAAGTTGCAATGGCCGGCGAAGAGTCCTGACTTGAATCCCATTGAGAATGTGTGGGGCAGAATGGCGCGGACAATGGAGAACTTCGTACCCGAAAATAGGGAGGCACTTTGGCAGAAGATTCAACAAACGTGGGATGAAGTCGTAACCCATGATCTCTGCTGCCAACTCATAGATTCGATGAGCAGGAGAGTTCAGAAAGTCATCCTATCCCAAGGTGGGTATACTAAATATTAATATACATATAATATAATAATGGAAAATGCATTTGATTTCTTGCCTTTATTTAATTATGTTATAGTCATAAAGATTTTAATGGGTTTATAGTTTTTTCGGATTCTTCCTGTGTCGGTGGTTCTAATAAAACTTCGTAATCATTATATCCAGCTTGTGGAAGTCCTCAATCACCTGAAATTATTTTATTTTATCCAGGTAATCACATTGAGGTCCAGGGAGGTGTGTAAAGCTTGACACGTGTCCCTGCTGTGTGTCTTCTGATGTTATTGATAAAGGTATGCAATTTAAATAATAGAGAGTTATTGCAGAAATAAATAACGTCGCGCTCTTTTTTGACGTTATTTTGACATTTGAGCATGCGCAGTCGTAGTTTGACATAAGGTCGTCCATAATAAGGTTATTTTCCTTTATTTTTGTTTATTGTGTATACCATAATATACGTTATTTTTACCTTATTTGTCACAATTCTTAAAATAAATTCTGATTTGTCAGAAAACGCTAGTGTTCTGTGAAAGTAGGACTTAACCTAAAATGTTCGTTGCTTGTTTGCGTTTGCACCTTGTTTGTTTTCATTAGTCTTTCACCTTGGTGTTCCGTGGTTATTTGGCTGTTTTCCCAGTTTTTTCCGGAGCAAAATTATAAAAGCACATAATATTCTAGTGAAAGTGTAGAAATACAAAACAATAAAGTAAACGTAAACAAGCCCTTAATTTGGATACATAAATTACGACTTGCAATAACTATTGTCAGAATCATAAATAACGTATGAGAGTATTCAAATAAGGTCGTCTTAAATACTGCTTAATGCCAAAAACAGTTTCTGCAATAACTCTCTATTAAGTTACAAGGGTAATTTTATGTCTGTGACCCCCTAATCTCATTTATCTGTTGAAGGGCATTTTATGAGAAACAATGGAGCATTGCAGCACCACGAAAACCAATTTATTAAAACTTCTGACCAATTTCTTCAAAAATAAGAAAAAATAAATAAAAGGGACACCCCTTTTATTTTATAATCATTTATGTTTAGGACTACGAGACCTAACAACTAAATGTTGGAACAAATACTTATTTTGCAAAGAAAAGAATAATTTATGAAAATCCTTTTAATTAACTTTTTTAATTCTAGGGTTATTAGCTAAATATATTTTTAGTGTTACTACATATTTTTTTATTATAACATAAAAATACATTTTTGTTGCAACGCAAAATATTTATTAACTTAATGTCTAAAACCGCTGACAACTATACTTAGTGTATTTGGAAATGAAAGGAGGCCATAAATATTGATTGAGAAGGAAAATTGGACCATTTCAGTGGCGTGCTCTTTTGCTAAAAATCTGATGAGGATAAATACGCAAATTAATATTCGGGCGAGTTATGTAGTATTTTATGACGGACTCTCGAGCCTCTGATAAAGAATTTGCATTTATATTTATAATAAGCCATAAACCTTCCTTTCATTTCCAAATACACTATGTATTTACAGTATGTCCACAGAAGAGGTGTTGAATAGGAACACTTTCTTATCTTTAATTTTACCGCAAAAAGTTACTCTTGATAAAAACTTTGCTAACATTTCTTATGTGGAAATAAGTTGCTAGGAAAAGTTGTTCAAAAGTAAAGGATACTACATACTACCAATTTTAGAAACAATTGGCACACTTTGATTTATTTGAAAAACATTTTTCGCTTTGGCCCTATCACTGCATTAAATATATTTTTTTATGTAAGTAAGCTTATATAAGCATAATAAATATGGCAATTTTAGACGGCTAGGTGATGTTAAAAAATAAATCGGCATCCATAACCAACTTTTCACGCAATACAAAAAAAACTCAAGTCGACAAAAATGTGAAAACAAAACTATCAATTTATTTAATTTTTTTTTGATCAAACAAGATCTTTAATATGAGAAAATTTGTCTTTAATTTGAATAACTGTTGATGTTTTTAATTGCTATTTCGACTTCACACTTTAAACAAATTAGCGGGAAAACTAGTACAAATTGTATGAAAATTTTCTTTTGTCAATGTTCTTGGGTGATCTAATTGCCGCTAATCTCCAATTAAAATTTTCCCTCGACTTTCAAAATAAATTGATTGTTTTCAGATTCTTGTTGATTTAAGTTTTTTTTGGTATTGCGCGAAAAGTTGGCCATGGATACCGACTTCTTTTTTTAACATTAACCAACTATCTAAAATTTACACGTTTTTGTTTCTTAAAATTTTTCAGTAGGGTGCCAAATAACTACTTTAATAAACTAAAACAATGGCCTTTAATAACTAAAACAATGGCCTCAACAGAGCCGAAGAGCCTGTGTAATTTTCAGAAACTATCTGAGCACCCAGTTGCATAAAGCTTCTCAGTGCCATCAATTTTCAATATAAAAGTTTTCTTCGGTATCTTAAAATAAATAGGTATGTTACGGCTATTTAATAATTTTGCTCAATTGGAGGTTTTTTTATATTGCGCGACAAGTTGACCATGGATGTTGATTACTTTTTCAGGGCCACTTAGCTGTCCAAAATTGTCACCTTTTTGTTTCTCATGTTTTTTTTGTAGGGCGCAAAATAAGCGAGGAAATCGCGATGGTAGTTTAAAAAATCATACTGTATACTTGTGAACTGTTTTAATAAATAGTTTAATACTGATTCCTTAATTTTTTTTAACCCTTTCGGTGACATCGGCTTAATCGCTTGCAAAGAATTCTCGGAACAAGACACCCGTTCGAACCATCCGATGCCGAAGGCGCGCGCTGTTGCCGTCTCCGCGCGCCCTGTAACGATAGCCACGAGAAACCTCTTCAGGTCGTTCGATACCAACTGTCCGCGACTGTACAATAAGGAAGTGTGTAGATTGTTAAGAACGTATTGCTATGAAAAGCATACTAAGTGGGTTAACGCTTTGCCGTTTGTTGAGGAATGCTTGAATAATGCTATTGGCGACGCTACCGGTTATACGCCCAATTATTTACAATTTGGAAGGGAGTATACGAATCCCATTACTGGGTTGATCACTTTTCCGCCCAATGAATGCGAGGAAACGTCATCAGAGGGTCTATGGATTTTAGCCCGCGACAGAATTTCCAAAAGAGCTGAGAAACGTGCCTTGAAATTTAGTTCCAAGGCTAGTCCTACCGTTTTCAAGGTAGGAGAGAAGGTTCTGGTGCGGACCCATCCGCAATCCTCCGCCGCTGAAAAAACAATGAAGAAGTTTTTCCTTATATATGAAGGTCCATTTGTAGTTGCTCGACGCGCCGGACCAAATTTATATGTTTTACAAGATTCTGAAGGCAATGAATTCCTTAAGCAGAATTTTATAAATCTCACGGCCTACAAGAAGATCCCTGAGTTGTTCGAAAATCAGTAGGTGATGTTGCGGTTTTCCTTTAGTTTAAGGCTTAGCTATTAAGGAACTTCCTAGTTTGTTCTGTATAGTAATAATTTGTGTATCTCGTTGTTTATGTTATGCTTAAATTAGTTTCTTGGCGTACTTAAATACTGATGCGTGGCATCAATCAATTTAAGTAGAAGGGTCATGCTGTGGTTACGAGTTGAAAGCAAAAGAAGTTGTAGTCATGGTGTGCACTCACTGAACAGAACGTACCGTTCCCCCCCTCCTCCCGGGGGCTGACGGAAAACGGCTCTGGTCGCGGCCGCCTGCCGCTTGCCGGTGCGCGGGAGTGGCGTTTCGAGAGTCGGTGCGTACACTCGTCCCCCGTACGACTTCTTCCGTGTCTAGAGTCCTGTATGACCCCACTCGCGGCCCTAGGCACAGCTATACCGTTGTATCCTGGTTCTGCAATAAATGTGTGACCCACCAAGTCTTCTCCTTTCGCTACTTAAAAGAACCCCGAAAGGTGAACCCGAGAAACAATCAAGAGTCAACCTTCGCAAATTTCCAAATATTGGGTTGACTTGCAGATAATTGGGCATCGAAACTTGTATGCCAACCTTCCACAGCATTATTCGTTTGTGGAAATAGTTGATTTCTCGTGGGTCGTCCTATCCAGGTATCCTCGAAATAGTCAATGACATGCTGGGTCTCCGCAGGTAAAGTATCACTATCCACGAGCAACTAAAATGCTTCTCGATATTGTATCGGCAAAAATGCTAAAGCATTTAACAATTTCATGTTAGAGCAAAGTCTGCATCTGTGTCATACTTTTCCTTAAGTCCCTCTTGCGGAAGTTTTCCGTAGAGACACTGACAAAAATGAATGAAGCCTCCACTAACCCGACTTTCCGGAAGCTTTGCAGTCGATGCCTTGAACGCTGCTCTTTCAAAGTCAATCATTACGATGGAGAGTCTGGCGTTCGGACATCTTTTCATTATCTGCTGTATAACTGTTGAGTTAGATTGTTCAGTCTTCTCCGGCAATAGGGCATAGATCAGGGGAATTGAAATGTTTTCCTTCAATACGTGAAGTGTATATAATTGGGCGAACAGATGTGGTACGCTTCCATCCATGAACCAGTTGGTACACCTTTCCAATAACCTTAGGGACTATGCAGTTGCAAAAATCAATATTCGGCCCTCATTGTCATTCTCAAAATTTGAATTGACATAGTTGTATGTGTCACATATGCTTTTATAATTCACCATGGAACATAAATTGGCTGATTCCAATAATTGATTATTTTGAAAAGCCCGCCAAGAAACTGTATAGAATGAGATAAACAATTCTGTTTGATACCTTTATGAGGGCAATACCAAAACTTTTATGTTTGTTTGGCAAAAAGTTGTACCAGTGCCGTTTCACCTCTGATATTGGAAGTTTTGTTATGTGGTGGTGTTTTCGCTTAGTATTTTCATAAGCTACAGTGCTTTGAATAGTTCATTAAATTATATTGCTTGGGCAGGTGACTTATGTATCCTAATGTGCTGCGAACTTTTAATTTTTGTGTTGATGTGAAAATCTAAAATAATATGGCGAATGTCAATTACCGATTGCAAAAATGTAAAAATCTCCAGTAATTGACAGTTTGTCAGTCACTAACTAAATAAGTTGTCAATTATAGGATTAGTAAACTAACTTATTTTTTATTTGTTTTAGTTTAGCCAAAATGCCACCTAAAAATAAGGGAAGCAAAAAGCATGCAACAAGCTTTGCAAGCTGTTAGTGGCGAAATAAGTTGTTCAGAAGCAAGTAGAATGTACTCCGTTCCAAGATCCACTCTTGCATATAAAAACACAGGAAAAAGTTCAGTTAAGAGGATAATGGGTCCTAAATGTGTCTTATCTGAGCATCATGAACAACTTTTGGAGAATTTAGTTAAAGAGATGGCAAAGAGAAGCTTTCCTGTAGTAAAATGGGTAGAGAAAATTGTGGATGAAATGAATTTGAAAAATCCAGTCAAAAAGGACAAACCCGGGAAAAAGTGGTTGGCTTTATTTTTAAAAAGACACCCCTTTATTAGCAAAAGGGTAGTAGAAAAATTGACTGCCCGACGAGCAGCTCTTTCCGAAACAGATTTGAGGAATTGGTTCCATGAACTCGAGTCATATCTGAAGGAAGAAGAACATTTTAGTATACTACAAGACCCAGATAGGGTCTTCAATGCTGATGAAGACATTTATGCTTTGTCCAAAACCGCCTTTTTCTCCCACTCTTTTCTTAGATATGCGTCTTTTCTGGAGCTTTTACGCCAAAATATTATTAAGGAAATTTGATCATCATGAAAAAATAAAATTTTGACGTCCCGAAAGGACACTTTTCTAAGAAAAAGTGGGAGATAAATCTAAAAATCAAAGTTTTGCGTTTTGTTTTGAAATTTTGCGAATCTACTCAGTTTTTCATTCTGAACAAGTTTTCTTAATAACATTTTGTCCTAAAAAAATCCCTAGTGGGGTTTCTTGAAAATTTGCTATTTAAAAAAAATCAGAGCAGGCCATGAAATAATTACCCCATCCAAATACCACCGCCTATGAGATACTCTTCCTTGGTACTACCAATAAATAAATAATGTTTACAATGTAACTGCCATATTATCCAGTACAGAATAAAAATACTGCGCAGTGTGGAGCCAAGGTCTTATGGGTAGAAGCGGGAACGACTAGCAAGTGCCTTCTTGGAAATTTTAAAGGCGGTTTTTACAAACAATCCTGAATTTGACATCTTTAATACTATGGCGTTACAGCTGCGTGACACAATATAGAAATTCCCTAATGTTTGCAGCAATTGCAATCTTTATCAAAAGAAATCCATACATCGAATCCATAACAATAAAGTTTTTCACCCCGGGCCATTCCTGCAATCAAGAAATAGACGCAGTTATTCCCCATTATCGCTTGTACGGATGATTTTAAATGTTTCTTCGAGGAATCCTTACAAAGTAAATCAATTTAAAAAAATATATTTTACGGACTAGAAGTCCTATGCTGCTCAATATAACTATAAAATTGTACCCTTCAGTCAAGTAGTTGCCTTACATTTTTTTCATAATCTGTATTTGAAATAGAATATAGAGTTAGTCACTCCAATAATGAGATGGAAAAATAGATACTTCCCAAAAATAGTAGCTAACATGTTTATTCTTCTAGTTCTGGTTTATATTCATATTATTTATAAAGTTATTTTGTAACGTTACCAAGTTGTATATCACACTTTGCTTCACGGCTCTTCCGCTATTTAGGTGGGAACTCCAAAGGAGATAACAGGTAACAACAACGACGTATATTGGACATTTCCAACAGCATCATAACCACGTCAGGCGTATCGCGGACTGTGAACCGACGCGACCGATAGTATTTGAAGAGACCGGGGCGTAATGACTAGCGGCGACCTTAACTTTCAACAGTATCCGGGGGGAGTACTGTAGTCTGCCCCTCAGAAGCCCAACCACGACGAGGATGCTAATAGGCGGTATCCATTGCCAGGCAAGACCACCGAGGGTGGTCAGAGATCGAGTAGCTGCCAAGAAGCGGTATCTACTGATGCCCGCCGTGTGGCCGGTACCAAATTTATACTCGCAGGTTCTGCCGAATCGGCGATTGAACTTCTATTTTATGTTTATCTTATTGATTGATCCTTGTAATATATCGATTGTTGACTCTCCCTGGTATAAACTGTTTAATGTTATCTTTATGTGTTATGGACCGGGAGATAACAACACGCTTTTGGTAACGTTTAATGCCCGTATGCCGTGCAAAGGTATAATATATTTCATTACTTAAAAGCGATTAAAGCAATAAAAATGACCCCATCCCTGTTAGCAAGTGTAGGGTTAATAATTCAAATTGTATAAAAAATTAGGAAAAAATGATCCATGCCCGTCAGCCGTTAGCAGTGGATGATTCTTCAGAAAAAAATACAGCGCTAACTCATCGGCAGACGGTTTTAAGTGATAAGTCCTGCAGAACCTCCATTTGAAGGTGTTAAGGAAAATTGTGAAAACAACTTATTAATGCCCGTCTGCCGAAGTCAAGACACATTTAAAAGCTCCGAAGAAGCCTCAAAAACAGTCGGCAGACATATAGGTTATGTACTTAATAATTAACAAAAATTTGTTTTTGCAGCATTTTTGTAACAAATCAAATTGTGAATATTGCCTCCATATGGTTTGGATAAAAATACGAATGATCACAATTATGAAGTGGATTTAAATGTAGCTTCTGCATTTACCACATTTGTTTCAAAAGGAAAACTTCTAATGCCTTCAAGTGGAGTTTAAATAATTGAATTTTCAGAGAAGATATATGAATCTCTTATTATTACTGGCGAATGTGATAGAGGAAAGTTTAAGTCAAAACTTACTTACTTACCTTCACACTTTATTCCATTAGTTTCGAAAAATATTTTTCAATCGCATTCTGTAACAGACAGTTGTAATGGTCAACACGAGGTCCAAATCATAAAATTCGTAACAAATTGCTACTCAGATCTGAGAATTTACACAGATTAAAAAAAAATGACTGAAAGAATGATAGGTACTAAAGCAGGTCTTCGACAAAAGCTGACCAAGACTTTTCTATTTTATAATTTATAACATTTAAATATAGGATTTGATCTGTATGCAATATATAAAAAATAAAAGATTTGATTTGTAATAAGAAAAATGTATTTTGTTCATTTATTATTACTTTCCCTTGGTTTTCTTCTTTTCAATATCCACCAACAGCCTTAATTTTATTTTTCTTGCAAGTATATTTATTATGCTATACCTACATATAAAAAATTAATTATTATTAACAACTACATAAATTTCATGGACACTGGCTTGGCCAGAAAAATTGGGGAGGGGGAAGAACATTTGTTGTCTGTATAAATTTTTGGACAAATTTAGTCTCTGGGGGGGAAGCGGGGCTTAAGCTCCAAAGACCCACCCCACCCCTGACTACGCCCCTGCTTGTAAATAAGATATTAGTATATATATTTATGGAAGAAAATATATTACCTAGTAAAAGCAAGTATTTGTGCTTCTAATTTCTAGTCTAAAAACTATATTGTTTTTTACTAGCTATATTTTAAATGATCAGAATTATAAGTTACGCCAATAATCATTTTTAAATCAAGAAAGTTCATTAAGCATTCTCAAAATAAATGTTTGAGCTAAAATTATAATTGTAAACAAATAATAATAATGTGTTTTTATTACGAAGGCGCGATTCTCTCATTACCAGAAATAAGTGAGACAAGGACTGGTGTCCACGATTTGCTACTTGCCCATTCTAACATCTCCGACCGATTTTTGTTCATTACGCAGTCATTCCAGTTGTCCTTTATTTCAGTGCATTAAGGTAAGAATGCAATATTCAATCGAATATCGAATATGTAGCCTCTCAGGTAAATGAAATATAATGTTCATGTGGAGTGTGCTTGGCTAAAAGGAACCAATCGCCATTTTCTATTTTTTGGGTTATAGGACCCAAATGAATTATGTAGCAAGGATATGTGTTATACAAATAGATCCAAACTCGAACATGACCCCCCAGCGCCATCTATAATAGAGGAAACCAAGTTGCATGTTACGAATTCCTGTATTCATAAATGTCTAGAAAGAACCAAGCTACTTTACAACTTTTCTACAATAAGGGGAATCCGCTTGGATCTTTTTATATATTTATGATTCGGTTTCCTAGTGATGTTATAACACGTGTAGTGCAAATTGTGGGATTTTCTGACAAAGACTATTCTTTAAAATATAAAAATAATGAACAGAATAGAAAAAATTTTGTTCTGAGCCAAACAAAATTCAGTTGTCGAACAGAATGAACCAGCAAAAGAAATGGTAAGTAATTTTAACTTTTGAGGTGATGATAGTGTTTTAATAATATTATTATTGGGTAGCTATCCAAAGTTTTTGATGTTTGCACTTCAAAAGCTAGATTTTTCATAGATTCACAGGTGTTTTGATTTCATCAGAAAGTATTATAGTGGATATTTTTTAGGCATAAGAATTCTCAACGCTCATGGATCCCTTTATACAATAACATAATTTAGGACTTTGGTTCCATTTATATATTTTCTAAAAATTTTCTTTTCCGTTTCAATTAGCACTATGACCGTTAAGTTGAGAATTATTACCAATAATAGACTAAATAAAAATATTAACAATAACGTATTTATGTTTCAGAACAAGAAGAATGTTGAAATTATTGATACAGATGATATCAATAATTTGACAATCCCAGATTCATTATTTTCTTAAATACACATTTCGAAACTTGTAATAAAGCTAAGGCAAGAAAACTCGCCAGCAAAATTGTGTTCAAACTAATTCCTATTATTCTCGAATTTTTAGGACAATATTGAAATTGATATCAACAGTTTGGCTGACCAAGAAATTATTATTTCCTCTAATGTAACTGAGGCTGATCTAACCCAAAATTTTGCACCTGAAAATGTCGTACCCGAAACTTGTAATAATGTTGTGGTAAGAAAATCTAGTGTTGAGCATAGTAACAAGTTAGGACAATCAGTAAAAAAAAGAAATTTCGCCAATTCTATATTATATCGTCAGGCTCAAATTATTTCGTTTGGAAATAATGGAACTTTTCAATCGATTATTTTACTGATTTTTTTTATTAGAAGCTACCTAGTAAAATAATTTTCATTTTTTATCAACTTCCAGGGTGACGTTTTGGACAACATCAGTGATTCGGGTGATTCTGTCAGTGAATATATTCCTTCAACTGACAGTTAATAGTTCAGAGGATGCCGACGATAGAAATGAAGTTGAAAAAGAACAACAACTGAAGTTGTTGAACAACTAGGACAAGATGATAAGGAAGAGATCTTAAATAAAGGAAGGCCGAAAAAGGCAAGAGCGCTCAAATATCCAGGACAAACATTTAGAAGCAGAAAAAATTAAGAGATTCGAATAAAAAAACATTACACTGTTAAAGATAAATTTAGGGAGCCAAAAGAGTTCATAAATTTTTAGTGCAACTGTTCTCTACACTGCAATGAAAGAGCTGAAATTTTGGCGAGACAAAAAATATTCGAAATGTTTTGGAGTTTACAATCGTACAATTCTCAAACCGGTTATTTAGGTGGTAATAATCCCGCAGGCAGCGTTATAGGTAATGGCTCCGGGGGGCCTTAGAGGAAGAGTTATCTTAAAGGTAATCTGGTCATACAGGAGTGGAGATAAAAATGGGTATTATATGAGCCAAAACGACCTTGTGACCTATCGTTGCAATCGTCTCCTTGCCAGGAACAAGAATCTGATATTAAAAAACCTCAAGTGTGTCCCTAATTCGTATAAAGATGGTTCAGAATATTTTAATTGTATTGTGTTATATGAATGCAGCAGGAAGCTTCCTGATTATCAGTTTCCGTTGGCCAACAAACAAATCCCATACAGAATAAATTTACATTGTAACCTTATCATGTTTGGGCGAAGCGTGGAGGAAGCAGAAGTAGATAATAAAATCACCCAGCCTTATTCAAATAAAATGAAATTGAAGTTAATAAGTATAGTGTCTGACCAGTGAATAGATGACACCTGGAGACAGTTTTTGTTTTAAAATTAAATTTTTTAGTTTTTTAACAAACATTATCAGGCTTGGATCGGCCGAACTTGCGATGCCGGAGGAGGTTCGACGCAGCCGCCTATTATTTATCAATATGCTAAGAAATTTAATGGTTAGAATTGTACGAGGGGGAGCCAATTATCTGGAACCCAAAGCTTCGGGATCACAAAAACAGAAACTTGGTTTATGATGCCTGGAAACGAATTGAATCAAATTTCAGTGGAAAATCCTCTGTGTCAGATCTGAAAAAGAAGAAAGAGGGTCTCATGGCCACATTTAGAAATCTTTCACAGAAAGTGAAGGCCAGTAGCGGAACTTATACGGGGACCGATGATGTATACAAGCCAGATTGGTATGCCCATGAATATATGGCCAAGTTTCTACATGGCACTTATAGACCCAATGAAACAAAAAAATTCAGAGGTAAGTGTAATATTTATTAACATATCCTAAACATTCCAGCATCACAAATATATAATATTGACGAAACCAGCTTTTGCCTTGACCCTTCTCGCATAAAGGTTGTTGGAGAAAAAGGTAAAGCAGCTCACCGTACAACAAGTGGTCCTGGCCGAGAGAATATTACAGTTCTTCTTGGGGGAAATGCTGCAGGTGAAAAAGTACCTCCATTTATTGTATTCAGAGGCAAAATTTTATGGAACAGTTGGATCCCAACTGAAGAATACCCCGGAACGACCTATTCCGCCACCAAAAATGGCTGGATGGAGACGGAAACGTTTGAGAACTATTTTGAAAAACATTGGCGATCAAAGACCCCTGGTATTAATTTATGACGGCCACACTTCTCACATTAGTATATCCTTTATAGAAAAAGCAAAAGCGAACGATGTCGTTATAATCAAACTTCCCCCCCCCCCCATTCCAGCCATTTATTGCAATCCATGGACTTATGCGTGTTTAAGGCTTTAAAAATGGCATGGGATGCCGAGCTAATAAAATGGCAAAGACAAAATTATGGCAGAAAGTTACCCAAAGCTATGTTTTGCACCATTGTTTCAAAATGAAAAAGGGGGTATATACGCCTTTAATAATGAGGTCATTCCTGCTGAAAAGTTTGATCCAGAAGCATATAAAAGATGGTGTGATTTAAACTGTGAAAAACCAGAAGTAATGCAACCAATGTTGAACGAGCCCTTTAATTTGCATCCCATTCCGGAGGCCACGCCAGCAGTCAGTGAAGCAATTCAGCAGACATCGACAACTTACTCTTCTGATCAAAATATGCCATCGACCAGTTCGAAGGAACCTAATTCGCTGCATATATCTTCCACTTATTCGGTTGATGCAGAAATTCCATCAACTAGCTTCGAGATATTGAGTTTACCTCTTAATCACCCTAAAAGTTTTGAGACAATACTTTTGCAGCAGTTAAAATAGATTCCAAGCGCAACAAAACTGGGACGGAAAAGAATATGTGCTGGGGCCGAAGTTATTACATCATTGGAAGCAGTTGTAAAATTGAGGGAACAAGGAAATAAACTTAAAAAAAAAAACAGATAAGTCAAGCTCAGTGAAAAGTCACAAAAGAATGAAAAAAAAGGCAAGTGTACGAAGAAGACACAGATGAAGATACACCGGAAGAAATGGAAGGAAACAGTTCAGATGATGATTATAACTTAGAAGAGGAAGTAACTGATATAAAAAGTCAGTGTCAATGACAGCAGAAATTACCTTATAAAACAAAATCCAACTGCACTCGTGGAACAAAAGATAAAAACAGGCCACAATCTTAATTTTGAGGAGGTGACCATTATAGACAGAGAATCCAACTACAAAAAAAGAATCCTACATGAGATGATACATATCAAATGGAAAAAAATCAGTCAATAAAAGAACAGACATTGAAAACCTAAACTCGGCGTATTTTAATATTATTGGTAATTTGTGAATGTTATTTCTACCTTGAGGTGTTCTATTCAGGCATATGAATCTCTTCTTTTTTCCTTTTTTTTTTCTTGGAGTGATGTTTTGCGTCCAACGGTCTCACCAGGCTATCCTTTAAAAATCTTTAACGTGTGTTTGTTGTGACATTATATACCTGTTCTCTTCTTCGACAAAATTCTTTAAACTGTTTCCCATTGTAAGTAGTATCTTATTTACCTAATTTTACCTTGGTATGTTAATCATAAGTTATGACAAAAAATCTACACCTTAAATGTAAGTATTTAATTTAAATTTCCAAATTAATATTTTTAAAATTGACATTTTTCATCCTAATTTTGTTTCTTGACGTTTTTACCTACTTTTTAATTAACCATAACCGTCAGAAAATTTGAAGTGCCCCGAAGATGGTTAAAAAATTGATGCCTACACCCAGTAAAACTAACCTACATTAAAATTTTTGGATCGAAACATCTTCAACTTCGTTTTATTTATAGATACAAAATTTCTAGGAATTAGAGGAGGTCTACTTAGGGTAATATTTTTTCCATGCATAGTTTTTTTTAGGTATGCAAAAGGATATGTGGATAATTTTTATTTATAGGGATCCAAAAATTCTTAGAATTAGGGGCGAAATAAAGCCTCTTTATACTTACCTAATGTGGACAAGCTTTTTTATTTTTGGGTTTATAAAATTTCTCGGAATTATAATTAGAGAGAAAATAAATTACTTTTTTTTATAGGGATAAAAAATTCTCAGAATTAAAATTAGACAAGAAATAAATTGCTTTTTAATTTTAAGGGATACACAATATCTCAGAATTAGAGAATAAATAAGTAAAACAATTGGACGGTGTTCTGCAACAATGGTCTAATCCACATTTGTTTACAATTTGAATTCGTTGTATTAAACGGTCTATAAGATACAACACTACAATAATCAAAAATGATCCAAGCCACATTTTGTACTTTAGCGGCATCTATGAACAAAGTCCTAAACCACATTCTCGGCAAGCTACTTGAAAGGGAGATCTGCAATAATGTTCCAACCCACCTTGTGGAATAAATCATTGTTGAAAAACTGTCAGTGGTAGACACGCCGCAACGTCGTTATATTTTTACGTGAGCCGTGAACTTTGTTGTTGCCAAATCGAGACATAATAATTTGATTGGGACACTGTATTATTATTATTAAGGTATGTAGATTATAAAATATTGCATACAAACATATTTTCATTTTTGTTCGAAAACCAACAGCAATTCGAGAATGAAGAATGCCCGAAGATAGAAAATTTATACATTTGTCAAAATTTACTCACGCCTAACTCAAACGAATGTATCATCTCCATGATAAAAGAAGCCGAAGGAAAACTTTGTCATGGTTTATCAATCAACATAATTAACCCAATAATACAAGTCATCAATAAAAAAGTATTCTATCGCCATTCCCACCGAAGACACATTAAAATTACATCAAAATGCCAGAACAAAGAAGAAATCAAAATTAGTAACGAACTAAATTTAATCTATTTACCAGAAAATTATGGAATCAAAGTCAAAGATTTCCAATTTATTAATAAAAATGAGGAAATTAAGTTAAAACCATTTAATTTACCCGAAATCAAAGTCAACGACCTCAACTTTAATTATCTACGAGCGAAACCACTTTAACTACAAACAAACGATTTAGAAAATTATATTGCAAAATAAATTGCAAGAAAAGTCTACACTTCTGCAAGTTCCCGACATTCAGAAAATTCACGCCCTAAGTTATGGATTTGCTACAAGTGTTATTATCATTTTATTATTATTAATTGGATATTCCCCAAAGAAGATTTAAAAAGAAGAAAAGACATATTCTATTGGAGATGGTGGAGAAGGAGAAAGAAACGGAAAAGCAACCCTCAAGGTTGATATTTTCCTCTTAAGGGGAGGAGTTACGGCCCCAAGAATAATGGACCCCTTTGTGAAAAAGTGCGGACAAAGAGCTGAGTGCGCGGGCACGTGTACTTTTTGTCAACTTGTAAATAATAGCTCTGCTCAATGTAAATTAGTCTTGTCTTGTTTTATCTTGTAGCGTGAATCGCTGCCCTGTTTTAACTGTCGAATAAATTCTTTTAAAACCTCCTTTTTCGAATTCGTTAATTTTTTTTTTTAGAAAAAGTCCGAGTACTCCACTTAAAAAGAACAGAAAGAAAACTCAGATGTGACACCTGCAAGTGCCGAACCTAATAAAGTTAAAAACAACACAGATGCGGTTTCTATTGCCGAGAAAGAAGATGCAGAATATTCTCAGCCTATACATAATGATTTTGACTTAATACGTCTACATATCGAAAACTTGATCTCAATCCCAAAGATCCCGTTGATATTAATAATGTCCCAAAGTTCCAAAGAGAGGATATTCTGAGTGCAATAACCAACGATAATTTACAACCAACTAGCGAAAATCCATTTGACTCATCTTGTATACCCAGAGAGAGTAAAATACAAAAACAATAAAGAAAATAAAGATAAGCTGCCAAGTGCGATATATTGCGAAGATATATTACAGAGGAAAGGAAGAAAATAAAAAATAAAAACAAAACTACAATCTTCTGTCCCCTGAAGAAAAAAAAAACAAAAACCGATAAAAGCAAATACTAAAGAAGGCAAAAAGGGAGGATAGTGAAGAAGAAAATCTAAATCAAGACAAGAAACATTTGACCCAAAGAAAAAATTGGACAAACGAACGCCAAAGTGATACCGAAGAAGAAGTGGAAAAAAATATAGGGTGTGACCATTATTTTCCAAATTTGTATCACAACGCTTTATGACATAAGTTATAGTGAAGCCGCTACCAGAGGGTACAAATGTGAATCCTGCAATAATATGTAAAACCTGTAACAGATTTTTATTTTATTTCTATACCAAAGAATAGATGATGTTTATTTATACTTATATAAATTATCTTTTTTATTTCTTACAAGACATTGCCACTAAATGTACAAAGTACAATCTTGTGTTTTAAAAATAAAGGATTATATTATTTTTTTATATATTTTTTTCTAACAATAAGGTAAGTACATACTTAAGGTCAATAGGAAGGTGCCAAACTAAGTTGGTAGGTATCTTTGAAAGTGGACCTATCGGTGGCAAAAGCTGGACCTTTGTTGGCCATACGGCCGAAAAAAGGCCAAACGTTGCCCGAAAATAGGCATGAAGTGACCGACAATTGGTAATTTTGACATTTTTTAACAATTTCATTATAACATTGTACTATGTAATAATACTCTTGTTGGAGGTTATTAGGATTAAACATCATATAAAAGCGGGAAAAAAATCTAGATCATGAGTTAAGAGCTCAGAATACTAAACTGCTTGGTTAAAAAGAAGAGATAAACCACTAAATGGCCGAAAACCGGTGGATTTCCCTACATAATATATATGATTTTGATGTTTGTTGTGTACGTATTTAATTCTAAAAATAATATGCAAATATGAATGAATACATATTTTTGTTGTTATTCGACTGTTCATCAATTATAATTTCAACAGTGAAATAAAAAAACATAATTTCCATAAAGAAAAACAGTACACCTAGAAAGTAAGCTATTCCAGATTGGCTATTAATAAAAACAGAAAGGATATCCGTATAATCTGAACAAAGAAAAATTATTACTATTGTTGGCCAACGGAAATCGAAAATATCGAGAAAATATACTGCTTTGAGATTTGTTGGGAAGTGAAAGGGTGGGAAATAATGTCTTCTAACAAAAAATTCCTCTAAAGTTGAACACTTTGCACCGTTTCCCAACCTACTCAAAGATTTGCCAGATAAATTTTAGGTTTCGGTATTCTACTTACAGTTTTATAATTTTTAAGATTAGTTTGAAGCATTTTTCGTTACAGCTTTGTTGGCCTGAGGCCCCCAGGGACCATTTTCTTTTATTTTTTCATTGTTTCCCTGTAGATCTTCCATAGGTTTTCTAGAAATTTGCTAGAACCTTATGATTTGTACATCTATCATTGACCGAGAATATTCTATAGTAGTTTCCAGTCTTCCATGTGAATATAAAAGCCCTGGACCTTGAGCCTGGAAGTCAAAGATTATAACGCAATTTTAGTGCGAGTTTGAGACCTGAGAAATATTCTTGTCCAGTGATAGAGCCTGTGAAGTTTACAATAAAGGTAGTAACCCAGGAACCGGGTTCCGAACGTGATTGTTGAGATTCGGTACAGTATATGAGAGGGTAAGAGCTAAAGTGGACCAAGTCCATAATTCGCATTTTTTATGTAAACCTACCAAAATTATACTTTATCACCTATACTTTTCAGTGCTGTAATGACCCAAGTCCATACATATTATTTTTTCAATAGATGGCTCTAGTACGTTTATGATGTGAACACATCCTTTAGAATGTTCACTGCGAAAGTGAACCAAGTCCACATTTAGCATTTTCACGTGTTGACGTTCAATTTACGAGATTTTTAATTATTGTTTTCAGTAGTTTCAGCCGTTCAGTTTCAGGAGAATGTTCGCCAGTAATAGTACAGGTAAGTCACTAGTATGTGCAACATAGTATTTAGTAAAAAATAACTTAAATTAAGTTTTAATCTCACATTTGTTCTTACTTTAAGGGTATTTTGAGGTTAGATTGCCTATAAGAACAAATTCGTTTAGGTTACAAGTAGTGTTTAGGTTATAATAGAGATAATAAGTAGATATATTATGCAATTTTAAAGTGTTTTACAGATTCAATTCACTTTATTATTAAATATTATTTCAGACTGCCCAAGATAATTTACCCCTGATATTTCCTCAGAACCAACCGTCGTTTGCAGCAAGTGAAAATAGTTAATGGTAAGTCATAACTATATTATTATTGAAATAATTTCTGGAACAAATTTATTTAATAATTTTATTTACTTTGCCCGATACTTCGAGACGCCCAGTAAGTCAAGCTAAAAAGAATGACATGGCTGACCTCTTGCCTTGCATTCCTTCAGTAGACCACAACTACTTCAAACACTTGCCACTAGTTACTTCCACCAGAGCTGCAACAGGGCCAACCTATCTTGCAGATGATGAAGTAATTTACGATGGAGCAAGTGATTAGCTTTTTGTTACTTTCAACATAATTTTTTGATTGAACAATTCTGTGGCTTTATTTGAGTCCCTAAAAAATTCAAGCATACAGTTTAAACTTGTCTCAACATGTGTGGCATCATACTCTCATATGGGTTTGGTGGAATATCGATTAGATGTAGAGGTGGGGGTTGGCGGGGCGTCTCCCAACTAGGGTTGCCAGACGTCCCGATTTTTACGGGACATTCCCGATATCAGAGGTTTTGTCCCGTCTCCCGACGGACTATACGTCGGGACGCTAATTGTCCCGATTTTACCATGGGTAAAATATTTATTCCGAGAGAGTAAAATAAGAATTTGAAAACGGCGAAGAAAATGAAGATAATTATCCTTCCGTAACTGAAACTTACTTGTACTTTTTGCAGAATTGACAGATTTAACTGTTTTGGACTTGTATTCTGTAATGGATACGTTAAGAAACAAAATAATTCAAAGAAGAACTGATAAGTTCTTTGGATATAAGGCAGGTGCAGATTTAAAGAAATTTACTTCTCAACAAAGCGACTCCATCACTATGAATTTTATACAGTTTTATGACAGAGCTATTAAATATTTAGAGAAATGGTTTTGTTACGATAAATCTGGATACCTATTTAAGATAACACCATTATCATTTAAAAGAGAAACCGACATTGATTTTAATGTTTTGGTTGAGATAGTTTAATCGTTACACATAAAATGCGATTTCGATGGTTTATATGAAGATTATTCAACTCCTAAAAATATTTTTCCCGACTTAAGAACAATGGATGGGTCAACTAACGACAAATGGATGGCGCTTTTTAAAAAAAGGAAAAGATGATTTTCCAAAACTTAAAATTCTCCTTCAGTTCCTTCTTAGTGTTCCTCTAAGTAATGCGGAAACGGAGAGTTTTTTCATTAATGGAAAATTCTTGGCGGGATAACAGGAACAGATGTACACCAGATACAATAAAGAGTGAATTGCTTGTAAAATCAAATTTTAAGTTAACATATAAAGAATTTTATGAGTATATAAAGAATAAAAAATAAATTCTTTTAAAAGTAGGAAAAAATGAAAAATATTTATAAGTAACTTTATTTTTGACATACATACCTAATAAACCATTTATTCATCATATTATTATTAAGAGTTATTAAGACTCATGCACTAATGCATTTTATTTTGCGTTATTTTTTGTTTTTTAAAATTTTATGAGAAGTTTTATTGTTTTGTTTTGAGAATTATGTATTTTATTTCCTATATGTATGTTATTCCTTTAAAAAAATAGCGTTCCGATTTTTATTCAAAGTACCAATTTTTTAACAGCTTTTTGATTAGTATGCCCGATTTTTATATTTTCCAATCTGGCAACCCTACGTTCCAACTTATCCCTACTACATTTAAATAGCTATATAGGCGAGGTTCAACGAATATCATAAACAGTGTTTACAACAAACTAATAAGAAACATGTCCTTCTTAAACAATTTAAATAAGAACTTGCTGCTGAAAAATCTGGTGAATGTTCGGGATTTGGAAGTAAATGAAAAGTTTGAGATTTAGCGTTTTAAGACGTATAATTTGCAAACTTCAAGACGATTCTGCCCCAGAGGTTTACGGATGAATTAATTCAAGAACGAATAGATGACTTGAAATCCTTCCTTCAAATCGAACAAGTATTATTAAAATAAGGTATATAGCTAATGCAGATGGTTTCCAAGTGAAAGATAAATTCCTGGTGAAAGAACTGGGAATATACGACATAAAATTGAGGGAAGTTACATCAAGATATTATCGTGTGGATGACTACAACGCGCTCTCATCGAAAAACGCTTGTAGTGAGAGATGGGTCACAAGAAATCTTCACGGGCTGATGTTTCAGGACAGTACAATGGATGAACCTCAGAAAAGTGTTATGGAGCAGTTTCGACGTCTGGGCAAGACTGCTGGTGAAGAAAAATTGCATATAACATGTCGAAAAGGATCTGCTCCAAGCTGCAGGTTATGAACATTTGGGGCACCAAATAGAAAACATGGGGTGCCACAAGTTGGACCTCTTGGTGCAGCAGCAGAAATTTTACAACAGGGTCCGCGTGAAAATCAATGTAACCGACATATTGCAGGACTCGAAAAACCTCTACATTTTCCAAGAGTAGAGTAAATGTTTTTTGCGGAATATGTTAAATGTGAATAAAAATATGAACTATTATTTCGTTTTATTTATCACTGTTATATGGGTGATTCAGATTTAATCTTCATAAACTTTCAAAATCGATAGAAAACGATAGACAAAGTAGATTTTTTCATATAAACACAACTTTTTATATATTGCAAGTAAAATAATCTAAAATACTACCTTGTTTAAAGTAGGAAGCACATTTTCTACTTTGAGTCTTACTTATGGAGCAAATTTTGTAATTGATTTGTCAGAAATATTCTGAAATTGTACAAAAAAATCAAATTTGCCATTAAACTATTCCACATACAAAAAATACCAAGGGGACATTTTTGTTAACAATTAAAATGTACAAAATGCAAATTTTAATTTCGTACCAATATATTTATATACAAAATACGACTTTTTTCTATTTTTCTCGGTGTAAGTCTACCCTCCATTAGGATATCATTAAAATAAAATACATAATGGTTGCATGGTAACGTAGGTAGTTAAAAGTATAGTGGTATGGTTTTCGTACCTATATGAAATTATTAAGGACGTGGGAGGGTAGATACGGCGCAAAAAAATAATTTCTAGCCCTCGTTTTAGACATAGGAAACTTTTTGAAGAGAATTTAATAAGTGTTGAATTACATAAGACAAATATTATGCTAGATAAACCTCTCTTCTTTTGGATGTTTATTATAGACAAATTAAAGACCTGTCTTTATGAATTCCATTATGATTTTATGTTGAAAACATTTTCACCAACTAACTGCTTATTATTATATACTAATACTGATAGTCTAGTTTACGAAATCCGTTGTGAAGATAATTACGTTCGAAGATGTAATTAAAAACCACATTCATCGGTTTGATACTAAAGACTATCCTGCAGATAATCAATATGGAATCCCGCATTTAACCCATTAGTGCGATTAAACGGACATGATCAAATGTTATAACGATAGTTTCGGCCCAGCTATCGAAACTGGTTATATGACTCGATTATGGACACAAGGAATAAATCACACATTTAAGATTATTTACAAAGGGTGTTTATTTTGTAAAACTTGAATTCGTTCACAATGAGAAAATCTACAATTTTGGTTAATAAACCTACAAGGTTATGTTAAATACAAATTTAAAGTTAACTAAACTGAATTGAATTGCTACGAGTAAAAAATTGAAAGTCCAAAGCAGCTAAGCACTGATATGAAACTACGTTAAAGTTCGATAACCTCAAAATTGGCAAAGTTCTGCACGTCTGATCTTAATTTTGAAACGTTTCAACCGGGAAACACCTTACATGAACGTCTGAAGCACTTGGGAGTGATTAGCAGTCCTCGACCAAGCTTCCGTTGTGGTTTGCAACTCAGTCCTGGTTTCGACGGCGACCCAGCCTAACAGTCTGACAGCTGTGACGGTGGCGTAGATCTTACTAGCTCAGATTCTCAGGGGTTTTGCCAAGTTCAGCCGCTACTGTGTCAGCTTGTGGTCTGCCAAACGTACTCAGGGTTTAACGACTTGTCAATCGTTCAGGTATTCCATGTTCCGTGTGCAGTTAGCATGAAAAAATTTCAGATGGATTAGACAGTGCTAAAACCTTCTACGTATACAGTCAGAGACTGCTTATTTACAAAAGAAATTCAAAGAATAATAATTATGACTTAAAATTTATAAAAAAAACTATATAAATCCAAAAATACAAGTAGATACTATAAAGTATATTCATGAATACACCCCCCTTTATATTTAACTAATCAGTAATCACAACTACGAAGTGACTAGTTGCGAGCCCAGAATAAATCGACGCTAAGTGAAAAGTTTGATATATATAAATACTTATTGAGGTCAAGATACCTTCAAAATGACTCAAATTTGCAAAAATATTAATTGAATAAACCCGAAATAGCCCTGTTTTGGTCCTCGACTAATAAATTTGGTGCTATAAAAATATTAGGACAAAACAAAAAAAAACAAAATACCCAAACTCAATAGAGCAGCACAGATCAGGACAAGGCAGCAACGCTTATTTCTTGATCGTGATCAGGAAAGAGGCGTGCAAAAAGAACAGGCACAGATGAGTTATAGAAATACGGATTTGCCAAAAATTATAAAGATATAATTTCACAATAACTCCTTTTGCTCAGCCCGGTCCGGTGCCTTTGCTCCCAAAATACCAAAAAAACGCAGTCAACGCAGTCGGCCGCACCTGCTACAAACCTCAAAATGGCCGTCCTATTCGACGTCCTCGAAAGTCTGAAAAGCCGGTAATCCACATGAAGATAAAAAAATACACCATAAATTGTTTACACTAAAACACGATACCGCAAATAAGCACACAAGATTACGAAAAGATAGTATCAGGGCGGCGATAAAGATGGATTAAATTCCGGAAAACCAATGCACCCGACGCTACCTTTTAGATACCTGACAGAACCACCGAGGTGCCAACCCAAGAGAAGACCAAAACGAACAGAAGGCGGCGGCGGCGTTGACGTCCCTTTTATGACGATTTTCACAAAATACTCAAATTAGGTTCTTGATCTAATGACATCAGTGCTTTGACAGAAAATCGAACTTGAACCATAAAACTGATGCACTGAGTCCTAGAGACAGACCCAGTCAGTTGTATACCGAACAGATTACTCGAATCCGTGCACTGATCGCATTAAATCCATGACCAAACCAACCTGATTTTACCAAGTGCAAATCAGTGTACCCTATTGAACTGGTACGTACCTTGATTAGAAAGGGATTCACTAAGTCACACTAAAAATCGATATAAAAACGAGTTGAGAGAACTGGAATTCGACTGAATAAGGTTCGAATTTGCGAGTTCAGAACAAAAAACGTAGTAACGGAGTTATAACAAAAAATTCCGTTACAATGTGCTAACTTCGTGTGTTAAAACATAACCTATAAATTTTGTTTTGATGGTGTTGCCTTCTGAAGTGTATTCGAATTGTGTAAAAGTGAAAATTTGATCATATTGCCTGGAGCTTTTACAATTTCAGTCTATATCCATCATGTACTCCCCACTTTATTAAAAGCGTAGGAAAGGGTAAGTAATTTGTAAATAGTTTTTTTACCAATAGGTTAATTTTTGTTTCTAATAAAAAGTTACATTTATATAGGTATACAGGGTGTCCGGAAAGTATGGGGCAATCTTACAGGAGCAGGTAGGGGACGTCAAAATATTACGATTGAGCTTTACCACTACGGGTCAGATCTCAATACTTACTGAGATACAGGGCGTTGTAACTCTTTTTTTCAAATTGAATTATGGCAATATCTCCCAAACTAATCAAGCTGTTGAACTGAAATTTGGCACTGCTGTGTTTTTGGCGATGGAGAATAAGCTGAAAATGTCAATTTCGCCGTATCTCACAGAGGGCGACACTTGCGCTGTTTTTGGATCGTGCTTTTACTCGTAACTTTTTTGAGGTTATGTTTTTGGTCCTGCAGGTCTATCATTTTAGTGCATCTTTTCACTCTGCAAGAAAAAGGTACTCTTGTTTCATAACGATAAAGTCAACCGTTTGCGTTGAAATTGCCAAAACGTGCCCCAAAACACCTGTTGAGTTCAATATTCGAAACATAAAATTTTCACCTACCGCTTTCAAGTGTTTCATATCAACGGTACCATTTGAAGTGAAAAAAAATCCCTATGAACAAAGTACCAAAAATTATTCGCTTTCAAAATGGAAAGGATTGAATTTGACAAAATTTTGACACGCTGTTTCAAGAAAACCAATGGTGTTTTGACCACTGCTCATTTGGCATTTTTTTCATCATTTTGAATGTACAGTTGATCTGTAATATTTGAAAGTGGTAGGTGAAAATTTTAAGTGTCGAATATTGAACTCAACAGGTGTTTTGGGGCACATTTTGCCGATTTCAACGCAAACGGTTGATTTAATCGTTATGAAACAAGAGTACTTTTTTCTTGCAGAATAAAAAGATGCACTAAAATAATAGACCTGCAGGACCAAAGAGATAACCTCAAAAAAGTTACGAGTAAAAGCACGAGCCAAAAACAGCGCAAGTGGCGCCCTCTGTGAGATACGGCGAAATTGACATTTTCAGCTTATTCTCCATCGCCAAAAACACAGCAGTGCCAAATTTCAGTTCAACAGCTTGATTAGTTTGGGAGATATTGCCATAATTCAATTTGAAAAAAAGAGTTACAACGCCCTGTATTTCAGTAACTATTGAGATCTGATCCGTAGTTGTTGAGCTCAATCGTAATATTTTGACGTCCCCTACTTGCTCCTGTGAGATAGCCCCATACTTACCGGACACCCTGTATAAGCAAAAACCATGACACAAGAATATTTAAAACCTTTTTTTAACTACTAGTTATAGTCATTTCTTTTCTGTGTCCGTTATAAAAAACAACATGCAGCTCGTACACTTTTAATATTTCTTGTTTTTAGGTTAACCCTTGCACATATTCTGCAAGCTCTAGAAGAAGACGAAAATAATGATTAATATATACACTATTCCCCTGAAGAAACCGCTGATACTGACTTAGATGAAGACCTAAGCGATGATGAACACCGAGCAGATTTGAACTGTTTCGGGCCTCGAATCCTTCAATCTCAGTGTGAGTTTGAACCTATGCGTCAAATAATTCAAAATAGCTCAGAACAAAGACCGAATCCAAGTTATGATGACTTTTATTCAAGTGATGATGACGAACCACTGTCAAAATATGTTCGGCGAAATGGAACTAGCTGTGTACAAAATGAAGCTATAATTACAGAAAAAAACGTCCCGAAGAAAAATTGTTTGTGGAAAAAAGAAATGCTTACTTTTGATATTGAAAAAGTTTGTCAGGATCTGCCTCCTTCAGAGGCTGCTAGACAGTGTAGAAGCCCTTTGGTTTTTTTGCAACTTTTTTATGGAGAATATAATAACACATATGAAAGATCAAACAAATATATATTCTGCACAGAAAAACAATTTTCTAAATGTCCAAAGAGACGAAATATATGTTATTATTGGAGCTTTATTATTCTCAGGATACTCTAAATATCCAAATAAAAGAATATGGTGGTCAAGTGTTCCAGATGTCCCTATCCTTCTTCAAAACAGTATTAGGCTAAATAGATTCGAGTCAGTTCGCCGACATTTCCATCTCAATGACAATAATAAAATGAATACTCAAACTAACCGCGACCGCTTGTTCAAGTTGAGACCACTTACAGATCACTTTAATAATGTTTTTCAGTATCATGGTGGACTAGAATAGCAACTATCAATAGACGAAAGCATGATACCATACTACGGTAAACATTATGCCAAGCAATTTATAAAAGCGAAACCTATACGCTTTGGCTTTAAAAATTGGACACTTTGCTCCAGTTCTGGCTATCTGTTGACATTTGAAATATATACTGGGAAATCAGACACAAAAGAAAAGGTGTTCGGAATCGGTAGTGATATGGTAATATCACTAATAAAACAAGCAAATATTTCTCCAAATAAAGAATAAAAATTTTTTTTTACAATTATTTTTCGTCAACATCCCTTTTCAATTACCTAGCTGAAAAAGGTTACTGTGCAACTGATACTATCCAAGAAGGCAGAACGAAAAAATCTCTACTTCCAGAAAGAAAAAATATGGAGAAATAACCTAGAGGATACTACAGTCTTCAAGAAGATGGAGATAATAAGATAGCATTAGTGAGATGGAAAGATAATAGAGTAGTAACATGCAAGTTACGAGGCGGGTTGACGCAAAGTCGTTTTTAAAAAAACCTTATCTTTATCGAATACAAGTAGAAAGTGTTTGCTCTTGGTTTATGGCCCGTATATAATACCTCTGTGGGGCTTACATTGTATTTCTTTATCCTATGCTGCATAAACACATTTCTATGCTACCTAAACAATATTCAGCACATAACTCATGAAATTGTTGCACCTCTGCCACTAATAGACTGCACCAAGTTTCATTTAAATTGCATAACTTCTGTAGAAGTTTTTGCGAAAAATATGTTTTCAAACTGTACTTTTATCACCCTGTAACTTTTTTATTATGCATTTTCGGACCCATGTTTATAGAAAACTTTTTGTTCAAAATGGCATTTTCTACCTGTCATATTACGTTGGCAGAATTATTTAGAAACACCCTGTATATCTATTGATATACATATGTATAATAAATTAATATAATTTCAAGGAAGGGAAGCTCGAATCTTCTACTGCACAATACTCCTACACAGTGGCCACTTCTCCATGGAGTTTTCGCAACTTTTACCGCATGTTAAATATCCACATGGAACCGATAAGACTTATGTTTTTGCAGTAGCATACTTTACATAAAATGTCTGGATTGGTGCCACGAATGTCAACTTTTTCGGGTGGGATGTCAACAGGCTTTCACCTTTAATGAATGCCATGGCTCATCATCCTTTTCCCATTTATATCTTTGGATATTGCAAACTAGACACCGGACAACATCTTCATAATTCGTATAAAAAAATCCTGCTCGGGCAAGCTTTCCTGCCGATAGGGGACTTGACCAGTTTTCAAACGTTCTTATAAGACTTTCCTAATTATGATCCATCGCTCACTAAGTAATACATTTACTATTTCAATAAATAATTTCTCCACTATCAATGAAGAACATATAGTAATGTAGTAAATTAGTGGTATGAATGTAAGGTCTTTTATATGTTGTTCTTGACTGGTGAGTTCTCTGGGTGGCCATTGTGGACGTAGTGGAAGGTGGGATCTCCCTCCACACACTTTCAGCAATCGTATGATTTTGGAATACTGCTCGAAGTTTAAATTAAGCAGCATTTTAGGTATGCTTGCTACAAAAAATGTTTCAAGTATCGTCTTGAATGGGAATCATTTTTTATTATCCCGTTGGCAAATAAACACCCTAGAGTCTTCAGGGTTGTAAAGATAGAACACATTATTTATTAGTGGGAACAATATAATGTGACCCAATATCAGCAACATCTTATAACTCAAATGTTGCAAAATATATTCTTTTATACAGTATGTCCACGGATAGACATCCCAAGACGACAAATGGACCAAAATTTTCATTTTTCGACAAAAAGTCATTCCTGATAAAAGTTTCTGCTTTTCGAAAAAATATGGTCCACGAAGAGATTTTTCGATTTTTGTATACAGGGTGTCCAAAAAATACATAAACATGAAATGAGATCAAGAATAAACTGGCTTTATTTATCATTTTAGGGCAAAATGGCAAATAAAAAAGGTTTTAAATTCCGTTCAGTGCTTACATAAATAATCTGAGCTAACTAATTTATGAAACTTTTTAAACAAAAACATTGCTCAACAGGAAGAACTATTAATTATTCAAATACGCATCCCCCGTGTTCGACGCATTTCTCAAATTGCCGTCGAATGTGGCCATAACTTTTTATCTCCTCAAGGGAAGTCATTTGTACTGACTCTAAAATCCTTTGTTTCGAAATATCAACATTATTTTCCATGGGCTGCTGAAAAGTTAATTGCTTTAAACGGCCCCAAAGGTATGCGTCTGAAATCGTGAGGTCAGGACTCCTTGCAGGCCACATAACTGGACCGTACGTATGTTAAGCCATTTGTCCTCTTGGGATGTCTATCCGTGGACATACTGTATATGAGGATCTACATTAAATCTCGTACAGTTTCACTTAAAGGTAAATATTCATGAACAATTATGCAATACGCTTGAGTTCTATCAGGAAATCCTTTGCTGTTTTCTATGTCCAACTTAACGTCAAGCGAATTTATTTTCATAGATTCATTCCGGCGAGAACAGTCAATGACAAACAGGGTTGCATTATCTTTGCAATCTGCATAGCGAAGAACCGGGTGACTTTCCCCAACATGCACATAACTAGGATAAAATTCCACATAGCTGTGATAGGTCTCCAGAAAATTATTACCAGCAATATTCAATCTGCCGTTCGAATGGAAAATATTCACCGTTTACAATTAATCTTACACCTGTCGTATTTATGTGATCAAATGACGTGGAATTACTTTTAGAATTCCCACTGCGATTAGTCTGAAATCCAACGATGGCGTACCGATGAGTTGACACCGCTGCTGATGATTTTACAGCGCATATTTCCCTTTGAAAGTTTACAGTAAGAATTGGCAATTCATGTAGCGCCCACTTGCGGAACGCCATTATAATGGGACGATCAATTTTTATGGATGTTCCATCAACAGCAAAAGATTTATCTACTCCAACCCAGCTTGCATAAATTTTTCTTCATTAGCAGTATAGCAAATATACGACCTGATCGTGCACACAATTCCCGGGTTTCACACCACCTCTATTTCTTTACCATTAAGTTCATAAGAAACGGAATCGAGTAGAAATGCAGCACCATTATTGGCTAGTTTGCAATCTCCTTCATCAGTTTTCTTTGTAATTTTCTAAACGTTAAATAGATTCATTATAGATGGGCGTGCGATGCACATTAAAGACTTGAGATGATAGGGACATAGCCAAGTGCTTTTAAAAATTGTTGATTTTCCAACGAGAGACGATCTGCACTCTTCGGTGAAATCTTTGCCAGTGAATTTTTAAAGCATTGTGATTGCCTTTTTTTATACGGTTGATTTCTGTTACCAAAAACCAAAACCATTTTTTAACGGTTCCAATTGAATTATTTATACAACAAAAATTTCATACACGCTTCAACACAACCGCACATATATTTCCTCATCGGTGTGAAAACAGCCACACTTTTCTCAGCCACACTTTTGATTTGGCAACGTCGCAACTCGGACCCTGATTATTTTTAAAAAGCGACGGTCTTGAATCGGGCGGCCGAAAACATGTCCTAAATATAGAAAAGAAGTTCTGTAGGGTTACTTAGTTCATGTCAGTGGCGTACGTGCCGGGTAGGAGCAAAATTTAAAAAAATCGTGGCTGCTTTCAATGGTGACGGCGTTTGTTCTGACAGCCGAAAACACGACCTAAATGCCCAAAAGAAGATCTCCAGAGGTAGCTAGTTTATGTCAGGGGCGTACGAGCTGGACGGGCGCGATAAATATATTTAAAAAAATCGTGGCCGCTTTCAATGGTGACGGCGTTTGATCTGACAGCCGAAAACACTAGGGTTCCTTTATTAGGAGAGTTGTTGCAATCAACTGTCATCATCAAATTTCAATTGGTTTTGCATGAAAGTAGTGACTCTGAGGTAAAGCAAAAACCACGTGGGATGTTGCCTCATAGGCTTGCAAGTACATTTTTGAGAGAGTAATCAAAGCAGTATAAAAATTTGACACTAGAACGAGATTGTCATTTTAACTACAAAATAATTCAAGAAAATTTGTGCATTATACTTGTATCCGTTGCAGCTCACCAAAGAGTGCCTATTGCAAAACTAGTATGTGGTGCAGTGCGCCTTTAGGAAAAAAGTACCTCTGAGAATGATTGTTTAAAATGATTCCATATCACAAAATGTTCCGCAAAATTAGTATTATAGAAAATGGCAATGAAGAGGCCCTATAGAATAAATGGAGACTAAATCAATAAAGTAACATTTGCGGGAATGATATAAATATATGGTAGGTACATAACAACTATAAGTAACTACATACTTATATACTTATAGATAATATTATTTTTTTAGACTACAAAATTAACTTATATTCCTGGTGCACAGCCATCGGGGACTATTTTGGATGATATATATATAAAGCAAAACATTCCGTTACAGCAATTTACGAAGACCAGTTAACTGTGAAAAAATTATTGGAATTGGACAGATTAAATCCAGAGTGGAGGTACATAGAAGACTTTGACTTTGCCATTGTTCGGATATATTTTCTAAATTAAAGAGCTCTTATAAATTATTGAAATAATGCGCTGCTGCTAAATGCAATTTGTATGTATCCTCCTGAAAGAATTTTGTTACCAACAATTCTAATTATAATACTTTTCTTTAGAACTATTGAGAACTGGTTGTTCGGTGGCAGAAATTAGACGATTTTAGGAAAGAACATAAGCGGGTAGGCCCTAGCTAGCTAGCCGTGATGGTGAAAAAAAAAATAAAAAATCAATGAGCGCCACCTGTCTTCAACCCTGAACGGTTCTTGCCCCAAAATATAACACCCCAAAACAGGAAATGGGCTCCTGCCTCCCAAAATCTCTGATAATATTAAATAATAACAACACCATAAATTTAGTAAATCAGGTACAGTTTATTGGGCCATTAAATAATGCATAAAATAGGTAGGTAGGGATTCCACCAAACTTGAACGCAACAACATCTATGTCAGAATATGACAAATAAATGACATTAAAACAATTAGGCAGACTAGGCAAATAAAAGTAAATATTATTAAAAAAAGGTACGTCATGCCTTTAGGAACTGAGGTACGAGGCGAAAAATATGTATAATATTACGTAACACTTTCAAATATTAATAGTAGGTATCCGACAAACAATTACTCACCAATCAGTTGGCACTTAAATGCAATAATAAGAAGACTAAATGTGTATCAATAACAGTTATTGGTCCCGGGATGTAGCTACATCTGAGTTACACAATTTTAAACATGTTACACAACCCTATGTGATACCCTAAGTATATTCCTGTATGAAATATATTATGTATACTGGTATTTGCAAATAAACTGGCAAAATTATGGAGCTCTACATTTAATTTAGACTTATCTGCATGGGTCGGGTGATCGACTTGTTGGAGACACCGGGCGTATTCTCAGCTCCTATCGACGTCTGACTCGTGCGGCACAACAGCCGCGGTCTCTGGAGATTGCTCTGGTGGACGACTCAGTAGTTTGGTAGGTACCAAGGGAGGAGGGCGAATGGACCGTGCCCTTCTACTCTGATGCCTTGTCCTCAGCAGCTGGAGGTGGTTGGAGGTTACGTAAGACAACGACGAGTTGATAAGGCTTGTTTCGCAGCCTTAGAATAAGAGGCATGAGGAAAGAAATGACACAAATAGAACCTAATACCCTCAAATTGCGGGAATAGACATACCTGAGGTGGTGGATGGCCTCGTGGAGTGCGATGAGAACCACTTGTGACCGAGAAAACCGGAAAAACGGGCAGATGAAACCGTCAAATAGACAATAGGGCCCAAATAAATATGATTTGCGACCCCGCAGCACTCGATTTCAAAAACAGTCACCCTTTTTGGAAAATAATACGGCTTTCACTCGGTTCGGTGGTTCGTGATCGACGGCGATTGTCTTACTGACCCGGAAGGTGAATTTTGGAGGTCGAAAAGGTGCCTTCCTCGGCCTAGCGACAAGAATCGGTGCATTCGAGTATTTTAGAAATATACCAAGCGGTCCAAAACTAAGCAACCCGCAGATCTACAATATTCAATAGCCCAAGAAAAGTTCAAATAATATGAATTAACAACTTATTAAATTATTTATTTATTAAAACCTAAAAATAAATGTAATAAACAAGGAGAAAGATTTTCACGGATCAGTAGAATCTACCAGAAGATAATAGGACTAACAAAATTATTAATAAAACAGATTTTAAGCCCGTAACAAATCCCCCTCCTACCCGGAGAAAGTTTCTTGGAAACTTTCTTAGGAACACATATATACACATTTTACGCACAAACTAAGAACTAGAGAAAACCTGAGTTGAGTGGATACTTTATTAATAAAAAGAAGATGGAAGTATTCCTTGCACATTAGATCGTTCCAATAGAACCTATGTAGGCTAATCTGAATTAGCAAAAAAAATATTGTCCTATTTTCGACCACTAATATCGCATTCGTGACTATAGAAGACCCTGTAGGTCTAAAGAACCAAATCAAGTCAAGAACACACACAACAGGCCGATCGACTTAGGACCAGTGAAAGGAAACTTTTTCTTTTCTTTTTATGGATTTTCGTCGGTGTCGGAGGCGGTGTCATCGGAGTGCGCCTTCAAGTCCTTGGCGTGCCATACGCCGGCCGAGCGTCCCAATGAGTCCCGAAGTTCATAAGACCAAGGCGAAAGTATCTTAACAACGGTGTAGGGTCCCGCATACTTAGGCGCCAGCTTTGACGTGAAATACCTAGATGCATCGGAATTGACATAATTTCGCTTCCAAACCTTCTGATTTAAAGCAAAGCGGTCCGAACGCCTTCGTAAATTATATGTATGACGACGTCGCTGGTAAGCGTCAGATAGCCTTTTCTGAACATCTTCGAAAACGCTCCGGAGAGCCCCGGCGCGGAGATTAAAATCCCGGATCGGCCCAGATTCGGGATTTAGAGTAGCCCGTCCCTCAAGTGGTACCTCGCGACCGAATACAACAAAATTCGGTGTCAACCCCGTGACTTCGTGCTTAGACGATCTAATGGCGCACGCGATCTTTGGCAAATATTTGTCCCACGACCGATGGTTATCACCCACATAAGCGCTCAACATATTCTTGATTACTCCGTGTACTCTTTCAACGGGATTGGCTTGAGGATGGTAATTAGCGATATATTTTATTCTTACGTCATAGTGTTCCATGAGGTCCCGAAACAACCTACTCCGAAACTGCACTCCGTTATCCACGACAACACTAGAGGGAGTACCAAATATCAAAAATACATGATCCTCTACCCATTTTACGACGCTAGAGGCAGTGGCCAGACGAAGGGGAAACAACAACACGAACTTGCTGAAGCAGTCTTGTACGGACAAAATATAGGAATGACCCGACGTAGACCGCGGTAGCGGTCCAACAAGGTCCATACTAAGAAGCTCCCATGGTCTCGTAGTGGTGCTCGGAGCACTTAACATCTGGCCTGCGGGCTTTTTAAGTTCTGGCTTTGTTTTTAGGCAAATAGCGCATCGGCGAACATATTTAGCGACAGAGGTTTTGAGCTTTGGCCAATAATATTTTGAGGCGACTCTAGCAGCAGTTTTAATGATTCCACAGTAGCCGCAGGTTGGGGGATCGTGACAAGAGCGAATGATGTGGTTTCTTTGCTCTCTAGGAACAACCCTTCTCCAAGAATTTTCACCAGATAAATCAGGATAGGGAGCTTTAACCAACTTAAACAGTTGATTGCCCTCGATCCTCCACAAAGGAAACTGAGCAGGATTTTGCGATACTCTATCCAGCATCTTGAGGTACCAAGTGTCTCGGACGGGGGCGATAGGAAGCTCATCTACTGCGAGGACGGCGTCAAGAACCGGGACTGATCTCGATAGGGCGTCAGGGACGACATTGTCCTTTCCCTTTCGATGTACGACGTCAAAAGAATATTGTTGGAGCCGGATAGACCATCTCGCGATCCGACCAACGGGATCTTTAATGGAATGGAGCCATTTAAGGCTATGATGATCTGTCACGACGGTAAAATGAGAACCCTCGACGTAGGGCCTAAGCCTCTCAATTGCAAAGAGAACCGCCAAACATTCTTTCTCGGTGGTGCTGAACTTTCACTCGTTTTTATTAAGGGATCGGCTAAGATAACAAATAACATGCTCGGTACCATCCGGATAGATCTGGGTCAACACGGCTCCTAGGCCGTAATCGGAAGCATCAGTCTGAACTGAAAATGGGAGGTCAAAATTTGGGCATGACAGAACTGGCGCAGATACCAGAAAGTCTTTTATCTTCGATAAAGCTTCACTACAGGACTCTGTCCACTGAAATTTAACGTTTTTGCGTAATAGAGACGTTAGCGGTGCGACGATAGTAGAGAAATTTGGAACAAACCGCCTATACCAACTTGCAAGGCCAACAATTCGACGAACTTCACGCGGATTCCGGGGAGTTGGTATTTTAGAATAGCATCCACTTTCTCGGGATCAACTAATAGACCGGAAGCATTTACTACATAACCCAAATAACGGAGTTCCTGTTTACAGAAGTTACATTTATCTTTATTAAGAGTAAGACCTGCCTTGCTTAAGCGAGACAGTACTTTGGATAGTACCTCATAATGCTTCTCGAATGTTGGCGTACAGACGATTACATCGTCCAAATACACAAAAACGTACTGTTCAAGATCCACTCCAATTACCTGATCAATTAAACGTTGCCAAGTTGCCGGCGCTGAATGTAAACCGAAAGCCATACGTTTGAACTGATATAATCCCCGTGTGGGCACCGTAAAAGCTGTAAAAGGCCGACTCTTTTTCTACCGGGATATGCCAATAGGCGGCCTTTATATCGAGAGTTGTTAAATATCTAGCGCGCAACTTGTCTAAAGTGGCACTAACAAAAGGGATAGGATACGCATCTGGAATAGAAACTTTATTCAGAGCCCGGTAATCTACACAAAACCTATACTTTTGACTATTTTTCTTTTTAATCATTACTATCGGAGAGGACCATGGAGACGTGGATGGTTCAATTATATCGTTTTGCAGCATGTCCTCAAGTTCTTCATTGACAAATTTTTGTAAAGTCGGCGAGAGAGGATAATGGCGTTGTTTAATCGGTTCAACTCCTGCTTTGAGTTTAATTTTGTGTTCCACCAGCGGCGTACTAGCTATCAAATTGGAGGAATTATAAAAAGTTAACTCAATTAATTTATAAAATTTTTCACACCTCGTAAGCTTGAATAGAACCGCAATCTTCCATGATAGGTTCAGTACGAAAAGTCCACTCTCCTGCATTCATATCAGTGATAATTTTCATGCGTTTCCAAAAATCCATTCCCAAGACAAGAGGAAGAGGTAATGATGGCGCAACTATAATGTCAAATATGTGGGTTCTCCCTTTGAGAACAATAGGTACTGAAATTTTCCCAATACTCCTACTACGCTTGCCATCGGCTAGAATACAGTAAGGCTGATCTTTCGTATTCAGCCTACAAACTGATTCCAAAATACTCCAACCCGGACCACCCAAAAAGACACGATTGGCCCCGGAATCTAACAAGCCTGTAAATGATTTCCCAAAAATATCGACATCTAAATAAACGCGCTCATCGGCCTCCTTTTCAGAAAAGATATACCAGAGAGTTGGGGAAATTTGAATATTACCAGTTGTTGTCGTGGGAATGCTAATGTGTCGGTTGGTGCTCACTGCCGAGCACCCGCTTTTACGTTTTTTTGACATCTTTCACAAGACCTAGCTGTTGAATTCGGATTGCCGCACTTGAAGCAAAAACGAGATAGGGGTTTATCGCATTTTTGAAAGCGATGATTGGGACTTTGGCAATTCCAGCAAAGAGACGCAACGGTTGCGGCAATTGAAACCGACGGTTCCGAAGGCCAGTGGCTCGGTGGGCCATGAAAACCACGTGAATTTTTAGGCATAGAGTCGGTATTAATTAAGCTAATATTACTGGAAGGCCGATGGTAACCTAAGTATATATCGCTAAGTACCACCCTCAAGCCAATCTAGTGACTTCGTGCTTAGACGATCTGATGGCGCACGCGATCTTTGGCAAATATTTGTCCCACGACCGATGGTTATCACCCACATAAGCGCTCACGTTGGGCGCCAAAAACTTGTTACCAACAATTCTAATTATAATACTTTTCTTTAGAACTATTGAGAACTGGTTGTTCGGTGGCAGAAATTAGACGATTTTAGGAAAGAACATAAGCGGGTAGGCCCTAGCTAGCTAGCCGTGATGGTGAAAAAAAAAAATAAAATAAAAAATCAATGAGCGCCACCTGTCTTCAACCCTGTGCGGTTCTTGCCCCAAAATATAACACCCCAAAACAGGAAATGGGCTCCTGCCTCCCAAAATCTCTATAATATTAAATAATAACAACACCATAAATTTAGTAAATCAGGTACAGTTTATTGGGCCATTAAATAATGCATAAAATAGGTAGGTAGGGATTCCACCAAACTTGAACGCAACCACATCTATGTCAGAATATGACAAATAAATGACATTAAAACAATTAGGCAGACTAGGCAAATAAAAGTAAATATTATTAAAAAAAAGGTACGTTATGCCTTTAGGAACTGAGGTACGAGGCGAAAAATATGTATAATATTACGTAACACTTTCAAATATTAATAGTAGGTATCCGACAAACAATTACTCACCAATCAGTTGGCACTTAAATGCAATAATAATTAGACTAAATGTGTATCAATAACAGTTATTGGTCCCGGGATGTAGCTACATCTGAGTTACACAATTTTAAACATGTTACACAACCCTATGTGATACCCTAAGTATATTCCTGTATGAAATATATTATGTATACTGGTATTTGCAAATAAACTGGCAAAATTATGGAGCTCTACATTTAATTTAGACTTATCTGCATGGGTCGGGTGATCGACTTGTTGGAGACACCGGGCGTAGGGTAAACCAGCCGATAATTGACCACCTGCCAGTGGTTGACCAAAATTATTTGAAATTCGCTCCATAAGGTCCTATGACCTTGTAGATACATTCGGATTGGTCCATTTTACTCCCCAAACCTTATTGGTCAACTGCCCGGTTTTAGTGCCCATGCTCATTACAAATAATGTAATGGCAGATGTCAAAACAAGTGCAGTGTCCAGATTTCCATAATAGAGGCATCCCAGTAATAAGCACAGTAAGTATGCCATTTTTATGTTATCTGCTAATATTTCAGTAATCATTTAATAAATTTTCATGTAATTTGAACTTTCTTCTCTTGGGATAACTGGCCTTTCGTATTATAACGGTATTTTTGAAATATCAATTCTCTGTCTACAAAAAACACGGGTGGTCAACTACTAGTACTCTATTTGCATTGCGATTCCTGTAGTTGACCAGTTGGTCAACAACTGGTGATCTACTAAAATTTTAAATTTTGCATCTCTCTCTGTTCTGCGGAAACCTTAACCTCATATGAATGCTTCATCTCTTTTTAGTTTATGATTTTATAAACTGCTTCCAGTAGTTGACCATCATTTTTTGGTGATCAATTACTGGGTGGTCAATTTCCGGGCATTTAATTATTTATTATATTTCTTTTTTTTCTTTTTCAGATAAAGATGGCAACAAAAAAACGTACCTTTTTCAAATATTCCGAGGAAGATCTCAGAAGTGCAATAAGTGTTATAAGAGAAGAAAACTGTTCTATTAGAGAAGCAGAGAGGCGTTACAATGTGCCACATTCCACATTAATAAATAAATTAAAAGGTATTACACCAGAAGAAAGAAGGATGGGCCCTTCTACCATTTTGACAAGAGAAGAAGAAGAGTTAATTTCAAGGTGGATATTAGCAAATGCTAAAAAAGGAATTCCTTTAAACAAACGTACTTTGTGTGAAACCGTCTGTGAGATAATTAAAAGTGATAATAGGCCTAACCCTTTCAAGAATGGTGTTCCCGGGGATAAGTGGTTTACTGCATTTCTTAGACGCCATCCAGATATAAGACAGAGGCATGCAGAATCCATAAATATGGCCAGGGCAACCGTCTCAGAAAAAGCTCTCAGAGACTGGCACAATGAGCTTCATCAATACTTGCAAGAAGAGAATGCTGTGGATATTTTGAACGATCCAAATAGGATTTTTAACTCTGACGAATCAGGTTTTGAAACAAATCCCAAAACAGGACTTGTATTAGGTCCACGAGGAATGAAAAATTTTTATGAAATAAAGTCTGGCTCCGAAAAAGAACAAATAACAGTTTTATTTACCATTGCAGCCAGTGGAGTGATATACCCGCCAATGATCGTTTATCCATATGAAAGGATACCGGCAGAGATAGCGAGATGTACCAAGGAAGATTGGGCTATAGGCAGATCTAAATCAGGTTGGATGACGGGGCAAACGTTTCATAGCTATGTTTGCAATACATTTTTACCACTTTTAAAGCAACGAAATATACCATTCCCTGTCTTATACTTAGTAGATGGACATAGATCTCATTTCACATACACTCTATCCAAATTTTGTGCCGAAAACGGAATTTTGTTATATGCCTTATTTCCCAACGCCACCCACATATTGCAACCTGCGGACGTGTCCTTGTTCCGACCATTAAAAAATAATTGGAGAAAAGTAGTGCAGGATTGGAAAAGGTCCCATAATAACAAAAGTGTTACAAAAGCAACGTTTTCCTCTCTTCTCGAGAAAGCAATTAATGACATTTCCGAAGATACTGTTAACAACGGATTTCGGAAATGTGGGATATACCCATTTGATGTAAATAATATTGATTTTAGCAAGTGCATGTCAGATAATTCCAGAACTATTGATATAGGCACAGCTAAAATTAAACCTACTGAGTTTGGGCCTCAACATTTATTGTATGTGGAATCCGTGATGTTACCAAATAGACCTGGCCAGTTTAGAGAAGTAAAAGATAAGGGATGGAATGGAGATGAATCGGCTAAGGAACTCTATAATGTGTGGAAGAAACTGAAAGAAAAAATAAAAAATGATACACATGAAACGGAAGCCCAAGAAATTGCAGAAAACACCATTAGCGAACATGAAGCGGAGATGCAAGAGACAGTTGTGGAGAATACAATAATTACGGAACAGGAAGCAAAGATTCGAGACGAAATTGGCGAAGATGCAGTTATACAACAGGAAACAAATATTAGACAGGAATCAGAAATCAGGGAAGTTGAAGAGACTACAGACGTAGAAACTACAGAAAATACAAAGAGAGCTCAAGGAAATAGAAATAACGAAAAATCTTCCGTGCAGCTGCCAAAGGCTAATATTGAGCTACCAGAAAATAACAATATTGAATCTGTTGATCAAAATTTAAAAGTGACACAGTCTGCAAGGAAATATTTAAACATTAGTGTATCTTTTCTAGATCACGTAATGTGGCCGACAGAGTCTCCAGACAAACCAGAACAACAACGAAAGAAGGAAAGACTTCCATATGCAGCCACAGCAAAAAGATGGCTTAGCTTTCATGAACAAAAAGAAAATATGAGAAAGAATAAAGAAATAGAAAAAAAAATCGTGCAGAGGAAAGAAAGAGGAAACGCGAGGAAAAATTAAAAGAAAAGGAAAAGAAAAAGAGAAAGGTCAGAAAGTGCGAACTATCTTCTTCGTCAGATGAAGAGGACGAGGAATGGGTAGAAAGTGGCAATAGTGGAGATGATGTCTCAGATGAATTTTCTCAATTTAATTCTTATAGTGAAGGCGATTTCGTGATAGTCTCTTTCCCAGGGAAATTACGAAGCCACAACTATGTTTGTATAATTCAAAAAAATGTTGCTGGTAGCGAATTCGAAGTTTTAGCGTTAACTCCATGCAATTTTGAAAAAACCATATTTAAAATCATAGAAAATGATGAGAGTATTGTTGATGGAGACCAAATATTGAAAAAAATAGAAAATCCTGAAATTGTTACTGTTGGTGATCGCATAAAATATAAGTTCAGGGAACCTATTTATGACGTTTAAAGTTGGTCAACAACTGGTCATTTTCCTGGCCAATTATTGGAACTTTCACGGTCAAGTACTAGAAAAATATGGTTTTGTATCAATATTATTTTTTATTAAGAACTATATGCTTTTTTTGTTTTATGTAAATGTATACACTGAGAGTGAAAACTATAAAGAACATACTTATCCCATTGAAAAGTTTTTTTGAAGTTATTTTTACCCAGTTTTTCCTAAATATCTGTTTATTTTGTCTTATAAGGTCAACTACTGGCAAGTTTACCCTATTCTCAGCTCCTATCGACGTCTGACTCGTGCGGCACAACAGCCGCGGTCTCTGGAGATTGCTCTGGTGGATGACTCAGTAGTTTGGTAGGTACCAAGGGAGGAGGGCGAATGAACCGTGCCCTTCTACTCTGATGCCTTGTCCTCAGCAGCTGGATGTGGTTGGAGGTTACGTAAGACAACGACGAGTTGATAAGGCTTGTTTCGCAGCCTTAGAATAAGAGGCCTGAGGAAGGAAATGACACAAATAGAACCTAATACTCTCAAATTGCGGGAATAGACATACCTGAGGTGGTGGATGGCCTCGTGGAGTGCGATGAGAACCACTTGTGTCCGAGAAAAGCGGAAAAACGGGCAGATGAAACCGTCAAATAGACAATAGGGCCCAAATAAATATGATTTGCGACCCCGCAGCACTCGATTTCAAAAACAGTCACCCTTTTTGGAAAATAATACGGCTTTCACTCGGTTCGGTGGTTCGTGATCGACGGCGATTGTCTTACTGACCCGGAAGGTGAATTTTGGAGGTCGAAAAGGTGCCTTCCTCGGCCTAGCGACAAGAATCGGTGCATTCGAGTATTTTAGAAATATACCAAGCGGTCCAAAACTAAGCAACCCGCAGATCTACAATATTCAATAGCCCAAGAAAAGTTCAAATAATATGAATTAACAACTTATTAAATTATTTATTTATTAAAACCTAAAAATAAATGTAATAAACAAGAAGAAAGATTTTCACGGATCATTAGAATCTATCAGAAGATAATAGGACTAACAAAATTATTAATAAAACAGATTTTAAGCTCGTAACAATTTACAGAAGTTACTTACCAAATTATGAAATAAAACTTGTGATCACCTAAGAGCATTTTAGCATTTATTTTATTTGTTACCTGCACAAGCAAATAAATCATCATGGTTTAAAATAATAAGTGGTTGTTTAATTTGAAATGTTTTAAAATATATTTTAGACTTTTGGTGAAGGCGCGGGTATTAATTTTAATATCTAAAACTTGAATACCCACCATTCCCTTCCCACACCTCCAGCCATGTTTAGTTTTTGAAGTATCATGTTGCCAGCTGATGACTTTGACTATCTTTATAACCTGAAATATGCTCTTGATTTACGTTGCTACAGAAATAATCCAAACATTTCTTCCCCAAAGGACAGAAGATATATATCTTATTCGTAAGTTACATAAATGTCATTTGCGAATAAGGTATATATCTTCCATCCTTTGGGGAAGAAATGTTTGGATTGTTTCTGTAGCAACGTAAATCAAGAGCATATTTTAGGTTATAAATATAGTCAAAGTCATCAGCTGGCATCACGATATATAAAAAAATTAACATGGGTGGAGGTGTGGGAAAGAATATAGGGTATTCAAGTTCTACAGATTAAAATGAATACCGGCGCCTTCATCAAAAGTTTAATATATTGTTTTTTTACTATTTTAAATCATGATTTTTGATTATTCCCATACCAAATAAAATGGTGAAATAAACTAGTGAAATAAACTAGGCAATACTTCTTTTGTTTAATTCCACACACGAGAACTTTGTTTTTGCAGGCGTGTTTAACCATGTTAACATTGTCAGGAGATGATTAAGTCTAATTATTAAACTTCATCTTCATTAGACTTAATCATCTCCTGATGATGCTAACAGGGTTGCGAAACGCGCGTCGAGTGCAAAAACAAAGTTTTGGTGTGTGGAATTAATCAAAAGAAGTATTTGTGCCAAAGGTTCCTGATTCCCAATTTAGGTAGGTAATCACGATTTTATTTCATAATTTGGTAAGTATCTTTGATAAGTTATTTCAAGAGAATAGATAGAAAATGCAATCATTATTTCATCTTGATTTTAATTTGGAAAATATATCCGAACAATGGCAAAGGCAAAATCTTCTATGTAGCCCCCGCTCTGCTTTTAATTTACATCTGTCCTATTCATCCAATAATTTCTTCACCATTAAGTGCTGTAACGGGATGTTCTGCTCTTTATATATCATCCAAAATAGTTATTGGTGGCTGTGCACCAGGAAATTTGAGTTCATTTTGTAATCTAAAATATAATATTATCTTACTAAGTATATAAAGGTATATAGTTATTTAGAGTGACTATTTAGGTATCTACCTTATATTATGCGTTAAAAATATCTCGCAGTTGTTACTTTATATATTGAGTATAGTCTTCATTTATTCTATAAGACCTCTGCATTACCATCTCTTATAACAATAACTTTGTGGAACATTTTGTGATACTGGAATCATTTTAAATAATAATTCTTCAGAGTTACTTTTGCCGTTGATTGAGGCCTCCATCGACGCTTTTGCTCAAATGACTGAACCTTGAACCACATATTATTAGTTTTGCAAAAGGCACTCTTTGGTGAGCTGCAATGGATGCTTGCAAGTTTATGTGCATACTTTATAATCTTCTTGAATTATTTTGAACTTAAAATGACAATGTCGTTCTTAGTGTCCAATTTTCATACTGCTTTGATTACTCTCTCAAAAATTTACTTGCAAGCCTATGAGGCAACATCCCACATGATTTTTTCCTTACCTCAGAGTCACTACTTTCATGCAAAACCAATTGAAATTTGATGATGACAGTTGATTGCAACAACTCTCCTAATAAAGGAACCCTAGAAAACACTACCTAAATGTCCAAAAGAAGATCTCCAGAGGTAGCTAGTTTATGTCAGGGGCGTACGGGCTGAAAGGGCGCGATAAATATATTTAAAAAAATCGTGGCCGCTTTCAATGGTGACGGCGTTTGATCTGACAGCCGAAAACACGACCTAAATGCCGAAAAGAAGATCCCCAGAGGTAGCTAGTTTATTTCAGGGGCGTACGGGCTGGACGGGCGCGATAATTATATTTAAAAAAATCGTGGCCGCTTTCAATGGTGACGGCGTTTGATCTGACAGCCGAAAACACGACCTAAATGCCCAAAAGAAGATCTCCAGAGGTAGCTAGTTTATGGCAGGGGCGTACTGGCTGGACGGGCGCGATAAATATATTTAAAAAAATCGTGGCCGCTTTCAATGGTGACGGCGTTTGATCTGACAGCCGAAAACACGACCTAAATGTCCAAAAGAAGATCCCCAGAGGTAGCTAGTTTATGTCAGGGGCGTACGGGCTGGACGGGCGCGATAAATATATTTAAAAAAATCGTGGCCGCTTTCAATGGTGACGGCGTTTGATCTGACAGCCGAAAACACGACCTAAATGCCCAAAAGAAGATCTCCAGAGGTAGCTAGTTTATGTCAGGGGCGTACGGGCTGGACGGGCGCGATAAATATATTTAAAAAAATCGTGGCTGCTTTCAGTGGTGACGGCGTTTGTTCTGACAGCCGAAAACACGACCTAAATGTCCAAAAGAAGATCCCCAGAGGTAGCTAGTTTATGTCAGGGGCGTACGGGCTGGACGGGCGCGATAAATATATTTAAAAAAATCGTGGCCGCTTTCAATGGTGACGGAGTTTGTTCTGACAGCCGAAGACACGTCCTAGATGCCCAAAAGAAGATCTACAGGGGTAGCTAGTTTATGTCAGCTAATTATTATCTATTTGAAAGGCGTAGTTTCCTTAAAATTTACAAAAAAGAACATAGCGCACAAATATTTTCATTGGAACTTGCGCAATTCTTATGCTGATATCTTTTGCATATGTGACATTGTTGGCAAAAGTCGTTCACTGATACCAATACTCGGCAAATTAGGCATCTTTTGTGCATATTTTCAGAATTTTCCAGCAACATTTCTTTAATTGTTCCTCTGAATTTGTCCATGCTTTCATTGCCTGTTAAAGGCCGTTTATTCACATATTGCCTAACGAAGTATATCACATGCACACCGCAATTGTATGTGTCCTTTTGTTTCATATGTGACTTAATGCAAGAAGTCCAGGGTCTCTCCTCGAGTTGTGAGTTTTTGTAGTTCAGATAATTTTTGAAGAATTGTTCAAAGATTTTCTTCTTCTGATCTGTTGTGGCCAAGGTGCTATTTGTCGGGTCAATATAATAAAAATGTCTTGTTGTTAATTCGGCTATCGCCAACACCAATGGTTACGTCCTACAGACAGAGGCATTATTATTACAGCGTTGTCGTCATTATAAAAGTCGGCGTGCAAATTTTGTGTAAAATAAAAAATGAAATATGTCTCGCCGGTTGTTAATAGCGTGTATGAAACCTCTGTTGCTGTATTGTTCGAAATTATACAGTGGATGGCCAAATTCACTATAACATCACCAAGCCAGTTAGTGCCATTTAAAGAACTAAACTCTTGGTATTTAAGTTCTGGCCACTTGGCCGTCGCAAAGTATGCCAATGTGTAATTTTGGTTTATACCTCTGTAGTAATCAGCATTATCCTTAACTAAACCATTTTCAAAAAAATGGGTACTGTTTGGTCTGTGGTCATTAAGGTAGTTTTATCTTTGTCACTTTCGGGTTGCCATTTCCTCTGTTCAATAGCCTTGTTAGGATAGAGAGGGTCTACCGTTTCGGGTAGGATATAGTGAAAAAAGAATTCTTTTAATTTAGCTTGCATTTCCCGTTCCCAAAACGCATCGTCTTTCTGGATTCTGCAGACGTTCACGCCGGCATACGTCCACACAACGAAGTCACACCAGGATCGTTTGGTTATATGGAGAATGCCTTGGACTTGGTAATAATATGGATGTCTTTTCAGGAGTTCTTTCTTTGAATCTAGGTATGGGGCATGGTGTGGCATTAGGTGTTTTACTGCGAAAGGACATTTAACTTCGAGGACCCCGTCCACATCTATTAACGCATCTGGGGAGCACCCCAAATAGGGATCGATGGAATCCACGATCAATCCCACACAAGCAACTTTTGAATATGGGTGCGATTTGCTGTAAGCTCTGATGGCACATTTCTCGTTTTTAATTCCGTGTCTTATTGGAGCAGTATTTAATTCCTTTTTGTCAGAATATAATAGACGTATTCCCAAGTTACCTTTGCTTTGCCCACTAACCGTTCTGCAAATTGCTCCGAAGTTGGAGGCGGTTATCCTTTTACGCCTTTCAGTGGCCCAGAGGTCACTAGTTCTTTGTCCCGTGGTTGTTGTTGCAAGTTTCGCGATTTCATCGACAGAAAGTTTCAGATGGCGAAGCTGTTCTTCGCACTTTTCGGCTAAAGTCTTTTTGGGCTCCTCAACTTGCGATAGCGCTTTACTAAGGTAGTTCCCTGCGAAATTATTTAGGATGGGCACTTTTCTTTTTTTGTTCCACTGTTCCTCTTCTATTAGCTCCTGTGACTCTTGAGGCGTTTTATGAAGTTGTGTTAAAGCCCGTCTAGTGGAACAAGCTCGCTTGGGGATTTTAAACTTGACTTCTTTGTGAACCGCCAGTACTTTCTTTCGTAGGTCTCTTATGAGTCTGCTGGCTTTCGAAAGCTTTTCCTGATTATTCACAAGTTTTTTAATCACTCCATTCCAGTTTTCCACGTTTGCATTGCTTAGTCGTTCGCCTTCTTGGTTTGTTATGCGAGACCATAATGGAACAAACGGCAAATATTTTTTCAATATGATTTCGCAAAACCTGGGGTTAAAATGTTCATTTTTTTCATTTGTATGTTCAGTATATCTTATGTTTATTTGTACCTTATCGTAAATTTTCAAGAAATACTTATAGAACGGACTCCCTTCGTAAACTGGTTTGGTGCTTTCCGAGTAAGAATCTCTTTCCTCTCCATGGAGTTCTTCGCTTTTGCACATTACTTGGCTAGAACAACAAAGTCGCAAGAGGGGTGTTAACGATTTAGCGATGACGGCGTCCTTGTTCTTTGATGTTAGTATCACGCAAATGTGAACAAACCATTCAGCAATATTGTTTATGCTGGTAAAATTTATACAAGCAGCCATCGCTTCCTTTAAAAATTTGGTATCATTTTCATGTTCACTGTTTTTCTTTATATCCTTGGTAACTATGGAGAAAAAGTGGGAACAACAAATATAGGTAGGTACTCAGTTTTTCCGCTGAGCCGATATACTGGAAACAAAATTCTAAATAATCTAGCACAGACATGTTATTCCAAAAATATAATACTGCATTAATTAGTGCCATTGAATAGTCCGTCACCACAATGTGAAATAGTGGCCATGGATTCTTCGTTGATATGACGAAAGATTTAAATTTGGCCAACCACATACCTATAGAGGTCGCGTCATGATCACAGCTATAGAGCTCTAATATCGAACACGTCCTATTATTAAAAGAGGTGTTGATAACCCCCGAGTAGTAAAAGATCCTCTTTGAAACCCACTTTGGCCTTCTTACGACTCCTCCGGTGGCGTCTAAATGTAAAATTCGGCTACCTTCGTTTGGCAAAGCGATTTCCACTTGTTCCCTGCTATATATGTATACATGGAAAGGTTCGCCCACTATTTTTATAAAGTCCGGATGTTCCCGATACATTAGACATAAATCAATAATGACTTCCCTATTTCGATCATTGAGCCCAAGTTGTTCTGATCTAACTTTTCGTAGAACGTCATCCGATCTAATACTCTGTAAATTCCCCGCCTGTATAATCTTGGAAGACGCCTGTCGGACCATATTTTCTTGTGCTTTCGATGCCCTTACATTCTTTAAATCACCTCTAGCTATTTTCTGTTCAACTCCTTTTAAATAAGACGCTTTTGCTGTTAAGTGGTTATAACCTTTGGATGAACTAAACACCATCACATTATGATAGTCCTTTTCACTTGCAGAAAAGTCATCCACAAACATCAGGAACATCTTACAGTTTTTATGACCGCAATATGCGTAAATCTTAAGGCAATTCCGCTTTGGCAAGTAACGTTTTTGTTTAACGTAAAGAATGCAGACATTATTTATCTCCTTAAACCGTGCTCCTACCACAAAGGTCCATTTGCCGGTAACGGTTTGTACATTTCTGAACATTTCGTTGAAATCCCTTTTCGACAAAGTAAAAGTGCCTTCGCGGTGTTTACAATCTTTATACGAAGCACGTTTTACTTTGGGATCTTTCAAATTTGTAGATGGAGATACCACAACGACTCCGTACTGTATTTCCCTCTCCAACATCTTTACATGAGACGAAACCGACTCAAAACTTTTAGAAATGTCCTTTACCAGTTCATCTCTAAATATATCACCTTCACTTGGCGTCAGATGAGGTGCATGTAGATCCTTCGGTATAATTTCTCCGCTCACGTCTTGTTTTCCAATTTCCGAGCCCTTGGCAAATAACGAAGAACGCTTTGAACTCCCTGATGAATGTAAACACGATGCATCCACAATACTGGAGGAAAAGAATGGCGAAAATGAAATACTCGGATCCGGAAGGCTTAGCGGGCTTTCAGTAGGAATCTCGGTAAAGCAATCTCGTGTTTCTATTGCGGACTCGGTTGCCGCTTCCCGGGAACCACCAGTTCTTATTGTTACCTCCTCCTTTATGGTCGCCTTTTTAAATCTCCTAATTACACTTTTTCGCAACCTATCCCTTTCTTTATAGGTATTCTTAATAGACGTAAAATTCGCGCAGATTTCTTCGAAATATGGTGACCAAGCTCCCTTTTTAACGATATCCTTTAACAACACCCCATTTTCTCTAAGGCTATCGAAAACTTGTTGATCTGCGGATACGTCTTCAAAGCCAACCGTCGTCTTTTCATTGCATTTTAGTAAATTCTTGATAGCAGGGGAATTTCTCCTTATTATTTTTACAATTCGGTAACAAGAATTAAAGTCTTCGTTCCCCATTAGAGCTAAAGAAGCTCCTTTAATTATTTCGTTGGAAGGAGTGCACTTTTTTATATCGTAATGGCTATAGCCTACACCGTCCAAGTAGGCACACAACGCAACAAGGTCAATCTTCTTATTTTCGTTCGCCATTTTAACAGAACAGTATTAGTGGGTAGACCGTCGTCTAATATAGGTAGGTACGTTACAAACGTAAAATTTACAAAAAAGTTATAATACGGAGAAACTCTCGAGAGGGTTCGGCACTCTCCGACAATCGGGTCCAAACGACCGGGCGCGACAAGAAAAAAATCGGTGAATTTTTTTCAAAGTCCCCAGGTACCTATGATCTTCCAACTCACGCTCGGTTCAAAGGTAAAATTCCGAAAAAAATTATTCGGAGAAACTCTCGAGCGGGTTCGGCACTCTCCGAAAATCGGGTTCAAACGACCGGGCGCGACAAGAAAAAATTCGGTGAATTTTTTTCAAAGTCCCTAGGATGGTCTTCCCACTCACGTTCGGTTCAAAGGTAAAATTTCGAAAAAAGTTAATCGGAGAAACTCTCAAGCGGGTTCGGAACTCTCCGAAAATCGGGTCCAAACGGCCGCGCGGGACAAGAAAAAATTCGGTGAATTTTTTTCAAAGTGCCTAGGATGGTCTTCCAACTCACGTTCGGTCGAAAGGTAAAATTTCGAAAAAAGTTATTCGGAGAAACTCTCGAGCGGGTTCGGCACTCTCCGACAATCGGGTCCAAACGCGACAAGAAAAAATTCGGTGAATTTTTTTCAAAGTCCCTAGGTATGGTCTTCCAACTCACGTTCGGTTGAAAGGTAAAATTTCGAAAAAAGTTATTCGGAGAATAACAATCGGGTCCAAACGACCGGGCGCGACAAGAAAAAATTCGGTGTATTTTTTTCAAAGTCCCTAGGTATGGTCTTCCAACTCACGTTCGGTTCAATGGTAAAATTCCGAAAAAAGTTATTCGGAGAAACTCTCGAGCGGGTTCAGCACTCTCCGAAAATCGGGTCCTAACGACCGGGCGCGACAAGAAAAAATTCGGTGAATTTTTTTCAGTCCCTAGGTATGGTCTTCCAACTCACGTTCAGTTCAAAGGTAAAATTTCGAAAAAAGTTATTCGGTGAAACTCTCGAGCGGGTTCGGCACTCTCCGACAATCGGGTCCAAACGACCGGGCGCGACAAGAAAAAATTCGGTGAATTTTTTTCAAAGTGCCTAGGTATGGTCTTTTAACTCACGTTCGGTTCAAAGGTAAAATTTTGCGGAGTGTTGGTATCAGTGAACGACTTTTGCCAACAATGTCACATATGTAAAAGATATCAGCATAAGAATTGCGCAAGTTCCAATGAAAATATTTGTGCGCTATGTTCTTTTTTGTAAATTTTAAGGAAACTACGCCTTTCAAATAGATAATAATTAGCTGACATAAACTAGCTAGACCTGTAGATCTTCTTTTGGGCATCTAGGACGTGTTTTCGGCTGTCAGAACAAACGCCGTCACCATTGAAAGCGGCCACGATTTTTTTAAATATATTTATCGCGCCCGTCCAGCCCGTACGCCCCTGACATATACTAGCTACCTTTGGAGATCTTCTTTTGGGCATTTAGGTCGTGTTTTCGGCTGTCAGATCAAACGCCGTCACCATTGAAAGCGGCCACGATTTTTTTAAATATAATTATCGCGCCCGTCCAGCCCGTACGCCCCTGACATAAACTAGCTACTCCTGGAGACCTTCTTTTCGGCATTTAGGTCGTGTTTTCGGCTGTCAGATCACACGCCGTCACCTTCGAAAGCAGCCACGATTTTTTAAAATATATTTATAGCGCCCGTCCAGCCCGTACGCCCCTGACATAAACTAGCTACCCCTGGAGATCATCTTTTGGGCATTTAGGTCGTGTTTTCGGCTGTCAGATCAAACGCCGTCGCCTTCGAAAGCAGCCACGATTTTTTAAAATATATTTATCGCGCCCGTCCAGCCCGTACGCCCCTGCCATAAACTAGCTACCTCTGGAGATCTTCTTTTGGGCATTTAGGTCGTGTTTTCGTCTGTCAGATCAAACGCCGTCACCATTGAAAGCGGCCACGATTTTTTTAAATATAATTATCGCGCCCGTCCAGCCCGTACGCCCCTGACATAAACTAGCTACTCCTGGAGACCTTCTTTTCGGCATTTAGGTCGTGTTTTCGGCTGTCAGATCACACGCCGTCACCTTCGAAAGCAGCCACGATTTTTTAAAATATATTTATAGCGCCCGTCCAGCCCGTACGCCCCTGACATAAACTAGCTACCCCTGGAGATCATCTTTTGGGCATTTAGGTCGTGTTTTCGGCTGTCAGATCAAACGCCGTCGCCTTCGAAAGCAGCCACGATTTTTTAAAATATATTTATAGCGCCCGTCCAGCCCGTACGCCCCTGACATAAACTAGCTACCCCTGGAGATCATCTTTTGGGCATTTAGGTCGTGTTTTCGGCTGTCAGATCAAACGCCGTCACCATTGAAAGCGGCCACGATTTTTTTAAATATAATTATCGCGCCCGTCCAGCCCGTACGCCCCTGACATAAACTAGCTACTCCTGGAGACCTTCTTTTCGGCATTTAGGTCGTGTTTTCGGCTGTCAGATCACACGCCGTCACCTTCGAAAGCAGCCACGATTTTTTAAAATATATTTATCGCGCCCGTCCAGCCCGTTCGCCCCTGCCATAAACTAGCTACCTCTGGAGATCATCTTTTGGGCATTTAGGTCGTGTTTTCGGCTGTCAGATCAAACGCCGTCGCCTTCGAAAGCAGCCACGATTTTTTAAAATATATTTATCGCGCCCGTCCAGCCCGTACGCCCCTGACATAAACTAGCTACCTCTGGAGATCTTCTTTTGGGCATTTAGGTCGTGTTTTCGTCTGTCAGATCAAACGCCGTCACATTTGAAAGCGGCCACGATTTTTTAAATATATTTATCGCGCCCGTCCAGCCCGTACGCCCCTGACATAAACTAGCTACCTCTGGAGATCTTCTTTTGGGCATTTAGGTCGTGTTTTCGTCTGTCAGATCAAACGCCGTCACATTTGAAAGCGGCCACGATTTTTTAAATATATTTATCGCGCCCGTCCAGCCCGTACGCCCCTGACATAAACTAGCTACCTCTGGAGATCTTCTTTTGGGCATCTAGGTCGTGTTTTCGGCTGTCAGATCAAACGCCGTCACCATTGAAAGCGGCCACGATTTTTTAAAATATATTTATCGCGCCCGTCCAGCCCGTACGCCCCTGACATAAACTAGCTACCTCTGGAGATCTTCTTTTGGGCATCTAGGTCGTGTTTTCGGCTGTCAGAACAAACGCCGTCACCATTGAAAGCGGCCACGATTTTTTTAAATATATTTATCGCGCCCGTCCAGCCCGTACGCCCCTGACATAAACTAGCTACTCCTGGAGACCTTCTTTTCGGCATTTAGGTCGTGTTTTCGGCTGTCAGATCACACGCCGTCACCTTCGAAAGCAGACACGATTTTTTAAAATATATTTATAGCGCCCGTCCAGCCCGTACGCCCCTGACATAAACTAGCTACCCCTGGAGATCATCTTTTGGGCATTTAGGTCGTGTTTTCGGCTGTCAGATCAAATGCCGTCGCCTTCGAAAGCAGCTACGATTTTTTAAAATATATTTATCGCGCCCGTACGCCCCTGCCATAAACTAGCTACCTCTGGAGATCTTCTTTTGGGCATTTATTTAGGTCGTGTTTTCGGCTGTCAGATCAAACGCCGTCACCATTGAAAGCAGCCACGATTTTTTTAAATATAATTATCGCGCCCGTCCAGCCCGTACGCCCCTGACATAAACTAGCTACTCCTGGAGACCTTCTTTTCGGCATTTAGGTCGTGTTTTCGGCTGTCAGATCACACGCCGTCACCTTCGAAAGCAGCCACGATTTTTTAAAATATATTTATCGCGCCCGTCCAGCCCGTACGCCCCTGACATAAACTAGCTACCTCTGGAGATCTTCTTTTGGGCATTTAGGTCGTGTTTTCGTCTGTCAGATCAAACGCCGTCACATTTGAAAGCGGCCACGATTTTTTAAATATATTTATCGCGCCCGTCCAGCCCGTACGCCCCTGACATAAACTAGCTACCTCTGGAGATCTTCTTTTGGGCATTTAGGTCGTGTTTTCGGCTGTCAGATCAAACGCCGTCACCATTGAAAGCGGCCACGATTTTTTAAAATATATTTATCGCGCCCGTCCAGCCCGTACGCCCCTGACATAAACTAGCTACCTCTGGAGATCTTCTTTTGGGCATTTATTTAGGTCGTGTTTTCGGCTGTCAGATCAAACGCCGTCACCATTGAAAGCAGCCACGATTTTTTAAATATATTTATCGCGCCCGTCCAGCCCGTACGCCCCTGACATAAACTAGCTACCTCTGGAGATCTTCTTTTCGGCATTTAGGTCGTGTTTTCGGCTGTCAGATCAAACGTCGTCACCTTCGAAAGCAGCCACGATTTTTTAAAATATATTTATAGCGCCCGTCCAGCCCGTACGCCCCTGACATAAACTAGCTACTCCTGGAGACCTTCTTTTCGGCATTTAGGTCGTGTTTTCGGCTGTCAGATCACACGCCGTCACCTTCGAAAGCAGCCACGATTTTTTAAAATATATTTATAGCGCCCGTCCAGCCCGTACGCCCCTGACATAAACTAGCTACCCCTGGAGATCATCTTTTGGGCATTTAGGTCGTGTTTTCGGCTGTCAGATCAAATGCCGTCGCCTTCGAAAGCAGCTACGATTTTTTAAAATATATTTATCGCGCCCGTCCAGCCCGTACGCCCCTGCCATAAACTAGCTACCTCTGGAGATCTTCTTTTGGGCATTTATTTAGGTCGTGTTTTCGGCTGTCAGATCAAACGCCGTCACCATTGAAAGCAGCAACGATTTTTTTAAATATAATTATCGCGCCCGTCCAGCCCGTACGCCCCTGACATAAACTAGCTACTCCTGGAGACCTTCTTTTCGGCATTTAGGTCGTGTTTTCGGCTGTCAGATCACACGCCGTCACCTTCGAAAGCAGCCACGATTTTTTAAAATATATTTATCGCGCCCGTCCAGCCCGTACGCCCCTGACATAAACTAGCTACCTCTGGAGATCTTCTTTTGGGCATTTAGGTCGTGTTTTCGTCTGTCAGATCAAACGCCGTCACATTTGAAAGCGGCCACGATTTTTTAAATATATTTATCGCGCCCGTCCAGCCCGTACGCCCCTGACATAAACTAGCTACCTCTGGAGATCTTCTTTTGGGCATTTAGGTCGTGTTTTCGGCTGTCAGATCAAACGCCGTCACCATTGAAAGCGGCCACGATTTTTTTAAATATAATTATCGCGCCCGTCCAGCCCGTACGCCCCTGACATAAACTAGCTACTCCTGGAGACCTTCTTTTCGGCATTTAGGTCGTGTTTTCGGCTGTCAGATCACACGCCGTCACCTTCGAAAGCAGCCACGATTTTTTAAAATATATTTATCGCGCCCGTCCAGCCCGTACGCCCTTGCCATAAACTAGCTACCTCTGGAGATCATCTTTTGGGCATTTAGGTCGTGTTTTTGGCTGTCAGATCAAACGCCGTCACATTTGAAAGCGGCCACGATTTTTTAAATATATTTATCGCGCCCGTCCAGCCCGTACGCCCCTGACATAAACTAGCTACCTCTGGAGATCTTCTTTTGGGCATTTATTTAGGTCGTGTTTTCGGCTGTCAGAACAAACGCCGTCACCATTGAAAGCTGCCACGATTTTTTTAAATATATTTATCGCGCCAGTCCAGCCCGTACGCCCCTGACATATACTAGCTACCTTTGGAGATCTTCTTTTGGGCATTTAGGTCGTGTTTTCGGCTGTCAGATCAAACGCCGTCACCATTGAAAGCGGCCACGATTTTTTTAAATATAATTATCGCGCCCGTCCAGCCCGTACGCCCCTGACATAAACTAGCTACTCCTGGAGACCTTCTTTTCGGCATTTAGGTCGTGTTTTCGGCTGTCAGATCACACGCCGTCACCTTCGAAAGCAGCCACGATTTTTTAAAATATATTTATAGCGCCCGTCCAGCCCGTACGCCCCTGACAGAAACTAGCTACCCCTGGAGATCATCTTTTGGGCATTTAGGTCGTGTTTTCGGCTGTCAGATCAAACGCCGTCGCCTTCGAAAGCAGCCACGATTTTTTAAAATATATTTATCGCGCCCGTCCAGCCCGTACGCCTCTGCCATAAACTAGCTACCTCTGGAGATCTTCTTTTGGGCATTTAGGTCGTGTTTTTGGCTGTCAGATCAAACGCCGTCACATTTGAAAGCGGCCACGATTTTTTAAATATATTTATCGCGCCCGTCCAGCCCGTACGCCCCTGACATAAACTAGCTTCTCCTGGAGACCTTCTTTTCGGCATTTAGGTCGTGTTTTCGGCTGTCAGATCACACGCCGTCACCTTCGAAAGCAGCCACGATTTTTTAAAATATATTTATAGCGCCCGTCCAGCCCGTACGCCCCTGACATAAACTAGCTACCCCTGGAGATCATCTTTTGGGCATTTAGGTCGTGTTTTCGGCTGTCAGATCAAACGCCGTCGCCTTCGAAAGCAGCCACGATTTTTTTAAATATATTTATCGCGCCCGTAAAGCCCGTACGCCCCTGCCATAAACTAGCTACCTCTGGAGATCTTCTTTTGGGCATTTAGGTCGTGTTTTCGGCTGTCAGATCAAACGCCGTCACCTTCGAAAGCAGCCACGATTTTTTAAAATATATTTATCGCGCCCGTCCAGCCCGTACGCCCCTGCCATAAACTAGCTACCTCTGGAGATCTTCTTTTGGGCATTTAGGTCGTGTTTTTGGCTGTCAGATCAAACACGGTCACATTTGAAAGCGGCCACGATTTTTTAAATATATTTATCGCGCCCGTCCAGCCCGTACGCCCCTGCCATAAACTAGCTACCTCTGGAGATCTTCTTTTGGGCATTTAGGTCGTGTTTTCGGCTGTCAGATCAAACGCCGTCACCATTGAAAGCGGCCACGATTTTTTAAAATATATTTATCGCGCCCGTCCAGCCCGTACGCCCCTGACATAAACTAGCTACTCCTGGAGACCTTCTTTTCGGCATTTAGGTCGTGTTTTCGGCTGTCAGATCAAACGCCGTCACCATTGAAAGCGGCCACGATTTTTTTAAATATAATTATCGCGCCCGTCCAGCCCGTACGTCCCTGACATAAACTAGCTACTCCTGGAGACCTTCTTTTCGGCATTTAGGTCGTGTTTTCGGCTGTCAGATCACACGCCGTCACCTTCGAAAGCAGACACGATTTTTTAAAATATATTTATAGCGCCCGTCCAGCCCGTACGCCCCTGACATAAACTAGCTACCCCTGGAGATCATCTTTTGGGCATTTAGGTCGTGTTTTCGGCTGTCAGATCAAATGCCGTCGCCTTCGAAAGCAGCTACGATTTTTTAAAATATATTTATCGCGCCCGTACGCCCCTGCCATAAACTAGCTACCTCTGGAGATCTTCTTTTGGGCATTTATTTAGGTCGTGTTTTCGGCTGTCAGATCAAACGCCGTCACCATTGAAAGCAGCCACGATTTTTTTAAATATAATTATCGCGCCCGTCCAGCCCGTACGCCCCTGACATAAACTAGCTACTCCTGGAGACCTTCTTTTCGGCATTTAGGTCGTGTTTTCGGCTGTCAGATCACACGCCGTCACCTTCGAAAGCAGCCACGATTTTTTAAAATATATTTATCGCGCCCGTCCAGCCCTACCGCCCCTGACATAAACTAGCTACCTCTGGAGATCTTCTTTTGGGCATTTAGGTCGTGTTTTCGTCTGTCAGATCAAACGCCGTCACATTTGAAAGCGGCCACGATTTTTTAAATATATTTATCGCGCCCGTCCAGCCCGTACGCCCCTGACATAAACTAGCTACCTCTGGAGATCTTCTTTTGGGCATTTAGGTCGTGTTTTCGGCTGTCAGATCAAACGCCGTCACCATTGAAAGCGGCCACGATTTTTTAAAATATATTTATCGCGCCCGTCCAGCCCGTACGCCCCTGACATAAACTAGCTACCTCTGGAGATCTTCTTTTGGGCATTTATTTAGGTCGTGTTTTCGGCTGTCAGATCAAACGCCGTCACCATTGAAAGCAGCCACGATTTTTTAAATATATTTATCGCGCCCGTCCAGCCCGTACGCCCCTGACATAAACTAGCTACCTCTGGAGATCTTCTTTTCGGCATTTAGGTCGTGTTTTCGGCTGTCAGATCAAACGCCGTCACCTTTGAAAGCAGCCACGATTTTTTAAAATATATTTATAGCGCCCGTCCAGCCCGTACGCCCCTGACATAAACTAGCTACTCCTGGAGACCTTCTTTTCGGCATTTAGGTCGTGTTTTCGGCTGTCAGATCACACGCCGTCACCTTCGAAAGCAGCCACGATTTTTTAAAATATATTTATAGCGCCCGTCCAGCCCGTACGCCCCTGACATAAACTAGCTACCCCTGGAGATCATCTTTTGGGCATTTAGGTCGTGTTTTCGGCTGTCAGATCAAATGCCGTCGCCTTCGAAAGCAGCTACGATTTTTTAAAATATATTAATCGCACCCGTCCAGCCCGTACGCCCCTGCCATAAACTAGCTACCTCTGGAGATCTTCTTTTGGGCATTTATTTAGGTCGTGTTTTCGGCTGTCAGATCAAACGCCGTCACCATTGAAAGCAGCAACGATTTTTTTAAATATAATTATCGCGCCCGTCCAGCCCGTACGCCCCTGACATAAACTAGCTACTCCTGGAGACCTTCTTTTCGGCATTTAGGTCGTGTTTTCGGCTGTCAGATCACACGCCGTCACCTTCGAAAGCAGCCACGATTTTTTAAAATATATTTATCGCGCCCGTCCAGCCCGTACGCCCCTGACATAAACTAGCTACCTCTGGAGATCATCTTTTGGGCATTTAGGTCGTGTTTTCGGCTGTCAGATCAAACGCCGTCACATTTGAAAGCGGCCACGATTTTTTAAATATATTTATCGCGCCCGTCCAGCCCGTACGCCCCTGACATAAACTAGCTACCTCTGGAGATCTTCTTTTGGGCATTTAGGTCGTGTTTTCGGCTGTCAGATCAAACGCCGTCACCATTGAAAGCGGCCACGATTTTTTAAAATATATTTATCGCGCCCGTCCAGCCCGTACGCCCCTGACATAAACTAGCTACCTCTGGAGATCTTCTTTTGGGCATTTATTTAGGTCGTGTTTTCGGCTGTCAGATCAAACGCCGTCACCATTGAAAGCAGCCACGATTTTTTTAAATATATTTATCGCGCCCGTCCAGCCCGTACGCCCCTGACATAAACTAGCTACCTCTGGAGATCTTCTTTTCGGCATTTAGGTCGTGTTTTCGGCTGTTAGATCAAACGCCGTCACCTTCGAAAGCAGCCACGATTTTTTAAAATATATTTATCGCGCCCGTCCAGCCCGTACGCCCCTGACATAACCTAGCTACTCCTGGAGATCTTCTTTTCGGCATTTAGGTCGTGTTTTCGGCTGTCAGATCAAACGCCGTCACCATTGAAAGCAGCCACGATTTTTTTAAATATATTTATCGCGCCCGTCCAGCCCGTACGCCCCTGACATAAACTAGCTACCCCTGGAGATCTTCTTTTCGGCATTTGGGTCGTGTTTTCGGCTGTCAGATCAAACGCCGTCACCTTCGAAAGCAGCCACGATTTTTTAAAATATATTTATCGCGCCCGTCCAGCCCGTACGCCCCTGACATAAACTAGCTACTCCTGGAGATCTTCTTTTGGGCATTTAGGTCGTGTTTTCGGCTGTCAGAACAAACGCCGTCACCATTGAAAGCAGCCACGATTTTTTTAAATATATTTATCGCGCCCGTCCAGCCCGTACGCCCCTGACATAAACTAGCTACCTCTGGAGATCTTCTATTGGGCTGTTACCAACAATTCTAATTATAATACTTTTCTTTAGAACTATTGAGAACTGGTTGTTCGGTGGCAGAAATTAGACGATTTTAGGAAAGAACATAAGCGGGTAGGCCCTAGCTAGCTAGCCGTGATGGTGGGAAAAAAAATAAAATAAAAAATCAATGAGCGCCACCTGTCTTCAACCCTGTGCGGTTCTTGCCCCAAAATATAACACCCCAAAACAGGAAATGGGCTCCTGCCTCCCAAAATCTCTGATAATATTAAATAATAACAACACCGTAACTTTAGTAAATCAGGTACAGTTTATTGGGCCATTAAATAATGCATAAAATAGGTAGGTAGGGATTCCACCAAACTTGAACGCAACAACATCTATGTCAGAATATGACAAATAAATGACATTAAAACAATTAGGCAGACTAGGCAAATAAAAGTAAATATTATTAAAAAAAAGGTACGTTATGCCTTTAGGAACTGAGGTACGAGGCGAAAAATATGTATAATATTACGTAACACTTTCAAATAGTAATAGTAGGTATCCGACAAACAATTACTCACCAATCAGTTGGCACTTAAATGCAATAATAAGAAGACTAAATGTGTATCAATAACAGTTATTGGTCCCGGGATGTAGCTACATCTGAGTTACACAATTTTGAACTTGTTACACAACCCTATGTGATACCCTAAGTATATTCCTGTATGAAATATATTATGTATACTGGTATTTGCAAATAAACTGGCAAAATTATGGAGCTCTACATTTAATTTAGACTTATCTGCATGGGTCGGGTGATCGACTTGTTGGAGACACCGGGCGTATTCTCAGCTCCTATCGACGTCTGACTCGTGCGGCACAACAGCCGCGGTCTCTGGAGATTGCTCTGGTGGACGACTCAGTAGTTTGGTAGGTACCAAGGGAGGAGGGCGAATGGACCGTGCCCTTCTACTCTGATGAGTTGATAAGGCTTGTTTCGCAGCCTTAGAATAAGAGGCCTGAGGAAGGAAATGACACAAATAGAACCTAATACCCTCAAATTGAACAGGTGCCTTCCTAGGCATAGCGACAAGAATCGGTGCATTCGAGTAGTAAATATACCAAGCGTCCAAAACTAAGCAACCCGCAGATCTAAAAAGTGTGTATTGATGTTAACTACCCTCTTATACTACGTTTTTATTCTTAATTTTACGTTCTGATTATAGCTCTGTCAGAAAACTACAATGAAGAGGTTTGAGATGGATCGTTCAACGAACAATTCTCTCAAGTACCTAACTAAAGTCCGCTCGCACCCGATCACAAAAGATCCATGGCTAGTAGACCCATTTGCCAAGTCCATCTTCGAGGATGAACTAGGCATTGATGTCGTTTCGGAATTTGGCCGTTATACCAGATCCTTTTATACTCTGGAAGGTCATTACCACAACTTGTGGAATTACGACTCACCAGTCTTACCCCGTCCGAACGACCCTGATCTTGATGCATCAATCCAAGATGCTTATCAAGCTTATAAATTACCCACTCCAGTGGAATCGCTACCCTGGCACGATCTTAAACGTGTACAGTAGTATAGCAAAGGGTACTCCAGGGCGGAAGTGACGTCACAAGATGGCCGCCAAGGCGGGAAATTTGAAAATGGCCTTGACCTGCGGGTTCAATGAACTTTAAGGGGTCACGTTCAGTTAACCTTGACCTGAAGGTTATCTAGAGGCCAAGGGGTTACCAGATCGATAACCTTTAAGGGGTCATTGACCCGCGGGTTAACCTTGAAGGGGTCACGTTCAGTTAACCTTGACCTGAAGGTTATCTAGAGGTCAAGGGGTTACCAGATCGATAACCTTTAAGGGGTCATTGACCCGCGGGTTCAATGAACTTTAATAGGTCACCTTGTTACCTTGACCGGTCAATGAACTTTAAGAGGTCACCTTGACACGTGGCACTTGAAAAATTGAACTTTGCTCACAGGTCTGGGAACGGAAGTGACGTCAATGGTCGCCAAGGCGGGAAATTTGAAAATGACCTGTGGTTGTCAATTAAGTGAGACCGATGATCTTTAAGGGGTCACCTGAAGGTTAATAATCTCGTGTTGACACGTGGCACCTTGAATTGCAAAAAACATTGCTCGCAGTTCACGGAAGTGACGTCAATATGACAAAATGCGGGAAATTTGAAAATGCGATGGGGTTACCTTGACATGAAGGTCACATATAAGTTAAAGATCTCTAAGGGGTCACCTTGGAGACCAACGAAATTTAACGACAATGATCTCGTGGTCACCTTGACACGTGGCACCTGGATTCAACCTTGAAAAATTGAACTTTGTTCGCAGTTCTGGGACGTGATGTCAATATGTCAAAATTTCGGGAAATTTAAATAGTTGATGAATGAGCTGGCGAGTATCTAAAACTTTAAAAGCCGTAATTGGATGGCAAAAATTGCGATACGGAGATACAATTTTTAGTGGAAGAATTAGTAGAAGTACATCTGAAAATTAGCAGAGGACAAAAATTGCTTGGGTCTGAGAACAACAAATATTGAATTTTGCGAAGAGACTGCATCTTATAAGAAAAAGTTACAATCTGAACTAAGAATCTTGATAAAACAAATCTAGTCATTACCAAAAAGTGCAAAACATTCTCCACAGCAATGAGCTCACCGTGTAGTATCCAACATTGACTCTCACTTCTATACGGTATAGGTATGCACAGACGTGTTTCCGGGAACACATCTATATACCTATATTAATACAGAGTTGTGAGAGTTTGGAGAATGCTTTCGGAAAATTATTAGGCATGCACTCAGTTTTCGTTTATCATCCAAAAGATCCCGGTGAGGTAGAGCTGCAGTATCCTCGACACAAGATTCGATCAGACGAATTTAACAAAAACTGTATTTCCAATTGACGACTCCGGGATTCGAACCCAGAGGCTACCAGGCGAAAAGCGGCCGTGTTACCGACTCAGCTAATGCGTTTGGTGACATATATTCCGCAAAAACTTTAACACTATGTAAACTGATCCGCAATTTGATATTTTTCCATCGGAAACCATGTGCGAACGACACCTATGGGTAAGAAACTTGCATAAACGCGGAACCTAGGTTCCGAACAGCCGGACCTACCGGCAAGAATCTAAACGCGGCAAAACTATTACAGAAACCTACTTGTCTCGCATTAGTACTTCTAGGTCACATTCAACAGGTGGATTTACATGGATATTAAAATTTAACTAGAGCGCTCTCAACACATGAATATTAAAACTGACCTAGAGCACTTGATAGATAAAATTAATAAGAATTTTTGGTGTGGTTACTTTAATTCCTAGTATATTTTTCGGCATTTTCGTTCATTTTTATTTACAAAATTAATCTTTCATATTTTTTATAATATTTTAAGTTGGTTGAAGTAGCCTTACTAATGTTAACAAATCTAGAAAACGTTGAAAAGTGATAAGTCTAAAGGAATAGGTTTTTATCGCAGTAATACAGTGTACTGATAAGTCCGTTCGAGAGTGACAGATAATACTTACCTAGTCAAGACCTTCTTTATACCTCTAATAAAATGAAGAAAACATACAACTGTTATTAAAAATATTTAGAATCGATTGAAAATTTTAGCGAATCCAAAAAAACGTTGAAAAGTTATAAGTCTCAAGGAATAGGTTTTTATCACGGAAACCGTGTGCGAGCGACACCTATGGGTAAGAAACTTGCAGAAACGCGGAACCTAGGTTCCGAACAGCCGGACCTATTGGCAAGTATCTAAACGCGGCAAAAGGGTATAAAAGGGCATTTTAACAATGAGGCACCGCGTCTATAGGTTTTGACGTCATTGATACAAAATTTTAGTCAAAAATATACCGGGAGTTACTTTCTGCAAGGTGCCAAAAGAGGAATTTTAAAGGTATATGGTGAGTGAATTATGCCATGGAATTGCTTCAAAAAGTCGTACGGTCAAAGGAAGAAGCGACTATGAAAAACGACTAGACTACTCGAAAAACGTCTAAACGACTCGAAAAGCGACAAACTATGAAATACCATCAAAGGCCATTTAATGCATAAAATTCACGCTAAAACATCAAAAATTTTAAAAAATCGCACTAAATCAAAAATGCAAAATCTTTACACAAGACATATTTCACCTTTCTAAGTCTGGCGCGTTGATGAACTTGATATTTCCGTTAGTAACGTGTCCCCAGATTACCCCGTAATATGATACCTATAATTACATTTCTCAGTATATACAATAATTTGAAACAATGAGATTCGCTTGCGAAAATAATACGTAAAAACACGTTTATTCCGATAACTGGCGAAAGTACTTTTTTTCTCCGGAAATTAGAAAGATTTGTACGTGACTTTCACAGATATTCAACCGTAAGATGCTATTTTATGATTCATCTTTACAGGATATATTTTTAAATTATGTTTCTCGGAAGCTAGGAAATGCAAATATCGCCGCCAAAAAACGTGGATTCATTATTGCGACATTTTCGACTAGTATGTGATATTATAAAATAGAAAGTTACTATACTTACAGTATTTTAATCTTATCTGTTAGTCCCAATTCTAACAACTAGAAACATATTTCATATTTTTGGATATTCTAAAACGTGTCTAATTGTGGGTTTATTAAAATTTGTTTGCCTACGTTACCCAGTCTGTCGCCATAAGTCTCTACACTTTAACTTTGTACAACGCAGTGTAGAAATATGGATGAAATATATAAGAAGTAGATTATTGGGACAAAATCTCTTTGTATTTTCTTAGGAAGGTTCGATTCGCCTTTTGATAGGTGGTTTGCAAGATTTTTAATATTCAATGATAGATATAATTGTTAACGATATTTATCGTTTTTGGATGATTAATCAACCATATGCGCGAAACAAAATATTTTCAAAACTTAATTCATATGGTTTTTGCTAACCTACATTTTTAATAAGTGTTACTTTCGAAGCATTCTAGATAAGGGTAATGCATATTAGATTGTATACATATTTTTAAGTAAAGGGCACTTTGGATTTCTAAAAATCAAACGTTTGGGGATCAACATGGCTTAAAAAATTTGCGCTACTAGGTACATAGAGTAGGTATGTATAGAGAAACAAACACTTATTTAAACATTTTTATTTATTGGATCACTAATAACATTCATAGCTACTAAGGTGTTTATATATATAGCTGTTTCTTCCCCCTTTTGTAGAGCATTCCTATACATATCGACGATATCATTCGGATTGGTATTTTTATCCCATTTAAGCATTGGCTTAATGTTGGAAGTTGTTGGAGACTCCATTAAATGCAACTCTCTTAAAAAGCTGGTTGGAGTTTTATTTCTAGATGGAAATAACTTTGATATAATGTTGATATATTTCCACGTTTTGCTAGGGTTTAGTCGTAATGCATTCCCATATCGTCTTTTGTGAGCATTAGTAATAATCAACAATTCTTTATATATTTTTAGGTCAGTGTCATTAAAACCTTGTGGTTTGTTCTTCAATAGAAGTTGAGACAGACCTGGTGTAAGGGTAATTTTTTCATCTCCAATACATAATACGTTATCTTCAACGGTTACTGGTATTTGTCCCATGACTAATCCGTCATTGGTGTGTTGGATACCATAACTCCTAGGTTCAATCTCAAGTGACAAAGACATGTCTTTAACTGAGAGTGATGATAATTATCAAAGGCTTATATATATCTTTCGATCACAGAGCATCGATCACGGTATCGATAATTTCCTTTTATGCTCGCCCCGAGGCAAATTTTTCATAGGGGTATCCAAGACCATTTATGGTATTCCGTGGTTTTCGATAGTATTCCATGGTCTTTGATGGTATTTCATGGTATTCGATGGTATTCCATGGTATTCGATGGTATTCCATTGCATTCGATGGCATTCCATGGCCTTTGATGGTATTCCATGGTTTGTCGCTTTTCGAGTCATTTAGACGTTTTTCGAGTAGTCTAGTCGTTTTTCATAGTCGCTTCTTCCTTTGACCGTACGACTTTTTGAAGCAATTCCATGGCATAATTCACTCACCATATACCTTTAAAATTCCTCTTTTGGCACCTTGCAGAAAGTAACTCCCGGTATATTTTTGACTAAAATTTTGTATCAATGACGTCAAAACCTATAGACGCGGTGCCTCATTGTTAAAATGCCCTTTATTTTGACTCCAAGATTAAATATATCCATACTACTCTAACAACATGCTTCAAACAAAGACAGAAAGTCAACCAACTGTACACCCGATGATTCCCGGTTGTAGTTCCTCCCGAGTCACACTTAGATATCGCATGTTTTTTCTTGTTTGGGGGCGCCGGAAGCATCGGAACCTCACCTGAAGACTCGCGGGATGGTCTAACGACGCCAGCCTCCGAGCCCACAGTCGAAATAAGTTCGCTACGGCTGGACAACAAGGGACAATTTCTGACAATCTCGCGACATTTTCGGAATAATTTAATGGAGCGCTTAGATTGTGATTAGTTCTGTCTATAAGTTCTGACGTCATTGTTTGGTATACTGGATGTTCCGATTAACACCGTGATGTCAGATTTTAAATAAAAAAAATTCGCTAAATGGTTTGAATGAAATAAAAATCCCTGGATTTGCATTTTCAAAACGGTAGCAAAAAGAAGCGGTTTTATAAGACCTTTCAAAAAAAGTTCATTCGAATATCTCCGAAATAATCAGTTGCTTATTTGTGTAAATTACTTCTATGTAGTAGAATTCACAATTTGTGTATCTTATAAAATGGATTCCTTTCGCCCAGGTACCCGATGCTAAATTTATTTAGAAGTTTTGCGTACTACAAAATTAGAATGATACCTAAAAATCGTTCGTTTTCTGACACGGAATAGTTCACCCATTAAAAATCCATGATCTACTATATAACAAAATGTTCTTCATTATTGATTGTGAAATTGATTATTGGAATCATTCAGAGACTACTGATTGAACGACAATGGTTTACAAAAATATTAAGAAAATAAAGGTACACTTCTAAAATAAACATCTACGAACGGCAGTTCATTGTTGCTTGGGTTAAATAAACGATTAAAAAATACAATAGCTGCTTTTTTCAATTAGAGCGAATGCTATCCTAGTCTCTCAAAGACAACAGTAATTGCCACCCCTCCTCCGCAAAAGCATTTGCTTCTGGGGTACCTACTCTTAGTTTGGTTGTATTATGAGGGTGAGAATTATTATTATTTGATAACTAATTCTTATAATTCACTAAACACTAAACGATTCAGAACTATTTTATATGCTCCTTTAAGGAAACATTCATTTAAATCTAAGTAATTCTGTTGACATGCTTACAGCAGTTCTTTCCTTTTTATTCATATAAGTATCTTGGCATGGAGGACTCACAACTTAACAAGCTATATATGGTAAGAATATTACCTACCACCGATTACTGAATAGGTTAGATTACCTACGAGAATTTTTATACTGCCGTCAAATTTGACATATCAGTGGTGTTGAAGTAGCCTGTCACCAAACTCCGTTCCAATAAAAATATTAGGTTCTACATTCCAGAACGTTACTTTCCATTTATTTATAAGATCTGTGGGATGATTTTTGCAACGAGATTTTGCACTTTGCAACCATTTTCAAACCTGTTATACAGGGTGAGTCGCATTTAATGGCAGAGCCGAAAACACAAGGTAGACTTCGCTTAACATATATTTTTTAATTTCTTTCGAGCCCGTTTAGGAATTACAACAAAATTTGATACATATTATTGGTTGTGCAATAATTTTGACCTGTTTAGATGAGCAGTGGCGTAGATATAAATAATTTCATTTTAAATGCTAGCATAATCACCTTGGCACTAGTTTAAAAAATCCGAAATTACGAAGAAACTGTAGTAGAAATAAAAATATAGCTAGAGGCTCTTTTTGTTCCAAATTGAATGGGCTATCCAAAAAAGACAAAATTTTTGGTTTTGCACAGGACTGTATTCCTTTTTTTACAATTATTTAGAGTAACTATTTGTATCTACGCCGCTGGTCATCTAAACAGGTCAAAATTATTGCACAACCAATAATGTGTATCAAATTTGGTTGAAATTCCTAAACGAGCTCGGAAAAAATTTCAAAAATATGTTAAAATTTTCACCACGCTGTATATGGAGAACCAAGCGTTTTTGGGCTAATGTTTATTAAGCATATGTGCTTATTTAATGAGTTCTACATTTTGTTTTCGGCTCTGCCTTTAGATGTCACTCACCCTGTATAGATTTTTCGAATTTTTGGTATATGATTATCTGGTACTTCTTAATGTTAATTTCCATAAGTTTCTGTGCAGGTAAGAGAGTGTAAGACTGAAAAGCATTATGAATATTTTAAAGATTACTTTGTATTTTCATTGTTCCACGTCCTTCATTTTAAATTGATTGATGCGTTTTAAACCTATGCCACCTGGAGGACTAAAATTCTTGTATAAATGGACAGAAAAGTTCTTAAGCAGTAATCTGTTATGCGGATATACTTGCGGGTTTGCATTGTTTTATGAAATGTGTTTTAATCAATAGATGTCGCTATATTTCAATTTTATCGTTATAATTCTCTTTGAGAGTGGGGGATAGTTTTTGACAGGCAAAGTTTATCATAATTTGGTAACAGATGACTACATGATGACAATATTTTAATTAATCTCAAAAATGATAAATCATGGTCAACTAAAGAATAATTCCAATGCGCGTATTAAAACGAGTACTTTAACATGAGGAAGCCTGTACTTTTAATTGTTGACAAAAACATAAAATAAACCGGACAAATTTGTTTTTCGCGGCGAATAAAATCTGTTATGATCCCAAGTGAAAGTGCCAAAAATCTGTTAAAAAGACGTCAAAACTAAAATTTGAAGAGGATTTTAGTGTAGTATGTATATTTTGATATCGTTTTGAAGGAAAAACTGAGAATTTGAACATAAGTCGAAGAAAGTGGTCGGTATACTACTGTAGATTAAAAAATTTCCATTGGCAGCAGCCTTTAAAATAAAAAAGATACTAGAATACCCTGTCAAAATATTTAACTGATGTCAATTTCTAGATGAATATAACTCGTGTAACGGAAAGGATTGCAGTGACTGAATGTTTTTAAAATAGTTTGGACTCTGAGGGTATGTTATTATAAGATAAAGATGCAACAAAAATTTAATAATATATTTGGCAGCTTTTGGCTAGCATACATAAAAATATTTGTAGACCCCAATTAACTTTTCCAACGTTGTTTTTAGTATAGGGTGGGAGGTTCGAACGCGAATTGGGAAGTCAAAGTGCAAGGAAGCGGGTACAGTGGGATAATTTTATGACTGGTAATTTTATACTATCATTTTTAGTCAAAATTTTTAATGATCTGAAAAAAGTTAAAAATATCGAGTGCTCTCTATTTTAAAAATTCAAACGTGGTATATTCATTTTTGCTTAATGAAGAATCCCACACAAGACATATCAGTAGAAAAAATTGTGTTTTCAACGTACAAAAGATTTCGACAATTTTTTGGTTTTCATGTGAAATATTTTCTAATATTTCGATTTAGAATCTTTTCTTAGAGTTGCTTTTTTCGATCTAGCTGACACATTAGAGTGACGACCTAAGAAATCGGAGCATAGATTTTTTACCTGGATTGATTAGATCCGGTGTTCTGTTCTTGCAATTTTGCATAGTGGCATTTTGATCTCGCACGATCGTGCAATATGCAATTTTTGCATTTTCCCTTTCATAAAAAGCAATCGCTGTCAAGTCGGTCCATCAGTTAGTCGGTTCGTCACGCTGTACTTTTTTTCAACGCAAAAAAAAATGAAAGCCACGCTATCTTCCGCTGTGAAAATTTTACAGCATGTTATTTTACCTGTAAGTAAAAATACTTTTTTAATACTTTCACAAATGTTAACAGAATTTCGATTACAGGCTTCAATCATAAATTTGGACGAGGATGACTTCCCCTTGGACTCGCCGCCCCGAACTCCAACTGGCGAGCGACCTCCCACGCCTGGCTGTCGGCCAATTATCTTGCCGATAGAGATGCTGAAACCTCTGCCGTTGTTCCTCTACGACGATTCGGACTTGGAGGCTCAAGTTTCGGCGGCGTTAGCAACGAGGCCCAGGCTGGTCAGGAGGTCGAGATCTGCCATGGAGTTCCCAGGACCATCTACAGCGAGGGGGAGCCAGGACCAGAGCGGCTTCTGCGAGAATGCGGTAGGTGTAAAAGAGAGCATGGATGAGAAGGAAGGATGCTGATATAGAATGTACATTGAAAGGATTACGGAGTGAAAGGAAAAAGGCGATGAAAAGAGTGCCTGAGATGGATGTGAATATATTTGAGTATGAAAGACAGCAGAAGCGCGCTCGCAAGGCCCTAAAATTATTAGATAGTTAGGGATAGGTTAGTTTTACAAGTTAGTGTTAGTCTTTTTAATATAAATTAGTGGTAGGTTTTTTATTTATAGCTTGTTATATTTTTCGTTAGGTTAAGTTAGTGTCAAGTTTTTATTAGTATTTTTTATTAGTTCAAGGTAATGTTAGTTTTTCTTAATATAAATTAGTGTTAGATTTTTTTAATTTTTACTTTATTTTTCCTTAGGTTAAGTGTCAATTTTTTCTTTTATCTTATGTTATGTGTTATTGTTTTATATATTTACAATTATTTTTTATTATACATGTATCTTCAAATAATGTTTTTCATTTGCTACTTTTGGGGGAAAACATGTTTTCATACAAAAATCGATTCTAGTTTCAAGTTGAGGGAGAACAATTATTGCAAAAGTATAAAAAAGTGTATTAAATGTGATTCATATGGCTGTCAGAAAAGCAAACTTCAACACAACGAAATCCATGTGTTTTCAACCTTATGTGAAAGACTTGTCATTTTCTATCTATATTCTATAAACTTCTATTGATAAAAGTATTTCAGTAAATTTTATACATTTTATTAGAGGTGCAAGTGTAAATAAGATGTTGATTAGGTAAGTATTATCTGTCACTCTCGAACGGACTTATCAGTACACTGTATTACTGCGATAAAAACCTATTCCTTTAGACTTATCACTTTTCAACGTTTTCTAGATTTGTTAACATTAGTAAGGCTACTTCAACCAACTTAAAATATTATAAAAAATATGAAAGATTAATTTTGTAAATAAAAATGAACGAAAATGCCGAAAAATATACTAGGAATTAAAGTAACCACACCAAAAATTCTTATTAATTTTATCTATCAAGTGCTCTAGGTCAATTTTAATATTCATGTGTCGAGAGCGCTCTAGTTAAATTTTAATATCCATGTAAATCCACCTGTTGAATGTGACCTAGAAGTACTAATGCGAGACAAGTAGGTTTCTCTAATAGTTTTGCCGCGTTTAGATTCTTGCCGGTAGGTCCGGCTGTTCGGAACCTAGGTTCCGCGTTTATGCAAGTTTCTTACCCATAGGTGTCGTTCGCACATGGTTTCCGATGGAAAAGTATCAAATTGCGGATCAGTTTACATAGTGTTAAAGTTTTTGCGGAATATATGTCACCAAACGCATTAGCTGAGTCGGTAACATGGCCGCTTTTCGCCTGGTAGCCTCTGGGTTCGAATCCCGGAGTCGTCAATTGGAAATACAGTTTTTGTTAAATTCGTCTGATCGAATCTTGTGTCGAGGATACTGCAGCTCTACCTCACCGGGATCTTTTGGATGATAAACGAAAACTGAGTGCATGCCAAATAATTTTCCGAAAGCATTCTCCAAACTCTCACAACTCTGTATTAATATAGGTATATAGATGTGTTCCCGGAAACACGTCTGTGCATACCTATACCGTATAGAAGTGAGAGTCAATGTTGGATACTACACGGTGAGCTCATTGCTGTGGAGAATGTTTTGCACTTTTTGGTAATGACTAGATTTGTTTTATCAAGATTCTTAGTTCAGATTGTAACTTTTTCTTATAAGATGCAGTCTCTTCGCAAAATTCAATATTTGTTGTTCTCAGACCCAAGCAATTTTTGTCCTCTGCTAATTTTCAGATGTACTTCTACTAATTCTTCCACTAAAAATTGTATCTCCGTATCGCAATTTTTGCCATCCAATTACGGCTTTTAAAGTTTTAGATACTCGCCAGCTCATTCATCAACTATTTAAATTTCCCGAAATTTTGACATATTGACATCACGTCCCAGAACTGCGAACAAAGTTCAATTTTTCAAGGTTGAATCCAGGTGCCACGTGTCAAGGTGACCACGAGATCATTGTCGTTAAATTTCGTTGGTCTCCAAGGTGACCCCTTAGAGATCTTTAACTTATATGTGACCTTCATGTCAAGGTAACCCCATCGCATTTTCAAATTTCCCGCATTTTGTCATATTGACGTCACTTCCGTGAACTGCGAGCAAAGTTTTTTGCAATTCAAGGTGCCACGTGTCAACACGAGATTATTAACCTTCAGGTGACCCCTTAAAGATCATCGGTCTCACTTAATTGACAACCACAGGTCATTTTCAAATTTCCCGCCTTGGCGACCATTGACGTCACTTCCGTTCCCAGAACTGTGAGCAAAGTTCAATTTTTCAAGGTAGAACCCAAGTGCCACGTGTCAAGGTGACCTCTTAAAGTTCATTGACCGGTCAAGGTAACAAGGTGACCTATTAAAGTTCATTGAACCCGCGGGTCAATGATCACTTAAAGGTTATCGATCTGGTAACCCCTTGACCTCTAGATAACCTTCAGGTCAAGGTTAACTGAACGTTACCCCTTAAAGTTCATTGACCGGTCAAGGTAACAAGGTGACCTATTAAAGTTCATTGAACCCGCGGGTCAATGACCCCTTAAAGGTTATCGATCTGGTAACCCCTTGACCTCTAGATAACCTTTAGGTCAAGGTTAACTGAACGTGACCCCTTCAAGGTTAACCCGCGGGTCAATGACCCCTTAAAGGTTATCGATCTGGTAACCCCTTGGCCTCTAGATAACCTTCAGGTCAAGGTTAACTGAACGTGACCCCTTAAAGTTCATTGAACCCGCAGGTCAAGGCCATTTTCAAATTTCCCGCCTTGGCGGCCATCTTGTGACGTCACTTCCGCCCTGAAGTACCCTTTGCTATACTACTGTGTACCATTTATTCCATCCTCCTCAGCAGGTTGGGGTTATGTAGGGAAGAAAGGTGTTACGGCGTATTATTTTTAAATAATTGATAATGAATCATATTGGCGTACCAGCCACATGTAGCACCTGTTCCGTTGAGAAAAACAAGAGAACGAATGATCTATCATGATGAAGGAAGAATATGTCGCTTCCGTCACCTTTATATTTTAACGCGAAATAGATTATTTATTTCGAGTTGCCCGCAGTTTATTTCACCTCACCAGCCTAGCCTTATGGTATTACAGTCCACATCGGCATGTTCATGGTCCTTCGAGCCGGATGCTGGGCGAGAAGAGAGGTTGAAGAAACGAGCATTATTCGAGGTAACCGGGCGGCGGCGGCGTTAGCGTGCTAACCAGGACGAAGCGAGGGACGAGGCGACCGGGCGATCTACGGTTGCGAGCAGCGAGCAGGAGACCTACGATAGAAACAGACGATTCCTGTGAGTCCGATCCAAATTATCCTTTCCCGATTAGTGTTGCTTGAATTGAAGTAACGTGCGAAAATGGCTGAGTTAAGCCAATTACGATTTAAACGAGGCCAAGTTAAGGCTAGTATTACGCGATTTCAAAAGTTTCTTAGTGCGATTGATACAACGAATCCCTGCGAGAATGATATCATTCAATTAAAATTACGATTAACGCGACTCGAACCGATTTACAGCGAATTTACGAAAATTCAGAGCGATATCGAATATTGTTTACAAGCGAATAATGCGAGCGAGGAGGACATAAACAAAGAAATGTCCGAAAACGATAATTTAGAAACGATTTATTTTGACTTAATGTCTAAGTTCACTGTCATTATTTCAAAATTCGAAACCGAAAAACACGAGAATGTGAGTAATCAGAGCGCGAGTAATGCTTATCTAATGCCGCAAATTATGCCTTCGAAATTGCCAGCGATGAATATTCCAAAATTCTACGGTTCGCTGGACAAATGGCTGGATTTTAGAGACTTGTTCATATCGATTATTCATAATAACAAATGTCTTGACGAGGTGCAAAAGCTGCACTATCTACGGGGTTCGTTAGGTGGCGAGGCATCGGAAATTATTGAATCTTTGCCAAAAACCGGCGAAAACTACGAAGTAGCGTGGGAGGCTCTAAAAGATAGGTACGAAAACAAGCACATAATTGTTTGTAATTACATTCAGGCACTTTTTGACGCACCTACTTTGTCGAGGGAGTCACATGACGAACTGCGGAAGCTTTACGAGATTTTTAATAAAAACCTTAGGTGCTTGCAAAACTTAGGGTTAGACACAAATTCTTGGGACGTGTTAATTATTCATTTACTCGTTTCAAAGTTTGACGGGCGAACTAAACGCGATTGGGAAGCGTTTGGAATCGAGGGAGATCTACCTACGATGGTAGAAATGCGACAATTTTTAAAAAATAAATGCGAACTTCTACAAAAGTTAGAACTTAGAAAGCCACAGCAGGCACGCGATAAATACGATAATCAATCAAGAGATAACAAATTTCGAACACAAAAATTTGAGCAAAAATCGCAGTCTTTAGTAGCTAATCGAGAGACGACGAATAATTTGTCCTGTTACTATTGCAAGCAAGGACACACAATTTTTAAATGTGAGGCGTTTAATAATTTAAATCCAAGCGAAAGATATAGACAAATACGAAATTTAAAATTGTGTGTAAACTGCTTTAATCCGAATCATGCTATAGAACAATGTAATAGACCAGGGTGTCGAAAATGCAAATGTATGCATAATGTTTTACTGCACGGCGGAAAATTCGAACAAAACATCGCGGCAGAGCGAGCGCATAGTAGGCCGACTGCAATTCCGGGCCACGTTCAACCGGAGGCTCCGGTACCAGCTTCAGAGGGGAGAAAAGACTCTATCCAAGTGTTTTCTACGCACTCAACGCGGTGCTCGGAAAATAATTCGAATATGAGCCAATTTGACGAAGCGTTTTTCGTTGGCACGGCCGGCGGGACAAAACGGCTACAGAATGAAAGTGATCCTTACGCACTTTTAGGAACGGCACTCGTATACGTGAGAAACGTTCAAGGAAAAATATTCACAGCAAGGGTATTACTCGACCCAGGGTCTCAAAGCAATTTTGTGCGCGAAGACTTTTGCGGAAGGTTAGGATTGACAAAAACACCTGTCAATTACGCGATTTCAGGAGTTGGTGATGATTATACCATGCCTTCTAAAAATAAAACGACTTTAACAATTAAATCTCGAATACACGATTACTCAAAAGAAATTAATTGTTTAATCTTAAAGAAAATAACGAAACCAGTTCCACAATTTTCATTTGACCCTTCTCAAATACCTATACCGAGTGATTTACCCATGGCCGACCCTACTTTGCATGAAAGTGGCGTTATCGACATTCTAATAAATTCGACTCTTTTTTATTCTTTGTTGATAATGAACCAGATTGATGTAGGTAATGGTTTTATACTACAAAATACAAAGTTAGGATGGGTGCTTAGTGGAGACATTTATTTTCTCTTTCCAAAGTATAAACAGGTGTCTGCTCACGTGTGTGTGGACAATAATCCTAGTGAAATAGATAACTTAATTGTCAAGTTTTGGCAGGTTGAGGAATGCGAAAGGATCGAGAAAAATAATGATTTTTGCGAAGAGCATTTCCAGAAAACGGTTACGCGAAACGATGATGGGCGTTTTATTGTAAGCATTCCATTTAAAAATCAGCTGGAGGAGCTAGGCCTTTCGAAAGAAATGGCGCTCAAGCGATTTGGCAAGTTAGAAAAAAAAATTGGAGAAGGATAATGATTTGCGGAATCAGTATACCGAATTTCTTAGTGAATATGAGCGATTAGGGCACATGCGAGAACTTCAATGCGATATAGGTACTCTTGAAGATGGTTCAGCTTACTATTTACCACATAGGGCGGTTATAAAAGAAAGTAGCACTACGACAAAATGTCGAGTAGTTTTTGACGGCTCCGCAAAAACAAGTAACGGTCTGTCATTAAATGATGTTCAATACGCAGGTATTACGGTGCAAGCTGAGTTGTTCGACATTCTCTTGCGTTTTAGAAGATATCGGTTCGTTATGAATGCAGATATAACGAAAATGTATCGACAAGTATTAGTACACCCAAAACAAACGAAATTCCAAAGAATATTTTGGAGAGCAAGTCCCAACCAACAAATAAAATGTTTTGAACTTCTTACGATAACATATGGCCTTTCGTCATCTCCATACTTAGCAACACGGTGTTTGTTGCAACTTTCGATTGAAAATGAATCAAAATATACCGAAGCGAGTAAAATAATAGCTAATAGCTTTTACGTAGATGATTTATTAGCGGGTCATGACTCGCCATCCGAACTTTTGAGATTACAGGGCGAAATATCAGAGATATTAGCAAGCGCTGGGTTAGAATTACGCAAGTGGTTGTCAAATAGCGAGGAACTTCAGAATAAATTTCGAATTAATCATAATGTAGAATCGAGTAAAATAAAAATAGGCGAAAACGAGCAGAATAAGACCCTAGGTTTATTCTGGAATGCAAAATTAGACACTATCGAGTATAGTATCGATCACGTGACATTTCAAGGTGGCGTATTAACTAAACGAATTATTTTGTCTATAGTAAGCCAAATATTTGATCCTTTAGGACTTGTTGGGCCTATCGTTGTACGCGCGAAAATGTTGCTTCAGGCTTTATGGAAAGAAGAGCTCAGTTGGGATCAACAGGTTCCCAAAGCGATTCGAATAAAATTCATTGAATTCTGCAATGATTTAAAAGTATTAAATAAACTAAAAATACCTCGGTATGTTTTAAATGAAAACGCGACAAATTTCGAGATGCATGTTTTTACCGACGCTTCGGAAAAAGGGTATGGCGCATGCGTATATCTTCGGAGTAAAATTAGCGAAATCGAATATTGTACCAAACTTCTGTGCGCAAAAAGCAGAGTAGCTCCTATAAAGAAATTAACTTTACCCCGTCTAGAGTTATGTGCGGCGTTTTTAGGTGCTAAATTAGCAAAGCGAGTGCGACAAATATTACATTTAACTTTTGACAAGTGTTATTATTGGACTGATTCGACAATTACATGGTTTTGGATTCAGGGTAGCCCTGACAGATGGAAAACCTTTGTGTCCAATCGAGTCAGCGTCATTTTATCTATTACTAGTAAACACGATTGGCGGCATGTTAAGTCTCAGGACAATCCTGCCGACTATATATCGAGAGGTACAACAGCAGCCGAACTTCTGCTAAATAACCTTTGGTGGAATGGACCCACTTGGTTATCCTTACCAGAGGATCAATGGGATCTATCTACTACACCTACAGGCGCAGTCCAAATCCCCGAACAACGAACAAATACCGCGATTAACAACACAGCTATGATTAGCAACACTGAAATGTTGAACGAATTTAATATTTTTACCAGATTTTCGAGTCTCAATAAGCTAAAGGGAGTAGTTGCTTATTGTAAGCGTTTTTTCTATAACACTAAGAATAGTAATAATAAAATTACGGGTCCTTTGAGCACGACTGAATTAAATGATGCGACTAGAAATTTGATAAAACTGACACAAGGGCAAGTGTTTAAAAAGGAACTTATCGATTTAAGGAATACAGGGACTGTTCATAAATCAAGTAACATTTTATCTTTGCATCCGTTTATTGATTCTTTTGGAATCATCCGAGTAGGGGGAAGATTAACCAACGCGAGTGTAGGTTATAATAAAAAACACCCAATAATTTTACCGAATAAACATCTTTTTACTGATTTATTGTTTCTTGATGAACACTGGAGGTTGCTTCACTGCGGTCCGCAGCAACTCCTATATTCGATTAGAGAATCATATTGGCCTATATCAGGTCGTAATATAGCAAGAAATGTAGTACATAAATGTGTAATTTGTTACAAGGCTAGACCTAAGGTTTGTAAGTACCTAATGGGCGACTTGCCTATAGAAAGAGTTAGTCAGTATACTCCATTCGAGAACGTGGGTTGCGATTATGCAGGTCCCTTCTTATTGAAGGATAGAAAAACAAGAAAACCTTTACTGTCAAAATGTTGGGTATGCATTTTCGTTTGCTTATCTGTTAAAGCCATCCACCTAGAACTGGTAACCGATTTGACCAGTCAAGCATTTTTAGCTTGTTTTAAAAGATTTATCGCGAGACGAGGAAAACCAAAAAAAATGTTTTCAGACAACGGTACTACCTTTGTTGGCGCGAATTCCGAGATAGTCAAGTTTTTGAAAACCAATAAAAACACAATTGCTACGGCATTGTCTAGCGAATCAGTGGAGTGGCGGTTTATTCCTCCAAGATCTCCCACATTTGGCGGTTTATGGGAAGCAGGGGTTAAAAGCTTAAAATATCATTTAAAGCGAGTTGTTGGTAATGTTCATTTACATTACGAAGATTTTTCGACCATACTTACACAAATCGAAGCTATACTCAATTCAAGACCACTGAGTCCCCTCTCCTCGAATCCCGATGACTACATTCCACTTACCCCCGGTCACTTCCTAATTGGCCGTCCCATAACATCCCTTCCCGAACCAAATTTACTTCCTATTCCCGAAAATCGTCTTACGCAGTATAGAAGACTGCAACAAATGGTCCAAGGATTTTGGCAGAGATGGAGTCACGAGTATTTATCAGAACTTCAGACACGTCTCAAGTGGAAGGAGAATGCCGATCAGCTGCTAAGCATCGGTAGTTTGGTCTTAGTAAAAGAGGACAACCTTCCTCCTTTACTTTGGAAGATAGCTCGGGTGATCGCTCTTCATCCCGGCCAGGACAAAGTCACAAGAGTGGTGACTATCGAATATAGTGACAAAAGTGTAGCAAGACGCTCCGTTAACAAGGTGTGCGCGTTACCTCTGTGAGACATTGAATTCCAGGATATGACTTTTGCCAAGAATAACTGGTGTTAGTTGTAATAGTTTATTTTGTCAAAATGACAATTTTAAGCATTGTTATATTTTACCCTTTGGTTTAGTTGTTGAAATTTTGTAAATTTCAAGACCGGCGGTATGTTACGGCGTATTATTTTTAAATAATTGATAATGAATCATATTGGCGTACCAGCCACATGTAGCACCTGTTCCGTTGAGAAAAACAAGAGAACGAATGATCTATCATGATGAAGGAAGAATATGTCGCTTCCGTCACCTTTATATTTTAACGCGAAATAGATTATTTATTTCGAGTTGCCCGCAGTTTATTTCACCTCACCAGCCTAGCCTTATGGTATTACAGTCCACATCGGCATGTTCAAAAGGCGACCTGGAAACTTTGAGAAAGCCGTTTCTCGAGCAGTCAGTTCATTAAACTGGTGGCTTGAAGGCTCCTCATTGCCCCGCGGTATCTTTAGATACCATCCCGATTTAGCGTGGACCCGAACTCAACTCGGTACCCCTGAATCTCCAAAAATTAGACATGTTTGGGGGGAGGCATTCGAAAATATTCTTATTGAAGGAATGTCCGCATACCCTCTGATCGAAGCTTACCCTATTACCAGTGACTATAGAAGGAATAAGACGGTCGACGAAGCCTAGCATAGCGTGCCGACACTGCTCGCCGGCCCGGTTGTCTCCCCCTCCAACCGCCGCTGAAAGTGACCCGTAAGGTGGCGCACCCTACTGGCATTTTTGGACAACGCGTAGTAGCTGGCGGTTCACGGGATGTGGTTCATTTATAGGACTGGGCGCTGTTGCCAGATTTCCGTATAGAGGCATAATGAGATAATGCCGACTATATTATAATTATTACTGGAGTTGAATCAGGCGATTTGTATAAGAATAAGGAGTAAGGAGATGACTGCAGTCTGCAGACGTACCGGCTGTGAAAAATACTTTAGAACCCTGTAAACATTCTGTTTAAGTACCATTATATTATAATATGATATAAGTTTCATGCGTAGAAGGTATCTCAGAAACAAGAATGAAAACAGAAAACAAATATAACAAATATAAACACTATACAAATATTTTATACTATTTTACACATAGGGGAGGGCGGGGCACATTTGGACGTGGGGCACATTTGGACATTTTGAATTTACCGCCTTAAAATATCCAGACAAGGATAAATAATCTTCCACAATAGTTCACAAGAGGTCACTAGTAGTTTCTGTAGAAATTTATATGGACGTCCATGTTACAGAGTTTCTATCCCAAAAAGTTAAATTTTGATGCAAAATGTAAGTATTTTTAATGGGTATTCTTAAGTGTTTCAAGTTACAGTGTGTAGGAATAGCTTAGTATAAAAAATATGCCAGAATAATTGATTATAATGTAATGTTTTTGAGTAAATAGATCGCGCAATTTCTAACCTCAAAATTGCTTGTTGCAATTTTAATTTGATCAAATCAGGGTGGGGTACATTTGGACAAAGCCAGTGGGGCACTTTTGGACATTGTCCAATTGTACCCCACCAAAAAATTTGCACTAGTAAATAGTCACATTTAATTAACAAAATATATGGTGCCTTTGTAGATGGTTCGGAATTACGTAAAGAAAACTGACAGAGCCTTCATAGATGAACAGCAAATTAAAAATGCAGTAGAAGATATAATAGAAAACAAAACTTCAATACGTTTAGCTGCTATACGTTTTGGTATCAAGAAGTCTACATTGCATAATAGGATAAAGAAAGTTCTTTCTCGAAATACAAACCATGATTCGGGAAATGAGGATGAACCAGATGAACCAAAAAGGTTCTCGAAGTATGGAGTTAGGCAAGTGTTTAACACGGAACAAGAAAATCACTTAGTCAAATATTTAAAGATTTCTTCAAATATACACTATGGACTCACGTTTCGTTCCTGTAGATCCTTAGCATATCAATACGCTGTAGAACTGAAAATAATCTATCCTGCCTCTTGGGATAAAAAACAATGTGCTGGAAAGGACTGGATGAGGCAGTTCATGAAGAGACATCCTGACTTAACTCATAGGAAGCCTGAAAACACCAGTTTGTCTAGAGCAACAGCTTTTAATAAGACAAATGTCGAACAGTTTTTCGAAAACTACTCAGAAGTGCAAGAAAAATACAATTTTACTCCAGATAGAATTTTAAATACAGATGAGTCTGGTATAAGCACCGTTTTGCAAGCCCCCAAAGTAATCGCACCATGTGGTAAAAAACAAGTTGGCCAAATTGTTTCTCAAGAAAGAGGAACTCTGGTGACATTTTGTGCAACTATAATTGCATCTGGTAACACTATTCCTCCACTCTTTATATTTCCAAGAGTACGAATGAAGGATTCTTATCTCAACGGTAAATAGCTAACTTTACACGCACTCACACTAACATACCATCACACACACACAATCACACACAAAACCTACGGACCTCAATAAACTAACACTGTTGTCTACTTACAGGTGCCCCTATAGGAAGTATTGCTTATGGTTCAAAAAGCGGTTGGATTACGGCTGAAATTTTTATAAATCTGCTGAAACATATAAAGAAGCACACACAATGCAGTAAAGAACGCCCAATTTTATTAATATTGGACAATCATGATTCGCACACATCCTTAATTGCCATAAATTATTGTCGAGAAAACGGGATCGTCTTACTGACATTCCCACCCCACTGCACACATCGAATGCAGCCTTTGGACATAGGCATATTTGGACCTTTTAAAAGTCGACTAAAAACGTCATTCAATGATCGTATGTTAACAAATCCTGGAAAACATATTAAGATTGATGATATCCCTAATTTAGCAACTGAACCATACCTTAACTCTTTTACACCATCTAATATTATTAGTGCGTTCAAAAAATCTGGGATATGGCCCATAAATAGATTGGTCTTTAATGAAGTTGATTTTAGTGCTGCTTATGTTACCGATAGGCCCGAACAACAAAGTAATACAGACCACAAAATAATACATACTAAATCGATCAATGTTATCTCCAACATATTAATAAAGGAGGGCACAGGCAAGGACACACCAGATCAAAGTAACTCTTCTATAATAATAGATGAAATATCCAAAGACGAGAGAGAGAACGAGACAATAAGTATAATCTCCGATATTTCAGTAAAAGAGGTTGTAGATCAACGTGAGAACAATAACACTTCAACGCCATCAACAAGTCATCAGGTAGAAAGAAAAGTGCTAGAAATATCGCCATTTATCATTCGACCACTACCAAAGGCTGCTCCACGAACAGATTGTAAGCGTCGCAAGCTAGGAAAATCAAGAATATTTACTAGTACACCCGAGAAAGAGAGACTTGAAGAACTAGAAAGAAATAAAGCTCTAAAGGTCGATACAGTGAAGCGTAAAATAGGTTCGAAGAGTGAAAATGTGGCGAAAAGGACAAACACACGAAGAAAAAAGATGGATATTCCATCATCAGACTCTGAATCGGAAATTGACCTACCTGACGAAAAAACATGTAGCTCAGATGATTGTGACATAGGATTTGGAAGTGATGAATCTGATGATGGGATCGGTGTGGAGGTTACTAAATTAGTGGATAGTGATGTCATCGGACCAAGTGACTATGTTTTGGTTAAGTTTCCTACGAAAAAAACTGTTCGTTACTGCGTTGGTCAAGTTGTCAAGGAAGATGAAGCCTTCGAATATCTCATAAATTTTCTGAGAAGGAGAGGCAACCGTGGATTTAATTTTCCAAATGTTGAAGACTCTGCAATTGTTAACAGACAGGATATCATTGGCAAATTGCCAAAACCGTCAGAGAAAAAGGGAACTACCCGTGTTCAATCGTATGTTCAATTTAATATAAATCTTGAACAATATGATATTTTGTGAATTTAAAAAACATTTGTACGTTTATTAATAGAAATATAAGTTTAAATTCTATTATTATTTTTTTAATTATGCATGTCTAAATGTGCCCCACCAGGGTCTATAACTACCCCACCAATGGGGCACATTTGGACAAATGCAATGTGTCAAATAAATTATATTTGCAGGGAACATGAAGTGATTTTTTACTAAAAATTCAGTTGATTATCAAAGGGTATATACAACACCATGTAGTATCACATTTCTCACCTAGACAATATATTAAATAGACTCCAAGTCTATCATCTTTCAAAAAGTGTCCAAATGTGCCCCGCCCTCCCCTACAGGTAAATACTGTGTTTTTATAAAAAAAAACACATAACGGTTATTTTTTGATCGATTTTGACAAACATTTTTTTACTTGCATCCCTTGAAAAACTGAATGTTATAGCAAGTTTACAGACACATACTACAAAAACCAACGTCTACTTTGCAATTTCTTACGAAAATTCGAGAAATCGTGTTAGCGATTTTTTTCTGTTAAATCTGAGTAGGTACCTAGGTACATGATTATATTCAGCGTCGCCAAAAACAGGTCTAACTATCTAATTGCATGGGAATAGTGCGGCATAATAATTATCACACTTAATCACTAACAGAATTAATAATTGTAACAGTGACTTGAGTGACTATAGAAAGAAAACTGATTGTAATAATATACGCCTACCGTGGCAATATTCTCCATTTGCGGCCTGCGACACCAAATGCCGACGCCAGGCCGAGAGCGACGGGACCACTGAGGAATCAAATTTTGATACACCGCTCGGGGCCACGCGATACCGCCGCCTGCGGCGCTATCAAAACTACTTACCTACGCTTTGCGGGACAAGGTCATCCAATTATCAAATAAAAATATACCTATTGCATTTCTGGAACTCGACTCTCCAGAAAAGGGAGGATTCGCCGGCCGGCCGGCTTGCATGGGCCCGGCAGAAAAGAAAATGCAACGCGCGCATTATTAGAACAAATATGATAATATGATAGCATTTTCATTGTCAGTAATGTAGGTACCTATATTAGTTTTTATATTATTTATGCCTGTGAATCACTTTTAGATTTTAGTTTCACTAACTTCGAAGTCGAAGTTGGTTAAACCTTTTGAGTATGATCGCAAATGGATTTCTGTACCCATAGTGCTAACGATGAGCATTTTAATTTTAATTTTGTGGGCAAACTGCTAAACGCAAGTTATCTCGCATGCGGGAGCCGACTAAAATGGGATCAGGCAAAGTCTTCTTATTGGTCAAAATCAGCCATGTGATTGAATCACGTGATCGAGTATTCTCGTCGGCAACATGAAGTAGTCTAGTGCTGATTAAGTTGGTGTACGGTGGTTTATTGCCATTAATTACTGTTACTCTCGCATTTTTTACATGTTTTCGAAAAAAAATTGCGTTAATTCATTTTTCATATAGGTATCTACCTATTGTAGTAGTAGTATAAAAAAATATGGGAAGGCTAGGGGCTAGGTTTAGGCGAATTTTTCAATATTTTAGGTAGACATAATGTTGAAAACAATCCTCTAAGATTAACTGGATGACATTTTCCTGACATTATTTCAGAAACTACATTTAGGAAAAATCCTACCAAAAGATGTGTTGTCTGTACACAAAATAAAAAAAAACGCCGAGCCACGTTATATGTGTATTTACTCGGTATTTACCCTACAAAGAAAAATTTCTAGAATGCTTTGTGTATATTTATATTAAATAGTCTACAACAGAAAGATTTTTTATTTTGTGCACTTTTTGATTTATAAAATAAGACGATGAATATATTCGTCAACAGCAGTTTGGTTTCTAAATACATTCATGTTTTTTTTGTTGCCGCTACTGCTATGGACAATTTATTTGCATGTGGAACAAATACCGCAGTTATGGCCAACGTTGATTTTTGTGTGTGCTGTAGCGAAAGGGTTAATTTTTCATATAAACGTTTTCCTTTTCAAGATATACGGATTGATTAGTAGTGTTTGATTGTATAATACCGCAAATATTTTTTTTTAAGTCCTGGGACTCTTTAAAATAAGCAGACCAGCATGTCACAGTCTATCGCATAGGAAAAGTGAAGTCTTGAGGAGAAGTTTGTCTTCTGGCAACTCCAAGGAGACCGCACAAGAGGTCTTTGGTCTTTCACAAGGTTATGTTTTAATGTCACTGTTCAACTGCTATCAGGTTTTGGTGACATGTATTGCATAACACGTACCATACAGTTTGTTCAGCGATAATGTTCGCCCCGTCTGACTCGTGAATATACGACCGATATCCATCGTATATTCACGAGTAAGACAAGGACGGGAGTTGTGACGTACGGCCGAACATTCGCTAAACAAACTGTAGATTCTAAAGGGTGCAAAATATTTCCTGTCATAAATCAAATTTATTAGAAACAACCTAAGAGATAACACTTAATCCTATGCCTTAATGTTATACTTATATCTAAGGAAATTTTAAGGGCTATCTAATCACATTTTAATCTACATAAAAATAATAAGTCTTTAAAACATATTTACTAAGGAATCAATTAATTACCGAAGCAATCAATTGATCATGGCGTATTATAACGATAGCACACCCGAAGGTGCGGGACAAAGGCACTGGTCTTGATCGGCAAAAACTCACGCCACGACCCGGTAGTTGTGGCGGTTTAATTTTACACCTGTTTAAAATTTCTGTCGGGGTCAAAGACTCACCCTGATGTATTTTTTAATTATTATTATACATTGTTACATTGAATACATATTTTTTAGCCCTGAAGAAGTTTAAAAGAATGAACGAAAGCTTTGTTATTTGAAAGAAGTATATTAAATGTTTTTGGCTGCAAACCCGTCATTTTCATTGCTACAATTATTACCCTCTATTTCCCATTATTAATTACTAAGATGGATATCGGTCGTATATTCACGAGTTATAGACAAGGACGGGAGTTGTGACGTAGGTATGAACATTCGTTGAACAAAGTTTACATGTTAATTACTCAAAATCCTTATTTTCCTATGCGGTTTTAAACATTTTTGCACTGTTGCGCTTCGGACACTATTTGCTTCGGAAAGCCACTTCATATATCGGAAAATTTTTATTTTTATTAGATGATCAATTAAAGCTCCCAAATGTTCCTTGCAGGTTTTAAATAATTCAACTTGGTGTTCTGTTGCTACCGATGCCACTTCTCTTCTAACTTTATTTACAATACCGAATTCCACTTTGTGTTTTTCAATTGATATGTCAAAGGCTTTTATTAAAGCAGAGAGCAGTTGAACGAATTTTGGAGATGGTCTTTTTAAAGATTTAATTCCTTCGGTACCATAACTCCTATTTAATATAAGTTGTTCGGCAGACTGCACTGGCAAATCGTTACCTGCACAAATATACTTTTCACACTCCTCACACTTTTTCTTCCTAACTAGGTAATGAGCTAAGTACCCGGCTATATAATTTATGCTGCACTCTTCTAAACTTATATTCTGAGGCTTGGCAGAGGAACTATTATTGTCAAGTTCCGTAGTTTCAACATCGCTATTGAAAACATCCGATCCTGTTGCTTTGGATGTACTTTCATGCAAGTTGAATATTGGCACATCGTCTTCTGTCGAAGCGTCACAAGGTAACTCCATATTTTCATCGTCGTCACACTCACAATTTGCTTGCTCTACAGCGGCCTTTAATCGAACCTGCATATTTTGTTGCAAAGCTAATCGCAAACCTTTAACTTTGGGGTACGGATTATATCCACCGCGACTCCTGACAATAGAAAAAAAATTTTCTAACGGATCTTGGTTTACCCTACCGGTAAGAAGATATTTACAATTATTATTTTCTTTACATAATTGGTCCCAAAGAAGTAGAATTCCATTTATGGACCACACAAATCCTTCGAGACAATAAATATTCTTACGTTGTTTATCATTTTCAAACACTTTGATGTTCGAAAATAATTTTGCACCGTCCTCCAAAGTAATTTTGACTACATTGTCTTTTTGATGCAAGCCCCTTCGATATGGATTGGGATCGGTAACACATCTGGCATTCAAGCAGTCAAATATGTCATTTACTTTGCCAAAAAACTATTTATAACTAACTATAACTATTTTGTGCAGTGGGACTTGTTATTTCGCCTGTTGCATTGGCGGTTTTTATGGCTGCAGCAACGGTCTTACTAAACACTTGTGTAGCGTATTTGACGCGCATTTTTTGAAAGTCTGTTGGACTTACGTGCTTTTCTGTGATTTTGAGCATAGACCGAGCAACAAAATTATTTTTCTCTAAACTGTAAGTATCAATAAAATCAGTCCATGAAATATTTTTATCTGCGTCGACCAAAAATCGTAACTTCGGATTCATTAAATTATTTCTTAACGATTTTACGAGGTGGGGTGGATCAAAAACAGTGATGATTTCTCTCCCATCAATGTTAATTCTGGGATTGTTACTGGAAGCGCCAAGAAGTTTATAGGCCAACCTGTTATTTGATCCTTGATCTGCTACCAGTATTTTTGGTTCCAAACCAATATCTCGTATTTTTTTTATGACCTCCGATATCAACTGTTTGAGAATATCCCCTTTCACCGAAAAAGCAGAAGTATAATAACACAGAGGCATCTTCCATCTATAAGTTAGTCCCCGCACCATAAATACAAGTCCTTGGGAAGCAAACTTATTACTCCTTCTGTGCATCCCCAAGTCTTCGAAACCTTCGAACATATCATGGAATTTATTATATTCTACCCCTTTTGCCAACTTAATTTCGTCAAACATTACCACGCACTGCTTTTCTTGTTGGGTCATTGTGGCAACTTTCTTCTTAAACAATTTGACCAATTTTGTTTCAACACCAGTCTTGAGATTAAAACACCTCATCCATGATTTTAGAATCGAAATAGACGGCAGTATAAACCCTTGTGACTTCAGGAACTTGTAAAAGGAAGGGGATTTATAGTACATGGCTACAAGCGCTAATTCGCGCTCATCATTACTCCACTGTTGTCTTTTTTTGTGGAATAGTTGCATATTCACAAACGTTTTGACACTTTTCGTAGATGCATTTAAAAGCTTATTAACAAAACCTTCTGGTTTGCGTTGGGCCAGAAGCCAAGAATATTTCTTTTTTAAGCGATTGTTTACCGCGCTTATGCGCCTATACCTCCTTCTTAAATCAGCAATTTTTGAGCTAATTTGCTTCTTTGCGGAGGGAGTTGAAGGAATACTCAAAAAATGGAGTAATAATGGAGATTCTTGGCTTTCGACTGATTTAGGAACATTCCTTGGTGGCGTTTTCTGTTGCACGATAAATTTAATGTCTTCAGAGTCCGATAAACCAGAAAAATCCAATTTTCTTTTGCCATAACAGCGAGATTCACCGGCTTTGCGTACAACTAACTCTTCTTCATCTGTAAATAGGTAAATATTTTATCAAGTAACACAAGGCAAAACATTTTCATAAGATACACAAGCATGGTCACTTCTGGTATATTATATCAAAATAGAAACGGGGATCTGCAGAAAAAATAAGTGACATATAGGCGGGTAGAAAAAGAGGAAAGTGCGCGGTGCATCGTCATATTTGGTAGAATTTCATTCGCGAATACAAAGGTTGCTATCTTGTCGGAAAAGAAAAGCAGTGCGTCGTAATTAACGAAATAAAATTGGTAAAAGGTATAGAGTGTAATAAATTCCGTATGTTGGGAAGATTTCGATAACTTGCGGAGATGCGAAGAAGAATAAGTAATAAAGTTTGCTACCCAAGGACTTGCACATTTATAGTGCGGGGACTGACTTATAAATAATGAAAGATAACCCTGTCTTTTTACACTACAGCAATTTCGGAGAAGGGGAAATACTAAAAGAATTTATATTGGAGGTTATATAAAAATACGAGAACCATAAATACAGATCAAGTAAAAATTATAGGTTGGTCCAGGGCCGTATCTGAGGGGGGATTTTGGGGGTTCAATCCCCCCTCCTAAATACCACCATTTTATATGCTTGTGCACCACCACTAGAACGAGCTCCCCGAGCATCAGTGAGTGTAATAATTTATTAAACTGGTTTTCCAGTAGAGCATTGAAACCCGCCCGAAAACTGCCAACAAAACATAATTTTTGGATCAGTGCAGTACCGAGTTTTATCATCAGAAAATGCTTTCAAATAAAATAAAACATAACTGACAACAATGGGGAACAGTAAACGGTGAACGGTGGTACAAGGGTGCGTGCGCCATGGATTAGGAGAATAGGGGATTGCCAGAGTCTCTTTTATGAATAGATTAGTACTAATTTGTATTTTAAGATTTATTTATTATTTTTATGAAAGGTTCAGTAAGGCAAGTGGTGCGAAGAAATCTTTTACCACACCTACTGGCAATTCTAAAGGTGTCGTCAGACGTCAGGCCAGGCGAAGAATGTGTAAGAATATATCCGTAATAATGAGAAATCAAATAAGTAGAAAAGGGATAGGTATAAATGCGAGAAGGAATATTCAGCTATTATTATAATTTATAATATAATATAATATAATATATTATAATTAACATATAATAACATAATATATTATAATTAACATCGATGGGAGAGAAGTCATCACTTTTTCAACCACCCTACTCTCGAAAAATCATTCAAGTAATGTAATGAATCCAAAGTTACGTTTTTAAAAATATTTCCTGGGCTGATTTTGTTGAGTAAGAGCCAGAAAACCATTTTTCTTACATTAGTATGTTTAGTTTATATCAATTTTCTATTATATTGTATTATATTTTCAAGCCCTGATGAAGGTTATATATTATTTGAAACGTTGGCGAAGAATGAGTATTTTACTAGTGTTTTGACCCTTCTCCCAACTAAGTTAAATAAAAAAATATTTAATTTTTGTGTCACCACCCTTCATTAATTATATTATTGGGATTGGGTAACCATTTTTGAAAGAAAAATGAGTCACCTTGTATAAAAATAAAATGTATTGATTTTTTATGTAGATTTTAATTGTAACCAAAAGTGACTTCTTGGCATTTTTTCGTATGTGTAGTGGTTTCATGTTTTTTTTTATTATTTCAAAGTATGTCGGAGAACCATTTAATTTTTAATTGGGTTTTTCGCCACCAAACTGATTGAAAGACAACTTTTTCAAGTTGCCTCGAAAATTCATAAATTCTTAACACTAAATGAACGAAACTTTAAACGTGTAACTCAAAAAATAACTTCAAGAAATTTGTTTTCTGAGCTTTCGGAGGATAAATCTTCCTCCTTTCTCAAAGATCATGTCACGTCAAAGTGAAGTGACAGATTGATAAATTTCAGGTTAAAATGTCATGACAACAGAAACAATAGCCTAGCCACCTGCCTGATATTGTACCCTGTGTTTTATCTAATTGTCTATACTAACTTCTCTTTGAATAAGTGGCAATAATATTTTACTGAATTCCACTGAACATTCAGCAACACAGTTGCCCGTATTTCCTAGAATAAATGCAGATTCTTTAATTTTTCTATCCCACAATATCCTATGATTGTTATTAAAGGAATGTTCACATATTTTTGACTTCGAAATTTGATTTTGCCTGATATAATTTTTATGTTCTTTTAAACGAACGTTAAATGGCCTACAAGTCTCCCCAACATAGAACTTTCCACATTCACAAGGAATTTTATAAATGCAATTTTTTGAACTTTGTAACTCATTAAATGGTTTTGTTTTAACTAGCATCGATCTTAATGTATTTTTGGTTTTAAATACTGTTCTCACATTAAAACGATTGCCTATACGTTTTAGCTTATCTGACAGTCCAGGAATATAAGGAATTATTAACCGACCAGTAAATTTAATAATTCCTTATATTCCTGGACTGTCAGATAAGCTAAAACGTATAGGCAATCGTTTTAATGTGAGAACAGTATTTAAAACCAAAAATGCATTAAGATCGATGCTAGTTAAAACAAAACCATTTAATGAGTTACAAAGTTCAAAAAATTGCATTTATAAAATTCCTTGTGAATGTGGAAAGTTCTATGTTGGGGAGACTTGTAGGCCATTTAACGTTCGTTTAAAAGAACATAAAAAGAACATAAAATTATAATAATTATATCAAATTTCGAAGTCAAAAATATGTGAACATTCCTTTAATAACAATCATAGGATATTGTGGGATAGTTCCAAACCAATTCTAAAAGAAGAAGTAGGAAATAGACGAAAAATTAAAGAATCTGCATTTATTCTAGGAAATACGGGCAACTGTGTTGCTGAATGTTCAGTGGAATTCAGTAAAATATTATTGCCACTTATTCAAAGAGAAGTTAGTATAGATAATTAGAAAAAACACAGGGTACAATATCAGGCAGGTGGCTAGGCTATTGTTTCTGTTGTCATGACATTTTAACCTGAAATTTATCAATCTGTCACTTCACTTTGACGTGACATAATCTTTGAGAAAGGAGGAAGATTTATCCTCCGAAAGCTCAGAAAACAAATTTGTTGAAGTTATTTTTTGAGTTACACGTTTAAAGTTTTGTTCATTCAGTGTTAAGAATTTATGAATTTTCGAGGCAACTTGAAAAAGTTGTCTTTCAATCAGTTTGGTGGCGAAAAACCCAATTAAAAATTAAATGGATCTGTTTGCGCCACAAATAAATTTTAGAAAATGTATGTCGGAGAAGTTAAAGAATTTAAAAAATTACCCCATAAGTAAGACTTGGAGTAAAAAAATGTGTTTTTTACTTTAAAAAGCTTGTTTTTTAAAGTTTTTTCATTTTATTTTGAGTTTTTGAAGGAAATCGGAAATCGATCCGTTCCAAACTCGGTTCCAAATTTATACCTAATCGAAAAACATATAAGACCCCGTATCTGCCATTATAATTTGTGTACCTACAAAAAGAAAAAATATTTATAATTTTTTGCGTAGTTTGAGGTACAACCTCAAGGGTAGTCATTTTTTTCTCACTCTGTAGGTAATATCTAGAAATCGACATTTGGACCATCTGCTCATATTTTTTATAACTACTCTCAATTGGCATGGCGTTGGCGTTATCATATCTATTATGTTTTGTTTCTTTAAAACGATGCATACATTGAATTCCTTTGGCCCCAAAAACATAAAAAACTATATTATGTGTACCTACCTAGGCCTCACTAGCTATTTTCAAATTCGCGCCTCATTGCGAGACCACCCCATATTTATAGTAATGTCAAGTGTTAAAGTTCTGTGATAACAATTCTCCGTTTTTATGACAATGTTAAAATATTCTCCAAGTAACAATAATTATATACCCTATTAATTTTTGTTAATTTTGTTCCGTAAAAAATACTACTTTTTCCTATATTTCGAAAAATTTATATGTAATATCGTTTTTGTCCCCTAATTTCCACCCCATTCCGTAGAGCGAGTTCGCCCAAAAGTAATCAGAGCCGTCGTATTGTTGACAGGATTAAAGTACATCCACCAAAATTGAAGACGGCATATTAATTCACTTAAAAGTTCTCGAGGGGAAATACGCAGGCACATTTGTATGTGTAAATAATAAAAATGTACTATATATTTTAATTTATTTCGTAGTTGTTTACCTTAGTGACCACACCTGTATGTATACAAAATATCTTTTTTTGCAAGCTTTTTATTTTTGTATACTTACCAGTCTTAGTTACCAGAAAGGGTATAGGCACTGCACTTTTTACCAACCTATTTTTAGAATGAACATCATAAAATGCTTCACTCTTAAAGTGCTTATCGCAAACTAGGTATGTCTCTAACTCTTCCAAGTCGTCTTCAAATTTAATCAAGTCCATATTTCCACAGTTCTTTAACCACGTTTTACACCGAGTACTATCTTTTACGGGACACTTGAAAAAAGTAGCCCTATTTAATTTGTCATCTAATTTAGATGAAATACAGTTTCTGTACACACACCGATGCTTCACAGTTTTCATTGTCAATTTGTAAGTACCTAGCCAAAAAAGATTCCGCAATCTGCTAAGCTAAAACAGTATCCACAATAATTAACTACTGACAGCAGCGGAAATAAATGAAACAATAAGGAGATATACCTACTCCAAGCAGAGTTGCCGAGTTGCAACTCCCGAGGAAAATCGTGCCTCAGTTTTACAGATTGAACTGACGCTTTTATTTCCACATTTTTTTCTACCAGTAACTATAGAACACTGCTTCTACTTTTTACTGCTTTTAAATGGTAAAGTAAAAAATATATCCTCTAAAAAATTCGTAAAGTCACATTCGTAATGTATTTGTTTGTTTAGTTGGTTTTGATGTTCTTAGTATCTGTTAATGTCAAAATTAATCTCGTCGAAGACCCTGATTCCTTACGAATCAATTAGTCGTAAATCCGCGATGCTATTTCACATAATATAAAATGTTTTCATAACTCATCCGACAAAACCAATTCCAATCGAGAGATTCGGCAATGTCGCGATCTCCAGCCGCAAGTGGCCTTGCACCGGCCGAACGTCTGGCTGCGAAAACACGCCGATGCGATTACAGGTTCCTCGAAACTCTAGCCACTGTAGCTTCCCGTCGGGATTTCTCGATTCATAGATGGCGCACCCCGAGCGGATGAGAAAATTTTGAAACATGCTATTTAATACGGCGTAGATAGTCTTATTCCTTCTATAGTCACTGCTATTACAGATTCACCTATGGTTATAGGCATCCATCTGTATAAGAAGCTTCCCCAGCTAATCCAATCAACTCTTAAACCCATCGGCGATGCTCGCCAGATAGGTATAGGATTGGATTTTAAAGTTTTGATGCTACCATCCAACCGTGGCTCATCGACGTTGCATTCGATATTTTACCAATGGCCCAATGGAAGAAGAAGCATTTAACTTCACCCAACACCATTTCAAGACCCGCCCAGTCGTCATGCCTCACGGCAGAATGTGGTTAAAAGTTGTCGGCGTTCCATCCGGCAGCTACTACACTCAGCTTATAGATTCAGTCTGTAATTCTATCGTCATAGGCTACCTACAGCGCAAAGTTTGGAAGACCACCTTTAAAACTTTTGTGTTAGGAGATGACTCACTGTTTGGCGTCCCTGAACATTTCGAATTTCCCGACTTCGAACACATGAATGACCTACTGACTCTTTTCGGTATGCGACTCTCCACTACTAAGTGCTTCGTAGCTACCAGACCCGAGTCTCTTCAATTCCTAGGTCACTGTGCCCGTGGCACTCGCGTTACTCGTGAGACTGCCGACCTTATGAGAATGGCGCTCTATCCGGAATATCCGGTTACGGAGCCAGCCCATTCCCTTTCCCGCCTCACTGGAATCTTGCTTGACTCAGCTCTCACTAGCTGGGAAGCACTACACCTTCATCGAATGATGATCGCCAAGTTTAGACATCATTTCGAAGCGCAAGATCCAAGCTTTATCGGCTCTGACAAGGATTGGTTTACAGCCATCCTCGGTCTGAAGCAAAAGCCTACCGCCATTGACGTAATCACTGTTTTTACAGTGACTTAATTCTCTTGTGTAAATAGATTAAGACCCCTCTAGATTTAGAATAATTCTTAGATGTATATTTTGTAAATAGTTAACAGTAGAGTAGGATAGGGGATTGTAACTCACATTTGACCTTCACCCCTGTAGAGTTCAAACTCTCAAAGTCAAATTCCAAGGTGGTGGCATACAGGTAAACAACGTCTAGACGTCCGGCCCAAGTGACCATGTACCTGCAGGATAATTTGCATAATTTATTTGTTATCTGAATTTAGAACCCAATTTAGATACCAGGTAGATTAATTTTTGACATCCCATTAATTTTAATTAAATGCAATAACAACTAAAACGTGCATTCCTATACATTTTTGTAATAAACATAGGTCCAGCATTCCACTTTTATTTACATATATGAGAAAGAGAGAGATAGCGATGTCGGCCTCAAGTGTCCCATAATCTGGGTACATTCCATATGAATCTGATTAATTTATTTAATAAAAATACCTAATGCAATTAGGAGTTCATATAGCCCCCACCCCACCATTAATCCCCACCAACAAAATTGAATCTTTAAATAAAATAATACCGAGCTTCCTCAGTTTTGTATACGATGTGTAACAGTATAGACTAACATGTGGATGTGTTATACGAAATATCCTGAAGTACATGATCTACAAAGTGGTGTTGAAAAGTTAAGACAATTTTTTTCCAACTTAAAATTTGATGCTGAACATGAGGCGATATATGGAGGTGGTAAATTTGTACCAGAAGAAGAGTGTATCGAGCGTGCAGAAAGGTATGGAAGTGCTCTGGAATTGTGTGAAAAATTTTTGGAAGATAAGGATATAAAAAGTTTTGCTTTGGGGCTCAAAAAATTGGATTTGGATAGTAATTTAAAGGAAATAGGAAGATATATATCAATTGAAGACATAGCCAGCGTTTTGGACATTAATACGCTTATAGATATATTTTATGACAGTGATAGTGATGGTGATAGTGACTAGTGTAACAGATACTCTCATTCATTGTATTTTTATGAAATCTACAAATTTTCTAGTTTTAAAACTAAGTAGATAATAAAGTGTAAAATGTCTGAATGCGCAAACATTGATTATTCATCAGGAAGAAAGAGAAAATGTTTGGTTAAGTTCGAAGACAATTACTCACAATTTATAAAAAAATACAAAAGTAGAGAAGCAGCTTATCTTTATGATTTATATCAAGCTCAACCCCAGTTGGATGAGGAATATCAAGCCTTAGAAAAACGCTTTGCAGATTTAGATGAAGAAACCTCTATATTCAATGCAATTATTTTTGAATACAACTATAGAATTTTTAGAGAAAATTTATATTATCAAATTAGGTACTTAGATAGTGGATTATTATTTTATACCTGTAAAATAAAATAAAATATATGATGTAATAAAAGATTTAGTCTAAAAGAAAATTATTTTTATTTTTCATAATAAGTATAATTATATTATGCAAGTTGATTCTTGTCAATCCATGTGTTATTAGTACTATCCATCCCCAACCATTTAACATAGAGTTTACTTCCTTTTTTTCTTACAATTTTTTCAATTAAATATATATCAGGATATTTCACTTTTTGAAGTTCTTTTTCATAAAATCCTCCTTTTATTTCAACACCTTTTTCATCTTCTAACAAATATGTAGTTGGATTGGTGAGAGTTATCCTTTTCACTTTAAATATTTCGTTTGACCAGTTTGGTGTATATCCCTTTTTAAAAGCTTCCCTATGTTTACTGATGCGCACATAGTCACCAGGTGAAAATAATGTTCTGATATTAAAGGTTTTTGGGTAAGTATATACCTCTTTCAATATTGATTTTTCATTGTTTTTATTAACGCTCTTAGGTTTAAATGATGTTGTTCTATGTTTTGTATTATTATATTTATCGACGATTTCTTGTAATATGGGTATCCATTTATAGTTCCCTTGTAAACTAAATTGTTTCCACATTGAATTTTTCAGAGTACGATTAACCCGTTCTACAACACTAGCTTTCATATTCGAAAATGAACTGTAATGGTTTATTTGAAATTCCGTCATAAGTTTGCCAAATTCTTTATTATAAAATTCTTTTCCCATATCAGTTTGAAGATTTTTAGGTGATGTTTTAGCCTGAATTAGTACATTTTTCATAGCTGTAGCGACATCTTTCCCACTTTTAGATTTTACTGGTTGTACCCATACATATTTAGAGAATACATTGATTACAACTAAAATATATCTATTACCTTTATTAAATTTAGAATAAGGAAGCATTTCAACCAAATCAGCTTGCCAAAGATCATTAAGACCTTTAACAATTACACGCCTTCTCTGATAATGTACTCGTGCTGGTTTATGAAGTTCTTCAACAACTTGTTTTTTAAGGTCCGACATTATTCTATATCTATTGAACACTTTATCAATAATTCACCATAAAAGCTCTTCAAAGGTTTTGTACCCACTGATTGGAATGAAATTTTATCTTTTAGATGTAATTGTGTTCCGACAGGATTTGAAATTTTCTGATCATTTATTAACAAAATTATGCTGCTGGGAAATTCAGCACTTATAATATTACATTCCTTAAGAGGAAAAATATAGCTCTCCCTCTGATCTTGCAACAAAGCGTAGTTTTTAGTGTTTTTGTTAAAATCACCGATAAATGGTAAAACTAAATTATAGTACAATTTAACGTTCTTTATATCTACTACATTGTAAAGTTTATTAGAAGATGTTGATGATTCATCCAAAGATTGATATCCTTTTTTAAATATGTGCGCTCCAAATTTATCGATTGTCATTATCACTTGAATGTTCAATACATACTAAGAAGATTTAGATTTAACATTACACTTATTGAATAATTTTTGCCTCGCGAAGTTCCTCGACAATAGACATCATTTCATTATGGTGACCAGTATGACCAGCGATTTGAGATGCCAGAAGTAATTTTAGTCTTTCGACAATTTCATTGGGATCATTATAATATAGATAATCTAGCTTTTTGTTAGATAGACTCATCATACCTCCTCCTTTCTTTGATCGTGTAACCGATCTTGTAGTTGGTCGCGGCAGTGAACTAGCAGACATTGATCTCTCTCTGAGCACAGATGGTTCTACTAATGTTCGTAATACTTCATTTTTTAAAATATTCTTTTTAACGAGCCACGGTCGCACAATTGTTATATATTTGGAATTCAAAGAGCCCTGTACTTGTTCGGCAGGATCATTGTTTCGTTTATATGTTGAAGTTTTATCCAAAATATCCATATAATTGTCCAAGTCTACATTTGTATACCCCAGAGGGTTTTGTTTAAACAATAACTCGTAAAGTCCAGGTGTACCTTCATACAATCGTTTCATATCAGGTTGAAGTGTATTTTTCCTAAATATTTGAATATCTTTTCCAACAAAATCAACTAAAGCGTTTCCTATCGAAAATTTGCCTGTAGGTATATCATGTTTTATACCATATACGTAATCATAATCTGTAGAGGTTCCTCGTGTCTGTCCATCAATGTAGGTTCGTGGAAGAGGATTAAATTCTTCAAGCCATAATTGATAACCAGGTTGTCTCGATAAATCCTCAAAATATTGTCGGCTTTGTTCAACAGCATCATTAATGGTCTTATCGGTCACGGTGTCTTGACCAGTTGATTCAAAGGGGTCTCCTTGTTCAGGGATAAAACTATCTTCCAAAAACGACAATCCACCGAAAGGTAATAATGGTTGTAACCGTTTATGAACCAGTAAAGAGCTTCGTGGAGATGAAGAAGGGATTCCTCTAAAACTTTCCCCCTGTTGTTCAACTTTGGGTTCAATTTTAGGTCTAATTTTAGGTTCTTGTTTGATATTCGAAAGCAACTTTTCTAAAGGCTGAGTTATTGGTTTATATTCTTCTTCCAAACGCCTCTGAGTTTGTGACTTATCTGAACGTAAAGAACGATATTTCTGCTTTAAAATTTCACGAGTTTTTACCAAATCTTTTGCTAGTTGTTCATCCATCTTCGAAGTGATATAATGTACTGTTTACTACTACAGATTAATGGGATTATATATGAGAAAAAAATTGATCGAAACCTTTTCTATAGCGCCCATTATTTAATGCACTATCTTTATCAATCACAATAAATCCATATTCATCGTTCCAACACAAGGAACATAAATCCTTAAACTGATGAAATGTCATATCTACATTAACATGATCATCATATATATGTTTTAAATTCGTATTATCTTGTTGAAATATTATTAATAAATTTGCATTATCTCTTATTAGTTGTTTGGGAATTGCAGTATAAGTCTGGCATAAATAAAAACAATCAGTACATTTATGACGCCCAAAACAAAAGTAATTTCTTATAACGCTTTGACTACAACACACCACATCATCAAATATTATTAGAGAATTTAATTTTATATCGTTTGGCGACACTATTTCATCTTCCTTTTCACTTTCAAAGTATCCAATTTTTCTAAGAGGTTTGAAGAGTTCACGTAGGTATTGATATTTTGACTGATTTAGAGATTTTGAATAAATATATATATTTTCAAAGCGTAAACCATGAGGTTCTTCTATTAGACTAATCATAACATTTGTCTTGCCACAACCGGAGGGTCCGATAATTAAAGCTCGCTTACAATTTCCTGGGAATAAATTTCCGTGTTTCCGGAATGTAGCTATTTCCAAATCATGGTTTTTAACAGGAAGAGAAAAATTTTGTTTAACGATCTTCATGCTCACACTTTATATACTAATCAAAACACAACCCATGTTTACATATTTAAGCGATTTCATATAAAATATTCATCAGTTATATAAGTATGTCCTCCTACGATGGTTTGGTTAGTTCCAAAAGATTATTCGGTAAGAAAGGTTCCGGACTTCTTAATAAATTCATAAATAAGTTGCCGGTGGAACTACACTTGCCGTCATACAATTTTTGCGGTCCTGGGACCAAACTCAAAAAGAGGTTATTAAGGGGGGATCGCGGTATTAACCCTTTAGACGAAGCTTGTAAAGAACACGATATAGCATACTCAAAGTTTGAAGATTTAGAAAATCGACATCAAGCAGACAAACTATTAGAACAAAAAGCTATAGAAAGAATTAAATCAGGTAAAATAGGAGAGCGGATAGCTGCTGTAGGTGTTGCGGGTGCAATGAAGGTAAAAAGAAAATTAGGAATGGGTTTACGAAATAAAAAGAGGAAAACTAAAATAGGAAAAGCTATATCATTTAATGATGCTGTAAAAACAGCAAGAAATGCAATTATTGGAACAAAACATACAGACATTAAAAAAGTTGCAACATCAGCTTTAACAGCATTAAAGCGAAAACGAATTAAGAAACCTAGAGGACGTATAATAAAATTCCCAACATATCAAGGGGGCTTACTACCCCTAATTCCTCTGTTCGCGGGTCTGTCAGCATTAGGAGCACTAACTGGAGGAGCGGCTGGAATTGCAAAAGCGGTCAACGATGCAAAAGCAGCAAGGGATACGCTAGAAGAAGCAAAGAGACATAACAGAGCCATTGAACAATTAAAAGTTGGAAAATGACTTTATTTAAAACCTTACAAACAAGGTTGCGGTCTTTACTTAAAACCATATCAAAAAAACTGCTAAAAAGACTACCACACCGCCCACTCACCAATATTGATTTGTTAAAATATGTAGAAATATTAAAAATTCCCTATTTTCGAAATGTGTTTATGCGTAACCAATTACCGAAAAAAATAAAAAAATACGAATCAGGCATTATAAATTTAGATGATGATCGGGGAGACGGTACTCACTGGACATGTTATATAAAAAAAGGAAAAGATATTAATTATTTCGATAGTTACGGGAATTTGAGACCCCCTCTAGAAGTTATAAAATATTTCTTTAGCGATGGTAATAATAATAATATAACATATAATTATGACCGATTTCAAAAATATAATTCTAATAATTGTGGACATTTGGTTTTAAAATTTCTTTATAAGAATTCGACACGGTGCTAAGTAAGTTAGAAAAGAGTTGGTTGTACAAGTAGTATCATGTCTTTCACATTAGTCTTATCAGGTACGACAAATGTATTGTCAGCTAATTTCAATCCACCAATTTATTTAGATGATGGTGAGTACGTTGTTGGTTTAATAAATTTTGAAACATTTAACGCAATTCCTAATATCGACGAAAGAAATAATAAATTTACTTGTGGACATGTAACAATAACTATACCCTCCGGTGCATATGAGTTAGATGATATAAATAAATTTGTACGTGAGGAATTAGAAACTATTGATTCTGTTCTGAGAATTTCATCTAATAATAACACACTCCATGCCATTATTGAAAATGGGAAACCGATTCAATTTGATGATGGATCAATCGGAAAAATTTTAGGTTTTAAGAACGGTATTCTAGAACCAGGAAAACATGTGTCGGATTATCCAGCAGAAATAATTAAAGTGAATGCTATATGTATCGACTGCAGCATAGCGGCAGGTTCATAGTATAATGGTAGACCGGTCCATATTGTTCATCAATTTTTTCCTAGCGTAGGACCAGGTTTTAAAATTATAGAAACACCTCAGAATATTATTTATTTTCCTGTCAATGTAAAAATTATAAATAATGTCAATATTCAAATACTCGATCAAGACGGAGATTTAGTTAATTTCAGTGGGGAAACAGTTACGATAAGACTGCACGTGAAAAAAATTTCAGAATAATGGTTGTAAGATATAATCTACATACTAAACAAGCTAAAGTTTATAAGAAAACGCGGCATCCTCGTCAAGTCAGTACTAAAGTTTATAAGAAAAAGCGACAACCTCGTCAACTCAGTACTAAAGTTAATACCAAGCGGTTAACACGTAAAAATAAACTATTTTTGAAATCTCTAGGGTTTGCGTTAGTTAAATAATGGAATACCTAAATATAAATAAAAACTATCTTGTGGACAATTCTGTTTGGCGAAAAGAATTACATACTTATGATTCACAGTCTTCGAAAAAATTTGAATACAATGATGAAATTATTATTTCTATACAGGAAATTGGTAAATATACTTTACCCTGTGAAAGTTTTCTATACATCGAGGGAAAATTAACAGATCAGAATGATAAAGTTTCAGCAAAATTATAGTTTGTAAATAATGGAATTGCTTTCCTATTCAAGGAAATCCGGTATCAATTAAATGGTGTTAATATCGATTCCGTTAGAGATGTTGGTATAAGTTCTACAATTAAGGGTTATCTGTCTCACACCGAAAATGAAGTAAAAAAATTACACAATGCCGGTTGGTTGTTAAATCAAGAAAACACATTGATTGACTCCAAAGGACACTTTAATGTGTGCATTCCTATGAACACAATAATGGGATTTTTTGAGGATTTTAAAACGGTTCTTTTAAACGCTAGGCAAGAATTAATTTTAGTTAGAACAAACGATGATAAAAATGCGGTCATCAGCACAGACCCAAACGAAATTCCAAAGATAACGGTGTCGAAAATAGAGTGGGTTGTACCTCACGTCATCGTTGATATAGAAAGGGAATTATATTTTACAAAGTTAATTAATAAAGGAGATGAAATTTTTATTGCATTTAGAAGTTGGGAACTTATAGAATATCCGGAGTTACTGAAAACTACCAGACATAATTGGCCTGTAAAAACTTCAACAAAAGTTGAAACACCGCGTCACGTGATTGTTGCATTTCAAACAAACAAAAGGGGAAATGTTACTGCCGATATGAGTAAATTTGATAATTGTAACCTTAGAAATATTAGAGTGTTTTTGAATTCAGATAAATATCCATACTCTGACATGTACTTGGATTTCGAAAATAATAAGTATGCCTATCTCTATGAAATGTTCTCGTCATTCAGATCTTCTTCTTCTTATTACGATGGATCGGTGGAACCTGTTTTCTCGCCTAAAACATTTAAAGAAATTGCACCTATTGCATACATAAATTGTATGTATCAGAAAGATGCTGTCGAAGTAGGACCTATTGTAATGAGAGTAGAATTTGAAACAAGTACAGATATACCTGACAAAACATCAGCTTATTGTTTAATACTACATGATAAACTATTTGCTTACAACCCACTGACAAAAATTGTGCGACAAATTTGAAGTGCGCATGTGTCAAATTTAATAATAAAAAGTTAGTTATCTAAAATTTTCCATTAGTTTACAATGCTCCTTCAAGAGAGGATTGAACAATTTCAGAGAGATTTAAAAAAATTAAAAAGTTATATTGACTATTATCAAAAGAAAAAAGAAGTTTTTAAGGAATTTTCTAATTTAAAAATATGAGTGTGGTAGTCGATGTGCAAGGATTTAAAGTTGAAAACAATAAATTTATTGTTAAAGAATTTGCTGCCTATGATGGTAAAAAAAATTCACATTATGTGTTTAAACCGCCATTTCAAATGAACCTCTTACCTACTTACCTTCATAAACAAGCAGTTTGGCTCACAGAAAACCATCATGGAATTAGGTGGATGGATGGTTTTATTCCTCTACACAAATTTTCCAACATTGTTCAACACATTACCGACAAGAGTGATCGAGTATACATTAAAGGAAGCGAGAGCTGAATATATTAGAAAATACTCATCAAGACCCGTCATCGAGCTTGATGAACAACCACCCTTAAAACATCAAGAACCAACCTGTTTTTTCCATTCGAAAGAAAAATGTATGTGCGCATTATCAAATGTTTTTTACTTGTATGATATTTTTTTAATGAAAGAATAAAAAAATTAATAATCACTTCTAGTATATTATTTACCACCCCTGAAATCAAATACAACATATCTATAAAACTATTTATTTGCAATACATGTTTTTAAAACGAGTTTCATATATTCTACATCTATAATTATGACTTAATACATTACTTAATAAAATTTCACTAAATTGAATTCTTCTTTCAAATCGAAGACGATCGAGTACTGCAGATTCATAGTTGTTCTTTCTAGCTTTATTGTATGCGAAACTCCATTTTACCATAACATGAATCTTAATGCTTCCAAATGTCACCTTCTTCATACTTCTAGTTTGTGCTCCAGCAAGTTTGGATGAAGTAGTACTAATTCCATCATAATTAAATCATTTTCGATAGCTTGATCTTTTCTTGCCAACAAAACATTATAAATAGTACTAACAACATCCTTATAGTTTCGGTTGAGTGATGATTGAAACGTGTCGAAATATTGTCCAAACTGCTGCTTCTTTACTGCATCTATTCGATTGTTAAGGAGAGGTACTAACTGCCACAAATTGGAAACTGTTTCACATCCCAAGTACACGTAATATCCATTTTTTAAACATTTTATTACACGTACATTATCTCCAAGCTTTTCGAAATATATTTTGAGTTGTTTAAGTTCGATAGGAGATATATCATCATCTTGGGAATAAAAATAGTTTAATATGTATCCCTGATTTTTTAAAAGCAAGCTCCATTCTTCTTCAGTAAGCAAAATCGATATGCCACCATAGCCACCAATTTTCACACAGCATTCGAAATTACTATTTAAGCCGATTTCGATGTACTTGGTACCACATTTGTTCAAGTTGAATATTCGAGTATTCAAGATCACATTATCATGTTTAGAATCACTACTCTTACACTTTAGATTATTACTGGGGGGTAACTGAAGATACTCGTTTAGGAAAGAGTACTGATTTTCGTTAGTCGACATTTTAACACAATCACAGTCTTTACACTAATAATACTCGCATAAATACGGGGTGAATATATACCTATCTCCCCCACCACTGTTCTTGTAAAGTTAATACGTGCGTCTGTATATTATCCATGAGATAAATAATATAATAAATAGTGCTAATAAACTGATTGAAACATAACTCGCAACATAACAAGAAGTGTAGTTACAAATACAAGTATCTCGATTTGTTTGTAAAGCGATCCACTCGGATGTCTGAATTGTGTTATTGTTAAAGATATATTTCAGTTTATAATAATTATTATAAGTCAAACGAACACTGTCTATTTTATAAGTAAACACTGGATATCCGGTATTATTAAAATTTGTCACTTTCATAGGATGATAACAATCACTTTTTTCAGTTTTGTTGTCACTCAAGCATAAATATCCTTCTTTAACTCGAGGCAAATAGTTTATAAACAGATTGCTGCCCACTAAGGCTGTTAATATTATTAATGACGTCATTTTCAACTTTGTCACTTGAAAGCTTAGGATCAACTAAATCCTAGAACGATTTAGAGGTGGTTTTATGTCAGAAATAAAACAACTCACGAGTTAAATATTTTATTAATATAGTAATATATAAAGTAGTAGTATATAAAAGTATAAAGTGGTACATTTAAAAATATACAAACACAATATTAATAAAATCCCTTAAATAGAGCAAAAATACAATCAGTATAATAAAACATACACAAATAGTAGAAAAATTAGTGGTACTGGGTGCAGGGTTTGTATTACTCCTATACATGCTGGCTAAACGAAGTGCTTGTATAAAATCACAAGATTTATTATATTTGAAATGCTCCATCAATGGAGAATCTTCCATTTCCCACTTGTATATTTCCACATCACAATAAACACATTAACATGAATCTAAGCATCCTGTAAAATGAAAACCAGCTCCGGCTAAATCTATCGGATTAACTTTTCCTTTCCAGTTTTTGAAAGTTAACAATCTCTCTTCGAAATTTTTCAAATTACTAGACTGACTTACAGGCTCCCCATCGAACTGTATTCGGTTTGCCATGTTGAAATCAACTAAGCGATAAGCTGATCCTACCTTTATATAAGAATTGCTATTTTTTACTTTTCTTGGGTTTTGGTTCATGGTAGTCTTCTAAAAACTCACCAATTTTTATCAAGTTATCTAAATTAGTATCGGGGTCTTCAAGAGTTAAATCACAACCGTTTTTAATTAACATATCCATTATTTTTTCAACTTTAGGGTTTTCATAATCAGAAATATCTCTATGCCCCCATGCTAGAGTTTTTAGAGTACTAGGGATATGATACCGTTTATCATCATCAGATGATAGTGCTAACTTATTTATAACTTCAGTAAACATATTGTGTAAATGCGATTTAAAAATATACATGTTACAATACACTTTAGAATTTTTTTCGACAACTTCCTTGTAATGGGAAAAATCCAGTTGTTTTCTAACCGTATTTTTCTTAATACCTTTAGCTTTTTTCAGAATATCATCTTTCGTTTTTACACAATATGATTTAGCTGCAGTACCATAAAAAGATTCTATTGGTTCGCCAGCCATTTCATCCTTAAATTTACCCACAACTGATAAGTTTTGAGGAATATTATAAACATTGTTTAGAGCATAATTCGAGGTATCGAAAATATCTAAATTTTCTCTTATATCATTGTAAAAGTTTTCTGTTGTTACTTCTAAAATGAAAGAGTCGGTGTCCATATACAATAGAGCAACATTGTCTCCATACTTTGGTTTAAGGTAGTTGTAGTAGAAATTATACATCACCATTTTAGAAAGATCTAGAATGGCGAAACCAACATAAATTGGTTTATCATACATTATACATACTTTTTGTAATTGAACAGCGATTAAATTTTCAGAAAATATAGATAAATCTTTAAACTGTGGTTTTGCTATCAACTTTTCTGCACAATTACTATTTTTATTAGGCTCCCAATGAGACACGAGGCGAATATCAACCCTTTTGTCCAAATTTTCCATGGTTTTTCCATAAATACTATTTGTTAATAATTTTACTTGATTTTTTCGAACTTAGATTTTGCAGCATTTCTTATGTTTGTATTATTATCGATATATTTTCTTAACCATGGTGATTGAGTAAATTTAATAGCTCTATGAATTTTGGTTAATTTGAGACCGAATTTTAGACATTGCTGCAAATATAAATAGTGTATAATATAATTATACTTATTATTTAAATTTGGTATTAGTTTCGAACACTTGGAATTTGGGGGTATAAAGTTTTCAGGACAAAAGGGGAGCTCGTTATGCAAATTGTGAAGATTTTCAGGATATTCTAAATCTACTTCGAAAACATAACCTACAGGTGATGTATCGGAAAGTGAAAAAATATCGATTTGTTCAATTTCATCTTGGGAAAGCCAAACAAAATCTTTCTCGGGCAGATATTGTCTCATAGCAAAACCATATAAGTTTGTCGCATCTAAATACATTATAAATTTGTTTTCTTTTGATGGATTAAAATTCTGTAAAAAAATATTGTTCGCTTCGGATTTTCCCGAAATGCACGTGCTCACTCCGCCTCTTATGGCCTTTTTGAAAAAATGAATCATATCAGGTTCTATCAATAATTCTAATTTTATATCTGTCATTTTTAACATGGCGTCGAAAGATAAACTCGGAGAAGTGAGATACTGTGCCGGATCTAGCTGGTAGGTTCTAATTGAATTACTTCTAAAGCTTTCAAACACGTCACATAAAATCATGACGTCAGAGCGGAGATAGCAATCTGAATAATCACCTAAAGTTTTGCAGTTAAATATGTCCCATACCTCTTTAGCTCGTTTATAATCATCTTGTGAGATATTTTCATCTATTAACTCATTATAAAACTTATCAATTGCAGGAAAAGCTTCTTCCAACAACTTATCATAGGAATCAACGTATGAATATGGAAATACACCTTTTTGTCTAATGTAATGAAATTGTAAATCATTTGGAAAACACTTACGAATTTCTATACATTGGTTGTCTTCTAATATATCCGCCATAGATTCAAGAGATGCTGGTAGAAATTGAAAAGAGTCTATGAATTTCAACTTTAGTCTAACATTTTCTTCCATCAAAATTTGTTTACTAAAGGATATATATTTTTCTTTTGTATGACCTATCACGTCAATTTTCTCTTTATTGAAGCATAAAGACTTAATAAACAAATGCGAGTCGTAATTTTTTAAATTATGTAAAATAATCGGAACAAATGTTGGTGGTTGAAAATGTAAATTACAAATGGAATGCGCCGCTCCTCTAAAAGGACCATTAGGATGATTATGGTCCTTACATTTTTTAAAATTTGGACTATCTTGAAAGACTTTTCCACAAATGTAACAATTCGTAGAGTCTTTACAGCAATATTTACTATCTGCAACAAAATCGCCTGAAATTATTTATAAAGTTATATAGTAATATTATAGTTGCGGTTAAAATAATTCAAGTTTTTAATAAATTACCCGTACTAGATCCTGGTTCCGTATTAATTGTTTTAGATGTTGAAGGGCTAATTCTCTCCGCAACAAAATCGCCTGAAATTATTTATAAAGTTATATAGCAATATTATAATTGCGGTTAAAATAATTAAAGTTTTTTTAATAAATTACCCGTACTAGATCCTGTTCCCGCTTTTGAAGGGTTAATTTCATCTGCTGGCAGAACATTATCGACTGAAATTTGTTTAAAGCATATAAAGTTGTGTAACAATACATTAGTTTATAAACACTTACGATTTATAATATAATCCTCTATATTTGTCTGTATATGTTTTCTGTTACAGCAATTTTTGCGTAGATGCTGTTTAACGGTTTGTATATTTTTGAATTCTTTAAGACAAAGGGTGCATAACACTACCATGGCGGGTTAATAGAAGCAAACTATTAAAAAAAAAGCAAAACTATAAACTAGGAACTAAGGTATTATGAAAAGATTATTTTTTTTTAATAATAACTTGGATAAATCTAATAATAAATCGGCTTGTCGATTTAAATTAGTTGATAGCTTTTCTTTATTATCTTTCATTTCATTCATTTGAAGAAAGTTATATATTAAAGCCTTTGTCTTAGCGGCACTACATTTTACCTTTTGTTTATTAATTGATTTCAAAGATCGACTAGAAAACAAATATTTTTCTAGTTCAGTAATTTTCTGATCAAATAATTTCGGTTCAGCATTTTCCCAATCTGTGCTACTAAAATCCAAAAGGTCTGTAGGAGAAGTATGTTCCTTAAAATCAGACATTACCTGATCGACTTCATTCAGAAATTCTTCATCTGACATTGTTAATTGCTTATCTGATATGTTTTGTTCAACCAGACAACATTCCGAACTGGATGAGTCAGCGTTTAAAAACGTTTCGAAATCATATTTTAAAATTTTTTCTAACGCAGGTATACCGCCTGCTTTCAATTTGTTTTCCATTTCAAAACATATAGAGCAATTTTCACGATCGTGGATTCGACACATATTGATTACTGACATTTTGGATTTTGTTCACTATTAAATTGGAAAAATATCTTTATTATTAATTTAAAAAAAAAGAAAGAAAATACCTTTACTAACAGAGCACTGTAAGCAAACGAGCATTAAAAACACTAAAAACGAGCTAGTTATTAGGTTAGTTATTTTCAGAAGACTGTAGGCACTAAAACACTTAAAGCCGGGCAGAGAATGTTAGTAGCTGAGAAATCTTTTACAACTGAAGCGCTCTGTATACTTTTATACTCTATATCCCTCTCCCCACCATATTAAGAGCTATTAAAAATAATATTATTGATGTAACATTCGGAAATGTCAACAATGGTTCTGACAGTCTACGAGAAATTTTGTCTAATCAGTGGAAAAAATACAATTCGTTTAATTATTTCATCAACTTTATAGCTCCAATAAAGAAATTAAGACTAGGTCTGATTTAAGTTTGGAATTGGGATATATGTATACTATCTTACTATACTAATCAATACTTGACTACTACCTATCTAACCACCACATAACTACTATCTAACCACCACATAACTACTATCTAACTACCACCTAACTACTATCTAACCACCACATAACTACTATCTAACTACCACCTAACTACTATCTAACCACCACCTAAGTACTATCTAACCACCACCTAACTAATACCTAACTACATAACATAACTACTAATATTATTATTATTATTATTATTTTAATTTATTTTTCCAGCTTCTTAGTTCTAAAAATTGAAATGTTAAAATTAAAATTATGATATATATTTTTTATTTTTACCTCATTCTATACATGATTAAAGGCGGCGGTGTTATTTCTAATATAGCACTTAAGTAATACCCCCCTTCGAGGGGGTAATTTTTGTATAACACCCTACAATTCTGTTTTTCTAACGTCATTTCGGGGCCATCTGCTGCTAGTTCAATAATTGGTATCTATAAAATGTTTAGTTAAAAACAATGAAATGAAATAAAATCGGCATACATTTACTGGTAGCCCCAAATCCATTAATTTAGTTTTAATTAAATCATCATCATCATCATCATCTTCTGTAACATAAGGAGAATTATAGTAAAATAAACTACATACCAAATTTACACTCACTAAAACACATTGTTTCGATTTTCTTTAAATTCGCGAACTGTTTCAAACACCAACAAAGTCAGCTAACAACTCAGGATACCGCTAAGTAAAATTCAGCTTATGTGGTAGCAGACCTATGCGAATTTTTTCCCCTTTAGACAATATTTCAACAAGTATTTCAAGCAAATAAAGATAATTGTTGGGACGTCGCTGTTTACTACACCTGCCCGTCCCTTAATTCATTCATTTACTTGTCCACAATTAAATTAATAAGATCATAAAATCCACCTGGGTGGGACGTAAATTAAAAATATGTATCGCATCAATTAATCTGTCTGGTTCTCCCAATTTAACTCATGCATCTGTTATGGTGATGATGCAGATGTCTAATTATTATTCAATTAAGTCACGTATATGCAACTAGCTGGCCATAAAATCAACCTGCCTGGGATGTGAATTTTAAATATGTATCACATCAATTAATCTGTCTGGGTTCTCCCAATTTAACGTTCTAAATTAACTCACGCACGTGTTATGATGATGAGGCAGATGTCTAGACATCGAAGTCTAATTATTATTCAGTTAAGTCACGCATATGCAACCAACCGAGATAACGAGGCAGACGTTATAATTAATATCTTTTACTGAAACCTATGTGGGCGACCATCTCGAGTGTTTAAACTTCAGAGTTTGAACTCTACAGGGGTGAAGGTCAAATGTGAGTTACAATCCCCTATCCTACTCTACTGTTAACCAAAGGCTCCGAAAAAAAACTTGTTACCAACAATTCTAATTATAATACTTTTCTTTAGAACTATTGAGAACTGGTTGTTCGGTGGCAGAAATTAGACGATTTTAGGAAAGAACATAAGCGGGTAGGCCCTAGCTAGCTAGCCGTGATGGTGGGAAAAAAAATAAAATAAAAAATCAATGAGCGCCACCTGTCTTCAACCCTGTGCGGTTCTTGCCCCAAAATATAACACCCCAAAACAGGAAATGGGCTCCTGCCTCCCAAAATCTCTATAATATTAAATAATAACAACACCATAAATTTAGTAAATCAGGTACAGTTTATTGGGCCATTAAATAATGCATAAAATAGGTAGGTAGGGATTCCACCAAACTTGAACGCAACAACATCTATGTCAGAATATGACAAATAAATGACATTAAAACAATTAGGCAGACTAGGCAAATAAAAGTAAATATTATTAAAAAAAGGTACGTTATGCCTTTAGGAACTGAGGTACGAGGCGAAAAATATGTATAATATTACGTAACACTTTCAAATATTAATAGTAGGTATCCGACAAACAATTACTCACCAATCAGTTGGCACTTAAATGCAATAATAAGAAGACTAAATGTGTATCAATAAGAGTTATTGGTCCCGGGATGTAGCTACATCTCAGTTACACAATTTTAAACATGTTACACAGCCCTATGTGATACCCTAAGTATATTCCTGTATGAAATATATTATGTATACTGGTATTTGCAAATAAACTGGCAAAATTATGGAGCTCTACATTTAATTTAGACTTATCTGCATGGGTCGGGTGATCGACTTGTTGGAGACACCGGGCGTATTCTCAGCTCCTATCGACGTCTGACTCGTGCGGCACAACAGCCGCGGTCTCTGGAGATTGCTCTGGTGGACGACTCAGTAGTTTGGTAGGTACCAAGGGAGGAGGGCGAATGGACCGTGCCCTTCTACTCTGATGCCTTGTCCTCAGCAGCTGGAGGTGGTTGGAGGTTACGTAAGACAACGACGAGTTGATAAGGCTTGTTTCGCAGCCTTAGAATAAGAGGCCTGAGGAAGGAAATGACACAAATAGAACCTAATATCCTCAAATTGCGGGAATAGACATACCTGAGGTGGTGGATGGCCTCGTGGAGTGCGATGAGAACCACTTGTGACCGAGAAAACCGGAAAAACGGGCAGATGAAACCCTCAAATAGACAATAAGGCCCAAATAAATATGATTTGCGACCCCGCAGCACTCGATTTCAAAAACAGTCACCCTTTTTGGAAAATAATACGGCTTTCACTTGGTTCGGTGGTTCGTGATCGACGGCGATTGTCTTACTGACCCGGAAGGTGAATTTTGGAGGTCGAAAAGGTGCCTTCCTCGGCATAGCGACAAGAATCGGTGCATTCGAGTATTTTAGAAATATACCAAGCAGTCCAAAACTAAGCAACCCGCAGATCTACAATATTCAATAGCCCAAGAAAAGTTCAAATAATATGAATTAACAACTTATTAAATTATTTATTTATTAAAACCTAAAAATAAATGTAATAAACAAGGAGAAAGATTTTCACGGATCATTAGAATCTACCAGAAGATAATAGGACTAACAAAATTATTAATAAAACAGATTTTAAGCCCGTAACAGGGCATTTAGGTCGTGTTTTCGGCTGTCAGATCAAACGCCGTCACCACTGAAAGCAGCCACGATTTTTTAAATATATTTATCGCGCCCGTCCAGCCCGTACGCCCCTGACATAAACTAGCTACCTCTGGAGATCTTCTTTTCGGCATTTAGGTCGTGTTTTCGGCTGTCAGATCAAACGCCTCTCACCTTCGAAAGAGCCACGATTTTTTTAAATATATTTATCGCGCCCGTCCAGCCCGTACGCCCCTGACATAAACTAGCTACCTCTGGAGATCTTCTTTTGGGCATTTAGGTCGTGTTTTCGTCTGTCAGATGAAACGCCGTCACCATTGAAAGCGGCCACGACTTTTTAAATATATTTATCGCGCCCGTCCAGCCCGTACGCCCCTGACATAAAGTAGCTACCTCTGGGGATCTTCTTTTGGGCATTTAGGTCGTGTTTTCGGCTGTCAGAACAAACGCCGTCACCATTGAAAGCAGCCACGATTTTTTTAAATATATTTATCGCGCCCGTCCAGCCCGTACGCCCCTGACATAAACTAGCTACCTCTGGAGATCTTCTTTTGGGCATTTAGGTCGTGTTTTCGGCTGTCAGAACAAACGCCGTCACCATTGAAAGCGGCCACGATTTTTTTAAATATATTTATCGCGCCCGTCCAGCCCGTACGCCCCTGACATAAACTAGCTACCTCTGGAGATCTTCTTTTGGGCATTTAGGTCGTGTTTTCGGCTGTCAGATCAAACGCCTCTCACCTTCGAAAGCAGCCACGATTTTTTTAAATATATTTATCGCGCCCGTCCAGCCCGTACGCCCCTGACATAAACTAGCTACCTCTGGAGATCTTCTTTTGGGCATTTAGGTCGTGTTTTCGTCTGTCAGATGAAACGCCGTCACCATTGAAAGCGGCCACGACTTTTTAAATATATTTATCGCGCCCGTCCAGCCCGTACGCCCCTGACATAAACTAGCTACCTCTGGGGATCTTCTTTTGGGCATGTAGGTCGTGTTTTCGGCTGTCAGAACAAACGCCGTCACCATTGAAAGCAGCCACGATTTTTTTAAATATATTTATCGCGCCCGTCCAGCCCGTACGCCCCTGACATAAACTAGCTACCTCTGGAGATCTTCTTTTGGGCATTTAGGTCGTGTTTTCGGCTGTCAGAACAAACGCCGTCACCATTGAAAGCGGCCACGATTTTCTTAAATATATTTATCGCGCCCGTCCAGCCCGTACGCCCCTGACATAAACTAGCTACCTCTGGAGATCTTCTTTTGGGCATTTAGGTCGTGTTTTCGGCTGTCAGATCAAACGCTGACATTTTTTGCAGCAGCCACGATTTTTTTAAATATAATTTTTGCTCCTACCCGGCACGTACGCCACTGACATGAACTAAGTAACCCTAAAGAACTTCTTTTCTATACTTAAGACATGTTTTCGGCCGCTCGATTCAAGACCGTCGCTTTTTAAAAATAATCAGGGTCCGAGTTGCGACGTTGCCAAATCAAAAGTGTGGCTGAGAAAAGTGTAGCTGTTTTCACACCTATTATTTCCTCGCCTCTAAAATTTACAGGTTGAAAGTTGTGATAGAGTCTAGTTACCAAATTATTAATCTCACGCTTTGCAACTGGCATGCACACCAAATTTTTCGGAGACTCATCAATGGCATAACCAGGATCTCTGCTAACTGCAAACTCGTAAATCAGAAGTATGCAATTGTCCAGACTCTTATAGACTAGGAGAAAACCCTGACACATGAGCAATAGAGTCTGCGAGTAGAAAAACCACTCTAAATTTAACATTATAAATTTCATACAACAGTGGCTTGACCCAGGTCCCAGCAGATTACATAAACACATTCTTTGTACAAGATGATGGCTCTCTCGGAACGAGATATTTACCAAAATGTAAGTTTAAATTAACCTAGATACTTGCATACCTTTAGGTATGGGTGAGTAGTATAGCAAAGGGGATTCTGGGGCGGAAGTGACGTCACAAGATAGCCGCCAAGGCGGGAAATTTGAAAATGACCTTGACCTGCAGGTTGAATGAACTTTAAGGGGTCGCGTTCAGTTAACCTTGACCTGAAGGTTATCTAGAGGTCAAGGGGTTACCAGATCGATAACCTTTAATGGGTCATCGACCCGCGGGTTCAACGAACTTTAAGAGGTCACGTTCAGTTCACCTTGACCTGAAGGTTATCTAGAGCTCAAAGGGTTACCAGATCGATAACCTTTAAGGAATCATTGACCCGCGGGTTCAATGAACTTTAAGGAGTCACGTTCAGTTAACCTTGACCTGAAGCTAGAGGTCATGGGGTTTCCAGATCGATAACCTTTGAGGGGTCATTGACCCGCGGTTTCAATGAACTTTAATAGGTCACCTTGACCTGAAGGTCAATGAACTTTAAGAGGTCACAGTTAACCTTGACCTGAGGGTCAATGAACTTTAAGAGGTCATCTTGTTAACCTTGACCTGAAGGTCAATGAACTTTAAGAGGTCACCTTGTTAACCTGAAGGTCAGTGATCTCATCACCTTGATATAAAAAACGTAAGCAAAAATTATGCAGATGTTTGCACTAAAACAGTTGACGTAGCATTTAGGTGGGGGGCATTGGGGTTATAAGGAGGACGCCGTTGGGAGAGCTCACTATACCCAGTCAACAGTGCTTGAATAATATTGAAATATGTCTTTACTCAAACAGTTGAACGAAAATAACTTCGTAAAAGAAATTGTGAGTGCAAGAGAGTTAGTGGTTGGTGAAAAACATAAAATTTTATCTTTTAGAAGAATTGAAACAAGGTACGGGGAGAAAGTGTTCGTCGAATTTGAAAATTTTCAAACTGCGCTACCTGCACGGTTCGTAAAAGAATTTACGTCTGAACGCATCGAAGACATAAACCGGGAAATCACCAACGGAAAGAAGATCTTCTTGACGAGTCTGGGCCTCATTGGTAGGACAACGAATATTAAATTTGAGGAAGAATGAATCCCACTGACAAGAGGCGACGCAGACAACACTACAAAAGAAGATTGGAATTTTATCTAAGATCTCTTCAAAATTTGAAATATGAAATTCAAATGTATGAAATAAATAAAAAGTTCAAAAACATAAATTTAGAAAATTGTAAAAAATAAAATATGAAATCTAGTCTATCTTTTATTTACCCCTACAAAATTGAAACTCAAATCTGAATGTTCCGATTGCTTCTGAACGCCGAACATATAAATACGTCCAAGTGCATTTGACAGGATTCATTGACACTTGATAGACTATATTAATAACAATTTTGGGTGCGGTTACTATAATTCCTAGTATATTTTTGGACATTTTCGTTCATTTTATTTACAAAATTATTCTTCCTTATTTTTTATAAGATTATAAGTTGGCTGAAGTAGCTGTATTAATGTTAAGAAATCTAAAAAACGTTGAAAAGTTATAAGTCTAAAGGAATAGCTCTGGATATTCTTATCTATTAATAAAAGTATTTCATTTTCTGACACGTCAGGTCAACAATCTACCGAACAGCGAAATTATACGCTGGTTTCTTGACGCAGCGGGTCAATAATCGACTCACATTGCAAACTGCAACATCAGCTAAATATATGCTAACGCCGCAGGTCAACAACCATGCTATGTCGTCAGATTGTTTTCTGCCGAATAGCATGAAATTTGAAACCGGAAATGAAACATGATACCACGGTGTCAGATTACAAAGGTGTCAAATTTCATGGGTTTCTGACTCATCGACTCACATTGTAAACTGCAACATCAGCTAAATATATGCTAACGCCGCAGGTCAACAACCATGCTATGTCATCAGATTGTTTTCTGCCGAATAGCATGAAATTTGAAACCGGAAATGAAACATGATACCACGGTGTCAGATTACAAAGGTGTCAAATTTCATGGGTTTCTTGACTCATCGACTCACATTGCAAACTGCAACATCAGCGAAATATATGCTAACGCCGCAGGTCAACAACCATGCTATGTCATCAGATTGGATATGTATAAATATTTGAAAATGGTTTAATTTTTATATTAGTCGGCGAAGAGCCAATGCAAGTGGTCGCGCAATTGGTCTAAGATTCCAAGAACCTTGTCATCAGTTTTAGAAGTAAGGTTAATTTAGTTGCTCATTTAAGTAAAGATGCTTATAATTTCAAATAGTAACGATGAACAAGAAATCACTAAAATTACTAAAGGAATTTGTGAGAATGCTACCAAAGCCTATCAGTTATTACACATAAATCCATTACCGATAAAAATAAATAGGTGGGTTAATTTTTCGAACAAAAATATTACTCTTTTCAATAAATGTCTTAAGAAACAAAATCTTTCGGTGGGTATTCGTCGAAAATTACAATCTTCTTTAGGGTTGATTAAAGCATTTCGAGCCTCCATCAAGCAGTTATTAAATGAAAACTCTCATACAGGAATGGGTTTAGCTCAGGGGAAATTAGCAAAACGCATAAAGTGGGAAAATATCACCTCGGCTTTCGCGAACCGACTGCAGACGAGCATAATAATCAATTTGAAGCACAAAGACGTAAAGGAATTTCTAAACGACTGCTCCACAATTTTTAAATTAAAAATAAAAAAAATATTGAAATCTCATTCCATGATTAAAGTGAATACTTGCTTTTGTGCAGTTTATAAAAAAAAATCTGGAGATGATGAAATTCTAGAAAATAAGTATTTTAACACCAAAAACCGTGAGATCGATTTAGGAGTAGATTTAGACTACTGGTTCAGAACGAACGTATATGAAAATTTTTTAAATTCACTCGAAGAGTTTGAAGAAGGACAAAGCGGGTATGCCCTTAACAGAATAATATCTCTTGAAGTAAATATTAACAAATATGAATTGGGCAATGGAGCTTCATCTTTCATAAGGTTACCTAAACAAATTTCTAATAGAAAGGCTTGCTTAAATATACAAAATCAAGATGAGGCTTGTTTTGCCTGGAGCATAGTAGCTGGTCTATATCCGACAAACAAAAAAACCTGTAGAACTTCTTCGTACCCTCACTATTCCGATGTTTTGAATTTAACTGGAATCCAGTTTCCAATGACTATTCCTCAAATTGCAAAATTTGAAAAACTCAACATCTCAATTAATGTTTTTTGTTTAGAGATGGATACAAAATATAATTTCTCTCTTGTGCCCAGTCATCTAACCAAACAGAAAGTAGACAAACACGTTAACCTCTTATTAATTCAAGATAAATATTTTCCTAAACTAAATTACGATAACTGGGACACCAACGACGATGAAAATGTTGAAATAAAATGCCACTACGTTTTGATAAAGGATATGTCTAGACTAATATATAAGCAATTAAATAAGCATCGGTGTAAAAAGTTTCTCTGTGACAGATGTTTAAATTACTTTCAAACGCAACAAAAGTTGGATGAGCATACCGATGAATGTGAAAAAATGAATGAATGTAAAATAATTTTCCCTACGGAAAAATATATTGAATTTAAAAACTACGTTAACAAAGAAAGCGTTCCATTTTTAATGTACTCCGATTATGAGTCCATCTTAAAACCATACAATGATTCCCAACGAACGCTAAAGACTGAAAAATATCAGAAGCATGAAGCGTTTAGTGCAGGATATTTCTTTAAATGCAGTTCCGGGATACACTTGGGATTGTATGCTCAAATATACGGTGTGTAGGCTTGAATCTTTTCAAGACATAGATATGCTAATGTTTTTTGAGAAATATATAAGAGGAGGTATAAGCCAATGTTGCAATCGCTTTGCAGAGACAAACAACAAATATATGGAGAATTTTAAATCAAACGAAATTTCAAAGTATCTCCTCTATTTAGATGTAAACAATTTATACGGTTGGGCCATGAGTGAATACCTTCCATACGGAGAATTTGAATGGATCGATTCAAATATCGATGTAACTACCGTTCCCGACGAAGGTCCAATAGGTTATATGCTTGAGGTAGATTTAGACTATCCGGAACGTCTGCATGACTTACACAAAGATCTTCCGTTTTGTACCGAACATAGTACCCCAAAAATTCGAAATTATCAAAACTTATGACAACCTTACATCCTAAAGAGAAATATATTTTACATTATAGGAACTTAAAACAAGCTATGAATAATGGGTTAGTGCTTAAAAAAATACATCGTGTTTTAAAATTCAGTCAGGCACCGTGGTTGAAACCATATAAGTAGTATAGCAAAGGGGACTCCAGGGCGGAAGTGACGTCACAAGATGGCCGCCAAGGCGGGAAATTTGAAAATGACCTTGACCTGCGGGTTCAATGAACTTTAAGGGGTCACCTTGTTAACCTTGACCGGTCAATGAACTTTAAGAGGTCACCTTATTAACCTTGACCCGAAGGTCAATGAACTTTAAGAGGTCACCTTGTTAACCTGAAGGTCAGTGATCTCATCACCTTGACACGTGGCACCTTGATATAAAAAACGTAAGCAAAAATTATGCAGATGTTTGCACTAAAACAGTTGACGTAGCATTTAGGTGGGGGGCATTGGGGTTATAAGGAGGACGCCGTTGGGAGAGCTCACTATACCCAGTCAACAGTGCTTGAATAATATTGAAATATGTCTTTACTCAAACAGTTGAACGAAAATAACTTCGTAAAAGAAATTGTGAGTGCAAGAGAGTTAGTGGTTGGTGAAAAACATAAAATTTTATCTTTTAGAAGAATTGAAACAAGGTACGGGGAGAAAGTGTTCGTCGAATTTGAAAATTTTCAAACTGCGCTACCTGCACGGTTCGTAAAAGAATTTACGTCTGAACGCATCGAAGACATAAACCGGGAAATCACCAACGGAAAGAAGATCTTCTTGACGAGTCTGGGCCTCATTGGTAGGACAACGAATATTAAATTTGAGGAAGAATGAATCCCACTGACAAGAGGCGACGCAGACAACACTACAAAAGAAGATTGGAATTTTATCTAAGATCTCTTCAAAATTTGAAATATGAAATTCAAATGTATGAAATAAATAAAAAGTTCAAAAACATAAATTTAGAAAATTGTAAAAAATAAAATATGAAATCTAGTCTATCTTTTATTTACCCATACAAAATTGAAACTCAAATCTGAATGTTCCGATTGCTTCTGAGCGCCGAACATATAAATACGTCCAAGTGCATTTGACAGGATTCATTGACACTTGATAGACTATATTAATAACAATTTTGGGTGCGGTTACTTTAATTCCTAGTATATTTTTGGACATTTTCGTTCATTTTATTTACAAAATTATTCTTCCTTATTTTTTATAAGATTATAAGTTGGCTGAAGTAGCTGTATTAATGTTAAGAAATCTAAAAAACGTTGAAAAGTTATAAGTCTAAAGGAATAGCTCTGGATATTCTTATCTATTAATAAAAGTATTTCATTTTCTGACACGTCAGGTCAACAATCTACCGAACAGCGAAATTATACGCTGGTTTCTTGACGCAGCGGGTCAATAATCGACTCACATTGCAAACTGCAACATCAGCTAAATATATGCTAACGCCGCAGGTCAACAACAACCATGCTATGTCGTCAGATTGTTTTCTGCCGAATAGCATGAAATTTGAAACCGGAAATGAAACATGATACCACGGTGTCAGATTACAAAGGTGTCAAATTTCATGGGTTTCTGACTCATCGACTCACATTGTAAACTGCAACATCAGCTAAATATATGCTAACGCCGCAGGTCAACAACCATGCTATGTCATCAGATTGTTTTCTGCCGAATAGCATGAAATTTGAAACCGGAAATGAAACATGATACCACGGTGTCAGATTACAAAGGTGTCAAATTTCATGGGTTTCTTGACTCATCGACTCACATTGCAAACTGCAACATCAGCGAAATATATGCTAACGCCGCAGGTCAACAACCATGCTATGTCATCAGATTGGATATGTATAAATATTTGAAAATGGTTTAATTTTTATATTAGTCGGCGAAGAGCCAATGCAAGTGGTCGCGCAATTGGTCTAAGATTCCAAGAACCTTGTCATCAGTTTTAGAAGTAAGGTTAATTTAGTTGCTCATTTAAGTAAAGATGCTTATAATTTCAAATAGTAACGATGAACAAGAAATCACTAAAATTACTAAAGGAATTTGTGAGAATGCTACCAAAGCCTATCAGTTATTACACATAAATCCATTACCGATAAAAATAAATAGGTGGGTTAATTTTTCGAACAAAAATATTACTCTTTTCAATAAATGTCTTAAGAAACAAAATCTTTCGGTGGGTATTCGTCGAAAATTACAATCTTCTTTAGGGTTGATTAAAGCATTTCGAGCCTCCATCAAGCAGTTATTAAATGAAAACACTCATACAGGAATGGGTTTAGCTCAGGGGAAATTAGCAAAACGCATAAAGTGGGAAAATATCACCTCGGCTTTCGCGAACAGACTGCAGACGAGCATAATAATCAATTTAAAACACAAAGACGTAAAGGAATTTCTAAACGACTGCTCCACAATTTTTAAATTAAAAATAAAAAAAATAATAAAATCTCTCTCCATGATTAAAGTGAATACTTGCTTTTGTGCAGAGTTTATAAAAAAGTCTGGAAATGATGAAATTCTAGAAAATAAGTATTTTAACACCAAAAACTGTGAGATCGATTTAGGAGTAGATTTAGACTACTGGTTCAGAACGAACGTATATGAAAAAATTTTAAATTCGCTCGAAGAGTTCGAAGAAGGACAAAGCGGGTATGCTCTTAACAGAATAATATCTCTTGAAGTAAATATTAACAAATATGAATTGGGCAATGGAGCTTCATCTTTCATAAGGTTACCCGAACAAATTTCTAATAGAAAGGCTTGCTTAAATATACAAAATCAAGATGAGGCGTGTTTTGCCTGGAGCATAGTAGCTGGTCTATATCCGACAAACAAAAAAACCGGTAGAACTTCTTCGTACCCTCACTATTCCGATATTTTGAATTTAATTGGAATCCAGTTTCCAATGACTATTCCTCAAATTGCAAAATTTGAAAAACTCAACTACATCTCAATTAATGTTTTTTGTTTAGAGATGGATACAAAATATAATTTCTCTGTTGTGCCCAGTCGTCTAACCAAACAGAAAGTAGACAAACACGTTAACCTCTTATTAATTCAAGATAAATATTTTCCTAAACTAAATTACGATAACTGGGACACCAACGACGATGAAAATGTTGAAATAAAATATCACTACGTTTTGATAAAGGATATGTCTAGACTAATATATAAGCAATTAAATAAGCATCGGTGTAAAAAGTTTCTCTGTGACAGATGTTTAAATTACTTTCAAACGCAACAAAAGTTGGATGAGCATACCGATGAATGTGAAAAAATGAATGAATGTAAAATAATTTTCCCTACGGAAAAATATATTGAATTTAAAAACTACGTTAACAAAGAAAGCGTTCCATTTTTAATGTACTCCGATTATGAGTCCATCTTAAAACCATACAATGATTCCCAACGAACGCTAAAGACTGAAAAATATCAGAAGCATGAAGCGTTTAGTGCAAGATATTTCTTTAAATGCAGTTATGATGGATAGTCTCTCTTATTACAAAAGCTATCGAAATACAGACTGTATGAGTTGGTTCGCAGACCAGTTGGCTGAAGTCGCCGCTGCAGTATCATCAAAATTGAAAAACGTGAAACCAATGAATCAAGTCGTAAGTCTCAAGGACGCTACAAAGTCATGTCATATTTGCAATAAAAATTTCCAGCTTACCGATAAGATAGTGCGAGACCATTGTCACCTGACAGGTAACTTCAGGGGATATGCGCATAATCAATGTAATCTAAATTATACCAATTCTTTTGTAATTCCTGTTATCTTTCACAACCTTTCTGGATACGATAGTCATTTTATAATTAGAGATTTAGCGAAGAGAAATAATGTCTCATTGCTTCCCGTAAACAAAGAACAGTATATTAGTTTCACAATATTTGATAATAATACTAATATTAGATTTCGATTTATAGATTCCTGTAGATCTAGTCTCAAATCTCAATGAAAGGAATTTAATAAATACCAGAAATATGTTTCGCGGTTTACCTAAAGAAAATTTCGAATTGTTAACCCGAAAAGGTATTTTTCCTTATGACTATATAGACACAATTGAAAGACTAGAGGAAACATCTTTACCTAAAATTGATGATTTTTATAGCAAACTAAACAATGTTAATATTGATGAAAATGAGTATATACATGCTCAAAACGTTTGGAAAAAATTTAATATTAAAAATTTAGGTGAATGTTCAGATTTGTACCTTAAAACTGATGTGATGCTGTTAGTCGACGTTTTTGAAAATTTTCGTAAAACATGTCACGAGACTTACGGGTTGGATCCTGCACATTATTACACAGTTCCGGGATACACTTGGGATTGTATGCTCAAATATACGGGGTGTAGGCTTGAATCTTTTCAAGATATAGATATGCTAATGTTTTTTGAGAAATCTATAAGAGGAGGTATAAGCCAATGTTGCAATCGCTTTGCAGAGGCAAACAACAAATATATGGAGAATTTTAAATCCAACGAAATTTCAAAGTATCTCCTCTATTTAGATGTAAACAATTTATACGGTTGGGCCATGAGTGAATACCTTCCATACGGAGAATTTGAATGGATCGATTCAAATATCGATGTAACTACCGTTCCCGACGAAGGTCCAATAGGCTATATGCTTGAGGTAGATTTAGACTATCCGGAATGTCTGCATGACTTACACAAAGATCTTCCGTTTTGTGCCGAACATAGTACCCCCAAATTATCAAAACTAACAAAATTAGTTACCCCGAAATTATCAAAACTTATGACAACCTTACATCCTAAAGAGAAATATATTTTACATTATAGGAACTTAAAAAAAGCTATGAATAATGGGTTAGTGCTTAAAAAAATACATCGTGTTTTAAAATTCAGTCAGGCACCGTGGTTGAAACCATATATAGATGTCAATACACGACTCCGCTCGCAGGCCAAAAACGAATTTGAAAAAAATCTTTTCAAGCTAATGAATAACGCGGTCTACGGCAAAACGATGGAGAATATAAGAAAACATCGCGTAGTCAAATTAGTTCGAAAATGGGAGGGTAGATATGGTGCAAAAAATCTAATTTCTAGTCCACACTTTAGAAGTAGAACGATCTTCGACGAATGCTTGATTAGCGTAGAATTAAACAAATCACAAATAATTTTCAATAAACCCCTCTATATTGGAGCAGCAATTCTAGAGATTTCGAAAACTTGTGTTTATGATTTTCATTATGGATATATGCTTCGGAAATTTCAACCGTCTGAATGTAAGCTGCTATATACCGACACGGATTCATTGATTTATGAAATACATTGCCAAGATGTGTACGAAGATGTTATAAAAACAGATCTACATCGGTTTGATACCAGCGACTATTTAGCTGACAACCCATATAATATACCATCTGCGAATAAAAAAGTGCCGGGCCTTATGAAAGATGAGAATAACGGAAAAATCATAACTCACTTTGTCGGCTTACGTTCTAAACAATACACTTATAAAGTTCAAGGTGGAACACGCGTTAAGAAGGCTAAGGGTGTTAAATATAATGTAGTTAAACAAAAAATTCGGTTTGAAGATTATTTGCACGCCCTTCAAAATTTTAAAATTAATAGTGAAACACAACGCTGTATAAGATCTTACAACCACGATGTCTACAGCGTGCAACAGAAAAAAATCGCCCTTAATCCTTTTGATGATAAGCGATTTTTATTAAAGCATTCTCACGATACGCTTCCTTGGGGTCATTATAGTATAATAGATTAACACCACTTTTTTACTTTCCGAGCAACTATTTAGAAGCAGAATATCTTACTTACCTTTACTATTCTCACGATTTGTATTACTGTTTTAGAAGCAGAATATCTTACTTACCTTTAGTATTCGCACGATTTGTATTACTGTTTGTATGTATATATGTTTAAGAAATAAAAATCATTTATATTTTTATATTGTTTTATTTCAAAAATACCTTCTGTTATACAAGTCAATTAAAAACTTATCTCTACTAAAATTAAAAAATTCAAAAATACAATACATTTCTAAATTGAGCGTTGAACTAAATAATGCTGTAATTAAATCTATAGGATTCAACATGTAATTACATCTAAACAAAAGCATATTTACTGTATCTAAAAAGTTTAAATAATGTTCGCAAATATTTAGTTTTAACATTACATCGATTTTAGAAGAAATTATCTTATCGAGGCTTATTAATTCTAAAATATCTGAATGAGAAAAGTAGAAGTCGACGCCCTCCTTTGAAAGCATAGCAACTTTTAACCCATCCACTCTAATCATTGTATTAATTCTAACATTTTCATTGGATACAAATCTCCTCGATATGGCAGACGAATTAGGTTTATTGAAAAAATCTTCGACGCATCCTGTCAAAATTAGAATTACCTCGTTCCATTCGAGGCGATCTAATAAAATATTAGCGAAACCTTGCGTATCTAGGTGGTTAACAATCTTGATAGCTGGAGTGAAATATCGTGCGGCGCTCAATCCACAATGAACAGTAAACACATGATTGGGCTTCAATACAAAGCACGTATTTAGAATAAGATCATCATCGTTGGCAGCATCTACAGATGTTGTATCTTCACTAAATTCGGAAGCGTAAGCACTGTCACTCATTTTTAAAATATTCGAACTGCTACTGTAGATATTTCTTGAAGGTAAGTAGTATTTTTTTATGTAGCTGTCTCTTATAGTATACTCCCCTCCACTCTATCCCTTCTACTCTACCCCCACTACTCTTACTCCCTCTACTCTACCCCCTCCACTCTCTCCCCTTCCATCTACCCCCTCTAAATTTTTATAAAACGTTATTGCTCTCTATCCACGAGTCGTGAGATTTGTCAAGACCAAGCCACCGAACTAAAACTTTTTTTCCTTTCTTACGTAACACTTTTTCAACTAGATAGACGTCGGGATTAACCGTTTTCTGTAGTTCTTCAGCGTAGAATCCACCCTTTATGGGACTTCCGTTCATATCTTCAAGCAAATATGTTGCGGGATTGGTGATTTGAACCCTCACAATTTCAAACAATTCAGTAGTCCAGTTGGGGGTATAAACTTTGTTAAAAACGTGCTTCATTTTGCTGATCCTAACTATATCACCAACATTAAATTTTCTATTACCACAAGTCTTCAAGTGGCTATAGACGTTTTTTAATAACCGCTTTTCGCAACTTTTGCTTACATCTTTAGGTTTCATTTGTGTAGTGCGATGTTTTTGACTATTATAATCATCTGTCAAGGTAGGCAATACATCGATCCATCTATATTTTCCGCTCAAACTGAAAAATTTAAAAAGCTTTTCCTTCAAAGTACGTATCACTCTTTCAACAATGGCAGCTTTCTTGACGCTAAATGTGCTATAGTGATTAATGTTATACGCTCCCATCAACTGTTTGAAATGAGTGTTGTAAAATTCCTTTCCGTGATCAGTTTGAAGGTTTTTCGGACACCGCCGTTCTGAACTTTTAAGGATCTCTGCAAACGCTCTCGTAACCTCTTCTCCAGTTTTCGTTTTCAACGGTTTACACCAAACAAATTTTGAGAAAGCATCAATAACGACAAGTATAAATTTAAAATTTCTATTATAGGATTTATATTGATCAAGTTGTCCAAGATCGGCTTGCCAGAGATCGTCCAGCCCTTTGATGATAGTTCGTCGTCGTGTATAATTTTTGCGTGCAGGCTTATGAAGCTCTTTAACTATTTGAATTTTTTCTTTTGAGTGATTGGAGTTCATGTCGATTTCTTTTGAGACGATCCTTTTGCATCCAGACTATTAAGTATGGTAGTTAGTTTTTTGTAGTCGCTATTTAGCGAATCAAGTTGAATGGATATTGATTTTAAACGATTTTGATATTCTATATTCAAATTAGTGATTCGAGTCTGCAGGGATGTCACTTTCTGGTCAATCACGGAAGTTTTTTTTCAACGTTTTTATTGAGTAGAGTCGTGTTATCGGTTGACGTCGAAGATGAACTCAATACTATCTTATTCAAGCTCGAAATCTTTTTATCGAAATTGCTTGTAAAGATCTTAGAGATATTTTGAAATTTTTCATCGATCGAATTCATTATAGAAGTACAGCTAGCATCGACGTATTTTTTTGTTGCGGCGTCGCCACCTTCAGTCGGTAGTTCAACGTTGCACAATTTACGGTTTTGAAGATCGTAGTCTCCTTCTTTGGTTACCGCAAACAAATTCGGAGTACGAAAAACTTTGACTTCGTTAGGCGCTTTGGAAGAACGTCCGAACTTGTTCAAGCTCATTTTGGTACTAAACACCTTTTGTGCATCTATCTGATTATATTAGCTTCTTTGAGCTCATTTATTATTGCTACAATTTCGTTGTTATTCGATGTATTGCCTGCGTTTTTAGATGCCACGAGCAATTTTAAACGGTAAACTAATTCATTGGCATCATCCCAATAAACGTATTCTATGGGTTTTTTATTGAAAATCCAATGCATCCCGGAAGTACCCGAGCCAGATATTGTATTCGCACGGGGCCTCGATTTAGATGTTGAAGTCGTAACGAAAGGTTTTATGATGTCAACATACTTTGAACGATTTGTGCCTTTCAGTCTTCCAAGAGTATTTAGATGAACTTCGGTATTAACTAAAATATGTCTATACCTATCGTTCTCCTCTTTAGTAGTTATACGTGGATCATCGTAGAAAATTAAATCGTAGAGTCCCTCGGTACCTTTATAGCGGTGTCCATCAATCAAAATGTCTCCGCTACTTTTATCGAAGTCCATAACTTTTTTTCCTAGCATCCATTGTGACTGTGACGCATTGTAAAGGGGTCCATAAACCGGATCAATTTTTGGAAGTTTTTCATTGTGGTCTAAAATGTACTTCTTAGCTATTTCGGGATAGGCATCCAAGTACTCCTCCAAAACCTCCGGTCGAAATGTACTCATGTTAAATGATTCGTTGAGAACGGTATCGTTATCAGTTGGTACGGTAGCTTCATAATGTGACTCATTGAGGGATTGTTGCTTGTTTCTATTAATGCTTGCTATTAACTTATCGAGTTTCTTGCTGATTCTATCCTCAACGTTTTCTTCCTCCTTTTTTTCGACGCTTCCTTCCTTTTTCTCAACCTTACATAAACCATCATTATCTCTTTTGAGTTCAAACTTCATGTTTTCCGCTCTTTCATTTTTATTTTTTTCAATTTTTGTAATAGATTTGGTAATAGGTTGAAATACCTTCTCCAAGACCTCATCTTCTTCAAATCTACCTAATTTTAAAGCCGTATACTTTTTCCTGATAGAGCGAGTAAGATCTTTAATTTTTTTTGAGCGTTGGGCTTCAGCAATTTGCTCTTGAGATGTTAACGGCATATCGTCAGATGCGCTAATGATCCGTAGAAGCTATTGTCCAGACCTTATATATTTGTAGAATCCCTGTCGATAACGTCCCTCGTTTATGCTAAAGTCTTTCACGATTACCAAAGAGCCATAATTATCATTCCAACACTGGCGACATATATCTTTAAGCTGTTCGAAGGTTAGGTCAGGTGACACGTGCTCTTCATACACGTGTCTGAGATTTGTCTCATCCTGCTTAAAAAGTACTATAAAGTTGCAGTTATCTCGAATCAACTGCTTGGGTATCTTGGAGTAAGTCTGGCAAAGATACACCGCGTCAATACCCTTATGTCTGTACATAGAATAATACTCCCTGATTTTATTTTGCTTGTCGCAAGCCACATCGTCGAAGACAATGAGGGAATTTTCTCGAGCATCAGATGGATCTATTACATCATCGCTGGCTTTGAATGGAAAATATCCGATACAATCAATATTTTTTAGAACATCTTGTAGTAGCCGATATTTTTCCTGATAGAGCGATTTGCTATATACATACACGTTTTCAAATTTCAAACCATTTTGGTTAAATATTAAAGTTAAAAATGCGTTTGTTTTTCCACATCCACTTGGACCACAAAAAATTGCACGAATTGAATTTGGAAATAGTTTACCATGTTTCGACTTAAGCTGCTTCTCAGCCAGAACATCTAAGTTTTCAATAGGGAGCGATGTTTGCTGTTGTTCGATTTGCATTATGAATCAGTCTGACTGATCCGACAAAGATACGTCAGTATTTATAGTTTCGAGTCGCTTTGAGTCGTCTAGTTGTTTTTCGAGTCGTCTAGTCGTTTTTAGAGTCGTTTAGTCGTTGTTATAGTCGTTTTTCAAGTCGTTTAGTCGTTTTTCCGAGTCGTTTTTCCAGTTGTCTAGTCGTTTTTCCGAGTCGTCTAGTCGTTTATACAAGTCGTCTAGTCGTTTTTTGAGTCGCTTAGACGCTTTAAGCTTTTTCTTGGTAGGATAAGGGGCAGTCAAAAATGAACATTGTTGATAATACAATGTTTTCATGGAAGGTATGCCCTCATTTTATTCCATATAACTTGTCTACACAACGGACATCTATTTATTGATGTTGAACATTCCATACAAAAAACTAAATGCCCGCAAGGAGACATTAATACCTCTATAGGGTTAGAGAAACAAATTTTACATAAATTTTTTTCTTCATCTTTACAAGTTTGCTCAGTTTGAGAATAAGCATCAACTTTTTGAGTCCACACCTCATCTTCGGGAACGGCATTCGGGCGAATTTCAATCGGGCGAATTTCAGGAAATTCCTCATCAGTATCACCACCTTGTAACACAAAGGGACAGTTCGGAGACCAACTTGCGTGATCGAGCATAGGATTATCTTCAGGTTCCCAATGATATCCTTCGATATGACAGTATGGACACTCAACCACATCTTCGTTATTTCTATAGAAAAAACCAGCTTCCGCCAGTTTTTGCCCCGCAATCACACTACTTGATGGCCAAGACTCAAACGATTTGAGTCTGTCATCAATATTTTTATATGACACTAGTTCCATTTTTTAATACACGATTCGAGTACTACTGGCTAGAGATTCCGCAGATCGTTATTTATATATAAGTATTGTTGGAGGGGGGGGGAAGTGCTGAGTTCATTTGTTCTCAAATTTCAAGTGTAAGGTGAAATATGAAGAGGGGTAGTGTCGAGTTCATTTGTTATCATATTTCAAGTGTAAGGTGAAATATGAGGAGGGGTAGTGTCGAGTTCATTTGTTCTCAAATTTCAAGTGTAAGGTGAAATATGAAACAACAATTAAAAATTGCTTTGCTTTATTTTTAACATTTTTAGATATTACATTCTACACTTAAATATATATTAAAAAACATTTTTTCTTTTACCCCTTCCACCCTTGTGAAGTCGTCGCTTCGATATTCCTTTTAAATAGAAAATTCTTCAACCAGCTGTCCAACTTTTCACAATTTCTCAAACTGCACATATATTTAGAATGTTTTAGGTGATACAAGCAAAGGGGTACATCTTTTTCGAATTTCGGTAAATTTCCAAAATTATTCTCCAGTTTCTCAATATTGATTATTTTCGTAGGATCGATGTCGATAGTCTGCAAGAATTTTTCTTTCTGATATCCTTTGATGTAGATGATGTCGACATCGAAAAGAAACTCTTCTAAAATTTCTCGCACATGATTGCACTCCACATATCCATTGGAATACCATAAACCATGAAAATTGTGTTCCAAATAAGATACTTGCTTTCTATCCACCGCAGTTAGCAAATAATAATCCTTAGGGGGTTTTATCAGCAGGTGTAAAATTTGATTGTTAATTTTGATCGACAATTCTTTGGGGTAGAAAAGTCCGTCAATTATAAACCCTTGAGTGTCTACGACTGCGATCTTCATTCTTCCGAGTCAAACTAGCAACTGGGAGTTTATTGAGGTAAACGGTCTTACATCAAGTTTCTGACTACTTCGCTTAGCGGCAGATATTCCATAAGACTGTCGTGAATAATTAAGCAATACGCTCGAGTGTCTTTAGGAAAACCGACATCACTTTCTATGTCTAGTTTGACGTCAACAGTGCTGGTCTTAAGGGTCTCATTTCTTCTAGAACAGTCGATAACAAACAGAGTTACGTTATCTTTGTAATCTTTGTAATCTAGCAGTGGACGTTTCTCACGAACGCCCATAAAACTTGAATAAAATTCAATGTAACTATTGTAAGCTTCTAAGTAATCATTATTTTTGAAATCCAGCCTCTGCCTTTCAAATGGGAAATATTCACCGTTTAGAATTAACCTAACGTCTGATATACTTATGTGATCGAATTTTGTGGGATCGCTTTTGCTATTTTCTTTGCGATTAGTTTGAAAACCAACTACAACAAACCTAGGAGATTCCACTGCTGCAGATGTTTTCACTGACCAAATTTCTTTACGAGAGTTTGCCGTAAGAGTTGGCAATTCATGTAATTCCCACTTTCTAAAGGGTATAATAATGGGTTGATCTCGCTTTATGGATTGCAGGAGATCTAATCTAATCATATCGTTTGGCTGTATATGTTTCACTTTTAGTTCTATATTGGTAATCAATAATTCTGCTGTCAACTCTGTAGTGGAGTCGGCAGCTTTCTCTAGTAGCAGGCAATTATTGTCGTTGCGGGCTCGAATTAGTCTTATTGTTTGCTTACCGCAAATGGCATATTGATAATCATTAAAGAGCCCAAACAAATGTTTAAGCGGTATTCTTACGCTGAATGTTCCGTCCTTATTCAAGATTGGCGCATTGTCCTTGGGATAGCTCCAACTTGAAGTTACCAAGTACTTTTCATCGTTAGGAGAATAACATAAATATCCCCTCATGGCACTCACAACTCCAGGATCTCTCACCATTTCCAACTCTTTGCCATTAAGTTCGTATGAGACAGAATCAAAGAAAAACGATGCACCATTGTTTACAAGCTTGCAAGTACCAGTGCCTGATTTCTTGCTTATTTTACCTTTTACGAAAATTGCAGCATCATATATCAACAACCAAGCGTCCCCTTGATTAACGGTTATTTCTACGATGTCATTGTTCATGAAGGACTTTACGAACGGATAATAGGAGCGTGCTTCTAAACGTTGAATAGATTCATCGAACTTTGGTTTCTGATGCACGTCGAACACTTGATGCGTCAATGACATGATAACCGAGATATTTTAGGAACAAGCGATTTTCAGGTGTAAGACTCGTATTACGATCTCTACTCTTGTACAGCTCTGCTGGTTGTGAACTTCTCGACCGACCGACACTCCTTTTATATGGTCGGTACCTACCATCAAAAACTAACACCATTTCTCTTCAGCTCCAATCTGATTATGATTTCTTCCCCGTTGAGATTTACCGATCTTGAATCTTGATCTAAAAGTTGCACTGTAATATTGTCGATGGTTTTCCTACTGACAGGCAAATAAATTAGATTCCTAGGTTCGATATTGATACTGTATCCCGGGTCTACTGTAGGCATAAACTCAAAAAGAGTATGCGAAGGTGCGTTGTTGTAATATGATCCCGAAATTAAATTGCACTCCACTCTTATTGTTACCACTTGCACAATCTCTACTCGGAGGTCTGATTGATGTAAATCTCCGGATTTCAATATTTTATTGGAAAAGCCAAGCAATTTAGCTATAGTATCGGGCTGTTTAAAATTTACGTTATACAGAGATTTAAGTTCACACTTTAAAGTATTATTGTTAGGTTTCAACGAAAAAATTTCGTCTAGTTCTTGCTGATTATCCAGCGAACTTCCTAGTTGTTTCTGAACGTAATTCTCAATATCCCGAATCTCATATGCTCCTGTCGGAATCTCAATTTCTATCTCGCGTCCTCTGTGATCTACGAAATATAGCTTGTTGTGTCCTCCCTCTATATTTGGAATTGAATTCCAAGTAGATAGAGAAATTAACGCTAGCGAATATTCGTACTGAGGATCTAGCTCAAGGGGCGGAAAAAACGATTTGGAGATGTAGCTACCGTTACCCGTCAAAGTAAACGTCTGCGACATGACTGAGCAAAAATATGATAATTTCTTCTGTTTTATAGGGTTTTTCCACGTAAAAATTCCAAACAGGTGTCCGCAATTTATTTCATCGTATGTTTGATACGAGTTATTGTTGTATACGATATTAGCATGTTTCCCCAAGTATAGTTCTTTCGGTGGCTTCAGCGCCCCGAAACTATCGAAATACTCAACGTTGTTACCTCTTTTCTCATATGCTACCCAATGTGTTCCAGCATTACTTTTGACGTCTAAATTCAAAATTGCCGATTCGTTTTTGTTTGGACCAAGTTTTGGAAGCGTGTCTCTCATAAAGACACCTCTAAAATAAGGTATTTTTATCTTTTTAGCGTAAAAAATTAAATCTTTATCCGTTAGAGGTCTATTGGGTAGCATCAATGGGAGTTTTTTTTCTTTAAATATAAACCGAATCCTCCGTGATTATTTTTCTTTAAGTAAAGCCCAGATCCCGATTTTCCAATAGCTTCCATTGCCCTATTATGACGTATTTGTTCATCCATTTTTTTCTGCGCGTTTTTTGCGTCTATAACGGTTTTTGCAACAGCGCTAGCACCACCAGCTACCGAACCGAGGGCCCCCAAAGCTCCTAAGAGGGGCAGTAGGGGTAAAAAACCCCCTGTTTTCTTTTCAAAGGGAATCACTCTCGGTACTCGAATTTTTCGTTTCCCTCCCACCTTCTTGATGGCTAATCGTGCAGCGCGCAAAGCTGCCGATGAAGTTTTCTTTAAATTCCTGACATCATTAAGCTGATCTCTATCAAATGTTTTTTTCAATGATCTCGAGACTTTTCCCACGATATCTTTTTTAAAAGAAACCGAATCTTTTCTCGGCTTTATTCCCATTCCCAATTTTCGTTTAGTTTTCATTGCGGTCGTGACTAGAAGAGCGGCAGCCTTTTCACCAAATTTTGCGTCTTTTGATTTAACACGTCCCCAAGCCCTATTTTCCAATTCTAAATCGGCTGCGTGTCTCTCCTTTAAAGATCTATTTTCTGAATATGCAATATCGTGCTCCTTGCACGCAGCGTCTAACTTATTTATACCAGCGTCACCTCTCGCAATTCTTTTTTGTAATTTTGTGCCAGGACCACAAAACTGATATCCAGGAAGGTGTAATTCGACGGGCAACTTATTTATTAGCGTGTTCACCAACCCTTCACCTGTGAAGGATGACATTGAACTGATCCGAGTCAAATGCACTTGGACGTATTTATATGTTCTGCGCTCAGAAGCAATCGGAACTTTCAGATTTGAGTTTCAATTTTGTAGGGGTAAATAAAAGATTGACCAGGTTTCACATTTTATTTTTTACAATTTTCTAAATTTATGTTTTTGAACTTTTTATTTATTTCATACATTTGAATTTCATATTTCAAATTTTGAAGAGATCTTAGATAAAATTCGTTTCAAATTTCATGCTATTCGACAGAAAACAATTTGATGACATAGCATGGTTGTTGCCCTGCGGCGTTAGCATATATTTAGCTGATGTTGCAGTTTACAATGTGAGTCGATGAGTCAAGAAACCCATGAAATTTGACACCTTTGTAATCTGACACCGTGGTATCATGTTTCATTTCCGGTTTCAAATTTCATGCTATTCGGCAGAAAACAATCTGATGACATAGCATGGTTGTTGACCTGCGGCGTTAGCATATATTTAGCTGATGTTGCAGTTTACAATGTGAGTCGATGAGTCAAGAAACCCATAAAATTTGACACCTTTGTAATCTGACACCGTGGTATCATGTTTCATTTCCGGTTTCAAATTTCATGCTATTCGGCAGAAAACAATCTGATGACATAGCATGGTTGTTGACCTGCGGCGTTAGCATATATTTAGCTGATGTTGCAGTTTACAATGTGAGTCGATGAGTCAAGAAACCCATGAAATTTGACACCTTTGTAATCTGACACCGTGGTATCATGTTTCATTTCCGGTTTCAAATTTCATGCTATTCGGCAGAAAACAATCTGATGACATAGCATGGTTGTTGACCTGCGGCGTTAGCATATATTTCGCTGATGTTGCAGTTTGCAATGTGAGTCGATGAGTCAAGAAACCCATGAAATTTGACACCTTTGTAATCTGACACCGTGGTAACATGTTTCATTTCCGGTTTCAAATTTCATGCTATTCGGCAGAAAACAATCTGATGACATAGCATGGTTGTTGACCTGCGGCGTTAGCATATATTTAGCTGATGTTGCAGTTTACAATGTGAGTCGATGAGTCAGAAACCCATGAAATTTGACACCTTTGTAATCTGACACCGTGGTATCATGTTTCATTTCCGGTTTCAAATTTCATGCTATTCGGCAGAAAACAATCTGACGACATAGCATGGTTGTTGACCTGCGGCGTTAGCATATATTTAGCTGATGTTGCAGTTTGCAATGTGAGTCGATTATTGACCCGCTGCGTCAAGAAACCAGCGTATAATTTCGCTGTTCGGTAGATTGTTGACCTGACGTGTCAGAAAATGAAATACTTTTATTAATAGATAAGAATATCCAGAGCTATTCCTTTAGACTTATAACTTTTCAACGTTTTTTAGATTTCTTAACATTAATGCAGCTACTTCAGCCAACTTATAATCTTATAAAAAATAAGGAAGAATAATTTTGTAAATAAAATGAACGAAAATGTCCAAAAATATACTAGGAATTAAAGTAACCGCACCCAAAATTGTTATTAATATAGTCTATCAAGTGTCAATGAATCCTGTCAAATGCACTTGGACGTATTTTTATGTTCGGCGCTCAGAAGCAATCGGAACATTCAGATTTGAGTTTCAATTTTGTAGGGGTAAATAAAAGATAGACTAGATTTCATATTTTATTTTTTACAATTTTCTAAATTTATGTTTTTGAACTTTTTATTTATTTCATACATTTGAATTTCATATTTCAAATTTTGAAGAGATCTTAGATAAAATTCCAATCTTCTTTTGTAGTGTTGTCTGCGTCGCCTCTTGTCAGTGGGATTCATTCTTCCTCAAATTTAATATTCGTTGTCCTACCAATGAGGCCCAGACTCGTCAAGAAGATCTTCTTTCCGTTGGTGATTTCCCGGTTTGTGTCTTCGATGCGTTCAGATGTAAATTCTTTTACGAACCGTGCAGGTAGCGCAGTTTGAAAATTTTCAAATTCGACGAACACTTTCTCCCCGTACCTTGTTTCAATTCTTCTAAAAGATAAAATTTTATGTTTTTCACCAACCACTAACTCTCTTGCACTCACAATTTCTTTTACGAAGTTATTTTCGTTCAACTGTTTGAGTAAAGACATATTTCAATATTATTCAAGCACTGTTGACTGGGTATAGTGAGCTCTCCCAACGGCTCTCCCAACGGCGTCCTCCTTATAACCCCAATGCCCCCCACCTAAATGCTACGTCAACTGTTTTAGTGCAAACATCTGCATAATTTTTGCTTACGTTTTTTATATCAAGGTGCCACGTGTCAAGGTGATGAGATCACTGACCTTCAGGTTAACAAGATGACCTCTTAAAGTTCATTGACCCTCAGGTCAAGGTTAACTGTGACCTCTTAAAGTTCATTGACCTTCAGGTCAAGGTTAAAAAGGTGATCTCTTAAAGTTCATGGACCGGTCAAGGTTAACAAGGTGACCTCTTAAAGTTCATTGACCTTTAGGTCAAGGTCAACAAGGTGACCCCTTAAAGTTCATTGAACCCGCGGGTCAATGACCCCTTAAAGGTTATCGATCTGGTAACCACTTGACCTCTAGCTTCAGGTCAAGGTTAATGGAACGTGACCCCTTAAAGTTCATTGAACCCGCAGGTCAAGGTTATTTTCACATTTCCCGCCTTGGTGGCCATATTGACGTCACTTCCGTTCCCAGAAAAAGTGCCACGTGTCAAGGTGACCTCTTAAAGTTCATTGACCTTCGGGTCAAGGTTAATAAGGTGACCTCTTAAAGTTCATTGACCGGTCAAGGTTAACAAGGTGACCCCTTAAAGTTCATTGAACCCGCAGGTCAAGGTCATTTTCAAATTTCCCGCCTTGGCGGCCATCTTGTGACGTCACTTCCGCCCTGGAGTCCCCTTTGCTATACTACTCATATATAGATGTCAATACATGACTCCGCTCGCAGGCCAAAAACGAATTTGAAAAAAATCTTTTCAAGCTAATGAATAACGCGGTCTACGGCAAAACGATGGAGAATATAAGAAAACATCGCGTAGTCAAATTAGTTCGAAAATGGGAGGGTAGATATGGTGCAAAAAATCTAATTTCTAGTCCACACTTTAGAAGTAGAACGATCTTCGACGAATGCTTGATTAGCGTAGAATTAAACAAATCAAAAATAATTTTCAATAAACCCCTCTATATTGGAGCAGCAATTCTAGAGATTTCGAAAACTTGTGTTTATGATTTTCATTATGGATATATGCTTCGGAAATTTCAACCGTCTGAATGTAAGCTGCTATATACCGACACGGATTCATTGATTTATGAAATACATTGCCAAGATGTGTACGAAGATGTTATAAAAAGAGATCTACATCGGTTTGATACCAGCGACTATTTTGCTGACAACCCATATAATATACCATCTGCGAATAAAAAAATAAAAAAGTGCCGGGCCTTATGAAAGATGAGAATAACGGAAAAATCATGACTCACTTTGTCGGCTTACGTTCTAAACAATACAATTATAAAGTTCAAGGTGGAACATGCGTTAAGAAGGCTAAGGGTGTTAAATATAATGTAGTTAAACAAAAAATTAGGTTTGAAGATTGCACGCCCTTCAAAATTTTAAAATTAATAGTGAAACACAACGCTGTATAAGATCTTATAACCACGATGTCTACAGCGTGGCACAGAAAAAAATCGCCCTTAATCCTTTTGATGATAAACGATTTTTATTAAAGCATTCTCACGATACGCTTCCTTGGGGTCATTATAGTATAATAGATTAACACCACTTTTTTACTTTCCGAGCAACTATTTATACAATATCTTACTTACCTTTAGTATTCGCACGATTTGTATTACTGTTTGTATGTATATATGTTTAAGAAATAAAAATCATTTATATTTTTATATTGTTTTATTTCAAAAATACCTTGTGTTATACAAGTCAATTAAAAACTTATCTCTACTAAAATTAAAAAATTCAAAAATACAATACATTTCTAAATTGAGCGTTGAACTAAATAATGCTGTAATTAAATCTATAGGATTCAACATGTAATTACATCTAAACAAAAGCATATTTACTGTATCTATAAAGTTTAAATAATGTTCGCAAATATTTAGTTTTAACATTACATCGATTTTAGAAGAAATTATCTTATCGAGGCTTATTAATTCTAAAATATCTGAATGAGAAAAATAGCAGTCGACGCCCTCCTTTGAAAGCTTAGCAACTTTTAATCCATCCACTCTAATCATTGTATTTATTCCAACATTTTCATTGGATACAAATCTCCTCGATATGGCAGACGAATTAGGTTTATTAAGGAAATGTGAGCAGGGAAGATTGCTGTAATCTCCTGAAGGTCAAAGAATTTGACACGATATTTTGATTTTTTTCTACTTTTAAATACTTATTGTGTTTTGTCGAATTTTTTGTTATTTTTTCCGACTCAAAACTCTGGTGCTGGAGATGATTAAATTATACTTGGTCAGGGAAAACCGGGAAAAATCAGGGAATTTCAAGTTAGAGGTGTGGTGGCAACCCAGAAAAACTGACAAGGGATGCAACGTTATGTTGTTACAGTGTGGTGTCCAAACTATACGTGACGGTATAACGCGATGGTGTTACATAACGGAGCGTAATTACATGTTTGGACGCGGCTTTAAAGATATCCAAACCAAATTTAGCACAAAAGATGTGTACTAGAGGGACATAACAATGTGTAAAATGCCCATTTAATTTTTACTGTTTTTTTCGCTATAGAAACTTGAACCAAACTCAGGTTTTTGTGGCGAAAAACTCAATAAACATTAAATGGATCTATTTGCGCCACAAAGAAATTTCAATCAATATTCAATGTGTAATAAGTTTTTAAATTAATTAGTGGCGGAGGTGGTAATCGGTACGATTAATTAAATAAAAAAATAAGTACAGCTCTGAACAGAATAAAGAGAAGCTTCATTTTTAGACAGAGAATTCAATTTCAAACACAAAGTTGTGGTGCTTCAAAAAGAGTCCCAAGTAGTTTCTATCAATTTATAAATTCAAGTCGCTCTATTAGAATCTCTGGTTCGGAGCCGCGTGAAGGGGGCCTTTGTAAAATCCTTAATGTTGTTAATATAAACACTTGGCCTGGCAGGTGGCTCGAAATTCGCGAAAAAACGAGCGATAGCTCGTGCGACCGAATCACACCACCCGAGTTTCGCGGAAATCTCAGTGCTCGGCCATAAAAGGAGATCTCGAAATAAGGAATGAAATACGTAAAACATGGGGGAATTAGGTATAAATGAGAGATCCCACCTACACCAGGGATCGGTCCAGTCAAAAGCCAGTAGCAGTGCAGTCGCGGGACGCGGACAGCTGGCCACTGCCTATAGCCTCAGATGCCTCAGAAATCCCTGCTCAAAATCACCAAGAAAGAAATATTCACCTAAGCACCTAAGTCAGTTTGGACTGACTAAAGAGTAAAATATTTTTGTTTTGATTTCTTTGTGTTTGAATTTCTTTTGTTCCTAAAATCACTGGGAAAACTAATAAGAAACAAAACATAAATTCTCACGTTAGACAAATTAAAAGGCTAAGAAAAGTTTCTCCCTCTTTTCAGCCCCATGAGCCTGGCCCTTCAAGTAGTACCAATCCCGAATAATGGCTTTTTCCAAGAGGAACTAGGCCCCTCCCAATCCTTATCCTACTTCCACAAATACGTCATATATCTAAACCTAGACAATAGACAAATCACTAAAGGATACATTGATAAATTTTGTTCTGCTTAACAACACAAAATCCCGCATAATCCAAGACGCTTCAAACCATTACCAACACATTTAATACGAAACTTTAGAAAATTTTACGTTATATAAATTTAGCACAAATAAATCGTTCAAATATTGAAGTATTTACAATGTCAGATATTACTAACATTGAAATTGAATTGTGATCTAAATATTGAAAAAACCAATTAATAAATGCAGAAACACATCCATATGAATTAATTGAAAATTTTGTAACTACTTTTATAGAAACAGAACAACTAGCAATCATAATCCTGAAAATACCTATCCTAAACTCCAACTAACCCTCAAAATCACATATTGAATCCACCATCGAAATACTATGCAACCGTATGATATCAAACATGCCAAGCTGTCAATCAAAGATATATGGAGTTTGTTGGTGTTGGAGAATAAGCACGAACTCCACTTAAAATAATAACGATGTTGTCGATTTGACAAATTTTATTAAACTGATTTTACAACTGTTTACTTAGTTACTAAAATATTTTGTTATTTTTGTAACCGGCCAAATCTTCATTGTTGTGGCGAGGATCGCCACACCAGCGAGGGTCGCCACAGATACATCTACAACGAAGTCATTAACACAGACTGCCAACTAGCTACACTTCAAAACTGCACCGTCGCAAACATCCAAGAAATACCAAAAATCAGCTATGTACTACGCCATGGACAATTATTAATTAGAACCAACACCCCAAGAAAGCTAGAAGAGCATTGTCGAGAAACCAAAACACATCAATGGATCGAAGAAACAAGCATAGCCACATCATCCTGCTCCATACAAATAAACCTACGCCCCTTCCGAGTCACAATGGATTCATACGCCAGAAATCACCCCATTACAATTATACCCAAAGGCCAATATTCATCAATAAACTACAAATAACAAAAAACGTCCCGCCGATGGAACCACTACCACCGTTACATCTCCGACCTACGGTGACATCCACCATCTCCTGGACCACCTGTATTATTTTAGTTATAGCAATAAGATTTTTATAATAATTATCCGCAAAAGAAAGAGACTTTCAACATTATTGTCCAAACCTAAAATTTCAATAAGATTATTTAAAGAGCTCGAACGAACTCTAATCTAAGGGGAGAGGAGTTATGTACTTGAAGACCACTTATCACTAATGAACCATTAGGGATACTTACTACAGAAGAGGAATTCCCTTACTGTACTTTCTCCTCTCTCAAAGATCATGTCACGTCAAAGTGAAATGACATGATCTTTGAGAAAGGAGAAAGATTTATTCTTGGAAAGCTCAGGAAACAAATTTGTTGAAGATATTTTTTGAGTTACAAATTTAGTATAGTTCATTTACTGAATTTATTAATTTTCCAGGCAACTTGAAAAAGTTGTCTTTTAACCAGTTTGGTGGCGAAAAACCCAATTAAAATTCAATGGATCTGTTTACGCCACAAATAAATTTTAGAAAATATTCTCTTCTAGTGTTTCACTGCTTTTTACAAATCCTGTTACAGATTGCCTTTCTCTCAAAAATTGGAGGAACCAGTAAAGAGGAAGACGGAACAAAAGTTGCCTACAAAGTCATTGACTCGGTGTTCAGTCCCGTGGTTTTGACAAATTACACTTGGACGGGTGTTTCAAGAGGAAAAAATACAACTGAAAAAAAAAGAAATCGTTTCAAATCCTAAATATAATTCTGGATGTATTTTTTTTTCAAGTTATTTCACTTGCCGACAGTGGTCACACAAAACAAAAAATGGCAACATTTTTAAAGATGTCGTATTAAAATATGCAAAAAGAGAAGTTTATGCAAACGGTAAGGTTTAATTTATAATTAAAAAACACGCTTTCCTAAATTATTATTATTATCATTATTCCAGTTCAAATCACCGTGCTAAGGTCTCTGAATCAATTATTGTTAAAACAGATAATAATCCAAATGAGCACAGTAACAACCAATTAGTAATGTATTCGATGCAAAGGATTCTGTTGAGGGTCCAATTGAAATAAACACAGAGGATTCCGAATAGTTTTTCTTCATTTTAATACAATGGTGCAATGTTTTAGTCACACTTATGTTCAGCTTATATTGATGATATTACCAAAGAATATTTACTTTTAATACAATAATAAAACACCAAATAAAGCATAAGTACATTATTAATCAAACTATTTTTATGTCTACAGTATGTATCAATGGCATGAAAACAAATTCGTTCTTATATTTAAGAGATATAAGGCAGCTCTCACACTGAGGCAATGAGCAAAAGGCAACTAGCAACTGGCAATAAGCAATAGCCAATATTATTTTTGACTACATTAAATGTATCTCACTTTGTTACATACAAATTTCGAATATCGTTCTCCCAATGAAAAGAATTATTTTTTAATTACGGTGAAAGAACTGGGATATTAAGGAAGGAATAAAAAACGATTTAATAGGTTTTTGTGGCTTTTTTGTGGTCTTCATTTTCCGCCGCGAATAAATCGCCAGTTTCTTCGCATTGAATATCGTCTTGGCAACTTGGTGGTTCGCAAAAGTTTTGGAAGTTTTTCGCTGGGAATTAAGATTTGTTTCAAGAGTAGCTGATTACTTTTACCTACCATTAGGGAGTATTGGAATCCCAGCTTTGCGGGAGTATATGTTTTTGCAACTCAAACGACATATTGAGACTCTACGAAACCTCGTATTACATCAAGTAAATTATTCTGGTGAGTTCTTTACTTGTTTAGCAGTTTTTTTATGTACCAAATTTGTGGAACCAAGTATGTTCATTCGAGTTTTTTCGATCTTTTTAGTGGTTCTCTAGAGCACCTGCCGATGTTATTTGTGGCCATTTGTGCAGAAAGAAAACCCTCTAACAGAGGCAAGCTTCTTTTTTTGTTATTGCCAATTTTTTACGAATCAACCGAAACCCGCGGAAACCTTCGTGAGTACCGTGACCGACATATCCGACCGCCCGGGACGCTTACCGCCGCTAGTATTATCTGACCGAAATGCCGAACGACTTAGGAACTTTTTAGATACCGAATTATCGTTATTTGTACATGTGAGAGGTACAACACTTTTGGTGTCACATGAAATTCATTTATTAAATTCCGCACCGATTAAACAACTTTACCTCCCACGTAATCCATATATGCAAGAAGTTATCAACAAAGAAGTTGAGGAGTTGTGGAGTTCATCAGTTGTTTTAACTAAAAAGAAAGACGGGAAATATCGCTTTTGCATCGACTTTCAAAAAGTAAATGACGTCACGCGCAAAGATGCCTACCCATTACCGTTCATACAAGCCATTTTAGATAAGTTGCGCCGAGCCAAATATATTTCTACAATAGATCTAAAACACGGGTATGGGCAGGTGCCATTAACGCCCAACAGTAAGCCGATTACTGCTTTTCGGGTGATACCATTCGGTTTGCATAACTCCTGATTTGGAGCCGTATTGTTTTGCGTATTTAGATTACTTTATCGTGTTGGGCGAAAATTTCGATCATCACTTACAACTCTTACGAGAGGTTTTTCGGCGACTTTCAAACTTAATACCGACAAATGTCGTTTTGGATGACAATCACTACAATAGTTAGGTCACGTAGTGACGTCAGAAGGCATACGTATCGACCCAGAAAAATTATCCGCGATTTTAGAACTTCCAGCGCCGATAAATGTCCGTGGATTGCGTCTTTTTCTAGGAAACGCTTCCTCGTACCGCCGATTTGTTTTTGTTCCTAATTTGTCGCAATTCGCCGCGCCGCTCAATCAGCTACTTAAAAAACAGCAAAAATGGAAGTGTCTGTAGTCACTGCTCCGTCCGGCCAGATCCCAGGATAAATATACAAGAAAACACCATTCTCCGACCAGCCGATCCGTAGATGGACACCCACCATTCTAGCCGATCTGTTGCGCCTCTATCCGGAACCATATCAATGGTCCCACCAAATGTGGGCATCATTGTTAAGCATGCGCCCTCTTCGTAGCCCGCCGGGGTGCCAACATCGGGTGCGCTTACGCGATTCGACAGGGCGTAAAATTCGGGCCCGCGTCCCGGCTCCGCAACAACGGTCCGACACGTAATTGAAACAAGCCTGAAAGGTTGCGGGCGTCCAAGGCGAAAGCGAAATCTCCTGTAATTAACCTGACGTTTTCCAAGAGCTCCGAGACCTAATGGGAGAACCATTAATAAACGATATTTCCATGTCCCGAGCGAGGCACACATTCCCGCAATGAGTCGCAAGTCGAGTCCGTTCTTAGAAATTAATCTCGAGGAGATCTTAGACGTTGATGCGACTACCAATTCCGATCCGGGCACGACGAGAGAGCCGCCTGCACCCGGGACTGTTCCTGCAGTCTTACTGCTCTCGGCCACTCCCGCGAAGTATGCACCGAGCCAGCCATCCGATTCTGTTCTAGGTGCGGCCGACTGGACGTGCTGTCGATAATTTGCCAGTGCCCACCGCTGGCCACCGTTCAAGCACGGCGGGACCGCCGTCTCGGGCCTGCTCGAACCGCTCCGGCCGTTCCGGGCCGTCACTACGTCCGAACCGCGTTGCACCAATATCCGGCGTGCTGTTGACGGTTTTTCATTTATTGATCGTAGAAGCCGCCACGAAAAATAAAAAAAAATCAAAAAGTTAATTTTCATTTTTTTAGGGGAGAAAGGGGAATGTGTAACGAAGTTACAGTTTTCAGAACATTGTTTTCTTACTTTATGCCGCAAAGGTTGTTTTCTATCGTTTTTATTAACTTTTACGCACCGGCGTTTCATATATTTTTTTTACTACCATCGCGAAGGGCCACGTTCTTTATTCTGAGTCATTTGCATTTAATATAATTAATTGTGGGGGTTGTTTCGGGCTAGAATTCCTTTATCAAAAATATGTGGTATATCTGAGAGGGGTAGGAACACCGAACAAGGGTTGATCCGAGGGAGATGCTTAAACTGGTGTTAGAATCGCCGTTCCTTTTGGGAAACCGGGTATTTAGGGCATCTCCAATCCAAGGAAGCCGCCGTAATAAATATACGATGTTTTGAAACACTGTTTGATTTTGCTGGTCTCCCTCAAACAAACCACTTTTGCGCCCTGGAATTTCTTTTCTCTGACGAAAGCTATCCTGTATAGAAGCGGAGCATGCCGCTCTAAAAAACTGGCGCCTGAGCAATCCGTTCCGCCAGGGGTTCGGGTTTTCCCTTCCTTAATAAAAAAGAGGCTATAAGGAAGCCCACCGCACCTAAAGAAATTCACTTTACTTAGAAAGTGAAATCAGAACGGAAAATACATCAAACATTATAAATTTCCGTTTGGAAAAGAGCGAGATGAAGAAAATATAAATGATGTAAGAATGTTGGATGACCAAAATAAGGAAAATATGAATGATACTGCAAACAAGGAAGGTACAACATTTGAAGAAAGAGAAACCGAAGAAATCACATTTGAAGAAAATACAGATGAAGACATCACAGCATTTGATAATAAGCAATATGACGAACAGATCATTACACATGAAGACAAGGATAGCGAAGAGATAGCAAATGAACAAGACGAAGAGAATCCACACAGCACCCAAAATGGAGACTCTGTTTTGGCTCAAGAGGTTCCAAGCATTGTAGAAGACTCTGCAGAAGTGCTAGAAGCAAGCAACAATATTAACAATTATGTAGCAACACTTGCTTCTGACGAACCACAATATATGAGCCACAATTACGCTAGCAATTTAAAAGTAAGTGATACCACCGATATCTGGAAAAGTATTTGCATTTCCCAAAGCTGGAAATGTCAACTAAAAAAGGAATTTAACAGAAAAGGCACCTTTGGCAAGTACGTCAAAATATTGGAAAGAGTATCATGAAAAGAAAGAGGAACAAAAAAGGATCAATGGAACACTAAAAGAACAAAGAAAACAGGCCAGGGAAGAGGACAAACGAAAGAGAGAAGAACTAAAGAAAAATAAAGAGAACCTGAAAAAAAAGGAACAAAAAAGAAGAAGGTTTGTTACCTGATATCTGGGTTCGAGAAAAAAAAAGAATGATTGAAATGAAATTTATCGGTATCTTGTAGGATTGACAAAGTAATTAGGTACCTCTTTGTTATGCACCGACTAGCTCCTATAGGTAAAATACCTTATCGAGAAAGGTATACTTTGAAATTGAGTGCGCCACCCGTTTTTCTTTTGGTAGTGCCCAACACAGTACAAAGAGGTATAACCCAGATGACTGGGGTTATAAAACGGGAAATAAATATTGTTTGCCAATAACAACAAAATATGTAAATTATCAACTATAGGGTATATTCGCAGTTTGTAAACCTAGAGAACATCGGCCAAGCTACTAATAATAAAATACAGCACACCATAAAATAGATATCTCGATAAAGCAACCAAATATCACAGATAATTAATTAGGTAAGCTACAAACAATTGCATAATAATTATTAACAGGCAGGCTTAAAGAAAAAAAACAGAACAAAGGAATCCCCGTGTATAATATTATACCTGGTGCACACGCATAAATATGATAAAAAGGTACGTAACTTGGCAAAATATAGCAGATAACTTTTATAATGGCTAATTAAGGGTGCAGAATAATTGATAAATTGACTATTTTGTGCAGTTATCTCGCGCTTGGCCACTATGTTAAGTTAAAATAATAATAGTAATAAACTGGAGAGGACTTGCCGGTAAGTCGATTATCCACCCAGTCTGGTTGCGGGTTTTTCTTGTGATTACATAAAGTGGCGGGTAGCTGCCCAGAACGGTCGACTTCGCCCTGAGTATGGTATGTAGGTTTGTTGAAGACTGATTGTGCAATGGGGAGACAATCTAACTCTGTCGTCCGGGAAAGACGTCCGGGGTATGGAGAAAAAGGCCTAAAATGTTACATTACTCACATTAGCGTTTAGGGCACAAATAAGGGAATATTACTGTACTCCGAACTGACTTACCAAGTTGGAGGTGGCCTCGTGGTGTGGAGAAGGGTGTGGTGATGGTCAAGACGAATCCATATGAAAATAAGGTGGGTCACAATATTCCTCAAGAAAATTACGTAAAATACGTGACTAGCCCAAAACTAAACTATTTGGCGACTAGTAATCTTGCGGTATTGCTGAATGAATTCTAGAAAAATTGGCAAACTGCCCGGTGTAGAAAACGTGTCCTCTTCGACCACTCTCACCTCAACCGACCATCACCAAAAAAAAACAAGGAAGCACTTCCCCCCAAGGCGAGCCTCTCCGTGAAGGCGCCAAAATCCATGACTTAGGGACTTTTAGCAGAAACCGAATTAATGACACACTGCTCGATCAAATCGGGAACTTGACGTTTGCGACAATTGACGTGTTTGGCAAGTCGGTTCTCCGAAATATGTGGAAATTGGAAGAAATATAACAGATAGTTGCAACAATAACAGCAACAATGATGCGGGGCCACGAAATAATATCATAGAAGGACGCTAAGGTGAGTGCAACACTTGTAATTATTAAATATTTTATGTGTTTGTTGTCTACCCATCAAACTAATCAGTCGGTTATTTTATTTGTTTTAGGTAGGGCGTGTGAGGCGAAACTACTACCTATATCTATCTATGATAGCTGCAAAACAATGGTCAACCAGTAAATTTATTTCAATAAAGAAAGCGAAATTCGTAAAGCCGATCGCAAATTGTCCCCGAGCCCGCAGAAAAAGGTAAACATGCGCCTACACAGGGGTCGCGCTAAGCAGTGCGAAACGGATAGAAGTATAATGCAAGGATTTCCAGGTAAGTTAACAATTAATTTAATTAGTCATAAAAGAAAATTATTTTACTCTACTTTAGGAGGCGAAACCAATTTTATGAAAACATTAGCGGACAATAGGAAAGCCAACATGAATTTAAAGCATTACCAAATTAAATGCAACAAAGTTATAGCAAAATAAATAAAGGCATTTGAAGAAGAAATGTAAGTGTTCTATTGTAAAAAAAAGGTAATTTCTTTTTTTTCTTTCCCTTTATCCGCTTGAAACTTTTTGAACCGTAACAGGTTTCCACTTCAAGTTCAAGTGTGACAGACAGTTCAGAATATAATGTGGAAAGTGATCTAGAACAAAAACAAGAAAATGTCAATGAATCTGAGCTCCACTCAAAATTACCAAGTAAGACTGATAAGAACCTATTAACGGTAGCCAGAAATGGCCAGAAAAACCAGATCAAATTTGGCTTAAAGAAAAACATGTCATCGAAAAAATAAAACCGCCATCATTAATTTCCAGACGTGGAAATTCATATTCTGTGCAGGAAATAGCCAAATACGAAAATGTTTAGCTTGTAATGCCTTATTTCAATACATATTTCATTGGTCATTCATTGGATTTTATTTCGGTCATTCACTCGACAGATCTGGTCATTTACTAGGATTACTGCACCTTGCTATAAAAATTATCTGAAACACTTAAACAATTCAATGTGTATCAAATTTTATGAGAACAACTCGTATTTGGTACAGTGAATTTCACATTAATGGGGGAGTTTGTCTTTTCATCTCAAAAAGTAAAGGTTGGTATATTTTTATAGATCATCGTTACCTAAAATAGTCATTCACTGGTCAGTTCACCGTATTCCAATATCAATATTATGTTATTCATGTAATCATTTCAGACTGAAAAAAGGTTAATAAGCCTGTTGAAGATAATGTACAGCAATCAAAAATTAACGAGAATGCCAGCAATACTTGCTGTTTACAACATAGTATCGTTGACTGGCGTATTTATAAAGACTTCTCACGGAGGCAGCTTTAGTTCTTGGAAAACAAATGGCTCTGATGGCTATCCATGTATTCTGAGAAGACATTCTATTTTTCCCCCGAAAACAATTTTAACTTTTAGACAGTACAATTGTCATGGACATAAAAAATCAGAATCATCTTATAAGAGGAATATTGATTGATGTACTTGCTGAAATCGGGGAACTTAAAAATTCAAGATTAGAAACCAATGGCGGACACTCTGAGGCTATTTCAATTTTCCTAAAATATGACGACATTTCCTTTCCAATTGAAAATGGAGAAGTTATGGTTAAATTTGATGAAGTGATGCGAGATGTTCATTACGATATTTATCATTAAAAAGCCCTTCAAATTTTTCATTATTTTCTTTTTTTAATTATATTATAAAATCTGAATCTGTGTTTTTACTTTTTACTATAGTTGAATGAATTGTCTTATTTTTTGTCTTCATTAAATGAACTATGTCAGCTTTAATAAAAGAACTCTATGTTAACTGGTATTAGAATCGCCGTTCCTTTTGGGAAACCGGGTATTTAGGGCATCTCCAATCCAAGGAAGCCGCCGTAATAAATATACGATGTTTTGAAACACTGTTTGATTTTGCTGGTCTCCCCAAACAAACCACTTTTGCGCCCTGGAATTTCTTTTTTCTGACGAAAGCTATCCTGTATAGAAGCTGAGCATACCGCTTTAAAAAACTGACGCCTGAGCAATCCGTTCCGCCAGGGGTTCTGGTTTTCCCTTCCCTAATAAAAAAAGAGGCTATAAGGAAGCCCACCGCACCAAAAGAAATTCACTCTACTTAGAAAGGGAAATCAGAACGGAAAATACATCAAACATTATAAATTTCCGTTTGTCAATTCTTGAATATTCGAAAATAAGATCGACTGTAAAAAAAAAGAAATTTTGTAAAAAAATGAAATTCCGAAGTAAAAAAGAACGCTATAATTCTTAAGGTATTAACACCCCTTGGCGACGCGGGCCGAATCCTGTCCAATTCTATTCGCTATATATACCGCTACTAGACGCAAGCTTATAATTCCCTCCCTAACAAAAACGTGCAAGAGGTAATGAGAAGAACGGACCTCTCGGACCTACTATTTGGTACAGATGTTGCGGAGAAGATACAGGCCGCTAAATCCCTGCAATTTCCAGGGACTTGACAACACTAGCTCCTCAGCCAGTCCAAGCACCAAATGCACGTGCCAAGGTAATTGGTACTCTGTCCAGGAGGGTAATTCAGAACACCACTGCACGACCGCCTTTAAACCGGAAGGGCCCGGCTCGTTACAGGGTCGTTACGCGGTCCACCCCAAAGACAGGACAGATTCCCCAAGCGGAGACACTAATCCAGGTAAGAAAAGTTGCAGGCCGTCTTCGCTGGTTTTTGAACAACTGGAAGGCAGTAACAAACAACCCAGTAATCCTAGAATGGATTAAAGGTTACAGATTACCCTTCCTTAAGGTGCCATCCCAGGGGCGTACCCAGATGGAAAGGCAGTTTGCTCCCAAAGACTCACAAGCAATGCAGAAGGCTATTTATCAGTTGTTGACAGGGGCGGTAATTACCTGTGATCCGAAACCAGATCAATCTAGTATTTTCCTGGCCGACAAAGCGGACGGAGGGAAGACATTTATGCACAATCTTAAGCAACTCGATACTTTTATTGAGACTATCCATTTCAAAATGGAAGATATCCGAACCGCCTTAAGACTCGTTGAAAAAGATTGCTTCTTTGCGTACGTAGACCTGAAAGCTGCTTACTTCAATTTCTCTATTCAAGGCAACTCTAGGAAATTTTTAAGATCTCGGTTTAAGGGGATTTTGTATGAATTTACATGCCTTCCTTTTGGCCTTTTGTCGGCCCCATTTATTTTTACTAAATTACTGACACATCTAGCTCAGAAACTACGTACAAGGGGCATATTATGTTTCTTCTACCTAGATGACATACTGATAATAAACAAGATTTACGACGGGTGCCAGAAAGATTTAGGAACAGTTCTCCAACTACTAGAGGACATGGGTTCACAATTAACTATAATAAAAGCAACCTTTCTCAGGAATATGTGCAAGTTTCTGGGCTTTATGTTAGATACTAGAAACCTTAAAATATTTCTTCCCCCCGAGAAGAATGATCAAGTCAAAGAATGGCACAATTCTTCCTCCTTAGGAAGCAATGTAAAATCCAGAAAGTTCGGCCGGATGTACTTAAAAACAGAGCGTTACCAATTTTTGGCATTGAAAAATATATCCTTAATGCAGATTTGGGGGGTTTGCTGCGACAATATCCGTTCTCGAGGGTGGTGGACGGCTGAGGAAAAACGAAGACATATAAGATATACTGAGAGAACCAAAAACCTTAGACCAGAGGGCTGTGATTTCGTTTTCATCACATACAAGAAGCCCCATAACAGGGCGAGTAAGGAAACGTTAAACCGCTGGGTCAAAGAAATACTAGAATTAGCAGATATTGACGTCTCAGTGTTCAAGACTCATTCAACCCACCATGCGACGACCTCCGCTGGTTGAAGACAAGGAGTATCTCTGGAGGTAATCCGCCAAACAGCAGGCTGGAGCGAGCGGTTGGCAACATTCGCTACCTTCTATAACAGGCCACTGGTACAGCCTTACAATTTCGCGGAAGCTATCCTAAATGCAAATTAGTCTACTACTAGTATAAGACTTTTTACTTAGTTTTTAACCCTTCGGATGATGACACTGCTATGTTTTATGATCATGACAAACTAAGCTGAATCTTTTGAAGATAAAATACGAGTTTATTTCCTTTCAAATGTTATGCAAAAAAAGAAAAGATGTTGCAGTATAATTCTACGATCAAACTAAATTACCTGAAGTTCGATCGTAATTATACGATGCATCCAGTGCGAAAACATCGCAACCCTCCCACCCGCCCCATCTTCTTTTTCTTTTTTCTTTTCTCAACATACAACATAATAGGTCTGCCGGGACGCCGAGTGGGCGGGCGGTGGACGCCGTGGAGTGGGAAGGGGTCTCAGCATCTTTAATTTCTCGTGACATATGTACGAAAATGGTGTACTACATAGTATTCAAAGATGTTTTCAGAATGGATGTATCGTATAATTACGATCGAACTTCAGGTAAGTTCTTTTGATCGTAGAATAAGAAACTAAATTAGCACTAAATAACTTAAATGTTTATGAAGTTTATGATTAGGTTAGAGATTAGTAGTTTTAGATAAAAAAAATCTTCTTAGGTTATCACACTTTAAACAATTTTCTAAAGAAAAAATTGGTAACATTTTGCCTTAGTAGGTAATTGTCACCCAAAAATTGGTAAACTTGACTAGGCCTGTTGGTTAGGTTAGCACATAATATGGGTCCAATTTTTATAACGAAAAATGCCTTTTGGGGTCTGTGAAATTCCGCGAGGTGAGAGAGTAACGTCTTTTTGGTTTTGTTTTTATGTACGCTGTACCTACATCGATTTTTTTATTCACTTCCACGTCATTAAGCTGAAAATTGTCTGCAACTAGACGTGAGTATAAGGCCGTTTTGATATGAGGAGAGGATATTGGCTCAGTTTGGTGGTGGGGAAAATGACCCATTCACAAGATGAACCTTTGACAGGAAAAAAACAAACTGAGTGGCTCGGCTAACAACTGAACTAAAGTTCTCAGTGTAGGGGCAAAAGGAACGAGGCTATTGTGACGCGTAAGACCATTTTGTCCAGTCTATACGTTGTCGGAGAAAAAATATGTAGCCCCACCGTGATGAAACTATTAAGGTCCTTTTGGTTTTGGAATGTCTTTTGTCTCAACCTGTACACGTTTTCATTATTATACTTAATTTAATTCGGTGTCGTCACGAGATGAAACTATTAAGGACTTTTTTTGCTTTGGTATTTTGTCACACCCTGTATATCAATTTCTTGGCATATAAGTTGTTTTGTTTTATTCGTTTAATATTCTCATTTTACTAAATCCGCGACGTCACATAACTAATAAGGCCCTTTTGACTTTCTTTTTTGTCATTTTGAGACCCCCGTATTCTTAATTCTACGAGGTCACGTGATGAAACATTGTTTTTTGTCCCACTCTGTACATGAATTTTCCTACACCCGGTATTCTTAGTTTTACGACGTCACGTGATGAAATTAGGCCTTTGTGGCTTTGGTATTTTGTCACAACCTGTATATGAACTTTGAGAAACCCTGTATTCTTAAGTCGCTGTCGCCATGTGTCGCCATAAATTGGCATTCTGTACTTGTATGAATTTTGAGACACCCAGTAAATATTCTTAGTTCTACGAGGTCACGTGATTAAATTAGGCCTTTTTGGCTTTGGTATTTTATCACAACCTGTATATTGTGACGTCTCTGAGATTCTAGTTTACTCCATTTTAAGGTAATATTTTCAAATGCGTCGATGGCTCAGTTAGTTAGAGCGTCGACTTGTAAATCGTTGGTCGCGTGTTCGAACCCTGGTATTGGCGTTGGTACATTTTTTTATTTTCAGAATTTTGAATTTGGCGCCATGGGAGCGCTACGATTGGCCGCGAGGAAAGGGGGCGAAGCCTAGGAGGAAAGCGGAGGTGGTGGTCTCAAGTAAGGGGATACCTACTGACACTAATCAGCAAACAGACAAAAATATTAGAACGGTGGAATGTACAGGTGGTGCTAATAGAAACTAAAAAGGCTTATACATTAATAACAGTGGGGTACAAGAGCAACAAGATGATATAATGGAGGAAATAATAGAAATAGAACAGGAAATGTCAAAGATAATAATTTGAATGAAATAAAACCAGAGGGAAACAAAACTTTAAATAATCAAACGAGAAACAATAAAAGTAAGCATCCCATGGGAGAGCCTTATAGCTGCAAAATAAAATGCTTCTATAAAATCACTGCTGAAGAGAGGGAACTTATACATGAGGATTTCTGGAATATGGATCGACATTTACAAGGCTTTCATTAAAAGTCACTGAAGAACTCACAAGGGAAGATGTGATGACGAAAAAGAACCGGGAAGAACAAATAATTAATATAAATCCCTGCCAAAAGTTTTTTACATACTTTGGGATACGGAAATGATAATGTTTTAACATCACTTAGAATATCATTAGCAGATATAAACGGTAAGACGGTAATAGGCGGTTAGTACCACAGAAATATCAACGTGGAAGGCATCCACGGCCTAATTAAAAAAAACAGAAATTTGCTTGTTGCACATATAAACTCATGCAATCCCAATTACGCTCAATATGAAAGGGAGCACGCTCCTCGTCGTAAATACCCGCCGCCGGACTTAACTATTAAATTTATGCACAGAAGAAAACCGAAAAAGCAAGGAAAAACATTTACTCAAAATAAATATTTTTGTTGAACTTAAATCTGATCGTTTATAATATTCCATAATTTTTTAAGTAAAACCAATAAGAGATTTGTATAAAACTGATCAAACCATTCCATACGAAGGAGGACACTGTTTTTCGGCAGACATGCAGAAAGCCGTACTACTTCCACGAATGCTTGACGTAAAGGCAACTTTGGGTTAATAAGTTACAATGAGACATTCGCTTCTATGCAAAAGAAAGATGGTCGTCACAATTTAATTTAATTTTGTGGCTGGTCGTCGCGATGAAAATGTATGAAGTGCCTTTGTTAAATTATTAAAACGAAACAGAGATGCGAATAAAATAATCATATGGATGGATAACTGCACAGGGCAGAACAAAAATTTTATTTTCTATTAGTTGATAATTTCCTACATAAATTCACAGTATTGTTCAACTAATAAAATTGTTCTAAAATATGTAGTAAAGTGTCATACGTTAGTTATGGCTGCTGATGGTGTTCATGGCCGTATTGAGCAAAGTATGAGAAAAATTAAAAATATTTATGACTTTAATGACTTTAAAGTTGTTTGCGCAAAATCTTCTAGCCGTACAGACACAACGGTCCTAGAATATTATGATTTTTATAAATTTGTAAACTTACTCTGAAATCGAATAATGAATCAAGGTGTGGAATTAATTCGGTATTTTATGGATATTGTTTGTGCTAAATTTGTTTGAAGTTCCACTGATGTAAAATCAGTTTGGTATGTAAATACCAAACATCCCCTGGAGGAGATTTTTTAACTACAAAGAATTCATTAAAAAATCTCTATAAGGTGGTAAAATCTGCGACATCTGTCGAATAATAAGCGAATTATTACTATTACAGAGTTCTATCTCAACAATTTTGTTTCAGAGTTCCATCTACATGCAGATAGAACTTTATTATACCTAACTGAATTGAACACAGCCGATAGAACCTTGTTATTTGACCAGGCTATGCGCACTCTCGCCGTTTGACAGTAACGCGATTAGTTCCCTACTCCTAACACTTTAGACGCGCTGGCGCGAGTATCGCCGCTTGTTGTTTATAAAAAGTTGAAAGCTAACCCAAGCTAACCTAACTTTAACCTATCTATAATCTGTGACGCCGGCCGGTTTCGTTCGAAATTGTTTTTTTTTCCGCTTTTTGAACTCTTATTTAGTGATCTGTGCAATAATGGTTTTTAAATGTTCTGTCCCAGGTTGTACTAATACGAACAAAACTGTGAAAATGCATAATTTACCAAAGGATGCCTAGGTAAGTTTCCTTAATTATAGGTGATAAAAAGATGAATAATGCTTAATATGTATTTGCAATTTTATTAGGTGCCCCCTACAAATAATTAATAATAGAATAACAAGGCGTTAAATGCAAACCTGTTATTAGGTGCAAACTTTTGGGAGACATCAGGTTTCAATCAAACTGAAAAAACTAGAATTCCCATGAATAAAATAAAGCTTGTTATAATTACCTACTTAAATTTAAGCTATGCTTATGAAACATAATTAAATAGAAAACTTATTTTTTTATTAAAGGTGCGGAAGAAATGGTGTCAGGCAGTTCACAGGAATGATTTAGTGGATATTGAAGACTACCAGGAAAGACACAAGTTCAGGGTGTGTGACATTCACTTTGAAGATGATGACAAGTTTGAATCAAACAAAAATCGCACAAATTTGAAATTTAATATCTAATCCATACATCTTGAAGGTATAATATTTACTTAAAAGATGCAACTTAAACTTAAGTATATAAAGTATATATCTACATTTATAATGATAGTTCTGAATTCGGCATGTGCTAAATTAGTGTTCATATTATTATTTACGGAATATATTTTCAGGTATTTCGAATTTGGACGATGAATTACCTGAAGAATTCAACTTAGGAAGAGCCAGGATTTCCCAGCTTATTGATTCAGGTATTTTGCTTTATATCTTATGTCGTATATACATCGGAGCCGGACATTTGGGCGCGGCCACTTGGGCGCGGTCGTTTGGGCGCGGCCATTTGGGCGCGGGGACACTTGGACGCGGGGACACTTGGGCGCGAGGACACGTGGGCGCGGTGCCTTTTGGGCGCGAGGACGTTTGGGCGCGTTTGTTAACACAAAAATTAGATCGTCTAATTATTAATAATAGTAATAAATGGTACAGGTAGAGACATAATATGAACTTTTTTCAGGTACACTTAATGATATGCTAATATTCAAAGGTTCGTGTTTACCTTCAATAAAACCAATGAATGTGCAATTGTGCAACGATACCAATATAACAAGGGTTTAAATGAATAAACTGTTTACAGGTACACTTAATGATATTATGCTAATATTCAAAACTTTTTACAGATATGTACACTTAATGATATTATGCTAATATTCCAAACAGCCGCGCCCAAATGTCCTAGACCGTATATACATATAGAGGGTGTTAATAAAGTAAGTCATAAAATTTCAAGGCAGGATTTCTTAGTCGATTTTAAGAAAAAAGTTCATATAAACCTGAGGGTTTCCTATTTGATATACAGGGTATTGAAATTTCTAGAAAAATATCGAAAATTTAAAATAACTTCTGTAAATGAATAAATCGTAACCAGACTTGGTAGTCGTTAGGCTATTTTTTAGCTTGTAAGAAATCCAGTAGTCTAAGTTGTCCTAGATGGTTGTAATTGTGTTATTTAACAGCAATAAAATAGCTTTATTAATTCGATCACAAAACTAGAATTTGGAAATCTATGATAGATAGGGAAAAAAGTTAAAAGAGGACTTTTGTGGAGAATTTTATGGTCTATCCAAAAATGCAATAATATTATGTATAGTTGTATAGGTATCTAATAAATTTTAGTTTATTGCAAAGAATAGGTGGTAATCACTAACACAGAATATCTAGCTACGCACTTTTGAAAGTTATAATATGACATTATATTATTTGCAGAAATTGTTTCTTCCACAAACGATTCACCTCAACGTTCTGGTTGCTGTACACCTGTTAATAAAGGTACATTTGAACAATATTTTTAATACTCCCATTTTTCTGTTGTAAAATTTAATTGTTGTATTATTGTCATATCTGTTGTAGGTTATCGAATAAATCTTCTGAGAAGTGCAGGTGTCTCCAGAGCAGTGGGACTAACTCCAAAAGCAAGAAAAATATATAAAGTTGCTCAAGATTTGAAAGCAATCGCCAGGAGATTGGATTTTCAAAATGCATCTAATAAGCAACGTTTGGCCGAGGCTCTTCGTTTTGTGGGATCTCCAGACTATCTAAAAGCTGAGATAAATCCACGGGCAATGAATTTCATCAATTGCCAGTTGAGAATGTTAAGAAAAAATGCCAGAGGTCGCCGTTTCACATTTGACGACAAAGTGTTTGCTCTCTCTTTATCAAAACAAGGACCTAGAGCATACAAGACCTTAAGGTGTACATTTGCTTTACCGTCCAGAAAGACTTTAATGAACATCCTCAACAAAATTCATTTTGACGTGGGAATTGTTCCAAAAGTCCTCAAGGTTTTGAAAAATTCTGCGCAACAAATGGATTTCTTAGACAGACACTGTGCACTTATATTTGATGAAATTTCTTTGGAACCATCATTAACTTATGACCAGAAGTGGGACAATGTTATAGGATTCCAACACATCACAGAAAAAAAGACCTTAGGTTTGCTGACCACGGTCTAGTATTTATGTTGCGAGGACTTCGACGCAAATGGAAACAACCTATATCATTCCATTTTAGTCAAGTAGGTGTAAAGTCGGACCAGCTGAAAGCAATTTTGAAAATACAATCTGCACTTCAAAGCATTGGGTTCGTAATATTTTGCACAGTGTGCGACCAATATTCGGCTAATACGAATGCCATTGCTAAATTGAAAAAAGAATTTCCAATCGAGTGTGCTAGTGATATTGATATTTTTAAAATGGGAGGGCAGGAAATTGTTGGCATATACGACCCGCCTCATTTGTTGAAGGGAATAAGGAACAATCTTTTATTAAACAATGTGAAGTTCACTATAGACGGTCAAGAAAAAGTAGCACGCTGGGATGATATTGTCAAGTTGTATGAACTGGACGAAGGTGATTTTAACACTAGAATGTGCTATAAGCTCACCGATTGCCACATTTACCGGGAGAAGCTGAAGAAAATGAAAGTGAAGCATGCCGCCCAAGTTTTTTCCCATAGGGTGTCGTCAACCATGCGATGGACAATAAAACATGGTAATTTTTTCTATGCAAACTTTAAAAAAATTAGGTTGACTAATAAAGTTTCAGAGTATATACAGTGTGACCCATTTGTTTTGGGGTCAGTCTGTAAAAAGTGTATCAATCGTGCGATTTGGCTGATTTTTTTTTTAAATTGTAGAGCTCGATGAACTGCACATTTTGAACAAAAATTGCCTGGTTCGCATAAAATCCAAAGCCTACTATGACCGTTTTTATGAGCAAAATTTTAAGAAACCATATTAGCGTTTTTTTTTGAAAAAATCTGTGTGCGCCAATGGATTGAGCACCCCTCGAAATGGGTATGTACAAAATTTCATCAAAATATTTCAAGTAATAACGATTTTGTAGAAAAATTAAAAATGCAGCCAAGGTACGTCTTTATTTTCAAAAATTCAAAGTTGGCCATGGAAAATAATTGAATTGTTTACTTTTATTAAGTGTCAAACTGTCTAAATTGAGTTCAGAAATTGTTTGTGCTCAATACAATTAATTATCATAATTATGGAATATTTAAGCATAAGAGACAAAATAGAAATTGTTCGACCCGTGGGCGACAACGAGCGCTCGGCAGCAGAAGCTGCGGCCGAATTTAACAATAGACACCCAGGTAGATCAGTGAGTCGAAGTACTGTACAACGTATAAACAATATTTTTGATGAAACTGGATCGATTTCTAAAAATTTATTAAAAACTAGGCAAAATGGACGCCGTGGACTTGTTGAAAATAACAATCAAATTCTGCAATACTTTAGTGACAATCCTCGAAATAGTGTTCGAACGGCTAGTTTAGACCTTCATATACCCAGAGAGAGTATAAATAAGGAGATGTTTGAGACAAAACAAAATAAAACCGTTTAAGCCAAAATTTTTGCACACCCTGGAACCAGGAGATGAGGAGAGAAGATTAGAATTTTGCTATTGGCTGCAAGGTGAATATCTCCATAATGGCAACTTTTTAAATGAAAAAAACTGTATTTTGTTATTTTCAGGCCGTGAAGCACCATCTGCTGAGGGTACAGCCGCCTTTGTTTCGCTAATGGACCAATTGTTCGACAGCATCAACGGAGCGGCATATGATGCAGACCATGGGAAAGATCTGAGGTGTGCCATTAAGCAAAATTCACCGCATCTGAAATTTTGGAACGATGCCATAACAATTCTTCAAACTGTAAGATTTATAACTCAAAGAGGCCAAACAACTCCCCCATCCGTGAAGAACTGGGTCAAAACATTACGTGGCTTCGTATATATCTGGAGAAAACTTAACGGTATTGGATATAAATACCTTTGTCCTCGAAATATTAATCAGGATCCTCTCGAAAATTTTTTTGGATGTATTCGAAGCCATGGAGCACGTAACGTGAATCCCACCTGTTATTCCTTTATTGCATTCTTCAAGGCACTAATTATAAATAATTTCACTTCTTCACATTCTCCCGGTGCCAATTGCAAAAAGGATGATGGTGATTTGCTAAATAATTTAACATCTTTGTTACAAGATGATGGAGCAGCTGTAGAACAGGAACAGAGAGATGATGATGAGGCCGAAATAGATAACACCGAATTTGCGAATGTGGATAATTGTGCTGTTCTTGCCACACATTCCTATATAGCAGGATATATAGTTAGGCGCATTAAAAATAGAATAGGAAAATGTTCAACCTGTCAGAATCAACTGCTGGCATCACCATCATCTGTCTCTGAAGAACATTCTTTAATTGTCGAACGCAATTACCAATCAAATATGCTGGTTCGCACCAAAATTCAAGTTAGGCGATTATTTTCTAATATGGTGCAATTATTTATTGAAAATATTAAAAAATACATTCTGTACGAAATATGAAACAAAAATTTGTTACATTGTTTAAAAGCAAATTGTCAAATCCATTTCTTTGTAAAGTGCACAATATTTTTGATTTGTATATAAATTATTTTATATTATTTTTTACTCACCTATTTGAAAAATATTAATGCTATTTTAAGAGGAGCAGTAACATGTAATCTTAAAGATGAAGATGTGTTAAAAAAAATAGCTTGGCAGAGACATTTGGCTGTTAAGGTAAGAAATAAAAAAATAGAGAAGTCAAGCAACTTAAATGAAACAAAATATCTGATATTTCAGCCAAAATCATATAATTTTATTCTTTTCAATAGTCGAAGATTCCGGCCATACTTATGACCTTCATCAAGAGTAAAATAATTTTAATAAAAAATAAAAATAGGTATGGCCCAAAGCTTGGTTTATTCAAAAGAATAAAATTATATGATTTTGGCTGAAATATACGTTATTTTGCTTCATTTAAATAGTTTAAACCTTATTAGTACAGCCCTAATTTAAAATCTATTATTTTAAGCAACTTGCTCAATAATTGTATACATTGTAGATCAACTTTTTCTCCTTCACCAACGTAACAACAAAGATATTACAATCTTTGTTGGGACACGTTCAATGTAAGTAGGGGCATTTGCCCTCGGAGCAGTTGTTTCTATCCTTTAAAACCTACCTATCCAGAAACATTGCCTATGTCTATCTGATAATTCCCAAAAAGGATGAAACCGGTAATGGGCTGGCTGTGATTTCTGTGCCTGCAGCATGTCAGGGCGTATTCCAACAAAGAATATCTTCGTCGTTTCGTTGGTGAAGAAGAAAACCTTGATCTGGAATGTTATTCCCAACAAAAATCGAGAACCAACAGCGTAGTTCAATGCCGGTAGGCGTATTTTCCCTCGATGTAGTTGTTTCTATATCCTTTGAAATTATATAGATTGCTCTAAATATTTTGTTAGAGAAGTTAAGCAACTTACTCAGTGATATATGCATTGTTCTAAATATTTTGTTATTAAAATTTGTAAAGTATTTGTGGATTTTAATTGTCCCAACTAAATCTGGTCTTTCTATAATATCATCAAATTTGGAATGATTATAGAAAAACAGGACACACTAGTGCAAGAGCATGTTATTTTTAAATATATTATTAATATTGCAATGCAAAGTATTAACTTGTCAAACATTTTGCGCTTACTCCATAACTTTTAATAAAATTATTTGTATATCAATTAAACCTGGCGCCTACTAGCTTGTTCTTTTTTTAATGAGTAAGTAGCTGCTAGTATGTAACAATAGAAATGTTTTATTAAGCATCAGGTAGAGAGGGTCTCAATCTCAAGGACATGGGTCAACTGTGAGAAAACAACAAAATTTTAAGGAGGGCACTGAAAGCTCTATTTTAAACGGAAAATATTATTTTTAGAATTTGACAACAGACTGATGGCATAATTAATTCTACTTTTCTTGAAAATACACCAACATTTTTATTCAGTTAAAAACTCCCCTTTTTGAGAATAATTAATAAAATTTGAGTATATTTCCTGTAAAAATATAATTTTGTTATCAAATTCCAAAAGAGAAAATGGAGCTTTCAGACTCCCCAAATCCAATTTCGTTTACTTACACTTTTTGTTTTCTCACAATTGGCCTGTGGCGCCAAGTTTGAGACGCCCTGTACACTCCTAAACAAATTTTAAATTTGAATATGGCGCGCTTTATAGAGCTTACCTACTCCTAACACGGGAGGCGCTAGTGAGACGAGTGGCCTATCTAAACCTATTAAGTAATCTGTGTATTTGACTTTTCATATATCCAAAATGACAAACTAACCTACAAAATAATACCGACACCATTATTATTGCAACTTGTTGTTGTTATTATCGCAGTGTAAAAGGTAGTGTGTAATTTTAACATATGGAGTCCCGAGCTTCCAAAATTATTAAAATGGGTAAGAATTATTAAATTTAGAAATGTTATTAGCTAGTCTCATTTAACTTCTTTTTAGCAATGTTGTTAGCTAACAACAACGCCAATGAAATCGAAGTAAAGGGACAAGAAGATGATTCTACTTCTTTTGGAACGAAGTAAGTTTTAATGTAATAATTACCACTTTTATAGTAAAATAATTTATAAATATAGCAGTGCCTCAGTCCATTTTCTTTCAAGTGAATTACAAGAAAATGTTAATCCAGCAGATCCTGATGCCTTCGAGGAAGCGTCCCAACAAGGTAATAAAATTATAAGTAATACCGTTGTTCTACAAAGCGTAGAAAATATTGAAATTATTGATGGCTTTGGAAACATTATAATCAGCATTAAGGACCTTCCAGAAATTGTTCCAGAAGAATTAGGAAACCTAGAAATTATTGCAAGGAAAGCTGGTAGTACAACAAATCAAGTTGAAAATGGTGAAACTGAAAACAAAGAAGAAAGAGATGAAAATGTTGAAGAGACCAGGAAGTCAAGAAAGCGTAAAAGAAACCCAAAAGATTGGAAAGTAAATATTAGGAAGACAAAATGTCAGTCTGGTGAAGAATATGTGTAAACGTAAGAGGAAAAGCTGTAAAGAAAAGGGCAATAAAAATACATATATTTTTAAATAAATCAACTAAATTGTGTAAAAGCAGGAAAACAACAAGTAATCATTTAGAATTTTAGAAAAATTTAGAATTTTAGAAAAATTTAGAATTTTAGAAAAATTATTATATTTTACCAGTGAGTACGAGTGGTGTATATCGTGTGCCATGCATGTGTGGACAAGTGTATATTGGAAAAACGGGACGTACTGTATCAATGCGTGTCAAAGAACATGAACGTTGTATACGGTTGCGTCAATCGGGCCATTCTGCACTTGCCGAACATTATCTAAACACGGGGCACCAAGTCTTGCTTAGTGATTCTAAGATCCTATCAAAATCGGCACATCCCATAAAAAAAATCCTTGAATCCATTGAAATCCTTAAACATCCTAATAATCTAAACCGTGATCAGGGTTTATTTTTACATAATTGTTGGCGCGCGTTTTTCACAAGTACGCGGCAAAACCAGTCACCTCAATATCAAATCATTAAATTTTAATTGGGTTTTTCGCCACCAAACTGGTTAGAAGACAACTTTTTCAAGTTGCCTGGAAAATTAATAAATTCTTAACAGTAAATGAACTAAACTTTGAACTTGTAACTCAAAAAATATCTTCAACAAATTTGTTTCCTGAGCTTTCGGAGAATAAATCTTCCTCCTTTCTCAAAGATCTTGTCATGTGAAAGTGAAATCACATATTAATAAATTGCAGGTTAAAATGTCATGACAACAGAAACAATAGCCTAGCCACCTGTCGGATATTGTACCCTGTGTTCTACCTAATTATTTATACAAATTTCTCTTTGAATAAGTGGCAATAATATTTTACTGAATTCCACTGAACATTCAGCAACACAGTTGTCTGTCAATATCACCAATCTGCGCAAGACATGTATTGTGGAAGAAATACCTACTAACTCACATTTTCTTTAAACACCAGTAACAGCACGCACATTTACATCAGCCTGTAAGCTTTATTATTAAATTAAAATAGCTATATTAAACTTTTCCGCAAATTTTTGTTACTATGAAATGTTCTATTTTCAACAAAGATCTCAAATTTTTTGTTGTGGCTGTAAAACGGCCTATTTTCACAAAAACATTGAAAATAAAGTTGATTGCAGATAGGAGATGTTTCTATAATTGTGTTTTGCAAACAGGCTGCAGTTAGGAGGTTTCTACTTTAAGTGCATACTTACTTTTTAACCTTTTAAGCAATAATAAGGAGAAATAATACTGATAGAGTATTACTAATAAAATAAAATAATAGTAATTTAATAGTATAACTTCAATGCCTAGTACCTAAAGTATAATAAATACTCTCCATTGATTTTGTCTTAGAAATAAACTTTTTATTTTTAATTTTTATTTAATTTTTTTAAAATACCTGTTTTTATTTTAGACCGAAATGTCTACGAGAAAAGAAAATTATTTCCATGGCAAAAAACAAGACTGGTGTATCCATAAACGTGGAAGACCATCAACAAAAATCAGTTTCACCAGCTTCGTCTCAGATTGATTTTGAGTCTTCTGCACCACCTTACAATTACTTGAAGACTGTATTTGCGAAGAACAAACTACAACCCTAAACTACTATATTGTTGACGAAAATATCGAGATTTCATATGTTGATTGTGAGCCTGATGACATTAAAATCAGTAATGAAAGTATTATTTTTATTGATAATAATATCTTCACAGACACTACAGACAGATATTATTACTGATGAGCGAGTTGCAAAACAAACGGAAATACACTGTAATAATAATGCATAAATGACATAAATCCCAATAATAGTGATGAAAAACAAAAAGAAACTAAAAAAGAGCGACGATTCTGAAGTCAATGGAGACATGGAAACAAGGCAAGACATCTGTGATTATGATTCTCAAGAAGATCTCAATTATGTACCTGAAAATTATGTAGCTGAAAACGATTCTCTCGATTATCTCGAATATGTACCTAGTCCAATAACTTCTGAAAATGATTCTGACAACACTGATAGTGACGAACTTGTTGAAAACCAACTATATACGGATATATGAGTAAAGGTAGAAAAAGAAGACACAGAGCAGATAAAAATAAATGGAAGAAAAATCATAATAAGAAACTTAGAACGGAAGAGAAAGAATGTTTACGGTATACAAAACCATAAGGAAAAAGGAACAAAACAGATTAGACCACCCAGATATATGAAACCTACACGTAGTTCCCTGGCTTGTACCAAGTCAAAGAAATGGATGTGTGGAAAGTTTGCTGAAGAAGAAAGGCAATGTTTATTATAAAGAAAAATTTACATCGTTACTCATGTTAACAGGGCGGGCACAAAACGTAACACAACTACTGCTGCTATCGCACGCAAAAGCGAAACCTTAATCGATACTCTAACTTTTAATAATCAAAAATATCAAATCTGCAGAGAAATGTTTCTAAATACAGTTGAATTGAGACCTATTACTGTAGAAAGCTGGACAAAAAAATGCATGTAAACAAAAAAGCAGACAATTTAAGCTGCGTGAAGAACAACCCATATCAAGGAGATATCGATTTCTTAAGGGACTTTTTTAAAGAATTACCAAAATTACCTTACCATTAAAATAGAGCAAATTCTTGTAAACTTTATTTGAGCCAGTTTTTAAATCATTGAGCCATCTTTATAAGTTATATTGCGTCCAGGGTAACAATCCAGGTAGAAAAACCTTTATTTCTCCATATATGAAAAGGATCAATTTGATATTTTTGTCATTCATTCAGTTGGAAATATTAGTGACGATAAATACTCAGACCATATTCAAAGAAAATAAAGAGCCCGAACAGAAAAACAGAATGATAAAGCATTGGCATAGGAACAAAAATGCATTGTGCTTACTATCTATGATGGACCTCCAAGCCGTTAAAGTCTGCCCGGTTGTTCGATTAAGTAGGTAGTGCTTTTTTCAAGACTATGTTGTCACAATTTTACCGTTTACGATATCGCCAGCCATCACAGTACATGTTATTGGTTTACCGAATGTGACTGTGACTCGGTAGCTTCGGCTTTTACATCGTGCATTATAGATTATTTAGAGAGACACTGCACTGCTTAAAATATACCTGTCATTACATATTCAGACGGTTGCACATATCGAAACTGAAATAATATTTTAGCAAACGCATTGCTTACTTATATGACTAAAAACAAGATAACTGTGACTCAAAAATTTCTCAATTTCTCACTCAACTGGAGTGTGACCCCGTTCATAGCTGTATTGAGAGGAAGCTGAAGAATCGAGACATATTAACCTGCCAAGTGATTACATATCAGCCAGTAGGGAAGCAAGAATTACACCATTCCCTTATAAAGTTGAATTGGGATTTTTTAAATATTATTCCTAATCCTACGGTCACAGATATTCGTGCCCTACGTACTTAGACGCAACCATTCAATACAAATTAGTATTCGATAATGAACGGAAAGAACTGCCATTAAGGCCTAAAAAATACTAGGAATCAAGACAAATTATCCTCCACTAAATAAATAAAAAAATCCAATAAAAAAATCAAAATAGGGTAAATACTCCAGTGGATAGCGTACGGTGTCACAATCTGATTTTTCAATAGTGCCAACTGATAGATTAAAGCGTCTTCTTCCTTGTGGTTTTTATTATTTGTAAGTTGGCAATGCATCTTAGTAATGGCCGTTAATATGGTTTTGACGTCCACCGCTTAACTGTGCAGTTTCTTTGCAGATGTGATAAGCCCATGAGTATTTTAGGTAAGTAAAATATAGTCGGTCCCCTGTAGTTAATGTCTAACTATAGTTTTCTTCATAATGTAAGATATTTACCGACCGTTTTAAAATATTTTAGAACATTTAATCTTAAATTATAAGCAATATTTTTCCCGGCCAATCACTAACATAGAATATCAATATCAATTATATATTGGCCCTTCCGACCAATGACCGGTAATATGTAATTTTACAAACATTGGGCATACTATTATTAATTATTAGCGGGGATATGTAGTTTATCAAAATTTTATAATATTAGCATATTTAAAATACATTAGTCAGTTGTTGGCCAGAGGCCAATAACTAATTATAATAGAATAGAATTGAATATGTTGTTTAATTTCAGTTTTAACAACAAAAATTCCTGAAGTACCCGAGGGTAAGAGATATTCGAAAAGTTATTCTGAATAAAGAGCATAAAGAGAAGTGGCCAGAAAGTATAATATTTCAAGAGCAACTCTACAGTTTAGGAAAAGTGGAAAGTTTAGAAAGCCAAATTTTGGGCCACCTCCTGGTGCTAACACAAAATGAGGAATATACCCTTGTTGAGTGGCTATTCGAAAACGCAAGCAAAAGGGTTTCCAATACGAATGGAAGACTTGCAATTATCGGTCAATATAAAAATATTAAAGATAAATATCCAGGCAGCAGCTGATATAAGGGATTTCTTCGTAGGCACCCTAAAATAGTAAATCGGACACCTGAGGCAGTCACATCAAAAAAATGGTTTAAGAACATATATTCTTACCTTACTAGGAGAGGTTATAAGACATTTTACAAAATCCTGCAAGAATTTTAAATGGTGATGAAACTTGCTTTTGCTTATGTCGAAAAAAATCCAAAGTATTAGCACCAAAAACTCCAGAAATGTATAGGAAGTAGAGCATGCTTCATCGCAACAGAATATTACATCTATGTTTAGTTTGTCGGCATCAAGGTTACTAATACCACCCATGATCATATTTCCAGGGAAAAGGCTGAGATCCGAAATTGCTGCCGACGTAGCAGCGTTTAAACCCATTAAGACCGGATGGAAAAAGTGTGCTTAAATAGAGAAGAAATAATATCAATGACAATCTGACAAAGGACAAGTTTGCTCTTATTTTGAACTAAGTTGGGAATCAGGAACCTTTGGCACTTAGAAAATACTTATTTTGCTTAACTCCACGCACCAGAACACTGTTTTTTGCGCTTGACGCGCGTTTCGCATCATCAGGAGATGACTAAGTCTTAATCATCTCCTGATGGTTGGCGAAACGCGCGTCTAGTGCAAAAAACAAAGTTTTGGTGCGATACTTATTCGCGGATACAAAACATTGGATTATTTTCCTATAAAATTAGCACCGTCGTTTATGAAACAGTGTTTTTTTGATACCCGTTGAAGATGATGAATTTGTTGCCGATTTTCTAAAATATGTATCTCACTCCGATAAAACTCCTTTGAGGTCGGCACTAGATGATTTTAATGGTGTTGACTATGACGATTTATTAGAATTCTGTTCCAACTATGATGCAAAATGGTTGCCTAACAGCACTAATATACGTACACTGATAGTACAACTGGCTAAAGAAGAGCTAGCACAGAAACCGGCATTTGTGAAAGATTGTTTCATAGTAGGATGTGGAGCTGTTTATAATATTGATTTAAATAACATCTATACAAAATTGGATCCATGCGTCAAAAATATTATTGGTTTATTGGACATCCCAGAAGAAAATCTTTTATCTCCTGAAGCGCAAATATATAAACATCTCAAAAAATTTATAAAAGAAATTGATGAAAAAACAAGATGCTCTTTTTTGCGGTTTTGTACGGGGTCAGACCTTCCAAACAAGAAAATAAAAAGAGAGTTTATTGAGACGGACGGCTTCAAAAGAACACCCATCGCACATACGTGCTCAGGACTTCTGGAGTTACCAACTACCTACGAAAATTATGGAGAATTTCGATACGAGCTCAATCAGTTACTTAGATCAAACATTTGGATTATGGACATTATCTAAAGGTAGATAACATGAATCAATACAGAGTGTCCCATTATTAATTATAATTGGAGCCAAAAGAGGTCGATTTAGTTCGGTATGCCTTATCCAAATATTGCTTGCTTTAAGTTGAAAAAATATTTTCGATTTTCCACAATATTTCCGGAACGATTGTGCCAATTGACTTGAATTATGTATACTTATAGTTTTCGGGAAGAGAAATCCGAATAAAATGTCAGTTATGATCTAGCCGCCAGATGTGCCGTATTAGCAGGACAAATTCGTTTTTTTTCAAATGGGTTTCCCAATTTTTTAACTCCCTGTACAAATTTTATTTTTCATGTTTCAACACACTTCGATTTTTTGAATTTTTTTTCTCACTTTTTTGGAAAAGGTAACCTTTCTGTAGCTTTCACGTCAAAATGTTATTAAGGAAACTTGTTCGTGATGGAAAACTCTGTAGTGTGAAAAATTTCAAAATCCTAGGCCTACTTTGATTTTTTCTGCTATAAAAACTAAAATGCACAAAAATCAAAACAGGCTTAGGCTCTTGAAATTTTTCACACCTACCCAGTTTTTCATCATGAACAAATTTCCTTAATAACATTTGGACGTGAAATCTACAGAAAGGTCAACTTTTCTAAAAAGTGAAAAAAATGTGAAAAAATTAAAGACCGTCAGATAGGGACCAGAGTTAGGTGCCCCATTTTCGCATGCAAGCCTCGAAGAGGGTTGAGAAGTGCATCGATGTTGAGCAGAATGAAGGGAAATTTACGAGTGGCCCCTGGGGATAACATATGGAAAATTCGATTTTTCATTTTTCACAATTCGATTCGATATTTTCACACAAGCCTTGTTCATTAAATGATTAATTAATAGAACCTGGCTTGGAAAAACCAAAGGCTTGAGTGTTGCAGGTGGCTAAAGGGTTGAAATAAGGGCGTAGTCTTGTAAACAAAAATCGAGATTTTGATCGATTTTTCCACACAAGCCCGTCGAAAGTATAAAAACGTCACTAGCCCGAAAAACATATTGGCTTGAGTGGCGCGAATGGATAAGTACATTTTGGGGTCAGAAAATTTAACATATTTTTTTCGATTTTCCATAATATGTTATCCCCATATATGTTATCAATCTATTCAGCATCGATGTACTTTTCAACCCTCTTCAAGGCTTGTATGCGAAAACGGGGCACCTAAATCTGTCACTATCTAACGGTATAAAAATTTATTATATTTATGTAAGTATGATGCTTTATTATTGTTGTAAGTGTTTGCTGTTCAAGGCATATCGTCGCTGCGCCGTTAAGATGAGATTTATGCTAATTTATAAGTTTTTTAGAAGAGAAAAAAACTTATTTTGGTGTGAATACGTGTTATTTATTCCATGGAGATTTACTTTTATTGTAACTCTGAAGGTATACAAATATACTAAGTTCAGAAATATTGATATATTTTTTTCTGATATTTAATGGATGGGGGGAGGGGGGCTCATAGCTGATTTTAAATGTGCCTTTTTGATATACAGGAGAAAAAAATGTGGCAATTTTGGACAGCTAAGTGGTGCTACCAAAGAAATCGGTAAAACAATAGCCGTAGCATGTTTATTTTAAGAAATAGAGGAAAACTTACACATTGATTGATGACGATAAGAAGCTTTAAACTGAGTACTCAGATAGTTTCAGAAAATTACACAGGGCCTTCGGCTCTCTTGAGGCTATGAACATTTTTTGTTTATTTCTTAATAAGCGATTTTCTCGCTTCTTTTGGGCAGCACAGAAAATACGTAAGAAAATAAAATATGGAAATTTTGGTCAGCCAGGCGACGTTAAAAAAGAAATGGGCCTCCATGCCCAAATTTTCGCACTGTGCTAAAAAATCTTCAAATCGACAAAATTTTTCCTAAATTCCTAAATATCTCCTCTTCCCAGAAATCAGCTTAATTCAATTATACATAGGGGTGCTTGGTTACTATTTATGCAAACTGTTTGTCCGAATCATCAACGGCCATAAACGAGGACGCCGGATGTTACCTGCAGAACAAAGGAAAGAGACCGAGGATGGAAGACCAGCGTCCAAATTTTATGAATATTAAGTAGCACGTGCTTTGCCATACTCACACCTATTTTACTTATATAAAATATCATTACTAATCCTAAGCTGTAGGTATATATACTAAGGTTTAACCAAAACAAAAAAACCTGTTATTCGAACTTCAGTCACTCCACAGTGATTTGACCCTTGTAACTTGTCATTTTCACACACTCCACACCGGAGTTTTAATCAGTATTGTAACCTACGTGAAGCGTTAACATCTTATTTCCGACGTTGCTGGTCATTTCTACCGTTCCGTATCCAGTTCCTACATCGTTAAGCATTGTGGCATCGGGGAAGACAGCCAACCTACGAGAAGCCTTAACAAAAGACACCAGCCTGGAGGACACACACGCCGCCAGCAATACTAACATTGCTCCACATCACATTTCCGGAGCCCCCGTAAGCACCAAGACCAGGACACCAACACCATCATAAGTAGTAGATCAGTAAGTACTTTTTGTATATTATTGGGTTTCGCTGATTTCCATTTTTTCCATATACAGACTTCGTAAGCCTTATATTCATTTTACAACGATATTACATCCGTTTAGTTCTACCACATTTGACTATCACTTTCAAACCTTTTCAATAAAAAACATTGGTCCTTCGAGCCGGATTTACTCCTATACAAATTTTGAGGTTTACTAAGTTTCTTTTTGACGAACGCGTCGTTGAAGCCAATACATAATCCAGAAATGCTTCTCGAAATAGCTTACTTACAACAAGCGCATAATGGCCGCTGAAAAAATCAAAAAGCTCATTACTTTTCGCGATATGGAATTTGCATGCTTGACAGCTCTTCACAATGTAGCGAAATCAGCAATTGAGAATAACGACAATCTACCAAAACTCAGTGCTGCAATTGCAAAGATCGATCTCATTCATTCAGAATTTACGAAACATCATAACGCTTTGATTAATTTGATTTATGCTGAAGCTGACGACATACAAGCAGCGACCACTATTTTATTACAATTTAAGGACATTCATAACGAAATTTTGACTATCCATAATCAATTTTCCACTAACAAAAACGATTCCGATTCTAAAATGATTAAAGAAAATTCTGAAATTAGGAGTCACCCAAAACTTCCTGAAATACAGTTATTTAAATTTAACGGGGATATAAAAGCCTTCCCGCAATTTATAAATCTATTTAACAATTTAGTTCATAAAAATCCTTCAATTGCAACCATTTCAAAATTTGAGAAAATCTACCGCTGAGACCGTTGTTCGTAGGATTGAGCAGGAGGTATTTTTGATATTTAGCGTACCTCTTGTTGTTTTGTGCGACAATTGGCCTCAATTCAGGAGCACTGCGTTTAGAAAGCTACTGGACAGATACCAGTGTTCGGTTAAGTTTAATGCTGCTTACCATCCACGTGCGAATCCCACCGAGAGGGTCAATAGGACAATTAAAACAATGTTAGCCATGTTTGTTAACGATAACCATAGAAAATGGGACGAAAAGCTACATTTGTTGGCTTGTACCCTTAGAACAGCCCACCATGAAACCATGCGTTTGTCTCCGTTTTTTGTAAACTTCGGAAGGAGTATGATTTTGTCAGGGACGGAGTATGGAGATATTAAGAGAGAGAATGAGGATGCTGAGGATATTGATTTCATGGATAGTAGTGTAGTAGAATAAGATCTTTAAAGAAGTCTATCATGATGTCAAGAAAAGGTTGGAAGTTGCTGCGGCAAGAAGTTTAAACACTTACAATTTAAGGAAGAGATATGAAGAGTATGCTCCGAAACAGTTGGTTTGGCGCAAGAATTACGTCTTGTCAGATGCGTTAAAGCACTTCACCAGTAAGCTGGAGTAGTTAAGCAAAGCGGGCATCAGGACAGTGACGTCACGGCCTCGGCCGCTACGTGGCAGATGTTTATTTCCGACAGGTGAGGACTTGCATTTTGACCTGACGTAACCCCGGACGGGACTTGACCTCGATAGGTTATTAAGAATTGTTATGTTCAGCTCCCCCTCTCTACCACTAGGTTAGGATATAAGGTGGTCCGTTCTAGCTGGAGAACTCAGTTTAGTTTGAAAGCAGACAACATGGATCTACAAGCAATCAACAAGTTGACGTGCCTCAATCGGAAATCCAGCATCAAGTTGGCGGAATTACCGCAAGATTTGCCATTGAAAATATATTCAGGCAAGCTGGTGAAGACAAAATTCGGGGAATGCGTCTTACTGGAATTGGAGGAGAATGTTGTATTCCTACCGCAGAGAGTCACGGTAAACCAACTAATATGATAAATATTAATAATAGGAACTACAGAAAAATATAAATACATGATATTTAGAGAGAATCGACTTCAGTCTAATGTTATCATTCACTGGAGAAGGGTTATTTAACTCGTTAATAAATAAATTACCAATTGAGTTCCACATTCCCGGATATCAATATTGTGGACCTGGTACTAGACTAGAAAAAAAGATTAGCAAGGGGTGACAGTGGAATTAATAGATTAGATACTTTATGTAAAAAACACGATATATTCTACTCAAAAACCGGGTTGCTGGAAGATCGACATAAAGCTGACTTGGAATTGGAAAATCAAGCTTGGGAAAGAGTTAAAAGCAAAAACGCAAAATTAAGTGAAAAAGCTGCTGCTTGGTTTGTAACAACGGCAATGAAAGCTAAACGGAAGTTAGGTATGGGTCTAAAAAAGCGTCCCAATTCATTCAGGCGAGATATAGTACGAAAAGTTGAAAAATCGTTGAAAAAATCATTTAACAACAATCAGCTGAATAACGTTAACAATATTAAAAATACAACATTAGCTGCCATCAAAGCTGCACGACTAGCTGTTAAAAGAGTGGGAGGAAAAAGAAAGGTGCGAATACCAAGAATTATCCCATTTCAGCACAAAACCGGTGGGTTTCTACCGTTGATTCCAATCCTAGCTGCATTGGGAGCTCTTGGATCGGTAGCTGGAGGTGCTAGTGCTGTTGCTAAAACTATAATCGATGCCAAAAATGCTCAAAAAAAGATGGTTGAAGAAAAACGACATAATCAAGCAATAGAAGCTATTGGAAAAAAAGGATCAGGTCTTTATATGCGAAAAAATAATCGTGGTGGATTTGGTTTGTTTATTCAAAAAAAAAAAACTTAGTTCAAAAACTTCCTCTAAAGCTTCCTAATAGACCATTAACAGATGTTGACCTAAATAAATTTGCTAGAAAAATAAAAGTGCCGCATTTTAAAGGTATATTTATGAGAGACACGCTTCCAAAAACAAAACCAAATGCAAATGAGTCTGCAATTATAAATTTAGATATTCAAAGCAATAAGGGAACACACTGGGTAGCATATATAAAAAAGAATAATTTTGTACAGTATTTTGATAGTTTTGGTAACTTAAAACCACCTATAGAACTTATTCGTTACTTAGGTAAGGGGGTTAAGATTTTATACAACGAGTCCTATCAAAAATTTAATGAAATAAATTGTGGTCACCTGTGCCTCGCATTTCTCTATAAAAAGCAGAGGTCAGCTTAGAGTCAACTCAGTCATGTCACTGATATTCACCCTACATGGTTTCACTTCAACGCTAAGTATTGACTTTAATAATACAATATATTTAGATCCTGATGTTCAGTATGGTCTAGCATTGTTAGGATTTCATTCATACAATACTATTCCGAATATTGAGGCGCCTAATAACAAATTTTATGTTGTCAATGAAAACAATGAACGAAAAATTATAGAAATTCCTACTGGGTCATATGAAATTAGTGTTATAGAAAGACAAATATTGAAATCTTTGAAAAAGTTAGATAACAATCCAAATATATTTTCACTGAAAGCTAACAATAGTACGCTTCAGTGTGAAATTTATAATGATCAATACAGCATTGATTTTCAGCAGGATTCAATAGGAAAATTGTTAGGTTTCACTAACCGCTTACTACAATCAAAGAAACTTCACATATCAGATTTACCTGTAAGAATTGTTAAAGTTAGAACGATTCCTATAGATAGTAATATAACGGCTGGAGCATACTATAATAATAAACCATCGCATACTATTTACGAATTTGCTGTGGGGACCGACCCCGGTTACGCGATAGACGAAACTCCAAGAAATTTGCTATACATACCCGTTACCAAGCGTGAAATTAATAATTTATCATTATCAATTTTTGATCAAAATTCCCAGATGGTAAATTTCAGAGGTGAAGAAATAATTGTAAGATTAGAATTAAAAAAGTTGTTATAAAATGGGTCTCGTTTTTGATGACGCTAGATATCAACCGTATAAAAGGAGATCACAATATTCTCAAAAATCACTCCCTCAAAGGTCTCATAAGTGTGAACCTCGTGAGAAGAATCTTATACCTACACCTGAAAATCTAAAGTTTTTAAAATCTCTTGGGTACGATGTCGTTAACACCTCAAGTGTTCGACGTGTATCGCTCACCAAAATTCGATGAATCAATTCAACGATTGGAGACACGTACCTATTACCCATTTGTTAAGTCTTTTATGAATAACGATATAGTGGAAATAACTATCAATCAAGGTGATGCCTGGCTATTAATGTACGATGCCGCGATATTTATTAAAGGAAAAATAGAGAAAACAGGCGGAGCAGGTACTTTCAGCCTTGTCAATAATGGTGCTGCTTTTTTCTTTGAATCTATATCTTATGAACTGAATGGTAAAGAAATGGATGCTGTTAGAGATCCTGGTATCATGAGTTCAATTAGAGCATATTTGTGTTACACTCCTAATGATCATAAACATATGATGACTTCGAGTTGGACCTATCCAGAAAAATTTTCTGTTTTGAATAAGGATGGTTCGTTCAGCTTAAGAATCCCCCTTAAGCACTTATTTGGTATTTTTAATGTCTATCAATATGCTATTTGCGGTAAGCAAACCATAAGACTCATAAGATCCCGAAATGATGCCAACTGTTTGCTATTAAAAGAAACTCCAGGAATAATCCCAGAATTAACTGCAGAACTAACCATTAGCAGTATCGAGCTGAAGGTAAAGCATATTCAACCCAATGACATGATTAGACTGGATCTGTTGAAAGCAATCAAAAGCAATAAACCTATTTTAATTCCGTTTCGTAAATGGGAATTACACGAATTACCAAATCTCACCGAAAATGCCACTAGAGAAATATGGTCGGTGAAAACATCTACAGCAGTCGAAAGTCCGAGATTTGTTATAGTTGGATTTCAGACAGATCGTAAAGAGAACTCAAAAGAAGATCCTACACAGTTCGATCATATAGATATCTCGGACGTTAGGTTAATCTTAAACGGTGATTATTATCCATTTGAACGGCTAAGGCAAGATTTCAATAAGGATTATGTAGAATCATACAATAATTATACTGATTTTCATCTAAGTTTTATGAATACTCGAGATAAGCGTCCTATTCTCAGTTACAAAGACTTTAAAGAACATGCAACGCTTTTTGTTATCGATTGTTCCAAAAGAAACGAGTCCGTAAAAACCAGCACGGTTGACGTAAAGTTAGATATCGAGAGCACCAAAGGATTTCCAGCTAAAACTAGAGTTTATTGAATTATTATTCATGATTGTATACTAGAATATTTACCGTTGAGCGAAACTGTTAGAAATATAATGATTTAAATAACAAACCCCCTCTCCTTTGCTTAACTATCAATTGGATATAAAAACGTATCGGTTAGTAAAGAAAACCATTCTCTGTAAAAGTATAGATAAAACGTAACCATGAAAATTGCAGTTATTGACATTCAAGGCTTCATGGTGGAAAATGAATTCCATCCTAAAGAGCTGACAATTAAAATTAACGAACAAATATTACACGTATTATTAAAACCGTTCAGAGATTTTAATTCACTTAGTAAATTCGATAAAAGACATGTTAGAAATCTTGAAAAAATCGTTTAGGGATTAAATATTCCAGTGGATATGTGGACTATAGTGAATTACCCAAAATAGTAGAAAATATTTTGTTCAACGTCAATTCAGTCTACGTTAAAGGTGATCAAAAGGCAAGATTTTTACGTAATGTTATCGACAAGAAAATAGTTGATGTTGGAGATCTTCAGAACAATTGGATTCAAGTACCAAAGTTTGAGAAGGAGATACCATCATGCTTGTGTCACACAGAACATAAGAAATGGTTATGCAGTTTAAGTAATTGTGAAAAACTATATAGTTGGCTACAAACATTTTTACCATAATATATTATGTTAGTTTAATCTGTAATGTAGTATAAAAATAATTAAATTTTTAATAATACTTAGTTGTTTATTTTAATTACCCCCTCCAAATACATATAGGTATAAATTACAAAATCTTAACAAATATCCTACAGTTTTATTCAAGATGTTGTTAAAAGCAGAATACATTTTTTTGCATGCTATAATTAACAACGTGTTCTATATTTATAAACCAACCTATGTAGACGAATTTGCAATTTGTGTCGATAAACATCCTATAAAATGGATTTCTTTTATACCTGTACCTGATACTAAGGATATTGTAATGGTAAATCTACCTAGAAGTTTTGCATACTACAAAATTAGAATGACATTTAAAAATCGAACCATTGCTGATACGGAATGGTTAATCCATTGCTCAAAAATCTATAACAAAACTAATCTAACATCTAATAATACACAAGAAACTCAGCAAGGATCTCAACGGTGTATGGAAGAAGTGAACCTGCTGTACATGATCTACTTTATAACATGTTCGTCATTATTAGTTTTGAAATTGCTTATTAAAATTATTCAGAGACTATTGAGTGAACGTCAATGCTTGTCACTAATAAAATGAAAATGTAGGATTGGATTTTACGGATTAAATAAACAAAATTGTACTAACTGTTTTATTTACCTTTTAGATATAATTGTAATACTATAAAACGATTCAAAACTACTATTTTCTATATGCTCGGTGTATATCATTTTTACATTATTCAAGTTGGATAATTCAAATTTAGTGATATTTTATCGAGGTAAAGGGATTCATAGACGGAAATAATTTTTGGTATGTTTTTTAGCTTTTCCAGATTTATAATTTTATGGAAGGGCATAAATTACTATACTTACCTACACAGTTATCTTTTCATGGTTGATTCTTTGCACTTAACACTTTTTAACTTCTTTTTTTGAGTAGGTAAAAGGGTGAAAAATCAAAGTTATTAGCGTAAATTTGCTTTAATGTATATTGAGAATAAAATATATGTACAAAACTAAGATTAAAAATAAAAAATATACATAAAAATAAGATAAGCATGTAATACAAACTAAAACTATGTATAAACAAAAACGTTATGTCAGGACACGTTAAGTCATTGTACATCCAAAAAAAGAAATTTTGTAGGTCAGACAAAAACTAAGTATAAATAAAAACGTTATGTCAGGTCACGTCAAGTCATTGCACGTCCAAAAAAGGAACTGTGCAGGTCACGGAGAACTGATTATTTGTATCTTAACCGTTGCAAAAGTTTACTACTGAATTTCTCATCCTTTTGATGTTTCTCAAGCACCTTCAACAAATTTTTTTTACGTTTTTCGAGTTGATTCAGTTCCCTCCTTACCTGCACAGTTTCTTTTTTGGCCGCAGAATTAATTTTCTTCAGGAATGTTACGGTCTTCATCAAATATTGGCTTACGCTTGGAACCCCTTTCACGTCAGTACTTTCAAACTCATCCGCACTGTCAACATTCTCATCACGTCTAGGCGTAAGACCAATAGTCTGACTTACAGACAACAAACTAAAGGTTTCATCGTCAGAGTCATTGTCGTTTTCATAAAAACTCGTCAGCACCTTGTTAAATTTTTTCTGACAAGGTGCTGGTGCGAGCTTGCCCTTACCCTTTCCCCGCCCCTTACCGTACCCCGACGGACCGGGCTGGGGCTCGACGCCAACGGAATCAGCAGCAGAGGAGGTGCTGCGGCAAGGCGAGGATGGTTGCGGGAGCTTGCAAAACAAAAAGTATTCAGAACAAATAAACAGGATAAGCATTAAAATTTGTTTGATTCACTCGTTACCAAAAATAATAATTATAATAATCATGATATTCTCAAATTTGAATTAATCATAGTTAGAAATAATTACTAACAATAGGTGAGACAGTCAAATATTTTTAATTGAAATTTAGTAGGCACAAATAAGGTTTCAAAAGTTTTATAATCAATTATATCATTAATCATTTACTAATTATGTTTATCGCATTAAAATTCTCATTTCAAATTCATTGTATATTTTTTAGATGATAAGGTAAATTAAAATAGGTACTTTCATTTATTTTTTTATTATAATTTTTATTATAATTTTTGCATTAACAATAATCCTTAATCTAATTTAATATTATCAACTTTCTTATTTAATTCATATAATATAATTTCAAATTTTAATTCTTGTAAAGATTTTATAAACATTTCTAATTTTCTTCTATAGTAGAGTCTAATCGACCTCCTTTTGGATTCCGTTAGTCATTCGTAAGACGAAAATTCTATGTTGGTTGTTCTACCTGGTGCTGGTCCAAGACTTGCCAAAAAAAAATGTTTCTCCACTTTCGATCTTCTTGTTTATTTCTGCGATACGTTGGGGGGTAAATTCTTCAGTAAATCTACGTGGTAACAAAGTACGGAACTCCAAAAATTCTACTAACACTTTCTCTCCAAACCTTGTATGGATTTTACTAAAAGATGATATTCTATACTTTTCTCCAATTTCCATATCTCGCACACTTACGAACTTCTTCACTAATAAATTCTTGTTTAAATAACTTAGGAATGAGTTCATGTTTTTAATAAGTATAGTGTTCAACAATAGTGGAATACTAATAAATTTCAGAAACACCGTCACTGAATTTATAGTACCGCAAATAGGTGGGGGGGAAGAACAGTTATACAACATTTAAACTGGTGTAAGGTTTTCATATGCGTTTACATTTCCGAGAGATATACATCACGGTATAGATCAACTTAGAAATGTCTGACGAAGTTTCTGACGTGAGTGACAACATTATCAACGTTTGTGAAAAAGGGTTTAGACTTTTTCGAAGAAATACAAATCAACGAACTATAGAGTATTGGAAAAAGATAATAAACGCAAACATTAAGTTAATTCGTAGGGCATTAAAGAAGAAAATTTACAATCATGGTACCTTAATAAAATTGGAGACAAATTTAGGACATCTAATTAGGTTCAGAACTTATTTGAAAGCATATAGACACGAGGGGGCAGGTAAAGGTAGGATAGAAAATAGAAATGACCGGGTAAAATGGGAGGATACAAAATCGGTGTTTCAAAGTCGCATTCGCTCAGCCATTATAGTAAACTTAAAACACAAAGATATCCTACAATTTTTTAATGATGCTTTTTTCTTAAAAACCGTATCAGCAGAATCCTAAAAACTCTTAGAATTATTAAAGTTAACACAGTGTTTTGTGGTGAATTTATTAAAAAAATAGGAGAAGATGAAGTGTTAGAAAATAAATATTTTAATACGAAAAACGAAATAATTGATCAAAGTACAGAGCTTAAAAAATGGTTTCAAAACTGTGTTATAGATAAAATCTTAAACAAACTAGAATCTTTTCAGGAAAGAGATTCCGGTTAGGCTTTACATAAAATTTTGAGCTTGGAAATCAATATCAACAAAATTGAAGTAGGAAACGGCGGTAAGTCTTATATTAAGCTTCCGGAATCCATAGCAGCTAAGCGAGCGTGCGTAAATGTTAAAAATAATGATGATCTTTGTTTCTTATGGGCTGTAGTTTCCGCTCTATACACCCCTCATGGAAAAAAGGTACCGTCCCGCACTTCTTCATATCCACACCCTTCGACGGTATTAAATTTAAGGGGCTTGAAATTTCCCTTAACTTTAAATCAAATTCCAAAATTTGAAAAATTAAATAATATATCTGTAAATGTGTACATATTAGATCTACTAAAACACGATCAGTCTGCAACGTTTATTACTTCACCTGGGCGAATTACAAAAAGTAAAATGCAAAAACATGTAAATCTCCTTTTAATTCAAGATAAATATTTTCAAAAAATTAATGATCATGAAGCTGCCCCTATCGATGAGTCAATAGTAGACATTCACTACCATTATTGTTGGATTAAAGATTTATCTAGGTTGATTTCAAGGCAAACAAATAAACATAAAGGTAAAATGTTTATATGTGACAGGTGTCTTAATTATTATTCTTCTCAAGAAAAGTTCGACGAACATATAAGCTACTGTCAAGATATAAATAATTGTAAAATATCCTTCCCTAAAGATAAATATATCGAGTTCAAAAATTATGTTCATAGAGAAAAAGTACCCTTTGTTATTTTAGCGGATTTTGAATCCATTCTGAAACCCTACAATGACCCACAAATAATGACTAAAACAGCTAGATATCAAAAACATGAAGCCTTTAGTGCTGGATATTATTTTAAATGTAGTTACGATAACACATTATCTTTTTACAAAAGTTACCGCGGAGCTGATTGTATGACTTGGTTTGCATATCAGCTAGATGAAATTGCAAATTTAGTTTCATCGAAATTAAAAAACATCGAACCGATGAAAGAAGCTGTCAATCTAAAAGACTCAACACCGACATGTCATATTTGTGAAAGAGAATTTAACCCTAATGATATAATTGTACGTGATCATTGTCATCTAACATCTCATTTCAGAGGTTATGCGCACCAATCATGTAATTTAAATTATAGAAATTCATTTGTAGTACCGATTGTATTTCATAATCTCAGTGGGTACGACAGTCATTTTATTATTAGAGATCTATCTAAAAGACACAACACAACTTTGCTTCCAATTAATAAGGAAAAATACATTAGTTTTACTATTTTTAATAATAACACAAACGTCAAATTTCGATTCATTGACTCGTTTAGATTCTTAGGTTTCTCCCTAGACACCCTAGCCTCGTCTCTCAATAGTGAAGACTTTGTTAATACTCGTAAAGAATTTTGTGGTATATCTCAAGATAGATTTAAACTGCTAACCAAGAAAGGTGTATTTTGCTATGATTACATCGATAACTTAGATAAATTGACTGAAAATTCTTTACCTTCCATAGAACAGTTTTATAATAAATTAAATGATATTGGGATCGATGAAGATGCTTATAGACATGCTCAATTAGTTTGGGACACATTTGAAATACAAAATTTAGGTGAATACTCAGACTTGTACCTAAAGACTGACATTATGTTACTTACAGATATTTTTGAAAATTTCAGAAATACCTGTCTAAAAAATTATGGTTTAGATCCAGCTTGGTACTATACTCTCCCAGGTTTTACCTGGGATTGCATGCTTAAATGTACAGGTTGTAAGTTAGAAACCTTTCAAGATATCGATGTTTTAATGTTTTTCGAAAAGGGTATACGGGGTGGTATAAGTCAGTGCTGCAATCGATTTTCACAAGCGAATAATAAATATATGAATAACTATGATCCTAGTGAACCTTCCAAGTACTTATTATACCTAGATGTTAACAACTTGTACGGTTGGGCGATGTGTGAACACCTTCCTTACGGTGGGTTTCAATGGGTAGATACAACTATTGACGTTACCACTATTCCAGATGATGCTCGTGAGGGATATATTTTAGAGGTTGATTTAGACTACCCTGAATACTTACATGATTTGCAAAGAGATTTACCTTTTTGTGCCGAACATGGTGTACCTCCAAATTCAAAATTATCTAAACTTATGACAACCCTATATCCGAAAGAAAAATATGTCATACATTATAGAGCACTTAAACAAGCTCTGCGAAATGGTTTAGTCTTAAATAAAATTTATAGGGTTTTGAAATTTGAACAGGCTGCATGGTTAGCACCTTATATTAAATTTAATACACAGTTAAGAGCAAAGGCAACATTTGATTTTGAAAAAACTATAATTAAACTGATGAATAACGCAGTTTACGGAAAGACTATGGAAAATATTCGAAAGCATAGAATCGTTAAATTAGTTATGAAATGGAATGGGAGATACGGAGCAAAGAATCTAATTGCTAGCCCAGTTTTTAAAAGCAGATTAATATTTGATGAAGACTTAGTAGCTATTGAACTAAATAAAACTGAAATAGTATTTAATAAGCCTTTGTATATAGGTATGGCAATTCTCGATATTTCTAAAACTTGTATATACGAATTTCATTATGATTATATGCTTCCAAAATTTTCATCGGAAAGTTGTAAACTACTTTATACAGATACGGATAGTTTGATTTACGAAGTAAAATGTAACGATGTCTATGGTGAGACTATAAAAAGTGATTTACATCGTTTTGATACCAGCGACTACCCAATTGACAATAGATATAATATTCCACTAACAAATAAGAAAGTGCCAGGCTTGATGAAAGACGAACTTAATGGTACTGTTATGACTCATTTCGTTGGTCTCAGATCTAAAATGTATACGTATTTGATTGAGGGGGAGAAAAAATGTGGTAAAAAATCAAAAGGAATTAAACATAGTGTTATTAAAAATCATATAACATTTGATGATTATGTGAATTGTTTATTTAAGAAGAAGGAAAAGACTGCCACCCAATGCTCTATCCGTTCGTTTGCTCACAACGTGTTTAGCATAAAACAAACTAAGATTGCTCTCAGCCCTTTTGACGATAAACGATATTTGGTAAATAATGTTGTCACTCTACCTTGGGGTCATAAAGATATAATGGATGCTGTACGAGTATAGATTTCACATGCACTTATGATATATGTAATGTATTTATTTAGGTAAGAATAAATAAAAGTCATATTAACTTTAATATTGTTTTATTTCTTAAACCCTTCTTCTATACAAATCCGTTAAAACAAATTCTTTATCAAAAGAGAGAAGCTCGAATACAATATGTTTCAATACTAAACGATAAGTTAGATACAGACATTATAATATCTACAGGATCCATAACATAATTACATTTTCTTAGCAACTCATTAACTTGATCTAAAATATTATGATAATGTTCAAGATAGTTACATTTTAGCAATAAGTTGATCTTTAAACTAATACTCTCGTCAACGGTGAGTAGCTCCAATACTTCGTTTTCGGTGAAATAATGACAGTCATCATTCTTACAGAGTATAACCATCTTGAGGTTGTTAAAACCCAGCATTGTTCTCAATTCCAGGTTGGAGCCGAACTTCATTGATGACTGTGCAATATCAGGATTAAAGAGATATTGTTCTGCGAGTTTATTTAATTGTAGTATAAACTCATTCCATTCAAAGCGGTCCATAGAAATCATACCTTGTGTTAGTTCATGTACAATTTTGACTGCTGGTCGGAAGAAGCGTACGGGACTCAACCCACAATGAACCGTAAACAAATTCTCTGGTTTTAACACAAATCGTGTACTTAAGAGCATGTGCTTTTCATTTCGAATAGCCTCTTCATAAAGCTCTAGGATTCGATTAATTTCATTGTTTTCTTCACTTCTTGTGCTGTATCCAGAGTCACTCATCTTCGAATTTTGATTTACACAACCAACAACTCACAGAACGTTTGTGGCACTTATCCATGAGTCGTGTGTTTTATCTAGACCAAGCCAGCGCACCAACACTTTTCCCCCCCTCCTATGTAGTACCCTCTCTACTAAGTAAATATCTGGATCTGCCGTTTTTTGTAATTCCTCTGTATAGAATCCTCCTTTTATAATATTTCCTCTTACATCTTCGAGTACATATGTTACCGGATTAGTTATTTGTATTTTAATAATTTTAAAGACTTCTGTCGTCCAGTAAGGAATATAACCCTTTTCAAAAATATGTTTACCTTTACTAATTCTCACCATATCACCCACATTAAATTTTGGTTTGTTAAAAATTTTTGAGTGACTATAAACACTTTTAAGTAAATGACTTTCGGTACTCTTATTTACATCTTTAGGCTTCATATGTATAGTACGATGTCTCCTATTATTATATTCGTCGACTATTGAAAGTAACATATCAATCCATTTATATTTACCATTCAAACTAAAATATTTGAATATTTGCTCTTTCAGGGTGCGTATAACCCTCTCCACAATTGCAGCTTTTTTAATACTAAATGAACTATAATGATTTATATTAAATTGTTTCATGAGTTTCTTAAAATGCGTATTGTAAAATTCCTTTCCTAGGTCAGTTTGTAGATTTCGAGGTTGTCGTTTGTGAGATCTTTTCAGAATATTTGTAAAAGCTTTCGTAACCTCTTCCCCAGACTTTGATTTCAGCGGTTCGCACCAAACGTATTTTGAAAAACAATCAATTACTACCAATATGAATTTAAAATTTTTATTAACTGTCGCATACTGATCCATTTGCGCAAGATCAGCTTGCCAGAGATCGTCTAATCCTTTGATAATAGTTCGCCGGCGAGAATAATTTTTTCTAGCCGGTGTATGTAGTTCCTTAAACAACTGAATTTTTTCTTTGCTGTGCTGTGTTTTCATTATTATATTTGTAAAATGGTTTTAGATTATCAATTTTATTCGATAGTTCCACTATCTTTTTATCTTTCTCTTCGATACACAATTGTAGTCTATTTACTTCACTATGCAATTCTTCCTTAAAATTTTTGATGAGTGTATTTTCATGTACCGTAGCAGTAGTTATTTTATGTAACTGTCTGTGAATATAATCGAAAATTTTGGTTCTTATTTCATTAACAGTTTGATCAACATATCGCTTGTTTGTTGCGTCACTATTTTCGTTTGGAGTTTGAAGATTACGAATCTTCAAATTCTTTACATCTATATTACCATTCGGAGTAAACTCGAAAATAGTGTTACTTGTATGGATCGATGAAGATAAATGTGATGAATAAATTTTAGAATTAGAATATTGTCCAAACTTATTGACACTCATAGTGGATATGATGATAATTTTGGCTCACCCTTATATTTATATTAGCGAATAATGTTAGCTTCTGTTAACTCATTGATAATAGCAACAATTTCATTATCGTGAGAGGTGTTTCCAGCTTGTTTAGAGGCTACGAGGAGCCTTAATCTATCTATCAACTCATTTACATCATCCCAATAAACGAATTCGATAGGCTTTTTATTGTAGGTAAGGTTCATGCCGGTACCACATACCGTCGATTATGAACGTGTTTTAGGTTTAGGTATTTCAGTTTCTTGTTCACCTCTAACTAGAGGCTTGATAATATCACTATACTTAAATCGATTTGAACCTTTTAATTTACCCGCTGAGTTGAGGTGGACACTAGTTAAAGTTAAAATCTTTTTACAATTTTTTCTGTCTTCAAGGTTGCACTGTGGATCATCATAAAAAATTAAATTGTAAAGTCCTGTACCCGGAAACCGATACAACCCATCAACGAGTATGTCTCCTGTAGGCTTATCAAAGTCAATAAATTTTCTTCCCAGTATCCATTTTGATTTAGAAGCATCGTAAACAGGTCCGTATACTTTATCAATTTTAGAGGACTTGTCCCCATGTTCACGGATATATGGTCTTAGTATTTCCGGATAAGATTCTAGGTATTCGTCTATAACATCCTGAGGGTAGTTCGACATCATTATCATCATCTTCTTCAAAAACGTTTCCCGGATTGGGTTCATTAGAATTTTCCCAATGACTCTCGGGAAGTGTAAACGATCCCTGTAATTTATTAATGCTCAACTTCAGCGCATCAAGCTTTTTGTTGATTCTATCTTCAATTCCATCTTGTATTAATTTTGTTTGTTTATCTAAATCAATATTATCATCCTCATCTTCTTCTTCTTTAGGTTATAGTTTGATATCATTTTCATTCTTGGATTTTATCATTTTTTCTAAAGATTTTGTTACTGGCTTAAAAACTTTCTCGAGCGACTCATCTTCTTCAAGTCTCCCTAATTTTAACGCAGTATATTTTTTTGTAATCGAGCGTGTGAGTTCTCTAATTTTCTTCGCGCGTTGCGCATTTGCAATTTGATCTTGCGATGTTAGCGGCATCTTTCCAAATTAACTTATGACACTAACTTACAGCTTTATATACTTATCGAAACCACTTCTATACCGTCCGGTATTCAACCCAAAATCCTTAACGATTACTAATGTTCCGTAAGAATCACTCCAACATCGATGACACAAATCCTTAAATTGTTCATAAGTTAAATCTGGAGTTACATGCTCGTCATATACATGTCTTAAATTGATATCGTCTTGCTTAAAAAGCACAATCATGTTGCAGTTATCTCGTATCAACTGTTTAGGTATCTTTGAATAGGTTTGACAAAGATATGTTACATCAATACTTTTGTGACGACCCATTGAATAGAATTCTCGTATTTTATCTTGCTTGTCGCAAGCTACATCGTCAAAAATAAAAACAGAATTTTCCAGAGCCTCCGATGGATCAATAACATCATCGTTAGCTTTGAATGGAAAATATTTAATTTTATCACCAACCTTTTCTAAGACATTTTGCAATAGTTGATATTTTGGTTGGAATAGCGATTTACTGTATACATATATATTCTCAAATTTAAGACCATTTTCACTGAATATAAGACTGAGAAGGGCATTGGTTTTACCACAGTTACTCGGTCCGCAAAAAATTGCTCTAATAGAATTTGGAAGTAGTTCACCATGTTTAGATTTTTGGTGATGTCCTGCATCTGCAATATCCAAATTTTCAATGGGTAAAGTCCTTTGCTGTTGTTGAAATCGCATTTTAATGATGTTTGAAGTCACTGTATACATACGTACTTATTTATACTATCTTTTTATGGTGGGGGTTTAACTTACCGCTCTTTAATAATCAAACTGTGGAGTTCATACTTACGTAAGCAAATATTATACTAACTAGTGGGGGCAAGATTGGAGGGAGCAGCCGCATAGATCTATATATACGGCAGACAAATTTAATACGATAGTAAAGTAATAATGGATTTCATTAAAATTGAAGTAGATTCATACGTTGCTTCTCAAAAAGTGTACAACCGTTCCTGTAGTGGTGAAAAATTAATATATTTGCTTGGTAAAATATTGAAGAAATGAATTTTACCACAGTCGAAAAGCTTATGAAGGATCATTGCCTGGAAGATAGCATTGCATATAAAGTACACGTTTTTAGTTTAATATCAAATTTTAATCTATACTATTTGGAGGACTCTTATCCAGTGAAAAACATAATAAAAAACTACAAGGGATTGGAAGATTGCTGTGATGCTTTTATATGTCAAACTGCCTACTTAGCGAAACATAAAAATTTAAAAATATTTGTTGAAGCTTTAACTGCTATGAAATTATCATATAAGTTTCAACCATCTGAAAACAAAAATCATTTAAGAATCTTGAATTGGTTGGAAGAAAACGTAAGAAAATATAAGGCAAACCCAAAAGCTCTTTTAGGATGGGATTGTGGACCAGACTCCGGTCACTGGCCATCTACCAAAGTGAAGGATTATAAGAAGACAATTTTGTTCTTATCAACTCTCACAGATAAATAAACATTATTAACGTAAATATATTGTTTTATTTTCAACATTCACTTTTGTGAAGTTTCGTTGACTTTTCGTTAACGTTTCGTTGACGTTCCGTCGACGTTCGTTGACGTTTCGTTAACGTTTCGTCAACGCTTCGTCGACGTCCGTTAACGTTTCGTTGACGTTTCGTCGACGTTCGTCGACGTTTCGTTGACGTTTCGTTAACGTTTCGTCAACGTTTCGTCCAAGCGTCGACGTTTCGTTGACGTTTCGTTGACGCCTTCGTTAACGTTTCATCGACGCTAGTAACAGATTTAGGTTTAATAAATAAAGAAATATTTTCATTTAAATATTTTTATTTTCTACAATCTCAAACTGATTCGCTGGATAATGCTTTCCTGTGTTGAGTTGTCCCTTAAACACGAGGGAATATCTTTCAGATGAGAAATCCTCCAAGTGTGGCTTGAATGCTACCGTGACTCTCTGCGGTAGAAATACAACATTCTCCTCCAATTCCAGTAAGACGCATTCCCCGAATTTTGTCTTCACCAGCTTGCCTGAATATATTTTCAATGGCAAATCTTGCGGTAATTCCGCCAACTTGATGCTGGATTTCCGATTGAGGCACGTCAACTTGTTGATTTCTTGTAGATCCATGTTGTCTGCTTTCAAACTAAACTGAGTTCTCCAGATAGAACGGACCACCTTATATCCTAACCTAGTGGTAGAGAGGGGGAGCTGAACATAACAATTCTTAATAACCTATCGAGGTCAAGTCCCGTCCGGGGTTACGTCAGGTCAAAATGCAAGTCCGCACCTGTCGGAAAAGGTTAATAACCTCCCGGGGGTCACGCCAGGTCAAAATGCAAGTCCTCACCTGTCGGAAATAAACATCTGCCACGTAGCGGCCGAGGCCGTGACGTCACTGTCCTGATGCGCGCTTTGCTTAACTACTAGCTGGCACCAAGATATCTGGGACCTTTTCTGGTAAAGAAGAGGATATCTCCTTGGACTTTGGAGCTGGAGGACAGCTTAGGAAGATCGAAGGGTACTTGGCATGCGAAGGACCTGAAATCAGGCCCTTCTGACATCGTAACCGACTAATCATCTTGAAGTAAGGGGGGGATTTGTTACAATCAAATTTGGTTTTAGTTCTATATTTGGTGAACTCACTGGGGTCACTAGGAAATACCTAATAAAAACAATAATTATTTATCTACGCATGTAATCGCCCTGGAGTTTCATGAGCATTCCTGATATTTTTCTGTTTTAAATCCCTCCAAATTGCTTCATTTTTATCCGCTTCCTAAGTATGTTTCTGATGTAATCCCTAATTAATAAATTAAAGCCATTTCCTAAGGCAACTGCATCGCCACCTATTGAGCAGCGCCTAAGGCTACTATGTGTACTTCCTGGTTCCGTAGTACCCTCGCCGTGTTTCCTCGCTATTAATCACAGATGTCCTTCGTACCCAGTCTATCGAATAAAATCGGTTTTATATCTTAATGTTTTTTTTTGCGCGCTTGGGATTTTCGGGTACCTACGTCGCCAGTTGAGATTCAAGTTTCAGAGATTACAGTGGTTCGGCATAAATTTTGGGAAAAATATTTCCAAACGCCAGTAGGACCGATTCCGAGTGTTGTGTAACTCGTCCGGCTTGTTTTCCGGGAGTATTTCGCCTGCTGTGCGTATCAGAAGTAACTTGGCTTGTTGGTTCACGGACTTCCAGCCGCCTTTTGCGGGATATACAATTTGCTCTAACCAGCCGTAAATACCTGATACATAGGGATCCACTATTTAATACATCTCATTGCATCCCGAGATTACATTTTGGATAAGTTCAACTTGGAATATTTTATTCTTGAAGCTGTTTTTTTACACAGTGTTATTTATAGAGCACCTACTCCAACGGTTTTGGTGCCGTAATTTTACGATAATTCACGGACACTTGTCGATAAAAACCCTCATATCTCGAGGTAAGATTTATTTTTGCTTTTCTTGTCCCCATTTTGGTTTTAATTTTTTTTAATTAATTGGCGATTTTCTTCTCGGAGCGCACATTTTCCTTTACTGCTCTGAGAGGGGTTTGGAGAACCTTCGCCCAAAAACATCGCAGGTATGAAGATTCAACTTGCAGCTAAGTTTTGCATGTTTACCTTTTTTACATTTATCGGGCCTGGACTAGTAAAACTAATTTGATTTACGTGTACAATCGAAAGCTTAGGCTGCTACAGCTTACCTTCCTTTTATTATTGCGTACGTTGTGTTATGATCGGGTACGTCTTGTTTATTATTGCGTATGTCGTGTCAACTCTTGCGGGGTTGTGATTAGCTACCGTCATCCGGGGTTATACTGAACACCCGGTTTAATACTGGATAAAAGGCCATTAGTTCTAATTTCCCACCTTAGCCCGCATGTTGGCCACACTGAACGCGCAGAAAATTTTGACAATCCGAAAGAACAAGCGTGTGGTGACAATCGCGGTTTTGGAGGTTATATTTGAAAGGTAAGTTTTTCTTTAAAAATTACTTTACAAGGCCTTAAAATTCTGTAAATGCCAAATATGCACAAAAACCCCCATGTGCCGCTGCTTTGGTTTATGGTACATGATCGGTCCAATGAAAAAGTTAGCGGTACAAACCCTAACCTCAAAAATTAGACATAAAAGAAAAAAATTGGATTTAGTTTGTTAATATTAAGGGCAATTTTGTAAAAAAATCGTTTTTCCAGGGTAATACTGAACGATGCCTCGAAAGCATGTTCATCGATTGGGAACCGAACATAGAAGAAACTATCCCCTACAAAGTATTGAAAATGCACTTGTAGCTGTCTTAGAACGAGGATACTCCTTTGCCCAGGCTGCTGAAATGTATGGTATTCCAAAGTCTACCCTGTGGACCAAATATAAAGGAATGTCCGGACCAAATTTGGGTAGGCGACCAGTATTTTCGACAGAGGAAGAGAAAAAATTGTCACTGCCCTTGAAGTTGCAGCCAACTTTAAATATCCATTCACTCAGCCTATTTTAAAATTATTTGTAAAACAGTATTTGGACAGAAAAGGCGTGGTTATTAATTCATTTAAGGACAATCTTCCCGGAGACGATTGATGCAAGCATTTTTTTGACAGACATAAAGAACTAACCAAGAGAAATAGCCAAAATATTAAAAGATGCCGAGCAGAACAAACTGTAGAAACAATGAGGGAGTATTTTTCTCATCTTGAAGAAACAATTTCGGGTGTACCAGCCACAAATATACTGAATTATGATGAAACAAATATAACAGATGACCCCGGAAAAGTAAAAGTTATTGTGCGACGATCATCAAAACACCCGCATAGACTGATGGATATATCAAAAACCTCTACATCTGTCATGTTTTGTGTTTCGGCTAGTGGCGTATTGTTACCGGCATATATTGTGTATAAAGCGAAATATGTGTATCCAAACTGGATAGAAGGAGGTCCTCCGGATGCTCGGTACAGTAGTTCAGCCTCCGGGTGGTTTGATTCTAACTTATTCGAAGATTGGTTTACGAAAATTGCATTGCCATACCTAAAACGGCAAGAAGGTAAAAAAGTAATTATAGGAGACAACCTTGGAAGCCATTTGTCTTACTCAGTTATCAAGCAGTGTAATGACAATAACATATACTATAAACTATAAAACTATAAGTTTTAAAAAAGACTAATTTTATAAGTTTTTTTACAAGAAATAGTTTATTTTTGTACAGTTTGTTTCTCAGAAAGAACAATATATTTTGTTTTAGAATAAAAATGTGGATTTATTTTATTTCATAAATTTGAGTCACTGAAAAAGTCAGGAACAATTTTTTTAATTTTTTTAAAAATTAGAGATCGTTCAGTAAAGGTTTAAGGAAAGGCCTTTACTGGTCAGACTCCAATAATAAAACATTTTTCTAGGTGAAAACATGCCGTTTAATATAACCCCAGATCCTGGGTTATACTGAACGATAGTTTTTTAAAAATATATATATGTAAAAACTAAGTCAAAAATACTAGAAAGCATGTCTTGATATACCTTTTGCACCAATTTTCAAAAATTTTGTTTTGGTGACCAGATATTCCAGAAAATGTGGAAAAATCGTCCAGTATAACCCCGGATGACGGTATTGCAATGTCCTGACTATTATTGTTTTTTTTTGTGAACTGAACGCGTACACGCTCGGGGGTAACTAAATTTACTGAAACAAAGACAATACCAACAACATAACAAAAATCATATAATTTTTACTGAACATAAATTTCATCCTCGTTTTTTAAATTTTTCAAATATAGAATTTAACGAATATGAACAAAAAAAATTAAATTTAGGTTTGAAATTTAATTTAAAAATAAACAATAAACATGAAATAATTAATAATATTGCAGTTGATACTGAACATATATTAGAAACAACTAATATAACAAACAAAAACCTAGTTAGATTTCAGACAGCCTCTTTAATTAATAATTTAAAAAGCGAAGAACGAAAACATCAACACAAAGATGAAATAAAAAACATCAATTCCATCAAACGAAAAATTAACGATAATAATTTGGTTATAACTAAAGCTGACAAAGGTAATTGTAATGTTGTTTTACATAGAGATACATATATTGATAAAACAGAACAATTTCTTTTAAACGGTTCTTTCAACAAATTAAATAACAATCCAACAATTTCTTATCATAATAAATTAAAAAATTGCTTAAAAACTTGTGAAAATACTTTAAAATTTTTCAATAAAAATAAATATAATCTTATACAAATGAATCCAATGATACCTAGATTATATGGTCTTCCTAAAATACATAAACCTAATTATCCAATAAGACCAATTGTTTCTTTTGTAAACACACCATCCAGTAAATTATCTGATTGGCTTAATACAATTTTGAGAGAAATAACTAATTTCGATAATGAATTTTCTATTAAAAATTCAATTGAGTTATCAAAAGAACTACAAAAATTTTAAATTAATTATAATTCAATTTTAGCCTCTTTTGATGTTATTAATTTGTTTCCTAGTATTCCTTCATCTGAATGTATAAATTTGGTTAAAAATTTACTTATCAAAAATAACATTAATCCAACCATAATTAGTGATTTGATTGATATGCTATCTATTTCTCTAGAACAAAACTTCTTCCAGTTTGATAATAAAATTTATAAACAAACAACTGGTTTAGCTATGGGTTCCAATCTCTCGCCATTTTTAGCTGAAATTTTCATGCAAAATTTTGAACTTAAAGCTTTAAACAATCCAAATTTCAAGAATAATCTTAAATTTTATAAAAGATATGTAGATGATTGCTTATTAATTTTTTATCGTAATTGAAGATTTTTTAAATCATATTAATTCAATACATCCCAATATTAAATTTACTTACGAAGTTGAAAAAGAAGGTTCATTACCATTTCTAGACATTTTAATTTCAAAAGATTTTACTAACTCAAAATTAATTTTTGAAATTTATAGAAAACCAACTACTACAGACCGTCTTATTCCGTTTAAAAGTAACCATCCTTATTGTCATAAATTTGCAGCTTTTAATTCTATGTTTAATAGACTTTTTTCTATACCTTTATCCGAAAAAAATTTCAAAAAAGAATTAAATATTATTAAACAATTAGGCATTAATAATGGTTATCCAATTTATCTTATTAATAAATTATATTATAAATTCTTAATTAAACATAAATTTACTTTCAATATATACCTCAAATAATAATCAAAAAATTTATAGATCCCTACAATTTTATGGCAATATTTTAACCTCAATTTCAAGAATTTTCAAAAAATATAACATTACTATAAGTTTCAAAACTAATTACAGCATAAGCAATATACTTCTTAACACTAAAGATAAATTTAATATATTAAATAAATCTGGTGTTTATAAATTATCTTGTGATAATTGTAATAGTGTATATATTGGTCAAACTGGAAGAACTTTCGAAATTAGAGTCAATGACCATGTAAAATTAATTGATAAGAATAAAAACACAAACGTTACTTTAACTACTTCTTTATTTTCAAATCACATATTAGAAACTAATCATAATTTTGATATTAGTAAAAACTTTGAATCTTTACATATACAGGGTGTCCGGTAAGTACTTCCTAATCTCTCGGAAGCATACAGGGGAGGTCAAAATAACCCTAGTTTGTCAAAGGAAAAAAATTCCTACTGTGCCCCTTAACGGAGATACAGGGCCCCAAAAGAGTACTTAGCGATTTACTTTTTTGGCTCTAACTTTTGAACCGACTTGTATAATTTAATGAAATTTTAATAGTTTATGTTGGCCATAAAGACTCATAAAACCATACTACCGTAGATGTTTCACATCGTCAGGGAAGTCAGGAACGGACTTGCCACCACTCGTTGGGCCAAATTTTTGACAGGTGTCATTTTACAGAGCTGAAAACTGTTTTTTTTAATACTTTGGTCATTGCTCTTTAAAAAAGGTACTCTTCATTTCTTTCGACCAAATGAGCCGTTTTCGAAAAAATTAAGTTTTTGTATAACACTCAAAAGTTACTAATGCTAAACACAATTAGGTAAAAATCAGGTGGTTATTGTTTAATGAATTACCTACTATTGACGGAACTTGTCAAAACCGCCTTCAAGTAAAAAATAAATTTTAAAAATGGAAGAATATTCTTACGCAGAATATGCTGATATGCATTTAATTTATGGTGAAGAGCGGTTTAACTCTTCGAAGGCAAGAAGACTTTATGCTGAAAGATTTCCAGCTCGAACATTGCCAAGTCCAAAAACCTTTCAAAGGGTTGATCGGAGCTTAAGGGAAACAGGTAAAAGATGATTAGAAAGTAATTATTCGAGTTAACGAATTAATTTGTGAAATTTTTTATTCAGGGTCATTTTTGCCGAGACGTGGAGGTGAGGGACCTCCCAGGAGCGCACGACACCCTCACGTAGAGGAACAAATTTTGCAAGATATTACTGACAACCCTTCAAGCAGCGTAAGAAAGCTCGCGGCACAAAACAATGCTACAAAATGGGTTGCACACGAAACTCTAAGAGAACAGTTATTGCACCCGTATCACGTTCAAAGAGTACACGCTATGTCCCCGTATGATTATCCAGCAAGACTCCAATACTGCAACTGGTTTATACAGCAACATAACCTAAATCTAAATTTTTCTAACCTTACTTTGTTTACCGATGAAGCCGGTTTTACAAGAGATGGCATAATAAACTCACACAATTTACATTTTTGGGCTGATGAAAATCCGCACGCCATAATTCAAAACAAACACCAACAACGGTTTATGGTAAATGTGTGGGCGGGCATCATCGGAACTAACCTTATAGGTCCATTTGTTTTGGAAGGAAGACTTAATGGTGAGCTTTATTTGCAATTTTTGCAGCAAAATTTAAATAATTTATTGGAAGACGTACCTCTTGATAGAAGAATGCAAATGTGGTACATGCATGATGGTGCTCCACCTCATTTTAACCGTATAGTACGTCAACACTTAACTAACGTTTTTGGCCCTCGATGGATAGGTCGAGGTGGCCCTGTTTTATGGCCACCAAGGTCGCCTGATCTAAATCCTTTAGACTTTTACTTTTGGGGACATCTAAAACAACTAGTTTATTCAACACCAGTAAATACTAGAGAAGAACTACTAGCGAGAATAACACAGCATTCTAACGAAGTTCGTAATAATGCCGGAATATTATTTGCAGTGCAGCGGGAAAATATTCGAAGACTAAGAAAATGTATTGAAGTACGTGGAGCTCATATTGAACATTTGCCAAAATAACATTTAAACGTTTTCATTATTTTTGTGTTTTAATAACATTGTAAATTAATTAAGCTCCGATCAACCCTTTGAAAGGTTTTCGAGCTGGAAATCTTTCAGCATAAAGTCTTCTTGCCTTCGAGGAGTTGGACAGCGCTTCACCATAAATTAAATGCATATCAGCCTAGTCTGTATTATGTTATTTTTAGGGTTCCGTACCTTTATGGACAAGCACTCGTTAATTGTGTAAACGTGTTAAAAAACTTATTTTTTTCGAAAACGGCTCATTTGGTCGAAAGAAATGAAGAGTACCTTTTTTAAAGAGCAATGACCAAAGTATTTAAAAAAACAGTTTTCAGCTCTGTAAAATGACACCTGTCAAAAATTTGGCCCAACGAGTGTGGTGGCAAGTCCGTTCCTGACTTCCCTGACGATGTGAAACATCTACGGTAGTATGGTTTTATGAGTCTTTATGGCCAACATAAACTATTAAAATTTCATTAAATTATACAAGTCGGTTCAAAAGTTAGAGCCAAAAAAGTAAATCGCTAAGTACTCTTTTGGGGCCCTGTATCTCCGTTAAGGGGCACAGTAGGAATTTCTTTCCTTTGACAAACTAGGGTTATTTTGGCCTCCCCTGTATGCTTCCGAAATATTAGGAGGTACTTACCGGACACCCTGTATACAACAAAGGTAAAAAATTAGATTTATTCGAAATCTTGGAAATTTTTAAATATGTTAACAATCCTGAATTTAATTGCCTTAATAACAACATACAATTTGAATTTAATAATTTTCTAAATTTACTTGATTATTAAACACTATGTATTGTATACAGGTGCCTACCTCTCAACTTCTATCAATGTCATTATTCTAATACCTATAATAAAAATTTTTTGACAATATTATATAATTTCTAAAAACTTTTGATAAGATAACTATTTTCATTGTAAATTTGTATGTTAGCTTCTCTTCTTTTTAGAATTACTAGTCTGATGATAGCTCAGTAGAGCAGAAACTAGTTACAACTATTTTATTGTATATTTATTTATTATATTGTGGTTCTCTAGACTTCGAGGATCTTATTTCTACATAAAAAAATAGTGTTTTTTACCATCTGACTTAAGGTAAGCCTCTTACAGTAATTATAATTTCGTCAAAAATATAGAGAGCATGCGTTATGTATTATATCTCAGAAAAGTGCACTATTTTAGCTATAACTTAGTATAAATAAAACCTAACCTCAAATGGCTATTCAGTGGTAGAACATAGATTAAATTTAAGAGGGAATTTTCGGGCAAAATGATCCATTTTCTGGAAGGGTAAAATGATCCCGGGATCATTTTGCCCGTTACATTAAATGAGAACTAAGAACCTCAAGGTAGTTTTTTTGCAGGCATAAAAATGGTTACAAAAGTAAAACTAGTAGGCACAATTGGGACGACGACAAAATGAGGCAAGCTATAGAAAGTGTAAAAAATGATTTGCCGTACAAAACATCAGCACGAGATTTCAATGTGCCTTTAATGAGTTTAAAAATGTGGTATATTAAAACAAATATATTTCAATAAATATTATAATCCCAATTTCGGAAGTTCTAGAAAACACGTGCACACTGTTGTTGTATATTTAAATTTTCAAGAAGAAGGTATCACACCAAAAATTTTTGCACTGTTTCTGAGTGTTTGGATCATAATGCGGCAGCAATTTTGGCCCATCTTATCTACCCAATTATTAAATGTTGCTGCACGTATTCGATTGACCGCATTCATTTCTTAAGTGACTGACCTGTAACACAATATAGAAACAAATTTATGTTTTCATTTTTGGCCAATAGCATACAAAAATATTTCCCTCAAATAACTTATTGCACCTGGAACTTCCATGCCAGAGGCCTCAGCAACTAAACTCCACATGAGTCATAAAAAGTTGAACTTCAGTGCCTTGGTACATAAATAACTATTTTCATAAAATTTGTGTTGAGTAATACCTTATAACCAACTTTACTTAATTCTTTTTCAAATATTACTGTATTATGTCTTCTCAAAGAAGAATGTACTTATGCTGTTAGGCTCAAAACAAGTAATTTTCAGTTACCTAGTTACAATACTAAACCCACGGATATGCGAAAATAATTTTCGCATATCGATCTTTCTTCCGTATTTATAAAAAGAAGCATTACCTTTTGCTTTCAAAAAATAAAGCAATTGCTTCAAGGTATATGCATAAAAAAAGTGAAGCAAAAGGTTTTGCTGAAAAATGGTTTGCTTTAAAGTAAAAGGTTTTTCTTATTTTTCATCTGCTTCTAAAAAAAGGTATCTGGTCTAAAACAACTTTTTTCACTTTTTCCATAGTTGCCCAGTTAGTATACAGCTTGCAACGTACAATTTTTGTATTTTAGTGTGTATTTTGATGTGTTAAAATCTATCTGGAAGAGCTTGAATAAGTGATTTCTGAATTTGGTTGCACGGTCCCAGTGTTGTGTTTGTTATGGCTGATATGGTGCATTTACGTACAAGAAAACACTACAAACCAAAACGTACGCCACGTGAATCAGATTTTAAAATGTTATTTAGATTTGAGGAGGAGAATGTGGTATGGTTAGTGGACCACATTTTGGGTGCGGATCCCGAAACTCGTGGAGCAGCTCTGTCACCTGTGCAGAAAATGAAAGTATTTCTGCGTTAATGGCCCGTATGAATAAAAAGAAAGCAAATACTCATGAGCATGAGCAAATGCTTAGAGTAAAAGGTCGGAGCATGAGCATCTACTCCAATTTGTTTTGCTTATACTCAAGAGGATTTGCTTAAACAAAATAAGTATCTGCTCATGGCATGATTGTCAAACCTGTCGAAAGTCACATAAATTAGTATCAAAATTAGTACAAACTTGTGTTGAGTCTGCATTAATTTGGCCGCATTGTGACTGTAAGTGTAATTAAAACTAGTAGAATTATGAAGAAAAGGGTACCAATCTGTTTATAGGGTCGCCACCACATTTCTAATTTTAAATTCCCTGACCTCTCCCAGTTTTCCCTGAACAAATACAGTGCGTCCCTCTGCATAAAGAAACAAAGAAGTGGTAAAGAGAAAAAAATGCGAGTTGAAATTTCATCATTTGGAAATAAGACCTGCTTGATTTTAGAAACTAATTGGTGACATAATTTTAGTTTCGCAAATCAATTATGCCTTGGGAATTTTGAAAAAACTGACCTTTCCCACCTGCAAAGGGCTGTTTCTGTAGGTTTTACGACAAAATATTATTAAGGAAACTTATTCAGAATGAAACACTGAGTAATTGTGTTAAATTTCAAAATCTTTGACCTACTTTGATTACTTTTTAATGTTATTCTATAAAAAACAAAATAGGTGGATTCTTTTTAAACTTCGTAGGGCACCCTAATTTTGCATCCTGAACAATTTTTCTTAGTAACATTTTGTGATGGAAAACGAGGGAAAACTTGAAAAGAAATCAAAGTAGGCCTAGGATTTTGAAATTTCACGCACTTACTCAATATTTATATAAATTTCATTAAATTACTGCTTAAAATACTTTGTTTTTATTGTGTTGTAAATTGAAGGAGTTGAGGAAGTCGAGATAACGTTAGTTTTACCCGAATTTCAAGTGTTTTGAGCTAATCCTAAAAAAACTTCGACGAGAATTTTTCTCTATCAGAAGTCATAAGTGCAAATTTCATAACAAAAAGCAGATTAAAGTTTTCTGACGTATGTTCAAAACATTTTATTACAGGTGAAACATGAATTTTTTTTCTAGAAATCATGCTGGCCTTCATTGGGGCAGTGACTATAGAAATAATTTCTAGAAATCATGCGGCCTTCATTTACTTTGGGCAGTGACTGTATTCTTTCTATAGTCACTGCTTTGGGCAACGTTGACGGAAATTTGATCCACAAATGAGCCTTTTGAATTTTTTCATAACAGACGAAATCGTTTTTGAAACAGTCTACTGATCATTCGCAGTTCATCTGCAACTTCCGTCTGAAATCCAGGATTGGCCATTGCTGCAAGAAAACTTTCATTTTATGGTTTGAAGAAAGGGCGCCCCCTTTTTTCATGATTTTCTCCCAAAAAGTAGGTTTCCATCCAAATTACATTTTCTTCTTTAAATCGGTAAAGAGATTTAAAATCTCGACTATTAGCTCCTCATCGTACTTTGTATTGCTTCCGTGCACGTAAATTCCCGAACTCCGCCATTTTATGACCAGCTCATGGCAAGGTGCATCTAATGCTAACGAGATGCAAAAATTTTAGAGCAAATGCTCAAAGTAGTAAGCAATACCTTCATTTTATTCATGACAAGTTGAGGAAATACTTAAATGTGAGTGGATGCTCATGCTTATAATACAGTTTTGAGCAAAATCTTTTACTTACAATTTTATTCATAAAATATATAGCATATGCTTCAAGTTTTGCGAGTAAAAGGTTTTGCTCACTTTTATTCATACGGCCAATTGTGCGAATCCTGGATATCACAGCGGAATTGGTGAAGGATTAGGATGTACGCAGCCCACAGTTTCCATAATATGTCACGAGGTTCCCGCAAACAGAGAATCAAATTATGCGGGCCAAAATCGCGAATCTCTGTACCTTTTACTTAATTTATCCGAAGTATTTCCTTGCAAGGAAAAGGTAAAGATTATAAATATGAATAAGAGCAAAACCTTTCCTTCTACCTTTTACTTCTTGCTGCTACCTTTTCCTTCTACCTTTTACTTCTAAGAAAATGCTACTTTTTTTTATAAATACGGACTATTATCTACCAGTTTTTTATTGTATTTTTCATTTAGAATTGATTATTGGTTTCGTACTAGTTTCATAGGTTTCTTTTGTTAAATTACTTTTATACTTTCCCGACTTTTGATCATGGATCAGCACTTACTAGAATAACACGAAGCCCTAGAAGGCTCAGATTCAGTGATAAGTTTTATTTACTTATTATTGCAACAGTTCTTTAATGGTTTTGTTTAATGTTTCAGAATCATCCAATACTTCAGGGAAATGTACTGGCACAAACATTTATAAAAAAATGATTATTCATACTTCAGCGAATTTAATCCAACAAGCATTCCTACAATAGTAAGTACTAACATGTAGGTAGTTTTAGTTCTTTTAGATAAATTTTTGCCTCCCTAGTTTTAACATTTTCGCTATTGGCGGCGAGATTTGGCAGAGGTTGAGCTTCTCAATAACGGTCAACATTATACCTACTCAATTTAGATGTAAAACTTTCGAATATATTCATTTGGAATATATGACCACTAGGAAATTGTCTTTTACTATCAATGCCAGTACAAATATAATTTTATTTATTTTAACAATGAAAAATAGTTTGCGAAAGCACATATTATTTTTGCATTATTTTTGCACGTTATGATTACATTTTTTAAATTTCAGGAAACAGCTAAAGTCCTACAAATATCTGTGGATGCTGTGCGACGGTACAAGGATGGTCCGACAGATTCAATAAGTAGGACCATTCTTGGAAAAAGGAAAAAGTATCTAACAAATGATTAAGATGAAAGTATTTGCTCGCAAGTTAGGAGTCAAATATACAATCCAAAACAGCGTAAGTGGCGCCATCTGCGTGAGACACGTAGAAACTGACATTTTCAGCTTATTTTCCATCCCCAAAAACATAATAGTACCAAATTTCAGTTCAGCAGTTTGATTATTTATTATTATTTTTTTAGTATCCAAACTGTTCAAATCCAGTCTTTAATGAATTTTAAGGTTAATATTTTACTGACAAAATAAAGCTACATCTTACGAGTTTACACACAAAATGCATAGTGCACACTATATGTATACGACATAGATTAAAGGAGATAGCTTTGCCTATAATGTATATCATTACATTTTATTTTGCACTCGGTATTAACACCACTGCGGGGTGCAGTACGATAATTGGTGCATGCAATATATTCTCGGGGCTTGGCGGTGAGGCACGAAGGGTAAATATATTGTCACATGTGCATTTTTCCACTTTTTGGTAGTAATTAACCCGATTAACCAGAAAATATTTTAAGCGAATATCACAATAAACACCCATAAAGTTCTAGGTTAGATGAGCTTAGGATATTTTAGGTAATACTCGTTAAGTGCAAAGTACACCAACACCGCCCTACTCTGTTTATGGTGTGCATTCTTGAATGCAGCTTAATTTTTCCATGAATAGAAAATTTACATTTTGTGAAAAGTCCTCTATTATGTGTTAAACATGGGCTAAAAATAAGTGATTTATTTTGCCAAATAGCATGAAACACGTGTATGCGGTTACTAGTTTTTGTTTTTGTTAATTTTGAGTGCTTATGCCCATTATTACTTTTTCTTTGTTAATTCATCTACACTCACAATCTTACATCTTTGTTGTCATTGTATCTTGGGTCATTGAAGATTTCCACGCGGGTCACTTTAGCAGCCTCCGTGGCGATGTTAGTGCAAGCCCCGAATTGGGGATGTGCTAGCTTAAGCTGCAAATGTGCTGTTGGTTCCTGCCTGACTTCATTTGTTGCTTTCCAAATCATGCCTATCTCTTGATTTGTCGATGTTACACCGTACTGATGATTGCCAAATAGCATGAAACACGTGTATGCGGTTACTAGTTTTTGTTTTTGTTAATTTTGAGTGCTTATGCCCATTATCACTTTTTCTTTGTTAATTCATCTACACTCACAATCTTACATCTTTGTTGTCATTGTATTTATTTATACACAAGTGACATATATAATATGTAGGTGAATGTGTGGCGACCTTCGCTGGTGTGGCGATCCTCGCCACAACAATGAAGATTTGGCCGGTTATAAAAATACCAAAATGCTTTGTAACTAGGTAAACAGTAGTTGTAAAAACAGTTTAATAAAATTCGTCAAATCGACAACATACTTATTATTTTAAGTGGAGTTCGTGCTTATTATCCAGCACCAACAAACTCCATAAATGTACTGTCAAATAGAAGAAAGAAAAATGTATGTTGAAAATATTCATTCAAGATAAGCGAATTGTCGACAAACTGCCTGGTCGCCGGCCTGTACTACCCTGTATCAGTAAAACTGTTAGTAGAATCATTGTAGTACTTACTCAGTTCTACAATTTATAGTAAAAGCAACTTATAGATTATCAATTTGCTACAATTCTCTTGATCGAAAAGGGAGGAACAGCAGGTGGATTCAGAACATTTCGATACGACACGAATCCCCCACTTTCCGAATGCTAACATCATTACGACATGAAACTTCAACTGATCTGGGGCAGTCCAAAAGGAAAATACGATAGTGCTGTCTTCGTGTAACGTATGTTACAAAAATATTGCTATTTCAGTCAGAGAAAATAAATCTCGTATCGTCTCTGTTCTTCAGATTCTTCGTGCAGCATAATAGTGTATAACAGAAATAGTGTATGTTGTACTTTTAATAAACAAATGCTATATGAAGCCATACTAGTGTTTACAATTAAGACTTAGCTGAATTCGGCATTGGTCTGACAACAATGGTTTGTCGTAGAAACCATTGTTGTCAGAGCAAAAAGATGAATGGAGGACCAATGCCGTCGTCACTAATTTATAGCATAAGTACAGAATAGTACTTATATACTATTCTTTGTTCCTTAAACTCTGTGCGGATAGCTTCAGATCCAACAACTATAGTACAGGGTGTCCCAAACTCGACGCCCCAGGGTTATTATAGGCAAACAAAAACAGCCAGTAAAAAAAATTGTGGGTTTCTTGTAGGACCACTCAAGCTTGCTTTTGAGCCGAAAAGATAGTTTTTAGGAATTTGGGAAATATAAGCTATGACGTCATCAAATATAATTTTTCCCAGGACTATACCTGTTTCTCTTTATATTTGGAAACAGCTCGTTTTTCTGATAATTTTTCGTAAAAAGTTTTTTATATCCTGATTCATTAAAAAGTTATATTCGTATTATTTGCAAAAATATTAAAAGGATGCCTTGGTGTTTTCTAATGAAAATCGAGATAGCCCTTGACAGATGCTCCGACAGATGTATAATGGAAAATGTATTAAAATTTTATTATTAGTTATAAAACTATATGAACGCCTTTTTAAGAAAAAAGATAAACACTTATGTATTTTATTTAAAAATCTAACAAGTTTAGAGAAAAACAAAAACCAACAACATAAAAATAAATGGTAGGTAGGTTCTTGCTTATAAATAATTTTAAATGTGTCTACCTTCTTTTAATAAACATACGTCTAGACGGCGTCTAACTTCTGTCTTAGTAACCTTTCTTAACACATCTGGTGTTATTTGCCGACAGGCATCTTCTATTTTTTCTATTAAATGTTTTTCAGGAATCCCCATAAATGGAAATCTAATGGTGTTAATTCTGGAGACTTTCCTGGTCATTTTATGGGACCATTTATTCCAATCCATTTGTTTCCAAACTCATCAGTTAGAAATTCTTGTACAAAGTTGGCCTTGGGTGCTGGAGCTCCGTCGTGTTGAAACCATATGGTTCTTCTTAACTGCAATGGCACATTTTCCTTGAGAACTGGCAGCTGCTGTTGCAAAAATTTGAGGTATGTTATTCCAGTTAAAACTTCAACGCCCAACTAAATGATGACCAATTATGCCACACCATACATTAATGCCGAAGTGCCCCTGATTCTAAATTGGATTGATAATATGAGGATTTTCAGTGGACCAATAATGTTCCTTTTTACGGTTAGGTAAGCTATTACTAACAAAACGACTTTTGTCTGTCCAAAGTATATGTGCTGCAAATAAGCTCGTCAACAATCTCGGTCACCACCATGATTTCAACAATAAAATCAAGCCTTTTTCTTTACTTGTCTCTCCCAAATCTTCTAGATAATGCAATTTAAAGTCATGATATTTGTTTTCTTTCATAATTCGTTGTATGTACGACTTCTTCAAATTTAATTCTCTACTAGCTTGTCTAATTATTGAATTGAAATTGAAAAATAATAATTGAAAAATACGTTTCCTGCGAGGACGATTTAAGTATCGATGCTTGAGAGAGGCCACGACTTTATCGCCGTGGAACTGCTACCACATAGGATTCTTTTTTGGCGCGATTCGTTTGTTTTTTTTCTCCTCTATTTATTCCGTTTTCTGCTTGAATAAATTGTAATATATATACATATATATATATATATATATTTACATCCGCAATTACATAGCTCCTCCACATACAATCCAGCTTTAGGTCCTCCACCAGAAGGAGTGGATATATATATTATTTTGTTCGTGTATATTACCCCTTTGCCTCCTCCGATGCAGGCCCCCACCAAAAATCCAGATTTTTTTGTTTACAATTTGCAGGCATATTAAGGTTGATAGGTCCTCCAACTATACTACACTCATTGAATCCTCCGAAAGTATATGAGTTACAATATTGCGCTAGATCACTCCTCCAGAATATACAGTCCATATAGGAACTGCAGTGGATAAGTTCTCCGACAATGTTGCCATATTTCCTGCTTAGCGTTTCATATAGGCTCCCCCCCTCCACTGGGGAGGCGTTATTACTTGATTTGATTAAGCGGAGCCGCGGCCCGCGAGCCATTTGATATAATACAAATACAGAGAGTGCATGTGTTGCGTAGTGCGCGAATCCTGTGTGCCGATTGCCGATTGTTTTATTCTACCGAATTCTTTGGGATTATCAACAGGTATGTATCTAAAGGCGGCTTCAGATTCATGTCGCGAACATCCATAAAGAAGCGTTAACGCGAATATGGATGACTTTCGAGCTTTTTCGTGCCTTTTCACGCCGTGAACGAAAATAACCGAAAATGCCAAGAGAAATTTTTTGTTCAGAATGCATTGGAGAATGAAATTTGACTCCCCAAAAATACTTTGCTACAAACACTAATTTTTTGTTAAAGAAAAACCTTGCTTGGTAGTAGTAAATACCTAGGAATATTTTTTATGATAAAAAATGTGTGTCTACGCAACAAAAATTGAAATTTTGAAAACTTCTAGACCGCAGTAGGTATGACGTGTATGGCTTCAATTTGACGAGTCTGACAACTTTTTTATTTGCGAAAATTCTCGGAAGTGGGGTGTTTTCGAGCGTGCAGCCGCAAAAGATGTCATTTTATGTTGTAGGTATTCTTATTGCTTTTTACTTGAATTGAGAAATAATATGGTGAGAAAGTCGAAAAAAAATTTCGGATAAAAATAATGGGGCGATCGCCTAGCCCGACACCCCCAATATGTGAAAATAACGACGTTAGCATAGTATCAGACTAGGCGATCGCCCAAGTATTATTTTTGTCCGACATTTTTTTTACTTTCTCGCCATATTATGTCACAGTTCAACTTAAAAGCAAGATTATGGTAAAAATACTTTTAATCCTTACATATAATAAAGGAATAGAGGTCGAAAAGTGTATACATGGAACAAATTTTAAAAAACCTATACTCACTCGACTATATTGATGATTTCGAGATAGCAAATCAATAGTTAAAATTTTGTTTGTTTGTTTGTATGTTCGGGCACAACTGAAAAACCAATGAACGGATTTTGATATGTTTTCACTATTTGAAAGCTTAACATAAGGGTCAATATCTAGGCGATAAAGTAGGTAACCCCTAAAAGGGTAAAATAGGGGGTGACTGGTGTCTAGAAAAGCCATAGAGGCCTGAAAATTAGTATGTAAACTCTACTAATAAATTAAGTCAATACGTGTTTCAGGGTTTTTTAAATGATAATTAGGGGTGGTTCTGTTTACCGGATGATGATTTTTTTTTATTTGGGAGATATTCAGTTGCAAACAAAGTCGCGGGTATTAGCTAGTACAATATAAAATTGACATATGTTGCAGCTGCGCATTCGAAAACGCCCAACTTCCAAGAATTTTCGAAAAAAATAAGAAGTATGGTAATAATTTTACGAAAGGGTCAACCGAGGGGTCAACGTACTGCGGACTCATTTAGGTACCTTACAGTATGGCCCATTTGTTTTGGGGTCAGCCTGTAAAAAGTTTATTATTTGTGCGATTTGATCCGGTCTTTTTAAAAACTGTATAGCTGGATAAACTGCACACTTTGACCAAAAATGACCTGGTTTGTACAAAATCCAAGGTCTACTATGCAAGTTTCTAGAGCAAAAACTTTAAAACATCATATCAGCGATTTTTTAGGCGAAAACTCTTGTCAGATTCTTGTTCAGAATAGCCTAAAACCCCTTTGTACTCGCCTCAAAAATACTTTATTTTTCCATTTTTTTAAAATCTTTCATTTACAAGATTAAAACAAAATATTTTTTAGACCAACAAAAACTAGTACAAAGGGGTTTTAGGACATTCTGAACAAGAATCTGATATTAGTTTCTGCCTAAAAAATCATATGAACGGAAAATTCGATTTTCTCCATTTATAAGAGTAAAACAAAATATTTTTGAGGCGAACAAAAACTAGTACAAAGGGGTTTTAGGCCACTCTGAACAAGAATCTGATATTAGTTTTCGAATAAAAAAATCGCTAATGTGATGTTTTCAAATTTTTGCTTTAGAAACTTGCATAGAAGGCCTTGGATTTTGTATAAACCAGGTTATTTTTGGTCAAAATGAGCAGTTTATCCAGCTCTACAATTTCAAAAAACGGATCAAATCGCACAAATAATAAACTATTTACAGACTGACCCCAAAACAAATGGGCCACACTGTATATAAAACTTCATGTGAATTAAAAAAGAGAAATCGAAGACACCTCAAAAATTATTAGAGATAGGCAGGGGACATAGTAACAACATAATAATAATTGCAGATCACCGGTACAGAATGAGGAGTGAAGAAGAAAGTCGAAGTCTTTCTTCCCAGGGACCGGTATGTAGTTTTTTAGCCATTTAGTCTTAACATTTTAACAGTGCACTCTGTACAGATAAACATAAACAAATATAACTCTTCACTTTCTTGTGACCAGGTTCACCACGTGAGAATTTTATGCTTCTTTTGTTTTTCCATTTTGTAAGCTTCAAAAATGTGAAAATATAATTACTGAGGCATCTCGCCGCGCCACCGCGACCGCCATACACAGCGGCCTAAAATACAAAAAAATAAAATACTTATAAAATTTAGTAAATTTTTTAAATTATGCAAAAACTCTCATTTTGTTCAATTAAAACATTTATTTTTACTTTTTGTATAATTAAATCATTTATTTCAATTTCGTATTTTATCGTTTGTTTTCTAGGCCTTGTTTTACGAGTGGCAATGTGTGTCCCGGTAGTGGTGGCGCGGCGAGATTACTCACTATGTTTTCACACATGGAGTGGGAATTTTTGTGAGATGTATATAATCATTGAGGACTATCTTTTGCTAGATGAACAAAATATAAAAAAATTATAAATGGTAAATATCACGTCATTGACAACTTATTTCCCAGAACCATACTCGTTTCTTTAATTTTTTTTCTCTGTTTCTTTTTTTTCAAAGGTTACAGGGTCTGCCATATTTTGAAAAATCTACGTTAGGTTGAGGTTTGTTATGATTCAAAGATTAATCAAGAAGAAAAATTGAAACTGAAAAAATAGTGTAAGGGATCATTTTAACACCAAATTATTGAAATTAGAGATAATTTTAAAAATATTAAGCAAAGTGCAATTACTTAAGTGTCCGCTCCACCCTCTATAGTAAATGAAAACGGCTACACGTTTCTTTTAACGTAGAATGGTGACAGAAAAGTCTCCCCGTTTTTTTTTTTTCGTTTTCTTCGACAAACCAAAATAAAAGTTTTGAAGCACCATTCGGGTTAAAAAATAAGTAGTTTTCCTTTAATCAGAAATATCGTTTTTCTGAATTTCCCGAAATGGTCTCTTAATATTTCTTTTTAATTCTAATTGTTTTCCTTAACTGAATCATGGCCAACTCGAATTTTATTGTCGATTTTTAAAAACACTATTGACCCTGTAACTTTTTAAAAAAAGGAGATAAGTGAATAAATAGTATAGTTCATTACGAGTCTGGAAATAAGGATTTATCCGTGCGCGCGTGACAAATTCTCGGGAAGTCATGCAAGCACGGAAAAATCTATTTCTGGACGTGTAATGAACGATATTTTTTTATTATACTTCTTTGAAAACGGAAAGTTAAAACAAAAGGAACTTTTTTTTATTTTCATAACAGTTATAGGAATACAAAAATCTAACGACTAGTACATTTTATCGGCATAAATTTAATTGACAGAAAATAAATCACGCCAAATACAGTATTTGGCACGTAGGATGCGTTTTCATGGTTACTCTCGAATTCTTTCAAAGGTGATTTGTTTTAAATTAGTCTATGACAGATAAGGCGGAGAAAACGTAAAAAAATATTACAGAAATGTATCTAAATATTCAAACACTTTAAACAAAACAATTAAAATACAAAATAGGTACATGTTAAACATCAGACAGCATATAGAGTTTCTTAAATTTAGTTTACTTTGCTGTATATTACTACTAATACAGATGAAAATAAGGTGTTTTCGAAGAAGTATAATAAAAAAATTGTTTTCACAAAAGTTATTCACAAAAAATAGGTCTTTCCAAATATGAACCGAAATTTTACACGGTTTTGGGAAAAAAGGTGTCGATGACGTCTTTTCCGCTATTTATAATTTCTTTAAATTTTGTTCCTCCTACAGGAAAAAATAGACATCAGGACATCTCATTTAAGTACAGGCTGATTCTTTTATCTGGGGAACTGCGTTTTTCTTCAAAACGGCCACAGCAAATTAATTTCTGTCGAAAGTGTGCTATTATGCTCCATTTTCACTAAAAGTTTTGGCCTAAATTAAAGAAAAAATAAATACGACGCTAGGCGTCGCGACGCTCCAAATTTTTTTTCTCAGAAACATACCTGTTTTATTACATGGCTTAAAAGTCCCTACAATTTGAAGTATATTTTTCAAATACATTTTTTTTCTCTATAATCAACCTTTACGAAGTTATGGACCAATGTTTAAAGCAGCGTATTTTTGCGTTATTTCTGAAGTAGAGGGTGTACGAAAAACAAGTTAGCCTTGGAAAAACAAAATTTGCTTTCTGTCATCAATCTGCCAGTGTTTTAATATCGATTAGTGTGTCTTGGGTAGGAAATCTATATAAATAATTATTATATATAAGTATTACCCTCAAATTAACTACCCAAATACCTAATATTATTTGTTAAAAATGTTTTCTCACAATGAAAAAGTGTATATATTATTAATTTATGGAGAAGCTAGGAAAATCGCAGTGGCTGCACGAAGGCTAGATGCAGAGAGATATCCCGATCGAAATATTAAATAACAATAATATTAAAATAATGTTTAGCCAATTTTTGTTTAGTTTTATGTTCAACTTTGCTTTTGACTGTTTTCTAAACATGTCTATAGTCTATAAATAATAAAATGTTGCTGGATTTCATGTATAAACGGCGTCACCCTCTACTTCGGAAATCACGCAAAATGCATGTAATACCCTGCTTCAAACATTGGTCCATAAACGGATGGGAAGTTTTGCGCCTGTATGAAATAAACAAGGTAATATTTTTGGATTGATTACATACTATGCCTGAGATGCCACAAACCTTACATTGGTCCATAACTTCGCAACGGTTAACTATAGAAAAAAGTGTATTCGAAAAAATACTTTAAATTGTCGGGACTCTTAAGCCATGTAATAAAACAGGTATGTTTCTAAGAAAAATTTGGAGCGTCGCGACGCCTAGCGTCGTATTTATTTTTTCTCTAATTTATGCCAAAACTTTGATTGAAAATGGAGCATAATAGTACAGGGTGGCCCATCCAAGCGGAAAAAGTGTGCTACGTGGAGAAAGGTTAACATAAAATCGTCATTCAAAAAATGAGATTATAGTAAAAATTAAGGGGAATTCGAGAGTGTACCTGAATTTTCTATACGGGGGTCGGTAAAAAAGTTATCGCGAAAAAACATTTTTTGCAAAATAAAAAAAAATAATTTTTTACCTTCACAACCATTAGAGAACCTTTAAGTAGTATTCCCGAATATTCAGTTTCTTTATATAACTTCCGGTTATAGCGGAAATGAAAGTGGTTTTCTCTATTCTACAACGTACACATTTCTCTTAACCATTGTTGGATTCCTTTTTTAATTCTGAATCCAACGATATATAATTTGACCTATTTATGTCCAACCGTTTCCGAGATATTTATCAGAGAAACTCCATCAAACTAGATACATGGTCTCATGGTCGGTGTCTGATGTTCGATCCGAGTAGGCCAAACAATAAAACCAATTTTATTACAAATCAAGTCAGCCATGATAATAAAACTGACAATCGAGTAGGCTGTCAATTAAATATTTCTATTTACGAGTCAGATTAGTCTAAAATTTTGTTGCTGAAGCTGTTACTAGTTGCAGTTTAAAAAATGTTTTTGAAAGAAGAATGCTGTGATATTTTAGAGGTCTTCATCAAAAATGATAAAAGATACGTAGAAACTTTGAGGGAGTATTCTCGTAAATATCCAAATAGAAATGTTCCGAGTGCTTCATTTATAATATGTAATCTTTGAAAATGTCCGAAAAAATTTCTTAAATAGACTTAGGTTATGCGTAAATAATAATGGAAACCATTTTGGACATTTAATGTAAATGAACTTCTAATTAATTTTTAATAACTAATCATATTGTTGTTGTTATAATAAGTATGACAGTAATAAAAATAATAAATGTTTCATAATTTCCACGGGATTTTTGGTTAAGTTGAATGCAGTTGAATGGCTATAAATAGCCACTTTAACATTCTATCTATACTACACTAGATAGAATGTTGAATGGACAGCCCACTCGATTGTCAGTTTTATTATCATGGCTGACTTGATTTGTCATAAATTTGGTTTTATTGTTTGGCCTACTCGGATCGAACGTCAGACACCGACCATAAGACAATGTATCTAGTTTGATGAAGCTTCTCTGATAAATATCTCGGAAACGGTTGGAGATAAATAGGTCATATTATACAGAGTGACCCATTTGAAAGCGGGCCACCCTCATAAAATCTTTATTTTGCATCCGATTTTAGCCGTTTTTTTCCCTGAAGGTAGGTCACAAAAAACTCTATTTTGATGCAAAGTTTCAGGTCTCAATCTCAATTTTCAAGGCCTACTACGAATTTTTTTTGTAGTAAAAAATGACGAAAATCATTTAGCGATTTTTTTATTTAAAATTTGACACTACAGCATTAATAGGGACACCCCAAGACCCATATATACCAAACTTGAACAAAAAATATACAGGGAGTTCCATTCTGCAGGTTGTCAAAGTTGAGCAAAATAGGGATTTTAAAGGCATCTGGCAAGTCAAGTGTGCCATGGAATCCCCTCAAAACAATTATATGGTCAACCGGGCCACACAAAGTCTTGATGTGCAAAGATCCAATACAAAAATTTACAGGGTATTGTTCTCTGGGCCATCTCAAAATGCTGAACTTTTATGAAACTTTATACGGGTCAAGAGTGCTCTGGAATTATTGAGAAAATGTTAGTAAAAGCGAAAATAATTTATTTCTTTACGATATGCCAACCAACAAGTAAAAAATAATTTAAATTATTGAACCTTTCTCGATAAATTCACTGTCTAAGATTATTACATTTTCTGTGCGTTTCCTGTTGTGGCACAGGAGCCACCTCAACTCATATGGACTTATTGGCTGGAAGGCTTCTGTATTTTTAGATTTAGTTCGTTCTATAGTGTATGGGGCGGTTTTGATCTACTCGATTTTTGTTCCGTATAAAGTTCTAAAAAATTCAGCATTTTGAGATGTCCCAGAGAACAATACCCTGTATATTTTTGTATTGGATCTTTGCACTCCAAGACTTTGGGTGGTCCTGTTGACCATATAATTGTTTTGAGGGGATTCCATGGCACACTTGACTTGCCAGATGCCTTTAAAATCCCTATTTTGCTCAACTTTGACAACCTGCAGAATGGAACTCCCTGTATATTTTTTGTTCAAGTTTGGTATATGGGGGTCTTGGGGTGTCCCGATTAACGCTGTAGTGTCAAATTCTAAATAAAAAAATCGCTAAATGATTTTCGTCATTTTTTACTAGAAAAAAAATTCGTAGTAGGCCTTGAAAATAGTGATTGAGACCTGAAACTTTGCATCAAAATAGAGTTTTTTTGTGACCTACCTTAAAAAAAAACCGGCTAAAATCGGATGCAAAATAAAGATTTTATGAGGGTGGCCCGCTTTCAAATGGGTCACTCTGTATATCGTTGGATTCAGAATTAAAAAAGGAATCCAATATTGGTTAAGAGAAATGTGTAAGTTGTAAAATAGAGAAAACCACTTTCACTTCCGCTATAACCGGAAGTTATATAAAAAAACTGAATATTCGGGAATACTACTTAAAGGTTCTCTAATGGTTGTGTAGGTAAAAAATAATTTTTTTTTATTTTGCAAAAAATGTTTTTTCGCGATAACTTTTTTACCGACCCCCGTATACAAAATTCGGGTACACTCTCGAATTCCCCTTAATTTTTACTACAATCTCATTTTTTGAATGACGATTTTATGTTAACCTGTCTCCACGTAGCACACTTTTTCCGCTTGGATGGGCCACCCTGTACACTTTTGACAGATATTAATTTGCTTTGGCCGTTTTCGAGAAAAACGCAGTTCCCCAGATAAAAGAATCACCCTGTACAACCCCGTTTTTAGAAATTAATTCTCTTTTGGTTTTACAACAGAATATGGGTTTGTTTTTATTTTTAATTTCAGTCATTTGTTTATAGTATACTCCCTCCTCATCAACGGATAACTCCAGAAAAAGAAAATCGAGCTGGTTTTGCAATCGACCATTGTCCCCATTACTTGAAGTTCAAGACAAAACTATTTCAACATCTGATGAATCTGAAATCGTACAAAGTTTAAATAATTCCCAGATTGCAGAAAAAAACGAAAGTGAAGAAGTAAGAAATCATTTTTTTTTACAATTTTATATGAAAACCATTGTTGTAAAAAAGGGCAGTCACTTAAAATAATTTTAACTTTAAAATGTTAACATTTAAATGCAAGCAATTTAACTGCAATTTTAACATCTTTAGCCCTAATAAAGTTCTTAAACAAGAACGAAAGCTTGAAATTTTAAAAACGAAATTGTGAATTTTTCTTTAATCTCAAACTCTTATAAGAGTAATTTTAAATAAATAAAAAAATGTCTCATTAGTTGTCTGATGGAGTCGAATAAGACTGACCACTGCTTTAGTTCTCCATCTCATTCTGAAGTAAAATGAACAAATGAAAAATACATTGTGGTACTCGCGCTTATTATTTTGAAAAATAGAAATAAGTAGTGGTTTGACTTACTTTAATTTTTCAGACAACAATGAAAGTGTATTTTTTAATGTTTGTAATGTAATTTTTAAGAAACAAAGTCTGCCAAGCGTAAAATCCCCAGTTGACGACAGCGTAGCTGATTCTGACTACCAACCATCAGAAATGAGTTTTTCGAAATATAAAGCTTACGTCTGATGGATGTGTTCCCGATGCAACACTCCGATTACTTATACGTAAATTCATGTATTTGATTTCCTAAAGTAGTACTCAAATGCATGTCAAACTCATTTATTTATTTATCTTTCTCGTTCGCAGATGCTTGGCTCATACCTACGTAGAGAGAATCCCACCTTTAGACAGCTACAGGTTTTAATATACTTTGTAGGATATTAAGTCCACATCTGATCTGTACTCTTTCAACCATTTTTTTCGTAGTTGTTTACACTACTTTTTGTTCCTTTGTTGAGCAAACTGACTCAGTTTGTATTTCGTCATCTTCAATGAAACCAAGGGGTTGATGACTCTGAGCTTCATCTAACAAATTTTGATCTAAATTTAATCTGATTTCTTCCCTTTGAAATTTTCCTGCTTCCCCTTTTCTCCATCAAAATGAGAAGTTTTGGTGGATGTGGCCAAATACATTTTAAGCTTTGTGCATATTTTCAAAACTTTGTAATTTAAATTAAATTATTCAGCTGATTTAAGATTGCCAAAATCGTAACTGTTGAATTTAACAATTAATATTTATAATAATACTTTATCACAATTGTTTCCTCTCAGTACTATTCTTTTAAAACTACTCTTCATGATTTTCTGAATTCTTATTTGAGACTGCCAATTTACGAGTATACGTTTGCATTTGCGACTCTCCTGGATGTCTCCTATTTAGTAACAATAGAGGAAAGCAACAGCAACCCAATATAGACTTGTTGGTTAAATTAAAGAAGCATTGCGAGTTCTCTCAAGAACTTGCACTAAGCTTAGAACGCATCTTGCCACATTAACTCAGCTATTTAATATGACCGATAACGACATGGAACAGTTGGCTTCTTTTATGGGACACACATTGGGGGTTCACAGATCATCCTACAGGCTACCCGACGATGTATATCAAACCGCCAAAATATCAAAACTTCTCGTTTTAATGGAAAAAGGAGAAGCAGGAAAATTCAAAGGGAAGTCCTTGGACGAAATCACATTAGATTTGGAACAAAATTTGTTAGACGAAGCTCAGAGTCCTCAATCCGTTGATCTCATTGAAGATCGTGAAGAACAAACTGAGCCAGTCTCTGGCTGCTCAACAGAGGAAGAAAAAGTAGTGCCAAATGATAATAAGAAAAAGAAAGGAAAAGGTAGAAGAACTCTAGTTCCATGGACCGAAAAACAAAAGCAAGTTGTTATTGAGTACTTCAAAAACCACATCAGGAAGCGCAAACCTCCAAAGCGTCGAGAATGTGATGATCTTATTTCCCAACATGGAGATCTTTTAAAGAATAAAGACTGGTTAAAAATAAAAGTCTTCGTACAAAATAAATATTCTAAAAAATAAACCTTTGTGTAATGCTTTATATATTTGTTTTATTTTTTGTCTTGCCTGAAGCAATTTTAACTATTTAATTTTGAAGTTAATAAGTAAAATTTCAACGAATTTTTAAAATTTTTATTATAAAATTAAATAAATTTCTTATTGTAACAGAACTTAACCTTAACAAACATAACTAGAAAATAAAACAAACATTAAATTTAAATGCTTTTTGTGTTTATGATCCTATATTTATTTTATAGTTAATGCACTATTCATCCATTGGATCGCATTAAAAAATCAAGCTTTTCAAATCACCAACATTTCGGTATATTTTAACACCGTCACCATTATCGGGATTCTACAAATTACAAATATCCAAACATAACAAAACCAATTAATTAATAAAACAATATAATCTTGACATGTTGTATGTGCATCGTGTTGTTTTTTTTGAATATTTTCAACAACACCATTACCACATATCAAAAGGTATGTCTACAGTTTTTGGTTGTTATTGGGAAATTTACTATAGAATTTCTGTCAAGATTGTATTGTCTTATTAATTAATTGGTTTTGTTATATAAGCAGTTTAAATGTTTGTAATTTGCAGAACCCCGATGGTGGTGTTAAAATATACCGAAACCTTGGCGATTTAAATAGTTTTATTCCTTTCATTGGTCCAAAACAAAACCATATTCCACTAACTATTAAAGTTAAATATCCGATCATAAACTTACCGAGTAGCACTGCTGATTTCTTTGATAATAGGGCCTTTACTCCCTCCTTGCTGGGGAAAAGCGGGAATTCCTGGAAAATAAAATAAAGATTAAACTGCAAACTAAAACAAACTGAGAATACCCTTTTGTGTCCGTTGAACTGTTCCAGAGCTTGTGTTTTTCTGTAAAAAAACTGACTATATTTATAGCACGTACCGATTTAGGGTGTCTACTTTAATCCACTCTAAGTTATTTTGCGGAGCCCTTTAAAGCAAGTACCTTAAAACGACTGGATTCCTGGAACATTTAAAATAAAGATTAAACTGCAAACTAAAACAAACTGAGAATACCTAGCTGTGTCTGTGGAACTGTTCGAGAGCCTGTGTTTTCCTTCCTCGCAAGTTGCTTCCACTCGATTTTTTTTCCTTTTGGTTCTTCTATTGGGGGTTGCTAGGGGGTGCGTTTGAGATTGAAAATTATTTTGACTCTCGGAGCTTCATTAGTTCGATAATCCTCGCAACTTGATCCAACTCGAATTTTTTTATCCCTTTTGGTTCTCTTTGGTTGGTAGGTGGTGAGTTTGGGGGAGCAAATTATTTTGACTCCCGGATCTTTCTTAGTTCAGTATTCTTCGCAAGTTGATCCAAACCGAATTTTTTTATCCCTTTTGGTTCTCTTATTGGGGGTTGTTAGGGGGTGAGCTTGGTGGTGCAAATTATTTTGACTCCTTGATCTTTCTTAGTTCAGTATTCTTCGCAAGTTGATCCAAACCGAATTTATTTATTCCTTTTGGTTCTCTTATTGGGGGTTGGTAGGGGGTGAGTTTGGGGGAGCAAATTATTTTGACTCCCGGATCTTTCTTAGTTCGGTATTCTTCCCAAGTTGATCCAAACCGAATTTATTTATTCCTTTTGGTTCTCTTATTGGGGGTTGGTAGGGGGTGAGTTTGGGGGAGCAAATTATTTTGACTCCCGGATCTTTCTTAGTTCGGTATTCTTCGCAAGTTGGTCCAAACCGAATTTTTTTATCTCTTTTGGTTCACTTATTGGGGGTTGGTAGGGGGTGAGTTTGGGGATGAAAATTATTTTGACCCCGGTGCTTCCTTAGTTCGATATTCCTCGCAAGTTGGTCCAAACCGAATTTTTTTTATCCCTTTTGGTTCTCCTACCAGGGGTGAGTTTGAGGGTGGCAATTATTTGGACTCCCGGATCTTTCTTAGTTCAGCATTCTTCGCAAGTTGGTCCAAACCGAATTTTTTTATCCCTTTTGGTTCTCCTACTAGGGGTTGGTAGGTGGTGAGTTTGAGGGTCAAAATTATTTCGACTCCCGGAGCTTCCTTAGTTCGATAATCCTTGCAAGTTTATCCAACTCGAATTTTTTTATCCCTTTTGGTTCTTCTGTTGGGGGTTGGTAGGGAGTGAGTTTGGGGGTGCAAATTATTTCGACTACCGGATCTTTCTTAGTTCGATATCCCTCGCAAGTTTGTCCAACCCGAATTTTTTTTATCCCTTTTGGTTCTCCAATTGGGGGTTGGTAGGGCGTGAGCAAATTATTTTGACACCCGGAGCTTCCTTAGTTCGATATTCCCACAAATGCCCAAACAAAATTGTAATATTTAATAATCTAATTTAATAAATTAGTAAAATTTAAAAAAAGATTAATAACCATAAAACCGCTCTGGGTCCTCCAACCGACGACGGCGACCGATCTACCGTAGACCAGTCGATTGGCGGTAACGGCTCCAACGTTGCCATATTAGCGGAGTACTTATTCACTTCTATTTAGTTATTAAAATATGCGCGGAGGAAGTATCCACTGTAGTTTAAATGGAGAATATACTCTCGCCGATATACGCCGTACAGCGCCTCCAACCGAATAAGCGGAGGAACGATGAACTAAAATATACAAATTTGAGATAAAGGCGTTTTACCTCCTCCAGCTCAAAACTTCAGGGAAGGGTAGGGGGATAGAGGGGGGCCAAATAACATGCAATGCGTTAAGTCCTCCGTATACGGAGGACCGATCGCACCCGGAGGACCTATCTTATGAAAATGGTTAGGCTTCGGAGGACTCAACCTACGCGGTTTGTATATATATATATATATATATATATATATATATATATATATATATATATATATATATATATATATATATATATATATACATATTTGTAAGCAAATAAGTAATTACATACTATTAGTTCACAGAATTGTAAATATTATTTTTGGAAATATTCTTAGGCCAGCGCAGAAGTTCTTCCTTCTATCTTATTATTATCACTTTATAAAAGTGCGTACTACAAATAAAATGACTTTGTTAAACATGTATGATATTGCGGGGAGCGAGAGCGACGATGCCGGGCATGGGTTTTTTATTTCTCATTTCAATATCCGATCCATGGTAAATAAGTTTGATTTGCTAAGGGATTTCTTATTGGATTCAAATTATGATATTTTTGCTTTGTCTGAAACTTGGCTAAATGATTATATATCCGATAATTTTTTACGTATTCCAGGGTATATATTTTCTAGGCATGATAGACCACTGAGAGGCGGAGGTGTTCTTATATAAGTGCGTAGCTGCAGTTACATAAAAAATGTAAAATTGATCGTTAAAATTACTGAACTGGATATTGAAAGTTTGCGGATATCTGCTAAAATCAATGGGAAGATGGTAAGTGTGGGGTGCGTGTATAATCCGTCAGTCAATAATTTTAAATCTTTGCAAGTCTTAGAAAATATAATATCTGACTGCCTAGTATCTTCTGATAAAATTTTCTGTTTAGGTGATCTAAATATTGATTTGCTTATGCCAAACACTCTTGAGGCAAGTTTTTTAAATGGTTTGTTTTCAGAGACTTTCAATTTTAAGCAGGTTATTCAAGAACCTACTCGTGCCGTTAGTGGGAAGTTATTAGATCATATATGGCTAAATAGGCCTGACTTGGTATTAGCGTCAAGCAGTGTGGAGTTGCCAGATTTTCGAAGTGACCATTCCTTGGTATATACCTTGATTGATATTCCAATAAGAAAAAAACATGAAAAAATAATTTTCTCTAGGCCCATTAAAAATATTAATTTGAATGCGTTTGGCATGAGTGCAAGAAGAATAGATTGGGACAGAGTGTTAACATTCGAACACATCGATGAGAAAGTGGAATTTTTGGAGGCGGCTGTTATGAGTTTGATTGATCTGCATGCTCCTTTGAGGCGTGTCAGAGTGACAAAGAAACCCAATCCTTGGATTACGCCTAATATTAAGTTGATGATGTCTCTTCGGGATAGGGCGTTATCGGATTATCGTAAGTCATTGCGAGATTTGCAAGTCTCTGTACGGCAGTCTCTAGTTAAATGGGAATATTACAAACAACTGCGAAATTATGTCACTGCTTCAATACGTAGGGAGAAAAAAGCATATATTGAAAATCAATTAAATCTGAATTTTAATAATTCTCAGGCTTTGTGGAAAACTCTTGACAGGCTTAATATTTATAAAAAGTCTTCTAAAATTTTACACGAGCTTCCAGACGGTTTAAGAGATCCTAACAAGATCAACGACTATTTCATAAATTCTGTAAATAGGATGAAAGCCGATAACGATACTGTAGCATTTTTTAATACTGAGAGGTGTGCCAAAGTTACAGAGAGTTTTCAATTTAACCAGGTTAGCTCATTGGAAATTCTAAATATTGCATCTGAAATTAACACGTTAACTGCCACAATACAAATTTATTTTTTACTACTTGGGCCACAAGTTAATTTTTTTTTATTATACTTCCAAAATCATAAAAATTATGTCACGATATTTATTACTTGTCAATACCTGTCAAAAATTGTGTTTTTGAATTGTGTCTCACGTGGCCTGGCTGACCAAAATTGCATAGCAGGCCGTGTGAATCACGCGTGATTCAAAACATAACCTCTCTTTTCTCGATGCTTACTGTCATTTGTGTGTGGTTAGCGATACAGTAAGGAGCTAGATATTGTATTGTGTTGTCATATTTTTGTGTAGTAGAGGCTTTTATTGACTAAGGTAAGATTTTATTGTAAAATTTTATTACAAAGGTAATTTTAAGTTTTTTTTATTAGAATAATGGGTAGTTTTGAGAGAGATCAGCAACGTCTTCAAAAGCTAATGGACGAGATACTTTCCGATGAAGAGGCCGATCCTTTTGAGGCTTCCTCAGATGAATATATACCCGATAGTTGGCATTTATCTTCTTCATATAGTTCGGGAGGTAGTAATGAACCATTAGCAAAAAAGAAAAAAACTATAAAACATCCAATAGCATTTCTTGATGCTGGTGGGAAAGGTTCTAGCACACAGCTTCTTAACAGAACTGATGATTCATTGACTTCTCAGAACGTAAATCAAAATGACACAATTAGGGAGACCATAGAGGCGGTTATTCATCAGTTTCAACTGGACAGCTCAGATGAAGATGAGGAACTGGTTCCAACACTGATGTGGCAAGAAGTTACTGGACAATACCTCAAGAACTTTCCGATTGACATTCCTGATAGTGGTGTTGTAAATACCTTATTTGAGCATTTTGATAAGTCTCCTGTTTTTTTCTTCAAGCTGATGGTTGATGAAAATCTTATAAATAATATTGTGACGGAAACTAATCGTTTCGCCACTCAGAAAAAAGAATCGACATTACTAAAGTGGTCTCGAATAAATAAGTGGAAAGATACTAACTCTGAAGAAATTATGACTTTTATAGGTCTTCAAATTTGGATGGGCTTACTTCGTGCTCCTAAACTGGCAGACTATTGGTCAAAAAAGAAAATATATGTGAACCAAATTGCAGGTGTGATGTCGCGCAACAGATTTGAGTTGTTGTTGTCGAATTGGAATTTTCAAGATAATCAAAAAGCTGATACTTCTGATAGATTGCACAAACTTGGACCCCTTTTGGACCTACTACGAGAGAACTTTCAAAAATTCTACATTCCCAAAGAGCAGATATGCGTTGACGAAACGCTTGTCCCTTTCCGTGGAAGGCTGGCTTTTATTCAGTATATCAAAAATAAAAGGCACAAGTTCGGCGTGAAACTGTATAAATTATGTCTTGAAGGAGGATATACATATGATTTGAAAATCTGGCAAGGAAAAAGTAGATGGGTCAAGCGTACCAACGAACATTGTTATGAATCTGTGCGAACCTCTTTTGAACTGCGGGCGATGCATTTATGTAGATAATTAGTACACAAGTATGGAGCTAGCCCACAAGTTACTAGAGAAGAAAACCCACTTAGTAGGTACGCTAAGAAAAAATCGCAAAAATAATCCGAAAGATGTTATAAACAAAAAGCTAAAGAAGGGTGAATCATACAGTCAAGAGAGTAATACAGGAGTTGTAATAACAAAATGGCAAGACAAAAGAGACGTCCTTACTTTATCTACTAAGCACACTGGTCAAATGGTTACAGTGCGATCACGGCATAATACGGAAGCAGAAAAGCCCGATGTTGTTGCTGACTATAATACATACAAAGCTTTTATCGATTTATCGGACCAAATCAAAGCATATTCCTCAGCTTTGAGGAAAGGAATAAAATGGTATAGAAAAATTGCTGTGGAATTGCTTTTGGGGGCCGCTATGGTAAATGCGTACATATTGTTCAAAGCAGTAACTGGTCAAAAAATGACAATCACAACATTTAGAGAAGAAGTTGCTGCATCCCTTCTAAATTTTCCTCAAGAAGACCAGAACGAGCAACGAAATACACAAACGCGTGCAACTCAAACAAAACATATTTTAGAAGATGTCGGCACTTCTAATAGGCGAAGATGCTCCTTTTGCTATTCTAAAATATCTCATGAAAAAGGAAGATCCGTGGCAGCCAAAAAATCTGCACAAACAAGATGGAAGTGCATTCAGTGCGATAAGTACTACTGCGTGACTTGTTTCACAAAATCTCACGTTTGTTTAATAGAATAGTTCTGTTATTCTTATTTTTTGCAGGTACCTAATCTGTACTTTCAACTTGTATTAGTATTTTTTTTTTCAATAAAAAGCGTCTAGCATAAATTGTATTTTGAATTAATAAAAATTAAAAAACTTTGCATTTAATGTCCGTGAAAAAAAAACAAACTTTTACGTAGGCTAATTACCTCATTTTACTCACCAGGCCATGCTTTTTCAACTACCAGGTTTTTATATGGCCACTGTGAACCGTCGGTGAGCTACAGATATAAATGCAATAGTTTTCACGTGAATCATGGATGGTTCACATGGCTTAAATGAACCTATCACCTGTGAGACACACTTGATTCACATGGCAGTTAACGTGTTAAAAGTAACGCAATGGGAATAGATGGTATAAGTGGTGAAATATTTAGGCTATGTCTGCCTTATTGTTGTGCGGCGCTGACCCATATCATTAATTTTTCATTAACTAATAGTGTAGTTCCGACTCGGTGGAAATGTGCTATCGTTTCTCCTATACCAAAGAAAGATAAAGTTGAGGAAATTTCCGACTTGCGCCCACTTAGTTTGTTACCACTATTTTCTAAAATCCTTGAAAAATTAGTGTACATGCAACTTAAGAATCATATTGAACGTTTTGAAATTTTACCGCAGAGGCAATCTGGTTTTAGGAGCGGCCATAGTACGTCAACGGTTTTGGCTGATTTGGTGGATGACATCTTGGGGGCTGTTGACTGGCGAATGGTGACTGCTGTTGTTATGTTGGATTACTCTAAGGCATTTGACTCTCTGGACCATAGATTGTTGTTAGCTAAACTTAATTACTACGGGGTTGTAGGGGGTGCCTTGGATTGGTTCGCTATGTACCTTCAGGGGCGGAGGCAGCGGGTAAAACTCAATGTGGATTAAGAATATGCAATCTCTGATCTAATTGGGGTCTCCTCGGGAGTCCCGCAGGGATCTATATTGGGTCCCTTGCTCTTTGTTATTTATACATCTGATCTGCCTTCTCTTATTCAGAGCAAGTTACACCTTTATGCTGACGACAGTCAGTTGTATCTTTCTTTTCTGCCTGATGAACAGGAGAGGTCAATCGTTCAATTAAATCGTGACCTCCTGCTGATTTCTGAGTGGTCAAACAAAAACGCTCTAAACCTTAATCCTAATAAAACCGTCTCCATGATAGTGGGGACTGAAGTGCAGCGCTATAAGGTAGATATGACGAATAGGCTTTCTTTAAATGGAGTCAAGTTGGAACAAAAAAATGAGTGCAAAAATCTGGGTGTGGTTTTAGATTCAAATATGTCTTTTCAATCACATGTTAGTGATCTTATAAAAAAAGCTTTCTCTACTTTAAGATCTATATACCAATTTAAATTTGTGCTTGATGCAAATGTTAAGTTAAACTTGTCGAATCCCTGATTTTATCAAAATTTGATTATTGCGACGTTGTATATGTCTATCTGCTCAAAATGCACAGAGATTGCAACTTATACAAAACACCTGTATGCGTTATGCTGTAAATGTGCGGAAAAGGGACCATATTACACCTTATTATCAACGGCATAATCAAGGAAAATTGTTTACTAGGAGACGTCTCCATTATGCCTGTTTCGTATATAAAATTTTGTCTACAGGCAAACCGACTTACCTACGAACTAAACTTACTTTGTTAGATACTGTCCAGAATAGGCCCAGAAGAGATCCCTTGCTTATGCAGATACCTCGGCACGTTACCTCTGTCTTTCACGGTTCTTTCATGTATTTTGCTCCATCACTTTTTAATTCTTTACCACTGGATCTCAAATTGGCATCCAGTCAACGGAAATTCAAAAACAAGGCAGTTATATTTTACTATGAATGTATAATGCATGTGACGGTGTTGTCGTTCTCTACCTGTTAATTTAATTATTGTTGGGCATGTACCGCATTGGTTTGTATAATATATATTTATATGTATATATGTATGTATATGTGTATGTATATGTATATTCTTTTCCATGTTTCTATCACATTGTAATTATTATACTAGATATGTACTGTAATGTCTTTTCAGGTTGGGCCAAAGCAGTCTATGACTGAGCCCCGCCTTAATAAAGACGTATTATTATTATTATTATTTCGGGAAATCTTCAAAATATTGTAACACTTGGACTGTTGCATAATTGTTGCGAACTACTCTTCTAATTGATTTGCCTTTGCGGGTAGAAAATGCATTTTGGATCTCCTTTAAGTTTTTTTCTAATCGAATAAACATTTTGTGATCAGGGACGTGACGTTCAGGATATTTCTCCCTATAAATTAAAACGGCTCTTCTAGTATTTTTTTTTCAAATTCTCCATAGACTAATAACATATCGCTCAGGAATATCGGTTTCTAAAAATCGCGGACGGTCCATTTTACCCGAGTGTCAATATGATTTATAATTTGCATAGACTTTAATTTATTTTTTTTCAGCGATGTACGAGTAATCATTGATTCTTAACGGCAAATAAATTGCTTTGATTTATTTTGATTTGATATCAACTTTTTCATCGTGTGTTACCATTATTGAAGTTTTATTACTGGATACCATTATTAAATGGTAAGAGAAGGTATTTCAATTATGACTGGTAAGAATAATAAATTACCAGCTGAGAATTGTTTTCCATGGATACCCGACCAAGCCAAGGCTAATTTGATTCAGGATATATACTTTGTATTACACGAATATAATCTCTAATTTTTGCAATAACAATTGCCAGTTCTCATGGAAAATGTTCCATTGCATTTAAAAAAACAATGTGGTTTCAATACCACGAAGCTCCACCACACGAAGCCAACATTGTAGAAGAATTTCTATTAGTTTGGAAACAAATGATTGGGATAAATGGCCTCAAAAAATGGCCAGAAAAGTCGCCAGACCTAACTCTATTAGGTTTCTATTTAAGAAAATTTTTGAAAAACCTGGTTTGCAAAATTCCATCCCGGAAAATGATCCGGAATGGAATTTTAAAATCATTAATAGAAAAAATAACACCAATAACAGTTTTTCTTAAAGAAAAGCGTTCAGACTTATATTTTTATAACTAATAATAAAATTGTAATACTTTTTCCATAATACATCTGTCCGAGCATCTGTCAATTGTTTCTGTCAAGAATATACATACCTTCATAAGTCATGACTAACTCGATTTTCATTAAATCTTTTTCATATTTTTACAAATATACGCATATAACTTTTCAATGAAACAAGATATAAAAAAAATATTTAGGAAAGTTTATCAGAAAAACATGCTCTTTTCAAATATAAAGAGAAACAGGTATGGTCCTGGGAAAAATATATTTGATGACGTCATAACCTATATTCTCAAATTCATAAAAACTATATTTTTAGGCCAAAGCAAGCTTGATTGCTCGTACAAGAAATTCAAAAGTCAAAATTATACTGGCTGTTTTTGTTTGCCTATAATAAACCTGGGGCGTGGAGTTTGGGACATCCTGTACATTTAGTAGTTTGTGAAAAATAAATACTTAACAAAAAGCTACTTCTGCTACTTCATTACTCTTGTATCATATTTACTTTGAGTTTTACATGTGTATATATTTTTCAGTGAAAACTTCTGGGCATTACATTGCTCTAGAAAAATGACTGATGGGCATCAATGGAGACAAATGCATATTAAAATATATTGAAACACAATGTGTAGATTTTTAGACACTTGGCAGAAATGGTATATCACCACTATATCTAACACAATAAACAACAAAGTTTTATCAAAGACGATACTCCACCGAGTTCTAATAAATCTTCTTGGCGAGGCTTTGATGATCACAAAGACGTTTTGGTGGCCACAAACACAAAGGCAGCTGAAATAGAACACATTCCTTCAGTGACTCACTCACACCCTCAGGGAATATAAGTAACAAAAAAAAGTTTTATCAAAATACAAATTTAACTTAAGGCTCCCCAGACTTGTATTGATGTTTGTGTTAAAATAAGGCTGTTTAAAAACGTAATTTTTTCGTGTATAGGGTATCCCAGATAAGACGTTACCAGCGATTATCTCAGTAATTTTTAAGATAAATTGATGGTTCAAAAACAAAACTTGTGTAGTTTTTCGCTCTACTAGTCAAGTGAAAAAAAAATGCTACAAAATCGCCATCTAGATTTTTTAAAATAGGATATATGGCAATAACTTTCTTGTCTGCTTCGCAGTATTACAATTTGCAATTAGAAAATAATTCAATTATTAATATAAATATTTCAAAGAATGAAAGCTTTGGCTAAGTGCTGAACTCTGTATAGGTACATTTGTTTTTATTAGGAAGTTTACTACATGATTTTACAGCACAAGCATTTAGTTGCTATTGGGTTACTCCTGGTTCTGCTACCCAATATACATGGTGTTCCTTAATGACATGCTAATACTTAGGGGGTTATTCTTGGGCCCATTTTAAGAAAAAAACTTCATATGAACCTATGTCGTAAACGTCCTAACTTTTGAGATACAGGGCGTTGAAGTTCATTTTTTGAAATTGAATTTTGGCTACATCTCCCGAAATAATAAAGCTGCTGAACTGAAATTTGGCACTGCTGTGTTTTTGGCGATGGAGAATAAGCTGAAAATGTCAATTTCACCGTATCTCACAGAGGGCGCCACTTGCGCTGTTTTTTTATCGCGCTTTTACGCGTTACTTTTTTGAGGTTATCTTTTTGGTCCTGCAGGTCCATCATTTTAGTGCATCTTTTCATTCTGCAACAAAAGTGTACTCTTGTTTCATAATGATAAAATCAACCGTTTGCGTTGAAATTGGCAAAACGTGCTCCGAAACACCTGTTGACTTCAATATTCGAAACATAAAATTTTCACCAACCGCTTTCAAATGTTACAAATCAACTGTACCATTTAAACTGAGAAAAAAATCCCTATGAACAATGTACCAAAAATTATTCGCTTTCAAAATGGAAAGGATTGAATTTGACAAAATTTGGACACTCTATTTCAAGAAAACCAATGGTGTTTTGACCAATGCCCATTTGGCATTTTTTTCATCATTTTGAATGTACAGTTGATCTGTAACATTTGAAAGCAGTAGGTGAAAATTTTATGTTTCGAATATTGAAGTCAGCAGGTATTTCGGGGCACGTTTTGCCAATTTCAACGCAAACGGTTGATTTTATCGTTATGAAACAAGAGTACCTTTTTGTTGCAGAATGAAAAGATGCACCAAAATGATGGACCTGCAGGACCAAAAAGATAACCTCAAAAAAACAGCGCAAGTGGCGCCCTCTGTGAGATATGGTGAAATTGACATTTTCAGCTTATTCTCCATCGCCAAAAACACAGCAGTGCCAAATTTCAGTTCAGCAGCTTGATTATTTCGAGAGATGTAGCCAAAATTCAATTTAAAAAAATGAACTGTATCTCAAAAGTTAGGACGTTTACGACATACGTTCATATGAAGTTTTTTTCTTAAAATGGGCCCAAGAATAACCCCCTTAAGTATTAGCATGTCATTAAGGAACACCCTGTATAAGACCATGTTCATTAGTTTGTAGAAATTCATAGCGAATAGTCTGTAGACTTTTGTCCCATTGAAAAGAGTGATTTTTTGCTATTTTATCAGATCTCTGTAGCTCCGTTATTTCTGATTATACAGAAAAACTGTAGAGACAAGAATTGTAGATAATTTTGGGGTTAATAAGATAATCTAATCCAATTTTTTATGTTGCTCGTGATTTTTGAGATGACATAAACTTGTGTTTTTTAAATGTAAATCGTAGTTGGCTGTAGTCTTATAAAATCGGCCATTTTTTGAGCTTTCCAAAGATATAATACACGGCATAGTTATTATAAAAAATAAAAGAGCTATGGCTAATTTTCTGATTTTTTTTAAATTTTCACAGTCAGCCATAGAATATTTTCATAATTACGTTCTATTTTATAATTAGACAAACTTTTCAAACTCTCTAATATTTTGTTGTTAGCTGGTAACAAAATGAAACAAAATGAAACAAAAATTAAAAAACTCAAATTCAAATTATTATTTTAAAAGGTAACCTTTTAAAATAAAAAAGGTGTTCAAACAATCCACCATTATTATTTATGCAAATATTGCATCTTTTTAAAACTGAATTTGTCGCCTTTCTTAGAGAGCGCCTGTCAATACTGGCAATTGCTTCTAAAACAGCTGCTCTTAATTCAACAATTGTCTCATACTTTATTTTGTACTGTTCCCAACTATTTGGATAGAGCTGATCTAGGTAATTTCTTATGGGCAAATAATTATATGGTGGAGCTCCATCATGATAATTTTTGTTTTATTTTGTTACCAGCTAAAAATAAAATATTTGAAAGTTTGAAGTATGTCTTATTATAAAATAATGAAAACATTCCATGGAAGACTAGGTGAAAATTTAAAAAAAAAACAGAAAATTAGCCATAAACCCAAGTTTATATCATATCTCAAAAATCAGACAACATAAAAAAATTGGATAAGATTATCTTATTAAGCCCACAATTATCTACAATTTTTGTCTCTACAGTTTTTCTGTATAATCAGAAATAACGGAGCTACAGAAATCTGATAAAATAGCAAAAAATCACTCTTTTCAAAATATCTAGTGAGCCATGAACTTTTTTGAAAATCCAAAAGGGGCATTAGATTGAGCATTCAAAACTGCAATTCTTTCCCCATTTAATCTTTGTTCTAGCTCGGCTAGTTTCCGAGATCCCCATAGTGGGCATCAAAAAAAACTCACCCTGTATAAGCATTATTAGGAAAGCGAGATTTGATTTAATAAGACTGGAAAATAGACTGTTTTAGTAACAAAATTTTTTGTTTTTAAAATAAAATAGGTTAAGTCAATATGTGTGATATTTTCATAAATTGTCAATATTTATAATAAAAGGTTTTTAAAAAATATATATCAACGCTTAGCACCACAGTTCAGCTTAGAAACGAAAACTATGACGAGTATCATAATAGGGTTACTATTGCATTAAATGACCTCTTACAGCATGTACATTTACACGAAAACAATCAAGACGCTTTAGCACTCAAAAATACGTTTTATCAAGAACAAGCCTTAAAAAACTTTTGCGCAGGTATAAACAATCAATATTGCGAATACCTTTCCCATTCAGATTAAAAATATCTGGACGAAGCCCTAAACCAATATATTATATTAATTACGACAATCATCGTCAAGAACAGCAATACATGTCCTACTTGAAAATCCAAAACTCGCAACTAACACGACCAAAACCACTTACACGACAAAATGTTAATCATTTTAATTAACAGAAACCTCAATAACAAAATCCACAAAACTATTACCAGACCAACAGAATTCCTCCGGTATCCCAACAAAGTACCATGTACCCAAATTCTAACCGACCCCCACAAAGATTTTCCTAGACAAGAAAATACTCATAGAAACTTCTCTGACAACAAACAATTTCCAACCGATAAATTCCTTTTAATAGACCAAACTTTGGACCGCAAACTCCCCAGAGACAATCATACTATTCTCAGAATCCAACACCAATGTCCACTATAAAAAACTCAACAGATTTCAAAGTCCGATGATAGTTTCAAAGGAAAAACCTACCACATCATATACGGATTGCAATAATGTAGAAATAAATTACCATAGGAATAATTATTATCCCGCGGAAAATTACGACGAAAATACACACGAAGAAAATTTTGAAAATAATAAAAATTTTCAGAAAAATGCCTCAGAAAATTTTTAATAAATTTAAAGAACGTATGTACCAAAAATAAACTTCCCTATTTCTTTTTACCCTATTCTAACTTAAAAATTGTAATTGATTCGGTCGCACCCGAAGTGCTGCCCAAAATTTTAGAAATCATTATTTCCAAGAATATATCTCCGTACTAAGTCTAAATAAAATCTCTTATTTTGAAGACAATATTTTTTATCCTATATTAAAAGAATTCGGTATATATACACCCATAAAATTAAGAATGTTAGACTGGCATAAAGACTTTGATGTTTTAATAGGTTCTAAAGATATGCTCTCTCCAAAAACAGCAAATTCAATACTTACATTCAATATTTACCTAAAGAAAGACCTTAAGAACACCAGTAAACATAAACAGTGGGTAAGTAATCATTCCTAGAATAAAACTAAACAATCAAAAAATAATTATCCCAGAATTCATACACAATGCGAAGGATCTCTTACCCCGTAGATAATGATGACGTTGAAATAGAATTCCCAAATATTACTCATGTTAACTCAAATTTACGATAAACTCCCATTAGAAAATATCAAAACAACAAATGTCCAGATACGCACTAACCATCTAAACAGAGAAGAAAAGCACTAGTTCTATAAAACATTATATACGTACAAAAGACGAAACCTCTATCTACCCCCGTTCATTTAGACATCCCCAATCGATGCAATCAGAAATTAAAGAACAAATACAGAAACTATTAGATAACAAAATAATTAGACCTTCGATTTCCCCTTACTCTGCCCCAGTTTGGATAGTTCCCAAGAAACTGTTTCCGGTAAAAGAAAATACAGAATCGTAATCGATTACAGGAAATTAAATGAAAATACAGTTGAGGACAAATATCCACTGCCTAGAATTGAAGAGATATTCAATAATTTAGGAAAAGTGTATATTTCACAACCTTAGATTTAGCACAAGGTTTTCATCAAATTGAAGTCTATCCGAATTCCATATAAAAAACAGCTTTTACAGTTAAAAATAGTCATTAAGAATACTTACGTACGCCTTTCGGTCTATTTCGCCATATTTCAGAGAATGATGGGCGAAACGCTAAGTGAATTTTTATATAAATCATACTTTGTTTACATGGATGTCGTAATTATTTTCAGTAAATCCCTTCAGGAACACTTAACGCATATGAATAAAATTTTTAAAAAACTTCGCGAAGTAAAGTTCAACTAGACAAATCCGAATTTTTTCACAAAGAGGTAGCATTTCTTGGTCATATAATAACCCCCGAAGGTATCAAGCCAAATCCGTTAAAAATCGAAACAATTTTCAAATACCCTATTCCAAAAACCCAAAAGAAATCAAAAGTCTCCTTGGATTAGTAGGCTATTGCCGCAAATTCATCTCAAATTTCGCTAAACTCACATTTCCAATGACAAGATGTCTAAGAAAGGATAGTAAAATTAACCTAGGCGACCCGATCTATATAGAATGCTTTGAAAAATGCAAAGAAATCCAAACCAATTCACCGATATTGCAATACCCCGATTTCAAAGAGACATTCAAATTAACCACCGACGCGACGCTTCAAATATAGGAATTCAATAGGAAGTGTACTATCGCAAGGCAATAAACCAATCGCTTATTATTCACGCACCTTAAATTCAGCTGAAAGAAATTACTCTACCATAGAGAAAGAATTATTATCAATATTAGACTCAACTAAACATTTCCGCTCCTACTTATACGGTGTACATTTTATAATTGAAATAGATCAAAAATAAAGGAACCAAATACCAGAATTTAACTTTGATATCGTGTACAAAAAAGGCAAAGAAAATGTAGTCGTGGACGCTCTCTCGTGAATCGAATTAAATATGCTCAAAATAGAAGAAAACTTGATTTCCATTCAACCTCAAATAGATCCAGAAGAATGTCGCGAAATTGATGATTTAATAAACGAAAAATGTGCAGAAATGTTTCCTGCAACCACAGTACATTTCACTAACGAAGACGATGGTTTAATACTACCTATCGCGGAATCTCCAATCAATCACTTTAATAACCGTATTATAATAAACTTTCGCAAACACTGCCTTGCTTTAGCAAAACCTAATAATTCGAGTTGCTAGGTTTTAAAATTTTATTGCATTTTTGATCTTGGCTGAGAAAACTGCACCTGGCATATATTTTACATCTTTTTCTACACTACAGTTTTGGTGATAAAACTGTCTTCTAGTATTTTTTAAGAAATGTACCCTTATGCTACAGCAAAATACAGTATCTATAATTACAAATTATGAATCACAGTGTTTTAGGTCGTCTACATGTACCAAAACAGTAAATCAAGTTACTATATGATGTCCAGTGTAAATATAACGCTAAGAAATACAGTATATCAAGTTACAATATTGTATATGTATAAGCATTTCATAAACCCGCCCACCTATAGACAATAATTAGCTTATGGACATATTAGAGTTTAAATTATTAGCACTTAGATATGTTTTCATGACAACTGGCGGGTGTATCACCTACTTACTAGGTTTTAAAGAGGTGTTTATCTGGAAAACATCATGCGTCGTGGCGCCGCGGCTCAGTCTTCAGCATTCGCACGCGCAGTCAAGACGTTACTTTCAAAGGGAAACGAAAAAAGTGCAGTAAGTGTTTGAGTGTTACCACGTAGATTTCGCATTATTTACAGTCATTTGGGGTTACTTTGTACCATACTTAGTAACTTTGAGCCACCTTCGACATTCTAATATAACTAAATATTAGACAATACAGATTTCTTTTGACGTAGTTGCTCTTTAACAAACCAGAAGTTTTCTTCTTTACCCACACTTATTTTCTTAGGTTAGCAACACTGAATGTCAAATTATTTCACAGCAGCCATTATAATTCCCTGTTACGTTTAGCCGCCAAAAACGCTCTTGCATAAAGTGTGATTTTCGAGTTATTTCAAACATGTAAGTACGATTTTGTAATTATTTGTTTAGATAATTTGGTTGTTAACTTTAAAAACAAGTTAACTTAGCTTGAATACCTTATGCTTGTAAGAAATTTTGATAAATGTGCATCACGGTCATTGATGAACTGATTTTGGGGTAACTTTGGCCCGGCTCAAAGTTACCTCAATTATTAAATACCTATTAAATTTTTCTGATTCTTAGAAAAATGTTGGAATTTCTTTCTTTAATGTTGTTTTCTGTTTAATTACAGAATTAAATACATCATAATGCCTCGAAACGTCAAAGTGAAACCGGGTACCAGACCCTATGGAATTAAAAGTCGGTATAGCGAAGAGAAGCTCGATGAGGTTTTGCGCGAAATTTTAAACGGCCAGATCAGTCAAAGGAAAGCTTCTGAGCAATACAGCATTCCAAGAAGTACATTAAGAAATAAGCTGCGAAAACTTCATGGAAAAAAGGGGGCAGGCCAATGGTTTTTTCTGAAGAAGAGGAACAAGCATTTGTAGATCATACACTCATTTTATGTGATCTTGGTTTACCTATATCATTATATGATATCAGGTGCATTGCTAAACATTATTTGGATAATAAAAAAATCAAAGTTGAACAATTTAAAAATAATTTTCCAGGATGGGACTGGGGGCAGTATTTCCTTAAAAGGCATAAAACACACTTGATGCAGAGGTTAGAAGTCAATATAAGTCGCAAGCGAGCACAAGTAAGTGAAAATGAATTAAATTCATTTTTTAACAACCTCGAGCAAGAATTGTTAGACATTCCTCCGTCAAATATATTTAACATGGATGAAACAGGATTTCATGATGTTCCCCAAAAGAAAAAATTATTATTTCGAAGAGGCTGTCGAAATCCTGAATGTATCAGAAACGCCACTAAGTCTTGTTACACCACTGTTTTTTGTGGAAGTGCAAATGGTGATTTTATCCCACCCTACGTTATAATGAAAGGATCTCAAAAGTGGTCTGACTGGGTCTATGGAGCCCCAAAAGGCACTCGCTTAAATACTTCTTAATCTGGATGGATTGAAGCTAATGTTTTTGATGATTTTTTTGAATGTCATTTCTTGCCAGTGGCTAAAAAATTGGAAGGAATAAAATTTTTAATTTGTGACAATATGTCGGCCCATGTCACTATAAAGTCCTTACAGCTTGCCAGAGAGAACAATATTTCTCTAATTTTTTTCCCGCCAAATTCCACGCATTTATTGCAACCATTAGATGTTGGATATTTCGCAAGTTTGAAAAGTTATTGGCGGCAAACTTTAGGCAAATGGAGGGAAACTAAAAGTGGGAGAAAAGCTATAGCATTACCTAAGGCAATTTTTTGCCAGTTACTAAATGTTACCTTGGAATTAGGATCATCGACAGCAGCAACCAATTTAGTAAAGGGGTTTGAAGTTGCAGGAATATACCCAGTTAACAGAATAAAAGTTATGTCTAATCTACCTTCTTATGCAAAAGAGGCACCAGAAGTAAAAGAGAACATCGGTCAAGTATTTAAAGACTATCTAGAAGAAATTCGAAAAAATGATTTGGAAAATGTACATAGAGCACGAAAGTTTTGCTTGCAAATTGAAGCAGGCAAAAGTGTATCTGTTGAACAAGTTCAAGATTATTACAGGAACAGGGAGAGTACTACTAAACAGACGGTGAGAGGAGGAGCAAGAACGAGAGGGGGGGCGAGGACACGAGGAAGAGCAACGACAAGGGGTAGTAGACTGGGTGCAAGAACAAGGGGTGGTATAAGGAAAACATCAGCAGTACTGATTAGTGAAAGTAGACACAAGGAAATGAATGAAACGACAATTAATGAAGCAAGGAAGGGAATAGTCAGAAGTACAAAAAACGAAATAGAAGGATCAAAAAGGAATGAAGAAAGAGAAGAGCGAAAGTTGGCACATGAAACTGGCATAGATGAAGATTGGGACGACAACTTACAAGAAGAAATACTGGATTATAATGATATAAAAGGCATCCACACGCAAGAAAATGAAGAAAACGATGACAACTGGCAATCTATAGATTCGTCAGATGATTTCCAGACATATATCTCAGCTCAAAAGACAAACATTTGTGAAATAGCATCCACATCTAATTCACCTCAAGTGTCTGTTTCTGTTAAAAATATTGAAACATTGAACTTGGCTTCTGAACAAATAAACATCGAAGATTACGTAATAATACAGTATGATAATGTATTTTATCCTGGCCAAGTATTAGGTATTACAGAGAATTCATTTCTAGTCCGCTGTATGGTGATGTCTGGAAAAAATTGGAAATGGCCTGAAGTAAATGACGACTTGTGGTATGAGAGAAAAGACGTATTGAAAAAATATCTGGTTCGGCGATTATACCTGTTACAACCGGGGTATTTTAAAATAAATGACAATATTCTATCTGCAAAAGTGATTGTCTCAGTCTAAAATGATTATGTACCTAACTATTTTACCTAATTTTAAGATATAACTAAGTATTCCTTTTCGGTTTTAAGGACAATCTGATTGCACTCAATGTTCCTCTTTTAAGTTCCTAGTTTTTTTATTTAACAAAATTTTTTATTTCGTTAAACTGTAACTAATGTTTATAAGTAATACATGTACTTTTTATATAAAAAACTAAATGGTTGTATTTTTTATTTATTCCTACAGGAATTACAGCAAATACATACAGTCGCTTCTATACATACGAATGTAAGTGTGTTTTAGAAGGTCTGTGTAACTTTGGACCATGTCAGACGTATTTCGGGTTGCATTTTTTCCTTTGTAAAGTGGTACAAAGTTACCCCTGCACCATAAATTGATGAATAACATAGTTTTAAATAGAAAATAAAAAAGTGGCGCAAAGTTGCCCTTAACCTGCGGGTAACTTTGAGCCACCCAAAATCAAAGCATTTCACTGAAATATCTTGTAAATTAAAAGCATATTTTGTTATAAACATTTTATAGTGCTTTAGTTGCTCTATTTATGTATGTCAGTGAGCTGAAATGAATCACACTGCATAAACTAAGTTCAAGAAACCATAAAATTTGGTTCAAAGTTACCCCAAATGACTGTAATTGAAACATACTAACTAGTAGAATAGTAGCAATGTGTCCTAACGAAAGGTTAGTTTTAATTACCTATTAAATATTTATGTAACTATACAGACCTGGTCCTGCCCGCGTACATTATACAGGGCGAGTCAGTTTTTTGTAGTAGGACTTTAATTGTTACTAGAAAAAATATTTTAAAAAGAAAATTTTATATGAACATGGGTCCGAAATAAAAGCTAAAGATACAGTGTGTTGAGTTCACTAAATTCAACGTGCCTTTTTATTCGTAACTTCGGAACGGGTTATCGAATTCAAACAAAATTTGGTACAGTATTTTATAGTGTCAATTGCTACTATTAGGCAAGACATTCGCAAATTTTGCTATCTCAGAGGACTAGATACGGGGATCTGGACTTTTTTGCTGTCAAAAATTTATCGGAAGCCAATTTGTTAAAATGCTGTGTAAATTCTTAAATCTTAGCTCATACTACGTAAAAAATGTACTCTTGTTCCATATCACCAGGATTCAAATTTTTTTTTATCAAATTGCACTGCAAATTGGTCGATGAATTATTTGGTGGCGCAGATATTATTTTTATTGAAAAAAAAAATAACTACATTATTCCGAAGTTACGAAAAAAAAAGGTAAGTTTCATTTAGCAAACTCAAAACCCTGTATCTTTCTTAGTAAGATTTTGCGGACCCTGTTCATATAACATTTTCAACTTAACATATTTTTTTCTAGCAACTCTTAAAGTCCTGCTACAAAAAACTAAGTCACCCTGTATACAAGCTAAGAACCTAGGCATAGAGATGAGGATGGAGGGACTGGCGTACACATCTCATTATTTATTTTGATTTGTAGAAATATTTCTGATGAGTTGATGAGGATGTCACGAATCAATTAACTGATCCTAATGGTGATAGTACTTATAAATCAAAAACAAAAATATCTGGGCAATGTTTAGAACCTTGGTTGGAAAATGATGGGGTTTGTTACTGATGATTCAGATGCCGACCGTGATTATGATCCAGACTCCTCCAAGAGAATTAAACGTCGTACTTCAATATAAAAATTAAATCTACCCTCTACTTCTACGACAAAACAAAATGTAAACGTTCTTAGGGAGAATACTTTCGTAAATGATGAACATCCTATTAACTCAGAAGTAATGGAAGAAAATAATTTAAATGCAATTTGCCAAGAAGTTTCAGTATCCGTTTCGGGTCATTCGTCAGTGTGTGGCCAAGTAAGCTACCACTCATTAAGGCATTTTGCCAATTTTTAAGAACCTCCTTAAGAGTATCCTCTGGGATTTCCGTTTGTGCTTCCCTCAACCCATACCCCTACGGTAAGTCAGACCACCTGCTGCTCACCACTTTTGCTAACTTGTCTCGGACTCGTTGGTAATTTATTAATTATTTTTAATTTAATAATAATTTTATTGGTGACCACATATTGTATCGTGGATACTGTGATTGCTGCGAAGACGAGTTGTTGCTTCTGGAGGGTAGCTGGTTTTGAACAGTTTCAACGACAGACTATATATTTTTTCCCTACTTAATAAAACGTTATCTCGCCCTAAGAGTTTATCCAAGAAGTAATGTACCCACACACTTTATACACCCTGCATAGTTGTTTTCGTCTATTTCTATTTTTCTCCTGTTATATTTATGTAAACACATTAAGTACATTTTAAAATATTACTATTTAACTTTTTCATGGCTGGTCATCGTTTCTGCATAAACATAATTATCAATTGAATCCGGAATTCGACAACAAATTAGCGTATCTCGAGCAAACGATCATAGTTTAAACTTATTATTCATCTCTAGTAGTTTTACTCACGTACAACCCTTATCAGAACCAATGACGCGCCACTCTACCGATATAAAAGATCGCACACACTTTCCAAGTAGATTCTAAGTTCAGTAAACGTCTATAAAGTAAGTCTCATCCCTGTATTGTTAATGTTATGTGTATCCAGTAGTGAATAAATCTTACAAGTAAGCAACGACCGTCATTTTGAATCCCGGACATCACAAAATTGGTGTCAGAAGTGGGATTGCCAACGATTGCACCGCAACAACTGCAATACAGGCAACGAATTTTTCGAGATTGGTTACGGCTTATTTAACTCTCCGGAGTAACTGGTAACCCGGACTAGAAGACCACAGTTCCAGCCAAAGAAGTGTTCGAGCTTGTTGGGCGTCGTCTCCAGGTCAAGTTCCAGTCTATACGGTATCTAGCGAGAAACTTGCTCTCTCCGGAAAGCAGGCACAGTTACCAACACCGTTCGCAGTCATCTCTGTGAAGTCCAAGGAAGAAAATCGATGGAAGCTGTCGTCAGAATTCAGAATTCAGCGACTACGAGGGAAATTCACGCATTACAAGACGAATCGCATTAATAAACACTCTCGCATCTACTTATGTTAAACTCCATGCATCAGAAACAACAACCAATCCTAATTCCTTCCTTATTGATACAGGGGCTGACGTATCTTTCATAAAACTATCCAGATTAAAAAAGGAAACGAAGACATATAATGACCATATAATTACTTTAAAAGGTATCGACGTAAACATTCTACAACCTACAACAACCTTATCTTATACATATCTAAATCTTGAAATAAATAATCAAATTTATCCTCACATATTTCATGTAATTCACGATGATTTTCCTATTCAATTCGAGGGCCTGTTAGGCAATGATCTATAAATCTATAAATATAATCACTTAATCAATTACGAAAAACAAATTCTACAATTCAATAAGAACGAAACCCCCATGTATCATGTCTACATTCAAAATCCTACCAATCCAACTCCAGATCAAGCATGCAAATTCGATCCTATAATCCTCAATGAAAGATGCGAAACTATAATAAAAATGGAAATCAAAAATCCAGAAATTCACGAAGGTTACTGTCCAGATATCACAATTCTCAAAGGTGTTCATTTATGTCCAAGTTTCGTAAAAGTATTCGATGGAAAATATGCTCTAACATCAATTCTAAATACGACAGACAATAAAATCAAAATACCTTAATTAAAAATTCATTTAGATCAAATTCCCCAACAAAACGATGCAAATATTTTTCATGTTTCCAATAATAATTCACAAGTTCCAAATCAAGATAGACTCGATAAAATTATCAATTTTTTACGAACAGACCATCTTAACGAAGAAGAACGAGCTAGTTTATTTCAAATATGCACAGATTTCAATAAAGTCTTTTATATTGAAGGAGATCAGTTAAGTCATACCGATGCAATTACTCATGAACTCATTAATACTCGAACTTATAGGTATCCTCAAATTCACACAGAAGAAGTCGATAGGCAAATTAATAAAATGCTCGAAGAAAATATATCTCCGTCCTCCTCTCCGTGGAACTCACCAGTTTGGATAGTTCCCAAAAAACAAGATGCCTCGGGTAAAAAGAAATGGTGAATTGTGATAGATTATCGAAAACTGAACGAGATAACAGTAGGAGACTCTTATCCTCTTCCAAATATATCTGATATACTAGATCAATTAGGACATTCTAAATATTTTACTACGATCGACTTAACATCCGGATTTCATCAAATTAAAATGTCTGAAAGAGATGCTCCAAAAACAGCTTTTTCCACACCAGCAGGACACTATCAATTTAATCGAATGCCATTTGGTTTAAAAAATGCTCCTGCTACTTTCCAAAGGTTAATGGACAATGTTCTATCAGGTATTCAAAATTATAGATGTTTTGTTTATTTAGACGATATTGTTATTCATGCCGACACCTTAGGAAATCATAATAAACGATTAATCGAAGCATTTAATAGGTTACTACAATTTAATTTAAAAATTCAACCCGACAAATGTGAATTCTTAAGGAAAGAAGTCATGTATTTAGGTCACTTAATTACGGATAAAGGGGAAAAACCAGATCCAAAGAAATTAGAAGCCGTTTTAAAATTTCCAGTTCCAAGAAATTAAATCATTTTTAGGTCTCGCGGGTTATTATCGCAGATTCATACCTGATTTTAGTAAACTATCCCAAAATCTAACAAAACTTTTAAAAAAATATATCGAATTTTCATGGACAGATCAACAACAAAATTCTTTCGAAACTCCAAAACAATATCTTTGTTCCGAACCGATATTACAATACAATGGTTTGTCTCCAGCTTTTGTGGGTCTGTTTGTCAATTATCTAACTGATCGTCGTCAATATGTTAGCCATGGTGGCTATAACTCTGCCGAATTTGTGGCTACTTCTGGTGTACCGCAGGGCTCAGTACTGGGTCCACTGCTCTTCTCTGTATATATAAATGACATTGCTGATAACGTCGAAGCGAAAGTGCTACTCTATACGGATGACCTTAAAATATATCTCTATATCAGGGACATGGTTGATTGCTTTCGGGTCCAAACAGATATAGACCGTGTTGCTGAGTGGTGCCATAGCCATGGCCTTGACTTGAATCCCAACAAGTGTAACATAATGTCGTATTCATTGCGTGACTCGGTAACCACCTACAACTACAGTGTAGGTGAACATATATTGAAGAGGTCTCTGACTTTTTGTGATCTCGGAGTTACGTTCGACAGGAGACTATCATTTAAGCAGCATATTGATGAGCTTATAGCAAATTGCTTAAAGACATATTGATTTATTGAACGAACTACCTCTGACTTTAGGAATGTCGATGTTATAAAACTTCTATTTCAGGCATTTTTAAGACCTAAGTTGGAATATGCTTGTGTCGTTTGGTGTCCTGGATATAGTGTCCATTCGACAAATTTAGAAAGTGTTCAAAGACGCTTTCTTAAGTACTTGTGGTATAAACAGGATGGTTTTTATCCTAGACAGGGAATCCCCGAGCAGGAATTGTTAAATAGAAGCAGACTAATCAGTCTCCAAACTAGACGCAGTCGGGCGTCTTTGGTCTACCTATATAAATTGGTTAATGGTATGTTGGACTGTACGGGATTGTTGGACTGTCTGCATCTCCTGGTGCCCAGGCCATCGTATAGACAATGTAATACTTTCTATCTGCCTGTGCCAAGAACTAATGTTTTGAAATTCTCGCCCATTTATCAAATGTGTAATACATATGACAACCTCACAGATAAGCCTGACATTTTTTGTTGCAGTCTAAATGTATTTAAAAGATTGGTATTTAATTGCTTTGTGGATGGGATGTCTTAACTGTATGAGATTGTTTAGCTCGTCATTATTGACTGTTGGTTGTTGGTTAATCTTAGTTTAAGTTTATATATTTTTTTCTTATTACCCACATCTTGTAGTCTTATTTTGCATATTATAAGTAATATTCTTAGTCTGTAATTGGCTTCTGCTGTTGAGTAATGTATATTAAATAAATAAATAAATAAATACCCAGATTTCTCAAAGGAATTCGTTCTAACCACCGATGCTAGCAATTATGCTATCGGGGCTGTTCTATCACAAGGGGAACCTTGAAAAGATCTTCCTGTCGCTTACGCGAGTCGAACTTTAAACAGAGCAGAATCTAATTATAGCACAACAGAAAAAGAATTATTGTCGATAGTTTGGAGTATTAAGCAATTTAGACCTTATCTCTATGGTGGGAAATTTATAATTTACACCGACCATAAGCCTCTTCAGTGGCTTATGAATGTCAAAGATTCCGGCTCAAGGCTAGTTAGATGGCGTCTAGCTCTAGAAGAATATGATTATACAATCAAACACAAACCAGGCAAAATCAACAATAATGCCGATTGTTTAAGTAGACCGCCAATAGATGTAGTCTAAACTTCCGAAAATTTGAATCAACCTTTAACTTCTAAAATTCTACACACTCAAACCTACCCTAATGATACCTACAATACCTTTAAGGAAAATTCAGAAAGAATTCTCATATCGAATAACAATGTCCAAAAAATTAGCGATAAGCTATCCAACTCTTTAGATAATATTTGCATTTTTCTCTCCAGCGATTTATAAATTAAGGAACCATACCAACAAGAATTTCTTGATAAATCAAACAATAAAATATACCTCCAAGATCTAAATCCTAAACCTCTAGAAGAAAATAATAAGAAAACTTTCTTTATATTTTTATCTCAACATTATTGGGATCCTGTCTCTTACGAAGATATATTCTACTCGCTTGTACATTTAAAAGACAAATTCATTGATCAAAACGTTTCAATCGCAAACATGCCAAGAATAAATTCATCTTTCAATAAATTATGCTGGAATAAAGTAAGAATCATGATAAGATACATTTTTAGAAATACTAAAATAAAAATTAACATCTATCCATAACATATTAAAATCTCCAGAAAACTCCGAAATCAATGCAATTTTTGAAGAATACCATTCCAATCCAATTGCAGGTCATACAGGTTTTCATAGAACATACAACAAAATAAAACAAGTTTATAAATGGCCAAAAACGAAGACAGATATAAAAAATTTGGAAAAAAATGCGAGTCTTGTCAAAGAAATAAACTTGTCCGCAAAAAGACGTTAAAACCAATGGAAATTACCACTACGAGTACAAATCCACTAGATAAGATATTCTTAGATATAGTAGGTCCTCTACCTTTAACAGAAGATATGAACAAATATATTTTAACATTACAAGATGACTTATCAACATTTTCTCAAGCATACGCTATTCCTAACCATGAAGCAGCCACAATTGCACCAGTATTCGTACAAAACTTCATATGTAAAGTCGGTATTTCTAAAGTTATTTTAACTGATCAAGGAAAAGATTTTACATCAGGCACAGGTCTCGAAACTATTTAAAATCAAACAAATTAATTGTACAGCATATCTATCACCCTCAGTCAAACGGAGCCTTAGAGAGAAGTCATGCAACTCTTGCAGATTATTTAAAACATTATATTAAGAAAGACCAAAGCGATTGGGATAAATGGATAGATTTCGCGATGTTCTCATATAACACCACTCCACATTCAACAACAAAATTTACACCTCATGAATTAATGTTTGGAACAAAACCCTGCATTCCTTCCTCAATCTCTTCACCTCCTGAATTTAAATATACTTATGACGATTATTTAGACGAACTGATATTAAAACTACAGAAATCTCATGAAATCGCGAAAGACCACATTATAAAAAGCAAACAAGAAAACAAGAAACGTTACGATAAAAAATTAAATAATGTAACTTTTAACATCGGTGATTATGTTTATTTGCTCAATGAAAGAACAACAGTAGGAAAATCTAAAAAACTAACCCAAAATTACGACGGTCCTTATGAAATTGTAGAAATCAATTCACCTGTGAATGCTACAATTAGAATTAAAACCCGGAAACAGAAGGTCCATTTAAATAAATTGAAACCTGCTTTGTTACAGGATACTTCTGATATGGACGATAAGGTTAATTCAACCAATCAGCAGTCAACTAATCGAACACACGATTAATAACCCTTCAGGAATTTATTATGAGCAAGTTAAAAACATCAAATTATCGGAACGTCACTGGAATATCGTATCTCATGTAAGCCTAAAATTCTTTGATGATAAGATGAAATATTTAAAACTTATTTATGCACAAACCGAGCAATTATGTCAAACTGACTCCACCACTAAAACTTTACATTTATGTCAAACACCTTTAAAGGTCTTAGAACAAAGTATACCACAACTTTACCAAGATCACGAATCTCTAAAAGGTCTTATGGGACAGAAAAGAGCTTGGCTAGATTTAATAGGAACTGCTTTCAAAACTGTATTCGGCACCTTAGATGCAAACGATGGAGAATACTATAATAATATCTTAAATAACGTAGAGAAAAATGAAGTTCACATGAATGAATTACTAAAACAACAGATTCAAGTTATATCTAGCACTATATCAAATTTCAATAGTACCATCTCAAATCTTGATAAAAATCGAGAAATCTTCAACGACAACTTTAATAAACTAAATAAATTTTCCAAACAAATCAATACGAACCTTTTTAACTTAGAACTAAAACAAAATCTAGATCAACATTTTGAAATTGTTAGTTTATTTGTTAACAAATTACAAATCGAGATATCAAATATTATTAATTCTGTTTTACTTGCCAAAACGGGCACTATATACCCGAAAATAATATCACCTGAACAATTAATCGAAGAATTGTCAATAACAACATCTCGCTTACCGAGTTGCTGAACATATCCGTACGCATTAGATGTTAAAAATGCTCATCTATTACTAGAAGTTTCTGAAATTAAATATTATTTCTCTCAAGAAAGAATTATATTTCTTATAAAATTGCCTTTAGTAAGTCAAACAAGATACATTTTATATAATTTGGTACCTCTTCCAGTCTACCAAAACAACTTAAATAAGTTACTTTCCATATTACCATCAATAAAATTCTTAATATTATCTGAAACTCGTACTACTTATACTACTCTAGAAAACTTATCTAAATGTAAAGGACTTGATTAAAATACTATCATATGTAATCATAAAGAGCCAATTTATTTTATTAATTCGCACCCAATTTGCGAAACGGAGTTCCTTCTTAACTGAAATTCCTAAAGAATGTGATATTAGAACATTGAATCAGCTATCTGAAATTTGGCATAAACTAATAACCCCGAATTCTTGGATTTTTGTATTACCAAAAGCTACAGAAGTAACTCTAAGTTGTGACTCAACCGATCCAAAAACTTATTTATTAAATGGAACATACTAAAAATCAACCAAAATGGTAAACTTTATACGCCTAGTATCACTGCCGAAACCACCATAAAAGAAATTGTCCTCCAACCGATAATTCCTGAACTTCGGTATAACGATGATTGCTATAAAAAAAAATTCCTCACTAGATAATTTACAATTACATCCTATTTTAAAAAATATAGACACGGATTCACTTAAATTTGCCAGTGGCAAGCTCGAACATCTAAAGGAACAAGTTGATGAGTTTTCAAAAGAAAGTATTTTTACAAAAATTTCTAATAATTCTATCTTGGTATATATGTATAATCATGACCATTCTTAAATTTTTACTTTTCTATATTATTTACAAACTAGTTATTTATTTAAAAAGGAGATGTTTTCCATCATGTTTTCCTAGCTTACGTCATCATAATAGTACTACCTCTTGTCCAGCTATTACAAATATTTTAACTCTAAAAATATGCAAAAAACAGTCTAGAGGGACGAGTGTCATTGACATTGACAGCGATTCTTGTGAAAAGGAACCAAGTGTAAAAGGCGTTGGAATTCCTTTGCGACGTAGTAGTCGATTAGCAAAGATAAAGACAGATCTTAATCATGATAATTAACAACCATGGTAATTTATTAATTTACGCTGTATAGGTTAATTTTATATTATTATTATATCTATTATTTTCCTTATTTTATGATTATGATTATTATTAGTATCATTATATGTATTATTATAATTATTATCAATTGAATCCGGAATTCGACAACAAATCAGCTTATCTCGAGAAAACGATCATAGTTTAAACTTATTATTCACCTCTAGTAGTTTTACTCACGTACAACCCTTATCAGAACCAATGACGCGCCACTCTACCGATATAAAAGATCGCACACACTTTCCAAGTTCAGTAAACGTCTATAAAGTAAGTCTCATCCCTGTATTGTTAATGTTATGTGTATCCAGGAGTGAATAAATCTTACAAGTAAGCAACGACCGTCATTTTGAATCCCGGACATCACAAAGATTTACTTACATAAAAGATCTTCCACCGCTGGATATTTGGCAAGTCCGATCCATTTTATTTAATAAATCTACATGAGCATTGTAACTAATCAAATTATGATAATTAATGCCAAATTTAATGTAAGTACGTCTCCTCATTATTTCAGTCATTTAGTTGCACCAGCGTGAATTTCAATCACTACTTGCACATGACTTGTTCCAATATTTCACACAAATCCTAAAACAATATAATGTAGAAACTGACATATCGCCCTTTTTGGAATCGTATTCATTCTGTCATTTTATTTCTTTTAAATAATGCCAAAATTTAATTTCCTGACCCTAAAAACATATAAAACGACAAAGGTAATGCAGGCAAATTCGCCCTATTAAACGACCCTTCAGCCACCCTCTTTTTACCTGAGCGCTCACGAAACAAAAACACGAAACACGTGCAGGCTGTGGCAAAATCATCGCACTGTTGACAAGTGTTAATTATTAAGCTTGAAAAAATTGTAATTCTGAAAACGTATGCGATACTTTGGACACTATGTGAAATCAGTCAACAAAATTATACAATATTTAGCACCATATGTACATTTTGAGTTCGGGAGCACTTTTGCAGGCTGTAACATAGTTCTACATTGAGTACAGCAGGAATTAATGACAAGCAACAATAACATACATGTTTTACCGACTATATGTTTGGCAGTTGGAGGGGCTATTAAGGTTTATTTAAGTATTAGAATGGGAAATTTGAATTTAGAGTATCCATTTTTTAATTCTTCCAGGGCTGGCGAGAGATGTAGAATTTACATTAGATTGGATAAAAGATTATAAAATGGGAATTGAGGATGTGAGGTATAAAAAGATTTATTTGTGGGGAATGTAAGAGCTCAACTTGTTGGGCATCATACTCTCATAGGGGTGGGGGTTGGCGGGGAGTCTCCCATCCCAACCCAACCCTACTCCATTAAAATAGCTATACATATAGGCGAGGTTCAAGAAATATCATTAACAGTGTTTACAACAAACTGATAACGATAACAAACATGTTCTTCTTGACCAATTTAAATAAGAATTTGCTGCTGAAAAATCTGGTGAACGTTCGAGGTTTGGAAGTAAATAAAAAGTTTGAGATTCAGAATTTTAAGAGAATAAATTCTACGTGTGGCGAAAAGATGGTTGTGGAATTTGCAGACTTCAAGACCATTCTGCCCCAGCGGTTTACTGATGAATTAACTCAAGAACGAATAGATGACAAAAGGTACTTTTTAACAAGCTTGGGACCTGTTGGCAAAACGATTATATTATATTTTCTGAAGAACAAACAAGAGACCGTGGCATCATATGGAGGAATTGGAAAAGTTGAAAAGGATTATTATTATGCACGAGTTGAATAAAAAGTTTAGAAATGTGAAATTGTGAAAATAAAAATTATATTATATTATATTATTATTTGAATTATATTATATTATTATAAATACCCCTATATTCCAATTTGTGGCACGTCCACTATGTGTCATGTCTCATGTCTTCTTATGTCTTTTTAGTTTTTGCATATACTTACTCCACTTGAAAATAATAATGTTTAAAGGTTTGTAATATAACATCTCGCTCAACATTGTAATATCTCACTCAACATTGCTTAATGGTAACATGATTTGTAAAGAAGTAAGCACACAAGTGGTTTTGCACACCACTTAGGCGTACCTTTCTATTAGATATATAATTAAATTTTAATCTATGTATCCGACGCTGTAATTTCTACTTAACTGCCTATATAATAAACTTAGTCTTATATTATTATTTTTTAAATTTATTTCTACATTTCAGTTACAATCAAGATGTTGCTGAGATGGGGTCCGTTATATTATTCTGGCTGAAGATGCTAAGATATCTATTTGTGAGAGGGATAATAAAAATGTTTCCCATTCAAGACGATAGTCAAAAAAATTTCAGTAGCAAGCCTACCTAAAAATTCTAACCTTAACAAATTTGTAAAATTGGCTGAATTTTTAAACCGACTTGAATGAGCACCTTTTAAAATCCCTGCAAGAAACATGCAGTAAAATGAGGGATGATAAGACGAAGTTTGCAATAACCCCAACTGTAACCTACAGTGCCAAAAAGGATTCAATAATAGGGTTAGAAGATAATTGTTCTTCAAAAAAGAAACTGGATTTAAAAGAACTATTGCATGTGGCAATAAAAAAATGTCAAATGGTCAATTTAAAAATAGTAGTTATTATATGCGACCAAGAAACAAACAAAACGATTCAAATCTAATGGCTAATACCGGAGAAGAATGCTTGCTTTGATGTGCCTCATCTTTTTAAGGTGTTAAGAAACAATTTGTTGGCAAAGGAGTTACATTTTTCCCTAAATGACAAAAAGATGGTTTCAAATGGGACCACATTAATCTTAGGTTTGTTGGCAGAAAAAATAAATAAAATCTTTGTGTACGCAAGTGTTCGCGCCATCAGGTGGGCGCGCTTATGCTCAGAATATCTAGATGGGGTAATTTTAATTATTCACATAAGCATTATATGCTATTAATATACATTGAATTTTCAGCAATTAACGATCGCCTTGGTCTGAAGGCAAGTGCCGGAGATACGGAGAACCTCATACGAAGCTATCAAGATTGTAAGTTCTATGAAATTTTATTGCTCCAAAAATAATAAATTTGTTTCATATCCACCCATTAAAACTTTAAAATTTACTTTTCACGGTTTTCTCAAATTAAAGAAAATATTAGTTAGCAATGGAGCTTTCGATTATTATCTACCACGAGCACTGAGCCAAGATTGTTTAGAGAATTTTTTGTAGCAATAAGGAGTCATGGAATAAGAAATAGGGTAAAATGGCAATAATTGGACACAACTTATTATTATCAAAGTAAGATTTATATTTTAAATTTCCCTGTTAAATCGGACTACCCGTATTGCCTTATAATCTCTTTGCCAGCTGACGAGCAACACAACTGCCATTTATCATTGTTCAGTGTATATCAGCTATTGGACATAGTTGGCAATACGTAAACCTCGAAACCTTAGTATATGTTTAAGGCATAGAAAAAGTTCTAAGTTTTGTTTGAAGTTAAGTGGTAGAGTCAGAAAGATTTTTATATGGGTTTTTGGAGTTTAGTAGAGGCAAGTAAATAAGACATTTTTATGCTCTCTAACTTCTTAAAAATGTCATGACTCATGACCAATAACTTGTTTTTTATATTCTATATCCAACAACTATGAAAAATTCGTTAATTATTTTTATGACCTTAACTATTAGTGAAGAGTGTTTGTAGTGGGAAATTCGATTTTCTTTGAATTCCAAACATTATTTATAGTTATTGGACGCATGTAATGTAAGTGTACCATGGGTGTCCAATAACTGATTTTTCTAGGTCAATATGCCCAAAGTTAGAGAATACGACAAAAGTAAGCTGGCTTTGGCGATTCAAAATGTTAGAACTGGGCCAGAATCCTACAGATCTGCTGAAAAAAATACAGAACATAAAGAATCATCTGGACCTCCTCCAATTCTCACAGTGGAGGAAGAAAAGGTCCTAGTTGAGTGGATAATAAACACTGCACGGAAAGGATTCCCCCGACATGCGAACGACTTAAAGAGTAGCACCCAACAATTTTTATTAGCCAATCCCAGAAATAACCCTTTTACTAACGGTACACCGGGTGATGGATGGATTAAGTGTTTTTTTACTAAGACATCCAGAAATTTGCAAAAGGACAACCAAAGGCGTAACTTCCTCAAGTGCTTGTATGTCTGGGAAAGACATTAGAAGTTGGTTTCAGGCCGTTAATCAATACATAGTTTAAAATAACCTTCATGAAGTCATTGCGGATCCACCTAACGTTTACAATTGAGATGAAACGGGATTTTCAGTGTATCCATGAACTGGAAAAGTTTTCGCAGAAAAAGGGTCAAAGAATGTATGTTCTGTTGAACGAAGTTCAACAAAATAAAACATAACAGACATGTTTACATTTTCAGGCAATGGATAGATGACATCTGAAACATTCTGCCAGTATATCGCAAATGTATTTCATCCCCATTTAGTGGAAAATAACATCAGATTTCCGATGTTGATGGATACAAGTCGCATTTAAGTTATCAATTAAATTTGCTCTGTAATGACTTGTAAATAGAAGTTATAGCTCTTTACCCTAATGCTACAAGAATATTGCAGCCTTGTGATGTAGCTGTGTTTCGTCCAATTAAGGAAGCCTGGCGCCAGTCTGTGAGGGAATGGGAAGAAAACCACCCAGGAGAAATATTGAACAAAGTCACTTTTGCTTCAGTATTTGATAAAGCATCAGAAAATGAAATTGTTTTGTAAAAATTCCTGTTATCTAAAATTTTTTCACCCACACATAAACAAAAATGAAGAGGTCGAGCTTCATCTCCTTCTTCGAGAGTGTGTAAATAGGATGGTTTAAAAGCTTTTACAACATTAGCAGAATAAATTCGTTGCTAATGTTTAATTCCACAGCTCTAGCTCGTAATGGTAGTCGAGGATAAACACGTATGGAATCCATAGCAACAATTGTAGCCGCGTCATTTTCATCGTAGCACTTTTTCTTTCTGGCTTTCACCTCTACGCTTCCAGTTTTTTCGAAACGTTTAATTACACGTTTTACAGTCGCACAGGAAACATTTGCTGTCAGGTATTTTTCTCGAAACAGATCCAAAACGTAACTGCTGCTGGTTCCTCGGGGTTTGTATTGTTGCACAATAAAAAAATTTTGCTCAAAAGTTTACATTATAATAATAATAATTCGTTGCACTAAAAACTATCTGTACGATTTGACAGGTAGGTAGGTATAAACAATGATTGTTTTTCCCCATCGTGGCCTACTATTTTCTTTCAAGAAAATAAAAGTGTCCCGATTGACTTGAGATTTGACAAACATGTGCCATATTTAATTCAAAACAACTTTTTCTCGTACAATTTCTCGCTACCTCATATTTAAGACACTTTTTTGCATTTAAAAAATAAAAAAATAAAGTAGGTTGATTTTCTCAAAATTTGGTACACGGGGATAACTTTTAATTCTAACCAACTTTTTCTTATAAAATTTTTCGATACCTTGTATTTAAAAACTACTTTAGCGCGCTAGAAAAAGAAAAAAGTGGGAAAATCAAAGCAGGTCGATCTTTCCAAAATTTGGTATCCGGGGCTAATTTTTAATTGTGACCAACTTTTCTTAATAAAATGCTTTGCTATCTTTAAAGGAAAAGGCACTTCACCTACAATAAAAATAAATAAATGTTCGCTGTCGACGCCATCTTGATTTTTCAAAAACGAAAATATGGTAGAAATTAGTTTCCAGTCAAGCAGGTTAGAACCTCAAACGATCAAATTTGAACTCCAAAATTTTTTGTCTTTTACACCTATTGGCTCACTTATCCTACTACACAAATTAATTAGCTGATAAGTTTCTTTCCATAGCTAAAAAACGCGTATTTTGTGACTTCTTTATTAGAAATTTTGCTTACCTGTCCAATAACTATTTATTTTGCCCTATCTCGCCAGATTTATATCATTTTTAACTTCTTTTAAATCGCTTATCGTTCTAGGGGTGTATCCCGTCTCGGCATATTATATTACGGTCAATTTTATGACACCTTGTGGGTCCATTTATGATGACTAAGGGGCGGAATATATGCATTTGATTTCAATCGAAATATGCGCATACATATGCATCATTTTTATTTAAAATATGCAATAATATGCATTTATTTGGCCAAATATGCAATAATATGCATTTATTTTACATGGACAAATACCTTAAAAAACGACAAAACTGTTTTTAGAGAAAGGAGAAAGGAAAACAAATACATAAAATACCTCGTAAAATATACCTATGTTAAAGCAGAACTTTAAAAACATTTTAATTTGAAATTGTATAGTAGGAATTTATTATTAAATACTTTTCAAAGTTTTCCAATAAAAATCTTTGCCTTCTGTCGGTAAAAATATGTTTATATATAGAAAAGCTTCTCTCAACATCTGCCGATGAAATAGGACAATATTTTAATTTGGGTAGTAAGGTATAAGGCCAAGGTGCGACTTCGTTGGATGATTTATCATCAAAAATACTCTTTAAAGATTTGAACCCTTCATTCTTTTCTACAGTAGCATCAGCATCTAATTTTTTTCCAACTTTAATACCTACATCACCGGTAACCTTTCTACATTTAGCGGAAAATGTTTGAACAAAATCAATCGATTCACTTAAACCTAAATTTATACTTTCTAATATCTGGTATAAAACTAAAATTATAACTTTAATAAAAACAAGTTGGTTAGCTACATCCGCATTTTTCAGGATTTCTTGACTTTACACTACACACTGCGAGTTGTCTCTGGGCTCTCATAATCTTGGTTATATCTTATATCTATAAATAAGTATAGGAAGAACATCCAAATATGCACAAAAATATGGTTTTTCCAGAAATATGCAATGTTTTGCGAAATTGGATAAAATATGCAAAAAATGCATATATATGCGATTTTCATATATTCCGCTCTTTAATGATGACCCATGTAATGTACCCACACTATTGTATCACCCTGTATGTTATATTTTTTCTCTTATCTTATTTGTATAATAATATTAAGATTAGAATAAGGATAAATAGTTGTACGTAGTTTAGTCAAAATAATAGTTAACACACACATCCATTAAAATTAGCTATCTATAATAAACAAAACCTCTGTAAAGACAGGTAGCCCTAAGTTATCTTATAGTTTCCCATACTTATCAAAAAACCACTTCACGATATAAAGCACAACATAGAGCCCCTAGCAGATTATTATTATTTTGAATCTAAAACCGTATTGTTACTCTGAAAGTTAGTGAATAAAAACCAGCTGTATATCCTTCTGTACACCCAACAGTTTGTCCATTACACCCATCTTGGCACACCGAACCCCCAGATAATAAACAAAGGGCGGCGAAAGGGTTCAAAAATTTATAGTGTCTCACATAAGAGTAAAACAACCCTCTAACTTCTTTAATTTTTAACCGACCAGAACGAAATCTTTACCAAAGGTAGATGGCATTGTTGCCTACTTATTTCCAAAAAATTAGTTGTAGTTGCCTACTCCAAAGTCGAAGCCACCTGCGATGCCACAATCGAAGCTCAAAATCCGAAAGTCATATTAGGCATTTTTTTTCAAAAATATTTACTAGAAAAAGTTGTTCAGAATCTATTCAAAACCCTAACTCCAAAATTTTGTCAAAATAAAAAAATAAAATATTTTCTAAAATTTATAAAAAAAATATTAATTAAAAAAAATTAAATTCAAAAAACAGCAATTTAATAATTTTCTGCGTTTAGAAAAGTGTGCCATGGAAGTCTTGAAGGCAAGTTGTTTTCATAAAGTAATTATTTTAAAATAAAAGCTACAAAACAAATTTTAAAAATTTAAATTTTAAATTTTTACTTAAATTTTATTTATTCAATATTTTTTTATTTTGACAAAATTTTGTATTTAGGGTTCTGAATCGATTCTGAACAACTTTTTCTAGTAATTTTTTTTGAAAAAAATGCCTAATATGACTTTCGGATTTTTAGCCTCGTTTGTGGCATCGCAGGTGGCTTTGACTTTGGAGTAGGCAACTAATTTTTTGGAAATAAGTAGGCACCAATTCCATCTACCTTTGGTAAAAATTTCGTTCTGGTCGGTTAAAAATTAAAGAAGTTATAGGGTTGTTTCACTCTTAAGTGAGACACTCTGTATGTAGGTACCCAAATTGAGTTATTACTATTAGGCTTAGTTTACTTTCGTTAGTTGTTGAGTAAAGAGTGCATAAAAGTATAATAAACAGGGACATGGCTAGTTTTGGAGATTTGATGGAAATGTACAGTCAAAGGGGAAAATGTTATTAGTGCTAAATAACTTTAAGTACAAGGAACATTACCGAAAACTAGCGTCTGGAGAATCTAAATGGAGATGTGCCAAAGACAAGTGCAAAGCCTTCATTCATACTTTGGGTGAATCGTCTGAGCGAGTCATAACAAGTTTGAATGCCAACCATACGCACGAGCCGGAGGAAAGAAATATTTTGGAAAGGCAAATCTTAACCTATTCAGCCAAAAGAAAAGCTGAGAGTGACATTGCCGAAAAACCAGCAAAGGTGATTAGAAAAGAACTTTATGAGTGGCGCACAAACATGGTAAGTGTAAAGGGGCCTAAACACGCTTTGTGTGTGTATGCACGGCAGACGGACAGTACAGGCATCCAGAAATACGGCGGCCTGACCGGACAGACTTCTGAACCCAACAGAAACTTGCCTGCACAGACCTGTCGGAAATGAGCGTGTGGACAATCATCAGGCCGCCTTTTCAATCAAAAACATGGAGAGCAATAGAAAGGATGCGTTTTTGGAGGAGTTTATCGAAATTTATAGAGAAAATCCGCGTTTATGGAAAGTTAAATCAAAAAAGTACAGCGACAAAAACAAAAAAGCTGGCTTATGATAAGCTGATAGAAAAATTGCATGAAAAGGAGCCGTCATCCACAAAAGACCATGTTGTAAAAAAAAATAACTTTCGGAGCTCGTTCCGGAAGGAATTAAAAAAGTCCGGGCATCCATCCATTCGGGCATGGCAGACGACGAAGTTTATCGACCCCATTTGTGGTATTATGATTTGTTGCTTTTTTAACCGACCAAGAAACACCCCGCGACACTGTAACAAATATACCAACAGATGATAGTTAAGGGCTGTCAATGAAAGAAACCGTTTTTAAAAACAATGTTTAATGACGAGCAGCGAACAAGAAGTGTCTGTTGAAATTACATGGGTTATATTTATAAATTCAGAGAAGCAGACTCAGCGTAATGTTATCTTTAGCTACATGTACAAATACAGGGATGTTACTACCTACTCACCTTACAGTTTTTCCATGTTTTATTTCAGCAATATCCTTTAACAAAACCGTCTTCCATATTTTAAAATATTGCAAGTAATGCAATAACACTGTCACAAAATCAAAACTGAACGCAAACAAGTTAGCCAGTGTAGGTACCACTATATTTGTGGCAACGTGTGTGTGTAATAGCCTGTACTGTGGCAACTGCTCAAATTGTGGCAACATACACGCGTCGCCACAATTTTTTTGCCCCATATCTTATGCAAAATTTGATTTCAAATCCGTATAATTAATTTTGGCACTACTTATAATGGTTATTATCACTAATTATTTATTTTTAATGCAAAAAGAGCATGCTAGAAAGGTAATAATTGACTTTAATACGTTTGATGTGTAAGACGCCACAATTTAGTTTATATCATATGAGATATACACACTAGTTATACCAAATAGTGGCATCGTGGGCGTGGTCAGAACGTGGCGCCATCTGGAAACTAAATTTGCGCTGTTGCATTTATTGCCGACAACGGTTGGTTACAAATATTTTAGTCACCGATGTAATTTGTGTGTGAAGGTGCCATAATATTTCACAATGTCGTCTCGCGCTGAAAATATTTTAAAACTAGCGCTACAAAAAGACGATAAACCTGCGAATTTACCCGAGGGGAACTTGATATTTCTTGCCGAATACGAGACAACCCGTGGATTGTCAACTGAAGACAGGGAAACTGCGATTAAAGGTAAGTTTCAATGAGCCTCAAACTGGCAGCCGAGCCGGTGACCTGGTCACTGGTCACCCGCTGGGAACGCGTGGCAAACGGGTCGATCTACCCACAAGTTATTAAAATTAATCTACGATGGTGTCATTATGACACATTTAGCATTGACATTTGGATGTCATTATGGCCTTCATAATAACACTGAGTGCCATTATGAATTCATAATAACATGCAAATTAACAACATAGGTTAACATTTCGTAGGTTTGCTCGTACGTCTGTCTTGATTTTTCGGAAAGTAGAGAAACGACAAAGTTTTGCGCAATGCCTTCGATATCCGAAGGGACACTCTCGGAATCAGAATCACCCATATTAATATTCTTTTTCACTAAAACTGAACGTATGTCACGAAATTGGACGTCCACAATTAAGTTGGCAAAGTCAAAATTGAAAATGTCAACAAGCGCGGTTACCATGACATCGACTAATATGGGCACCTGATAATTCTAAATTTTAATTTATGAAAACGTTTCTGGTATTTAAGAAAACCATCGTAGATTAAGTTTTGATTGATACACGTTCGATATGAACTTTATTATTAGTGAAACTTGAGTAACTAAACCACTCGGCTAACGCCTCGTGGTTTAACTGTACACACCTTTCATTATAATGTTCACACCGAACTAGTATCATTAATAACTATTGTCAATCTCCAGTTTTTATTTTATTCTTTATTTATTTATTTATTTATTTTATATTTTTTGTTGTTTGTATTTATCTTATTAAATACCTCAGAAAATGTATCGAACAAAAGTTTTTTGCGCATTTTTGTGACCTTAAATTTTTTTATACAGTGTCCGCCAAAAAGCTGGAACCTTACCTGCTATCAGGTAGTTCCTTTATGCGGCTTGCGGCTACGACATAGCTGTGTGGCCTCATTTTAAATGGCCCTTAAAGACAGAATTTTCATTTGATTTATACCGTTTTTTTACAGATAAAATTTTCAAAGCTTATTATTACCTACTGTTTATTTTTGAATGGGTACAGTTAGAAAATATATTTAGCAATTTTGTATTCAAAAGCTGATACGCCACTAGATTCAGAAATAAAGTGGGTTTGTGGGTACTAACTATAACAAAAAAATATGAGAAAAAGTAACTGCTTATTATTGAAAATACTAAAAATACAGTGCCGCCTTCTAGAATTTATTTATTGCCCGATTGTATTTAGTGTTTTATAAAGCTACTGAAAATTTCTATTTCTGTCGATATTTTTCATTTTCAAAGCACCTATAGGTACTACTCCCTCGTTCTTATTTAGCAATATTTTCATCATTGTGAACAATTAATTGTTTCAACCTCACTTAATAATAAATAAAATAAAACAAAATGGAAACAAAATATCGGTAAAATGGTTTTACAAAATTTGAGACAAAATCAGTTGTAGATTTGAAAATAAGAAATAGCTACCTAAAATTTCCTAAACTTTAGAAGAAAAAAAAATTATTCCAATTAGGAAAAAAGTAAATTTGTCCAGGAGTGAATTTTCATATTTTCAACAATTTCCAAGTCATTATTTTACTAGTAAACATACAGGGTGATTAAAAAAAATACCACAATGTAGTGTAGCGATAATCTGCACGAGATAACCTTTGATTATAATGAAAGGCATAACCCAATTTTAAGAAAGATGCGGGCCCTTAATTTTAGAATTTGGGCATAACTTTGGAACGCTTTAACCGATTTTGTTCAGATTTGGCACAGTTTACTAAAAAATGATGCTACACGACCCACTTAACCCAAATTTGCTCTGACTACTAGAGGGCGCCACTTACATTGACTTTGTTTTTTTTAGATTTTTTTTACATAAAATAATTTTTGTAATTCGGGGTACCCTCAGTAAAAGCAGAATTTAGGTTTTTAAAGAATATATTCTTTCAATTTTCTTGCAAAGTATTAAAATATGTAGTATGTATAATGTATTTCTTTTTTGAAATAAAACAAAAATATTACAGTCTAAGTTGCCTCATCGCAATTTTATCTCATTTATCTAGTTACCACTGAAAGTAAGTTTCCCCTAGAATTCGAAATTTATTTTGAAATTAGAGCTCTTTTAGTATTTGTGGCTGTGGTTTTAGTAAATATAGAATAAAAAATTGATTTATCTACTAATATAGTAAAGAATATTAATAATTTTCAGATTTTGAGTTGAAGTGCGTTTTTTACTCATTTCGAGATATATTTATTTGTTCACTAAAACTAATTTACATACTCTAATAGCCGAAGTAAATGTTAATTACTTTTTTCAGTGACAACTAGAAAATGGTGATTAGATATGCACGATTGTAATATTTTTGGTTTATTTCAAAAATGATCCGCTTTAAAAGAAAATTATAGGTATATTTTTTTTTGTAAAAGACTAAATTCCAAAATCACTGGGTATCTTTGTGTTACAAAATAATTTCTTGCAAGAAAATTTTGGTCAGTACAAATTTGGGTTAAGTGGTCGCATTCGTTTTTGGTAAACTGTGCCAAATCGGTAGGCGTTCCAAAGTTGTGGAAAATAATATAAAATTAACCATTTTTAAGGGCCGGTGTCTTGAGTTATATAAGTCATTGTTCTATAATATAAATATATCCTGTATATAAATGGTATAAACCAGTTTGAAATGATTGTGGGTCTAGTGGCGTAGTAAGTTTTTAAGTAAAAAATTGCTTCTTGGATTTTAAGCATTTTCTCTTTCCATATAAAAGTAAACATACCTAGCAGATTTTGAAAATAAAATTCGAGTTTCCAAGTTGCGCCCAAAAAAGCACTTTTTGAGATACATCTCTAGAAAAATACCTCCTAAATTAAAAATGGATTTGACCCTCGATCAGACCGTCTAATAATTAGTTTTTACAATTTCTTTACACGTCTGGTTAAACATTGATGTAGCAATAATTATTAATGGCAAATAATTTTTTTTTGTCTGAAAGACTACTTCATTGCTTCGTTGTAGGCTGGAATTTTTGTGAGGATAAGTCGGATATGAGTGAAGAAAAGACGTCTGGTAGCGAATACTTACCTAGTGAATCCAGCGATGATGAAAATAAGTCTCCATGTAAAAAATAGCTAACAAAACTTCAAAGAAAAATAGAAAAACAGGGGAAGAAAAAAATCCAACGCTAACAGCTAACAAAAATTCAAAGACACATAGTCGAAAAAACAGGGGAAGAAAGAAATCCAACGTTGAGAAGATTAAAATAGTGAGCAATATGGTAATTAAGCCCGTAAAAGAAAAATATTGTGATGACAGAACTATCAAACAAACTGACAAACAAATCATATTAGAAGACATTATAGATGATTTGCAACAAAACAACACTGAAGTGTCTGAAAGACATACGGATGCGAATACTAAAAATGAGAAAATTCAGACTCCAACCGATGTAGCCTCATCAACATCGCTTTACGAAGAAAAACAAATCAGTAATCAAACGTTGGAAAGCTCGGATGATTCACTGAAAGATTCATTTAGAAGCGTTAATAATGACGATCAAATTGAGTTAGTTCCTGCAACAAAAAACGAAGGCAAGCGCGTACGAAATAAAACTCATGTTTGCTACTTTTGTTCAAAAGCTGTCATAAACATGGCTCGTCATTTTGAAACGTTGCATGCAAATGAAAGTGAAATAGCGAAATGTTTGGCTTTCCCAAAAAAGTCTTTAAAACGCAAGCAAATGTTTTTAGAAGTTATACGTGTTGGTGACTTTTTTCATAATTGTAATGTTCTAGCCACCAGAAAGGGAGAACTAATATTGATTCGCCGTCCAACACCAAATGAAGGAAAATTTGTGACGCATTTGGATTATGGACCATGTCCTAATTGTTTGGGTTTCTTATTGAAAAAACATATCTGGCATCATATGAAATACGGATGCAAAGAAAAACCTCCTAAAGAAGAAGACCAACCTAATGAAAGGCAAGTAGTGGCAGAAAGCAACGCCCTTATTTCCGATATCTTTGGATTAGGATTTTCACGAGAGTACCACCAAAATATCATTTCAAAGTTTAAAGCTGATGGTATTGGAAAAATCTGCACAAATGATATTCTTATAATGAAATTCGGTGCCATGCAATTTGAAAAATATGGAAATACGCAGAACGAGCTTATTCGTCAAACAATGAGGCAACTGGCTCGTTTAACCGATGCCCTTCGGAATTTGGGCGATAAACCTATTGGTTTACTGTGCGACTGGTTATCTCCGGAACATTTTGACTTGATTGTAAAAGCTACTAAGCATATAAGTATGAGCGATACATCAGATGCTACCACAAGACCTCAATTTAATACACCAAGTTTGGCACTTAAAATTGGATATGCTCTAAAAAAATGCATATCAATCGAAAGAGGAACTGCCCTTAGAGCAGGAAACATAAAGAGGAACAGATCTCTTTTGTCGTTTTTGCATTTAATGAATATGGAATGGTCTATTCGTATATCCTCTAATGCTCTTTCTACGCTTTACCGCAGAAAATTGAATACTACGCAATTATTACCAATAACAAATGACCTTGTTAAGCTCAGTAATTACATTGACTTAAACATCAGGTCATCTTTAGAACAGCTCCACAGTGTCAGAAATTTTCCAAATTGGTCACGTCTTGCAACACTTGTGCTAGCAAGAATAATTCTATTCAATAAACGGAGATCTGGAGAAGCCGCTAAGATGAAAATGTCTCATTATATTTCCAGGCCATCATGGGAAGAACAAAATACAAGCGAAATAAAAGAGTCGCTAACAGCTGTCGAAAGAAAATTAGCGGAAACTCTAACAGTTGTGGAAATAGAGGGGAAACGGGGAAAGAAGGTACCTGTAATTATAACACCAGTGATAAAGGAGTCAGTAGATTCACTGATTAGGCACAGATATGAATGCGGTATATCATCAAAAAATTATTACATATTTGCTAGACCTGGGGAATGTTTAACTCATTTAAGAGGCCATGACTGTTTAAAGAAAATTTGCGATGAACTTGAGCTCGAGAACCCTACGTCTATAACTGGAACCAAGCTCAGAAAATATGTTGCTACAGTTTGTCAGCTTTTTGATATGTCTGAGAACGAATACGACTGGCTTGCTCGACATTTAGGACACGACATTAGAGTTCACAGGGAATTCTATAGGTTGCACGAAAGCGCCATAGAATTAACGAAGGTTAGCCGATTGTTGTTAGCTGTGGATAAAGGAGAAGCAAACTTATTTGCAGGGAAACATATCGAGGACATTCAAATTCAAGGTAGGTTGTGTTAGTTCAGAGGGCATTTTCACTAGGGGTGCCAACAACTGTGAAAAAGGTTTTTTGGCGATAGCTAGTGAAAAAAACTGCAACCTTTTTCAACTGCTGGTAAAAAACGGGGAAAAAGTATATCCTAGCAGTCAATTTTTTTCAACCGGCTAATTGTCTTGCCCACAGTTCAATTTGTAACCTCCTTTTTAGGAAAACTACTGGTGGGAAATTTCTCAATTTTGGCCTCAAAGTCCCTTAGGCGTTGAACTAAATGGCAACGCAATTATTAGCTATTTAAAAAAGTTGCAGTTTTTTACTATAGTCAAAAAAGGTGTTTCGACGACTGATACCCCGGCTTGTGGTCAGTAAAAATGCGTCCTTAGGTACAGGGCGATTGAAGATTTCTGGACCCTTAATTTCTTTATTTTTAAAGTATCTTGGAATATCGACGCACTTCTCAAAAAAATAATTCCGCATAGCATTTATGAGGCATGCATTTTTTAAAACGAACAACGTGTTGTCGATTTCTAAAATCTAATTTTAGTTTCGAAAAATCACGTATGCGTTGGAAATTTTCAAAGAACTAATTTTTCACATCAGTAAAGGGCCTTTTTTGGGTTTTAGAACAAAATGTTGTTAAGGCAACTTGTTTAGAATGAAAAACTGAGAAGGTTTGCAAAATTTCAAAAGTCTAGGCCAGCTTTAATTTTTTTGAACTTTTTCCATTTTTTTAGAGAAGGGCCCTTTCTGTAGCTTTCACGTCAAAATGTTATTAAAGAATCTTGTTCATGGTGAAAAGTTGGATAGGTGAGATAAAATTTCAAAACCCTAAGCCGGCTTCCATTGTGGTGCGTTGTTTAAGTTTTTAGCAGAGAAAAATCAAAGTAAGCCTAGGCTTAATAAAAATTTTCAAACCTACCAAATTTCTCATGCAAACATTGTAATATAAATAATATCGTTGAACTCGTAATGAAGCATAGATTTTCAAAATCGAAAATATACAGGGTGCTTTATTTAAAAAATACAAGATTATAAGTATAAGATTAGGTCATAATATCTCAAAAATGCGATGCGCAATCGTTTTCTGAAAAATACGCCGATATCGCAAGAAAATTCCTATCAACTTTCACATTTCATTTAGTATTATATTTAGTAAATTACTACGCATTTTACAACATTATAAGACAAGTAACAACCCTAGAACTAGCACCTTTGCTGACACTAGCAATTTGTTATTTTTCTATTATTTGTATTTTGAAGGAGAAGAATTAATAATTATGATAATAATTGTAGAAATAGAAAGCACGGGTAATATCAGCAGATATATTATTAAGAGCTACACTATTCTTGATAAAAACCAAGCTTTCGTTCTATTTTTTTTCTTCATCAGGGCTAATGGAGAAAGAAAATGTTATTATATAAGTTATTATGAAAAGTTTAAATTTTGCTTACATTTATTTAATAGTGAAGCCAATTTTGAAATTGTAAACAATTATTAAATGTAAAAATAAATATAGTTATGGTATAAAGTTCATAAATATCCGTAGAAAATTATTATTTTAATAAAACATTTAAAAATTTTTGGCATGTATGATTTGTTATTGTTTTGTTTTAAAAGGCATTCTAGAATCAAAAGCTTAGGAAACATTAACAGGTGGTATAAATGTAGGTTATAAAATGATCATTTAAACAAAGAAAAAATGTCAAGTTATAGGTTGTAGGTTATGAAAAATTAGATAGCTTCAATGTACAAAGGGATTAAACCAAAAAAGAAAATATGTTTCTACTATATTTAATTTTTATCCAAAAATAAAATATAGGAATAAATGGAGCTTAAATCTTGAATATCAGTTCTTTTGTTCATTGCATTATTTTCTTTTTGAATTTCGACCATTTCTAAAAAAATTCGTTTATGGTAATTTTTTTCTTGCTGAAGAAATTTAACATTATTGAAATTAATCTTGTGTCCAGTATCAAGAACATGTTCAGAAAGTGCCGAAGTATTTTTATTTAGTTTACAATCACTTTTATGTCAAGAAATACGTTTTTTTAATAATTGTGAGGTTTGCCCAATATATTTTTTTATCACAATAATTAAAACAAGGAAAACAATAAACAACATTAGATTTATTTAAAATTGGTGTATTATCTTTTAATTTAGTGTATAATTTAGAAATTGGTTTGACATTTTTTAGAGCAACTTTTTTATTATTCTCATTAGAAAAACAATTGATTATTTTAGGAGTTAAGTTTTCAATAAAAGGTAAAGAATGATATAAAGTTCTGTTATCATAATTAAAACATGCCAAATTTTTTTTAATGTTTTATTAAAATAATAATTTTCTACGGATATTTATGAACTTTATACCGTAACTATATTTATTTTTACATTTAATAATAATTGTTTACAATTTCAAAATTGGCTTCACTATTAAATAAATGTAAGTAAAATTTAAACTTTTCATAATAACTTATATAATAACATTTTCTTTATCCATTAGCCCTGATGAAATTCTAAAAAAATATAACGAAAGCTTGGTTTTTATCAAGAATAGTGTAGCTCTTAATAATATATCTGCCCGTGATTACCCGTGATTTTTATTTCTACAATTTCCAAGTATAACACAGCACTGATTCTTTCCATCATAAATAATTATGATAAACACCAAAGAAATAATTTTGAAAGAGCTTTCATATCGGGTACCAGAAAACATCGATATTTGTGATTCTGTATTTTATCATTTCAAGGCTCTGCAAAGATATGGTAATGAAAGTATTTGGAGAAGAATGTTCAAGCCAATTGTGTAATTTATTCCTAGAAAACCCGTAATCTAATTTTCTCATTTGGGGGGTCTAATCACAGGACAGGGAAAAGTAATTTAAAAATTTTAATTCAGAAGGTAGAGATTTTCATGTAGGTAATATAAACTGAAACAAGAATTTTCAAAATATTTTCTCTAAAAGTATCTAATGAATTATCTAGAACTTAAGTGAAACATTTATTACCTATAGTTGTTAGCTTAGTATATTATATTTTTAGATTTGCCAAATCTAGAAGAAGAGGAAGAGGAAGCGGACGAAGAACAAGAAGTAAAAGAAACACCTGAAGAAAATACACCTACTCCAACAGTCAACAAAAGAGTAATTTCGAATAAAGGTTAGTACCAACGGTTTTCATAAAATATGTTGGCTGGGTGACCCATTCTTTTTGCAGTTCAATCATTTCCAAATTAAATTAAATTCGTTTGAATATTTTTAACAATGCACTAAAAAAAATAAGGAATTGAAAATTAGTAAAACGTAACTACCTACCCTTTATAGGAATCCCAGTTATTTTTCAAGGTACACAAAAATGTATAAATATAGGTAAAGTATAAAAGTTATATTAAAAAATAGTTTTTAAAATATTATTGGAAAAACAAATAATTGATGGTTGGCCCCAAGTGGTGTATTCATTCTCTTGAAATTCAAATTACTGCTTGACTCTAAAATGAAGTTGTAATGTACTATACTCACCTACAACAAGTACATTAAAATAATTACCGGAAACAAATTATTATTTAAGAAGTTAAAGAAATCTTAATTTTTAATTGTTCCTCACTCAGAGATATTAGGTGAATCACCCTGTATACAGGGTGACCGTATTTCGAGTCTGTGCATGGGGATCTTGGTTATCTTAAGAGATACGAGGTCGGTTAAATTGGGGCAAAGTTTCGGACCATTGACTGTATTGCTGGGAAAACTTCTACGGGCCATTGCCTTGCCGTCAATAAAAAATGTTTGCTGGGTGGAGGGCCCAACATTTTTTTTTTGTAGAGCATAAATAACTAACCAACTGTATAAAAAACAAAGTTGTACAACCCCATATTAACCAACTTACTTTACTTGCAGGAAAGAAACCATCAAAACCCCAGCCATGGTCTGCACAGGAGAAGGAAGCTGTACTGAGGTTTTTTAAAACCCAAATAAAAAAATTTATCGTTCCGGGGAAGAAGGAATGTGATCAATGTATCTCGGAAAATCCGGTACTGTCCAACAGAGAATGGAAACACGTGAAGTTCTGCGTGAAAAATCACATCAGTAAAATTAAAAAGGCCAAAAAATAAATCACATATTTTTCATATACATATCCAGGTTTTTACTTACCTACCTAATTACCTAGTAAAAAATAACATCATGGACAATAAAGTCTATAGTAGAAAGGATCAATACAACTCTCGTAATTTTTAGTTGGAAGTAGCAATATAGCATATTTAACTATATTATGTTAAATAATATGTTGTTAAAATGAATAAAAAAATAGTAGGTATTTTCAGTTTCTCTTCAATATAAAAGATTTTCTTGTCAGCCTGGCAACATTGTGCTCTACACAGGCTTTGTTCTTTTCGATAATTGTGGCTGCGGTTGCCACAAATGTTTATCCGTGATAACTACCGAACCACGGTGTGTGCACTCAAATTTCTAGTATATACATGCTTCTCATAGATGGCGCTATCTATACTACCCCACGTCACAAAAGTGCCACAATTGAGGATATAGCATGCGTTGCCATAAGTACGGCCGTACGTGTATGTGTGCACAATAATCGTGTTGAAATAACAAATCTGCTGAAAGCACAGCCGAAAGTAAACAGTAAACTAAAAACTAACCTCCAAAGTTAGCCGCCGACAATCGAGATCGATTTTGACAGAACAGGAGTGGAGATTGTGGCGAGTCGTTTACCTGGGCAAGCCAAATACTTACGGCTTTATTATATTATGATTTTCGAAGAAACCCTTTTAAATTGCATTAATGTAGGTATATTTACAACCCGCTATAATAAAATAGATGTTTGTGCATAGGTCCATTGGACTATTAGATGTTTCATTACCGATTATTTCCCTAGAAGAATGGTCCATACTTAAAGAACTCTGCCAAATTTTACAGCTATTCGAAGAAGCTGCACATTGCGCATCTGGAGAGAAGTATATGTCGGCTGCACTTGTTATCGTGTTAACTCGGGGGCTTCTTGATGTATGTAACAAGCTTGCTCAAGAAAATTTTAGCAGTCTGTCAACTGAGGTAATAAACTGCTTGCAAACGGGACTTCGTTCAAGGTTAGGAAATGTGGAATATAGTAACACACTTGCGACTACCACATTTCTAGACCCCCGATTTAAAATGTTTGCTTTTAAAACAATGATGCTGCAGAAAAAATTAAAAAAAAAAGTAATTGCTGCTGTTGCAGAAATAATAACTCTGCAAACTGAAAGTGCCGAACGCAAAAGAAAGCTGAAGCTGAGTACGTCGACAGCAGAGGAGGCATCAGGTTCAGGCATAACCGATGGCGCTGAAGATACAGAAACATCAAAGAATCCGCAGAAAATAAAATCAAAGAGTGCTCTGTGGGAGTCACTCGAACAAAGTTTGTCAGAATTTAAACCCAAACAAACATCTAACTCAAGAGCTATTATTGAGATTCAAAGATATTTGGAAGATGAGGTGCTCAGCCGTGAAAAAAACCCGTTAGAGTGGTGGAGGAAGAATGAGTACAATTACCCATTTTTAAGCCGTTTAGTACGAGCAAGATGTTGTGCACTTGGTACTTCCGTCCCTTGTGAGAGACTATTTTCGAAAGCTGGGATTATTCTAAATGAACGGAGAACGCGATTAAGTGCAAAGAAATTAAAATATTTGTTATTCTTAAATATTAATGAAGGTGTTAATATTTAATCTTAGTTGTAATTTTAGTATTCTTATTCATAAATCGGTTGTTATTTTTTTTCATAATTTTTTGAATTGGCGTTCATTTTTACTAATATTTTCCTCTTTAGTTTGCCTGATTTTTATACCAAAGAATAAGTATTTTTAATTCCAGTAGTCTTTATTATTTGTTTTTTTTTTCATATAATATATTTCATATATATATTTTGTTTTATTTATATATTGACTTATTTCTTTTGTAATAAAACCATTTCACTAAAGATTATGTGTCGATTTTATTATTTTAAAAATGCACCTTGTAAAAATTCAATTGTTATCACTTTAGTCTCGAAGTATTTCTTGAAAGATCGCCATATCAAAATTGCATTTTTAAACTAAAATGTGTTTTCATTTTTTCTCGTTTACTTTTTTATTCGCATCTCTAATCGGGGCAACCAGTTTGCTGTACCCTGTACCTTATACTTATATCTTCATTTTTTAACCGTAGGTACATATTTGACTGCACTTGTACAAGCGCGCTGTTTTGCGCTCTTGCTGTTTTTATTATTACTTTCTTACTTCTTTCGCTAGTCTCGCTAGCACCATCCTTGTTCCGTGCAGCGTTCTCGACTGGCCGGTCCAAGGCTAAAATTCGAAAACCGACCGCGCGACTGCCGCGCCACGCCAAGTCCGAGGATACGAACGGAACAGGAACAGACCAAGGAACAACTGACTGAAACTGAACAGTCTGAACTCTGAACATGTATGGTCGTGAGCAGGTGAGGCGCTGCGGTTGTGAGACGTATACTGTTCCGGTGGAGCAGTTTCACATTTACACTTGTACCTGTTCCTATCTTGTTCCGAGCAAAAACCTGTTCCGAAAAGAACAGATACTGCTCCGAAGTGCCATCTCTAATACAATCTTGATCTGACTGAAGACGATTCAGGCAGTAAGATATCCTCTCAATTTCTTCACATGGTTCTTCTTCGTATTGGTGGAGTTTACTTTCCTCATTTAGGATTAGGTAAGGTTTAGGGGGTGAGATCAATTTATTTTGGAATGGAACAGGATAAATAAAGTATGTCTGAAAATCTATGTTGAATAGGACTGCGCAGTGGATTAAGAAAATTATTCTTTCCCCTTCAAAAATTAATTGTATGCTAAAGAATTGATAAAAGCTATGCTGATTGTTGAAACTTGGTAGTTGACTACTGGAGTATATAGATTTCATTTTGGCTAAAATAGATTCTAAGTTTTCTAAGGATAAGAACGCTGGGTGTATTTTGTTAAGATTCGCAAACGTGACAGCGTCAACAATTTGATTCAGTTGGTTTCTTAAGCAATTTAGAGAATTGATAATCAAATGTAATGTGTTTATTTCGTGAATTTGTTCCTGGAATGTATTGATTAAATTCATGGTAATTATTATGTTTGACTTGATCTGAAAAAGGCTTTGATACGTATTATTCATGAATTGAAGGGCTTATTGAAACGTGACAAGCCACACTCTGTTCAAAAATAAACAGTTTACTGTATAGTAGTCAGCAACAGTGTGACAAGCCACATACTTAAGGGTTTGGGCTTTCTCCAAAAGATGGCGCCACTAACACGACTGTCAATGTATTGCGGTTTAGACATTTCACACAGAAAGTTGGATAAAACGTGACAAGCCACATAAGATGGCTACCGGCTCCGTGATTAACGATAATCAAATGATTGTGATGAAAATAGAAATTCTAGTGACGAAAATAGTGAGTCATGTGATGACAGTGTTGCTGATATGGACTACCAACCAAGTGATGATGGCCAAAATAGGAATAACAGTGATGTAAGTTTTTGTTTATATTTTTGTGGCATGTCATGTTCTTGCGAAAAAAAAATCTGTGTTTTTGGTGGCTTTTCATCTTATTGCGATTAATTTTCAGGATGAAATATCCTCTAGTGAATCGGAGGATGGAGATATGCCAGTTATACCACCCACCCCATTGGCCCCGCGAAGAGCTACTCCTAACACTCCTGAAAAAACGCCTAAATCTCGTTGGAGGCAAAGAAGAGACAGTACCTATGAAAGAGTAAAAAGCAAGAAGAGTCGTAATCTGGGTCAAGAATATACAAGCCTAAAAACAAAAAAACGCATGAGAGCACCTGAGCTGGGACTACCATGTAACTGTAAAAAAATGCAGAGAGAAGTTAAATAACACGCATGAGAGTATTTTTGACAAGTTTTGGGATTTAGGCTCATTTGACTTAAAAATTCTTATCTTTTTGGCTGCATCCATGTACACAAGAAAAAAAGGTCCTATAAAAAAAGCAGAAGCGACAAGAGTCTAGCAGAAACATCACTGTTGACTATACAGTGAATGTTGAAGGGCAAGATGTTAAAATATGCAAAGTCGAGTTCATGAGGGTCCATGGGTTGCAAAGCTCTAGCGGTAGGATCAACCGGATTGTGAAAATGAAAGCGGAGGGATCTATTGTTCCTGAAACAGATAAACGGGGCAAACACGAAAATAGACCAAAAAAAGTGAGTGATCAACAGAGACAATCTGTCCGAAACCATATTGACTCAATACCCAAATATCAAAGTCATTACAGCAGAGCGGATAATCCAAACAAGACCTTTCTTGACTATGACATAACTATTGCTGAACTCTATAGGAAGTTGTACGTTCCATGGTGTAGAGAACTAAACATTGTACCTGTGCACGAAAGCTTTTATCGGAAAATTTTTTGTTCCGAATATAACATAGGGTTTAAACTCCCCAAATCTGATACTTGTAAAACATGCGATGAAACCAATATCAAACTAGAGAGTGCTATCCAAACCAATGATGATCAAGAGCGCAATAAATTATCTACCACATTGAATCTACATAAAGCCAGAGCTAAAGCAATGCAAGATCTGCTCAAATTAGAGAATCCGAAAATTAATATAAAATCGTTGGTTGTCAAACACTTTTTCTTTAATAAATAGAGGAACTGGTGAAGTATCTGAAATTTTTATTATCATTTGGTTTTTATGATAATTAAGAGGTTTTTCCGAATAGGGGAATGTTAAGAGGGGTGCTTCACATGCAGAATGAACTGTCGTTATGTATGTTTCATTGTTTTCAAAAAAGTCTTGAATAGTTTTGTCTGTCTCCGGTTTCATTTATCATTGAAATTTTGTCACAAGGGTTCCGTGATAGTGCATCGGCCACGACATTTTCTTTTCCTTTTATATAGTCAATTTCAAAATCAAATTCCGAAAGTAAGAGTTTCCATCGAACTAGTTTTGAGTTCGGTTCCTTAAGGTTTTCTAGCCATTGTAGAGGCTTATGATCTGTTTTTATTTTAAAGTAACGGCCAAACAGGTAAGGTCTAAAATATTTAACTGATCAAACCACCGATAATAATTCTTTCTCTGTTACAGAGTAATTCACTTCTGCGGGGTTCAATGTTCTGCTTGCGTAACAAATTGGGTTGCCTTCTTGGCTTAACACAGCACCTATGGCATATTTGCTGGCGTCTGTTGTGAGTGTAAACGTTTTTGAAAAATCGGGTCTTATTAGTACAGGGTCATTGCAGATAATTGATTTACAGGTATCAAATGCTTTTTTAAACTCTTCATTGTGTTCAACCTTTTTTCCTTTCTTGAGGCATGTCGTTAATGGTTTAGTAATTTTGGAAAGATTGTTAATAAACTTTCTGTAGAATCCAATCATACCTAGAAAACTTTTTATTTCCTTGTGTGTTTTGGGCAGTGGGAAATTTACTATAGCTACAATTTTTTTGGATTGGGTTCTATACCGTTACGAGTTACGATGTGTCCCAAAAATTTCAACTTCTCTTTTAAAAAATTCGCTTTTATCTAACTGCACCGTAAGGTTGTGGTATTCGAATTTTTTGAATATTTTTTTAAGATTTTGTAAATGTTCTTCTAAAGTTGTGGAAAACACAATTACGTCGTCCATGTAGACTACACAAATTAGGTTTACAAATTCTTTTAGAATTTCGTTCATCATTCGCTGAAAACTTGCGGGGGCGTTCGGCAGCCCAAATGGCATTCTAAGAAATTCATAATGCCCAAAATCTGTAGAAAAGCCGGTTTTTTGGATGCTATTTTTGTGCATGTTAATTTGGTGGAATCCGCTGGCTAAATCCAGGGTAGTGAAATATTGGGCTCTGCCGAGTTTATCTAAAAGGTCGTCGATATTGGGAATTGGAAATCTGTCTTGTATAGTTTTTCCATTCAGCTTTCTGTAATCGATGACAATTCTCCATTTCTTTGATCCGCTGGCATCAGTTTTTTTTGGTACAATCCATATCGGACTTGACCATGGGCTTGTACTATTTCTTATAATTCCGTCTTCAAGCATTTTTTTGATTTGGTTTTGCACTTCCTCTTTGTGAATTTCTGGGAATGTATATGATTTGCTGAAAATTGGTTCATCATCGGTAGTTCTAATTTCGTGAGTGGTTTGTGTGGTAGCTGACAGTGGTTGATTTGGATATTGAAAAATTTTATAAAAATTTTTACAGAGGTGTATTAGTCTAGATTTTTCCTCTTCATTTAGGTGGTCTAGTCTCAGGAGGTTTGTGATATCTTCCTCATTTGGGTAATCAGAATAGTTGATAATTTCACTTTCGTAAATTTGTAACGAAATTTATGCTAACTTTCGTTACTACGGTAATAACCTTTTGACTCTCCCGATATACCGTGGATTTTGAACCACAATTTACCGCCACCATTAGGCAACCATCCATACACAGTGAAGGAAAGTATCCGTAATACCTGGAATTTACAAATTTCACAAGTTTATTCATATATAGGTACGTTGTTCTTTGCCTTTCTAATTTAGCCTCAAACAAATTCATATAATTAACAAATTGAAATTTATGAGGTATGTATAAGAGCAAAGGCCTCAAATAATATGTTGGTTGCTTGAAGAAGACGAACCTAACCTTTATTGTTTTGGTGGTCTGGAAATCACAAGGATAGGTGGGAGTGACAGACAATTTCCGCTGGCTTTTTCCTCTCTGCTCGTCGTCGAGACAACAAGTGCGGTACTGATTCAACTTATGCACGTTTGATTTTTCCTTCGGAATTTTCAATCTTTGTTCATCGTGCATGGGTTTCAGCTTTTACTAGCGTGATTTAGTGTAAAAAAGACTGTTATCATTAAGTTTTGCGTGCTAGGCTGATATTTTGGTTTTCTGTTATTTTTCATGTGACCACGCCGGAGTTTCGTCGGTGGTGTTAGGTTTTCCACGGACCAAGCGGTCTCGAGGACACCGTTGAAGGCTGAGAAGCGAAGGTTGATAGCGTTTGGTTCTGCCTGCGACGACACCGCGGTTTGGGGTGAGTATTTTTCGATTTTTCATTTTTTTGAATATTGGCTTTGCCGTCTTTGCGAAAAATATCTCACTACCAGATCGACTGTGCCTTTGGGAACCACTAGCTATCGGCTGATCGCCTTATCAGACCGTTATTATTGTTATTTTAATATTAAATTTTATGGTGAAAGGAACTCACCGTTTTCGAGTCAGTAGCACACGGTAAAAATAGTTGATTAGCTCGGAGCATTATTATTATTCTTTTACACTAAATCAGCCGCTTTTTGAGTGCCGCAGCCTTGTTGTTTAAATGACAGATTGTTTTTTTTATATTCTTATTAATGTTTTGAGTACAGAAGAAGCCTGAATTTTTTTGTTATCTGCTGATCAAATTTCAGTAATTTTTTATATTAAAAGCGATTACATATTTGTTTTTTTATTAAGTGTCAAGGAAATCAAGTTCTTATTGTACAATATAGCAGTACAAGCTTTTGTACTGCATCATGTTTTAATCACTTTTCTCAAGTCAGGAATATCACCATTTGATTGTCGTTTTTCGTATAGTTATAGTTTGTTGGAAATTTCTTAAGCTGTCACTGTGCACAGTTGTATTATTATAATATAAAAATTTCACCATTATTAAATAGGTATAGCACCTAGTTGATCTTTGTAAAAGCCACCGGCTTATTTTCTGAGTGTTAGAACAGACACTGTGGTTTTGATTTCTTTTTACATGTAACCACACCAACAAAGGAAGGACTACGCATACCAACACTACCACCAACCAACCACGATCGTACTATATTGGTACCTGTCGCAGCACATCACAGAACCCCACTCAAAACTCACGACCTGCCTCCAGCGAGAGCTAGCTGTGGAAGTGCACACCGTATTCAAAGGAGTCTGGGTGACGTGTGGCTGTGCAGCTACCTATCGTCCACAATATTCGAGGTATCCTCCAAAAGCAGTGCTAGTCGAAAATTCCAAAGAACCTTTAAGGTGTCGACTATTCTAACAAGTACAAACTTATATAACGAACTTTTAAACGATAATTTTACCTAATTTTTTGTTGTAAAAAGCTGAGCGATTTCCTACAGACTTGTAAGACGTGGTTCATAAAGATAACCATTAAATCTGTTTTTTTTTTTATTGTCTTGTTTTATTTGAGATCCATCTTCTATACTCAGTTTGGGTGTTATAAAAAAAAGTATAATTATCTGGCTACCAAAAATCAGAGCCGTTTAGTCATAAATTTCGAAGTTGTCTATAGGTTCAACAGCCAGGGGGAACCTGAGGTTAACGTACGTATCTTCGATGTTGACGTTGTGTATTTCTACGCCCGCGAATCCATTTTCTACTGTAATGAATCCTTCTGGGATGAAACAGTGCGGATTTATTTTTATTTTCGGTATATAGTACGTTCCATCTGTTGTGGCATTTGTTGTAATCACGTGGTGAACATTGATTTATGGGTAGAGTAGCGTTTTCCTTGTGTAGAAAGTTTTCTTGTATATTCCAATTAAATCCCATATTTTTAATATCTCTGTAGCTAATTAAACCGTCAAAAAATGGGTGAAAGTCAAATAGTGTAAAGCTTATATTGCCGGGTGAATTGAATTCATTGAATGAAGGAATGTGGGCTTCGTATTTGGTACTTTGTAAACCACATGAAGTTTTTATAAGGTTTGGTTTTGTAATAATGTATTGCGAAAAATAAAGTTTGGCTAGAGCTGGGTTAATTAGTGACATATGGCTACCAGAGTCTAAGAGAAGTTTTAGTGGTTTAGGGGTGGTTCTAATCACAATATAGGGTAATATTCGATCCATGTCAATGTTGTTGATTTCTAAGTAATCTCCATTCCAGAGGCTAAGTTGGTAAAATTTTCTTGAGTACCTTGGTCGGTTGTTCCTTGTAGTTCATCAAATTCGTCGAGTAAATCTTCTGGGGAAATTTCTGGAAATTCTCCATCGTGTTGAATTTCTGTTTCAAAGTCAATTAAATTTTCTGATAAGTGTGATGAGGCTAGATCGTCGACATTGTGTAATTCTTCGGTGTTGATAGTATTGAGGTCTTTGAGTCTGAGAGGTAGATGTCTTTTCGACGACGGACATTGGGGTAGGTTTATTTGAAGGTTGTTGACCTTTTGGTTTCCAAACATTTGTTTGATTAGTTTTGCCAAAAACTTGTTGATTAGTAGGGTATCTTTGAACAGGAATTTGACGAGGGGCGATTTGAATAGGTTGCGATTGGAAATTTGGTTGATTTTGGAATCAGGTAGGTCTTGTATTGGGAAATGCGCTTTGTTGTACAGGTCTGTTGTAAAAATTTGTAGAATTATTTATTTGTAAATTTCTAGAGTTAGTTGGAGCCTTTATGTTAGGGACAGGGATATTATTGGCATTGTTTGTATTATATCTTCGTCCATCGTTTACAACGGAAAAGAAATTTTCTTCTTCTAGTAAATAGGTCATAGCTTCTTCAATATTATTAGGATTTTTTAGTCTGACACCCGTCTGAATTTGATTTGGGAGGTATTTTAAAAATGTTATCAAAATGAGTTTCTCAATATTTCCTATCTGTGCGAGTTTTTCTGGGTTTGTTAAGGTTAGGTCATTATTGATAGATGAAAAAATCAAACTTCTTGTATATTGCAAACGGATTGCGAAATCGTAAGAGGATTCTTTTGAATTTGGTTTTAAACTATGAAGTTCTTGAAGTAAACAAGTGAATGATCGTTGGTCAGAAAATGAAAGTTTTAAAATATCTTTGACCTTGGGCCAGTTGTCTAACTCAAATCGACTGGAAATTAAGGTTAAAGCTTTGCCTTTCAATTTGCCTAAAATTGCTCTAAAAATTAGTCTTTGGATACTTTCTTCTGTTTGTCTGTACTGTTCAATGACTTCATCGCATGCGGCTGAGAAGTTATTTATTTCGCATGGTTCGCCATTAAAACACGGAATTATATCTAGGAAAAGTCTAAGTTCTTGGTAGTTTACTTGAGACATGTTTGTCTGAAGTTCAAAGTCTTTTTCTTGATCAGAATTTGATTCGGAACTGTCAAATAATTCTTTTATTATCTCTAAATCAGCAGAATTAGAGCTAGTACTTTCTTTAAATTGGTTTTTGCGAATAGTATCAAGTTGTTTACGATATCTCTTATTGCGTTTAGAAGTTTCGATAATGTTGCGAAACATAAAAATTCTAATATCTAATACTTAAACATATGAAATACAATAATTATTAAAAGTAAAAGAATAATTTTTTTTGTTTGGGAAAATTGCGTGAAATTGGAAAAGGGGATGAGAAATTGCTCACTTTTTGAAGGTCCTTCCTAGGAATATACGTTTCTCCAGGTTGGATTGCAGCCCTCCTTGGCTACTTGGTTGGGTTGATAGCCCTGCTTGGCTATCCTGCCGCGACTGCGCCACTTACGTTGCGTCTTCTGCAATCGTGGTGTGGTTCGTTGAAGACGCACACGGAGTCAACCTTCTGATCTGGAACTGCAGCTAATCCCTTATCGGCACCAAACTTATACACCAATAAAACATACGCGTTTACTCAAGCGATTTATTCGGTTCCGACAGCGAGTTGTACAGATTACAGGACGAGCGGTATAACTAACTTGGTAGTAGTCAAACGTCTCTTTTATATAAAATTTAAAAGATAATATGCTGTAAAGAAGAAGGTAAGCTTTGATAAAAATGGGCATAATTAGATGTCCTACGGGAGATTGCTGACCTATATAATATTACAAGATTATGACATTAATCCTCCTCCCCATAGCTATGGAACTAGATGAATATTGCTCCAGGAAGTACAGACGCATGCCTCCATGATCTCGCGAGCGGTGTCGCGGTAGTGGGATAGTGTTATTGCTAATATCTCTGTTTATGTGTTTATTGTAGATCTCATTCAAATAGTGGCTGATGACTCGCTTAACCATTATTAATATTTGATTTTGTAAATATGCATTTATAGGTGTTATAAATAGAGGTAAACACATATATATGATTATTTTAAATACAGAACATACACATATATCTATTTGTCACTAATTCTACCCATAAACCCTCCACACAAACCCGCCAAGTGGATATAGAATAGAGGTATCTTACGATATGAATGCAGCAGGTTTTGTTAGTCTTCAACTAACAGAACAAATTCAACTTTAGTTTAGTTATTTATGTACCAAGGCACTGAAGTTGAATTATTAAGTTGAACTTCAGTGCCTTGGTAGGTAAATAACTATTTTTTAGAAAAACTGTTTACTCCAATGGATTCTACGTAAAAAAGTGCGTATAAAGCGTTTTCAACGAAATATATAGGTTTAAAAACAAATGAGCTATGATAATTGTAAAAAATAGCAAACATTTCAAAAACACCCTGTATCTCCTAAAGTACTGGAGATATCAGAGATCTGTTTTGAGCATCGTAAATATCTCAAAAAATTAACTCATGAACACCTACCTTGTTTTTTTCTATCTATACAAATAACGCAGATACCCCATAAAACCATCGAAAATGACTCAGTCTGTACATAAATTCCTGACTGTGGGTCGTCCTCAAAATGAGGGAGACTCAATGCATTTTGTCATTGAAAGGCAAAAAAGAATATTCAAAAGGGGACCGATTTTGGTTCTCTCAATGGCCGCCATTAAAAAGAACCGCCATTAAAGAAGGAAAACACTACGAAGTTAAAGAGCTAACTACAGAAGAATTTTTTAACTTTAAATTGTCAGCCAATTTGGACAAAAACTTACCAAGAATTCAAAAAACGAAAGGTGATAAGGAACGAAATTCAGATACTGCCCTAACCAATGCTTATGACACGCCACCTAGTTTAAACGAAAAGAATAAAGAACATCTTCCAGAGTTGTGTAAGAAAAATGTAATTGAAAAAGTTCACCAACTGTTTTACTTCAAAATAAAGTTCTTAGTAACTAAGTACCACTCCATTTTTTTATTATAAATGCCATTAGAAGTCTTTTATACATTCTATTATAATTTTCTTATTAAAATATATATATATTAAAGTATATCTAACAAAATTCCAATATTATTTCAAAGTCTATAATGTTGTATGTACGATTATGTATCAGCAGCATGTAAGTATATTCTATCAAAATTTTAAACAGATACCTTTTGGATTAAATATCCGACTAATTAAACATCATCGTTTTATTTCCTTCCACTCAAAATTATATAATTTACACTTGTGTCAGTGTTGAACTGGATGTACGATATGTATAAAAATATATAATGGGTATAAGTATTTAGATAGGGCAACGTTACTTCAAAAAAAAATCGATAATCTTACAACATTGTGTTATAAATGGGGTAGTCTCTTTAGTTTCTGTACATCGTTGTTTCTATGCTTCAATAACCAACTTCCAAGATGAAACTTTCTACATCCAGGTATCACTGTTTTCATAAACAGTCATTTGTTTCTGCATTAATAAACTATATTCTCCAAATAATGGCACACTTTCACAGCTACCAGATCTCTACGCAGCCTGGATGCAAGATCTGAACGCTGTGGAACCCATGCCTCTGCAGCTAGTAACTCTAGTAAGTTAGTATTAACCATCGATATTCCCCAAATAAGATTTCCTTCTTACAGCTACGCAAAATGAACCTGGCTGATCATGCTCACCTTCCGCTCCACTCCGCCAAGGACTCATCACTACCCACCTCCGTGGCCTCTCTAGTGTTGAGACTTTCGGTGAGGATACTGATGATGAACTCACTGAAGAGAAGGCTGCATGCTTCCGAGAGTTAGCATTCAGGATGGACATCTGCGTGAACCCGAGGCGACCATTTCAACCGCACAGTTTTCCATGTAATAGTAAAGTTTGTGCCTGATTTGGTTTTAAAATCTCGAAAACCAAAAAAAGAATAGTTTTGTACATTACTTTAAAGTGGCACACGTTAATGGAAAACCACGGACACGATGGTACTCATGTTGTTATAAACTCAAATAGTTGCAGGACATCAGATCTTAAAAAATAGAAAAATTCACCATAATGCCATGCTCTAAAAATCCTGATATCGACTTCTAATATTTAGGACATTCATAAAAGTTGATATTTACGTAAAAACATATTTACGATAATTATTGCAGGCAGTGGTGATTCGATATGAGCAAAGATGACTTTGAAGTAGGCCAAACACCAAATTCTACATATCAATTTGGGCTGCAAAAACAGTTAGGCTTCTTTAAGTAAAAAAGTACCAATCTTTTTTTCAGACATCTTATGTCCACTCGTTGAAAATTCCGTTAATTTCTGCACTTGTACCCACCTCCGTGGTCTCTCGAGCATTGAGAATTTCGGTGAGGATACTGATGATGAACTCACTGAAGAGAAGGCTGAATGCTTCCGTAAGTTAGCATTTAGGATGGACATCTGCGTGAACCCGAGGCGACCATTTCAACCGCACAGTGTTCCATGTAATAGTAAAGTTTGTGTTTTGATTTGGTATTAAAATATCGAAACCCAAAAAAAGAATAGTTTTGTACATTACTTTGAAGTGACACGCGTTAATGGAAAACCAAGGACCCGATGGTACTCATGTTGTTATAGACTCAAATAGTTGCAGGACATCAGATCTTAAAAAATAGAAAAATTCGCCATAATTCCATGCTCTAAAAATCCTGATATCGACTTCTAAGGTTTAGGACATTCATGAAAAATGATATTTACGTAAAAACATATTTACGATAATTATTGTAGGCAGTGATAACTCGATATGAGCAAAGATGACTTTGAAGTAGGCCAGACACCAAATTCTACATATCAATTTGGGCTGCAAAAACAGTTAGGCCTCTTTAGGTAAAAAAGTACCAATCTTTTTTTTCAGACATCTTATGACCACTCGTTGAAAATTCCGTTAATTTCTGCACTTGTAACGCAAACTAAAATTTATTCACAGGAAATAAACGGTTGGAAGGAAACACAAGAATAATAGTTTTACTTTTTATTTTATATTCTATACACAGATAAAATAAACTCGCAGGCTTGTTCTGTTGCACCTTTTTCCCGGTCCAGCATAATTTTAAAATTAAACAAATGATATCGGACCACTGGGTCGGCCACAGATTGTATTTTGCTCTTTTCATATTAGTGGGCATTTTTCGTGAGGTTGAAGTATTTTTCCTGAATAAATAGACAGAAAACATTCAGTACCTTCATAAGCCTAATTTTTCACTAATGCACAATTAATTTTTAGGCAAGAAAGTTGTAACAAAATTTAAATATCCCATATTTTGGATCAATGGGAGTGTGCTATGTTTTTTTATATACTGAGTTGGCTATAACTTTTTAAATACCTATTGGTTTAATAAACAAAATCTGCAGTAGGTTCTTTGCTAACCTTTGGTCAGCGACATTGAATTTTTTATGTTCCTTGCAGTTTAGTTGATATGGAAATTTACATATTATTAAAAATATGCTTAGAAAGGGCAATTTACTGAGTTGCTTAATTAAAATAAGCCGTTAATGAATTCACCCAGTGGAGTAAAAGTCTTAACAATAAACATTGTTTTCATTGTTGTACAACGAAATATTTGACATATTTGACTAATATTGCCCAGGCACCTATTTTATTTCATAATGCTTATTTAGAGTTCTGCGAGCTTGGTAATAATTATAAAGAAATTAAATTTGTGGCTTTAGAGCTTTCAAAAACTTGGGGAGTAGAAACAACTTTTAGAGAAAAGCGCACCACTGAGGTGCCCCGTAGGTACCACCCAAAATTCTTATTTTATTTTATCAAATAACTCGCGACAATGTTAGCTAAATCCTTGAAATATTTCTGCGAGGAATCATCAGGTTATGACTCAAACCACCGGAAACTAGGATCATTAAATTAAACGAAAAACCATGTTGTTCACATTATGTAAGTACCAAAACGCCAGGAAGAGTTTGCTACGATTATTAGTGTTCTCCGAAAAACTTGCATCATGTTGTTTATACATTCTATCCGCCGACAACCACCAGAGCGTCTAGAGAACACCTGCAAATCCTGGAATTAAGGCAAAAACAAGGTCCCAAGCTGATATAAAAGGGGGTTACTCCCAAAGCAACGAAGAAGTCTCCGACCACCACTTGTATGGCGAAGTACTGCCCGAGACATCATCCAGAGTCTGCTGCCTTGTCTGCCAAAGAGTCACACCAAGAACCGGCCTTAATACAGTATGCTGTCCGTTGAGCTGACCAAAAGTAAGTTATCTTGTTTTTGTTAATTTTTGACGTCTGAGCTGCCCTATTATTGATTAACTATTTATTTTTATTTTATTTGAACGTAGTGGATAGTTTAAGCGCCTTGGAGTATTTTTCTATAGCTAGAAGCATAGCAGTGCCGTATTAAGCACAATATTAAATATTTTAAGCTGAATTTGGGTACTTTAAATGCGTTTTTGATATTTTAATAATTTTGTGCCTATATTATCAATTTCGAAACATTTTTAATAAATTTTGTATTTTATTATCATTTGTGGAATCAGGCTAACTAACTTATGCCGATACATTTTATATTCTTTCTTGAAACATTTTGAGCTACAAATATTCTCTGCAGATTTTATTACCTTTTATGTGATAAGCTATTCTTGTTCGCCACCTAGGTTTGAGACCAGTTGGAAATTATATATAATTATTTTATATTAGAAACTATCATTGTCACTTATTTCTGTTACCATTACTTAGTAATATTCTAATAATTACATTGTACACGTTGTGCTTTCACAAATTATTTTACCATATTTCGTATCCTTATATTTTATACACCATAGCAGTACCCTATTATTTTTAAATATATGTATTAAAATTCCCCGTTGTTTCCGTTAAAACTTAGACTCACACCAAAAATAAATTAACTTATGGACCACCTCATACATACCGCTCGACCAACTAACATCTAAACCAAAGGTGGGCACCATACCATATATAAAATTATCAGAAGAATAAAGATTTAAAGAAATTACCTTTAGCAGTATTCTAGATACCACTTCTTCGCAATTAAAAAATAGACTTCTAATTTTTTTAAAATAAGTGATTGTCAGCTTCACAAACAAGCCACAATAATGCAAGAAAAAAACGCTAATGATTTAAATGAAAAATTTGCAGGGGAAATATTAAATTTTTGCTCTGCATTTAGAGCGAGTTAAAAAAATATAGGTACAATATTATTGAAGTGATTGATTTAAACATCGAACCACTGTCTCAAATTTTCCCGATATCCCCTATTGTTTTTAACACTTTCTATTACGGCAGCTTCTGCTGAAATAACGTTTTCGAAGCTTAAGTTCATAAAAAAACTATTTAAGAAGTACCATTAGCCAGAAAAGACTAACTAGCCTAGGAATATTAAGTATACAAAATCGATTTTCAAAAAAAAATTAAATAACCCATCAATTCGCATCGAAAATATAGGTTTATTTTAGGCAACAGCCGATAAGTTTGTCCCCGGTGCCGATATTTCTATTTACGCCACTGAGGGATCACTGAATGATGGAACTGATGGTTAATGAAAATCATCCGCATGTCCTGAAATTAATTGAACATTTACAAAAAGAATATGTCGATATGTTAGGCCAGGCGACAGGTCGGAAAAAAAGGCTCAATAAGGAAATAATTAGTGGAAAGCTGGAAATTACTTTAATCGCTTTATTTGGACCCAGATATTACTCTCCCAAGTTTTCCCCCTCGAGCGAAGTCGGCGTTGACCCTTCTGGCCCTAAGAAGGTACCATTTTTCGTTTTTTCTTTCAAATATCTCCCAAACCATCAACTTTATCAACAAAATACTTATTATAAAAAAATAATCTAGAATAAATTTGCTACAAAAAAGTTATTTACCGTTTGTCTCTAATGTGAACCGTTACGATGCCACGACAATTCACAGTGGAATCCTTTTTGATTCTTGCGGAAAAGTTATGGAAATCATATGCCATATCAAAGTTTCTACATGTTATAAATATTTGTCAGCATTCCAGGTGCACAAGCTGTTAACTTGTTATAAGTATAACAGCTTTTCAATGTAAACACCTGTGGCAAAGTACCTACGATTAGTATTATTAGTGAGTAGTATTGACATAAAATCATTCTTTTCCTAATCCACTATTCGAATGTCAAACTTAGTGAATTTTCAAGCGTTTTGATGAAGGCTGGCAGTCTTGATCGTCTGCCTCAATTTCTCCGTCATCGCTTTCATCATCTGCATCGGTACATTTGTCCGACGTCAAGATTAACATCGACGTCTCCGCCACAATCATCCATATCATCTTCCTCGGCAGCATTTGTACATGACCGTCCCATACAATTCATGCAGATTCTGGAGCATCATAGGCCCGTTTTCCTGCAACCACACGCTGCGTTACATCCTTTCGAACATTTGCAGGACAATGTGTTTAAAAGCGTTTGTGACGCCGGATCCCTCGTCGTAGGTATGGGAGCCAAACCACATTGATAATTTTTCCAGCCCCAATCCAGTGGATTTGTATCATTTCCATACCATGTTTGCGGACTTGATGGTATGTTCTTAAAGAGTGCTCACGTGCCGCTGATTCGGTGGGAGGTAGGCTTGCGAGATTAAATCGATGTTTGCTTTGAGATTTTGCAAACAGGGTGGCTGGTGTGCCACAACAGGAAACGCACAGAAAATGTGTCATCTTAGACAGTGACTTTATTGATAAAGGTCCAACAATTTGAATTGTTTTTATTTTTTGGTTGGATGATGTAAAGAAATAAATTGCTTTTGAATTTATTATTATTTATTCAATGATTCCAGAGCACTCCTGGCCAATATAAAGTTTAATAAAAATTCAGCATTTTGACATCGCCCAGAGAAAAAGACCCTGTACATTTTTGTATTGAATCTTTGCACACCAACACTTTGAGTAGGTCTGTTGATCATTCATCTGTTTTGACGGGATTCCATGGCACACTTGACTCTCCAGATGCCTTTAAAATTTCTATTTTGCTCAATTTTTACACCCTGCAGAATAGAACTCCCTGTATATTTTTTGTTCAAGTTTGGTATACGCGGGTTTTAGGTTGTTCTGATTAACGCTGTGGTGTCAGGTTTTAAATAAAAAAATCGCTAAATGGTTTTCGTCATTTTTTTTACTAGAAAAAAAATTGTAGTGTTCCTTGAAAATTGACATTAAGACCTAAAATTTTGCACCAACGTTAAGTTTTTTGTGGCCTATTTTTAGAACATTTTTTCGTATCTTTCACTTTTTGGTCCATTTGTCCTCTTATTTACCCCATCCATGGACATACTGTATACAGGGTGGCCCACTACGAACTGCATCGATCTATATATGGAAAACTAAAAGTAGGAAAATTCTGAAAATTTGGCATCTCACCAATGAAGATGGGCGCTGCTCAACTAAAATATTTTGGTGAATCTGGCACTTCCGGTTATACCGGAAGTCGATATTAACTTTCTTACCTCAAATGGAACACCCTGTATATTATTGCATTTTTTGGATTCTAGGCATCATTTTGGAACAAAAACATGCAACATGTCCTAGGTCTAAATCCAACCGTTTTTGAGATATTTGCATTTTTCCGAAAAAAATTACAGAATTTTTGGCATCGTGTAACAGAAGCCCTGACCTAGTGATCTCTGCTGAGAAATAAATCCGTTCTTATACAGGGTGTTCACAAAATATGAATAAAAATTACATTCAAAATGTGCTTAAATCTCGAAATTTTCAAATGGAAACCCCCATTTTTTTTTAATGCGATCTTATTCACCACTAAAAATGATGACAACTTTGTGTTTCCTATACCTAAATGCAGTAATTTTCGATTAATTTACGAAAAACCCACTTTTCGTCCATAAAATGCGGCGTTTGCTTAACGCTTGGAAAATCATAGTAGCCATGGACGTTGAAAAGACAATCGCGGCTAAGGAAATGTCACTTGGTTTATAAATTATTGTCAACAATAATGCCGGCGCGCTTAAATTACACAAACGAAGATTATTTAAATTTGTTTATTATCTACGGAGAATGCAACAAGTAATATCAAGAACGTGCGATACATAATCTTCTTTTGTGTAATTTAAGCGCGCCGGCATTATTGTTGACAATAATTTATAAACCAAGTGACATTTCTTCAGCCGCGATTGTCTTTTCAACTTCCACGGCTAATATGATTTTCCAAGCGTTAAGCAAACCCCGCATTTTATGGGCGAAAAGTGGGTTTTCGTAAATTAATCGAAAATTAATGCATTTAGGTATAGGAAACCTTACACAAACTTGTCATCATTTTTAGTGGTGAATAAGATCGCATTAAAAAAATGGGGGTTTCCATCTGAAAATTTTTGAGATTTAAGCACATTTTGAATGTAATTTTTATTCATATTTTGTGAAAGAACGGATTTATTTCTCAGCAGAGATCACTAGGTCAGGGCTTGTGTTACACGATGCCAAAAATTCGATGTGAAATTTCGCGGTTTCCTCGTATAAATTGCTAATTGACTTTAGGTCTGCATCTGTAATTTTTTTCGGAAAAATGCAAATATCTGAAAAAACTGTTGGATTTAGACATAGGACATGTTGCATGTTTTTGTTCCAAAATGATGCCTAGAATCCAAAAATGCAATAATATACAGGTGTTCCATTTGAGATAAGAAAGTTAATATCGACTTCCGGTATAACCGGAAGTGCCAGATTCACCAAAATATTTTATATGAGCAGCGCCCATCGGCATTGGTGAGGTGCCAAATTTTCAGAATTTTCCTACTTTTAGTTTTCCATATACCGTAAAAGGGGGCGAATAGGAACTCGAGGGTCAATAGGAACAAAAGTTGGTAAAATGTTAGCAACATCCCTTGTGTTTTTTGGGGATCTTCTATCAAAACCATCAAGTTGGCGAAATGTGTAAAAATATATGTTCTCTCTATTGGCAACATTGAAAATTTTGATCACTGACTTTTAATCAATTGTCAGCTGTCAAAAATTAGCTGGAAGAAACTAGGTATTTTCTAGGTTACAAAAACTTTGGTTGGTTAGAATTAAAAAAGTAAGTAAAAACTATTCAAATTTGGTGTATTGATAATCTAATTAATCCTATTAGATAATATGATTTCGGTTTTTGAAAAACACTGTTGGGATTACGCCACCAATTTTTTTTATTTTTAGGTGCATATCTTTAGGTTAACAGGGGTTAATAGGAACACCAACAGATTATTACACTATGAGGAATTATAAAAGCAAAAGTCGTACGCAATACAAAAAACACAGCAAGGAAAACATAACCGAAGCTTTAGAAGCCATTAGGAGTAATAATTTATCTTATCGAGAAGCACCGAGAAGATATAATATTCCGACCACCGTTTTATTTCGACATTCCAAAGGCCATGTAAAAAAACAGGGTGGTCAGACTGTTCTTACAGAGGATGAAGAAAACTTATTGATTGAAAGAGTAAATATTTGTTCGGAATGGGGATACCCAATTGACCCTTATGATTTGAGACTAATCATTAAAAATTACTTAGATAAATTAGGAAGAACGGGATCACGCTTTAAAAATAACTTGCCTGGTCCAGATTTTATTTACAGCTTTTTGAAAAGAAACAGACATCGGATTTCACTTAGATTTTGTGAAAATATAAAAAGGTCGAGAGCCAATGTATCCCGTGACATCATTAATCAGTATTTTAACAACCTCGAAGAATGTCTGCGAGAGGTCCCAGCAAGCCATATTATAAACTACGATGAAACCAATTTGGCTGACGATGTTGGTAAGTTTTGGATTCCAAAATTGAAACATCCCTATTACAGAAGGTTTTTTTAGGAAAAAGAAAAGTTATTACACGTAGGGGTTGTAAACATCCAGAAAGAGTGATGAATACAACAAAATGTTCTACATCTATAATGTTTTCCGCATCTGGTGATGGTAAATTGTTGCCTGTGTATGTGGTTTATAAGGCGCAACGCATTTATTCTTCCTGGGGTGTTGGAGGTCCTCGAGGACCCCGATACAATCGAACTGCATCAGGATGGTTTGATATGGACACATTTGAAGATTGGGTTCATACGGTTGCTGTTCCATATTTAGGAAAACTCGAAGGGCGTAAAATTTTGATAGGTGACAATTTGGCTTCCCACCTTTCTTTAGACCTCATTAGATATTTAAAGGAATGCAATATAGAAATGATCTTTCTACCAGCCAATTCGACACATTTAACCCAGCCCTTGGACTTGGCATTCTTTAGGCCACTCAAGATTGCTTGGAGGCAAGTTTTGCTGAATTGGAAAAAAACCGATGGAAGAAAGGAACCATCGATCCCGAAATCAGTATTTCCAATATTGTTAAGACGACTAATGGATGCTATAGCTCCAAATGCCCCCAAGAACATAATTTCAGGGTTTAAAAAGGCAGGCATTGTTCCTTTAAACAAAGAAGAGGTCTTAAATTGCTTACCCCCAGACCACAAAACTGGAGAAGATGAATTAGAAGCTGTGAACTGCTCATTCCTAGACCTCTTGAAAGAGATGCGATATGGTGATACAGCGAAAGCTCCCAGACCTAGAGCTTCAAAATTAAATGTCACACCAGGCAAAAGTGTGGGTTTTGACTCTGACTCAAGCAGCTCCGAGAGCACCTCACAATATACAACTAACGACAAAGAAAATGTGAGACCAGCATCTTATAATGCTCATGATAATGATGACATCAATCATATTGATTCTAGTGATGATGATGATCTTCCACTTATTACATTTAAGAAAAATGATAATTATTCGACCTGTGGTAATGATAATAATAATGAAGCCCTTATTGATATTGGAGATTTTGTTTTAGTTAGATTTCCAGTTGCGAACAAAAATGCAGATATCAAAGAGAGAGTTTATATAGGAAAAGTTACATCAATAAATGAGGATATGTATGAGGCAACTTTTTTGCGAAGGAAGTCAAAAACTTCTAGAGACAAAATGGGAATAGTATACACCTTTCCTCAAGTAGAAGATAAGAGTATTTTTCACCACAATGAAATAATACAAAAACTTGATAGATGGACTGAAAAACGAGGTATCTATAACTTTAATCATATCGACACCAATGACTATGAAAAGGCTGTTTAGCTGTATGATGTATATAGGTTACAAAAAATAATATTTTATTTGTGTTTATTTTTTTAAAATAAAGATTTCTACTTTGCTATTACGACTATTTGTTTAAAAAAAGTGTTTTGCCACTTCAAGGGCAAAAATTATTTTTTTTCCATTTCTACTGTTCCTATTGCCCCACTAGTTATTTGAATAGGAAAACACATGAAAAATAAATAGCTGTTCCTATTGTCCTCGAGGCGGGGTGAATAGGAACATACATGTTTTTTTAAAAAAAATACTATTTGGAATTTTTTGAAAAAAATGCTATTTTGTATACCTAATCTAGATGTCAAGATAAGACATTCTACGACATAAGAATTACGAAAATTAATCCCCCTTTTTTGAAATTGCATAAAATTGGTATAGAAGTGTTCCTATTCACCCCCTTTTACGGTATACATCGATGCAGTTCGTGGTGGGCCACCCTGTATATTTTTGATTTTATTTATATCAACTTACTTAAAATTAAAGTAAGGACATTATTTGTACGATCGCCCCTCCTCCAACCCATATTAAAGGCGATTAGATCAGGAATTTTACATTTTCTTGTTTTTTTTTTGTTAGCCTACTGGGCCGTTATGTGAGGCTTAATTGGTTTAGGTTTGTTTGGCTGAAGTTATACCTATACTGCCTGCTGAGTAGCGGATCACACGCTAGGGGGCTTCTGGCTAGCCTGCGAATCGTTGCCAGTGGCGCCTTCCAGACTCAAGTTGAGCTAGCGAGGTTTTTGCCATCGCAATTCCTTAATAAATCGCATTCCGTGCTGATAGCAGGTATAGGTGGTCGGTAATTGCGTGGCATGCAGCAACAGGTATATGTTCCTGGAAAATATCTTATTATTATTCAAAGTATTCAAAGAAATAATTATTATCAAAAGTAAAACTGTTATGAAAATTTGAGGTACCTATTTTTATGTTTTTTTTAAGTAATTATTTATAGTGCATAAGGTATAATGTACAATAATAATTTTATGTTTGTTCTCTTTATGATGATTAAAATATGTTGTTTTGATTAAGCTGTATAATTTCTCAACCTATATACTTAGTTAATCACTTCATGTCCTAAATGCATTAATAACTACTTAAAACCAACAAAAATTGTGTATTTGGGGCAAATTATTCCCCCGGTCGGACGTCTCTCTTGCGCGGTATAGGTTGCTATAGGTATATGGAAATTTCGCTTGTATTTGAACAAGCAGGTACAAAACAAGTCTTTTTCTTAATCATTTCCATCATGAAATTGAATGAATAATAATGGATGGCGAGAATACAGTTAGAAAGGGTATCAAATTATACAGAATAATCTCGAACCGTTGACTGGCGTATTAATAAGACTTCTCACGGCTATAGTTTCATGTCCTGGAAAGTAGATGGCGTCTATGGTCAACAATGTATTTTGCATTGTATTTTGTATCCAGGAAGTGCATGGTGAGCCAGAGAACTGTCAAACATGACAGCCGTGACCAGTATTTATTAATACGTCAGTCAAAGCTCGAACCGTTTTAAAAATACCAGAAGAGAACTTATTTCTCTGAAAAATACAAGGGAGCAGATCAGCTGTCCCGTACATTTATAGGTTATGTAGCAAAATAAAAACGGTTAAGATCTCACGGGCTTGACATTGAGGCGCGACGTTGCCAAACATGACGCCATGGCAGTAAATTTAAGGAAAAACCAAATCCAACAGGTAGTTACGAATATTGAACTTTAAAAATTAATTGCGGCATAACGGGGACGAAAAAAAATTAAAAAAAATACAGCAAGTATATCTCACTCAATACTATACGATGAACAAATAAAAAAAGTGGTGTTTTAGTCCATTTTCAAGGATGACTGAATTGTGGAGGATTTTTCAGTAATTTGCAATTTTTTTATTCGCGCAACGTGATTGTCGATGCTTCATATGCCCAGAAATGCAGTGAAAAAGTCGCCTAGAACTTACGATATGGAGGGTGTATCAAGAAAGTCGGTTTGGACTGTGGATGATTCTCTATTTACTGCTTTCAGCACCCTCTGGAGGTGTCTTAGTTTTCGTAATCTCCATTAACTGTGTGTAAAGAAATAATTGAAGATATTGCCTGTTCTGCTATGAAAACAACTCGATTATACAGAATAATCACGATCCGTTTTAAAAATACCAGAAGAGAACTTATTTCTCTGAAAAATACAAGAGAGCCGATCAGCTGTCCCGTACATTTATAGGTTATGTATCAAAATAAAAACGGTTAAGATCTCACGGGCTTGACATTGAGGCGCGACGTTGCCAAGGGAAAAACCAAATCCAACAGGTAGTTACGTATATTGAACTTTCAAAATTAATAGCGGCATAACAAAAGCGAATTTTTTTTTTTTAAATACAGCAAGTATATCTCACCCAATACTATACGATCAGCAAATAAAAAAAGTGGTGTATTAGTCCATTTTCAAGGATGACTGAATTGTGGAGGATTTTTCAGTAATCTGCAATATGCCCAGAAATGCAGTGAAAAAAAAATCGTCTAGAACTCAGACAAATAATAAACACAGACTAATAATCAATACAATACAGACCCAGCCAAATCTAAACAAAACAATGCAATGATTGCACTATTGCCAAACTTCTTCAGAAATTTATCTTGTTCTTACGATAGAAATGTATAACCAACGTTAAAATCATAAACTTGGAACAATAATTAGTTGATTTACAGAATCTACATTATAGTAAAAATTTGGACATTCAATATTTAACAATAAATTTTACTGATTTTGTGAATTTACTAATCCTACTTAGGTCTATAAATTATGATATTCTTAATAAATTCTTTATTCTGGCTAACGTGGCAATGTTGCACGAGCTCTTTGCGATGGATACGCGTTTGAATTATTAATGTACAATCACCTGATCCAGAGTTTATTGAGATTTCGCCGGCTTGTGTTGATGTGTTTGGAGTGTTTACTTTTGCGTTATTCTTGTTTTTTGAGGAGATTTTGGGGTTATTGGACAAAAGACATGTAGTTAAGTCAGTAATTAGTGAATTAGTGTAGTTTTAAGAAGCATGGTAAGAGTAAAGTGTTAGATTTGTGGCATAGGAAACGTAACCTACAACATAACCTTCCACAGGTAGGTCAGCGGCGTAGATGCGATACGATGATGATATTTGTCTGAGAATATAACTAAAAATATTTTATTTCAAATCTAGGTTTCCTTGTGATTTGGACACATTGTTGTTATGGTACAATGCATTTGGTGTAAATTTGGAGGACTTACCAATTAATGCCTTCATTTGTTCTCGACATTTTGAAGAACGAGAATTAGCTAAAGCAGGTTCAAGAACTTATGTAACTTCCTCTACTGTGCCATCAGTTTTCCCGAACATATTGTCTGTTAGGTAAATATAACAAGCAACTAATCTAACATAATAATATTTGTCATGTTAAAAAAATAAAAATATAAAATATAAAAGTAAATGATCGCAGATAGTAAGTGCAGGTTTAAGTTTACATAGGTATAGGTAGCTAGTTTACGCAAATGCGAAAACTCCCTAATTATCCATTTAATTGTTTAATAAGGTTTTTCGCCGCAGGAAAGCTGAAACAGACTGATTAAAGGACAACTTTTTCAAGTTGCGAGGAAGACCACTGCTTAAAAAGGCTATGGCGCTTCGACAGCGGTTATTTTAGATTCAACCTTAAAAATTCATAAATGTCTATTATTAAAACAACGAAAACGTTGAACGGTACCTCAACAAATTACGCTAACAAATTAGGAAATTCGGATAACTGTTGTTGCGGCATGTTCAGTTGAATTTAGCAAAATATTATTACCAGTTATTCAAGGAGAAGTTAGGATAGATAATTAGAATACAACACAGTTTAAAAATATGTAAAAATTGTCTTGACTTGAATTATTTTAAACATTATTGAAAATAAAAAAATATAGGGACGCCACTGATTGGTTATCATATGTTGCACGCTTAAGTGTCAAATTTGTTGTTTTTGTTTTGAGTAGGCATTTTTTATGATGGCTGATTACAATGCAGCCTTTTGGTTAGTCTATGTTTATTATTTGTCTGAGGTCTAGAACTTACGATATGGACAGTGTATCAAGAAAGTCGGTTTGGACTGTGGATGATTCTCTATTTACTGCTTTCAGCACCCTTTGGAGGTGTCTTAGTTTTCGTAATCTCCATTAACTGTGGTTGGGTGTGCTCCCCATGTGTGTAAAGAAATAATTGAAGATATTGCCTGTTCTGCTATGAAAACGACTCTCTCTTCATATATTCGATATTGATTTAAAGAACTTTAATGTCAGGTGCAGTAGTGCACTAAAAATATATTGCACAATTAGAATCCTATAAAAGAGTCTCTCTAATGAAACTTATGTGGCTAAAACTACCTATTTATAGAGTGAAAAAAGACAAAAATATCGCATTATCTTCGGTAAAAAGATTTATCTGGAAAACACCGATTATTTATTTTTAAACAGTTAGATACCCAACATATAGACCGTCAGACAGTGACAGATTTTCCTTACTAATTTTCTCACTTATGCCTTGGAGAGGGTTGAAAGGTAAATCGATGCTGAGTCGGAAAATAGTAATTTTAAGTTTGGCTCCCGGGGAAAACATATCGTGGGTCCAATATTATATTGTTCTATCAGCAGATTTGGCGCTAAATGAGTTTTTGACGTTATGATGTAAATTTAAGCATACTGTTCTATCTGAACCAGGATTGCTGTGAAAATATGGCACAGAAGTACGACAAACAATAATATTATTATGTTCTATGTACGTAATTCAAAAATCATTTAATATTATAATGTTCTAACAAACCCACCAATCAGGTCTCAGAATGTCGAGCTGTTAGAACAATATAGGGTAAGTGTACATAATTCCGACCGTGTCCATAAATCCGTCAGATTTCAACAATATTGCTTTAAATAAGAAAACTCAACCACAAAACAGTTTTAAAAGACATCTAGTGGCATCTTCCAGTATTAATGAAAATTCTGATATCGGTTCTCTACTTTATCGACTGGACCATCATTGTGGAATCTTAACCTGAAAATGCCAAGTCATTGAGCAAAAGCCAACGTGATTTTGTGAATTGTAAACGTTCTAAGGTAAGAGAAAAATGGATTGTTTTTGAACTAATGTAATTTAGGCTTTCAACTTGATTTTTGATTAAATTATATGTTGATCTCCTTTTATACATATGAAATATTATTAAAAAATGCGTGGCTTTCATAAAATTTACTAATTTTAATAAATATTGGCGGTGTCGAATTTAGGTTCAGAAATAAGTGTGTTGCTATAAATCCGACATCAGGTGTCGAATTTAGGAACAAAGCCAATGAATCTTTGAATAGATGCATTAAAAAAAATGACGTAAGCAAAATATGACACTTAGTTGGCATTGATGCCTGAAATGGTGACAAGTGAAAGAGCTAAATTCGACAGTGTGTCTGATTTACATACCAAAAGTGTCGGATTTAGGGGCTTGTTCCGTATATATGTAAAATATACAGTGCTTTTATTAATAGTCCCCCCTGCTAACTTTTGAACCCCTTTTTAAAAATAAAAAAATAGGCGGGGCCAATAACGGACAGTAAACTACATTTTCAAAATGTTTTTCTCTATACAGGATGTGCCAAAAATCTGTGAAGAACTGTGAACTACCATCCGTTATTGTCCACGCTTATTTTTTTATTTTTAAAAAGGGGTTCAAAAGTTAGCAGGGGGGGGGGGTTATTAAGAAAAGCACTATATGTAAACATAAAGGCAAATAACATTAGAATATATTTTTTTAGGATGCCACCAACAAAATATTGTTCTTACTCTAAAGAAGACTTACAAAATGCCTTACGAGCAATAAAAAATGGCATGCCATGCGCGGTTGCCTCAAAATCATACCATGTTCCTAGAACAACTTTAATAGGAAAAATCAAAGGAACCTACCCTGAGGAGTGCAAAAGTGGAGTGTCAACTGTATTGACATCTCAAGAAGAAGATATTTTAGTCAACTGGATCTTAAATATGGCAAAAGTGGGTTTTCCCATCAACAAAGACCAATTGTTGGACAGCGTAACACTTCTTTGTAAAGAGTTGAAGCGACCCAATAAATTTAATTATGGACGTCCTGGGCGCCATTGGTATGAGGGTTTCCTCAAAAGACATAGCCAAATTTCTCAGAGGATGTCTGAAAACCTTACTGCTTCCCGCGCGGCTGTCACCGAAGCAAGCATAAAAAATTGGTTTGATGAAGTTCAAAATTATTTTATATCTTCGAATACATTTGTGAATGATCCGAATAGGATCTTCAATGCAGACGAATCCGCATTTTTTTTATCCCCTAAGGGCAATGCCGTTCTTGCAAAGAAAGGCAGTAAAACTGTTTATGAAAAATCTGGGAATGACAAAGAATGTCTTACTGTACTGATCACAGGTAAATTAGTAACATAATTTCGATTGTTCTAACTTACAAATTAATACAATATTTTAGGCAATGCAAACGGTGTTTTGGCGCCTCCGATGGTCATGTACCCATATGACAGAATTCCCAAACATATCGTTATGCGAGTTCCCAATGGTTGGGGGATTGGAAAATCCGATAGTGGCTGGATGACTTCCGAGTCATTTTTCGAATATATCTCGAATATTTTTTATCCTTGGATAGTATCTATGAACATTGAATTTCCCATATTGCTATACGTGGATGGACATAAATCTCACATTACTCTAAGTCTTAGCAGATTTTGTACCGAAAAACAAATTGTTCTAATTTGCTTACCCCCCAACACTACTCACATTCTCCAACCGTTAGATGTAGGATTATTTAGATCTTTGAAACAGAGTTGGAAAAAATGCATCAAAAGCTATAGGGTGGAAAATGGATTCAAAATATTAAATAGAGAAAATTTTGCTCCTGTTCTCAAAATGGCCCTTGAGGATGTTACCAATTTAAAAAATATATTCCAAAATTCATTCAGAGTTTGCGGCTTATACCCATTTGATAGGTCTAACGTGGATTATACGAAAATAGTGCAAAAGGTTCTAAATATCGAAGACATATCTAAAAACCCAGAAATAAAATTGGAAGTTGTGCAACATCTAAGATACATAGAAAACCACATTAAAAATACAACTCTCCAAAAGTTTTATTTTTTGAAAGGTGGTGAGTGGGACGGAGATATGGAGGATAAAAATTTATATGAAGTTTGGATAAGCATTTTCAATAAAACTGGACTTAGTTTTGAAAATGCAGCAACAAATGCTACATTAGTAGATAACGTGATAATTGAAGTGGAGGAGGGGATTGATTTAAAACAGGATTGGGAAGCGTTAATAGTGGAAACACCTGAAAATGAATTCGACCAAGAGATATTTCAAAACGAGAGAAAGATAAATATCATTCAAAATATTATGTTGACAGGGCCCAAGACCGATGAAATAAATGACCAAAGTACTGAAAAATACCTAAAAAGCAAAGAAGAAACAACCGGAGAAGAGCATGATGAAATTAAAGTTATAGAAGAAGAAACAGACCTTAAGAAAAAACAGACTGACAAAAGTACAGAAAAGATTCAAGAAAGCAAAAAAGAGGAAACCGGAGACGTACAAGGTGAAAATAAAGATACCAAAGGAAGCACCAAAAATATAGAAAAAGAGACTGACATAGTAAATGATGATATTAGCAGCACTGCAATTAAAAAGACCGAAGATGAAAAGATTAAAGCTAGAGGAAATGATACAGTTTTACAGGAAATTGAAAATAAGGAGATCGAAGAATTAAAGGATAAACAAAACAATGAAATTGGAGAAAATGTAGATAAAACAACCGTTGACAAAATAAAAGAGACCAAGAAAGTAGAGAATACTGAAGAAAAAACTGAAAACGCAAAGAAAGAAGTCCTCAAGAAAATTGGTAACATATCTCCAGACAGGACGAAAGTATATATTGAAAATAATTCCAGTTTGTTAGTACCATCACCTTTTAAAAAGGCATTGTTTTGGCCAGAACCAACTCCATCTAAAAAATTTCTAGGTAAAAAAAAGGAAAAAATACCCTCTGTAACAACTTCCGATGCTTGGAAAGAGTATTACTTAAAAAAAGAAGGAGAAAAAAATAAACAATTTGAGGAAAAGGAAAACAGAAAAAGACAAAGGGCTGAAAAAAGTATTATTTCAAGAAAGAGACCTAAAAAAACAAAACAACAAAATTCAAGTGAAAATGAAGAAGTGTTGCCTAATGTTAGCGAGAATGACGGTGAAATGTGTATTGAGAAAGTAAACGAAAAGAGAAATTTGAAAATTGTTGACTTTGTGATAGTAAACTATGAAAATAATTACTATCCGGGGAATGTGACTGGAATTGAGAAAGAAAAAATATTGATTAATACCATGACTAGAAGTGGATTTAATTGGAAGTGGCCAGATGAAAAAGATGAAATTTGGTACGAATCCATAGAAATTATGGAGGTGATACAACCACCTAAAAAAATTAACAAAAGAGGCTGCTTTCAAGTTGAGGAAATAACTAAATATGGTTCATTTGTCTAGACTTCCTATTTAAGTTAATTTTAAGTGTTTTGTTCTCATTTAATTTTCTTATTAAACAAGTTTTGTAAACTGAAAATCTTGTTTGATTTATGTACTTAATGTGTCGGATTTAAAAACACTGTCGAATTTATGTTCAACTCACTGTCGGAATTTTGGACAGAGAAAAAATTCAGGTGTCAGAATTATGTCCATTTGCAGGCCAATAAAAAACATTTTTTTTTTTGTTGATGGCATGGTAGCATTATTTTTCTTTTCTAGAAACAACTTCAGAAATGAATAAACTTAACTATTATATAAAGTATCCTGCATTTTATACACGATTTTTATTTTATCATGGTGTTTTCTTTAGTTTGTTTTCTTACAGTGTCGGAATTATGTACACTTACCCTAATACTTTCCAGCTGCAGTGCTTCCAGAAGTGCGTCGTCTGTGATTGTTTATCGTTTAAGTGATTACTTCACCCATTTCATTCAAAAATGAGTGACACTGAGATCCCGTAAGTAACATAATACTATATTACTATAAAATAATTATAAAATATCCAAAGGATACCTAATTTTTGAAGTAGTTTGTGTCCTAACCTCAAAATTCGTTCTAATAGAATATTATAATACTAATCGATTTCTACAACTCTGTTGCATTAATATGCAGTACTAAACATGCTTTTAGAACTCTTTCTCAAGAAATATTTTTTTTTAGTTACACACCTCTTTCTCTATTTCTAGCTGCTGCTCAACAAGCTTGGACATTTCAAATCAGATGGAATACATTGAAGATAGTGATGATTCCTGTGCGGATCCAGACTATGTGCCTTCAGATTCAGAACATGCAAATTATGAAACAGGTATGTCCTACACTGTTTTCTATAATACGGGGAAAAATGTATTGATTATTCCGTCTTTCTTAGACCTGGGTATCGAGATATCTACCGAAGTACATGAAGATGAAACAGGAGAAATTGCTGACGAAGAAAACACTAATCAAGAACGCCAGGGAAACATGGATGTAGCAACAACTACTGACAACGGTCAAAAGCTAACTAGGAAGCGGAAACGAAAATCCGAAACATGGAAGATGAATGTTAATAAGGTGTTATGTCAATCAGGCAAAGAATATCGAGATGTGAAAGGTAATATTCGAAAGCAAAGATGCTTAAAAACTCTTAAAAATTGTGAGGCAAACTGTAAATTTTTATGCTCAAAAAAAATCAGTCAGCATGAAAGAGAAGAGATTTTCAAAGGATTTTGGGCATTGACGAATAACTCTAAATTGCATTTTTATGCAAAAAATACAGAAAGATTCACCAAACTTCGTACACAGACTTCTAAAGAACACTCTCGTAGGAAATATTCCTTCAAATATTATTTTCACATCGCTGATGCAAAGATACGTGTTTGTAAGATATTTTTTTTGTCGACGCTGGATATTAGTCAACAAAGAATAAACTATTTTCATGATAAAAAGAAGGATAGTGTAACAGGAATTCCATTGACATCTCAACAAGGTCGTCACCCTAAGAAAACAATAAGTGCCATAAGTAAGGATGTTGTTCGCTTACACATCAGCCAAATCCCAAGAGTCGAATCGCACTACTGTAGGGTAGACACAAAAAAAGAGTATGTTGATGGAGTCCTGAACATGAACAGACTATATTCACTCTATACTGAGTTTTGTGCAGAGAAAGGAGTAGAACCAGTTAAGAAACATATTTATAGCAATATTTTTAACTACGAATATAACATTGAATTTTTAAAGCCAAAGAAAGACCGCTGTGATGTTTGTGAAGAGCATCGCTTGAAAGAAAAAAGTGGTATATTAAGCAGTGATGAACAGCGCAGCTGGGAAAAGCACGAACTGGGGAAACAAGCAGCAAAACAAAATCGTGATGTAGATAGAAGATGCAGTGAAGATCAAGAAACTGCTATTATATGTTTTGACCTTGAAAACGTTTTTGCATTACCACGATCTAATATTTCGTGTTTTTTTTATAGCAGGAAACTGAATGCTTATGACCTAACTGCACACTGCAGTTTACAAAAACAGGCATACTGTTGTATTTGGAGTGAAGGAACACACGGCAGGCAAGGGAGCGATATAGCTTCAGGTTTAATAAAAATATTAAATAGGGTACTTGTTGACTTTCCTCAAGTTAGAAAGATTATCCTCTGGTCGGATTCATGTGTTCCGCAGAATAAAAATTCGATAATGAGTTTGGCATTAATGAAATTCTTGGAACAGCATCCAACCATCGTAGAGATAATACAAAAATTTGGAGAACCTGGTCATAGCAGCATACAAGAGGTGGATAATTTGCAGAGCCAAATTGAAAGAAGATTCGCTGGATTAGATATATTCAGTCCCTTAGGTCTTTTGCGCTTATTACCGGCTGTAAATCAGAAAAAGCCATTCAAAGTATTTCACATGAGATATACTGATTTCAAGTTATACAAAGAAGCATCTCAAATATTCAACTTCAAAAAAGTGCCATATGCAAGTTTAAAGCAAATAAAATATTGCAGTAAAAATCCAATGAAACTGTTTTACAAACTTACTCATTATGATGAGTCGTACACTGAAGTACCAATATTTCCTACAAGTAAAACCAGACTAAGTTCTGTTTTGTCTTCGGTATTGTTACCAGATATTCGCACTGCACCTGAGCCAAAAACAAGTCTCCTGCCTTTTGCTAAAGTTGCTGATCTTACAAAATTATTTAAGTTCATGCCACCTGTTGATGTGACTTTCATTAAAACAATGTTCAAACAATTTAATGATGCTGTAATATTCAAAAAAGAGCAGAAAAAGTTGACAAAGGGAAAATAATTAGTTGTGTAGTTGAGTTGGAAAAATGCTCGTTTGTTTTTGTTGAATTATGGAAGGTTTATTTTAGTCTTAAAGAAAGTCTATTCTGTTAGAACATTTTTGGAACATATTGTTAAGTTTACCGAAATAACTAAATAAAAATGTTCTATTAGCAATTGGTTGTTTATTATTTAATAACCTTCGAGAAACTTTGTTTGAAACAAAATGCTAACATTTAATACTGAAAGAAAATAAAACAGATTACACGAGTCAAGCACAAAATAACTTTACAAAATGTCAATAAAATCGCATTGTGAATTTTAAAAACACAATTTCTCAAAAGATAGTTTTATTCTGTTAGAACACTGTAATACTCGACCCACGATATGGAAAATTCGATTTTTCAAAACAGAAAGAAAGGTACTAATTCTCACTTATGCCATGTTCACCGTTTGATTTCTTATACTATTCCGACCTCGAAAACCCAAAGGCATAGGTGTCTGAAACTATAGAAAGTTTTATTGCAATTCATTTAATCCCTGACAAAATCAGTTGACGAAAAAAAAAATTCAGACATATTTTCCGACCCAAAACTGCATTTTTCCCCACGCGTCACTTCTGCCAATCAATTTTTGGGCTAGTGAGGATATAAGTTTTCACCATTTCGAACGGCATAACTGACGGAGTCAGTAAACCAAGTCATTTTTTGTGTGATCTGCCAAACCCTTAATTCAGAGTCCAATAACAAAAAAATCTGAGAAACCTGATAACACAATACATTTGTTGATGACTTGTAGCGGATTTTTCTTATTTCATTGCATTTGTTGTTGCAACATTTATAAATCTTGCAGGCCAATCTATTGTGCCTGCTCGCTTACCTATTTACCCATACGAAAAAAGCTTCATTTAGGTATTGTTTTAGATAGTGTTAAACCTCTATGATTTAGTGTGGACGTGGTCAAGATTTACAAATTTTAAAACAATGAACACTGGCACAAATGACCAATGGTAGCATTCAAGTTCAAAGTGAATTTGTCCTGCATTTAGAACACTAAAAATGCAAACGGTTATCAAATTCTACAAGTTAATTAATATTTTGGATATTAACAGTTATTCCGTTGCAATTTTCCTTAGATTTTTTTTAACGGAACGTGTGAAAATTTTTACAACTTAATATGCAGAGGGAGAGGGGGGTACGTTTGAACATGGGGCAGTTTTGAACATATTTCAAATTACCGCGCTTATACGTCCGCCATGTTTCTGGAGAAAGGTGGGGTGAGGAGAAGGCAACACGCGTCTACGGACGATAGTAGATCAGTGCTAAGCGAAAACTGAAAGAGTAGGCACGTGCATCTCATTTTATCCGTGAAAATCGAAGAAACCTGTGAAAATAACGTAGTGTTGTGTTTTCTGTTAAGAGTTACAGGTGAGTCCAAATTTATAGGCCACCTAGACACTTAAAGTTTGCGGTTTTTTTGCCTGTGCGAAACCCTAAATATATTCACTTGGTGGTGTAATATAAACAAAAGTAAAGAATTGTGTCATAAGGGGCAGATTTGAACAGCCAGTCAGGGGTACCTTTGAACAATGGTATCAATGTGTGTTCAAATGTGCCCCAACACAAATGAGTTGTTTAAAATATGACATTTATTCTTTTTTTTAGTCACCATGGTTCGCACCTACAAAAAAAAGCGCACAAAGCCAGATATTGTAGAAGATGACATGTCGGCTGCAATTCGTGCAGTTAGAGGGCAAGGCATGTCTATTCGAGAAGCGGCAAGAGCATATAAGCTAGTTCACACAGCTCTGTTTTATAGACTTAAAAAAGAAAATATTGGAGCCAATGACTACATTTCCAAATTTGCTACCAGACAAGTTTTTACTAGACAGCAAGAAGATATGTTAGAAGCATATATTCTAAAATGTTCCAGAATTAATTATGGACTTACATACACGGACATAAGAAAATTGGCATACTCCTATGCAAAAAAAAAATAAATTGTCCATACCCAAAGAACTGGGAAACATCAAATATAGCTGGGATAGATTGGTTAAAGTGTTTTATGAGGCGCCACAAAAATTTGTCTCTAAGAAAATCAGAGAATACCAGCTTGGCCAGATCCACCAGCTTTAACAGAACAAACGTCGAAGAATTTTTCGCAAACTATGAGCGAGCCTTAAAAAAATACCCATTTACCGCAGAAAAAATTATAAATTTTGATGAAACTGGAATCACCACGGTGGTGCAGGCTCCTCACGTAGTAGCAAGAAAAGGTTTGAAGCAAGTTGGCCAGGCGGTATCTGCCGAACGAGGGCAATTAATTACAATGTGCGCAATAATCAATGCCTGTGGAAATACTATACCGCCCGTTTTTATATATCCGAGGGCCAGATTTCACGATCTCATGCTTAAAGATGCACCGCCAGGAAGTGTTGGACTCGCAAATTCTCCCAAGAGTGGTTGGATGACTGCGCCTCTGTTCGTTAAAGTTCTAGAGCACATTAAAAAGCACACTAAATGTACAAAAGAAGATCCAGTATTAGTAGTGATGGATAATCACGAAAGTCACTGCTCACTTGAGGCGATAATTTACGCAAAGGAAAACGGAATTGTCTTAGTGACATTTCCACCACATTGCACACACCGCCTACAACCACTGGATGTTGCAGTGATGGGACCATTGAAGTCAAAATTAGCAGTGGCTCAGAATGATTGGCTACTTAGCAATCCCGGCAAAACTCTGAGCATTCATGATCTCGCTGGTATTGTGAACACCGCCTACTCAAGTGCCTTTTCAATAAAAAATATTACAGCTGGATTTTACCGAACAGGCGTGTGGCCTTTTAATAGAAATGTCTTTTCAGAAGAAGATTTTGAATCCGCGTTTGTAACTGATAGACCCTTGGTGCAGGACTTGCCTGAAAATGGGGGAGAACAAACCGCGCAGCCTGGGACTTCACATCAATCCCCTCCCCATTTACAGATTCCTCCACAGCCTGGAACTTCACATCAATCCCCTCCCCATTTACAGATTCCAGCAGATGATGGAAATTTGATTTCTCCAGAAATAGTGAGACCCTTTCCGAAGGCGCCTCCCCGTAAAATTAACCTAAATACCAGGCAGAGAAAACGCAAGTCAAGAATACTTACTGAAACCCCTGAAAAAAATAAGATTGAGGAAGAAACGCTTTTAAGATTGGCAAAAAAGAAAAAACCATTTATAAATTGGAAAGAAAACGAATCCCCTCTACATGCAGCCTATCAACCGAAGAATAAAATCTCAAGGAAAAAAAGCGAAACAGATGACGATAGTGATTACTCCGTGCGTGATGAATCAGACGATTTAGAATTCGATGATCCAACTAACGATTTTGAAGATGTTGGGGGAAGTCCAGAACATTTGGAAGTAGGCGACTATATCCTCGTAAAATTCGTAAGAAAATCTGTCAAATACTTTTTGGCTCAGATACAGGAAAAAATTGAAGAAAAAGAATACAGGGTGAAATACCTAAAACGAAAAATAATCAAAGATGAAGAATCGTTTAAATTCATCCTTCCGGACGAGCCAGAGCGGAGTGACGTGAACACTGAAGACATTGTTCTTAAACTACCAAAACCGGCAACATGCGGAGGAACACTAAGAACCATGTCTTTGATGTCTTTTGGTGTTAATTTAAGTAAATATAATGTTCAGTAATGGTCTGTTCAAACCTGCCCCAAGTGTGTTTAAAGGTGCCCCATACATGGGGCAGATTTGAACAGAATTCATCATTACATAATATATTTTTTCAATAAATGTCATTTAAAAAAATTGCATCTTTAATAGGTTACAATGGCTCTATGCATCCAAAACTATATGTGCCTAAAATATGACATGGGTAACCCTTTTAGTTTCGAAAATAAAAATTGTTTCCCAAATATTGTTCAAACGTACCCCCCTCTCCCCTACCCCATTCTTACAAAATGTTGTTTGGGGTTGCCAGTAGGAATGTAAGATTTTTAAATTCTATACAAATGTAGTAAAGTGCAAAACAATATAGACAGATCTGGAAGTTTCTCAAAAAAATAGTTTGTAGGAAAGATATTTCGATCTTTCCATCCTTTTTCCCACTGGATGACTGGATATCAATAATTGATATCTTAAACAGAGGGCTAGGTTTTGTATGTTCCAACCGATCCTACTAATCCCATTCTTTTTACAAGCTTTTATTTAACTTGGGTATGGTTGTGTGTATGTACTGAAATCTTGCAACTGAATTTTAGCCCACGTCAACCCAACCGATTGAGCTGAAATTTTGCAAACACTTTTGGTTCTGGTGACAATCTAGTGTACTCGGTATTGTGATTTTTTTTTTCAAATTGGCTGCCACTCCAAGATGGTGGATTACCTATTTCTTCACAACCTCCTCGACATGAAAGGGTTTGACGGGTGGAAAACGATAGGGTAAGTGGCGTCATACTAAATCCAATATGGCGCCCGTCCCACAACCTACTTGAAATGGGTATCAAATAAAAGGGTTTGACGAGTACAAAATGATAAGGTAAGTGACGTCATACTAAATCCAATATGACGGATGCTCCAAGATGGCGGACTAACTTTCTCTACCACCCTCCTGGCATGGAAATCAAATAGGCATAAAAAGCCCAAAATAAAATAAAAAAAAACCTTTTTAAAAACAAGCTTTCATTTAAGCCATGTACTAAAACGAATAAAATAAGTTTAGGTTTTCGTTAAGACAATTCAATGCCAAATTGCGACAAGCTTTTGTACATGGCTTAAATAAAAGCTTGTTTTTGAAAAAGTATTTTTTTATTTTATTTACAAAACAAAACTAGCCACATACAATTTTACAGTATTTAACTGCAGAAAAAATACTGGGTACTACATGTGGACTGAAGTGGAAGCAGCTCGTGGAACCTGTGAAGTGTAATCATACTTATTCCATCATTTAAAAAGTTTACCTCCAAATACCAAGAATGTTCGACTTTTTAGTGACACCTGATTTGAAGTAATAGATCACAAAATTTTAATTTCTGGGTACAGTCAGATGGAATGCGACTCGATGCATGCCCGAATTGAAACTGCATCTAAAAGTGTACCCATATACTAACCTCATGAATGGGCAACTATTGCCAAAAAGGATATTTTATTTTCAGACTGGAAGCCCTTAGCAAAGTTAATAATGGAAAACAGAAATAAAGCTGAAAATTGTAGTGCCTTTAACACTCAATGTATGTGGTGATTCAACATTTTGACCCATAAAATGGCTTTTTTCGATCTGTAGCGAGTAACACGCATAATTTAAAACTTTTGGTCAATACAAATTTTAATCTCCAAGTAATTATTCACATTTTGAGACAAAAATTATTTAAAAATATTTATCACAATGGCCGTCATTAGGCTTTTTGCGCAAATGCTAATAATGACAGAAACCGATGTCTGCAGTGACATTATTACTGCTTAAGATGTACGTAGGCCCCGATGTGTGCCATAGATTAGAACAGGAATTAGACGAGAAGGTCGAAATCTTTAAAAAAAAAACTATACAAGTACGGACACAAACGCGGCCAACAAAAAATACCGGCCGTGGCACGGCGAAACCACGTGACTCTAAGAGTTCCAATTCTTTATTGATTTTTGAGTCAGCTGTAAAATCCGGCGGCAGTCGCATGGCAAGACCGGGCAAAACATAACCTAATAATTACCAAAGTTTTGTGTTTTCTTATTTTAAAAGGCTTTTATACGGATATTTCAGTTTAGAAAACAATGTAAATAATGCCGCGTTCATGCAGTGTTGTTGGTTGTCGGTCCAATTACAAAACTGAAAGTGAACATGTGTCTACTTTTAATTTACCCGTTGATGACAAGTTGAAAGAAGCCTGGCTAAGAAAAATACCTAACGATGTTTGTAATTTAAAAAGACCTCAAGTATGTATTAAGCATTTCCAAGAAAAAGATATTATTTGGAATGATAAATGCATTGTAAAAGGAGAACTAAAAGAGTTCAAACGGATTCGACCTAAACTTGCTCCAGGTGCAATACCAATTATTTTTCAAAATGTTCCAAAATATTTAAGTCAGGAACCATCCACAGTAGTGAGTTTACCTGACGTAGAAGAACTTCAAATGGAAACCGCAATTAAGGCAAGCCTCGAAACTGCAAAATCATCTGAACTTTCCAGGAGGATATCAACACTAGAAGAAATTTTACAGTTTTATAAGTCTAGTAATGCTATAAGTAATGGTTGGCTTTTAATGCAAGAAAATAATCAAGTTATTTTATGCTTGATGTGTATTTCAAACAAAAATCAATCTTTGTTAGGGTCTATCGTAATAGAGGAAGACTTAACGTATACAATATAGATAATGGTCCTGGAAATTTTAAATAACACAAATTTTAAATAACACAAACATTTTTGAAGAATTACTGAAATTTGTGGAACTTAGAATTAGGAATAAGGAAGAAAGAAACAAGGACAAAATTGATGATATTATAAAAGATTTGACAAAAATAAGTGACAATGAGAGTGACGTGTGTGTTCCATTGTTTTTTTTTAATTGAGCAGCTATGTCTTTACCAAACTACACCACAAAACGGAAGGTACAGTGGATACACTTTAATATTTGCTTCTTCTTTATTTATTCAGTCTTCGACCTTATATATGTCTATTTATAAAAGCAAAGTATTGTTTTTGCCACATCCGCGTAACATTAGAAAATTAATTGGCAAGTTATCCTTAAACGGTAGTGATCTAACTGGAAGTATTGACTATTTAAAAAGTAATTATTAAAACGACATGAACTTCTTGTCAACTTACATGTTGACGAAATTTACATAAAAGCCGAGTTAAATTTTAAAGGTGGACATATATTAGGAAGTAGCAGCAACGATCATTCAAAAGTTGCCAAAACAGCTCTAGTGTTTATGATATCTATTTTAACTTCTAATTATAAGCATGTTGTTTGTATTATACCTATTAGCACTTTAGTAGCAGAACAGTTAAAACTGTGTATTATAGATGTATTACGAGAAGTTGAAGCTGTAGGCATTCATATTATATCTATTGTATCAGATAATAATGCTGTGAACAGAAAAGCTTTCCAATTACTTTCTGAAAACAATACTTTGCACAACCCTGTATTACACATCCCTTAGATCCTGCAAGGAAGTTATTTTTTTTATTTGATGTCGTCCATATACTAAAATGTATCCGAAATAATTGGATAAGCAATAGAGTAAAAAACTTTCCTGACATATCCTGACTTTGAAGTAGATTTTTCCGAATCTGAAATCCAAAATGTACAGCTTTTTAGTGCAGATTTTAAATTATTTGAAGAGTTATATGAGAAAGAAAAAAAACTCTAGTTAAATATGGCCATTCATTATGTTATAAAGCATTATATCCTACAAACATTCAAAAGCAAAATGTTTCGCTAGCTCTTAAAATTTTTAATGAAAAAAATATTGCCGCTCTCAAACTCGGCTTAGAGAATAATCAAATGACGCATGAGACTAGTCAATTTGTAGAAATAATTTCTATTTGGTGGAAAATAGTTAACGTTGAGCAGTGGCGCACCCAGAAAATATGATTGGGGGGGGGGGGGCAATTCGAGGCTGTAGCCAGACAGAAACTTCAGTCAGGACAGTACACATTTGAGAAGTGAGGGATAGGTACCTACAGGGCGGTACTTTGTCGGTGGGGAGAGGGGGGGGGGGTTAAGAAATGGAATTTAATTTTCGTTATCACAAATCGCGCCGTAGGCGAAAATTTGTGAAGTTTTTTTCTGGCCAGTGTAGTAGGTGTAGGTAAATTGAAATTTGTTTAAAGGTCGGGCAATAGAGATTATTGTTTTTTAAGCGGGCAATAAAATGTGTACTTAGGAGCTGTCTGCACACTAAAATGCCCCGCAAGCAAATTTTTTTTAGAAAATTTAATGGCAATTTAGTTTAAATGAAATATAATAAATAAAAAATCATTATGATGTCTTTTTTTCTTCGTTTTTTTTCTCAATGGAGCAGCGCCTTATCTACGGCTCGGGTAAGGTGACCGGTGAACTTGTAACTCACACAGGGCAAACATTCTGCCAGGCAGATTCAAAGAAATTTCCAAACTGTTTTTTATAAAGGCAGGTATATTAGAAAATAACAAAAAAAAAACTCAGATATTAGCCAGTCAGTGCGCAAAAATTGCCGAGGGGTCGCACAGCGAACGGTACATCTACGATACCACCCTCGAGAATTTTTAAAATATGAAAGGTCTGGGGGGCCCCCCCCCCTGGGTGCGCCACTGGTTAAGAGTGCTTTTGAAGGTGTACGCTTTAATGACCCTTATAGAGAACCAATCAGAGATGGTGGTAAATCTTTACAAATTAACTTTTTTAGAAAAATTTCTCTCTGGCTACAGTTTTGGCGTGATAATGTACCTAATTCACAAGGATTATCGAATCAAACATTTCCGTCTTTTATAACTACATCGGAAGCTTTTGTTCTATTAATCCCATATTTGTTTAAAAATTATAAATTTGATTACATTTTACTTAGCAAATTTCAAAATGATGTGCTAGAGGGTAGATTTGGGATTTACAGACAGCTCAGTGGAGCTAATTACTACATAAGTTATGTTCAACTTTTGGAAAGTGAAAGAAGGATGCGTTTTAAAAGTACAGTGCTCCATACCACGAAAAACAATACTCCTGTAAGAAGTATTTTGTCTTTTAAATTCACATATGACCCTAGTGTTGGCACAGAACATTTTTCAGACCTCCTAAAAGAATTGAAAAAATTTTCATTAGAATTTATACCGGAAGATAAATTACCAATATTGACATACAGGGTGTCCAACTTTAAAACTGTACAAATCCGTAAAATCTTCATTTTTGGAGATAATCGCCTAAACTTTTTTTTGTTTGAAAGGCCTTCAAAGCCCGCTTCTTCTGGCCTTCCAGCCATTTTCAAAATGCAAATCCAGGGCCGTCGGCGATTTTTTTATACCCCCGATTTTGACTAAAACCATTTAGCGATTTTTTTTATTTCAAATCTGACCCCACAGCGTTAATCAGAACACCACAGAACCCCCATATACTAAATTTGAACAAAAACTATACAGGAAGTTCCAATCTGTAGGTTGTCAAAATTGAGCAAAATAGGAATTTTTAAGACATCTGGCGAGTCAAATGTGCCATGGAATCCCTTCAAAACAGTTGAATGGTCAATAGGAAATGTTGGTGTGAAAAGATTTACTACAAAAATATACAGGGTATTTTTCTCTGAGCCATCTCAAAATTCTGAAATTTTGCTAAACTTATACGGATCAGGAGTGCTATGGAATCATTGAAAAAATATTGATAAACACAAAAGTAATGTATTTCTGTACAAAATGATAACTAACAAATAAAAACAAATTAATTTATTGGACCTTTCTCAACAAAGTCACTGTCTAAGATGATACATTTTCTGTGCGTTTCCTGTTGTGGCACACCAGCCACCTTAACTGATATGGGCTTAATGACTGGCAGGATTCTGTATTTTTTAGATTTAGTTCGTTTATAGTGTGTGGAGTGGTTTTGACATACTCGATTTTTGACCCGTATAAAGTTCCAAAAATTTAGTAATTTGAGATTGCACAGATAACACTATTGACCACTCAACTGTTTTGAGGGGATACCATGGCACACTTGACTTGGCAGATGCCTTTAAAATTCCTATTTTGCTCAACTTTGACACCCTGCAGAATGGAATTCCCAGTATATTTTTTATTAAAATTTGGTGTATAAGGGTTTTGTGGTGTTCTGATTAACGCTGTGGGGTCAGATTTTAAGTAAAAAAATCGCTAAATGGTTTTCGTGAAAATCGGGGGTATAAAAAACTCGCAGGAGGCCCTGGATTATCAGTTTGAAAATGGCAGGAAGGCTAAAAGAAGCGGCTTTCGAAGGCCTTTCAAACAAAATAAAGTTTAGACAATTATCTCCAAAAATGAAGATTTTACGGATTTGTACAATTTTAAAGTTGAACATCCTGTATATTGCAGGATACGCGATAAGAAAAGATTTAAGATTAAAAAAACTATGAAATTTGTACAAATTGGTTACAATTAACAGGTAAACTTATCGAGGTTGATTTGGAATCTCTGCCTTACGACCTTATTATGGAATTGGACAAGGGCAAACTTACATTGCCAACCGAGAATGCAATTTACGCCGTAGCAATATGCTGGATGGTTTTTCAAAAAATAATTGATAATTATTATAATCAGTTTATTTTTTCTACAAATCACCTTTCTGTTTTGCATGCATTAAGCAATACTGTTTTACAGCAGTATTGTGATAATCTGGAACTGTACAACTTTACTTTAGAAAATCCTTCTTCCACTTGCTTATGTCAACAAAGATTATATGAAAAATTAGTAAGTATAAATTTAAGGGCATGTAAGACATTCCTTAACAATTTTGTTAAAATGTCGATGGAGGAAGGAAACGATTACATATATTGTTTTCTCTTTTTATTATTAGACATTTTGTTGTTAAAATTTTGTAACCTTAAGTACCTATATTAGCCAAATAAAATGTTAACAGATTAATTAATTCCAATTTCTTACATTACATTATTTCATTGGCTGCGAAAAAACGTACACAACGCTATTTTAGAACCGCGGCCAACGAATATTCATTGGCCGCGGCTAGAACTCCTAATGTCACGTGACCTCGCTCAAGCTGTTGCGCGCCACGGTCGGTATTTTTCGTTGGTCGCAGACACAAACTATAATCTCAGAAGTGGTAAACATATTTTGGTTCTGTATACACTTATATCTGGGGTTGTTTTAAGGTGATACCATTATAAAGTGTGTCCCAAATTCGACCGTCTCCAGACTTGTCATGGCCGACTTAGTGTTAGATAAAACTATTTTCTTAATTGCAATCCGGAGATGCAAAAAAAAAACAACAAAATATAGTTTTAGCAAGCAAAATACAATAATTTGTAATGATATAACACTATTGCATTCTTTATACGGGCTGTTCCAACTTAAGCACGCACGAGTGCTAACTTCTTTATTTTTGGAGGTACGATATTGGTTAAATTACCAAACTAGTAACACTTTTTCCGCTGATTTAGCTACAAATCAACAATCGCGGCGGAACTTACTTTTTTTATTTTATGGAATGAAAAAATCCTAACCTAGCTTTGTTCTGTGCATTTTATAATAAAGGTTTATTATGTTTACAACGTTTCTGAGTGATTTGGTGCAAAGATTCTGTGGAAACAACCACATTATCTTTAAAAAAGTGTTAGATGTACAACAACGGGATAGGTACAACATATGATTGTTTGGAATTTTGGCGGTTTTGTGCGAAAAATAGGGTATCTAATCCCTTCTGTTAGGGGACAATATCACACTGCCTTTTGGAGATTTGAGATTTCTATCACAAATATGTTGTTTATTGTTAATAAATAGCTAGTTTACGGCTGTGTAGTTTTACTTAGTAGATAAAATAACGAGTTTTGCAGCCAGAAAGGTATATATTAACTTCTTTTTATAATACCAAGCTTTCGGTCTACTTCGTGACCTTGTAACGGATTTTTCCATTTCAAAATCAGTTACTGGTTTTTTTATATTTTGTTATTAACATAAAGTCATTATTTTCGAACATATCTCATAATATCTCATACTTAATAACTAAGTTATTCTTCGTACAGTTTCAATTCATTATCTATAAAATTTAAAAAAAACTATGCATAGTTCCCCTTAATTTAGTATAGTTCTAATCGTTTAATTTTCATCATTTGTCAATATTTAATAACTTTAGTATCATAATTCAATTTTAAATATTAATCTAACCTATTGGTTTATAAATTTCTGTAAAAGGCTTAGACCTTGTCTAATGCTACTTTCTTTCTGATCTGTTCATGCTTGCACACCATCTCTGAGGACGCTACGATCACAGCCCTCTGACGGCGGAACAACGTGACGAGAGTTGCGTAGGCATAGAGTGGAGTTGCGTTGGCATAGGTGTTGACTCCTGGTCAGCTCTACTTCGGCGACGCCCTGAGATATCCGCTAGCCTCAACATCTGCAACGCCTATTTGAGCAGACAAGGACCGGAGGAAGCCCTAGCCACGCCCCACACTTCTACGAGCCTCGTTTGAGCGTAAGCGACTGAAGACGCAGTTCAAACTTAAGATTCAGAGTGAATCATAATAGAAGCTGAACAGTCAGTTTAATTGTAAAGCTAATTTAATCTTTTTATTTGTTCTTAAACCAATTTTTATCAAAATTTAACTTTAAATTTTTAACTAAAAATTTAACTCTATTTCCTAATTTATTGTATTTAAATATTTGCTCAATATTAACCTTATCCCAAAGTCGATTCATTTTAGATCATTAAAGTTGTACAATCCAAAATTGTAACATCACAAAACGTGATAAATAAATCTTGTATATTTAACGAAGGTAACAGGATTTTATTGGACAGACCCAAGTATAGCAGACCTAGGATTGTTATACAAATTGGCGCCCAACGTGGGGCTCGATTTTCTCGTCTGTTCAATTCTTTCTTGTTACCCTCTCATTACTTGTAAAACTGACTGATCTAGCAAATTAACTTTTGAAATTTAAGTTGAGAACTGCTCTAGTCAAATTTTTATTTGGACGATATATATTTTTTCTCTTATCTTGAATAATCTCTCTATCTGGCAATTGTATTTCAATTTTATTTGGGTATTTGACTGATAGACATGGAACCAAATAACTTAAAAGATTCAGAACTGTCTTATGAAACAGTACGAAATTTTGTCGTTGTTGATTAATTTGAACTTTTTGGCTGCGTAGCTGAGGAAGCACGGGACACAGCAAGCAGGTGGTGGTTGTTTCTCCTGGAAGACCCCATAGGTGAGTAATTTCTTTTGATTTTTGCTTAGTTCAGCTACTTTACTACTCACCTGTGGTGTTTTTTTTTAGACGTGCTATTTTTTTGAAGGACTGATTTCGTCCAAGGCCCCGGCCATCTTTAACTCAAAAACATAGCATTGTCCTTTTTTTGAATACCCACCATCTTGCGGCTGTTATCTTGTTGAATATTTTCAAGTTTTGGTCACATTGGTCACACGTTACTTCCTTATTTTTCGAGTTAGGTCTCGATTCTGTGGTACCGGGCCACTCAAGTAAATCTGATACCGATATTTTCACTTTCCTAATAAATTCGTATTGCCTTTAGTTTATCAGCTTTCTTAGTTTCTCTATTTTACCGTTCAAGTCTCAAATAAACTTTCCGCGTTAAATAAGTATTAAAATTTCTTAAATTTCAAGAATTCGGGCTGGAGCATTCTCAAAATTTTTTTTCTTATTAAATATTAAGCACTTTGCTATTCCGGTCAGTTCAATAACATTATCTATAAAATTTAAAAAAAAAACTATGCATAGTTCCCCTTAATTTAGTATAGTTCTAATCGTTTAATTTTCATCATTTGTCAATATTTAATAACTTTAGTATCATAATTCAATTTTAAATATTAATCTAACCTATTGGTTTATAAATTTCTGTAAAAGGCTTAGACCTTGTCTAATGCTACTTTCTTTCTGATCTGTTCATGCTTGCACACCATCTCTGAGGACGCTACGATCACAGCCCTCTGATGGCGGAACAACATGACGAGAGTTGCGTAGGCATCGAGTGGAGTTGCGTTGGCATAGGTGTTGACTCCTGGTCAGCTCTACTTCGGCGATGCCCTGAGATATCCGCTAGCCTCAACATCTGCAACGCCTATTTGAGCAGACAAGGACCGGAGGAAGCCCTAGCCACGCCCCACACTTCTACGAGCCTCGTTTGAGCGTAAGCGACTGAAGACGCAGTTCAAACTTAAGATTCAGAGTGAATCATAATAGAAGCTGAACAGTCAGTTTAATTGTAAAGCTAATTTAATCTTTTTGTTTGTTCTTAAACCAATTTTTATCAAAATTTAACTTTAAATTTTTAACTAAAAATTTAACTCTATTTCCTAATTTATTGTATTTAAATATTTGCTCAATATTAACCTTATCCCAAAGTCGATTCATTTTAGATCATTAAAGTTGTACAATCCAAAATTGTAACATCACAAAACGTGATAAATAAATCTTGTATATTTAACGAAGGTAACAGGATTTTATTGGACAGACCCAAGTATAGCAGACCTAGGATTGTTATACAAATTGGCGCCCAACGTGGGGCTCGATTTTCTCGTCTGTTCAATGGACTAATACACCGCTTTTTTTTATTTGCTCATGGGATAGTATTGGGTGAGATATACTTGCTGTATTTTTTTTAAATTTTTTTTCGCCCCCGTTTTGCCGCAATTAATTTTTAAAGTTCAATATACGTAACTACCTGTTGGATTTTATTTTTCCCTAAATTTACCGCCATGGCACCAGGTTTGGCAACGCCGCCCCTCAATGCCAAGCCGTCAGCCTGCGAAAACATAAACATAACCTATTTTGTGGCGTCAAAAATCGGAATATCGGATCTCGGATCCCGCGGCCCCGCGTGTTTTACAAGCTTTTATTTTTTATGATTTGAACTATTTTCACCATTCATTCTAATAATCCATGGCGGAAATGAACCATTCTATTTTGCTGAGGAAAATGCTGGGAACACTAGGTATTGGTATTGATGATTCGGACGTTATGCTGGTTGGTTTACAAAACTTTTTTTTATTGGAAACAAGTCGATTTTATCTATAAAACGACACAATTCGTAAGTACCTAACTGAACTTGCATAAATAGCAATATCTAGACTTGCTGATATATTAAAGACAATAAAGAACCAACATTTTAGCTGACGATTTTAGATTAGTGGCTCTGCCAAACGATTTTTTACTTGTTATCAAGTATATTCCACGGACTGCTAGTTGTTTGAAGAAACTGATGATATTTTAGCCTCAATACCTAGTGTCGCAGAATAAATAGCTTCACCTATTTATTCTGTGCTAGTGTTAATCAACAGCATTGATTGGTTATAAACTAAACTGAGAAAAGTTAATCCTATAGACGTCAAGCACTTACCTGGTCCAAATATAAAAAATTTATTACTTTAATTTCATGAGCCCTTACTTACAAGAAGTAGTTAGACCTGCATCGGTTCAAAAATGTAACGCTAGAATATTGGAGAAGGTGCCAGTTCTTGGCGATGTTAGAAATATAACATGTAAAACGCAATAAAGCCAAGTTTTCAGTCGAAAAACTTTATTGTCATAGCTTGAACTATTTTAGACCCATTTAGGTAAATTATATTGTGATTGCCGAAGCATCCTCATAAAAAATGACATAATTCTTTAGAATTTTTTCACTATACATATTATACCTATATTCATTCTGGAAAATAAATTTTCATAAGCATATTTTGTGATTGTGGTTAATAGGTTAATTTTATTTGGGTATTTGACTGATAGACATGGAACCAAATAACTTAAAAGATTCAGAACTGTCTTATGAAACAGTACGAAATTTTGTCTCAAAAAATACCTGTCAACCAGACAACAATATTTTGTTGATTAATTTGAACTTGTCGATTAATTTACAGTTTTGTGGTTACTGAAATCGTACTGATGTAATTTATCTCAATTTAAAAGGTAGTAACGTAACTTTTGAACTCTAGAATGATTGTGTAGAATTTTGTTGTTAGGTACTCTAGGTTTTTTGTTGTTTTGAATGTTGAGTTATGTATGGTTGGTTTAGTGCTATGTATCTTATCGTTATGTGTTCGCAGAGTGGCGAAGCACATTGTTTGAGCTAGAAGGCCTGTAGGTGCTAAAATAAAACCCGGGGAGGCGTGGAAGCTTATTGGAAGCCAGGAGGTTTGTTTGGTTGCAGTAGGAAGTTTTGAGTTTTTGATTAAAATATTTCTTGGAAATATCGGCTCAAGCAGCCAACTCTAAAATTAAATATCTTGACTCTTTTGACGATCTGTATCTAACTTTTTGCCTCATTATTTCCGCAGAGACGTTTCAGTAAGGCTCCCTGTATCTTATCTTGAACCGAAGGGGTTCGTATTTTTCGAGGTAAACCAAGAGAGTTTACGCTCGATATTTTTGTGAGTTTAGCTCGCAGGGTTGGCACTAAATCAGTTTTTCTCCATTGCCTAACCGTTAAGCCCTAGAGTATCGTAACTTTGCTTTAGTATCGTTTATCTAGTTTCTTGTCGTATCTTGATTACCTTGTAAGTTTTTTTAACTGTCGTAACTACCTTTTAGTGTCAAAATTTTGAGTACCTTGTCGTTTGTCAGTCTCTTAAAGTTTTCATTTCATGTTATTTGTACAAGCAGTTGCCAACGAGCATGGAAGGCCGGGACAGCTCGTAGAACTTTGTATCTGTCAATATCTAATTTTTTTATAGAAGTAATGTCGCATTTTTACATAGTAAGTTATCTAAATTTTTATCTTAACTTTGAAGTAACTTATCTCAATTTTTTATCTTAACTCTGAAATGACTTATCTCAATTTTTAACTTTAACTTGGAAATAACTTATCTCAATTTTTTAACTCTGAAATAACTTATGTCAATTTTTATCTTTACTGTGAAATAACTTATCTCAATTTTTTCTCTTTAACTTTGACATTTTCGAACAAGTAAGTTGACAAACTTTATTGTCATTTTATACATTTTTTAAGCTTGTTTGCACATGATACTTGACAGGTATAACAATTTTTGCCTTCTTCACCAGAGGTAACATTTTTTTGGTGTGACATATGTCTGGACTTAACAACCATTCAGCATATGTTACGATTGGGTTAGAGGTGGGAACATGCATTTTAATTTCGCTCTAGATTTTGGCGCTTGCCACTGAAAGCTAATTTCTATCGAGCATAGTTAGAGAACATCTTTCTAACACCTTGATCTGTTGATCAAGCTCAGTCTCAGTTGTGATAAGTTCCCAGCAATATCTTACGTATATCTGTAATATCTCGTAATTATCGTATCTTAGATTATTTTTTTGAATGAATTTAGTTAATATCTTGGTAATCAAATTTTGATTGTATTAACTTGTCACAACTTATCATAACTAACTGCTTGATCAACTATTGATCTTTAGATTCTGTCTTGTCCATTTTGGTCAAATATATATTGTGTCAATTTCTTGGTATGGATCATGTCATCTATTGAGTAACATAGTTGACTAATTTTGCGCTCTGAGGTGTTGTTGTTTTACCTGAATACCGATCTAGTTTCGAGAATTTGTCGTTGTGTACGAACTGACTGTGACTGACCTGATTTGATTAGGGCAATTTAAGTTTCTGTGAATGATTGATGTAGTACAGGTTTCCTTTTATACCAAAACCATTTTTCGTTTAGTTGCGAAGCTGCTTCGAATGGTTGCATGTTCGTTCCTTTTGAGAACCTGGAAATATTAGAACAGAGCAAGCGTGCCTTCGGGTGATCGGCCGTATTTCCAGCATGCAACTATTCCAATCAGTGGGTTATCTTTATTATTTTTCCTCACCTTTTGAATATCCCCCTGTGTCTGCATCAAAAGTTCACATTTCAATTCCATAGTACTTTCAATTCCTTCTGGTATTTTTTCTTCAAAATCCAGACCCATTCTTTACACAACTGCCCCACACAACAGGCTGGAACCCTCTTGTGTGACGATTTGGTTTTTTCTCCATTAAATCTTCTTGGTTTCTTTCACATATCTTTTGAACATTTATAGTTATTACCGCACATACTGTCTTTTCAAAATTTCCGTTGGTTATTCCTCTCCGCTTTTCTCCAGCAATGACTCAGAGACGAGCTGGCAGCCTACCGACTATTGGTGGCGGACGCAATAGTTATGGCCAAGGCTATGGCCGTCTTCTGTTTCTATCGGCCCGTAGCCTCCCTTCTTGTTCTGGGGATAGGGTGCATTCCATGGGTTGTGGTCTTCTCGGGTGTCGGGAGTTGCGTTGATGTTGTCTCCGACGCGGGAAACCTCAAGGCTCGGCACTGGGTGAGTCATAGTTCGTGGAGTGTACGCTGTCGTCAAGCAAGCAGCGGTTACGCTTCCTGGGAAGTTCTTTCTTTCATTTCCCTTCCCTGCTTAGTTTTTAGTTAACTCATTAGTGAGTTTTTTTGAATTTGGGGTTTGAACGGTTTCAGGTTTTCGCATTTATTCAATTTTTGCCTCTATTATCTTGTGTCATTTTCTATCGGTAATGTACCATCACTACACCTTACATCTTAATAATCAGACATTCATCGTAGGCCAGGATAGCACTTAAGACGTAAGTGTCCGAAAGTGGATGTACTGTTACTTCTCTTGATATCCTAATGATCACTCTTTCATCGTAGGCTCGGATAGCACTTGGTAAGTGTCCTAGTGATCACTCTTTTATCATAGGCTCGGATAGCACTTAGTAAGTGTCCAAAAGTGAGAGATTTATCATTACGATTTCACAGACACAGATAATTTTTTCTTTTGACAAATCAATTTTTTGAGGTTAATTTTTCTATTACAATAACTTATTTTCAAGCTTATGTGTGAGCCATACACTATCAGTCAAATATAATGTTTTTGGCGAATGGGCAGACTAATCTGTAGGTACTTATTACTTTAACGTAACTTAACAATTTTTTTAAGAAAAATACTTCACTTGCGTTTTCGCATTTTTCTAAACCGGGGAGAGGAGGTGTGTAACGGATTTTTCCATTTCAAAATCCGTTACTGGTTTTTTTATATTTTGTTATTAACATAAAGTCATTATTTTCGAACATATCTCATAATATCTCATACTTAATAACTAAGTTATTCTTCGTACAGTTTCAATTCATTTATAACATTGTATTCAATTTTATTACCACTTTTTCAAATTTTAAAATTTCAAATAATTCAAATTTTCGCGCGCTATATACGGAAATGGCCGTGTACTTTCGCCTAGCCTTGAACCCTGGCATATTCAAAATGCGAAAATTCAAGTGTGTGTTTACATTTCAGCAGGTATGTAGTTAAAGATCTGTATTATGAATTACTCGATTTTTCGGTTCTGTTGATGCATAATTTGACATAAATACTGTTTAGTTGATTCAATGCGTGTCTTGCTAAAACCTGATTGGTCGGATGACGTAGGTCCTGCCAGCGATCGGTCGGTAGGGTCCGACCTGAGAGGAGTTTGCTCCCGTCTTCGTGTGTGTCGAGTCGCGCAGAGGCATCTGCCCATTTCCCGCCAAATTTTCGGCATTTTCGGCTTTTATCTAGTTGAATTTTTGCCATCGGTGATTTATTTGAGTGGTTTTGTATCTTAATATCGGGGTTTGACTTTGTGTGACTAATATTTTTGCGTTTTTCTCTTTTCTATGTCCACGGCGTCGTGAGGCAGCGACGTTTGCCCGAGGCATTTCCTTTTTGGCTGCGTAGCTGAGGAAGCGCGGGACACAGGAAGCAGGTGGTGGTTGTTTCTCCTGGAAGACCCCACAGGTGAGTAATTTCTTTTGATTTTTGCTTAGTTCAGCTACTTTACTACTCACCTGTGGCGTTTTTTTTTAGACGTGCTATTTTTTTGAAGGACTGATTTCGTCCAAGGCCCCGGCCATCTTTAACTCAAAAACATAGCATTGTCCTTTTTTTGAATACCCACCATCTTGCGGCTGTTATCTTGTTGAATATTTTCAAGTTTTGGTCACATTGGTCACACGTTACTTCCTTATTTTTCGAGTTAGGTCTCGATTCTGTGGTACCGGGCCACTCAAGTAAATCTGATACCGATATTTTCACTTTCCTAATAAATTCGTATTGCCTTTAGTTTATCAGCTTTCTTAGTTTCTCTATTTTACCGTTCAAGTCTCAAATAAACTTTCCGCGTTAAATAAGTATTAAAATTTCTTAAATTTCAAGAATTCGGGCTGGAGCATTCTCAAAATTTTTTTTCTTATTAAATATTAAGCACTTTGCTATTCCGGTCAGTTCAATAACATTATCTATAAAATTTAAAAAAAACTATGCATAGTTCCCCTTAATTTAGTATAGTTCTAATCGTTTAATTTTCATCATTTGTCAATATTTAATAACTTTAGTATCATAATTCAATTTTAAATATTAATCTAACCTATTGGTTTATAAATTTCTGTAAAAGGCTTAGACCTTGTCTAATGCTACTTTCTTTCTGATCTGTTCATGCTTGCACACCATCTCTGAGGACGCTACGATCACAGCCCTCTGACGGCGGAACAACGTGACGAGAGTTGCGTAGGCATTGAGTGGAGTTGCGTTGGCATAGGTGTTGACTCCTGGTCAGCTCTACTTCGGCGACGCCCTGAGATATCCGCTAGCCTCAACATCTGCAACGCCTATTTGAGCAGACAAGGACCGGAGGAAGCCCTAGCCACGCCCCACACTTCTACGAGCCTCGTTTGAGCGTAAGCGACTGAAGACGCAGTTCAAACTTAAGATTCAGAGTGAATCATAATAGAAGCTGAACAGTCAGTTTAATTGTAAAGCTAATTTAATCTTTTTATTTGTTCTTAAACCAATTTTTATCAAAATTTAACTTTAAATTTTTAACTAAAAATTTAACTCTATTTCCTAATTTATTGTATTTAAATATTTGCTCAATATTAACCTTATCCCAAAGTCGATTCATTTTAGATCATTAAAGTTGTACAATCCAAAATTGTAACATCACAAAACGTGATAAATAAATCTTGTATATTTAACGAAGGTAACAGGATTTTATTGGACAGACCCAAGTATAGCAGACCTAGGATTGTTATAACCTTCATCAGGGAATTATGATGAAGTTTTTTACCAATATTAAAACCAGATAGATTTTAGGTTTAAAAGGGCCAGAAAAAGGTTTTTACATAATTTCGTGTGAAAATTTAAAAATTTAAAACAAAATTGACGGTATAAATTTTCACACGAAATTATGTAAAAACCTTTTTCTGGCCCTTTTAAACCTAAAATCTATCTGGTTTTAATATTGGTAAAAAAACTTCAACATAATTCCCTGATGAAGGTCGCGAAGTAGACCGAAAGCTTGGTATTATAAAAAGAAGTTAATATATACCTTTCTGGCTGCAAAACTCGTTATTTTATCTACTAAGTTTACTGTTAATGTCAAAAACCTTCTCTATGGAAGCCTTTAGGTCTATAATACTTTAGGGTAAACACAGAGGGCGCTATCACTTCTACATCAAGTATAGGACAACATAACCTATTCTCAGTCCTGTTGTTTATAAGAACCTGGGTGAAGCAAATAAGCAATTTGGCGAGGTTTAAGAAAAATGTTAGAACTTTTCAAGATAATTCAGGTTTATTGTGAATATTTTAAAAATAAAAAGGTATGGCACTATCAAATCATTTATTAGTTGTTAAATTTTTATTGTTGCTTAATAATGTCACCTGCCCCCACGGGCAGTAGAGATAGATATAAAATTAGTTAATATTTCGATACATGCATCAAAGACCATTGTAACTAGCATTTTGTCAATTTTGACTTTTTTACATTTTTGAATAAAACGGAATCCAAACTTTTAGTTTGTAAAATAAAAAATATTGTTTAAATAGGAGTTTTTAAAAAAATGCAAAAAAAAATAATTGTAACTACATTTTTTTCTGTTTTAAATGGCAAAAACATAGTAAAATCAATTACAATAGTAAAAAAAGAAAATATACATTGTAAAGTATTTTACAATCATGGTGTTTACTGGGAATTAGAGGTTAAAACATTGTAATGTTTTGTACAATTTTCTTCCAGGGAAATAAATACTAAGTAACGCACTTTACAATGTTATTGCACCAACATTACTAGAGCAGTTGTATTTACAATATTCTTCCCCGGAAATTTCACGCATCGTATAGGTTACAATCAAAGTTACAATTGTCAGTTTTCCATAATAATAATTCAGTTTTCTGTTGTGCTCAGCATTGTTGTGGTCGCTGTGTGTTTTGTATGAATTTATTGTTTTTATTCTCAATAAAAGTGCAATACAACTGCAATCATGTGTAGTAGAGCACAAAAAATATTAAACTTAGTGAAAATAAACACTCCAAATTCAGGTAAGTTGAACATGATAATATTAATTACTAGATGCAACTAAAACCTAACCTAACCTCAATTTCACAATGTTTGGTGACTAAAAAATAATACTCTTAAGCTGAGTTTGAATATTTACACTAAATGCACGGAGTACAGTCAAAATCGTTCACCATAGAAACAATTATTAACAGTGTACTCGGTGCATTTAGTGTGAATATTCGAACTCAGCTTTAGTCTACACTACATCCATAGTAACAATAATTGAAAAATTACGACAAATAACTTGAATATTTTGATAACCATACATTGTGAAAATAGATCTTGTAGAGTAACTAGGTATGTAATAAGAAGTTTCTGTTTAAAGAAAAGAAGTGTTGCCACATTTTTACGTCCTTGACAAAGTAGTATTTTGTCTTGAAATAATATACTTTGCTATGGTATAATGCTGTGTACAATTTTTTTAGCTATAACAATATTTTTTTCAGGTGATCAAAGCTTGCCAATGGAAATCAATGAAGATAGTGAATCGGGTGCCGAAGAACAAAGTAAGCATTTGAAGAAAAAAAATTATTTTGTCTTAAAATACCTATATTGCCTTGCAGAATTTTTTAGTTAAATATAATTTTTTTAGATGGCGAAAGCATACCAATGGAATTCAACGAACACCCTGAAGGAAATCAAGCAAGACGTGTTCACGAGCAAAGTAAGCATATCACTTAAAAATAAAATTTGTGTTGCAGGTAGTTACATAATTTTTTGATTTATTAAAAATGTTTTTTAGGTGATAAAAACATCTTACCTACCATGGAACACATTGAATATCCTAAAGGACTAAACTTGGATGAGAAAGGTATGAAATTTAAATAATGTAAAAAACATTTTATAAGAATAATGATAATGTGCATTATTTTAGATCTCACTGAACAACTTATCGGAAATTATATTGTTGTGGGTAGCGAGCTTCAGTTACAGCAATCTACAGATATCTATTCCCTTAATAATGTTATTCCTGACGAAAGTTATTCAGGTTTACTTTATAACAATCAAAACCTCTTGCCAAAGTCTTCTACCCCCGATGACTCATCGGATGAAATTAGGGAAAATGACGAATCTGAAGACGAATACGAGCCAAGTGATCAGACTTCGTCATGCGAAAGCGATGAAAACCATGAGAATGAAAACCAATTTAAAAAGCGGGTTAAAGTTAATATCCTGACCAGATTAAATCCAGTTTTGTCCCAACTGCCTAATTCATCTTCCCAATGTGACGTGTTAGCTGCAGACAAAAAAGATGTAGGTATAGAGGAACCATGTAGCTCCCGCGATGAAGTCTCGTCGAGGATTGGCAAAGCCAAAACAAATAATAATGAAAGAGAAAAATTTAAAAGAACAATGCCCCTAAAAGAAAATGGAAAGAAACGATATAGAAATGAAAGGTGTTGGAAGAGAAATATTGCCAAGGACAAAAAGAACAAAGGGCAAGCGTACATAGGTACAAATAAAAAAAATGATTAAAAAAAGAGTAATGAAACAGCATTGTTTAATAACTTGTAAGAAGCAGTGTTCGCAGAAAATTGAAGAAGCTAGGCGTCTCGTTATTTTTGAAAAGTTTTGGAGCATGGGAAGCTACAGTCGTCAGTCGAGTTTCATGGGAAAATATGTGAAGCGGGTGCCCAAAAAAAGATCAGTTTTAAAAGAAGACGGGCAACCATCCCGGAGAACTTCCAGCTTATGCTACAGCTTACCCGATAGAGAAAATTCAGCAACTGAAGTCTGCAAAACAATGTTTCTCAATACATTGGGGATAACGGACATGTAGGTGACCACAGCACTCAAGAAGGTTGATGCATCTGAAGTAGGTTTGGTCACCCCAGATAAAAGAGGGTTACACCATAACAGACCTCATAGCGTTAGCGAGGAAGTGAAACATTCAATAAAAAGTCATATTAATATGTTTCCCACGATAGAGTCCCACTATTGTCGGGCTAGAACAAAAAACAATATAACAAGGATTATCCATTGCAAAGATGTATCGCTTATATCAAGACTGGGCAAAACAAAACAATTCCAATTCCTTAGGAACGCAAAGACAATACAGAGAAATTTTTAATAGAGACTACAATATTTCTTTTTGGGTGCCTAAAAAAGATATGTGCGACACATGTTATGCCTATGACATAAATTTAGAAAAAACAGAAAAACATGAAGAAGAACAAGCTAAACATTTAAAAAACAAGGAGCTGACTAGAAAGATTAAAGATGAAGATAGAAAACACGCAGACTCTGATACTAGTGTCATTGTTAGTTGTTTTGATTTGCAAAAAGTAATTCCTATCCCTCAAAGTGATAAGTCATCCTTTTACTATAAATGCAAACTATCCCGTTATAATTTTACAATTTTTGATGTCAACACAGCAAAGACGGATTTTGTTACATCTGGACAGAACAAATTGCCAAACGAGGCGGGAATGAAGTAGCAAGCTGTTAATTTTATTGAAATTATGGTCGAGCATGGCAAAAGGACCTTTCATTTTTATTCTGATAATTGTATAGGACAGAATAAAAACAAGATAATAATTCTTATGTACCTTTATGCTGCTAACAAATTTTCCATTAATATAGAACATTGCTTTTTTGAACCAAGCCACTCTCAAAACGAAAACGACAGTATTCGCCCATTAATAGAAAGAAACAAACAAGGAAAAGAATTATTTACCCCTGATCAATTTGTCATGTTAGTTAAACTAGCTAAAGTTAAAGGAAAGCCATACAAAGTAAAGGAGATGACCCAATCAGATTTTTATGACTTTAAGTCTTTAGAAGGTAAAAGATACAAAAATTTTCAGCGAGACTCAGAAGGGAAAAAAGTTAACTGGAACTCGATCAAGGAGTTCAAAGTATCAAAGTACTTTCTGATGCTCTTGATATTTTGTTTGTAAAGTACGATTTAGACCAAGAGGAGGCAGTTAAAATTAATCTTGTTGTTAACGCTAAAGGAACAAAAAGGTCTAGATCCCTCAACAGTAGCTACAGTAATTCCACAGACGCAGTTCCGCTTGCATACAATAAACAGCTTCCCCTTTCTAAAAAGAAATACGAACATCTTAAATATTTGTCCAAAAAAATTCCCGAACTCTACAGGCCATTTTATGACAATTTAACATACACCAAAAAAGTCGATTCCGAAGATTCTGAATAAAGCATTAAAGTGTAAAATGATATATTGTTACCATATATGGCATTGATTTACGTACTATGTTATGTTTTGTTTTATAATAAAAAACTTACAGCGTATAGTGTTATATATTTTTAATAATAAGTAGTATAGTTTCGCTTTTACCTACCAAAATCTATTATTCAAAATAGGCATAGTAACATACGATACAATGTTGTTGCTGTACGAACTAAAAATCTGTGCCATTGTATTGTCCTTTACGATTTAGAAAAAGATACATTTTTCTGTGGAATAAAATTGCAAGAACCTTTACAATGATATCACTGCTCAAATACCACTTTCTAGCAATGGTAACTAACTCGCTTTTCCCTTTTCCTTTATTTTAAAATAGAATGGTCTTCGTTATTTCAAAATAGAACTAATAAATTATTCATTGCACAAAACTTAAGTTGGATATTCAAAGAAATAAATACAGGAAATAAAAATGAAAATAGCAATATTTTAAAATGGCCGCCCCGAAAACTTCATTTTTGCTAGTTACAATGTTCTTTGGTGCATGTATCGATTTTTTGATATTTTTATATGGTGAGAACATACAAAAAGCAAATGAAAGGCGATCTTGGTCGGAAGACGTGCTGATTGCCGCAATGCACTCTATTTTAGAAGAGCATAAATCTGTAAATGCAACCAGTATTGAACATGGAATCCCAGAAGCTACATAAAGATACATTAAAAAACAAAATAATAACCAACCAATTCCAATTAGTGGTGGAAGATTTAGGAAAACTTTCTCTGATGCTCAAGAAAAGGAGTTTGTGAGCTACGTTACGGATCTGAGTGTCAGAGCCTTTGGCCTTACGTCCACGGAATTCAGAAAACTAGCCTTTGAATTCGCTGAAATTAATTATATAAGCCGTCAATTTTTGCACAACCACTAAATTAGCAGGCAAGGACCTGCTGAAGTCTTTCATGGATAGGTATAAGATAAGCCTTAGAACTCCGGAGTCTACGTCACTGGGACGGTTAATGGGATTCAACAAAGTTGAAGTTACTAAATTTTTTTACTTACTTCGAGAAATCAGATTAAAATACAATTTTAGGGCTGATTGCATCTATAATGCCGATGAATCAGGATTATCGACAGTTTTTATCACCCACTGGAAGTAGGAGTCTCAAAAGTTGCTAGTGGTGAGCGTGGAAAAAATACCACAGTTGTGTGTGCCATGAACGCTCAAGATACCTACGTTCCACCATTTTTTGTTTTTGGAAGAGTCAGAATGCGACCAGAACTTCTCAATGGATGTCCCCCAAACTCTGATGGCATAGCACAACCTACTGGGTGGATGAATACAGAATCGTTTGTCCTATACCTTAAACATTTTGTTAAATTTGTTCGCCCAGACAAAGAAGCACCCGTATTATTGATAGTAGACAACCACTCTTCTCATACATCTCCAGAAGCCATCAATTTTTGCAGGGACAATGGAGTGGTAATGATGGGTCTACCTCGGGGGGTAGCCAAAATTTCATGAAAATCGGGGGTGGGTTACAACGCCAAACGTCGGGCAAAAATAGGAGGTACCTAGCCAAAATTTCAAGAAAATCGGGGCTGGGTTAAACCATTGGAAATGATTACCACTTCTTTTTTCATACGGCAGCGCCTATCCCCCAAAAAGGAGGGCATACACTCCATATAGTTCAGTCAAATGGTACACAAGGAGGGTGCGAAGTGGAAAGTTCTGGTGTAATTGTTTTTAGTGGTTTATTTCATGTTCTCGCTTAACACGAATCTGAAGTTGTCCAACAAAAATTTTCGCGGCAAATATGACAAATCATTAAAGAAACACTAAAAATAATGTTTTTTAAAGATTTAAAGATTATAACTTGCAAAACAAGCTATTTACTCAAAAAGTGGCCCTATAGTAAAATAAACAGGAGAAAATTATCTACAATTTGACTGTCTTAACATTTTTATGTACGTCGTATGGTTTCCACACAAAAGAGTGTTGAAATGATAGAAATAGAGAAATAAGTAGTTTTTGAAGACAGAAACATTCCAATAAACATAACATCAGGCGGTGCCCTCTAGAGAAATACTAGGGGGCGCTGCATTAGGCGCTGTGTTATGCTATACAATCCACAAAACATTAAAAGAATAGGGGCCAATATACAGGGTGTCCCATAACTTATCCACCAGAGAGCAACAGGTACTACATGTGAAAATATACCGTGTGAGCCAAAAATGCCTTGGTAAAATGTTGCTCGTTTAAAAGATACAGGGTGTTGAAAATAAAACTTGTTTTTCGGAAAATTTCAATAATTCTAAAACCGTTGAAGGTATCTTATTCAAAATTGACACACTTGGGTTTTCGAAAGTGAGAATTCCGAATTGGGTACTAGTTTGAACCGAGTTCCTAGAGGGCGCTTGGTGCGAACTTCGTGATGAATTAAATTCTGCATATTTTACCCTGTGAAGCTGGGAATGTTTTGACAATGTAAAAAACATACTCTTGGTCAATATCGATATCGCAAGCTGTTTGCGAGATATTCGTCTCTGAATGTAGAAACACCGAAAAAAATCAAAATTTCGAAAATACAACGCAATTTATTCAAAATACAAAATGTTTTTTCAAATTTACTTCAACTAGTCACTTTCTTATGCTCTTTATTAAATGACGCCTCACATTCGGGAAGGTATTTTCAGCATTTTTAACATTATCGGTCGCTTGTTGAATTTTTGCTAATTAATAATAAATTAATTCGGATTTCTCATCTTCAAAATTATTGCAATTTTTCGAAAAACAAATTTCATTTTCAACACCCTGTATCTTTTAAATGAGGAACATTTTACTATGGCATTTTTGGCTCACACGGTATATTTTGACGTCTAGTATCACCTGTTGCCTTCTGGCGGATAAGTTATGGGACACCCTGTTTATTCGATATGAATTTTCGAGCTGAAAATTGCGAACTTTCTCACAAAATTTCTGGGAAATATAAAATAAACGAATATTCGTTTTTCCAGAACCGAATATTTCCAAAATATTCTCAATATATTTCGAAGTTCGAATTGAAATATTCGCCACTCACGTCACTGCATGGAAGCCGTGTCTAAGAGGGCTCGTATACATAAATACACGTCTTTTATTAGCCTATACAATAATATTTACCTACATGAAATAAAAATTATAAATTAATGGTGTTTTTTGCTGTTTTAAAAAAATTACTGAAGTTGCTCCATGTTTCAATACTCTTTTGCGTGGAAACCATACGACTTACAAAAAAATGTTAAGAGAGTTAAATTGTAGATAATTTTCTTCTCTTTGTTTTACTACAGAATCTCTTTTTGCGTAAGTAGCTTGCATTGTCAGTTATAAGGTGAAGACGACTAAAAACACGAATTTTAGTGGTTTTATTGATGATTTCTCATATTTGCCGCGAAAATTTTTGTTGGACAACTTTCCCCTTTAAACTACCATTTGACTGAACTATTATTGCAAAGATGCTTGAGAAAAATGCACTTCCAACGGCTTCCGACGTATCTAAACAAATTTAAGTTTACTTCGGACGTGTACGGAGTTAAATGTATGTCCAAAGAAGTCACGTGACTCAACTCGCCAATGAGAGCGCAAGATGTATACCGACCTTTATATAGGTTGGACGTATAAATAGCCACTGCCATAATTTTTACTGTTCTCTCAAACTCGTCAGAAAACCACTTGGTCCAAATAACAGTTGATTTAAAAAAATGGTCTTTTTGTTTACAATTATTGGAAAATATTAACCTAAATAACCTACAAATTTAATTCTTCTTCCGCCAAACCACAAAACATAACCGATAAATCTTCTTCTACCTAAACCACAAAACATAATCGATGATCAGCTGATGGATTAACGTAATCGTACAAAAATCCGACCCTGTACGTAATACCGACTTTACATTTGAACGCAGATATTTAATTGGTTGACGTGTATTGCGGGTTGATCATGCACAAACTCGATAGCTATCTATCTCTTGCGTCTGCAACCAACAAAGCTTATGTATTCTCTATTCGGGTGTCTGGTGATACGACAACATGTGCAAACACATGCGCAATTTCTAGATACTCACTGTCAAACGTGGTTAAAACCGCTCCACAATTATTAAGGGTTTAACTCCGGAATAAGGTAAGTAAATCTAGTTATATGTGATTTGGTAGTTAGATTATTGCTTTTGCTTAAATATGGATGTATTATTTTTTATTAAAATTATTCGAATAGGCGAGGAACAGCTAATTTGAAACGGTCGCGAATATGTGCTTATTTTTTGTTTTTGTCCGAAATTACGACCTCCTGGTCGGAATTACGTAGAAGTAACTTAAAAAATTATCTTTTTGCTACAAATAGTGGGTGATTTTTTTCACTATACCACTAGTCTTTTTGCTAAAGTGTAAACAAAAGTTTGTTTTGAGCAAATTACGACCAATAAGATTTCTTTTTTTACTAAATCAAATCCAATTGCGACCACGACTAAATTCTAATAAAACATGTTGAATACGAAATGTCAAAAGCCACGAGTTACATAAATTTCAACTATTATGAAAATGAATACAAAGCTAAGAAATTAATATTTAAGAGATATTCCCACCTAATAATTTGCTTTTCACTTCATAACTATTAAAAAGTATCCCTAAGATTTTGTTTTGGATAGGTCGGAATTAAAGACATACATTTTTCAAGAAACTTATTTGCGACCTATGTGTTCGTGATTAAGGGCGTTAAGCAGTTTCCTTTTGTGATAATTTTTAAAGTTATTTAACTAGTTATTAGATAAAACTATAAGAGTGGAATTTTAAAATATACTCTTTAAATTTTTTTACAATTACATAAACATTAATTAATAACATCAATATTATTTTTAATTTATTTACAGTGACGCTGACGCAGTTCTACAACTCTGCATTCTGAAGGAAGGGTTGTACTTAAGTACCTTCATTACCTGTACCCTGTACTTATAAGGTAGGTCCACACCATTCACAGTTCTTAGCATTATGCACTCATACTCTCAACTACAACCCATTCAAACCCATCTCATTCGCAAGCACTCATCTCATTATATTTTTTCAACATACCTATACAATTATATTTCAAACTAGTTAATAGTTGAAGATTCAGATGTCAAACATTTGTTTTACTTTCAGCTGCAGCAAAGATGGAGAAAAAAGTAAAAAGTTACTCAAAAGAAACACTGGAGAGTGCCTTGCATGCGATCAGAAATGGCATGAGTTACAAAAAAGCTTCTCTTCTGTTTAATATACCAAAAACCACATTAATTGATAAAATTAAAAGAAAGTATAACAAGGATAGTGCAGGAGCACCAACTGTCCTCACAAAAGAAGAGGAACAGCACATCGTAAACTGGATAATTTACCTGGGAGAAATCGGTTTTCCTGTGACCAAATCGCAGCTTCTAGAGAGTGTCGCTAAGTTAGTCCAAAAATTAAATCGCCCTAATCATTTTAAATGCGGTATCCCAGGGCGCCATTGGTACGAGGGATTTCAGTCCAGACATCCAGAGCTAACAGAACGAGTTTCACAAAATTTAACCAAACCCCGTGCTGAAGTTTCAGAAAAAGCAATTAGAGATTGGTTTAAAAGAGTACATACATACTTTTCCAAAAAAAATTGTTTCAACATCTTTAGCGACCCTAATAGGGTTAGTAAACAAGTTATTGTTCGTAAGGGATCAAAAAAAGTTTACAATAGAATTCAAAATGACGAAAAAGAATGTTTAACCGTACTACTAACTGTCAACGCATCAGGACAAATGGCTCCCCCACTAGTTCTCTTTCCTTATAAGAGAATGTCTGCCAGCATAATCTCAAAAATGCCATCGAAATGGGGCCTCGGACGTTCAGACTCCGGATGGATGACGAGCGAAAATTTTTTTGAATTCATTACCAACGTGTTTTTTCCATGGGTACAGCAAAAAAATATACAACTTCCAATTGTGCTCTTCTTAAGCCGCGTTTCCACCAAGCGAACGAAAGCGAACGAAGGCGAACGAACAGCGAATTCGGTTGGTGGAAACAGCAAAACGAATGATAGCGAAGCCATTCGTTCGCCCTCGTTCGCTTTCGCTGGTGTTCCGTCACTTGTCGGTACATCAAAGAAAATTCGCCATCGTTCGTTTTCGGTGAGAACAGTACATCTTGAGCTTCGTTGCTGTTCGGACGTTCATGGCAGTGATTGTAGAGGATGGAATGGTCCAACGACATAACTCTTGCCTTGATTGAGGCGTATCGGGAAAAAACATGTTTGTGGGATCCGAAAAATGCATATTATAAAATAAAATCAACAAAAAATGATGCTTGGCGAGAAATAGCCGATATGTTAGCCTGTACTCCTGACGAAGCGAAAAAAAAAATGGATTCTTTACTAAGTTCCTTTAGGAGAGAAAGACAGAAACAGATAAGATCTGGGGCAGGGGCCGACGAAATATATAATTCGTCGTGGTTTGCATTCAAGTCTATGCTTTTTTTGCTCGACAAATTTCATCCAAGAACTACAATAAATACAGATGAAAGCGAAAATGTGATTGATACTCAGGTAAGTAGGTATATATTATTAAAAGCATATAATTCACAATAAAATAATTTTTTTTTGTTTTAAAATTTAACGAAAAACAAATCTAGCTATATTCAGATGAACACAAACTATTTATAAACTACTTATAACAATTACTTAAATTATAAACATTAATCTTGCCAAGGTAGCTTTCCTGTTGTAGTAAAATACTGCCCAAATTGTTCCCTAATTTTTTCACATGTCACAGCATGTTTTCTAGCAACTTTTTTTAACGGCAGAAAGGAGTTTTCGTTTTGACCTATCCTCCAAGATCCTGGAACAACTTTCCCTTCTTCTTCCTCGTCCAAAATTCCAAAAGGCATGTAAAGGTTACGTGACGTTCTGCTCATTCTTAAAAAGTTGTGCAGATACACGCACGCCAAAATAACTTGTGTTGCTTTATCGGGTTCTAAGAGTATGGGTTTTCGAAGAATTCTAAAAACTGATGACAATATGCCAAATGCATTTTCCACGACACGTCGGGCCCTTGATAGTCTGTAATTGAAAACTCTTTTCATGCTACCTTTTTCTTGATGCCCACTATACGGTTTCATGATGTGCTCTTGTAGTGGAAAGGCATCATCTGCTACAAACACATAGGGTACTTTAACGCCATTATCTAACAACTCTTCATCTGGTGGCAAATTCAACTGTGCAGACTCAAGTTTTTTGCAAAAAACAGTATTTTTAAATACACCCCCGTCAGAAATTCGTCCCTGACATCCCACATCGGCGAAGATAAAACAATAGTTTGCATCAACGACACCCATTAGAACAATACTAAACGTCGATTTATAATTAAAAAAGTCACTACCACTATTGATGGGTGCTTGAAGAACACAATGTTTTCCGTCGATAGCTCCTATGCAACAGGGAAAATTCCATTGCGATTTGAAACTCTCTGCTACGGTTTTCCATTCTTGAATTGAGGAAGGCAACTAAAATATAAAATATGAGAATTACTCTTTAATAGGTATTTAGGTAAACATTAATATCAAATGAGTTGCAAAATAAATAGTCATTTGCGCTGATCAGAAACGTAGAAATTTGAATAAAAACTTTATTTTTAGGGATCAGACAAGAATAGCGATATGGGCGATAATGAAATCAATAATCGTGAGCTCGAAGAGAACATTGAAGGAAGGAATATCTCTTCACAGGAAACTCAAAACCCCAGTCCTATAACTACCCCAAAAACTAATCAGGGGAAAAGGAAGGAATTTAAGTCTCCAAAAAAAATTGTAACATCTGCAAAAAAAAAACTTGTTTGTGATCCCCTTGTAGAAGAAGCATATGGTTTAATGAAAGATGTTGCATCAAGTCGAGCCCGCCGTGACGCCAGCGCAATATTTGCAGAACATGTGGCTGAAAAACTCAGAAAATATAGCACCTATATGCAGAATGTTGTTCAGCACATGTTTAATAACATTTTGTTCGATGCAGATATGGGCAAATACAATGAACCTACACTTCAATACCAACAACAGCCACAGCCACAGTGGTCCTCTAGGATTCAAACTCCACTGTCATCTCCTGCACTGTCTCACTCCTCCCAGTTTTCAGTGGGACATGGATCCGAAAATACCTTTCAAATGGGCAATTTAAATGAAAATAATCATACTTGTCAAGCGAGTTCTTCTAACTCAGAGATGACTCAGTATTCCTCTCAAATAGAATTTCCACAATATGAAAATATTTAATATTATGTTTTATTTGCCTGTATTTGTTACGATTTTTAATCTACTCAAACTTGTTCCTTTGAAATGGACCATAGGATGTATATTTATTTTGTAAGAATCTATTCTTTTTTCGATTTCGTTTAGTTATAGAATGTTGCTAATTACTATACTGGGTTATAGTAAAATGACTGTGGATAGAGATTTCGGATTTTTATTTTTTTTATGATTATTATATAAGTGTTGTGTTAGTATTGTTATTATAGGAATCAGTCGATAAATAAATAACTTATACTTTGTCCTACTAAAATGAATTTTTCTGCTATCATCAGTATACTATTGCTCTCAATAAAATACACATAATATTCATAGGTTATATCCCCAGACCTTCGAGTTTTATCAGTGTAATACAGCGCTGATTGGCCGAATTTAAAAACTCTCGAAATGCAATTGAATGAAGATATTATGCGGGAAATAATCTACACTGTGCCCGGTTAAAATGGAACAAATTCCGTAAAATCTTTAAGTTTCAACAAGAAAAAAGTCGCCGAGATATGTCAAACATAAAATTTGAATGCGCACATTTTAAAATAAAAAATTTTTTGTGACGTCATCGGTTTCGCAGATGAATAAATAAATAAATAAATAAATTTTCTCAAAAATATTCTTATGTAAAATATCGTGAAATTTAGTGATCTGTATTCAGAAAAAGCCGCTCTTTCCAATGGAACTGTCAAAAATAGGGGTTACTATTTAAAAAAATTGACGATGACGTCATATCTGCGAAACCGATGACGTCACAAAAAAAAATTGTTTATGTCAAAATGTGCGCATTCAAATTTTATGTCTGACATGTCTCGGCGATTTTTTTTTTTGTTGAAACTTACGGACACTATAAATTACCCACTTGGCAATGACGATGTTGTCAGTTTTATAAGTTTACGTTATGAATAAAAATAAATGTGCCTAGGGATTGTTACTTACCTTTACACAATCATGTAAAGCTTCAACTATTGCCGCGCATACTTCTGGAATCGTTCGTGAAATAACAGATTTCGAAATTTTGAAAAGATACATCAAACTTGAATACGAATCTCCAGTAGCTAAAAAACGAAGCGTAACGAGTAACCTCTCTTTAGCTGGAATAGCTTCCCGGTAGTTTGTATTCTGTTTTGATATTTTGGGGCCGATCATATTAATCAATATTTCGAAATCCTCTGCACATATTCGACTAAAATTTTTAAACTGTCCAGCGTCAGGATCAACTTGCTGCAGGTCTTGTACTAAGTCATTACCTCTGTACTTATCCCGGCTTTTTAAGAAGGGCGACATCCATAAGCGCCGCTTCTGTCCCCGTTTATGTTTTCTCTTTAATCTTTGATTTATAATTAAAAAAGCCGCAGTGGTCATTATTATTTCTTCTTCATCGGCCATTTTTGAAACAAACAAACACACCCGATGAGGAATAGACACAGACTGAACAAAACCGTTTTATTACTAAACTTCTATATTTTAAAGGTTGTTGTGATTCTTTCTCCAATTCCACTGATTCGGAACAATGTGACGGAACTTGGCCGAACGCGATTGTTCGCTTGGTGTAAACACTCTAGCGAACGCGAAAATCAATGCGGCGGAATGCAAACGAACATTCGGCCGAATGTTCGCATTCGCCGTCGTTCGCGTTCGTTCGCTTGGTGGAAACGCGGCTTTAGATGGGCATAGTTCGCATATTAACTTGCCCTTAATAGAATTTTGCAAAGACAACGGGATTATCTTAACAGCACTCCTACCAAATTCCACTCACATAATACAGCCACTAGATGTGGCTGTATTTAAGCCTGTGAAACAAGCTTGGAAGGACTTTGTACATAAATGGCGCTTACGAAATGAAGGTGAAAAGTTAAAAAGGGAAGAATTTGCAGCTCTTTTGAAAGATTGTCTAGAGCATTCTTGTACGGAAATAATAATTAAAAAAGGATTTGAAACTTGCGGCTTGTGCCCATTTAACTCTGATAGAGTAGATTACTCAAGGACGATTCAAAAAGTCCGTGACATCGTAAATAATGAAGCTTCAGTTCAGGCGATGCCAATGTGCTCCTGTGACGAAGATGTGTCATTTCTTAAACAATTCGAGCAAAGATTGGATCCAAAAATATTGGAAGTTTTTAGAAAATATGAAACTATAGAAGTTTGGAACGGAGAAAATGCTCAAGAGGGATTGTTCCGCTTTTGGAAATCTATCAAACGATGTCCCAAACTTCACCCGTCTAAAACTGACGAGAACCTCAACAATTCAGTTCAACAAGTGACAGAAACTTTCGATGATCCAGTTTCATTTCTGATCGGCTCAGAACCAGTAGAAAATGAAACGAGCACGGAAAACATAACATACATGAACGATTTAAACCTAAGTGATGAAATGTGGCTTGCAAATGACGGTATGTTAAATTTAGATGTGCTAACCGACGGTACAGTTCAAATTGCAAAACCTTTCGAACTTAGTGAAGAAAATAGGCTGGATGAGATAATGCCGGATGAACCGCAAGAAAAAACGGTTACTACGAATGTTTATAGTAAAGACCTTGATGATGTGGCTGAAGATTTGCCAGTTTATGTGCCGGTAGAATCAAACAAAGAAAATATACCAGGTAATATATCATTGGATGAGTTGTAAGTTAAATCAAATGTCACCCGTACATGTGATAATATTAATGGTAATGAAACTCCCGAAAAAGAAGACATTGCTTTAAAAGTGCCAACACCATTTAAAACGGCATTATTTTGGCCAAAGGAAAGAGAAAATGGCAATTTAAATAATAATGTCAAAAAGGTCACAAGAAATATTACACCAACAGTTGCTATAACTGATGAATATCTTGAATACCAAAGAATAGAAAATGACAAAAAAAAGAAGATGGATGAAAAGGTCGCTAGAGCGAATAAAAGAAAAGTAGCAGTGACAATTACAAAGTCTGATAAAAAGAAGAAATCGGTAAGTGAAAAACGAATAGCCCTGCCCAGTTCCAATGAACCATCTAGGAAAGATATGGATGGCAGTAAGAAAATAGTAACCAAATCTGACAAGATAAGATCGGAAATAGATGAGCAAACCACTGAACCTAATTTTTCTATGAAAGAATCATCTAATGAGGAAGAAGCCAATGGAAGAAATCAAACAACTCTACCTAATTTTTCTATGAAAGAATCATCTAATGAGGAAGAAGCCAATGAAACAGATCAAAAGCTTATTGTTGGAGATTTTGTAATCATTCAGTATGAGGGAGCATATTTTCCAGGGATTATTCTAGAAGAAACAGGTGAAGGGAAAAGGATTAAGGCTATGGAAATGAGTGGTTCGCATTGGAAATGGCCGGACAGAGATGATGTTTTGGATTATCCAAATAGTGATGTAATTTGCAAAATCAATAAGCCTATTCTTATGAACAACAGAGGACAGTATGATGTTCCAGAGATGAAAAGTATTGAAAACTGCGCAGATGCTTAGTTATATAACAAATTGCAATGCCAAAGTTTATACTTAGTTACTAGCTTTAATTGAAGTTTAATTTAGGAGGTTAATCGTGATATTTTCATATGTGCTGTGTTAACCCAAATAATAATACATATATTTTTCACTAAAAACGTATGTGATTTTTGGTTGCCTATATCTAGAAATAACACGTAATTAGTTATTTAATGAGATGCTGTATATGATCAATCGGAATTCGAGACAAATTCGGTCGGAAATTTGTGCAAAAAGACAGAATTTAGTACATCTGGGGTCGTAATTTCATGCACCAGGTATTTATTGGTCGGAATTTAGTCCAAAGATGACTATTAAACCACCATATTTTTTTTCTTTAAAATATCACTTCGAAACTATATCAACATCGATAAAACTATAACAATTAATTATAAAGAATTCTAACTAACACATCAAGACTGCTAAACAAACTATAAAGTAATTTTACTCTTTAATTTTTGCATTTGAAACTAAAAAAACCTTAATGTGTCGGAATTCGGTACAATTACGTTATTGTAGATCAGGAATCAGGATTATTGAACACTTGTCACTTTGCTTTTGGCAATATTCGGCCCTACACAATGAGGTATTTTTCCATTCGGCTGTCATTCGGAAATTCAAATTTTATTTTCAAATTATTTGGCATTGGAAAGAATTAATAGAACAACAACGCCTATATGTAGACATGTTTATTAATCATGGTCCTTTCTAACACCGATGTTTTGAAAATTTGGTAGAAGGAAACAACCCTATTACCTTTGTCCCCCTTGCCTACGTAGAAAGCGCCTTTAATATCATTGAAAAGTTTCACTGATTATCTCGAAGACACCTGGATAGGCAAATTTCAACGCAGGCAAAGAAATAAACCCATGTTTGATCACTCTATGTGGAACGAATACGAGAGCATTGTTAAATAACACTCCCATCACTAATAATATAGTTGAAGGATGGCATAGAGACTGTCTTTCGCAAATAAATGAGAAAAAAAACATCAATTTGGGCCTTTCTTCATTCCATAAAAAAGAACAGAATATAACAGAACTCAAAATTCAAGAAGCTATGACAGGGAAACTTGCTCAAAAAAATACAAAGATTTAAGCAGCCGGGTTAGGGAAATATGTCACTCTTTTGATTCTACCGAGTTAGAAAAGTACATTTTTAGAATTGCACACATTATTTAGGGTCAGGTGGGGTAATTGGAAACACGGGGTAATTGCAAACAATGTTGACAACTCTATTAAATTTCAAAATTCCCGCCTAGTCTAAGCGGCCATTTGCATAGGGGTGCCGGTTAAGTAGATCACATGTTTTACCGACATATTATGTCATTTTATGTTCGAGCACAATTAGTTGTCTAAGGTGCTGTTTTGGAATTTAAAAAACTGTTTTGCAGTGTTTTAATTATCAAGTGCTAATATTATTTCGATTCAGGTAAGACTCACTTGCTCTATTACATTATGATAAAATATACAGGGTGACCGTATTTCGAGTCTATGCATGGGGATCTTGGTTATCTTAAGAGATACGAGGTCGGTTAAATTGGAGCAAAGTTGCGGAATTTGATGCCGAGTAACATGGTAAAAAGAAATTTTGGCTGGCCCTTTTCGTTTTGAAAATAATGCAAAGAAACTGAAAATTGTCGTTTTCGTTTTTATTTTTTAACCGAAAACGAATGCTGCTGGACATTTCTAAGTTAAACATTATTAAGGCACTTTTTTACAAGGAATCTAAATGTGACCTCGCATTTTTTTTCTCGCCTCCCTGGACAAAGATATGACGATCAACTTTTATTTTTCTTATGGGGCCCCATATTGGATTTTTCTATTTTTGAAAAGAGGATCTTTTTCTGGTTAAAATTATATGTCACACATTATGGTTTACTTTGTTTTTCTTGCCGTAATATCAAATTAATCATTTTTGCATAGAGTGCCTTGGAAATGTAAGCCCCATAATGTTTGACGTTTTTGCATAGAGTGCCTTGGAAACATAAGCCCCATAATGTTTGAAGTTTTTGCATAGAGTGCCTTCGAAACATAAGCCTAAAGTCTATCCAAGTTACAGAGGCAGTGGATCAAAACATTGGCCACCACATGACCTATTCTCTTATTGGTCTGGCCGTCATAAAATGTCAAGTGTTTACGTGGCGAGCAGAATGCAGGGCCGGCTCTTCCCTCAGCCGAGTTTCCTGCATATTTTAGATCGGATCGCGAGCAGTATATTCTGTAAATTTATTTTGCTACTTAATTTAAGGAAATTGATAAAGATCCACGAAAGGTAAAAACACAATTTTTAGAACTTCTAAAAGAATTAGTTCAGAAATACAAGCCACTGGGAATATCATATTAGTCAGACCCTGGTAATCGATCGCAATGCGGTCATGCGACTTTGTTTATATCTACTACCGCTGTAACTTGGATAGACTTTAGTTACCCATTGTTGTGAAGTGTGCTTTGGAATACGGTTCAGTAAAAATTCAGTTAATGTTAAATTTATTGATTAAATAAATCATAAACATACCACGAGAGTATAACACATTATCACATTAACACTAAAAGAGTCAAACTGGAAACACAAGAACAACAAAAACCTAAACGAGTAGACAATCCTGTTTTACAATAAATGTTCAATTTGTCCTCCTTCCTCCTTGCTCCTCAAGGCACAATGCAGCATGTTTCCTTAAATTGTTTATGGTTCGTCCAATATCCCTTCGACATCATTTATATTTTGAGGAATAATAAATTTGAATCATGTCACGCTTTTCTTCTTGTGAAAATGACATTTTTTCAGTAAAAGAAAGTATCCGTGACATTTAAAATTGCACTAAACCATCAAACGTTATGGGGCTTATGTTTCCAAGGCATTCTATGCAGAAATGTCAAACATTATGGGGCTTATGTTTCCAAGGCACTCTATGCAAAAACGTCAAACATTATGGGGCTTACGTTTCCAAGGCACTCTATGCAAAAATGACTAATTTGATATTGCGGCAAGAAAAACAAAGTAAACCATAATGTGTGACATATCATTTTAACCAGAAAAAGATCCTCTTTTCAAAAATTGAAAAATCCAATATGGCGCCCCATAAGAAAAATAAAAGTTGATTGGTCATATCTTTGTCCATGGAGGCGAGAAAAAAAATACGAGGTCATATTTAGATTCCTTGTAAAAAAAAGTGCCTTAATAATGTTTAACTTAGAAATGTCCAGCGGCATTCGTTTTCGTTTAAAAAATAAAACCGAAAACAGCAATTTTCAGTTTTTCGCATTATTTTCAAAACGAAAAGGGCCAGCCCAAATTTCTTTTTACCATGTTACTCGGCATCAAATTCCGCAACTTTGCCCCAATTTAACCCACCTCGTATCTCTTAACATAACCAAGATCCCCATGCATACTCGAAATACGATCACCCTGTATATCTATTCGGCTGGGGTAAATGGAAACATGGTTCATAAGGGTAATTGTAAACAAGGTTTTTGTCAAAATTTGAATGTACACCTAGTAGTGTATATAGTTTTTGTAATTTTTTTGGGTACCTAGTCTTACAGGGTGAAACATGCCGCGAACTTACATTAAAAAAAGGACTGGACCATATTATTCAGTTGAAGATTTGGCTTCAACAGTGCACGATGTTCAAAATCGTAACTGTACGTATCGTCAAGCATTTGAAAGGTATGGAGTGCCCATTGCAGTGATATATAATAGAATTAATGGCAGAAAATGTTCCATGGACAAATTAGGAGCTGGTAGGCCAACTGCTCTTCCATTAAATATTGAAGACCAGATTGCCTTATGCCTAAAAGCTCGTTAAGAAATTGGGTTCCCATGTGATAAAGAAGAATTAAAAAATTTAGTAGCTGACTATGTTGAAGCTAATCAGATCAAAACCCCTTTCAAAAATTGCCGACCTGGTAAAGATTGGTACCAAGCATTTATGAAACGGAATCCAACTTTAACTTTAAAAAAACCAGAGCATTTACAAAAAGCTAGGAAAACTGCCCGTGATCCTTTCATAGTCTATGATTTCTATGAGAAACTAAGAACATTATTTACAGAATTTGATCTTGTTGGAGAAGACAAGGCTTGCTTCATCTTCAACTGTGATGAAAGTGGGTTTTGCAGTGATCCTTCGAGACTTCGAGGCATTGGAGAAAAAGGAAAACCTCTCTGTAGAATTTCGGGGGGTTCCGGCCAGAAATCAACAACAGTTTTTCTTTGTGTTTGTGCCAATGGAACGTTTTTACCACCATTGATTGTATTCAAAGAACAAACTGAGGTGCACCAAGATGGATTTCTGAGAACTGTTATCCTGGTATGAAATATGCAACATCGAAAAATGGCTGGATGGGGGAGGCCCAGTTTTACAATTGGTTTAAAGCAAAATTCGTTCCATTTGTTTCTCAAACTCGTGATGCTCAGAAATTGCCAGATCAAACTGCAGTTCTTATTTACGATGGACATTCTAGTCATTCGAGTATACGAATTATAGAAGAGGCTATAAGGAATAAGATCCAACTTATAAGACTGCCTAGCCATCTCACGGACCGAATCCACCCTTTAGATAAAGGTGTATTTGGACCTGTAAAAGTTAAATGGGATAAATTGTTAGTGTAATTTGGTAAAAGTTGAATTCGTGTGGGATCCTGCCGTCTAACAAGACAAAAATTTGGAGACCTTATTGGACAGGCTCTACAAGAAGCTGTAACTCCAAATAATGTAATTAGTGGATTTAAGACCACAGGATTGTTTCCAGTCAACTCAGCAAAATTTTCTCAAGAATTATTTGATCCCAATGATTTGTTACGTTATAAGAATTTAAAAAAACCATAGAAGCACCTCTGTAGTATCCGCTTCTACTTCACCTGTAACGTCAGGAACAGCTCTAGCAACTAGTTCTCAATTTCATCAAGGAATAAATGCATCTAATTCTATATCTGACTCAGACTGTCAACATAAATCTCCAAAAAAGCAATTATTATGCCTACTGCATCTGAAACTACTCCTGAATATAAAGAAATTGCTCTAGATTTATCCACGACAATTCACCATCCCACCCCAGAAAAAGTACAATGTGCAACACATAGTATTGTAGAGGTATTTTCTAATATAATTAAGAAGTGCAGTGATTCAAAAGAATCAAAAGGAGAGTCTCAAAATTACCAATGCCTAGATTAAAGATTTCTACTTATGGAGAAGTGTTGACCACAAGCGAAGTTTTAGAGAGGATTAAAGAGGCACAGGCCAAGAAAACTAAAGTTAAACCGAAAAAAGATAAAGAACTAAAAGACAAGAAAAGTAACAAGAAAAATACAGAAAAAGAAAATAAGTGCGAAGATGACTTATTAGATCTAGACTCTATTGAAAATGAGACTGAAGAAGATTATTTTCAATATACTTCTTTGAAAACACCTTATTTTCATCTGTTTTAGCAATAATGAAAGATGGGGTTTTTCGGGCTAGTGCACGGAAACAGCGCATGGAAAAACTTTCCGTGCGCTGAATAAAAATACCGAATATATGGCTTTAAAATAGAAATATACAGCAAAGTAAACTAAATTTAAGAAACTCTATATGCTCTCTGATATTTAATTCGTAAGTGTTTCAATATTTAGATACATTTCTGTAATATTTTTGACGTTTTATTCACCTTATCTGACAATAACTAATTTACAACAAAGCACCTTTGAAATAATTTGAGAGTAACCATGGAAACGCATCATACATACCAAATACTATATTGTCTGCATTGTTTATTTTTTGTCAATTAAATTTATTATAATATGCTGATAAAATGTTTTAAGTTTCGGTTTTCAAAGAAGTATAATAAAAAATATCGTTCATTACACGTCCAGAAATAGATTTTTTCATGCTTGCATGACTTCTCGTGTTCGGCTGCGCCTCACACGGGAATTTGTCACGCGCGCACGGAAAAATCTTTATTTCCAGACTCTTAATGAAATATACTATTACGTGACTTGGAAATAGAAAATGCAGAAGAGGTAACATATGAAATTCCTCAATCCACAGATATAGTTCCCGGCTCCTACGTTCTAGTAGATTTTGTAGGAGGCTCAAGAAACAAGACGCATTATACGTATGTTTGCGTCGTTACTTCATGTATCGAATGACGAATATGTGGTAACAGGCATGAAATGTCAAGATAATATTAAAAAAACATTTTACATGATCGAAAATGATATCTCTTCCATATCATATGAAATGATAAAAGCTTTGTTACCACCACCTGCTATTGAGTGCCATGAAAGGAAGTTATTATACGTATTCCCTGGGAGTGTAGATGTAAAAGAAAAATAGTGGATGTAATTTTGTTTAAGTGTTAATCAAAAACATATTTTATAATTTTATGCTGGTTATTGATTTATTTTGGGGTAAATGTAAACATGGTTTTACAGTAATGCTTGGTTTGTTTACATTCACTATAATTACTTATATGCTTATTGCCAATAGGTTGCATTACAAAAATTATGCTCAATTCCTATTTTTGTGTTTACATTTACTTATTTCTTTCTTAAAATTGTTAATTTTTATAACTTTCTTAGGGCTGCTTATCCGTAAATGTCCAATTGTTTCTTATTACGGTCTAAACTGCCACACGATTTTATTTCATGTTAATTTAAATTTTTTTTCCAACAACATAATCAAAAGTGTTTCCAATTACCCACCTGACCCTACATTAAGTATTTTTTTAAATTTGTTACCTATAATATTTAAGTATTTTGCTTGGATACCAACTTAAGAAATTAAATTAAAATTACATTCGATATTTTGTAATTTACGTGGTTATTAAATTTTTTCTCGATCAATTGTTTTTTGATCAAATGGTTTTCGATCAATTGTTTTTTTGATCAATTGCATTTTCGATCGAATGTTGTTCCATCAAAATTTTTCGATCAAATGTTTTTCGATCATTTTTCTGCGACCCCTATTAAACCACAAATTTCCAGGTATTTGATGGATTTCCCTGACTTTTCCCTGATTTCCCTGACTGAAAATAATTTCCTGACATTTTCAGGTTTTCCATGTTGGTAGACACCTTGGCATGCATTATTAATTGCCAACCCAAGAGGAGAAACAACTCACGACTATTGAAAAAAAATTCCCTAGTAGCCGAGGTTTCTTTATAGTTGCTTTTTGTTTATGAATTCTTGCTTGGGGTTGTTTTATGGGTTAGCTTTGGTATTTTTGTGTTGAAGGACTAAGGCCTACCCGAGGGCCTACCCTACCCAGGGGGCCTCCAATGATTTCTGTGATTTAATCTGTGCATTTTGATTCGTGGAAATTTCATCTGTTATCGCACCGGCATAAATTATTGGAAGTGGCTATTTATACGTCCGACGAATATGAAAGTCGGTATATGTCTTGCGCTCTCATTGTCGAATTGAGTCACCTGACTTCTTTACATTGAACCCCATACATGTCTGAAGTTCCCAAGTAAACTTATCTGAAGATACGTCGGAAGTGCAATTATAATAATTACTGTATTTCCAAATTTTTTGTCAGATAGGCAGCGCCTATCGTTACTGACTGCCACAATATGGGGTAAATGCCCCCTTGTTTTCTCATGCAGCAGCACCCATCGCTGCCAACTGCCAAAATACAGTGCGAATGCCCTGCTTCAGACAGCTCTTCAAATAAGTTTACATCGGACGTATATGAAGTTAAATGTACATCCAAAGAAATCACGTGACTCCACTCTCCAATGAAAGCACAAGACATATACCGATATTTATATACGTTGGACGTATGTCAGTGCGTAAATTATTAAATGGTTCTTACATAAACGATCCCACTTAAAGTGGGATTTGATAATGTATGGAAAATACTTTTTTAAAATATACTCAATTAAGTACCTGTAATCTAGTATCTAGTTCCCACACTTGCTTTGCTGCTATACCATTTCCCCACACTTTTAGAATTGGACCATATATTTCCTGCAAGAGCTATCGCCTGTGCTGCCTGGTACAAATACGTTGGGTCGTTTTCGATTGCGTATTCCCTGAAAAAATTTTCAATACGTCCGATGTATATAAAAGTCGGTATACGTCTTGTGCTCTCATTAGCGAGTTGAGTCACGTGACTTCTTTGGACATACATTTAACTCCGTACACATCCGAAGTAAACTTATTTAGATATGTCGGAAATGCATTTTTCTCAAGCATCTTTGCAATAAGGAACATATGCAATCCTTCTTAGGGGATATGCGCTGCCATATAAAAAATGAAGGGGGGCATTCCCACCATATTGTTGCAGTTGGTAGCGATGCACACTGATATATGAAAAAAGAGTGGTACCTAATTATGTCCAATGGTGTAATGCACTCCCGATTTTTTTGAAATTTTGGCTTGGTACTCCCTAATTTCACCCGAAGTTCGGCACTGTAACCCACCCCCGATTTTCTTGAAATTGTATCTACCCCCCTATTTTCGCCCAACATTCGGCGCAAGCCAAATATATTTCAGGCAAAAATAGGCGGGTAGCCAAAATTTCAAGAAAATCAGAGGTTGGTTATACCATTGGAAATAATTACCACTTCTTTTTTCATATCACAGTGCTCATCGCCAAAATGGAGGGCATACGCTCCTTATTGCAATGATGCTTGAGAAAAATGCACTTCCCACATATCTAAATCAGTTTACTTCGGACGTGAGAAGTCACGTGCCTCAACTCGCCAATGAGAGCGCAAGACGTATACCTACTTTCATATACAGGGTGTCCAACTTTAAAACTGTACAAATCCGTAAAATCTTCATTTTTGGAGATAATCGCCTACACTTTTTTTTGTTTGAAAGACCTTCAAAAACCGCTTTTTTGACTTTCCTACCATTTTCAAAATGCAAATCCAGGGCCAACTGCGATTTTTTTTATACCCCCGATTTTCACGAAAACCATTTAGCGATTTTTTTATTTAGAATCTGACTCCACAGCGTTAATCAGAACACCCCAAAACCCCCATATACCAAATTTTAACAAATATACAGGGAGTTCCGTCCTGGAGGGTGTCAAAGTTGAGCAAAATATGAATTTTAAAGGCATCTGCCGAGTCAAGTGTGCCATGGAATACCCGCAAAACAGTTGAATGGTCAATAGGACCACTCAAGGTGTTGGTGTGCAAAGGTCCAATACAAAATATACAGAGTGTTCTTATCTGTGCCATCTCAAATTACTGAATTTTTGGAACTTTATACGGGTTAAAAATCGAGTATATCAAAACCGCTCCACACACTATAAACGAACTAAATATAAAAAATACAGAAACCTGCCAGTCAGTAAGTCCATATTAATTAAGGTTGCGGTGTGCCACAACAGGAAATGCACAGAAAATGTATCATCTTAGACAGTGACTTTGTTGAGATAGGTCCAATAATTTAATTTGTTTTTATTTGTTGGTTGGCATTTTGTAAAGAAATAAATTACTTTTGTGTTTATCAATATTTTTTCAATGATTCCAGAGCAATCTTGATCTGTATAAATTTTATAAAATTTCAGAATTTTGAGATGGCTCAGAGAAAAATACCCTGTATATTTTTATAGTAAATATTTTCACACCAACATTTTGAGTGGTTCTGTTAACCATTCAACTGTTTTGAAGGGATTCCATGGCACACTTGACTCGCCAGATGCCTTTAAAATCCCTATTTTGCTCAACTTTGACACCCTACAGAATGGAACTTCCTGTATATTTTTTATTCAAATTTGGTATATAGGGGTTTTGGGGTGTTCTGATTAACGCTGTGGTGTCAGATTTTAAATAAAAAAATCGCTAAATGGTTTTCGTGAAAATCGAGGGTATAAAAAAAGGAAGTGGCTATTTATACGTCCGACGGATACAAACGTCAGTATACGTCTTGCGCTCTCATTGGTCGATTGAGCCACGTGACACATAACGTTACTTCTACCGTTCGATGGATTATGAATCGGCTTGTTTACTAAGTCGATTGGATGATGTCCGAGATTATTCAGACCTATCTTGTCTCATTTTATATTGCGTATGCCCTACTTTTTCCGCGATGGGCGCTGCGGAATGAAAAATGAAGTGGTTATTTTATTATTTACAATGATGTAACCCACCCCCGATTTTCTTGAAATTTTGGCTACCCCGACAATGTCGGGGGCATCGCAGGTGGCGAATGTCGGGGGGTAGCCAAAATTTCAAGAAAATCGGAGGTGGGTTACAACGCCGAACGTCGCATCGGGCGAAAATACGGGGTACCTACCTAGCCAAAATTTCAAGAAAATGGGTGAGTTACATCATTGGAAATTATTACCACTACTTTTTTCATACGGCAGCGTCTATCCCCCAAAAAGGAGCAGTGCATACGCTCCTTATTGCAAAGATGCTTGAGAAAAATGCACTTCCGACGTATCTAAATATTAGTTTACTTCGGCTTCGGACGTGTACGGAGTTAAATGCACGTCCAAAGAAGTCACGTGACTCAGCCCGCCAATGAGAGCGCAAGACGTATACTGACGTTTGTATCCGTCGGACGTATAAATAGCCACTTCCATAAAAAAAAACGCAGCCGGCCCTGGATTTGCTTTTTGAAAATGGTAGGAAGGTTAAAAGAAGCGGTTTTTGAAGGCCTTTCAAACAAAAAAAAACTGAGGCGATTATCTCCAAAAATGAATATTTTACGGAATTGTACAGTTTTAAAGTTGGACACCCTGTATGTCGGATGTCGGATCGTTGAGTGAGGAATAAGAGGCGCAACGCCCATATAAAATTGCGTGACCAGTCAGCGTGTGCTTACCCTGAAGTCCCTCGTTGCCCCCACTCGCTAGAGCCGCCTAGCGACCACGGATTTTCACAATTTGTTTATGTTTTCGAGAACACCGATCCCTTTGCAAGGGGCTAACGGTACAATTTTATATACTGGAAGGATATGTATTCTTTTGTCTCGGATGCTTTTCGGGCCGCATTTTCGGCTACTCTGCGTCCCGTAAGATTGCGCCTCTTATTATTCCTCACTCAACGGTCGGATGTATAAATAGCCACTTTCTATATTTTTTTATTAAATACCTACCTGAAAACTTCGGATATTTCCATTGAAACAACATCAGAGTCAAACGGAAACAGTTGACACTTAAATTATTCTATCAAGATAACATTACCGAATATGCCATTGCGTTTTAACCGTTCGACACATAGTAAACTCTTTTTCGGAACAAAAAATAAGTGGTATTGTTTGGCAGTTCTAGAAGCTTTTGTGTCTGCCCTAACGTTCTGAGCAATGCAGTCCATAAGGTGCAGTTTTGGTCTTGTAATGAAAATTATGTGATCTAAGACAGTGTATTGCGCTACAAGTCCTACGGGTCCTAAAATAGTATAAAGTTTAATTATTGTTAATAGAAACACAAAAATAACTACTTGAACCTGCAAGAGTTGTCCCAAACAATAGCTTTCTTTCCTGGACATTTTTCCAGTAAGTGAATCAAATTGTTCCTTGCAGAAGTTTGTAGCAGGGATATATCCACTTTTCCGCCTTGTAAATGGGATGACATAAGACCAGAGCATATTTTATATGCTCTGATAATAGACATATTAGTTGTTTTAAATAATTCGCAAATTTTAAAGAAAACGAAAACACCCTCCAAACTCTTCGTACCCCGATTACTGTAAGAAGTCCCGATTTTGTCAGATGACATTCTCCACAAAATCCCTACGAATTTTCTGTTAACCATGGGTATAGCATTGGTATATGTGTATCAACCAGTTAGTGACGTCACTCATTGATTTATGATGTGAAAGTTACCCAAGTGATACGAAAAAAAGAATATAATAAAATAAAAACCCTATTGCAATCACGTTTATGCCTCTACAAATAAAAATAACTATGACTACAACTCATTTTAATAATAATTTCAAACGTCACGGAAACACTTTCATTTTGGTATAATCAGCTACTCGCGGCTGCGTCTATGTGCGTACTCAGGTAAATTTTATTTCGGTATTGTGAAGTGACCGTGAAGGTTTTCCAGATCGTTCAAAAGGGTTCAAACTTTGGGCAGTGAATCTATTCGCGGATTTTGTACGTTTTGAGAGTTTTTCCGTTATCTGTGTTGTTATTGTTCGTGTTATTAGTAGTTATTCATTGTGCAAATGAGCTCGTTACTGACCTGGACTTATGACCCGGTTGCTGCATTAATGCCAACTTAGAGCGTTTGCCCACGGTGCGGATCCGGCGCGGTGTGCCGCGTCCGGTTTGCCGCGCGGTAACCGCGTCGACTGCAATCGCATTCATTTAAATGGGATGTTTGCACACGGACGCGGCGCGGTAAAAATCCCGCAGCGGCACGCGGCAGCCGCATATATACGGTGCGGTTGGCGGTCAGAAATCGCGCGGCAAAAATTCGCTTGGCTCCTGAACGCCCAATAGGCATACGGCAGCTTGCCCACGTGCCGCAAGCCGCTGCGGTTTCAAAGACGCATTCAGTCCTTGCGCGGTTGTCGTATCGATAAGATGGCTCTAAGGATAAAGTAGCAAGGGACAAGGCATGGAAAGAAGTGTGCTGCCTTTTGGACCCAAAGTTTGAAGACACCGAATTTGGAGAAAGAAAAAGAATTGGTAAGTTTAATAAAATGTTATATTTTTGAAGTTTGCCATGGCAGTGATCCAGCAGAGCTTATAAAGTAATTACTGAAAGATTCTCTTAAATCGTTAGCTTGTCGTCCACCACGATGTGTAGAAGCTGCTGGTAGATTGTGGAAACCTGTGTGAACATAATAATCCTCTGAACGGTAGCCATCTCTTTCCCTTATTAAATTGTGGAGTAGGGGAGAGGGGGGCCAATGTGGACAGGGGCACATGTGGACAGTTTGAATTTCCCGCTTTCTGTACGTGTAGGTATGTTCCCCCAATTTTCGATAGATGTCACCACTCGTACCCAACATGGTGCTGACAGTTAACTGGAATGTATGTGCTTTGTTTTGTCTAAACTTAGAAAACGTTTAATTTGTGGTAAAAAGTAAATATTTCGATTTACCTCGTTTCACTTGAGAAACTAAAGGATATTCCTTCATCTAGTACCATTTGTATCGGTTGTGAAGACAAAAGTATTGATAAATAGTAAGTAGCATTCATTTTTGCCAAAACATAACCTCAAATGTTTGACAATTATTTTTTTACTTTGAATACGTTTGGGGCAGATGTGGACAATGCTCCTGGGGCACATGTGGACATGTCCACATGTGCCCCATCGGCCCATGCAAGGTAACAAAGTTTGAAGCCATATAGAAAACATAAGAAATAATTTAATTTAAAGTGTCCTTTCATCTTTATGGTGGTAACCTACCTATACAAATTTTGTATCTAGTACCGGTTTTACATAAATAACTGTTTTAGTTTAAAGAATATAAAAATAGCATTTTTTGTATTAAAACAACTCCATTTTTACATGTGCTATTGTTCTATGTTCTACATGACTTCAAAGTAAAATGACTCTTTGACTTCTTTGGTAAAGAAATATGTAGGTACCTACACTTGTCCCACATACCTATTTCTTTTTTAGTTGTAAAGATCTGAAGAGCAAGAAGATGGTTCGTACGTATGTTAGGAAGTCTGATAGGGCAGAAATATCTGAAGATAATATTTTAATGGCATTACGTGATATTAAAAACGGAAACGGGTCTATAAGAGCAGTAGCCAGTAGATATGGGCTAAAGAAGTCGATGCTCCATAAGCGATTGAAAAAAATTAACGAATCAAATGCTGTTGACATCGACATTCCTGTTCGAAATTTTAATTCGAAATATGTGTCCCAACAAGTGTTTACAAAAGAAGAAGAGGCTACGTTAGAAAATTATCTTATACGTTCATCGAAACTGCAGTATGGATTGTCTTACTATCAGGTTCGACAGTTTGCATATGAGTATGCAGTTAGGCTTGAAAAGCGCATGCCAACGTCTTGGCAAGAAACTAAAATAGCTGGACTTGACTGGCTCAAAGGATTCATGAACCGACATAAAAATTTATCCCTACGAAAACCTGAATCTACGAGTTTGGCCAGAAACATCAGTTTTAATAAGACAAACGTAGATATGTTTTTTAATAACCTCGAAAGAGTTTACGAAAAATATAAATTTTCCAGTAACCGTGTGGTCAATGTTGATGAAAGTGGCGTTAATACAGTTTTACAAATGCCAAAGATTGTGGCAAGCAAAGGAAGTAAACAAGTAGGACAGGCGGTTGGTGCTGAACGAGGGGAACAAGTTACTTTCTGCGGGATAATTATTGCAAATGGTAATGCCATCCCTCCTGTTTACATTTTTCCTAGAGTAAGGTTCAAGGAAGCATTTCTAACAGGAGCACCAGAAGGAAGTGTTGGAATTGCTTCACAGAGTGGTTGGATGACCAATGATGGTTTTGTAGAGGTTATGAAACACGTTAAAAAGTACACAAATGCAAGTAAAGAAAATCCTGTCTTGGTTTTACTAGACAACCATAACACACACGCTACATTGGATCTTATTTTATACTGCCGGGAAAATGGGTTAGTGCTCTTAACATTCCCTCCTCATACAACACATCGGCTGCAGCCATTAGACGTGTGTGTCTTTGGACCGTTTAAGACTCGATGCAAAGCGTCTTTTAATTCATGGATGGCAAACCATCCCGGAAAAGCCATCACAATTTATGACATTGCAAATTTAACAGCGACTCCCTTTAATGAAGCATTTAGCCGTCAAAATATTTTGTCTGGATTTAAAAAGACGGGATGCTACCCTTTCAACAGAAATGTGTTTACTGCAGATGATTTTGTTGGGTCTCAAGTTACTGAATGTGATGGTATCACTGCAGTTTCAAGCCAGGAGCCCAATATTTCAAATTATAATGAGGAACACGATACAAGCATTGAAAGAGATGTGAAAGTTGAAGCTGCTATCGTACCGGTGAATGGCGTAGAAGTCTCAAGCACAAACACTGCAGAGGCAGTGGCTTCAACTTCAAACTCAAAAATAAACATCATATCTTGCATAACGTTAACATCACCTTCATTAACAGGAAGCAACTCATTTGTGAACAAACCTCTGCCAGAAGAGATTAGACCCTATCCGAAAAGTATTCGCCCGAAGACAAATAAGAGAAAGAAAAAATATTCTGCTATATTAACTGAAACACCAGAGAAAGAGAAACTTGAAAGTGAACAGAAGGAGCGAGAAAATAGAAAACGTCAAATTGGGCAAAACCAAACTGAAAGAAAAAAACGTAAGCAGCAGAAGTCGCATATTCGTAAAGTATTTGCAGATGAAACGTCCGAAAGTGGAAATGATGAAACCCTTTGTCAAGAATCTGATGACAGCCCAATGGAAGAAGATGAACAGGAGAATATTGATTATGATACTTCAAATCTAGTAGAAAATGATTTTGTCCTTGTGAGATTTGCTACAAAAAAAACAATAAAATATTTTGTGGGACAGATTTCTTCAAAAATATCCGATTACGAGTTTTTTGTGAATTTTTTGAAGATGGCTCCAGGCCAAAGATTTATTTTTCCTGACAAAGAAGATACATCAAGCATTTCACCAAAAGATATAATTTTAAGACTTCCACCTCCAATCAAAAAAGCAGGAACAAGCAGATCTAATTCATTTTACAAATTTTGTATAAATTTTGAAAATTACAACATGGGTTAGAGTCAATTTATGTTTAAAATATTAAATAAAGTGCATTGTTTAAGGGCAAATGTCAGTCTTTTGTATTTCACCTGCAAGGAGACAAATGAATCTAAATATATTTCAGCTATAACTTAGCATATTATTATTGTCCACATCTGCCCCATGTAAAAGACGTTCTGTCCACAACTGCCCCATGTAGGGGCAGATGTGGACAATACGCAATAATTTTTTTACGCGTGTTTTGTAGAAAAAAATAAACAATTTTAACTCTGAAACTATGGAAAATACTTAATTAGTTGCTGCTGGCCATGGTCAGATAGTTGTATGTTTATTATGTTTTTATATTGCTGTCCTAAAAATAAAAATTTAAAAAATGTCCACTTGTACCCCCCTCTCCCCTACCACACAAGCTTGTACTATAACTTGGGCAAAACGTTTTGAAACATTTATTGGTCTATGTAGAATTCTCCATTTATTGCTCAAAATCCCAAATGTACATTCCACATATCTACGAGCCCGGCAGTGGCGGTAATTAAATACTTTTTTTTTAATATCGAGGTCGGTTTGTCTACCGTATGGCCGTAATAAATAGGTCGTCAATGGAAATGCTTCGTCGCCGATAAAGACATAAGGTAAAATGTCTGTTTCATTTTCACCGAGAGGAGCTGGATCGGGAATATCAAGCTTATTTTCTTTAACTCTCTTCCAAAACATAGTTTCCTGTAAAATTGAGGAATCACAATCCTTCCCGTATGCCCCAATGTCAACAAAAACAAAACGATAATCCGCATCCACTATTGCCAAAAGTACAACTGAAAAATTATGTTTATAGTTTAAATACATCGACCCGCTATTTGCAAATTTTTGCACGCGTATATGCTTCCCATCAATTGCTCCTAGGCAATGAGGAAAATGAGCTCTTCGTGCAAACTCATTAGATATATTTATCCATTTTTCTTTTGACGGCTTTGGAATATATTCTTGATGGAGAAGAAGCCATGTATTATTGCATACTTCTTTTACAATTCTTCCTACGGTGGTTATTCCAAGGCGGTACGAATACGCAAGATCGGTAAAAGTATTCCCACTTGCTAGAAACCTGAAAAACAATAGAAAATATTTGTAATAATAATTATCCCATTATTTTTATTTTTTTGAAATATAGATTATTTCTTAATTACGGTACTTTATACAAATTTGTAATTTGTTTCCTCCAACCGCTTTTGAGAAACCGGGTGGTTATCACGCGAGGTTGCCCGGCCCTATATTTATTTTATTTTTCGAGATAGAAATAAAGTTTTGAACTGAAGTTAGAAATAAAGTTTTGAACTGAAGTTTTATTTGCCACGCTTTTATCAGACACACAGATAATCCCATGCAATTTTTATATTAAACTTTTTTTTTTCTATCAAAAAATAAAATAGATACTTGGCTATATAAAGGAATTATTTTTTAGAGGACGCTGTAACAGAGAAATGGAGAAACATTAGGGATGCCTTTTGTAAGTCGATAAAAAAGAAAACTGGCGAGAAATATAAAAAGAAATATTTATACCACGAAAACTTACTATTTTTGCTTGCAATTTTTGAAAAGGAGGAAACTGTAGAAAGTTTTGAAGATGTAGAAGATCGCTCAGAAGACGAGAGTAGTCAAATGGCTCAAACGATTGCAACTAATTCGCAACTTAGTTTAAACGATGTACAGCGGGAAGGTCAAAGAAAACGAAAAGGCATCACAGAAAAGCAAAAATCACCTTCAAAAAAAAAGAATGGACGAGACTGAGAAAGCAATAATAAAAGCGTTGGAGGCAACGCAAACGCCGACCCCGAAAATAGTGGATGAAGACGAGTCTTTTTTTTATCGTTGCTTCCCTCTGTAAGGGAATTAAATCGAGATGATAAGTTGCAATTTCGAGTGGAAGTGTTGCAATTACTCCAAAGAACCAAGATGCGTGCTCGTTTCCAACCTCCTCCATCTCCCCATCCTTCTATTTCTACTTTTCCTTCCCCAGTCTCCTCAGAACACCATGCAGCTTCTACATCACATCAGTACTGTTTATCCTCTCCCGCATCTTCACAACATTCACACACCGATCCACCTCTTCAGTCTCCTCCTCAGTCCTCCCAAATTCACAACCTATCACAATCTCAATATTACAATTATTAGTTAACGTCAATGCTTTGCAGTTATATTCATAATCTTACATTTTTTGTTTTTAATTGTAGTATTTGTCAATACATTTTTTCTTACCTTATTGTCAACGCTAGTCTCTCTTTTGGTGGTATGGGGTCTCTCATAACAGTGTTTTGTCGCTGGATGCTGTCTTCAAGTCGGCTCAATAAATAGTCAAATGTTGTCGTGGTCATCCGAAAATAATTAAAAAATTTGTGTTCATCCAGCCGCAATTTATCAAATAACGTGTAGAAAGCGCCTTCAACATATCTCACTTTTATCAGAGGATGTATCCAAAATTTTCGATTTTTTATTACTTCCTGCCGTCTTTTTTTCCTTCTGTAAACTAATAAAGCTAGCAGAAGTACTCGCCTTCTCTCCATCTTCTCGTTTCGATTGCCTTGTAGAAACTGGCAACGCAGCGCACCACACAAACTATTTATTTCGGAGCGACGCGGCAAAATACCGCCTCGTGTAAAAGCTAGACGCGGTTACCGTGCGGCAAACCGCACGCGGCACTCCGCGCCGGATCCGCACCGTGGGCAAACGCCCTTAGGATGGCGAAATTACCAATTGACAGTCCCAGTAAGGAGTAAAATGGTTTACTTTAATTTAACCTAACCTATATATTTTGTAGAAATTACCCACAGAGATCATATATATATATAGGTACAGTGATGAAGAAGTCCCTTTTATGGCAAATTGTGGATTTGCGCATGGGCCTATGGAACATGCGCATTAGACCTTCAGACCGCGCAATTCAAAACAGTGGTTGTTTTTCTGAATTACTATCTCCCTACATACTTGTATATTGATACTCAATTAAGCTCACCTCAACATGGACTGGTCAAGACTTCGATAACTACAACTAGGTTCGTTTATACTTGTAAAACTAGTTTCGTCCAAACTACTAGAATTTGCTTCACTGATGCTAGAACTTGACTTGTTTTCATCTACCTTTATAACTTTAACACTAAAACAAATAAGCTACTAATAGAATATATAGTTTCTTACACCACAATCATGTTAGTATACCGTAAAATGGGGGTACATGGGACATCGGGGTTAATTGGGACAAATATGCCACATCAAACTCTGAACGATCTCCTTGTCAACCGTCCAAATTGATCAAGTTGTGATCATGTGCCATCTGATAAATACCCTTCACAGAAAGTACAGAAGAAGAAGCAAGTTTGTGTTTATATATTTTTGTAGTTTGTGGTTGCTGTCAATTTGTGTATCCATAACCTAAAAAAATATTGCTTCCAAAACGTTGTCCGTTCCTAGCCGAAAACAAACAAAAACAAATTAGAAGTACTTTAAATGCTTAGTTGTGCTATTACTACAACAGGTAAACAAAATAATATTTGAAGTTAAAATTTGGAAGTGTTGCTTACATTTAAGGAAATTATTTTCCTTGAATTTTTGGGGTAACTTGGGACAGGTGTCCCAAGTATCCCCTTATGTTTCATTATTTTTCATGATTGCTATTTCAGGTGTTTTCTGATTTCAAATGCCGAGAATTCACCGTAGAAAACCTGGTTCTAGGAAATACCATGATTTTCCTGATGAAAACTTATCAAAGGCCATAGAAGATGAGAAATGGTTTAAGTATTCGAAATGCAGCAGAAAAATGGAGCGTAACAAGATCAACCTTACATAGGAGAATAAAAGGACTACACACACAAAAATATGGTAGGCCTACAGTCTTAAGTGGAGAAGAAGAGAAAAAACTAGTTAATGGATTAAAACTTGCTGCAGAATGGGGATTTCCTTTGACCCCATTAGATATTAGCTTAATTATACAACGATATCTTAACCACAAAGGGATTACAGAAAAAAGGTTTCAAAACAACCTGCCAGGAAGTGATTGGTGCCATTCTTTTTTATCTCGACATAAAAATGTATTATCATCCAGACTTTCTGAAAATATTAAATGATCAAGATCGGAAGTAGGCGAAGACATAATTAAACAATATTTTCAAAATCTACAAGAATCTATCAAAGATATTTCTCCTGAGTTAATTGTCAACTATGACGAGACAAACCTAACTGACGATCCAGGACGTATAAAAGTGATCGTAAGAAGGGGCTGTAAAAGACCCGAAAGGATATTAGATACCAGCAAGTCAAGCACCTCTGTGATGTTTGCGGGAACGGCATCTGGTAAACTGCTTCCTTGTTATGTGGTTTACAAGGCAGAGCACATTTACGACACATGGAGGCAAGGAGGTCCCAGAGGAACCAGATATAACAGGTCAAAATCTGGCTGGTTCGATGGAAACCTATTTGAAGATTGGTTTGTCCACATCGCTCTCACGCACTTTAAAAAATATCCCAAAGAAAGTCACAAGATGCTTATCGGTGATAATTTGGCATCGCATCTTTCACTAACTGTGATTAAGTTATGCAAGGAAAATAATATCAAGTTTGTATTATTACCACCCAATACAACTCACCTTTGCCAGCCACTAGATGTGGCTGTTTTCCGACCACTTAAGATATATTGGCGGCAAGTTATCACCAGCTGGAAAATGGAAAATCGAGGTTGCATCCCTAAGGATACTTTTCCCTACCTCCTTAAACAAACGTTGGAAAAACTCAGTGCAAACATAGAAAACAGTTTAAAAAGTGGATTTTCCGCCACTGTAATTGTACCATGTGATGAAAAGCAGGTTCTAAAACGAATCCCCAGAATTGACAAATCGTCACCGGGTACCAGCACTGCCTCTAGTAATAGCTGGTCTCAAGCGTTCACTGAGCTACTTTCTTCTAAAAGAGAAGCTAGACCTTCACAAATAAAACGAAAAAAGAAGATCAATGTCCAACCAGGAAAACGTGTAACAGCTGAGAGCAGCGATAGTAGTAACGGAGAATTTTCACTTCACGATACAGATAGCTCTTTGGGCCCTGAAGACTATAGTAACTTAATTGAAAGCGAACTGAGTTACTAAAATGAGGATAATGCTGTAGAAAACATTTCGAAAATCACAGAAAATCAAACTGTAAAAGAAGATGCAAAAAATGAAATATACAAAGAAGCGGATGTAATAAATATTATGAACAGCAACGATACCAAAGAAAATAATAATCCTAACTGTGGAAGCCCCAGAACTAATATAATAATTCCAGAGATAAGAATTGGGGATTTTGTATAGTTTGTAAATTTACTTTTGAAGCACCCCAGAAGAAAAAGGTTGAAAAGTGTTTTGTTGGTTGTATACAGACTATAGATAATTCTAATATAACTTGCAGTTTTCTTAGGAAAAGTTATAAAAATAGCATCTAATTTATTTATCCCAACACGCCCGATATTTGTTCTGTAACTGTAGATGACATTGTCAAGGCATTAAAAGTGACTAAAGTAAACAGAGGACGATATTAAATCTAGAAAGTACTGACTGGATCCAGTAAATAGATTTTTTATTTGTTTTATGTTTATAAAGTATATTTTTTGTTTTTTATGTTTATAAGAATCAGGGTTTGAAGTAGTTATTGCCATTAAAACTCTTTTTTTTTACACGTATTCACTTTATTTCGCAAAAAATAAGCCATCAGCCTTATTAAAAAATACGTAAAAAATGTTTGCATCATCTTTTTTAAAATTCTCTTGTCCCATGTTACCGCAAAGAAGGCAAACATGAATAATTTACAGGAAACACATGGTTGTCTCAAGTTGTCCCAACACGGGGCAACTTGGGACACAAATTTTGAAAATATATATAGAAAAAAGCAGAAGATAAAATATTATTTTGGATAAACAAGCACATTACGCATGCACTTGAGAATTTTTTTGCCTGTTGTCAGTTTAATATCTTCATTAGGAACAGCTGAGATGCATTTTATATTTAAAAAGTCACTGAAAAATGTCCCAAGTATCCCCATTTTACGGTACTTACTTAAATGATGGTTTAGGTGGTTTTAATAGAAGAGTTGGTACCGCATTTTCAATTAGCTGCGTTTTGACTCGTTTCGTTTTTAAACACTCTGGTGTAAAATGAGCAGAACATATTCGAGATAATCACTTAATTAGATAAAACACTCAAACAACTAAAACGCGAAGAAACTATTAATAATTAGCTGAAAATCGAAAAAATTATGCCACAAAGCGTCTATGATGCAAACAACGGTAGGTTATACTTAGTTTGTCTCTATCAAATGGCTCTCAACGAGTGTCAAGTTTCACAAAACACTACCTCAAATTGCAAATGCGCATGTCCACTTGGCCTATTTATTACTATTTTTTACTGTTTTATGATTATAAATTCGTCAAAGATTTTCCGCGCATCCTATGTATAAAAAACATCGTCCAGCACTCTACCTATATATATGATCTCTATGAAATTACCACAAAATACATAGGACCGAAATTACACTTGTGTGAAGTTGGCGTCGGACGCCGGCGCGTCGCGAATCTCGGCGAAGGAATGTAGGGCAGTAGTCAAGCACACAGAAGTTTAAATTCACCAGGAGGGGTCGCTGTTTTTTGGGGACATTACGCGACATTTCGCCACCAAATTTTTACGAAAAGTAGGGGAAGGGTAGAGGATTAACTTGAGAGAGTTCCACGACGTTACCAAAACGGCAAAGGGTTAAAAATGTGGGAATGTTAAGCACGCCAATTTGACAGTCTTCCCCCACTTTTTTCCGAGCCGAATATTTTTCTAAAAGTAGACAAGAGATAGGGCAACAACCGTTAGGGGGTTTAAAGGTAGCACACCATTGGCTAAGGGTTCAAAAATATTAAAAACTATGAACAAATCGGCGCCAAGCGTTTTGTTTCACGTCAAATGACTGTCTTCCCTCACTTTTTTCGAAACCGAATATTTTTTTAAAAGTAGACAAGAGATGGGGCAACAACCCTGAGGGGGTTTAAAGGTGGCACACCATCGGCTAAGGGTTCAAAAATATTAAAAACTAAGAACAAATCGGCGCCAAGCGTTTTGTTTCACGTCAACCCAACAAACACTCAATTTCTGGATTTTCAATGGGCCATTGCTGTAATTAAAGGATTTGTGATGGAGCTGAATTGCCATCAATGGCCCATTGCCGTTAAAGTGTTGTAATACTACCGATGTAAATACTGGAAAAATCCATTAATGGGCCGATAATGTTTTTTTCCCATGTAGCCATCAACAAAGGATCTGCAAATAAATGAATGACGTGCCATTTGCGGTCCAATATAGGCAAAAGTCCATATTATTCCCTGCACTTTTTATTTAAATGTCCATAAGTGTCAAATCAGGACAAGTTTGTCGCGCTTGCGCCGTATCACCGTGGCCGTTGCATCACTCTAGCGGCTCGTGGCGTCACGCCATTGGCCATTGTTCTTTGTGTTGTCGTAGCGTTAGGACCTTGGATTTATAGTCGGCTGTGTATTCTACAGTACAGTGAGTTGTGAGTGAATATATATGGTAAGTAGGTGCAGGATAATAAGTTTTATTATGTATTAGGAAATTTGAGCGTCGGGTATGCATAAAAGTACTTGCCCTGCAGGTTAGGAATTGCGGCACAGAGAAAACCAAGGTAATTATGGAATATAGTGTATGCACCACCCGATTTTTTTGAAATTTTGGCTACCCCCCTATTTTCGAGGTCCCTGAATAAGAATCTGACCTCAGTTTCTTGAGGCCGGACGTAGTTTCCGAGAAAATGAATTTTCAAATTTCCTTTTGACACTCCACTTTTCGCGGCGATATTTGGTTATACCTAATCGAGATGAATTTAGCTCAAACTGATCACCACCCTATTTTGCACCTTCTGCAGCATCGAAAGTTCGCGAAAAGCCGCGGAAAAACCAAAATTTTGAAAGATTTATGCCGTGTTTACGTCCGGCCCGGCCGCTGTGTTCGCCCGAAGATCGGCGCGCGTGAACACGGCATAAATCTTTCAAAATTTCGGTTTTTCCGCGGCTTTTCGCGAACTTTCGATGCTGCAGAAGGTGCAAAATAGGGTGGTGATCAATTTGAGCTGCGTACACTAAAAATTTATCCGGATTATAACCACAACTATCGCCGTGAAAAGTGGGGTGTCAAAAGGAAATTTGAAAATTCATTTTCTCGGAAACTACGTCCGGCCTCAAGAAGCTGAGGTCAGATTCGTTTTCAGGGACCTCGAAAATAGGGGGGTAGCCCAAATTTCAAGAAAATCGGGCGATGCATACACGATATTCCATAATTACCCCAAAAATAATAATAGATCGCCATACCTATTGGAATGGGCGAACGGCCCTGGTACGAGGGCCGTTATTGGGCGTCATTATTTGTGCCCGTTTGATAAACGTCGTTTGTGACCATTATTGGTCTTTAGTTTGTATTTCGTGTTTTTTTATAGTACCTAGGTGATAATTTAGTTTTTGGTAACAATTTTTCGTGGTTAATGGACAATTTAGTCATTAGTTTTTAGGGCTAATGAACCTGTACCTATTGGGCGGTAAAATGTTTTTATTTTTCTGAGAGCGGTAGCGGTAAGTGCACATAACGTCAAGTTAGGTTAAGGGTGTAAAAGTGCATATTTTTAAAAATATGAAGATTTTGAAGTGATAACGAATTCAAATGCTAATATATATTATTAACTGAATATTATTTTCAACTAGGTAGGTTCTATATTTCAAGTAACGATTTACTAAAGAAAATGTAAGTAATATATTTAATTAGATCGAATAAAAATTAAAATTATCCGATGATAAGTTGCGCTTGCAGTATTTTGCTTTTTTGTAATACACAGGGTGGTCGAAAAAAATACAAAAAATTAAATTTCTTTTTTTACTATGTGGCTGTGACTTTAAATCTGACACCCACCTTTGATTCCAAACAAGTTTTGTAAGTAACTTTTTACTGTATTTTAAAAAATAAGGGTAATTTACTCTTGAGTTATTTTGACATTTTTGAATGTACCTCGTATCCGAAAAGAGATATTTAAATTTTGATATGTGAGTTTTGAGTTTGAAATGATGCAGCAACTTTTATCAACAATAAAATTTTCTGAGAAGTTAATAATAAAAAAGTTTTCCATTTGTGTCCAACTTTCTGCCAGTCACTGTATACTTAATGGAAAAATATTACAAAAAATCAAAGTAGGCCCTGGTTAGTGTAATCTGGATTCTAGCTAGTAGTTAAGCAAAGCGGGCATCAGGACAGTGACGTCACGGCCTCGGCCGCTACGTGGCAGATGTTTATTTCCGACAGGTGAGGACTTGCATTTTGACCTGGCGTGACCCCCGGGTGGTTATTAACCTTTTCCGACAGGTGCGGACTACATTTTGACCTGACGTAACCCCGGACGGGACTTGACCTCGATAGGTTATTAAGAATTGTTATGACATGTTCACCTCCCCCTCTCTACCACTAGGTTAGGATATAAGGTGGTCCGTTCTAGCTGGAGAACTCAGTTTAGTTTGAAAGCAGACAACATGGATCTACAAGCAATCAACAAGTTGACGTGCCTCAATCGGAAATCCAGCATCAAGTTGGCGGAATTACCGCAAGATTTGCCATTGAAAATATATTCAGGCAAGCTGGTGAAGACAAAATTCGGGGAATGCGTCTTACTGGAATTGGAGGAGAATGTTGTATTCCTACCGCAGAGAGTCACGGTAGCATTCAAGCCACACTTGGAGGATTTCTCATCTGAAAGATATTCCCTCGTGTTTAAGGGACAACTCAACACAGGAAAGCATTATCCAGCGAATCAGTTTGAGATTGTAGAAAATAAAAATATTTAAATGGAAATATTTTTTTATTTATTAAACCTAAATCTGTTACTAGCGTCGATGAAACTTTAACGAAGGCGTCAACGAAACGTCAACGAAACGTCGACGAAACGTGGACGAAACGTCGACGAACGTCGACGAAACGTCGACGAAACGTCGACGCTTGGACGAAACGTCGACGAAACGTTAACGAAACGTCAACGAAACGTCGACGAACGTCGACGAAACGTCGACGAACGTCGACGAAACGTTGACGGACGTCGACGAAACGTCGACGGAGCGTCGACGAAACGTTAACGAAACGCCAACGAACGTCGACGGAACGTCAACGAAACGTTAACGAAAAGTCAACGAAACTTCAGAAAAGTGAATGTTGAAAATAAAACAATATATTTACGTTAATAATGTTTATTTATCTGTGAGAGTTGATAAGATCAAAATTGTCTTCTTATAATCCTTCACTTTGGTAGATGGCCAGTGACCGGAGTCTGGTCCACAATCCCATCCTAAAAGAGCTTTTGGGTTTGCCTTATATTTTCTTACGTTTTCTTCCAACCAATTCAAGATTCTTAAATGATTTTTGTTTTTAGATGGTTGAAACTTATATGATAATTTCATAGCAGTTAAAGCTTCAACAAATATTTTTAAATTTTTATGTTTCGCTAAGTAGGCAGCTTGACATATAAAAGCATCACAGCAATCTTCCAATCCCTTGTAGTTTTTTATTATGTTTTTCACTGGATAAGAGTCCTCCAAAATGTTATAGATTAAAAATTTGATATTAAACTAAAAACGTGTACTTTATATGCAATGCTATCTTCCAGGCAATGATCCTTCATAAGCTTTTCGACTGTGGTAAAATTCATTTCTTCAATATTTTCTTGATCACAAATGTTGATTATGATCTTAATATAATTATCAATTTCAAATGCTCCTTCAGCAACTTCTGTGAAGCTTTCATTCGCTATTATAAAATCTGGTTTACCAAACAAATATATTAATTTTTCACCACTACAGGAACGGTTGTACACTTTTTGAGAAGCAACGTATGCATCTACTTCAATTTTAATGAAATCCATTATTACTTTACTATTGTATTAAATTTGTCTGCCGTATATATAGATGTATGCGGCTGCTCCCTCCAATCTTGCCCCCACTAGTTAGTATAATATTTGCTTACGTAAGTATGAACTTCACAGTTTGATTATTAAAGAGCGGTAAGTTAAACCCCCACCATAAAAAGATAGTATAAATAGGTACGTATGTATACAGTGACTTCAAACATCATTAAAATGCGATTTCAACAACAGCAAAGGACTTTACCCATTGAAAATTTGGATATTGCAGATGCAGGACATCACCAAAAATCTAAACATGGTGAACTACTTCCAAATTCTATTAGAGCAATTTTTTGCGGACCGAGTAACTGTGGTAAAACCAATGCCCTTCTCAGTCTTATATTCAGTGAAAATGGTCTTAAATTTGAGAATATATATGTATACAGTAAATCGCTATTCCAACCAAAATATCAACTATTACAAAATGTCTTAGAAAAGGTTGGTGATAAAATTAAATATTTTCCATTCAAAGCTAACGATGATGTTATTGATCCATCGGAGGCTCTGGAAAATTCTGTTTTTATTTTTGACGATGTAGCTTGCGACAAGCAAGATAAAATACGAGAATTCTATTCAATGGGTCGTCACAAAAGTATTGATGTATTGTCAAACCTATTCAAAGATACCTAAACAGTTGATACGAGATAACTGCAACATGATTGTGCTTTTTAAGCAAGACGATATCAATTTAAGACATGTATATGACGAGCATGTAACTCCAGATTTAACTTATGAACAATCTAAGGATTTGTGTCATCGATGTTGGAGTGATTCTTACGGAACATTAGTAATCGTTAAGGATATTGGGTTGAATACCGGACGGTATAGAAGTGGTTTCGATAAGTATATAAAGCTGTAAGTTAGTGTCATAAGTTAATTTGGAAAGATGCCGCTAACATCGCAAGATCAAATTGCAAATGCGCAACACGCGAAGAAAATTAGAGAACTCACACGCTAGATTAGAAAAAAATATACTGCGTTAAAATTAGGGAGACTTGAAGAAGATGAGTCGCTCGAGAAAGTTTTTAAGCCAGTAACAAAATCTTTAGAAAAAATGATAAAATCCAAGAATGAAAATGATATCAAACTAGAACCTAAAGAAGAAGATGAGGATGATAATATCGATTTAGATAAACAAACAAAATTAATACAAGATGGAATTGAAGATAGAATCAACAAAAAGCTTGATGCGCTGAAGTTGGGCATTAATAAATTACAGGGATCGTTTACACTACCCGAGAGTCATTGGGAAAATTCTAATGAACCCAATCCGGGAAACGTTTTTGAAGATGATGATAATGATATGTCGAACTACCCTCAGGATGTTATAGACGAATACCTAGAATCTTATTTGGAAATACTAAGACCATATATCCGTGAACATGGGGACAAGTCATCTAAAATTGATAAAGTATACGGACCTGTTTACGATGCTTCTAAATCAAAATGGATACTGGGAAGAAAATTTATTGACTTTGATAAGCCTACAGGAGACATACTCGTTGATGGGTTGTATCGGTTTCCGGGTACAGAAGGACTTTACAATTTAATTTTTTATGATGATCCACAGTGCAACCTTGAAGACAGAAAAAATTATAAAAAGATTTTAACTTTAACTAGTGTCCACCTCAACTCAGCGGGTAAATTAAAAGGTTCAAATCGATTTAAATATAGTGATATTATCAAGCCTCTAGTTAGAGGTGAACAAGAAACTGATATACCTAAACCTAAAACACGTTCACAATCATGTGGCATGTGGTACCGGCATGAACCTTACCTACAATAAAAAGCCTATCGAATTCGTTTATTGGGATGATGTAAATGAGTTGATAGATAGATTAAGGCTCCTCGTAGCCTCTAAACAAGCTGGAAACATCTCTCACGATAATGAAATTGTTGCTATTATCAATGAGTTAACAGAAGCTAACATTATTCGCTAATATAAATATAAGGGCGAGCCAAAATTATCATCATATCCACTATGAGTGTCAATAAGTTTGGACAATATTCTAATCTAAAATTTATTCATCACATTTATCTTCATCGATCCATACAAGTAACACTATTTTCGAGTTTACTCCGAATGGTAATATAGATGTAAAGAATTTGAAGATTAGTAATCTTCAAACTCCAAACGAAAATAGTGACGCAACAAACAAGCGATATGTTGATCAAACTGTTAATGAAATAAGAACCAAAATTTTCGATTATATTCACAGACAGTGACATAAAATAACTACTGCTACGGTACATGAAAATACACTCATCAAAAATTTTAAGGAAGAATTGTATAGTGAAGTAAATAGACTACAATTGTGTATCGAAGAGAAAGATAAAAAGATAGTGGAACTATCGAATAAAATTGATAATCTAAAACCATTTTACAAATATAATAATGAAAACACAGCACAGTAAAGAAAAAATTCAGTTGGTTAAGGAACTACATACACCGGCTAGAAAAAATTATTCTCGCCGGCGAACTATTATCAAAGGATTAGACGATCTATGGCAAGCTGATCTTGCGCAAATGGATCAGTATGCGACAGTTAATAAAAATTTTAAATTCATATTGGTAGTAATTGATTGTTTTTCAAAATACGTTTGGTGCGAACCGCTGAAATCAAAGTCAAAGAAAGGAATTTTACAATACGCATTTTAAGAAACTCATGAAACAATTTAATATAAATCATTATAGTTCATTTAGTATTAAAAAAGCTGCAATTGTGGAGAGGGTTATACGAAAGAGCAAATGTTCAAATATTTTAGTTTGAATGGTAAATATAAATGGATTGATATGTTACTTTCAATAGTCGACGAATATAATAATAGGAGACATCGTACTATACATATGAAGCCTAATAATGTAAATAAGAGTACCGAAAGTCATTTACTCAAAACTGTTTATAGTCACTTAAAGATTTTTAACAAACCAAAATTTAATGTGGGTTATATGGTGAGAATTAGTAAAGCTAAACATATTTTTGAAAAGGGTTATATTCCTAACTGGACGACAGAAGTCTTTAAAATTATTAAAATACAAATAACTAATCCGGTAACATATGTACTCGAATATGTAAGATGAAATCCTATAAAAGGAGGATTCTATACAGAGGAATTACAAAAAACGGCAGATCCAGATATTTACTTAGTAGAGAGGGTACTACGTAGGAGGGGGGGAAAAGTGTTGGTGCGCTGGCTTGGTCTAGATAAAACACGACTCATGGATAAGTGCCACAAACGTTCTGTGAGTTGTTGGTTGTGTAAATCAAAATTCGAAGATGAGTGACTCTGGATACAGCACAAGAAGTGAAGAAAACAATGAAATTAATCGAATCCTAGAGCTTTATGAAGAGGCTATTCGAAATGAAAAGCACATGCTCTTAAGTACACGATTTGTGATAAAACCAGAGAATTTGTTTACGGTTTATTGTGGGTTGAGTCCCGTACGCTTCTTCCGACCAGCAGTCAAAATTGTACATGAACTAACACAAGGTATGATTTCTATGGACCGCTTTGAATGGAATGAGTTTATACTACAATTAAATAAACTCGCAGAACAATATCTCTTTAATCCTGATATTGCACAGTCATCAATAAAGTTCGGCTCCAACCTGGAATTGAGAACAATGCTGGGTTTTAACAACCTCAAGATGGTTATACTCTGTAAGAATGATGACTGTCATTATTTCACCGAAAACGAAGTATTGGAGCTACTCACCATTGACGAGAGTATTAGTTTAAAGATCAACTTATTGCTAAAATGTAACTATCTTGAACATTATCATAATATTTTAGATCAAGTTAATGAGTTGCTAAGAAAATGTAATTATGTTATGGATCCTGTAGATATTATAATGTCTGTATGTAACTTATCGTTTAGTATTGAAACATATTGTATATTCGAGCTTCTCTCTTTTGATAAAGAATTTGTTTTAACGGATTTGTATAGAAGAAGGGTTTAAGAAATAAAACAATATTAAAGTTAATGACTTTTATTTATTCTTACCTAAATAAATACATTACATATATCATAAGTACATGTGAAATCTATACTGGTACAGCATCCATTATATCTTTATGACCCCAAGGTAGAGTGACAACATTATTTACCAAATATCGTTTATCGTCAAAAGGGCTGAGAGCTTAGTTTGTTTTATGCTAAACACGTTGTGAGCAAACGAACGGATAGAGCATTGGGTGGCAGTCTTTTCCTTCTTCTTAAATAAACAATTCACATAATCATCAAATGTTATATGATTTTTAATAACACTATGTTTAATTCCTTTTGATTTTTTAACACATTTTTTCTCCCCCTCAATCAAATACGTATACATTTTAGATCTGAGACCAACGAAATGAGTCATAACAGTACCATTAAGTTCGTCTTTCATCAAGCCTGGCACTTTCTTATTTGTTATATCTATTGTCAATTGGGTAGTCGCTGGTATCAAAACGATGTAAATCACTTTTGATAGTCTCACCATAGACATCGTTACATTTTACTTCGTAAATCAAACTATCCGTATCTGTATAAAGTAGTTTACAACTTTCCGATGAAAATTTCATAATGAAATTCGTATACACAAGTTTTAGAAATATCGAGAATTGCCATACCTATATACAAAGGCTTATTAAATACTATTTCAGTTTTATTTAGTTCAATAGGTACTAAATCTTCATCAAATATTAATCTGCTTTTAAAAACTGGGCTAGCAATTAGATTCTTTGCTCCATATCTCCCATTCCATTTCCTTACTAATTTAACGATTCTATGCTTTCGAATATTTTCCATAGTCTTTCCGTAAACTGCGTTATTCATCAGTTTAATTATAGTTTTTTCAAAATCAAATGTTGCCTTTGCTCTTAACTGTGTATTAAATTTAATATAAGGTGCTAACCATGCAGCCTGTTCAAATTTCAAAACCCTATATATTTTATTTAAGACTAAACCATTTCGCAGAGCTTGTTTAAGTGCTCTATAATGTATGACATATTTTTCTTTCGGATATAAGGTTGTCATAAGTTTAGATAATTTTGAATTTGGAGGTACACCATGTTCGGCACAAAAAGGTAAATCTCTATGCAAATCATGTAAGTATTCAGGGTAGTCTAAATCAACCTCTAAAATATATCCCTCACGAGCATCATCTGGAATAGTGGTAACGTCAATAGTTGTATCTACCCATTGAAACCCACCGTAAGGAAGGTGTTCACACATCGCCCAACCGTACAAGTTGTTAACATCTAGGTATAATAAGTACTTGGAAGGTTCACTAGGATCATAGTTATTCATATATTTATTATTCGCTTGTGAAAATCGATTGCAGCACTGACTTATACCACCCCGTATACCCTTTTGGAAAAACATTAAAATATCGATATCTTGAAAGGTTTCTAACCTACAACCTGTACATTTAAGCATGCAGGTAAAACCTGGGAGAGTATAGTACCAAGCTGGATCTAAACCATAATTTTTTAGACAGGTATTTCTGAAATTTTCAAAAATATCTGTAAGTAACATAATGTCAGTCTTTAGGTACAAGTCTGAAACTAATTGAGCATGTCTATAAGCATCTTCATCGATCCCAATATCATTTAATTTATTATAAAATTGTAATTATAAAATTGTAAAGAATTTTCAGTCAATTTATCTAAGTTATCGATGTAATCATAGCAAAATACACCTTTCTTGGTTAGCAGTTTAAATCTATCTTGAGATATACCACAAAATTCTTTACGAGTATTAACAAAGTCTTCACTATTGAGAGATGAGGCTAGGGTGTCTAGGGAGAAACCTAAGAATCTAAACGAGTCAATGAATCGAAATTTGACGTTTGTGTTATTATTAAAAATAGTAAAACTAATGTATTTTTCCTTATTAATTGGAAGCAAAGTTGTGTTGTGTCTTTTAGATAGATCTCTAATAATAAAATGACTGTCGTACCCACTGAGATTATGAAATACAATCGGTACTACAAATGAATTTCTATAATTTAAATTACATGATTGGTGCGCATAACCTCTGAAATGAGATGTTAAATGACAATGATCACGTACAATTATATCATTAGGGTTAAATTCTCTTTCACAAATATGACATGTCGGTGTTGAGTCTTTTAGATTGACAGCTTCTTTCATCGGTTCGATGTTTTTTAATTTCGATGAAACTAAATTTGCAATTTCATCTAGCTGATCTGCAACCCAAGTCATACAATCAGCTCCACGGTAACTTTTGTAAAAAGATAATGTGTTATCGTAACTACATTTAAAATAATATCCAGCACTAAAAGCTTCATGTTTTTGATATCTAGCTGTTTTAGTCATTATTTGTGGGTCATTGTAGGGTTTCAGAATGGATTCAAAATCCGCTAAAATAACAAAGGGTACTTTTTATCTATGAACATAATTTTTGAACTCGATATATTTATCTTTAGGGAAGGATATTTTACAATTATTTATATCTTGACAGTAGCTTATATGTTCGTCGAGCTTTTCTTGAGAAGAATAATAATTAAGACACCTGTCACATATAAACATTTTACCTTTATGTTTATTTGTTTGCCTTGAAATCAACCTAGATAAATCTTTAATCCAACAATAATGGTAGTGAATGTCTACTATTGACTCATCGATAGGGACAGCTTCATGATCATTAATTTTTGGAAAATATTTATCTTGAATTAAAAGGAGATTTACATGTTTTTGCATTTTACTTTTTGTAATTCGCCCAGGTGAAGTAATAAACGTTGCAGACTGATCGTGTTTTAGTAGATCTAATATGTACACATTTACAGATATATTATTTAATTTTTCAAATTTTGGAATTTGATTTAAAGTTAAGGGAAATTTCAAGCCCCTTAAATTTAATACCGTCGAAGGGTGTGGATATGAAGAAGTACGGGACGGTACCTTTTTTCCATGAGGGGTGTATAGAGCGGAAACTACAGCCCATAAGAAACAAAGATCATCATTATTTTTAACATTTACGCACGCTCGCTTAGCTGCTATGGATTCCGGAAGCTTAATATAAGACTTACCGCCGTTTCCTACTTCAATTTTGTTGATATTGATTTCCAAGCTCAAAATTTTATGTAAAGCCCAACCGGAATCTCTTTCCTGAAAAGATTCTAGTTTGTTTAAGATTTTATCTATAACACAGTTTTGAAACCATTTTTTAAGCTCTGTACTTTGATCAATTATTTCGTTTTTCGTATTAAAATATTTATTTTCTAACACTTCATCTTCTCCTATTTTTTTAATAAATTCACCACAAAACACTGTGCTAACTAAGAGTTTTTAGGATTCTGCTGATACGGTTTTTGAATAAGAAAAAAGCATCATTAAAAAATTGTAGGATATCTTTGTGTTTTAAGTTTACTATAATGGCTGAGCGAATGCGACTTTGAAACACCGATTTTGTATCCTCCCATTTTACCCGGTCATTTCTATTTTCTATCCTACCTTTACCTGCCCCCTCGTGTCTATATGCTTTCAAATAAGTTCTGAACCTAATTAGATGTCCTAAATTTGTCTCCAATTTTATTAAGGTACCATGATTGTAAATTTTCTTCTTTAATGCCCTACGAATTAACTTAATGTTTGCGTTTATTAACTTTTTCCAATACTCTATAGTTCGTTGATTTGTATTTCTTCGAAAAAGTCTAAACCCTTTTTCACAAACGTTGATAATGTTGTCACTCACGTCAGAAACTTCGTCAGACATTTCTAAGTTGATCTATACCGTGATGTATATCTCTCGGAAATGTAAACGCATATGAAAACCTTACACCAGTTTAAATGTTGTATAACTGTTCTTCCCCCACCTATTTGTGGTACTATAAATTCAGTAACCGTGTTTCGGAAATTTATTAGTATTCCACTATTGTTGAACACTATATTTATTAAAACATGAACTCATTCCTAAGTTATTTAAACAAGAATTTATTAGCGAAGAAGTTCGTAAGTGTTCGAGATATGGAAATTGGAGAAAAATATAGAATATCATCTTTTAGTAAAATTAGCACAAGGTATGGAGAGAAAGTGTTAGTAGAATTTTTGGAATTCCGTACTTTGTTACCACATAGATTTACTGAAGAATTTACCTCCCAACGTATCTCAGAAATAAACAAGAAGATTGAAAGCGGAGAAACAATTTTTTTTGCAAGTCTTGGACCAGCACCAGGTAGAACAACCAACATAGAATTTTCGTGTTACGAATGACTCTAATGGAATCCAAAAAGAGGTCGAATAGACTCTACTATAGAAGAAAATTAGAAATGTATATAAAATCTTTACAACAATTAAAATTTGAAATTATATTATATGAATTAAATAAGAAAGTTGATAATATTAAATTAGATTAAGGATTAATGTTAATGTAAAAAAATTATAATAAAAATTATAATAAAAATTATAATAAAAAATAAATGAAAGTACCTATTTTAATTTACCTTATCATCTAAAAATATATAATGAATTTGAAATGAGAATTTTAATGCGATAAACATAATTAGTAAAAGATGAATGATATAATTGATTATAAAACTTTGAAACCTTATTTCTGCATTCTAAATTTCAATTAAAAATATTTGACTGTCTCACCTATTGTTAGTAATTATTGCTAACTAATTAATTAATTCAAATTTGAGAATATCATGATTATTATAATTATTATTTTTGGTAACGAGTGAATCAAGCAAATTTTTATGCTTATCCTGTTTATTTGTTCTGAATACTTTTGTTTTATTAGATGTTTTTTGTTAGTATTGACGGTGAATAAACATATATTAATAAAATATCGGTAGATAATATTATCTTTTGTGTGTTTTACAACTAGTGAGCTGTTACATTCTTCACATTATTTTTTCAACTTTATTTGAACTTGGTTATTTTATTTGCAAATGGATAAAAGGGAGTAAAATAAAAATGTCAGAATTAATTTTACATAGATCATTTATGAATTAAAAAAAATAATACTTTCATTGCTTTTATATTTACTATCCAGGAACTTTGCCATGCGAAGGCGCTCCCTTTCACGAAAGGCCTTTTTCTCCCTTCTGTTTTTCGTGGTCGGAAATCTGATAATGTTTTTGTCTTCAAGTTGGGGTCGGTACATCTCTTCTCCTTCATTACCCCAATTATCCCAATAATCCTGCTCTATTTTCTTCTTCTCCATTTCTGCAGCTTTTCGATTCTTATCTTCATCCTCCTTCCATATTCTCGTTTCTTCGTTAATGGCTTGTTGAAATGCAGAATTCTTTTCATCAATTTCTGCAGCTATGCGATTCTTATCTTCATCCTCCTTCGATATTCTCGTTTCTTCGTTAATGGCTTGTTGAAGTGCAGAATTCTTTTCATTAATTTCTGCAGCTATGCGATTCTTATCTTCATCCTCCTTCCATATTCTCGTTTCTTCGTTAATGGCTTGTTGAAGTGCAGAATTATTTTCATTAATTTCTGCAGCTATGCGATTCTTATCTTCATCCTCCTTCCACATTCTTGTTTCTTCTTGAATTGCTTGTTGAAGGGTATAATTCATGTTTGTTGTATGATCACTGAATTAAATCCATGTAAATTCAAACCTTTTTATAGTCAATTTCCCCCCTTAAGCACAAAATATATTCTGCTTGATTATCAGTTTTAGAGCATCGTCAACTTTATGGAATTTTTATAGAATATTAATCCGTTTTCAAAATACGGTCAAGGTTCTTTCAGGTCATTTTAAGTCCCCACTCTTCGATTTTGATATAAATTGATATAATAGACATAAAAATCTAGCAGTTGGTTTCTTACGTACAGAAATGGAATTAATTTTGGAATATAAAAAATTTGACAATAGACTAAAATCGTTTGAAAATTGGCCGCAAGAGCATGTGTTTAAGGCAACGAGAAACCTGGCGGAGGCAGGCTTTTTTTATACGAGCTCCGATGATGCAGTACAGTGTCCCTATTGCTTCATCGAGGGTTACCAATGGAAGGTTGATGATGACCCTATGCAAGACCACAGAAGTTGGAGTCCGAATTGTCCATTTATCACAAATCGTGGAGATAGTGAAGTTTACGGTATCGAAATTCGTCCTAATGCCGTTACAGAAGATGAAAGTTTTTTCTCTAAGCCTGCTCCAGAAAATGTATATATCACCAAACCTACTCCAGAAACTGAGTATATGAGTAACATGTTATGTAAAATCTGTTACGAAAATAATATAGAAATCCTGATGATACCTTGTGGACATCTAGTATTTTGTATGAAGTGTTCACCATCGATAGAAACATGTCCGTTGTGTAGACAAATTGTAACCAATAGGGTGCGAGCATTTCTACCGTAAATATAATATATATGTGTATTATTTTAATCTGTAATGTAGTATAAAAATAAATTTTCGATAATACTTAATCGTTTATTTCAATAAAATTCCTGCGATTTTGCCTGGAAATATCACGAGTACAAATTGGTCTTTTATTTTTGATAAATCAAAAATAAAAGACCAATTTGTACTCGTGATCAACCCAGGGGAAATTAAGGCTTTCGAAAAATTATTGATAAAATTTCCGGTACTTGTAATCTCGGCGTGGTGCACCGGTAACTGGCGCGGAGCGCCGCTCAACGAGGCGCGAAGCACCGCTTATCGCGGCGCGAAGCGCCGCTAACCGACGCTGAGTTTCCGTTAACTCGAGCGCCGCCGGCGCGAAGCGCCGAGCCCGCGAAAATTTTGGGCTTGTAATTTGATACCCCGGTGTCAGATTACACGTTTCCGGTGTCGGGTTTCAATCGAATGTAATTTGATACACTGGTGTCAGATTACATGTTTCCGGTGTCGGGTTTCAATCGAATGTAATTTGATATCCCAGTGTCAGATTACACGTTTCGGGTGTCGGGTTTCAATCGAATGTAATTTGATACTCCAGTGTCGGATTACACGTTTCCGGTATCATACTTCATGGTTCTATTGTTCGTGTGAATGCAAGATTGCATTCTCTTTTGTCGACTCATCAGTTCTCAGGAAGTAACCCTATGCCTGCGTTAATGAACTCTGTGAGTAAGCAGTTATCATACAGCACAGGATGCAATCGTATACCTATACAAATTGTGGATACTGCAGGAAGTAACTCTACGCCTGTGTTGATGAACTCTGAGAGTAAGCTGTATAGAAAGGAATCCCCTACCTATACAAATTGTGGACACTGCAGTTTGTTTCAATATAATAATTCGCTATTTGCTTATTTCTTCAGTGTTCACTGAACATTACAACTGCGTCTTGCTCAGCCTTTAAAAATCAACCCTTCGCGCTTTGTGCTTTTTTTTGTGCTCTCTGATTGTGTTGTTTTGTGTTGCAACATGAATAATTGTGGAAAGATCAACATTCTGGATCAGATTGTAATTGTAAGTAAAAATTGTTATTTTTTAATTCGAAAAATTATGTTGTTTTTTGAGAATAGTTTAGGAATTAAGAGCTTTCCAGTTTAAGAAATAAAAGGTTTTCACTTTTCCAGTGAAATGTAAAGATTTTTTTATTAATTCGAATGAAATGAAATATTCAAATTTACAATTTTTTATTAATAATTATTTCATCAGTGACAAGTTTTACAGTTTTTCCTGTTTTATCTATTAAAATTATATTAAATATTCTAATTTCCCATAATAGTTACTGTTTTATGTTGTTATGTTACATTTTTTATAAATGAAGGTATAAAATGAGAATAGTTTAGAAAGTATGAGGTTTTCAGTTCATCAAATGAAAATTAAAACGATGTTTGCTTTTAGCTCTTCGAATCCTAAATATTACAATTTTTACATTAATTATTGTTTTACGTATTATATTTATTAAATATAATGTTATTTTACAGCCGCCTGGAATGGACTTCAGTGAAGTACTTATGGATCCGACATATAGCCCGATCAGCATCAGCTCTGCTGATGCCGTATCGCCGGGTCCATCCAGGTCCATCACCACCGCCGTCATGCCGCCGACCACCTTCACCACCACTATCGCGCCGCCGACCGAATTCGCCACCGCTGTTGCGCCGCCGATCAGCATCACCACCGCTGCAACATCGCCCACATTGTTCGCCGCTCCTGCAAAGCCCGGTCCGTTGGGGTACGGTAAGGGGCGGGGAAAGGGTAAGGGCAAGACCCGCAACCATCCTCGCCTTGCCGCAGCACCTCCTCTGCTGCTGATTCCGTTGGCGTCGAGCCCCAGCCCGGTCCGTCGGGGTACGGTAAGGGGCGGGAAAAGGGTAAGGGCAATCTCGCGCCAGCACCTTGTCAGAAAAAATTTAACAAGGTTCTGGCGAGTTTTTATGAAAACGACAATGACTCTGACGATGAAACCTTTAGTTTGTTGTCTGTAAGTCAGACTATTGGTCTTACGCCTAGACGCGATGAGAATGTTGACAGTGCGGATGAGTTTGAAAGTACTGACGTGAAAGGGGTTCCAAGCGTAAGCCAATATTTGATGAAGACCGTAACATTCCTGAAGAAAACTAATTCTGCGGCCAAAAAAGGAACTGTGCAGGTAACGAGGGAACTGAATCAACTCGAAAAACGTAAAAAAAATTGTTGAAGGTGCTTGAGAAACATCAAAAGGATGAGAAATTCAGTAGTAAACTTTTGCAACGGTTAAGGTACAAATAATCAGTTCTCCGTGACCTGCACAGTTCCTTTTTTGGACGTGCAATGACTTGACGTGACCTGACATAACGTTTTTATTTATACTTAGTTTTTGTTTGACCTACAAAATTTCTTTTTTTGGACGTACAATGACTTAACGTGACCTGACATAACGTTTTTTGTTTATACATAGTTTTTAGTTTGTATTACATGCTTATCTTATTTTTTATGTATATTTTTTATTTTTAATCTTAGTTTTGTACATATATTTTATTCTCAATATACATTAAAGCAAATTTACGCTAATAACTTTGATTTTTCACCCTTTTACCTACTCAAAAAAAGAAGTTAAAAAGTGTTAAGTGCAAAGAATCAACCATGAAAAGATAACTGTGTAGGTAAGTATAGTAATTTATGCCCTTCCATAAAATTATAAATCTGGAAAAGCTAAAAAACATACCAAAAATTATTTCCGTCTATGAATCCCTTTACCTCAATAAAATATCACTAAATTTGAATTATCCAACTTGAATAATGTAAAAATGATATACACCGAGCATATAGAAAATAGTAGTTTTGAATCGTTTTATAGTATTACAATTATATCTAAAAGGTAAATAAAACAGTACAATTTTGTTTATTTAATCCGTAAAATCCAATCCTACATTTTCATTTTATTAGTGACAAGCATTGACGTTCACTCAATAGTCTCTGAATAATTTTAATAAGCAATTTCAAAACTAATAATGACGAACATGTTGTTATAAAGTAGATCATGTACAGCAGGTTCACTTCTCCCATACGCCGTTGAGATCCTTGCTGAGTTCCTTGTGTATTATTAGATGTTAGATTAGTTTTGTTATAGATTTTTGAGCAATGGATTAACCATTCCGTATCAGCAATTGTTCGATTTTTAAATGTCGTTCTAATTTTGTGGTATGCAAAACTTCTAGGTAGATTTACCATTACAATATCCTTAGTATCAGGTACAGGTATAAAAGGAATCCATTTTATAGGATGTTTATCCACACAAATTGCAAATTCGTCTACATAGGTTGGTTTATAAATATAGAACACGTTGTTAATTATAGCATGCAAAAAAATGTATTCTGCTTTTAACAACATCTTGAATAAAACTGTAGGATATTTGTTAAGATTTTGTAATTTATACCTATATGTATTTGGAGGGGTAATTAAAATAAACAACTAAGTATTATTAAAAATTATTTATATTTATAATTATTTTTATACTACATTACAGATTAAACTAACATAATATATTATGGTAAAAATATTTGTAGCCAACTATATAGTTTTTCACAATTACTTAAACTGCATAACCATTTCTTATGTTCTGTGTGACACAAGCATGATAGTATCTCCTTCTCAAACTTTGGTACTTGAATCCAATTGTTCTGAAGATCTCCAACATCAACTATTTTCTTGTCGATAACATTACGTAAAAATCTTGCCTTTTGATCACCTTTAACGTAGACTGAATTGACGTTGAACAAAATATTTTCTACTATTTTGGGTAATTCACTATAGTCCACATATCCACTGGAATATTTAATCCCTAAACGATTTTCTGAACGGTTTTAATAATACGTGTAATATTTGTTCGTTAATTTTAATTGTCAGCTCTTTAGGATGGAATTCATTTTCCACCATGAAGCCTTGAATGTCAATAACTGCAATTTTCATGGTTACGTTTTATCTATACTTTTACAGAGAATGGTTTTCTTTACTAACCGATACGTTTTTATATCCAATTGATAGTTAAGCAAAGGAGAGGGGGTTTGTTATTTAAATCATTATATTTCTAACAGTTTCGCTCAACGGTAAATATTCTAGTATACAATCATGAATAAAAATACAATAAACTCTAGTTTTAGCTGGAAATCCTTTGGTGCTCTCGATATCTAACTTTACGTCAACCGTGCTGATTTTTACGGACTCGTTTCTTTTGGAACAATCGATAACAAAAAGCGTTGCATGTTCTTTAAAGTCTTTGTAACTGAGAATAGGAGGCTTGTCTCGAGTATTCATAAAACTTGGATGAAAATCAGTATAATTATTGTATGATTCTACATAATCCTTATTGAAATCTTGCCTTAGCCGTTCAAATGGATAATAATCACCGTTTAAGATTAACCTAACGTCCGAGATATCTATATGATCGAACTGTGTAGGATCTTCTTTTGAGTTCTCTTTACGATCTGTCTGAAATCCAACTATAACAAATCTCGGACTCTCGACTGCTGTAGATGTTTTCACCGACCATATTTCTCTAGTGGCATTTTCGGTGAGATTTGGTAATTCGTGTAATTCCCATTTACGAAACGGAATTAAAATAGGTTTATTGCTTTTGATTGCTTTCAACAGATCCAGTCTAATCATGTCATTGGGTTGAATATGCTTTACCTTCAGCTCGATACTGCTAATGGTTAGTTCTGCAGTTAATTCTGGGATTATTCCTGGAGTTTCTTTTAATAGCAAACAGTTGGCATCATTTCGGGATCTTATGAGTCTTATGGTTTGCTTACCGCAAATAGCATATTGATAGTCATTAAAAATACCAAATAAGTGCTTAAGAGGGATTCTTAAGCTGAACGAACCATCCTTATTCAAAACAGAAAATTTTTCTGGATAGGTCCAACTCGAAGTCATCATATGTTTATGATCATTAGGAGTGTAACACAAATATGCTCTAATTGAACTCATGATACCAGGATCTCTAACAGCATCCATTTCTTTACCATTCAGTTCATAAGATATAGATTCAAAGAAAAAAGCAGCACCATTATTGACAAGGCTGAAAGTACCTGCTCCGCCTGTTTTCTCTATTTTTCCTTTAATAAATTTCGCGGCATCGTACATTAATAGCCAGGCATCACCTTGATTGATAGTTATTTCCACTATATCGTTATTCATAAAAGACTTAACAAATGGGTAATAGGTACGTGTCTCCAATCGTTGAATTGATTCATCGAATTTTGGTGAGCGATACACGTCGAACACTTGAGGTGTTAACGACATCGTACCCAAGAGATTTTAAAAACTTTAGATTTTCAGGTGTAGGTATAAGATTCTTCTCACGAGGTTCACACTTATGAGACCTTTGAGGGAGTGATTTTTGAGAATATTGTGATCTCCTTTTATACGGTTGATATCTAGCGTCATCAAAAACTAGACCCATTTTATAACAACTTTTTTAATTCTAATCTTACAATTATTTCTTCACCTCTGAAATTTACCAACTGGGAATTTTGATCAAAAATTGATAATGATAAATTATTAATTTCACGCTTGGTAACGGGTACGTATAGCAAATTTCTTGGAGTTTCGTCTATCGCGTAACCGGGGTCGGTCCCCACAGCAAATTCGTAAATAGTATGCGATGGTTTATTATTATAGTATGCTCCAGACGTTATATTACTATCTATATGAATCGTTCTAACTTTAACAATGCTTACAGGTAAATCTGATATGTAAAGTTTCTTTGATTGTAGTAAGCGGTTAGAGAAACCTAACAATTTTCCTATTGAATCCTGCTGAAAATCAATGCTGTATTGATCACTATAAATTTCACACTGAAGCGTACTATTGTTAGCATTCAATGAAAATATATTTGGATTGTTATCTAACTTTTTCAAAGATTTCAATATTTGTCTTTCTATAGCACTAATTTCATATGACCCAGTAGGAATTTCTATAATTTTTCGTTCATTGTTTTCATTGACAACATAAAATTTGTTATTAGGCGCCTCAATATTCGGAATAGTATTGTATGAATGAAATCCTAACAATGCTAGACCATACTGAACATCAGGATCTAAATATATTGTATTATTAAAGTCAATACTTAGCGTTGATGTGAAACCATGTAGGGTGAATATCAGTGACATGACTGAGTTGACTCTAAGCTGACCTCTGCTTTTTATAGAGAAATGCGAGGCACAGGTGACCACAATTTATTTCATTAAATTTTTGATAGGACTCGTTGTTGTATAAAATCTTAACCCCTTACCTAAGTAACGAATAAGTTCTATAGGTGGTTTTAAGTTACCAAAACTATCAAAATACTGTACAAAATTATTCTTTTTTATATATGCTACCCAGTGTGTTCCCTTATTGCTTTGAATATCTAAATTTATAATTGCAGACTCATTTTCATTTGGTTTTGTTTTTGGAAGCGTGTCTCTCATAAATATACCTTTAAAATGCGACACTTTTATTTTTCTAGCAAATTTATTTAGGTCAACATCTGTTAATGGTCTATTAGGAAGCTTTAGAGGAAGTTTTTGAACTAAGTTTTTTTTTTTGAAAAAAAAACAAACCAAATCCACCACGATTATTTTTTCGCATATAAAGACCTGATCCTTTTTTTCCAATAGCTTCTATTGCTCGATTATGTTGTTTTTCTTCAACCATATTTTTTTGAGCATTTTTGGCATCGATTATAGTTTTAGCAACAGCACTAGCACCTCCAGCTACCGATCCAAGAGCTCCCAATGCAGCTAGGATTGGAATCAACGGTAGAAACCCACCGGTTTTGTGCTGAAATGGGATAATTCTTGGTATTCGCACCTTTCTTTTTCCTCCCACTCTTTTAACAGCTAGTCGTGCAGCTTTGATGGCAGCTAATGTTGTATTTTTAATATTGTTAACGTTATTCAGCTGATTGTTGTTAAATGATTTTTTCAACGATTTTTCAACTTTTCGTACTATATCTCGCCTGAATGAGTTGGGACGCTTTTTTAGACCCATACCTAACTTCCGTTTAGCTTTCATTACCGTTGTTACAAACCAAGCAGCAGCTTTTTCACTTAATTTTGCGTTTTTGCTTTTAACTCTTTCCCAAGCTTGATTTTCCAATGCCAAGTCAGCTTTATGTCGATCTTCCAGCAACCCGGTTTTTGAGTAGAATATATCGTGTTTTTTACATAAAGTATCTAATCTATTAATTCCACTGTCACCCATTGCTAATCTTTTTTCTAGTCTAGTACCAGGTCCACAATATTGATATCCGGGAATGTGGAACTCAATTGGTAATTTATTTATTAACGAGTTAAATAACCCTTCTCCAGTGAATGATAACATTAGACTGAAGTCGATTCTCTCTAAATATCATGTATTTATATTTTTCTGTGGTTCCTATTATTAATATTTATCATATTAGTTGGTTTAGGTTGAATAATTAAAAAAAAATTTTTTCGTTTAAATATTTTTATTTTCTACAATCTCAAACTGATTTGCCGGGTGAAGTTTTCCAGTGTGGCTTGAATGCTACTGTGACTCTCTGCGGTAGGAATACAACATTCTCCTCCAATTCCAGTAAGACGCATTCCCCGAATTTTGTCTTCACCAGCTTGCCTGAATATATTTTCAATGGCAAATCTTGCGGTAATTCCGCCAACTTGATGCTGGATTTCCGATTGAGGCACGTCAACTTGTTGATTGCTTGTAGATCCATGTTGTCTGCTTTCAAACTAAACTGAGTTCTCCAGCTAGAACGGACCACCTTATATCCTAACCTAGTGGTAGAGAGGGGGAGCTGAACATGTCATAACAATTCTTAATAACCTATCGAGGTCAAGTCCCGTCCGGGGTTACGTCAGGTCAAAATGCAAGTCCGCACCTGTCGGAAAAGGTTAATAACCTCCCGGGGGTCACGCCAGGTCAAAATGCAAGTCCTCACCTGTCGGAAATAAACATCTGCCACGTAGCGGCCGAGGCCGTGACGTCACTGTCCTGATGCCCGCTTTGATTAACTACTCTAGCTAAAGCCATATATTCTAAGCAAGTTTTTCTTCAACATATTCTTAATATCCTTCCAATTAAAGGAAGATTAATCTTGTGTTTTTTTAAATTTTTGCATTTTTGAGACACCCTGTATGTTAGATTCAAACTTTTTCAATGTGAATCGTATTTCCGTGAGAAGAAAAACTTGTTATGAAGAATGACTTTTTGTCGAAAAACCGTTAATACAATAATAAAAAAAACTTTTCCCTCTTGTAAACCCGATCTGTGGACCTACCTATTACTTTATGTTTTTAAGAAATAATTAAAAGTAGAGGTATGTCAGTTTAAAATATCTGCAACCTAGACAGTGGTCATGTTAACTGCAATTAGTAATAAAACCTTTTTGTTATAGAATTTTGATGCCCTCGACCTTACCAGTTATTGTATTACTATAACCACCGACCTTGACCAGTGCAGGAAAGAAACCTACGTTCTATGGATAACCAGCGAGTAGTCCACCATATAGGGCCAACTTTCAAATAAGTGATCACTGGTATAATTATTTTTATTTAAAAGAATATGCCTCCTACACCTCTTAGTGTGATTGGCATTAAAAAACAGATAAGCAAAAGGCAGGAAAACCGGCTTTTTAGAAAAAAAGTAGATCATATAGTTCATTTAAACTCTTCATCCACCATCCATACCATCCCTCAGGTTCATAGTGATAGCCGCGGAGATAGCACTGATAATACTGAAAGTATTAATAGTAGCCTAGTTAGTACTTTAGATACTGTGAATAGTCCTGATAGTGTAACAAATATTGCCTTTGAATTACAAGGTGAAACAGACAATGTATCCAACATTTGTTTGCAAAATAAAAGTACCTCGGAAAGCAGTAAAGAAAATTCCCCTAAACAGTTTTTGGTCAACTGGAGTATTCGAAACAATATTACCCATACAGCGATTTCGGAATTATTAAAATGGTTTTCATCTTCCCCAAATGTTGGAGAATTACCCTCTGATGCGAGACCTTTATTAAATACGCCAAAAAAAATTCATTGGTAACAATGGGATTAGGATTATTCCAATATTTAGGTATTAAGTCTCAGTTGATTAAAATGTATAAAGAATTGTAGGCATGTTTTGTCTACAATGATGTGCCGGACGCTAAATGTTTACATTGGGGCGGTACCCGGCGAATCGCCGTGTGGGCAAGGAGAAGACGCTGGACGGCGGTCGGGCATTCGATCGGGAGATCCAATCATGTTACAGAGTGTTAATAAATTGACATTCTCTTTTATTTTAAATACATCTGTCATTTCTACTCCCTTTATCTCAGAAGTGGGATTCTTGAAATAGTGCCGTGTTGTGAATTTTGGAGATGGAAAACGAAGATTCTTCCCTCAGATCAGAGACACCCCCATCACTGCCCAAACTGTTGAAAGAATGGTACAAGAACTTGAGGTGCTTAAACGTGCTGTAAGTACAGGCTCATTAACTAATAACCGAGATAATTCAGTGATACCTAACCTGTCGTTTTTTAAAGACGACCGAGTATTGTCCGATTTTGATCCGTCTAAAGGCAATCAAAATATCGATGATTGGTTACGGAAAATTAATAATTGTGCTCACCTATATCATTGGGATGACCTAACAACAACGTATCTAGCTTTGGGTAAATTGAAAGGCCTAGCCCGCGTTTGGTATGACGGATTGAAAAACAACCAATATTCTTGGCCAGAATGGCAGGTAAGACAGACATTCCGCCCTCAAGACAATTTTGCCTACTTATTCCGTGTCGCTGCAACGTATCAGGTTGAACGTGGCCAAAACCTTAATGATTACTGTTTTAACAAACTAGCACAACTGAATAAACTTGCTTTAAATTTTACTAACGAACAGATAGTAGATTGTGTTATTGCAGGGATTAATGATAAACAAATACAATTGTCTCTAAAAACTGCTACTTGTAAAAGCTTTGTTGAATTAGCTAAACATATAGCTAATATCAATGAAGTAAATAATCCACTACTGTTGAGTACACCTGGGCCGAGTTCTAGACCTTACAATAAACGTAAATATGAAAATCAAGGTGACGGTCCAGACAGAACTAAGCGTTTTAAAAGTGAGAATTTTCAGTGTTGTTCTTGTGGGGAAGTAGGTCACAAAAGATTTAATTGTAATTCTCGAAAAGCGGTAGAAATGTCTAACGTAACCTGTACACTGTGTCAGAAACCGGGGCATAAAGAAAATGCGTGCCGAAGGAAATTCAAAACCAGCTCTAAAAATATTAACAGCGTAGAAATAAACGGACGTCTTAATATTTTCCATAAACAAGCTCGAATTCACGGTCAAATCATAGCCTGTATTGTTGATCTAGGCAGCGAATGTACGATGGTCCGTGACTCAACTGCCAATACATTGGGTTAAACAAATCAGCTTTGAAATCAGCGGTACAAATGAAAGGTTTCAATGAGAACATTTCTGTGGTACCTAAGGCAGAGTGCTTAGTCGAGATTACTATTGACAGTGTTACAATTAGGACCCTTGTTTATATACTTAATGACCACGACATGAGATACGATTTATTAGTGGGGCAAACCTTTACTGAACATCCTTCAGTACTAATTATAAAAACATCTAAATATTTACATATTTCCAAGCTACCGACCTTTGAAAACGCGTAACTAGGTAATCGTTTTATCGTAAATAACTGTATCAGAGACCTCGACAAACGTGTACCAATTGAAGAAAATACGTCATGTGGTTTGACTAAAAATACTCAGAGAAAAAAATTACTAAAATTATTGTTTGAGTTTACAGACAGGTTTAGCTTTAAATTAAGTGATCTTGGTAAAACAACTACAACTTCAATGAAAATTGAGTGTCTCAGTGATAAACCTATCGTTTATTCCCCATATCGACTGTCCCTTTCAGAGCGAGAAACTATAAAATTAATGATCAATGATTTATTAAATAATGGGATCATACGAAATTCGCGATCTCCCTATGCAAGCCCTATTATTTTAGTTAAGAAAAAGGATGGAGGTCAACGACTCTGCGTAGACTTTAGGGCTTTAAGTCAAATTACAAAAAAAGAGAGGTATCCCCTACCCCTCATAGAAGATCATTTAGAGCGGTTGGGTTTCACCAAGTGCCGATGTGCCAAGAATCGATAGAAAAGACAGCATTTGTCACACCAGACGGACACTATGAATTTTTGCGGATGCACCGTCAGTTTTTCAGAGGTTGATGAACTTAGTATTGGGGGATTTACGGTACGAGGTAGCTCTTGTTTATGTGTATGGCATTATTATCCCGGCCAAGACTTTTAAAGAAGGGCTTGAAAAACTGTCCTTAGTATTAAAGAAATTTAGAGAACGCAACCTGACATTAAAAAATTTCAAAGTGTTCGTTTTTCCAAAGTAAAATTGAATATTTAGGGCCTGAAATCAGCCGTGATGGAATTAGGCCTGGCGAAAGAAAAACATTAGCAACACAAAACCTGCCAATTCCACAAAATATTAAACAGGTGAGACAATTTCTGGGTTTAGCAGGTTACTTCCGAAAGTTTGTGAAAAATTTCTCTGTAATAGTCCAACCACTCACTAAATTGCTAAAGAAGGATTGTTCTTGGAAATGGGGCAAAGAGCAAGATCAGGCTGTAGCAAAAGTAAAGGAGATATTAATAACTAGACCAGTATTGACAATTTTTGATCATAGTTTAAAAACTGAGGTACATACTGACGCGAGTAAAATAGGTTTAGGCGGAATGCTGATTCAGACTGATGCCGATGGCAACAAACATGTCGTGGCTTACTATAGCCGACAAAATTCTCCACTTGAACAAAAATATCACTCCTACGAATTGGAAACTCTCGCAGTTTTAGAAGCTTGTCGACACTTCAGGGTTTATCTAGTAGGAATAAAGTTTAAATTAGTTACTGATTGTAGTGCCATCCGAAGTACGGCTGTCAAAAAGGATATAATTCCTCGAATTGGCAGGTGGTGGATGGAGCTGCAAGATTATAACTTTGATATTGAATATAGATCTGGAACAAAAATGACCCATGTTGATTGTCTAAGCCGGAACTCATCGGCTGAAGATGTTTATGTAAATATTACAAAGGAGTGCGGGGCTGTGTGCACGTATATACAGGGTGTCCGGAAATTACGTGCACATACGGAAGGGGGTAATTCTTTCGCCCATTTTAAGAAAAAAACTTCATATGAACGTATGTCGTAGACGTCCTAACTTTTGAGATACAGGGCGTTGAAGTTCATTTTTTTAAATTGAATTTTGGCTACATCTCCCGAAATAATCAAGCTGCTGAACTGAAATTTGGCACTGCTATGTTTTTGGGGATGGAGAATAAGCTGAAAATATCAGTTTCTACGTGTCTCACAGATGGCGCCACTTGCGCTGTTTTGGATCGTGTTTTTACTCGTAACTTTTTTGAAGTTATCTTTTTGCTCTTGCAGGTCCATCACTTTAGTGCACCTTTTCATTCTACAACGAAAAGGTACTCTTGCTTCATACGGATAAAATCAACCGTTTGCGTTGAAATTGGCAAAATGTGCCCCAAAACACCTGTTGACTGCAATGTTCGAAACATACAATTTTAACCGACCGCTTTCAAATGCTACAGATCAACTGTACCTTCAAAATGAAGAAAAAAATCCCTATGAAGAATGCACCAAAAATTATTCGCTTTCAAAATGGAAAGGATTAAATTTGACAAAATTTGAACACCCTATTTCCAGAAAACCAATGGTGTTTTGACCAATATCCATTTAGCACTTTTTTCTTCATTTGGAATGTACTGTTGATATGTAGCATTTGAAAGCGGTCGTTAAAAATTTTATGTTTCGAATATTGGAGTCAACAGGTGTTTTGGGGCACATTTTGCCAATTTAAACGTAAACGTTTGATTTAATCGTTATGAAACAAGAGTACCTTTTTCTTGCAGAATGAAAAGATGCACTAAAATGATGGACCTGCAGGACCAAAAAGATAACCTCAAAAAAGTTACGCGTAAAAGCGTGATCAAAAAACAGCGCATTTGGCATAAAATGCACGATGCATTTGGCACTTCTGCTGGTCTTTTGTTTAAATAATTTGGGTAGCTTGGCTGCCCACAGTTGTATAATTTGTTAATATTTTAAAGTTTTTACTGTTGTATAATGCTTTATGCTCCAATTTTCCTGTACACACTTGACAAGTGGTACTGAGGATGGCTTAACAGCCGAAAGCGCTTTACCATGATTTTTAATTAAATTATTTGCACGGAAATACACTTCTTTCTCTTTTTTATATGTAAATATTATTAATATAACAGAAGCCGACTGGTTGCAGGCTGAACAACTACAAGATGACGAAGTAAAGAAAATAATAAAAATTATCGAGGCTAAAGAACACAACGCATATACAAAAGTATATTTTGAAAATTACCAACTTAAAGATAATAAATTATACAGGAAGGTATCTGACGGAATAAAATGGGTAGTTCCGCGGGGTAATAGATGGCAAATTTGTAAATTGTGTCACGATGACATTGGTCACTTTGGGTTCGAAAAGACACTTTCCAAAATAAAGGAGAACTATTGGTTCGCAGGTATGCGCAGGTTTGTAAAAAAAATATGTGGCTGCTTGTTTAAACTGTCCCGGCCCGGAGAGTTACATCCCATTGATAACGTGACGGTTCCATTTCATACAGTGCATGTAGATCATTTAGGTCCTTTTATTAGGACAAAAAGAGGCAATACTCAGTTATTGGTGTTCGTAGACGGTTTTACTAAATTTACAATAATTGAGCCTGTGCGAAGTACGAAAGCCAAGTATGCCATTGGGGCAATTGAGAATATGCTCAACATTTTTGGAGTACCAATACGTATAATTAGTGATAGAGGCAGCTGCTTTACATCCCATTCCTTCAAGACGTTCTGTACTGAATATGGTATAAAGCATATATTGAACGCAGTGGCAACGCCTCGCGCAAATGGACAATGCGAAAGATTTAATCGCACAATACTAAGTTCGTTAGCTACGATAACTGGGGGGTGTAGAAGATGATCAATTGACCTGATTGTAAAGACGGTTCAAAGAGGGTTAAATGGCACTATCCACCGCATACTTGGTACGACACCGCCTCAAGTTTTGTACGGAAGTAAGCCAAGGAGTACTCCTGAGGCCATATTGTTAAACTAACTTCAGGATGATCTAGACCGCTGTGACATAGCTCAACTTCGTGAAAAGGTGCAAGGCCGCATTGCAGCGGATCAACAAGATCAAAAAAAGCGGTTTGATAAGAAAAGATCGAAACCTATCAATTATCAACCTGGTGATCTTGTCATGGTTGCAAAGACGGATTTTCCTGCTACGGGAGAGAGCAAAAAAACTGCTGCCCAAGTTCAAGGGACCGTATCGTATTGTTGGTAAACTCCCGAATGGTAGGTATGCTGTGCTCTCGATATCTGGGAAATACCGAAGGTGTCCCGCTGTCATTTCTGTGGACAAGATGAAGCCGTGGGTAACCATGAAGGAAGTGGTATGCGTAAGTCTAAAAGTACTCGAGACAGTTGGAAGGCTAAAAGTACTCGAGACAGTTGTAAGTCTAAAAGTACTCGAGACAGTTGTAAGTCTAAAAGTACTCGAGACAGTTGTAAGTCTAAAAGTACTCGACACAGTTGTAAGTCTAAAAGTACTCGGGACAGCCGAAAGTTAAAAGATTAATAGCTGTAAAAAAAGGGGACTGATGGGTGTACGAGGATATTCTAAAGATTTAAATGTTAATAGATGAAGACGTATCTATGTGTGGAAAATCGAAAGTGCTCGTACACTATCAGTAATTATGTCATGAATTAAAATTTTATTATTATTGTGTTTAACCAGGGTCAGGACCGGACTGAGGACAATCCGGAAGGCCAGGAAGGCCGAATGTAGGTATGTTTTGTCTACAATGATGTGCCGGACGCCAAATGTTTACATTGGGGCGGTACCCGGCGAATCGCCGTGTGGGCAAGGAGAAGACGCTGGACGGCGGTCGGGCATTCGATCGGGAGATCCAATCATGATATGTTAGAGAGTGTTAATAAATTGGCATTCCCTTTTATTTTAAATACATCTGTCATTTCTACTCCCTTTAGAATATAATCTCACCTCTACATCAATAAACTTAGATTTTAATATTGATGGTTTACCAATATTTAAAAGTTCATGTAAACAATGTTGGCCAATATGTAAAATTTTTGACAATACGAAACCGATTAGCCCATTTCCTGCATGTATATTCATCGGAAAGGGTAAACCGCCATTAAACGATTTTTTCCAAAGTTTTGTTGAAGAGCTACTTCTAATTTTAAATGATGACTTGCAAATCGATAACAACAATATCACCGTGTTAGTTAGATCGATCTGTTGTGATGCACCAGCACGAGCATTTGTACGAAACACAGTTGGCCATAACTCCTATTCAGGATGTGACAAATGTTGCGTAGAAGGTGAATACATTAATAAACATACGTCTTTCCCAAAATATGATCAGATGCCTCGCACACATGAAAATTTTAAAAATGGGTTATATGCCGGACATCATAAAGGTCCTACACCATTAAAATAATTAAATATTGATCTTGTTTCAAGTTTTCCTGCCGATTATATGCACTCAGCTTGCCTTGGTGCAATGAGAAAACTCCTCTACCTCTGGAGAGATCGTGGAAGACCTTTTGGCATAACAAAACAAATAATAATAGACATAAATGATAAACTGTGTGAATTGAGATCTTCTTGGCCTTCTTATTTTAATAGAAAGCCAAGAGCTTTGACCGAATTAGAGCATTGGAAAGCTATTGAATTTCGCCAATTTATGCTGTATATTGGACCACCACTGTTAAAACAGATTTTTCCACAAAAAATCTACCATCATTTTATGTTATTTTCATTTGGAATGAATATTTTGCTATGTCATAAGTTAAATAGGGATTTTAACGATTACGCACATAAACTTTTATGTTCTTTTGTAAAATATGTAGGAAGGATTTACGGAAAAGAGTTTTTATCTTATAATATCCATATTTTGACTCATCTTGCCTTAGATGCCAAAAACTTTGGTAAATTAAATAAATTGTTTTCCATTTGAAAATTACCTTGGCTCTTTGAAAAAATTATTGCGAAAAACCAACCAGCCATTACAACAAATATGTAACCGATTATCAGAAATAGAATTAGCATCATTTATCCAAGCCAACAATAAATCCAAAGATAGCATTACCAAATGTGATATATGTGTACAATTAAAAGACAACAACATTGTAAAAGTTACCCATCCTAAGAATGTTAATAAACATAAAAATTCTTTTGAGGGAGAATATTTGAAAGTTGTATCGAGTTTTTCAAATTATCCAATAGATTATAAGTTAGTAAACCAGTTGTTTGTACGGGAAACTGGCCAAAATGTTATTTTCTTCAAAGAAGATATTTCAGTAAAATGTATTTTAATACCTTGCAGTAACCAACCATATTTCTTTTGTCGACCAACTCATTTTATGGAGTAATATTACTTTTTATGTTGTCGATAGTAAAATATATACCTATATACATGGTGTTTCACTTTTAAGTTGACAAAGTTTGGGAAACAATATAACTTAATTAAAAAAATTAAAATTACTATGAAACCGTGGCAGATACAAAAAAAATATGAAGAATACTTAGTATCACTAATTGTTCACATCTCCGCCCCAGACTTTTCGATCAGTTGGATACTTCACCATTTTATGTCAACCTATACCAGTAATAAGCGTATTAAATTTGGTTTGAATAGCTTTATTAGTTTCAGAGATATTAAAAAATAACTTTCTTTTTCTGAGAAATTTAACAACCTGTAACTTCCTTAGGGAGCCCAAAGGACATTAAGTATGAGAAAGTGACATTATTTTTTGAAGTTCTATTGTTTCGCAAAGTTTGTCAATGTAAAACTAACAAACCATGTATTTACAAGATTCATACAACATTTCACCCTCCCTTAACTGTATAATTTTATTTCTGAAAAACCATCAGATTTGTAATTTCCTACAAATACTGTCTTAACTCTATTTTTGTAACCTGAAAAATAAAAATGTTAGGAGTGAAATTTTGTATAAACCATACTGCAAATAATGTATAATAGTTTAATACATAGTCGTATTTTGCATTGTTTCACCTGCTTTTTCTTAAAATTTCTGGTTTTTTTTTCTAAATTGAATGATACTAAATAAATTCAATCTTGTTTCCTAATAGTGCAAAATATTGTGCATGATGAGCGTTCCTATAATATATTTGTGTATACTTTCTAATAATTTAACAATCGACTTAAAAATAGCTCTCAAAGTAGTAGGTATTAATATTGTTCGTCATTGATATAGCATGCTATTTATATTATAAAACGTTCATTCATTATTTTTGAAACTTGTAAGAAATGTAAAAGAATAAAATGGACATAAAATTGAAAAAAAAAAACGAAGAAACAAAAACAAAACAATGAAAAAAAAAATGAAAAACAAAAACAAAATAATGAAAAAACATTAACAAAAAAGTAAGTATAAATATAAAATACAAAAATATTCTTTTTTAGCTTTTATTTACTTGTCGAATTCCCCGAAGAAGATTCAGATGGCAGTATTCCAACTGCAACAGTTTCAAGTACCTGGGTATTTCAGGACCCCAATGACAGCAACAAATTTTGTTGTTGGTGGCCTAACTTGAAATCGGATGAACAGCGAAAGAAAGCAGTTATCAACCATCGAGACATTAATGTTGAAAATTGCAATGCTTCAGTAGTTAATATTAAATATAAAACTGGTGAGTGTACGTTTGTAGAAAGGTAATTTTCACACTTTAATATCAAATAATTTTGTTTTTATTACATAATAATTAATAAAATAGTTTTAAAATAGTTGCAATTTAAGGAAAAAAAAAGTAAAAAATAAAATTATTCGATTGCATACATTAAATACATAGCTTGGCATAATAATAGTAGGTAGTTTGTAACCGAGAACACTGGATAAACGGTGACAATAATTTGACAGATCACACTAAAAGGTTAGTGTGGTTCACCTTTTATCCAAATATCCGTTTAGCCAGCTATTACAGGTAGAAAAAATATATTGTATAACTAAAGTGGAATGGCCATCCACTTCCGTAGTACAAACTATTTGTATACAACAAAGACGATCCTATGATCGTCTTTACAGGGTGTTATTAAAATTAATTAGTTCAGAAAAATATGAATACGCTGTATAATCGCATTTTTTTAATTTGTTTTAAATTGTAAATTCAATGGTTAGCAAAAAGTATCTCTTAGTATTTTTTCATATTCTTAGCCGTTTCTTAATTATTTTCAAAGAACGGCATTGCTGCAATAAGCAAGTCATTTTAAGAATAAATCTAATAATCTGTGGATGTCAATTAAACTTGTCATTATTTCAATCCTTTGGCTGCCATATTTGCACTTTAGTATCAATATTTTAAAAAATGATATTTTCATTCGAAGAATTGACTGATATGCAATTTTGCTATGGACTTGCCAATGGCAATAATAAACATTCGGAAACGCATAGTTGCGAGTATTGAAAGAGACGGCGGTCATTTCGAACATTTAATAATTTAATTTTCTAATAGCATGTTACGGGTCATGCGACCTGTAACCATTAAAATTTTTCGCATGTAGTCACTTGTGTATAGTTTCATTAATTTATTGACCAATTTTAACACTTATTGCCAGAAACATGCGAACCACCTACGCAAATATAGTCATCATACAATAGTGTTGCACTTTTGATCCAATTATTTCAGTTGATTTACGATAACACCATGATATATTTTGCTCCGTCGTAAAGATTCGAGATTTCACAGAAACATTATGTACATTAAGTCCATCCCAGTTGATTTAAGTTGTAGCATGGCTGAAATTTATGTTAATATCATTTATTGGCCTCTGGTATGGGTTTTCCCAATGTTTATTTACCATTCTAGACTTTGCCGTTGTGTCATGTCATCACCGAATGTAACAGCTGTTCGGAACTGCAAGGGACTTGGTAACCAGGCTTAATACTGATGGTTATGACTTAGAACTTTGTATTTTGACCATTGAAACCACGTTTGTAATTTGCAGAATATTATAATTTTCTCTCGTAATCACACAATATTTTGGTATTCCTTTTCTCTCTGGTGCTGGTAAGCTAAAATGAGGTATTGCGGTTAATACAATCAATCATGGGCAATTTTCTTGAAAACTCACTGTTGATTTTCCAGAAGAAAGTAAAAATAAATAACATTCTTAAGGAAACGTCAGAACTTTTAGGGTTATGTCCAAAATTCATAGTGCCAGTGCCCTGCTTGTCAGATTCGGAGCTGTGACATTTCGGATTTCGGTTGTATTAGATTAATGTAACCTAACCTAGGTGTTTTGTGATCAAAACTTTCCGTTGGCGTTTGCGAACTGCGTATTGTAAGAAAAAAGTAAAGAAAAACCAAAACGAGGTCTCCTTAAAAAAGCAAACCGCGACCCACAACCACTTCGGTCGTCAGCTCCAAACAAGCCACAGTGCGTAGTGCCTATCAACTGGACAGGTAATATGGACCTTTGGTTATATTTATTTGATTTTTGAGTTGCTAAAATTTATTTTACATTTGTAAATCTGACAAACCCAAATAGTCTACACTGAATGAAAAAACCCTCTACGATTTTGTTCAACCCTCGAACACCCAAAGAGGTTAGTAGTGTTTATCTTTTTAAAAATCATTATTCATGACTATCAAAAAATTACTCATGTGGTTTCATGTTTTTTTGCATATTCCAACAACTGTTTCTGATTCATCGTTTCCATTTTCGTTCCTTTGCTACCGCCCTTCAGAATTTTTACCAGAATATTTAAATAACTTTTATTATGCGTGAGTGTATCAATGGACAATAGTATTAATTCAGATTGTCAGTCTTTCAACCAATTACTTTTCTATTTACTAGCTTAAAGACCATCCAATACCTTTGCCTGATTACCTAAGAATATGGCAATTTACTAAGAGTCAAAAGGAGTTGTTGTTGTATAACGTTAGTTCAAGTCCTAAAATCTCCTTTTCAACTCTAGGGTCCCTTCGCCTGGCCAAGAAACGACACAGACGGGCAGCTTAAATATTGCCACCCCAGTCCGAGCAGTCTGCAGGCAAATCTTAGAGTCAGCTAGGACCTAGGACCTAAGCAACCACCACGCATTGTAAGACAAAATTATCTTGTTCAGATTTGAAGGCCACACATTATGTCACCTATGAAAGGGTTGTAACCATTATTAGTGTCTCGTCATATTTTATTTATGTCAAATTTTAACCTATTTTTATACTAACGTCACCCACATCATGATAATGATTATTATATATTTCTTTTTACGTTCAATTTTGGAGTTGATAAGCAGATATAGCTATATCAGGTTACCTCGCAGTACATCGTTAATAAATCTTTTGTTACATTTATCTAAACCATGTCCTGTGAAATCTCATAACAACCATTACTATTTTCTAACTTAAGAGTTGAAACTGTATATTTCCACAAAGAAAAGTACCTAAACCTATTTTATGTAATATTTAATCTCATCATTCATTTTATTAAATTTGGTCAAATTTTCTCCTTCGTGTTTTCTTTTCTATCGCCGCCACTCTGGCTTTTAGACTACGTGGCGCTCATAATTTAGTTCTATTTCGAATCCACCCCTGTAGAAGTGGAACCGGGTAGCCAGAGTGGGTTTCTGATTTTGTCCACAAAGGAGAAGGAGCGTCAGTAGTGAGTCATAGCGGGTCCCAGTCCAAAATGGCCGCCAAGGTCAAGGTCGTTTGTTTGTTGCGAAGTCGCGATGGGATGTTCAAGGTCAAGGGGAGTGGCTAGAATAGCTGCAAGGTTTCCGAGAATCGCTTCAAGGTTAATTTCTGGGAATTGGTGTTCAAGGTCAAGGGGCGTGGCTAGAATAGGTTCAAGGTTTCCGAGAATCGCTTCAAGGTTTCTGGGAATTGAAGGGGGCGTGGCTAGAATAGCTTCAAGGTTTCCGAGCTTTCAAGGTCAGGGCTTAGAGGTCAAAGTGTACCAGAGTGGCTTCTGGGAATTTTAGTTCAAGGTGGGCGGGGTTTCAAAGTCATTTCCATTAGGTCCCCCCACCCCTCTAGCTTTGATAAAAGACAGAGTTTGCTGTTTGGAGTTCAGTAGCCGAGTTGAGCTAAGATGCCTTGCAGCAAAGAAATGGATTTGAAAACCATCAACAAAGTTGGTTGCTTGTCTCAGAAACCGACGGTAAAGTTAGTGGAATTGGATGAAGGCGTGCCGATGAAAATTCTCTCGGGCAAGGTGGTGCAAACGACGTTCGGGGAGACTATTTTGCTGGAGTTGGAGGATAGTATCGTATTCTTGCCGAACAGAGTGACACAGGCGTTCGAACCCTGCCTCGAACATATGGATATGGGAAAAAACACAAGGCTAAGCAGTTTGAAATAGTGTAAAATGTCTCCATGGGGGAATAGAAAATTAACATGGGAATTCTGAACTTGTATACTTTAAATAAATAATCTTGTTGTAATTTGTGTTAAATTAATCTTGAATGTATTAGTCATAAAACGTACTTAATAAAGGAATAGAAAAACATCATGGTAGCCTGTGTTTTAAATGTCAGAAAATATCTCGTAATTATTTTAATAAATATCGAAACTGATAGCATATACAATAATTCGCAGCACTTCAAAATATATTTACACCAACTGTCTGACATCGAGACCAAACAAATCTAGAACAGCATGACATTCATTTGGAAAAGAAAGAAAATATAGCAAAAATAAACTGAGGGCCCTTAAAACAAAGATTCTAGAATTAGAAAATCATTCAATAAAGGACATGCCTTCAGTAGAGTAACTGTTGTAAATAATTCGATTTCCAAATTTTTATTTGAATAAACAACGACATGTAGAATTAACTGGTGGGTTCTCTAATATTGCAAAACTCGGCGGTGACAGACATTCTAATTATAACGGTCCTCAAAGCAATGTCAGCTTATCGTACACAGTAAATAAAACGAATTATTCTAATTCCAAACTTTATTTGTGAATAACAGTGGTACATACAAATGTTTATAGATTTAAGCCGATGGTTATGAGTAATGAGAAATTGTTTTAAATAAAATAACTCAAATTCCAAACTTTTCTGCCATCTCAGGCCCTGTAAAAACCGTAGCATAATTCGTTGCTAAGAATGTATCAGTGTTGTATAATATAGCTTCAAGTCCATTTCTGTATCGCTTATTAAAAGTAAGCCTCCCAATGTCAACCTTACTCGGTGCATCGGCAAAAGATCTAATAACATGTTTATTTATACAAGTTATAAACATATCCGCTCGATCCCCAAATCACGTGCGGCCAACCTTATATCTCCGCGGTGCTCGGGAGGCAAGCGAACCTAAATTGAAATCATCGCGCGGCTGGGATTCTAATATAATAACTAAGCTATTCCTATCTGAGTATTATTCACATAGCTTATATTTAATTAAAGCAACGGTGTTATGAATAACACTGAGAGAATCGCGATAATGTTGAGACTCACATCAAGCGGCTGCGGTAGAAAGATTCAAGCTTAAATATTTACGTTTTATACGAAGGCGTTTTAAACTTTAAATTAAGTTGTTAAGCTTTGAATGCCGATGAAGCAAAAAATGTTTATATAAGTGCCGGAAAAATTAAAACATTAAGGTTTAATTAAAGTGGACCTCGGACGACGAGAAGCATCGGCTGAACTATGCTTACATTCATCGGACCACCTTAGCTATTCAAATATAGTCCAAAACTGTTTTCAGAATAAATTCAATAAATCATAAAATGATGAAAACAACTGTAAAGTCATGAAAAAACCCAAAGGATTTAATTTCAATATGTAATGGGAAAGCAAACTTTTTGAGAATAAGTGTGTTTCTATAATTCTAGGTATTTTTTCTGTAATTCTAGGAAGTTTACAGGTATCTAGGATATTTTCGTGTAAAGACTTGCATTCAGTCTAATGTTATTATTCACAGGAGACGGTTTGGTAAAAACTTGTAATGTCCTTTATTTACGAAAAAACAATCAGAAAATTAAAGTTGTTTTCTAAATGTAGTAATGTTCTACCAAAGCATAAAAACAATCACCAAACATATTAATTTCACAAGCGGGCGGCGAGCGTGCTTAGCCATCCAATGACAACGTTGATGTGTCCGCGAAACCAACGTCTGACCACAAAGATTCGTAGTTCTATGGCTCAATAAAGGAACGACGACTTGTTGCAATACCTTGAACTGTACCACTGCTGTAAATAGGTCGTACTTTATTACGAATTAGAACACCCGTATGCGTGAAAATTAAAGTTTTATAATCAGAGTTGTTTTATTATTCTACGGTTGCGAACGCTACAGTATATACATAATACGATAGCTACGTATCAACAACTCCTAAAAGTGGTATGCATCTGAGAGTACCATTCATAATACACATCTGTGTGACTCACGCTGTCGCGGCAAAGATCTGAATGCTATTAGAGTGGTTTATATCCGCGTCGGTATTCACGATAAGTTTATGGTGGCAAATTAAAGCGAACTGATCTGATATTTATATGTGAAAAACAATAAGTGCCCCATACGGAGCCTGAACGAGTGTTTGTTTTCATTACATACGACCTTCTCAAGGAATTTTGAAGCGCTGGAGTATAAGTAGGTACTACAAATAGTATATAGGACGTCGATGAATGTTATTTTCTTAGGAAACACAAATATTTTATTAAGGGTATCATTTAGCCGTAATTAATCCGTTTTTTTAAACCGATTTTTACAGAACTCAGTTTTTATCTTTGGTTTACTTAATAACACACAAAAGGTAATAAACATGCATTGTAAGCTCACTGTATTTTTAGCTTCTGTCATGCAATATTTTGTTTTTGCTGATCTGTATAGGAGGAGGTTTTATTAAATAAAATACGTACAAAGTTAATAAATCTTTTATTACGGAAGCGAGACGGCTTCCTGAAGGTTATTAATTATTAATTCATTCAAAATATCGACCTTTCAACAAGTGCATTGGCGTGACTTCTTGATTTTATGGCTGTTGACGTATCGGTAGGAAACAATCCCTGTTGGCTTGCTAGCTGTTTGCATTTTAACTCAAGAGGTTTTCTCCTAATAAGTACAATAAAACAATTATGTATATTTCATGCCAGAACTATTTAAACAACTCTAGATATACAATAAAGGTAACATTGTCAATAAACCCATTGTAGCAACACTTTCGAAAGGCCTCAGTGCAGCATTATGCATTGGTTAGCGGTCTTTTGTTTGCAGAGAATCTAGATAATCATAAAGTGATGTCTTGTCTCATCGTACACATTTTAAGTTTACATTGCTCAGTAAATGATTCATATTGCTTTTAGATTGCTTTTTGCTTATATTTATTATAATGTAGTCAATCCACAGGCAATCACGGGGCCTGATAGGTAGACGCTCCCCCTCCGCGTGACGTATCAGGCTGAAGATAAACAAACACGCGGGCCGCCGACGGGTCGGCCGGGCGATGGGATAGATACCTCGGGGCACTAGGCCTAGCGAGACATTACTTTTTTATACGAATTTATCAATATATATTTACTTAGCGCAATAGTGTCCTCTTTTATTTTAGTCAAAAAAAATTAGACGACTTTATCTCAGAAGTGGGATACACCACACGCTCTTGAAGTGTGGCCCATAGACTTTGTTTTAAATTCATAGTGCGAAAGAGAGACGCGTTTCGAGTTGTTTTGTGCCATGAATGCCCCACGATCTGATTTGGAGGAAGCTAGTACCCGATCCATTACTCCACCTTTGACCCAGGAGGTTGTAGCTACAATGGCAAGAGAACTACAAGAGTTACGGGCTGCGGTAAGTGCGGGCTCAATTAGTGCTGGCACTAATGATTTTGTAAGACCCAATTGGGTTTTTTTTAAAGATAATCGCTTGATATCTGACTTTGACCCACAAGGCAGCTTGAGTGTTGATGACTAGCTACATAAGATCAATCAGTGTGCTTTTCTTTATCATTGGGATGAGGTTACAACGATTTATCTAGCATTAGGAAAATTAAAAGGGTTGTCACGCGTCTGGTATGACAGTTTAAAGAGCGCTCAGTACAGCTGGGCTCAATGGCAAGACATGTTGAAAGCCACATTTCCTTCAAAGGAAAAATTTTCAAAAATATTCTACGACGCGGCGGTTTATAAAAGCGAACCAGGACAAAGTCTAAGCACTTACTGTTTTTTAAAACTTAGTAAACTAAATAAACTAAAATTAAATTTCACGGATGATCAAATAGTCGATTGTATTGTCGCAGGGATTTGTGACAAGCAAATTCAATTGTCGGTTAAGGGAGCAAATTGCAAATCCTTTGTTGAACTGACCGAATTCTTGACAAATTTTCCCAGTACCAGTTGTGATTCTTCATCCTCCGCCAGTGGTAGCCGTACCTCAGTAAAATCATCAATTTCTACACAATTTAAACGCACGTTTGGCACAAACAATCGAAGCGATTATTTGCCAAAAAGATTTAAAAGCCGCGATCAGTGTTTCTCTTGTGGAAGTACAGGGCATAAACGTTTCCAATGTTCCCAAGAGAACAATCCAAAAAGATTAAAATGCAATTTTTGTAATAAATTCGGGCACACTGACGATGTATGTAGAAGTAAAAATAAGTCCGTCAATTTAGTGAGTGGGTCCACGAATAAAAATATTTACATTAAGGCCGCCAGAATTGATAAACATCTCATAGAGTCGTTCGTTGACTTAGGCAGTGACTCTACCCTCATTCGAGAGTCGATCGCTGAAAGACTAAATATCCCAAAAACAATAATCACCAAAACAGTCAAGTTATATGGCTTTAACGACCAAACCTACGTCGTTCCGAAATACGAGTGTTACGTAGATATAACTGTTGACGGAGTAACGATAAAGACCCATTCATACATTCTAAAAGATTTGGAAATGAGGCACGATCTGCTTATAGGACAATCTTTTACAGAACACGACTCGCTTATTATGATTAAAACCAAACAAAGCTTACAATTTTATCAACTCCCCTTACCAAGCGATTTGTTGTTAGATTCTCTATTAAATGAACGATTCTTTGTGAATAACGTAGGTATTGTACCTAAGGGGGAATTCGAGACAAGTTTGGGATCTCTCCATTGCAAAAAAATTTCTGTTGCCGATAATAGGAAAGTACACAACCTCTTGAATGCGTTTAAGGATCGCTTTTGTTTTAAATTAAGTACATTGGGAAAGACTAATACAATACAAATGAAAATTGAGTGTTTAACTGATCGACCGGTAGTATATAGACCTTATCGTCTGTCAATTTCTGAGAGGGAAATAGTTAAAAGTGTTGTTAAAGAGCTACTTGAAAATAACATTATAAGAGAATCAGTTTCGCCTTACGCAAGCCCAATCCTTTTAGTTTCAAAAAAAGACGGTTCCCCGCGGATGTGCGTAGATTTTCGAGCGCTCAATAGAATTACAAAAAAAAATTAAGTGGCCCCTCCCCTTAATAGAAGATCACATCGACCAATTAGGCGGTTTTAAATATTTCATTACTCTTGACTTGATGTCAGGATTTTATCAAATACCAGTTAGCTCCGATTCGATTGAAAAAACAGCCTTCGTGACGCCCGATGGGCATTATGAATTTTTAAGAGTCCCGTTTGGGCTTACTAATGCGCCAGCAATTTTTCAAAAGTTGATGAACTCAGTACTCGGAGACAGTGCTCTTGTTTATATCGATGATGTGATAATAGCAGCTAAAACGGTTGAAGAAGGAATAGAGAAACTAAAGGTAGTCTTAGAAAAACTACGGGCCCATAATTTAACATTAAAATTTTCAAAATGTTCTTTCTTTGAAACAAAGGTTGAATACTTAGGTCGAGAAATTTCAGAGGCAGGCGTTAGACCCTGTAATAATAAAATTTCCGCTCTACAGGGAATGCCTGTGCCACAAAATGTAAAAGAGGTGCGTCAATTCTTAGGTTTAGCTTCGTATTTTCGCCGATTTATTAAAAACTTCGCCTTAATAGCTGAACCACTTACTCAGCTGTTAAAAAAGGATTGTAAATGGACATGGGGTCAAGCGCAAATTGAAGCTGTAAATTCTCTTAAAAATATGTTGATATCTCGACCTGTCTTAGCAATATTTAACCCCGAATTAAAAACCGAAGTGCATACAGATGCCAGCAAAAAGGGCATCGCCGGTATATTATTACAAATGGATAAGAATAATGAAAAACATGCTGTGGCGTATTACAGTCGCCAGACTACCATTTTTGAACAGAAGCTTCACTCTTACGAATTAGAAACCTTAGCGGTCGTTGCCTCATTACGTTATTTTCGCGTTTACGTCCTAGGAGTCAATTTCACTGTGGTTACCGATTGCTCCGCTATTAGAAGTACAGCAGTAAAAAAGGATATAATTCCTCGCATAGGTAGGTGGTGGATGGAACTGCAAGACTATAGTTTCATTGTCGAATACAGGGCAGGAACTAAAATGTCTCACGTTGATTGTTTAAGTAGGAACCCTCAAGAAGAGGTACCCCTTAAAATTTCTCAGATAACTAATCTTACCGCAGCTGATTGGTTATTGGCAGCCCAGTTGCAAGATGAAGAATTACTAAAAATCCGAGATATCCTATTGGCCAAAAATAAAAATTCGAACACAAAATTTTATTTCGAAACATATGTTTTAAAAGAAGGTAAAGTGCATAGGAAAGTAACTGATAAAATAACAAAGTGGGTAGTGCCCAGGGCGAATCGCTGGCAGATTTGCAAATTATGCCACGATGACATCGGGCATTTTGGATTTGAGAAGACTTTGGCAAAAATTCAAGAAAATTATTGGTTCGCAGGGATGCGCAGATTCGTTTTTAAATATGTTAAGTCGTGCCTAAACTGTTTATATTATAAATCACCCTCAGGACGAAAACCCGGTCAACTTCATCCCATTGAAAAGGTAACGGTACCCTTTCATACTATTCATATAGACCACTTAGGCCCCTTCATTAAGTCAGCGAAAAATAATACTCAACTGCTCGTGATTGTGGACGGCTTCTCAAAATTTTGCCTAATTGAGCCAGTACGAAATACAAAAGCCAAATACGTAACTCGTGCGATCCAAAACATTATTGATATTTTTGGAGTGCCAGTACGCATAATTTCGGATCGCGGCAGTGCATTTACCTCAAAATTATTTGAGAAATTCTGCGTGGAATATGGGATTAAGCACGTGCAGAATGCGGTAGCAACTCCTAGGGCTAACGGACAGTGCGAGAGGTATAATCGCACGATATTAGGGTCACTAGCAGCTTTGAATGGTGGCATGGAAGATGACATGTGGGACACTCACGTAAAAACGGTGCAAAGGGGAATAAACGGCACGGTGCACAGGGTACTACAAGTGACCCCTGCTGAATTATTATTTGGTTGTAAACCACGAAGTGTTCCGGAGGCCGTCTTAATAAACGAGCTCCAAGAAGAAATTGAGAGGTTAGATCTAACTAGCCTACGCAAACAAATACAGGCGCGGGTGGGCGCCGATCAAGAAAAGCAGAGAAAGAGGTTTAACTCAAAGCGTGCCAAGTCCAAGGGCTACGAGGTGGGTGACCTAGTAATGGTTACGAGAACAGACTTTTCAGCAACAGGCCAGAGTAAAAAATTATTGCCTAAATACAAAGGGCCTTACAAGGTCACAGCTGTATTGCCGAACGACAGATATGTGGTCGTTAGCGTAACAGAGACACACCGAAAGTGTCCTACGGTAGCCTGTGTTGATAGACTGAAACCGTGGATAACTTTACGAGAAGATGTAAGTATAGTTTGTTTAGTATGTAAAGCATTCGACGTATACCCGTGTGTATATAAAATGCTCGAGGCATACATTTGATAGTTTGTTTGGTATGTAAAGCATTCGACGTATACCCGTGTGTATATAAAATGCTCGAGGCATACATTTGATAGTTTGTTTGGTATGTAAAGCATTCGACGTATACCCGTGTGTATATAAAATGCTCGAGGCATACATTTGATAGTTTGTTTGGTATGTAAAGCATTCGACGTATACCCGTGTGTATATAAAATGCTCGAGGCATACATTTGATAGTTTGTTTGGTATGTAAAGCATTCGACGTATACCCGTGTGTATATAAAATGCTCGAGGCATACATTTGATAGTTTGTTTGGTATGTAAAGCATTCGACGTATACCCGTGTGTATATAAAATGCTCGAGGCATACATTTGATAGTTTGTTTGGTATGTAAAGCATTCGACGTATACCCGTGTGTATATAAAATGCTCGAGGCATACATTTGATAGTTTGTTTGGTATGTAAAGCATTCGACGTATACCCGTGTGTATATAAAATGCTCGAGGCATACATTTGATAGTTTGTTTGGTATGTAAAGCATTCGACGTATACCCGTGTGTATATAAAATGCTCGAGGCATACATTTGATAGTTTGTTTGGTATGTAAAGCATTCGACGTATACCCGTGTGTATATAAAATGCTCGAGGCATACATTTGATAGTTTGTTTGGTATGTTTACATTCGACGTATACCCGTGTGTATATAAAATGCTCGAGGCATACATTTGATAGTTTGTTTGGTATGTAAAGCATTCGACGTATACCCGTGTGTATATAAAATGCTCGAGGCATACATTTGATAGTTTGTTTGGTATGTAAAGCATTCGACGTATACCCGTGTGTATATAAAATGCTCGAGGCATACATTTGATAGTTTGTTTGGTATGTAAAGCATTCGACGTATACCCGTGTGTATATAAAATGCTCGAGGCATACATTTGATAGTTTGTTTGGTATGTAAAGCATTCGACGTATACCCGTGTGTATATAAAATGCTCGAGGCATACATTTGATAGTTTGTTTGGTATGTAAAGCATTCGACGTATACCCGTGTGTATATAAAATGCTCGAGGCATACATTGATACATTTGATAGTTTGTTTAGTATGTAAAGCATTCGACGTATACCCGTGTGTATATAAAATGCTCGAGGCATACAATGTTATGTTTTCGCACGAATTTATGGTTACAGGATGGTAAAAATTGTATTGAGGACAATACAGATGATCAGGATGGCCGAATGTAGTCAATCCACAGGCAATCACGGGGCCTGATAGGTAGACGCTCCCCCTCCGCGTGACGTATCAGGCTGAAGATAAACAAACACGCGGGCCGCCGACGGGTCGGCCGGGAGATGGGATAGATACCTCGGGGCACTAGGCCTAGCGAGACATTACTTTTTTTATACGAATTTATCAATATATATTTACTTAGCGCAATAGTGTCCTCTTTTATTTTAGTCAAAAAAAATTAGACGACTTTAATAACATCAGTGATAAAATTAAAGCAATCGTTTATTCCGAGTTTAAATATACGATGACCCATACGCTGTGCCATATCAAACAGCCGCAGTTCCCATATAATTGAGCTAAATTACGAAGTACGACTGTTGACTGAATGAGGCTCGCGATGGCCGAATGCGAAGCATGCATATAAGCTACTTCATACGTAGGTTAAACAATAAGTACTTAAAATTGTGTATAAGACAATGTACTTAAGGAAAATTAGTGTTAATATGTATATGAGAATACCGAAAATCATTGTTTCAACAAAAATGTTATTTTTTAAAATGTAGGGCGCGACAACTATATTCTGTCATTAAAATACAGCCTACTTTTTTAATCGTTGAACAAATTTGAGATTTTCTTTTACAACTATATTAAAATACAAATAATTAAAAAATGTACACATCTGAACCATTTTATAAGTTACAAAATGTAAATAATTGGTTTGTTTCAAGATTTATTTGTCATTATTTCATCATTTCTCAAAAACAGTTTGAAGTCATTACAAAATTTAAATGCATGTCTGAAGAATTGAACAAAATTAATTACTGTATGGTTGAAAAACACAAGACAAAGCAACTTCAGAACGTATACATTTCAATTTGTGATGTTAAAAACAATATTATTGAACAACATCCCGTATTTTATGGAATTATATAATGGATGCTGTTCGCGTTCCGACGCAGGCTAGTTGTTTATTTAACATTTCGGGATGAGCCCCACTGAAACGGTATGCCTATTTCATAGCCCCGACTTATTTTCCAGCAACGCAGAGAACTCTTATTTGTCACGGCTGATTATTTTGATCCGCGACTCATCGGCGAATCGGTCAACTTTCAAACGGTTTCGGTACTTGAGATTATACAAGGCGGTAGATCACTGAAATTAATTCTTGAAAACCAGTAGATGGGTAATTTAAAATGAGCATTTGCTTTGCCACAGTTCAGTTACTTGAGACATATGCTATGTAAGATGTGTGATATATTAGTTTTTGTGAGTTAAAATAATGCGATCGTATTTCTTCGAAATCGTTTGTATAATATATATAACACGATATATTATTTTTAAAAGAGCTTCTTAAGTTAGAGGTATTTTATAAAACCAGGGAAATCTCCTTTAAAAAGGTTAATATTTTATCCTATTTATACGTGTTCAAATAGCGGTTGGTAGTAAAATACATATGCGTAGGACATACAAACCGATGATATTATCTCGAGGGCCGCGTTTTATATAAACCAAAAATATTATTTGAAGCAGTAATGTTTATTTAAATTTTGGCGGCTTTTAAGAACCATTGGTCAGTGTTCGACATTAAATATCTATATACAAGCAGATGGCACCACCGATACCAATTTAAGTTTTTTCTCCAAGGACCAATTTTACTGCAAATATGAATTAAATCTGAAATAAAACACGCATTGGATAAAATAAATTACTAGAGTTCATTCAATCCTTAGTCATATTTGAGGTGTCAAGCAGCATCTTTTTGCTGCCCTGTAGCACTTATTTGATATATTGCGGATCCAGGCAACAACGTTCCTCTATTATTCATTTATAATGGGTAACTATTTGCTACTTTATAACAGTTTCACTTTAATTGGTTTACTTGCTTACGTTGACCAACGTGTTGTAATTTTTTAAGTACGCTCACAAATGAATGTAGTTTGCAATTTATGGTGTCATGCCTGTAGTCGGCCTTTTCCACTAAAGTAACGTCATCATTTAAGCGTAAGCACTTTAATGACGCTAAGGTGGGCCGATTCTTATTTTAAATTATGGTTGCTTAAACATAACCGAGGATGCCGCTTTAAATAACTGTTCAACTTCTATTTATGTTTGCGATGCATCGAGCCTGCATTCTGTACAATTAAATTGAAGATATGGATTAAGCTGTGCATCTGTACGCACTGTTTACAACACAGAGCGCAGAGGTAAGGTAGAATTTGTAAACAATTCTCAACCAGAGTACCCAGAAGCAGCTTGTAGGTGGGAGGCACAATTACTATTTTGTCTTCGTTGTATGAGAAATTGTTATTAATTTAAAACAGAACGTTAAAAATTTATGAGTAAGACGACTTTTTTAAATAAATGCTAGTGTTTCTTTTTGGAGAGAATATTTTCTCATTTTAAATGCACTTTCACAACATCCAACACCTAAATTTAAGAATAGTGTTATATTCAATTACCCATAATCCAAATTTGAAAATAACATTATATTCAAATAGAAGTAATAAATATGTATACCTAATTCTTGGATCAAAACAGTTTCAAGAATTGAAATATTACCGGCATTGTCTTAAAAGAAACAACTGTTATTGTTAGTTTATACTTATATCCAAGTACATCATCCATATTAAGGAAATCAAATTATAGAAGTATTCAACCAATAATTTTAGTTACACACACAACTCACATTGAAGTTCACATTTGGGCAAGCGATACCATTCCGTATACAGTAGATAGTTTTTATTTTACGTGTTCTGGAGCACTGTGACTTCGCGCCAGCCATCATGATAAAAAAACACAGACAGTTCTAAAGGTCGACTAGTTCATGGTGTATAGTGCGTTGGTTATGCTTATGTAACACTAATAACCATATTTTCATTATTTGTAATCTAAAAATTTCATTTTGTTTCTTTTTTTTCGGTGCTCACACTTAGTCACTTTATACATACAACGGTTACATTTATGACACATAAGTTATGTTTATATAATTCTTATTTTCACATGTATGTTATATCCGACCTCAAGCATCACCTTGATCATAACCTTGTTTTTACCCTTGATTCTGTTTACTGTTGGATATTATGTTCTCATTCTCTATTGTTCAAGATGCTTACTACAAAGATATCATTTTCCATTGTATATTGTTCTAGAATGATTACTAGAACATATCATATTCCTTTTGAGTATTGTTAAAACTTGCTTACTGCAAGAATTGCATAATTTGATCTTCCCTTTGTCTTTATATTCTTTTCCCATGAGAACCACAACACCTCAGCATAACAGATCTGTATAAATAGGACCTAGTAAAGTAAGAGTGATAATTCTAGTCTTGTCTGTAGTCTAAGCCGAAACTCTGTAACTCGCGTTACTCAAATAAAAGTTTTTTAAAAAGTCTTCGTCTTCACGTCGCCCGTAACAATTTGGTGTCAGAAGTGGGATCCTCGATAAAAGGGTCTTCAACGAGGGAGATCCGGAGGCACTTAGAAGGACAGTCTCCTCGGGGGTCACCACAACACTACGATTGGAGCCAGCTGAAAAGGGTCTTCGACAGGAAGATCCGGAGGCACTAAGAAGGACAGTCTCCTGAGGCCAGCATCCAGCAACAACAGCAGCATCAACGACATCCAGCGAGCATGAAGTTACTTCTATTGTAAGTGAAAACTTGAAGTGAATTTTATTTGTGATTTTTTTTTAACTTTCTACGTTGCTATTATTGAACTTTCTACGTTATAACGATATTACCTTTTCATTTCAACATGCCGAATAACGAAGCTATAAACTCTAATGTAAACAATGAAGCAAACGCTTCAAATAACGACGAAGTACCATTTAAATTAAGCGAAATATTTTCTATCATCCCTGAATACGATGGGGATCAAATCAATTTAAATACTTTTATCATTGCATGTGATAGGGCCATGCAAATGACTGTTGGCGACCAAGCCATTTTACTTGTTATAAAAATTAAAAATCAATTAAAGGGACGTGCAGCCCAACTCATTAATTCAAGAGATTTGAGTACCTGGCGCGAAATCAAACAATTACTTAACGTTCATTTCGGAGATCCTCGCGATCTAACTTCATTAATTCAAGATTTACAAAGAATGTGTCAATCCCAAAATGAAAATGCTTTGACTTTTGTAGGCACAAAGCCTTCTCACTAGGGAACAAAAAGAATCGCAAGCTACATTAATCGATAGCATGTGTTTAAATACAGTTTTGACAGGTTTAGAACCAAGAATAAGGCAACTAATTCGTGCTAGCAATCCACCCAACATGATGGATGCTATAGCTTTAATTAAGAGAGAATTGCAACTTTCTTATTTTGAAAATCAAAAATTTCAGAGGCAAAATCGTGTACCAGTCTTCAATAATAATATCAAAGAACCAGTAATAATTTTCCAAAATTTTGTAATTATTGCAAAAGAAATGGACATACTATCAATGAATGTCGAACAAAAAATCAAAATAATTATTACAGAAATGGTCCAAATCCTTCTAGCTACTCTAACAATTTCCAAAATAACTCCCAAAGAAATAATTTCTCCCAAAATAGGTTCCATCAAAGACCATCTTTTCCTCAGCAAAATAATTTTCAAACTCCTTCTTTCCAACCTAGGAATCACCCTCAAAACTTCCAACCAAGAAATCAACCTCCTAGAAATTTTTCTAATAATATTCCTAGAAACAATTTCCCAAGAACTTTTAATAATAATTCTGGTTTCCAGCCTTCTAATCAAAATTTTACTCCTAGATTCCGAAATTCAAATCCAAATAACCAAAATAGAACTCCCCAACAACATTATCTGGGCCAAAGCGAAAATTTTCAATTAACAGCCTCGGACCAGAACCCTATTCCGAATTTCAAGAATCTTGGTATGATCAATACGGACCAAACGTTTGCATAAATACCGTTGACAATAGCAATCTATATTATATTAAAGATAATACCGATAAGTACAAAATTTTAATTGACACAGGAGCTGGTATTTCAATTTTCAAACCAGAGACGGTTCAGCAATTTTTAAATCGATGTCCAGAAAATTTTCAAATTAAAGGTATTTCTGGCCAATCAATTCCTATTACTGAAGCGGTATTTGTTTCTTTTACGGGTCCTCTTTCTCCCCATAAAGTTTATATTTGCGATCTAGATATAGGATTCGACGGAATTTTAGGCGCTGACTTTCTAGAAAGGTACGGTGCAATAGTAGATTTTAGGAATAAACAATTAATTACGTACTATAAGGTACCCGAATTACTTAAAGACGGAGATGAATTAAACGAGTTAACGAATAATAATGATAATAATAATCGAGTCGTTTATAAAAGACAAGTTAATGTCGACGAAAGGTACGACAGCCTCCATATAAACGCTTATGAACGAAATAATAATAATAATAATAAATATACGGAAAATATAAATAATTTTGAAAGCGAAAATACGAGTTATAATATAAATAAGGTTACGATAGAACCGCGTTGCGAGAAAATATGCAAGTTTCATACGAATAAATATACGAATAAAGAAATGATTTTATGCGCACAACGAGTAGAAAAGGTATACGTGCCAAATGCTATAGTAAAAATAAACGAAGACGGTAATTTTTATACGACAATATTAAACGCTAATGCCATAACAAAGGATATTTGTTTCGAAGAATTTGAATTTGAGCCTTACATTAAAGAAACGAACGCTAGTACTAATATTATTTGTAATTTTAATAAAACGAAAAGCAGAGTAGAAGAAATAAAAGAATCATTAAGGCTAGAACATTTAAACAAAGAAGAAAAAGAATTAATTACTAATTTATGCTTGAATTTTGAAGATATATTTTACTTTGACGGAGATTTCCTAAGTTTCACTAATGAAATAAAACATACTATCGATACAGGCGACGCTAAGCCAATTTTTACTAAATCTTATCGATATCCACAAGTTCACAAGGAAGAAGTAAAAACACAAATTAATAAAATGCTTTCTCAAGGAATAATTAGACCTTCTGTTTCACCATAGTCGTCCCCAGTATGGGTCGTTCCAAAAATATTAGACGCTTCAGGCAAACAAAAATGGAGAATCGTAATTGATTATCGGAAATTAAATGAATTAACAGTTAATGACAGGTATCCACTGCCTAATATTTCAGATATATTAGATCAGTTGGGTAATTGCCATTATTTTACTACTTTAGATTTGGCTTCTGGTTTTCAACAAATTGAAATGAATCCAGAAGACATTTCGAAAACTGCTTTTTCCGTTGAAAATGGACATTTCGAATATTTACGTATGCCCTTTGGCCTTCGTAATGCGCCCTCAACCTTTCAGAGGGTTATGGATAATATACTAATGGGGATACAAAACGAAAAGTGCTTAGTTTACATGGACGACGTTATTATTTATTCTTCCACAATTAATGAACATATCTCTCGTATTACTGAAGTTTTTCAAAGATTAAGAAATTCAAATCTAAAAATACAGCCAGATAAGTGTGAATTCTTACGAAAAGAAGTAATTTATTTAGGACATGTTATTACACCTGAAGGGGTTAAACCAAATCCACAAAAGGTACAAGCTGTCATCGATTTTCCTCAACCTGCCAATACAAAACAAATTAAACAATTTTTGGGTCTTAGTGGTTACTACAGGAAGTTTATTCCAAACTTCGCAAAAATGACAAAGCCTTTAACTCGACTTTTAAGAAAAGACGTACCATTTATTTTTGATAAAGATTGTCGTGAATCTTTCGAACAACTTAAAAATGCATTAATAACTTCACCAATTCTAATATATCCTGATTTTGAAAAAGAATTTGTTTTAACTACAGATGCAAGCGCTTTTGCTGTAGGCGCGGTACTTTCGCAAGGACCTGTTGGAAATTATCTTCCCATAGCATACTTTTCAAGAACCTTAAGTCCAGCAGAAATGAAATATAGCGTTATAGAGAAAGAACTTTTGGCAATAATTGCTGCCGTAAAAAACTATAGACCTTATCTTTTCGGACGAAAATTCTTATTGGTTACAGATCATAGACCTTTAACCTGGCTTTTCTCAATAAAAGATCCCGGTAGTCGTTTAGCACGTTGGCGACTTAAATTAGAAGAATATAATTATCAAATAATTTATAAACCTGGAAAAATTAATCGAAATGCCGACGCTTTATCTCGAATCAAAATCAATCATATAAAAGAAGCTGTTTCCTTTCATACTTCCCTAGACGAACCATCTACTTCCCATGATAATCCTCAAGACATTGACCCGCCTATTGACAATAATGAGACTGACGAAATTGCTATAATCTGTAATGAATTTGACAGATTTTTTGATCTATACAAGACGACTTCAATGATCGACTATTCTAAAATCCAATATACAAATAATCAACTTTTAGACAAAACACACAAGGACATTGTACTAATTTTTCAACAAGACAAATTAACAGACCTTCACGAAAAAGTTATTGATGATTTACTTGAGCTAAATCCTGATTTTAACTATAATAAAGCAAATGTTCTTTCCAGTCAGACCGTAGCTAAAAGAAAATATTATATAATTCCTGTTCCTTTTAATTTTGAAACCGCAATACAAGTACTCTTCATATCTCTTTATTACAGTAAAGATATATTCGAAGAAAATAAAACTTATTACATTGAAAACAATCCAGATTTTCCAATTTTAGAAATGTTTAATTTTTTGTTCTCAGATAAAAATTTCCAACTAACAATTTGTCAGAACATTGTGACTATACCAGACGAAGACCAAATACCTATAATAATAGATCAATTTCATTCAGGCAAGACAAACTTACATCGAGGAATAAACGAAACAATTAGACGTATTAAACAAAAATATAATTGGACAGGACTAACTAAAGACGTTGAAACCTTTATTCGACAGTGCGAAATCTGCCAAAAGACAAAAATTTGTAGACAAAACTTGGACAGTCCCTTAGTTATTACCGAAACTCCTAAAACTCCTTTCGAAAGAATAAATATCGACATCCTAGAAATCCCAGTAAAAAATAATATCCTTACCATAAGAGACGAACTAACAAAATTTACCCAAGCTTATGCACTTCCTAATAAAACAGCGAGATCTGTAGTAGACGCTCTGTTACTCTATTTTCAACATTTTGGAACTCCCTTAAGAATCCATTGCGATGTAGGTAAAGAATTTAATAATCAATTAATGAAAGATCTTTGTAAATTATACAATATAAAATTAACTTTCTCTAGTGTTAGTCATCCGCAATCAAATGGCCCCTTAGAAAGATTTCATGCCACCTTAACTGAAATGATACGCGCATGTAGTACAGAAAATCCTAACGAACACCCATTTCAAATGCTTCCTTACGCTTGTATAGCATATAACAATTCTATAAATAAAACACACGGCTTTACTCCTTACGAATTGCTATTTGGTCACACCTCGTCTCGACCTCCAGAAGTTTTGTATAATCAGCAAGAATTAATCTCTAAGTACGTTCGCGATTTAAACAATAAAATAAAGCATTATTATGAAGTGGCAAGAAAGCGTACGGATATGCGCAAACAAAAGGCGAAACAGCGATTTGATACACACGTTTCGGAGCAGCGACAATTTCGCGTAGGAGAAAAGGTTTATGTCAAGGAGTCCCAAATAAAAAATAAACTAGCTAACAAATTTAATGGACCCTATAAAATTAAAGAAATTTATACGAATATCATGGATCTTGATTCGAAAATTGCTAAATTGTTCACCAGAGCGTCTCTTAAATATCAATATGAGTTTGCTACGGTTGTCAGGTCCAAAGTTGCTGGCGACGTATACATCTATGATTCCTGCGAGTATTTCAAAGATGCGGAAGTCAAAATTATTGATAATGTTAGAACATTGTTCAAAAACAATAAGTATGCAGTACTATCGAAAGCTGCCCAAGAAGTTATGGCCAACGTCCAGCATTATCTGCAGTATACCTCTGACCAAGTCGACACAGTTCTCCCTATGATCAAATATATTTTCAAAAATACTGATATTAAAATAATTTGTTATATCGAACCAAGTTCCTAATTCTGAAACTTCGTTATAGATTTTCTTTGTTCGCTACCGCTATGGCACAATATACACTGCGACCAATTAATAACACCATAGGCGTGTTCTATCAAGAGCAATCCGGACTCAAAATTTCTAATGACAAGTGGAGTTTATTGGTATATAAAGACATTTCATCTCTAAAAACAACATTCGAAAATAATAATAAAATTTTAGAAAATATGCAATTTATAATTCAACCAAAAGACGTACGAATGGCCGCCTTTCTGAGCGAAGTTAAGTCACATCTCACTTTACTAAATCAACTTTCCGAAAACATTGCGCTCAAATTTGAAGAATTAGCTATTGATGTAAGAAGATATAAAAGAGGTTTAATTAATGGTTTAGGGTCAGTTTGGAAATTTATTACCGGAAATTTAGACGCTTCAGACGGACAGTATTATAACGATTGTATCGACAAAATTAACAGAGACGAACACGAATTAGAAAAATTAATGAAAAAACAAATTTTAGTAACTACTTCAGTTATCAAAAACTTTAACGACTCTATCAACAAATTACAAATTGATGAAATTACTTTTAATAATGACATAAAACAAATCGAAAATTACATTTATAACATTTCTGATAATTTTAATTATTACACTGCAAAATTACAAGTTTTAGAGATGGCCGAAAGACTCCTAGAATCCTATACCTTTATCGAAAGCAATTTAAATGACATTCTAAACTCTATTACTTTTGCAAAGTTACATATTATTCACACGTCAGTTATAACTCCTGAAGACCTGGTTCATCATTTGCAAATAATCGCTCAAACTTTAAACAAAAATAATTTGCCCTTAACTCCTCAACTTCTAAATGTTGCAACTTATCTTGATTTTATAGAACTAAAGGTTTTTCAAACAGAAAATAGACTTGTTTTTATATTAGACATTCCTTTAGTAGAACCTCAATGGTATACTCTTTATAGAATTTCTCCTATTCCAATTTTCGACAATAAAACTGGATTTTATCACATGGTATCCACTGATACTAAATTTGTAGCAAAAAGCGATGACCCAACTCTCTATGTAATTCTCTATGATATAAAAAATTGTAAAGAACTAGCATTTGATTTAATAATGTGCAAAGATTTATATCCGACTCCTATTGACTCACATTCAAGATGTGAAGCTCAATTATTAGAGGTAAAAACCCATTTACCTAATACTTGTGACATAGTCACAATTTCAATTGAAAGTTACAATGTACAATTGATTCAAGAGAATCAATGGTTAATAATTTTAAGTGAAATATTTCCTATAACTATTAAGTGCAAAAATCAAAATCCTTTGACTATAATGCTAGACAAAACTTCAATTTTAACGTTAAAATCTGAATGCATTGCTTATATTGGAAGTACTAAAATTCAAACGAAAAATTTAAATAAATCTAATCAAACCTATAAATTTCACCCAATTAATATACCATTTGAATGTTGCAAAGAAACTCCAAATAAACTAAAATATCCTGACTTAAAACCTTTACAACTAAATAAATTTAATTATGACGATTTAAATGTCGCAAAGCATAAATTAGACGAATATGCAAAGGATCTTGATAATATTATTAACGAACCAACTGTAAATAAGTATACGCCAATATTGACATATCTATCCATTGCTTTAATCATACTTTTAATTATTGTGTACTTTTATTTTAAATGTAAAAAGTCTAGGAACATTAAAATAGGCATTATTACTACTAATAACGGAGACGATCCTCCACAACCTCCTAGAACACGAAATCGCGTTTTTCAAAATTTAAGAAAATTTGTTACTGTCAAAAGAAGACCTTCGTATAGATTGGACGAACCTCGCGAAGAAGAAGAAATTGAACTAAATTCTAATACTAAAACATATGCCTAATTTAATGTCAAAATTTGTTAACACAAATTTTTAATATAAGGGGGAAGGTGTTATATCCGACCTCAAGCATCACCTTGATCATAACCTTGTTTTTACCCTTGATTCTGTTTACTGTTGGATATTATGTTCTCATTCTCTATTGTTCAAGATGCTTACTACAAAGATATCATTTTCCATTGTATATTGTTCTAGAATGATTACTAGAACATATCATATTCCTTTTGAGTATTGTTAAAACTTGCTTACTGCAAGAATTGCAGAATTTGATCTTCCCTTTGTCTTTATATTCTTTTCCCATGAGAACCACAACACCTCAGCATAACAGATCTGTATAAATAGGACCTAGTAAAGTAAGAGTGATAATTCTAGTCTTGTCTGTAGTCTAAGCCGAAACTCTGTAACTCGCGTTACTCAAATAAAAGTTTTTTAAAAAGTCTTCGTCTTCACGTCGCCCGTAACATGTATATGGCAATACGTAAGTAGGTACCTATAGGTATAGCTTCTTAATGTTACAGACTGAATAATTATAATGTATTGTCCTATATTTTTAACATAAAATTTTATGTATGTAAAAACTCTTTATTTCCTTTAGATATTGTCTTCTATACTTACCTGTTAAAATAGTTTTAAGAAGTGTCTTATAAGTCTACGTAAAATACCCGCAGTTGGGGTTAATAGTACAGGCTGCCAGCAAAATTTGCAAATTTCGGTTGCAACATTAACCCTTTAACGCCTAGCGTTGCACATATGCAACGTAAATTGGGGGTTGTAAACCAGGCTGCAACGGAAAAACTTTTCCCTTTGGCGGATAGATGGCGCAACTATATCTTAATAGAAGGCCTTGAGAAACAAACCTCCATTCTTTTGTAACAGTTTCTTAGACTGTGTTCTTCAAAATAGTGGTTTTGTGTGCTAATGTTTTAAAAATTAGAGAAATATGGACGTGCAGTTTGAGTAAGTAAAATTTATACATTTTATTATATAACATTTGATAGTATTTTAGCATTTACATGTTTATTATGAATGTACTAATATGTCAAGCCTACGATTTTGAGGTTAGGTTTATTACATTTCAAAAGACGTTGGTATAAACACGTGTGTTGCTTATATGCAACGCTAGGATAATACACTACTATACTTTGTAGTTTTGACCATTTATCGGTAATTTTAGATTCTTGTTTTAGAAGGGGGTTTTCGCTCCAGGAAGCATTGGAGATGGTTTATGCAGATGATACCATTGACAGAGAAAATATTTATGTGGAGCCTCCTGAAGTCAGCGCCCTAACTGATGAAGATTCTGGGGATGAAGATGGCGATGGGGATCTAAATCATCTTTCCGGTCGACAACTTCGGGCACAAGCGGAACTGAAATTAGCCAATAATCAAAGAATTGGATCAGCTGATGAAATTGCTGAAGTGTGCGAAGAAGACGATCCTTCACAGAAAATATCTAGAAGGCGACAGAAAAAGGAAACAAAAAAGTACTCATGGACAAAAGGCGACCTTCAAAGTAAGGAAAATGACTTGAAAATTCCAGATTTTTCGAGGTATAGTGAATTGTCCCCTACAGAATTATTCGAGCGGTTTTGGACTGAAGACATTTATAGCTACATTGTAGGCGAAACAAGAAAGTATGCATTATTCAAGAATTATCAAGATCCGCATATAACTCTGGATGAAATAAAATGCGCATTTGGAATTTTTATTCTTAGTGGCTATAACCCCAAACCCGGGCGTCGATTTTATTGGGACTCCAAACCAGATATGGAACATGCTATGGTTAAAAACGCCATGAGAAGAAATAGATTTGAACAAGTTTTACAATTTCTTCACTTAGCAGACAACAACAGTCCAGATCAAATGGATAAAGCATGGAAAATTCGTCCGTTGATGGACAAATTGAAGGCACAATTTTTGGAACATTTTACACCAGAGGAAGAGATAAATTATGATGAGTCCATGGTGAAATACTTCGGCAGGCATAGCTGTAAACAATTCATACGGGGCAAACCAATCCGCTTTGGTTATAAAATGTGGTCGCTAAATACTCGTGGTGGATATTTGATAAATTTTGATATTTATCAAGGCAAAAATCCTCGAAGCAACGAATACGCTGAAATTCGTTATGGAAAATCCACAGCTCCGTTAGTAATGATAATTGAAGAACTTCATCAAATCAAGGAATATTTTCCGTATAAGTTGTACACAGATAATTTGTTCACCAGTGCCAATTTGCTGCAAGGAATGCGCGAAGTTGATATTTGGTGTACAGGAACTATAAGGGAAAATCGTTTACCCAAAGAAATTCCTTTGCCCTCAAAGAATGAATTGTCAAAAAATACAAATCGAGGTGACTACCATTATATATTGGACCGGGAGAGTGGCATTTTATATGTCAAATGGATGGACAATAACGTGGTATCTATGGCGTCAACATGCTATGGTACTGAACCTATAACACGCGTAAAAAGGTTCTCGCAAAAAGAAAAAAAAGTCGTGCATGTGCCACGACCACATTTAATTGGCAGATATAACAATTCCATGGGAGGGACAGATCTAATGGATCAAAACATAGCTAGATATAGGATTGCTATCCGCTCTAAAAAGTGGTGGTGGTGCCTGTTCACTTGGATGGTGGACGTGTCCATAGAGAATGCCTGGTACATATACAATAGAGCCGGAAATACCACTCCGCAACTTGCATTTCGTAGGGAAATTGCCATTACGTATCTCATGAGGTATGGAACAGCAGCAAAAGGACCGGGACGTCCATCTTCAGGTTTGCTAAGTAGTTCAAGTAACAGAATAAACGACAACGTTCGATATGATCGTATGGATCATTTCTTGATCTATATTCCTAACAAAAAAAGATGGAGGTGTTCAAATCAAGGATGTCATTCCATAGTTAGAACTATGTGCAAAAAATGTGGTGTCGGCGTATGCATTGATTGTAATGTAGATTTTCACCAAAAATAAATATTTTTAACGTTTCTTTACTAATAATAAAAACTTTAAAACAGTGTGTTGTTATTACATTTTTGATCTCTTAAGTGCCTAGTGTTGCGTATATGCAACAGTGTTTTTTTCAAAAAATTAAAATATTTTTTCAAAAATTATTTTGGAAATAAGCTTCTAAACTAATTCTGACCAGGTGTCAACAAGAAACAAATATTTTTTCAAAAAAATAAAAATTCGGGCAGTTAAGGGTTAAACCCTATACATTTTAGGATCTGATGTTAAAAAAAAACAAAATTATATCCGTTCACTGTAAAATTAAGATATTTTTGCTCATATGGGGAATTAAGTTACACTTATGTTGAAATGTGTATATTCATTTCGAATATACTTTTCTTTGTGTGTGCTTCTTTAAGACAAACAGTTAGCTTTGTTAGTTCACCAGTCTACAATTTAACAAAATATTTATCATAGATGTTAAATTACGCTTTCATAAAAAAATAACATTATACAAAGGACTTGTTTGTTTCCATTTCTATTGTAAATTGTAAATATTGATTATAATTATTGAAGATATCTAAAGGTATACAACATATAATATCATCTACATATACAACATATACATATCTAAAGGTATACAACATATAATATCATCTACATATTTTTTTAGAAAAATAACGTTATATGAAAGTCTTGAAATATACCATATAACGTTATTTTTCTAAAAAAAATATGTAGATGATATTATATGTTGTACACCTTTCAATAAAATTAAAGAAACTATAGATATCTTCAGTAATTATAATCAATATTTACAATTTACAATAGAAATGGAAACAAACAACACTATTCCTTTTTTGGACACTAAAATTATTAAACTTGCTAATAACACTCTAATTACTGATTGGTATATCAAACCGACTAACTCTAATAGATACTTAAATTATCATTCTTATCATAGCAATAAAATGAAAACGAATCGTGTCTTGTCTTTAAAAAATAGAATAATAAAACTAGTTCATCCAACTTTACTGCATAATAATTTAGTCAAAATTAAATCTATATTTTTGGATAATTCTTACCCCGAAAAATTCCTTAACAAATTACTTTTCAATACACGTCCCCACGAAATTTCAAATAATGTTTATAATAATGATAATGATAATATTACTGCAATTCAAGAGGTTGATAATATTCCTGATCATTTCTTTTATAGGTCATTACCTTATATTAAAGAACTTACCCCTAAAATAACTAAAATTTTTAAAAATGAAAATGTTAAAATAGCTCTAAAAAATGTTAAATCGATTGGAAGTTTATACACAAAATTAAAAGATAAGACACCTATAATTAAACAATCTAATGTTGTTTATTCAATACCTTGTAACAACTGTAATAATTCATATATTGGTCAAACATCACAAAATTTAAAAAATAGAATTTCAGGACATAAAAGTGATGTCAAATTACAAAAAACTACTACTGCTTTAAGTGAACATGCTTTTATAACAGGTCATCATTTTAAATTTGACAATGTTTCAATATTACATAGGGAAAAAAATCTTAATAAAAGGTTATTTCTTGAAATGGTTGAAATTAATAATGATAACAAGTCAATTAATAAAAAAACAGACATCAAAGATTTAAGTTCCATATACTGTTTTATTTTATCTTTAAATAATTCTAATAACAATACATCTATTAATATTTCATTGTAACTCTTACATCTTATAATAATTATATAAAAATTTGGATTTCCAGAATGTTGTAACCTTATATTACAATAAGGTTATTTCTAACCTTGTATCACACCAAGTTTTCTGACACTTTTTGATGATAACCTAAAAAACATTTTTTCTTATTATAAATTTATCTTTTGTTTTTTGAAACTAAATTACCTTATTAACAAAAAAACAATTACAAACAAAATTGACGGTATAAATTTTCACACGAACTTATGTAAAAACCTTTTTCTGGCCCTTTTAAACCTAAAATCTATCTGGTTTTAATATTAGTAAAACTTCAACATAATTGTGAGTAAAATTTCAACCTTTTCTCAATATTTCCTAATAATTTAAAAAAATTTCTAGCCCTGATGAAGGTCACGAAGTAGACCGAAAGCTTGGTATTATAAAAAAAAGTTAATATATACCTTTCTGGCTGCAAAACTCGTTATTTTATCTACTAAATGTCACTTTTATGTAAAATTTGTTAAGAGAAAAATATAGAAACTTTGTTGGTGACATGTGAACATCTAGTATTTTGTATAGAGTGTTCTGGGAATATTCTATGGGTTGAAATATTCGACTAAAAATGTAGAGGCAAACCAGTGTTACTCAAGTCGTTATCATGATTATGTATCTGACAGTAAAAATTGTTAACCATGAAAGAAAATATCAACCTTTAATATAAGAAATACACCTCTGAAATCATAAAAACAAAATAAGTTTTAATTCATACAGTTTATACAAATGAATAGAAATTTGAATATTTTTAATAATGATTACCTATACGAGCTAATATGTTTCAAATAAACACAAATTTGACATAAAATTGTATTTTCCCACATTATTCGAGGAGCTTTAAATAATACATATATGAATGTCATAGTCAGCTATCTTGGAAATAGAAAGAGTTTTCTACATACTTGTCAACTTTTCATAGTCGTTTGTTATTTTAAAAACCTTCATAGACGTTAATTACAAGCTTAGTCATAAACTTTCAAACGTTCATCTGCAAAGGTACTAAAAAATAGAATGTAGATAATAATAATTCATAATGTGTCCAAAGAAAGGACTTTAAAAGTGGGGTATAACAGAGTAATATTTTTGATAATAAAATATAGGGAGAAACCAAAATCGCTCACTAACCAAAGGGATTCTATATGTTTCTCTTAGCAAATTTTCATGAATCGTATTTGGCGACTGAAGTGATGCTACTCGATAAAAATGGCAACTTATTATAGTTTATAGGGGTATTGTGTGGTTATTGGTATGTCAGTTTCTGACGTTTAAAATATTCAAAATTTTAAATATCCACCTTTATTACTATTTACCTTCTTTTTACGGTAACTATTGCGTATAGTATTTAGCAGTTTTATCCTATTAACACAGATTTTATAGGTAGATTTGTGATAACATGAAATTTAAATGCACATGAAGAAAATGGTACACTAAGAATAAGAAATTGTCAGTATTAATTTTATACAGAAAATGCAAAATAAAAATTTATGAGTCATACGTCTTTTTTAAGTGAAAGGTTGGTTAATCAATGTTTCCTTTTTAAATAGGAGAGAATATTTTCTAGATTATAGATTTGTTTGTGATAACATGAAATTTAAATGCACATGAAGAAAATGGTATGTTCACTGCACAGACCATTAGATGAATTGTAGAGGAATAAACACTATTTTAGAATTATGGGATGATCAACCGACTGCGAAAATTCTATATTGTTAGAAATATAACGGAACGCGCAATTTCTACTTTTTTATTGTTTATCTAACAGAACAAATTACACGCGCCAGGCTCGAGAGTCGAGTGTCAGATCTTGAATGCTGATCCCCGGTCGAGACAGACGTCATCCGGCGGCTGGTCCCGGCAGCCCATTGTTTAGTCTAGCGCTGGACATCCAACACGGCCAGACTGACAGGTGTTCCGTTCTCGGAATCATCCTCCACGGAAGCACACGACGACTCTGTAACATATTAAAAGAATAACACAATGCCAAGGTATATTTCAACCTTGCAACAAATCAAAGCTAAGGTATATTTCAACCTTACGACAAACCAGAGCCAAGGTATATTTCAACCTTGCAGCAAATCAAAACTAAGGTATATTTCAACCTTACAACAAATCAGAGCCAAGGTATATTTCAACCTTGCAGCAAATCAAAACTAAGGTATATTTCAACCTTACAACAAATCAGAGCCAAGATATATTTCAACCTTGCAGCAAATCAAAACTAAGGTATATTTCAACCTTACAACAAATCAGAGCCAAGGTATATTTCAACCTTGCAGCAAATCAAAACTAAGGTATATTTCAACCTTACAACAAATCAGAGCCAAGGTATATTTCAACCTTGCAGCAATTCAAAGTATATTACTTGCCAGCATTCGTAGTTGCTGTAGTTTCACTCTCCAAAAAATCCAACAAGTCGGACATTTCAGTTGCCAACGACCAGCTCGTTGGCCACAACCTTAGTTGCTCCTTAGCGGCTTTTATAATTTTATGTTTACTTGTACCGACTCGTTTCAAGTCATGGCGACCTGCTTTGGTGATGTTCATAATTTAGTAGGGGCCCACAAAATCAAAATTCGACTTGCTAATATGCAACTTGCTTGCCCTATGTACCAATACAAAATCCCCAACTGAATATTGAATGGTGTTTCGTCTGTTTCTATTTAATTTCTCCCTCAGAGATTCGCTCGGAGCAAGTCGTTCCTTCACTCGTTGTCTATCGAGTGACAAATTTCGTATTGGTGTTATATCATGTGACAGGTCATTTAAAACCGCCTGTATTAGTGGAGTTGCCGATTCGATTCCAATGAGGGCATGTAAAGGACTAATATTAGTTGTCTTTTGTACTGTGGTATTCAAAACCAGCTGGATTTTCCAAAGTACGTTTGGCCATTCTTGGTTTAATCGTGTTTCAATGCGAATCAAGTTCCTAATTGTACGCATGTAGCGCTCGACTTGCCCGTTTGCTCTATGAATGTCGGGCGTCACATAATGATATTGAATGTTCCATTCATCAAAAAACTTACAAAGCGACAAATTGTGAAAATTTGTACCGCTGTCCATTACAAATAACTTTGGCGTACCGAAACATGAAATAAAAGTTTGCAGTGCTTTTTGTGTCTCATCAGCTTTGACAGTTTTTAAGGGAATCAGGTTACAATACTTAGTGAAAGAGTCAATTAATACCAAGACATGTTTGTATTTTTGAGATGAAACAGGCAATGGTCCAAGGCAATCTACATGGACCGTATGCATCGGGATAGGGATCTTTTCCGGTAGTAGTATGGATCCTTGCAAGGGACCAGTTCGTGTTTTCTTGACAGCACAGACGAGACAATGCCTAACATAGTTTTGGACAAATTGTCTCAAGCGTGGAAACCAAAAGTGCGCTGCAATTGACTTCAAGGTTTTATCGGTACCTACATGACACTGTTCGTCATGAAATATACGCAAAACTCTGTGAAGCTGTTTACTGATAACGCGAGTGCCATCACAGTCGGTCACCGCAGCTAGATTAGTGTTAGTAAATAAATTAGAGCCAATAATAACATCGTAATCTAAATGTATAGCCGGAACTACCAAAAATGTTAAGCTGGTTTGTTGGCCCGTGATCTCAACAGCTGCACTAAATTTATGCTTAGCTAAAATTTCGCCTGGCGTAATACCAGCAATAAAGCATTCGCATCTAATCAGATCAGCACGAAAGCGTTCGATGTATTTATCCGTCATCAAAGAAATATTCGCTCCAGTATCAATCAAACCCATATAACTTTGTTTGTTTATTTTAACTTCTGTCGGCACTATAATTTTGACAGACGGCAGACGTGTGAAGCGCACGGCATCGCGACGGTGTTCTATGGAATTTTTAAGGGAACATTTGCTTTCCGTATGTCCTGTTTTGAAACAGAACGTGCATTTGTTTGAAGCCTCGGACGTATTAATAATATCCAATCGATTATTGGATTGTGTTGCTGTATTATTCTTATTTACAATTTGTGATGGGAGCTGTTTCGAGGAACTGCTTAACGTACAATTTCGCTGGGCGTGACCCGCGCGGCCACAACGAAAACAAGTCGACCTATTCATCACAGCAGACCGTTCTAATCGAGGCCGCTTTATACCGGGGGATTCTGTGTCTGATTTTACCATTACATCATAACCCGAAGTTTGTTTGCTTAAAGTGCCTAAATATGAGAACAAATCCGCAATAGAATCAAAATTTCGCATTGTAACCGATTCCTGGATTTTAGGTTCTTTAATTCCATAAACAATTAATTCTATTAAGTCAGCTGTGCTCCAATTAGCACGCAAATTTTTTAAAAATGACAACTTTTTGTGAGCATAAGTCGTATAGGTGTTAAAGGAATTACTATTGCACATACACGCTTCATACAGCAAATGTCCTAAAATTTTCTTCGGAGGGAATGCCTCCAAAAAATCAGTTTTGAAATTAGTCCAATTACGTACAGTTGGAATCCAACAATTAAACCAAATTTTTGCATCTTTCGTTATGAATCGGCCAACTCTTACCAATATCTGCAGGTCAGACCACATGAATTCTGCTTTGATCTCCTCCACTTGCTTTATCCAATTTTGGGCATCGTGGATCTCCGGATCATAGAAGGACAAATCAATCTGATTGGGCACAGCACCAGCACCACATTGCTTAATGTACTTCACCATTTCCGCCATAAATTCTTCCATGATGAAGGCCGCTTTCGTACAACGCGCGCAGGTAAAATGGGAAGCGCGAAAACGATCCCGCCGCTGCTGTTAGAAATATAACGGAACGCGCAATTTCTACTTTTTTATTGTTTATCTAACAGAACAAATTACACGCGCCAGGCTCGAGAGTCGAGTGTCAGATCTTGAATGCTGATCCCCGGTCGAGACAGACGTCATCCGGCGGCTGGTCCCGGCAGCCCATTGTTTAGTCTAGCGCTGGACATCCAACAATATATTATTTTGGAAGAGAATTCTGTAACGTATGCAAGAATGAAAACTGAAAATTTTTAGCTCCAAACCAACCACATACCATATAAAGAAAAAACTGAAAAATCTAATGCGTTTTTTGCTTACACTACAACTAGCCATGGACTTCATTTCAAACAAAAGGTATACCAAATACTCTTTCTTGCCGTTTAGACTCGCTTTTCTTAGGGAAATGTATGGAAATATGCCATGTAAACTTGTCAAATTATAGGTACATAACAAACAAATATTTTATTTGAACATTCTTTGTAACAGATTTGGATGTTTTTATTCTATAAAAGATTCTGCAACAATGGTAACATTAATCCACCGTGTAAATTTGCTTCATCGTGTGGCATCAATGGCAATCGTTTGAAACAGCGCTACTTTTTAATCAAAGTATTAATAGTTTAAATTTCATGTAATTTACTACACTACAAATATTTTATATGGTGCTACCAAGTACATTATTTTTCTAAATTTTTTCACTTATAACTAATTTTTCTATCTCATATACAGGTCAGCTAGCAACTTATTTCTATTAAAATGAGTTCAAAATACGTCTATATCGTAATCAATGTCAATTAGATTGATCGGGGTTTAAAACATAATTACACTTCAGAAAATTAAAATTTACTCACATAAAGACCTGTCATTTGCATAAATTTCCAAATTCCCCCACACTTATGGTATAACTCTTAATTCAAAGGAATATGTTGTACACTACAGGTGATTTTTCTTGAGGGCTTAATACTGTTATAACGTGGGGAATGGATCTCCCTCTTTGCTGACATGAGGTTTTTTCATAACGTTCTTTATTTACAACGTCTTATGCTCCAGCGATCTCTCCCAAATCACTTTATTGTTGATTATATTCAACGTAGAAAAATTTTCAACTCACACATGCCTCTTATTTAGATTGTTAAGAGACATAAAACTTTTTGGAGGAGCTATAACCATATGCATCACTTTAATTTTGTCAATTCCTTGGGATAAAACTCATTTACTAGCTTAAATAAACTGTAGGTACAGCCATCACGGTATTTATATCCTGTTTATACTATATAGAGACTGTAAACAAGCGAGCGTTATCCGAAATCCCGTACTGTCACTGTTTCATTTCTCATAGCAGCAGTGTTCATTTAACTGTTTTTAATGTGAGTACTGTTTAACGAATTGACCGAGCTAAGTGATGGGCTCTTGTGACTCATATGTTTCGAAAGCCGACAAAAACTTTCGACTGCGGCAGCGGTTTTAACAGGCGCTGAGAGTTTCAAGTTATTACAGTTACCCGGAGGCAAAGCTATATTTATAAACAAGAAAATACTACCCGGTGAACAATAAAGTAGGAGTCGCGGTCTTGTAAAAGCTTTGATTATGTACCGAGCTATCGAATTGTATAATTTTAAAAGTGTAGATTCTGAGTGTTAGATAGACATTTTTTCTCGAAACTCTAATAGCTATAAAATAAAAACACATTTCAGAGCAACATAAAATATTTAGCAATCGCTCGAAGACTGCAAAGCGTTAGGTTTTAAGGTCTGCAAAATGTTTTTTGTACAATAACAATACAATATGCAGGAATTTCACAATATTACCACCAGAGAGACCTCAGTACTAGTGGATAAGCTATAATTTGTATAATAAATCCTAAAATCTAAGTATAAGTTATACTTGGATTGTTATTTTAAACAAGAACTCAAAAATTTCACTATTTAACCGTATGCGTTGAAAGCATCATTTTAGTTAAGTTTTGGAATCTTAATTTTGTTTTTATTTGTACTATTAATATTTCTGCCTATGGTCACAACTTAAGATATTTAATAATAATTAATAGCTAATAATAATAATAATATAGCTAATAATTCATAAATCCTGTACCATGTACTAGAATTTATTTTTGTAAATAAATCAAATCTTCTATAGAGAAAAGTTTTTATATAGGTTGGTAAATATTTTTAAAAATCAAAACTCTGGGTTTCACTAGTTTCTTGGTTCGGTGGATTGTTATATTATGATTGTTATAAAAGAGCTGTCCTATCGACCCTGAATTTCTATAAATGTATGTCCTATGCTTTTTCGCAGAAACTAAACTCAATCCAGATAGAACTGCTATTAGTATATGTATGGTTAGTATGGTTACGATTGTACAGTTATTTGTGCTCCGATTGTTCTCGAGGATAAAAGTTCCCTTGAATTATCAAAGTTAAATAATGTGGAGTTGTTAATGTCACAAATTTTCTGAATACGTGGTTATCGCAAAACAGTTTGTTTGAATTTCCTGAAAGAGATAATTCAACGTAGGAATGGAGACAGTTAAGAATACCGACAACGTGGAGATCAGATTCTTTTTTGGTGGACAAGCAGTAAACAAAATAAGACAAGAAGTTGTGAGAAATTATATTGCAAAAAACATGTTCTAGCAATGGAGTCAAGATAGGAAAATATCATGCTATATATTGTATGTTAATGCTAAGCCTGTTTCATTTGCCCCAATGACAAAAATGGATTTTGATCCTTTAAAAAAACACACCAACCCAAAAAATCTCAATTTGGTTTTTACACACGAAGAATATCACCGAAAAGGATATGCATCAAGACTAGTGGATCATATTAAGAAAAATAATCAATTTACGGCTTTCTGTTATAACACCAATTCAGAACAACTTTTTAAAAAATGTAATTGTATTTGTTAGGGAGAAATAAATTATAACAATATGTATAGATACCTAGTAGATAAAATAACGAGTTTTGCAGCCAGAAAGGTATATATTAACTTCTTTTTATAATACCAAGCTTTCGGTCTACTTCGTGACCTTCATCAGGGCTAGAATTTTTTTTTAATTATTAGAAAATATTGAGAAAAGGTTGAAATTTTGGCTGCAAAACTCGTTATTTTATCTACTAAGTAAAACTACACAGCCGTAAACTAGCTATTTATTGTATAGATACCCTTAATAAAATGTTTGCGTTGTTTTTCCTACAAAATTTTATTTGAACCCAACACAACTCATCTCAAAATTTGGATCATTGTCATAATCCTCTAACATTAATGATATAGTAAAAAATTAGACGACATACGATGTCAGATACATATAAGCATAATAGACATTAAATAAAAGACTTAACTTTTTCAAAAGTGTTTTATTTTCTCACTGTACACAGCTACTACAAAATTCTACAGTTTTTCCATACGTTTATCAAACAGAACACGAATACATTTTTTTATTTTCTTAATTCTGAAGGTAAAAATTGTTGTATACCATCTAAGTAGATTCCCAAATCATATTTTAATAATAAGTTACACAGTTGATTTATCAAAATGTTCCCATCCAGGTAACTTCTGCAGACTGTTAACCCATTTTTATATTTTTCATAATGTTGACGACGTGATTCTATATCACCCCCCACTCTTTGGGTTAACTCTAGTAGGGCATCTATAATACAAGCTTGTAGTTCATCTCTTAGGATCTGAATACTTGAAGCTAAACCTGTCGGGATTGTCCATCTTTTTACATTGGTAATATAAAACTGTTCAAACATGTTGCTATGTTAAAGACGGATGGCTTTCTAATTTAATTTACTAAAAACGGGTTAGTTTTATACTTCTCTCAATTTTCACCGTAAAAGTTATAAAATTCTGCGTAGTTGTTTCATCGTCCACCAGTTGTTATTTTTAGTCATTAAATCGTATAATATAATGATTATGTACATCAAGCAAAATTATCTCTACCCTGTTACGGAAGATAGTTGTTTCTAACAGTTTCACAGTTTTGAGATATTTACGTTTTATAGTTTTGCTCTCACCAACCATGTTATTCATTTGTTTTCAAATTTATATGTATATTTAGTCTTGTAATTAATATTTAAGAACAATACCCCAAATTTATGGTAGAAATGAGACTTTTTTCTTAACATGTTTCATGTTTATATTCAAATATGACAAATTATTTGTGTAAAAAATAAAAACACATTATTTATTATAAACTTAGAGGCATGTTATAACTTAAAATTAACTATGATTTTAGTAGTCCTGTTACCTAGTATTGCTGTTTGATTCATCCAGAAAAGTAATCTAGCATTATACCTACCGCTAATTAAGTCTATTAATCAAGGTTACCTTATCTCTGTTATTCTGCGATACCTTATTTCGGATATTCTGTGATACTAAACCGTTGCATTTTTGTTTTTTCACTCCTGCTTTCTAGGCACTAGCACTTAAAATATTGAAGTCTTATATATTAACGTTTTGTTCCTCGTAAGAAACCAACTTACATCATATTATTCAAACATGGTCTAAGGCTGTTCTTGTTTAGTTTATATTAAGAAAGTTCATAATTAAAAGTCTTCTAAAATTCATTGAAACATTGATTTGGAATTCAAGTTATACATTTTCCCCATTTCAGGTCAGATACAACCTTTTAACTAAATTTTTTTAACATACAACTATTACGTTTAACAAAATCAACTACATCAACTGTTTTCTCATGTAGTTACAACAGTTTACCTTAATATAGTGTCACAGAAACCACGCCTTAAACTCAATTTATCATCCTTAACAGGGCAGCTTACAAAGGCCGTTGCTGGACAACAACAAAAATTGTTGCTGTTAATATGTGTTCATATTTCTGTAACATCATTAAGTAAGCCAAACTTCCATTCCAATGCATCGGTCCCCGCCGGTAAAAGGTCTAACGACCGCACATGTTTTTGTTTATAGGAGCGGGCTAAATACAAAGCGCTTGGCTGTCTTCAAATTCACGCGTGTCCGTTAAGATATAAATTATTTCATTCGATGCTATGTTACTCATAATCAAATAAGGACAATAATTTTATTTACAGATTGTTGAAAGGTACAAGTTCTGAAACTTTTTACCCTACTAGTAAATAAAGGTTATAATTTTATCGTTTATTAAGACACTACAAGCACGTCTTATAACTTTTCTAGAACATTTTTACGAGACATTATTCATAATTTTCTGAAACTTGTGGTTTTATCCTTCTTATTAGCGAGTGTTTAATTTTGTTCAATATTTCAGCAATGAATAAGGGACCTGTAAAATAGTATACATATTTTAAGTGTCAACAGGTGTTTAGTTTTCGATAGATTTTTACGAGAACATAAAAATATTTACTTTGGAAATATTCGAACGGCAGTCGTTGCTCTAATTTATTTCCCCACGCTCGTTTATTTACATATTCGTTAACTGAGGCTTGTCGTATCCACTAGTTTATGCGCAGACTTAGTTTTCGGATGTTGCAATAAACAGTTTACATTAAGATTTTAGTAAGCTGGACTTCGATGTTTAAAGTGAAGTCTGTTACCTAATAATTTCTCGCAACCCAATGCTGACTGGTTCTATTCATATAAACTTTAAATTCAAGCAACTCTAAGAGTTTATAAAAATTCATGTATGAAATACGAGTGGGTTTCAATTCGTAATGAAACATCGACATAAGTTTTATTTGCAACAACTGTAAAAGCTTTCTGTTGAAAGTGATCTGGCGGTCACAAAACGCCTCAAAATGTCTCGCACCAACTTTGCAGCAAATTTGTTCTGGGTTTTTGCCAACAAATATAAAAACGATCCAAATGCTCTTCTCGGTTAGGAAAGTGACCCCTGCTGTAGAAACTGACCATCTGCGAATGTAGATGATTATACAAAGACAATTTTATTATTAAATAACCTTGTAGTTAATACTTTTTAAAAATAAAACTACTTTTAGCCTACTGCATTTGTTTTATTTACTTCAAACGAGATATGTATATTATTATTCTTTGTCTATGTACAGTACTTAACACACTATGTAAAGTTTGATCCATTAATTTTATTCTATCTTTGAATCGTATTTGATCCAAAAATTTGTCTTGTAATTTTCTAGCCTCTTGATACGCGAAGGACCATGCAAACATAATATGTCTTTGATTTCTACTTTCATCAAAAGTTACATGTTTCATTATTGCTCTCTTAACTAAAGTTCAAATTATGGTGACTAAGTTGTGATATTTAACGCTGAATTCAATAGCAAAGTTTCACTTTCGCATGTAACCCATAAATATTAAGTTAGTTTATACTGGACTTGCAGCGGTCGCTCGATGTATGATTCATAAAAGTGCTGCGACTAAATTGAGTGTTATTTCACATCACATTTAAACATAGTACGTTGCTTTAATTCAAGCTATAGAATTACGTAACGCGAATATAAGCGATCCAAACATACGTGTTTATGAATAACTTAGTTTATAAAAGGCGATCATAAAGCGGGCTTGCATTAACACCAGTTATTATAATATAATACTGGCCGCTCGTAATATGAGTCACACAGTGCCTATGTTAGACATACCACATTTAGGAGTTGTTGATACGTTGCTGTTTTTCATAGCTGTCGTATTATGTATATACTATAACGTTCGCCACCGCAGAATAATAAAACAACTCTAATCGATGATTATAAAACATTAATTTTCATGCATGTTATATCCGACCTCAAGCATCACCTTGATCATAACCTTGTTTTTACCCTTGATTCTGTTTACTGTTGGATATTATGTTCTCATTCTCTATTGTTCAAGATGCTTACTACACAGATATCATTTTCCATTGTATATTGTTCTAGAATGATTACTAGAACATATCATATTCCTTTTGAGTATTGTTAAAACTTGCTTACTGCAAGAATTGCAGAATTTGATCTTCCCTTTGTCTTTATATTCTTTTCCCATGAGAACCACAACACCTCAGCATAACAGATCTGTATAAATAGGACCTAGTAAAGTAAGAGTCTTGTCTGTAGTCTAAGCCGAAACTCTGTAACTCGCGTTACTCAAATAAAAGTTTTTTAAAAAGTCTTCGTCTTCACGTCGCCCGTAACAATTTGGTGTCAGAAGTGGGATCCTCGATAAAAGGGTCTTCAACGAGGGAGATCCGGAGGCACTTAGAAGGACAGTCTCCTCGGGCGTCACCACACCACTACGATTGGAGCCAGCTGAAAAGGGTCTTCGACAGGGAGATCCGGAGGCACTAAGAAGGACAGTCTCCTGAGGCCAGCATCCAGCAACAACAGCAGCATCAACGACATCCAGCGAGCATGAAGTTACTTCTATTGTAAGTGAAAAACTTGAAGTGAATTTTATTTGTGATTTTTTTTGAACTTTCTACGTTGCTATTATTGAACTTTCTACGTTATAACGATATTACCTTTTCATTTCAACATGCCGAATAACGAAGCTATAAACTCTAATGTAAACAATGAAGCAAACGCTTCAAATAACAACGAAGTACCATTTAAATTAAGCGAAATATTTTCTATCATCCCTGAATACGATGGGGATCAAATCAATTTAAATACTTTTATCATTGCATGTGATAGGGCCATGCAAATGACTGTTGGCGACCAAGCCATTTTACTTGTTATAAAAATTAAAAATCAATTAAAGGGACGTGCAGCCCAACTCATTAATTCAAGAGATTTGAGTACCTGGCGCGAAATCAAACAATTACTTAACGTTCATTTCGGAGATCCTCGCGATCTAACTTCATTAATTCAAGATTTACAAAGAATGTGTCAATCCCAAAATGAAAATGCTTTGACTTTTGTAGGCAGAGTTCAAACTCACTGCTCAAAAATGTATGCCGCAATAGGAAAACAAAGCCTTCTCACTAGGGAACAAAAAGAATCGCAAGCTACATTAATCGATAGCATGTGTTTAAATACAGTTTTGACAGGTTTAGAACCAAGAATAAGGCAACTAATTCGTGCTAGCAATCCACCCAACATGATGGATGCTATAGCTTTAATTAAGAGAGAATTGCAACTTTCTTATTTTGAAAATCAAAAATTTCAGAGGCAAAATCGTGTACCAGTCTTCAATAATAATATCAAAGAACCAGTAATAATTTTCCAAAATTTTGTAATTATTGCAAAAGAAATGGACATACTATCAATGAATGTCGAACAAAAAATCAAAATAATTATTACAGAAATGGTCCAAATCCTTCTAGCTACTCTAACAATTTCCAAAATAACTCCCAAAGAAATAATTTCTCCCAAAATAGGTTCCATCAAAGACCATCTTTTCCTCAGCAAAATAATTTTCAAACTCCTTCTTTCCAACCTAGGAATCACCCTCAAAACTTCCAACCAAGAAATCAACCTCCTAGAAATTTTTCTAATAATATTCCTAGAAACAATTTCCCAAGAACTTTTAATAATAATTCTGGTTTCCAGCCTTCTAATCAAAATTTTACTCCTAGATTCCGAAATTCAAATCCAAATAACCAAAATAGAACTCCCCAACAACATTATCTGGGCCAAAGCGAAAATTTTCAATTAACAGCCTCGGACCAGAACCCTATTCCGAATTTCAAGAATCTTGGTATGATCAATACGGACCAAACGTTTGCATAAATACCGTTGACAATAGCAATCTATATTATATTAAAGATAATACCGATAAGTACAAAATTTTAATTGACACAGGAGCTGGTATTTCAATTTTCAAACCAGAGACGGTTCAGCAATTTTTAAATCGATGTCCAGAAAATTTTCAAATTAAAGGTATTTCTGGCCAATCAATTCCTATTACTGAAGCGGTATTTGTTTCTTTTACGGGTCCTCTTTCTCCCCATAAAGTTTATATTTGCGATCTAGATATAGGATTCGACGGAATTTTAGGCGCTGACTTTCTAGAAAGGTACGGTGCAATAGTAGATTTTAGGAATAAACAATTAATTACGTACTATAAGGTACACGAATTACTTAAAGACGGAGATGAATTAAACGAGTTAACGAATAATAATGATAATAATAATCGAGTCGTTTATAAAAGACAAGTTAATGTCGACGAAAGGTACGACAGCCTCCATATAAACGCTTATGAACGAAATAATAATAATAATAATAAATATACGGAAAATATAAATAATTTTGAAAGCGAAAATACGAGTTATAATATAAATAAGGTTACGATAGAACCGCGTTGCGAGAAAATATGCAAGTTTCATACGAATAAATATACGAATAAAGAAATGATTTTATGCGCACAACGAGTAGAAAAGGTATACGTGCCAAATGCTATAGTAAAAATAAACGAAGACGGTAATTTTTATACGACAATATTAAACGCTAATGCCATAACAAAGGATATTTGTTTCGAAGAATTTGAATTTGAGCCTTACATTAAAGAAACGAACGCTAGTACTAATATAATTTGTAATTTTAATAAAACGAAAAGCAGAGTAGAAGAAATAAAAGAATCATTAAGGCTAGAACATTTAAACAAAGAAGAAAAAGAATTAATTACTAATTTATGCTTGAATTTTGAAGATATATTTTACTTTGACGGAGATTTCCTAAGTTTCACTAATGAAATAAAACATACTATCGATACAGGCGACGCTAAGCCAATTTTTACTAAATCTTATCGATATCCACAAGTTCACAAGGAAGAAGTAAAAACACAAATTAATAAAATGCTTTCTCAAGGAATAATTAGACCTTCTGTTTCACCATAGTCGTCCCCAGTATGGGTCGTTCCAAAAATATTAGACGCTTCAGGCAAACAAAAATGGAGAATCGTAATTGATTATCGGAAATTAAATGAATTAACAGTTAATGACAGGTATCCACTGCCTAATATTTCAGATATATTAGATCAGTTGGGTAATTGCCATTATTTTACTACTTTAGATTTGGCTTCTGGTTTTCAACAAATTGAAATGAATCCAGAAGACATTTCGAAAACTGCTTTTTCCGTTGAAAATGGACATTTCGAATATTTACGTATGCCCTTTGGCCTTCGTAATGCGCCCTCAATCTTTCAGAGGGTTATGGATAATATACTAATGGGGATACAAAACGAAAAGTGCTTAGTTTACATGGACGACGTTATTATTTATTCTTCCACAATTAATGAACATATCTCTCGTATTACTGAAGTTTTTCAAAGATTAAGAAATTCAAATCTAAAAATACAGCCAGATAAGTGTGAATTCTTACGAAAAGAAGTAATTTATTTAGGACATGTTATTACACCTGAAGGGGTTAAACCAAATCCACAAAAAGTACAAGCTGTTATCGATTTTCCTCAACCTGCCAATACTAAACAAATTAAACAATTTTTGGGTCTTAGTGGTTACTACAGGAAGTTTATTCCAAACTTCGCAAAAATGACAAAGCCTTTAACTCGACTTTTAAGAAAAGACGTACCATTTATTTTTGATAAAGATTGTCGTGAATCTTTCGAACAACTTAAAAATGCATTAATAACTTCACCAATTCTAATATATCCTGATTTTGAAAAAGAATTTGTTTTAACTACAGATGCAAGCGCTTTTGCTGTAGGCGCGGTACTTTCGCAAGGACCTGTTGGAAATTATCTTCCCATAGCATACTTTTCAAGAACCTTAAGTCCAGCAGAAATGAAATATAGCGTTATAGAGAAAGAACTTTTGGCAATAATTGCTGCCGTAAAAAACTATAGACCTTATCTTTTCGGACGAAAATTCTTATTGGTTACAGATCATAGACCTTTAACCTGGCTTTTCTCAATAAAAGATCCCGGTAGTCGTTTAGCACGTTGGCGACTTAAATTAGAAGAATATAATTATCAAATAATTTATAAACCTGGAAAAATTAATCGAAATGCCGACGCTTTATCTCGAATCAAAATCAATCATATAAAAGAAGCTGTTTCCTTTCATACTTCCCTAGACGAACCATCTACTTCCCATGATAATCCTCAAGACATTGACCCGCCTATTGACAATAATGAGACTGACGAAATTGCTATAATCTGTAATGAATTTGACAGATTTTTTGATCTATACAAGACGACTTCAATGATCGACTATTCTAAAATCCAATATACAAATAATCAACTTTTAGACAAAACACACAAGGACATTGTACTAATTTTTCAACAAGACAAATTAACAGACCTTCACGAAAAAGTTATTGATGATTTACTTGAGCTAAATCCTGATTTTAACTATAATAAAGCAAATGTTCTTTCCAGTCAGACCGTAGCTAAAAGAAAATATTATATAATTCCTGTTCCTTTTAATTTTGAAACCGCAATACAAGTACTCTTCATATCTCTTTATTACAGTAAAGATATATTCGAAGAAAATAAAACTTATTACATTGAAAACAATCCAGATTTTCCAATTTTAGAAATGTTTAATTTTTTGTTCTCAGATAAAAATTTCCAACTAACAATTTGTCAGAACATTGTGACTATACCAGACGAAGACCAAATACCTATAATAATAGATCAATTTCATTCAGGCAAGACAAACTTACATCGAGGAATAAACGAAACAATTAGACGTATTAAACAAAAATATAATTGGACAGGACTAACTAAAGACGTTGAAACCTTTATTCGACAGTGCGAAATCTGCCAAAAGACAAAAATTTGTAGACAAAACTTGGACAGTCCCTTAGTTATTACCGAAACTCCTAAAACTCCTTTCGAAAGAATAAATATCGACATCCTAGAAATCCCAGTAAAAAATAATATCCTTACCATAAGAGACGAACTAACAAAATTTACCCAAGCTTATGCACTTCCTAATAAAACAGCGAGATCTGTAGTAGACGCTCTGTTACTCTATTTTCAACATTTTGGAACTCCCTTAAGAATCCATTGCGATGTAGGTAAAGAATTTAATAATCAATTAATGAAAGATCTTTGTAAATTATACAATATAAAATTAACTTTCTCTAGTGTTAGTCATCCGCAATCAAATGGCCCCTTAGAAAGATTTCATGCCACCTTAACTGAAATGATACGCGCATGTAGTACAGAAAATCCTAACGAACACCCATTTCAAATGCTTCCTTACGCTTGTATAGCATATAACAATTCTATAAATAAAACACACGGCTTTACTCCTTACGAATTGCTATTTGGTCACACCTCGTCTCGACCTCCAGAAGTTTTGTATAATCAGCAAGAATTAATCTCTAAGTACGTTCGCGATTTAAACAATAAAATAAAGCATTATTATGAAGTGGCAAGAAAGCGTACGGATATGCGCAAACAAAAGGCGAAACAGCGATTTGATACACACGTTTCGGAGCAGCGACAATTTCGCGTAGGAGAAAAGGTTTATGTCAAGGAGTCCCAAATAAAAAATAAACTAGCTAACAAATTTAATGGACCCTATAAAATTAAAGAAATTTATACGAATATCATGGATCTTGATTCGAAAATTGCTAAATTGTTCACCAGAGCGTCTCTTAAATATCAATATGAGTTTGCTACGGTTGTCAGGTCCAAAGTTGCTGGCGACGTATACATCTATGATTCCTGCGAGTATTTCAAAGATGCGGAAGTCAAAATTATTGATAATGTTAGAACATTGTTCAAAAACAATAAGTATGCAGTACTATCGAAAGCTGCCCAAGAAGTTATGGCCAACGTCCAGCATTATCTGCAGTATACCTCTGACCAAGTCGACACAGTTCTCCCTATGATCAAATATATTTTCAAAAATACTGATATTAAAATAATTTGTTATATCGAACCAAGTTCCTAATTCTGAAACTTCGTTATAGATTTTCTTTGTTCGCTACCGCTATGGCACAATATACACTGCGACCAATTAATAACACCATAGGCGTGTTCTATCAAGAGCAATCCGGACTCAAAATTTCTAATGACAAGTGGAGTTTATTGGTATATAAAGACATTTCATCTCTAAAAACAACATTCGAAAATAATAATAAAATTTTAGAAAATATGCAATTTATAATTCAACCAAAAGACGTACGAATGGCCGCCTTTCTGAGCGAAGTTAAGTCACATCTCACTTTACTAAATCAACTTTCCGAAAACATTGCGCTCAAATTTGAAGAATTAGCTATTGATGTAAGAAGATATAAAAGAGGTTTAATTAATGGTTTAGGGTCAGTTTGGAAATTTATTACCGGAAATTTAGACGCTTCAGACGGACAGTATTATAACGATTGTATCGACAAAATTAACAGAGACGAACACGAATTAGAAAAATTAATGAAAAAACAAATTTTAGTAACTACTTCAGTTATCAAAAACTTTAACGACTCTATCAACAAATTACAAATTGATGAAATTACTTTTAATAATGACATAAAACAAATCGAAAATTACATTTATAACATTTCTGATAATTTTAATTATTACACTGCAAAATTACAAGTTTTAGAGATGGCCGAAAGACTCCTAGAATCCTATACCTTTATCGAAAGCAATTTAAATGACATTCTAAACTCTATTACTTTTGCAAAGTTACATATTATTCACACGTCAGTTATAACTCCTGAAGACCTGGTTCATCATTTGCAAATAATCGCTCAAACTTTAAACAAAAATAATTTGCCCTTAACTCCTCAACTTCTAAATGTTGCAACTTATCTTGACTTTATAGAACTAAAGGTTTTTCAAACAGAAAATAGACTTGTTTTTATATTAGACATTCCTTTAGTAGAACCTCAATGGTATACTCTTTATAGAATTTCTCCTATTCCAATTTTCGACAATAAAACTGGATTTTATCACATGGTATCCACTGATACTAAATTTGTAGCAAAAAGCGATGACCCAACCCTCTATGTAATTCTCTATGATATAAAAAATTGTAAAGAACTAGCATTTGATTTAATAATGTGCAAAGATTTATATCCGACTCCTATTGACTCACATTCAAGATGTGAAGCTCAATTATTAGAGGTAAAAACCCATTTACCTAATACTTGTGACATAGTCACAATTTCAATTGAAAGTTACAATGTACAATTGATTCAAGAGAATCAATGGTTAATAATTTTAAGTGAAATATTTCCTATAACTATTAAGTGCAAAAATCAAAATCCTTTGACTATAATGCTAGACAAAACTTCAATTTTAACGTTAAAATCTGAATGCATTGCTTATATTGGAAGTACTAAAATTCAAACGAAAAATTTAAATAAATCTAATCAAACCTATAAATTTCACCCAATTAATATACCATTTGAATGTTGCAAAGAAACTCCAAATAAACTAAAATATCCTGACTTAAAACCTTTACAACTAAATAAATTTAATTATGACGATTTAAATGTCGCAAAGCATAAATTAGACGAATATGCAAAGGATCTTGATAATATTATTAACGAACCAACTGTAAATAAGTATACGCCAATATTGACATATCTATCCATTGCTTTAATCATACTTTTAATTATTGTGTACTTTTATTTTAAATGTAAAAAGTCTAGGAACATTAAAATAGGCATTATTACTACTAATAACGGAGACGATCCTCCACAACCTCCTAGAACACGAAATCGCGTTTTTCAAAATTTAAGAAAATTTGTTACTGTCAAAAGAAGACCTTCGTATAGATTGGACGAACCTCGCGAAGAAGAAGAAATTGAACTAAATTCTAATACTAAAACATATGCCTAATTTAATGTCAAAATTTGTTAACACAAATTTTTAATATAAGGGGGAAGGTGTTATATCCGACCTCAAGCATCACCTTGATCATAACCTTGTTTTTACCCTTGATTCTGTTTACTGTTGGATATTATGTTCTCATTCTCTATTGTTCAAGATGCTTACTACAAAGATATCATTTTCCATTGTATATTGTTCTAGAATGATTACTAGAACATATCATATTCCTTTTGAGTATTGTTAAAACTTGCTTACTGCAAGAATTGCAGAATTTGATCTTCCCTTTGTCTTTATATTCTTTTCCCATGAGAACCACAACACCTCAGCATAACAGATCTGTATAAATAGGACCTAGTAAAGTAAGAGTGATAATTCTAGTCTTGTCTGTAGTCTAAGCCGAAACTCTGTAACTCGCGTTACTCAAATAAAAGTTTTTTAAAAAGTCTTCGTCTTCACGTCGCCCGTAACATGTATATGGCAATACGTAAGTAGGTACCTATAGGTATAGCTTCTTAATGTTACAGACTGAATAATTATAATGTATTGTCCTATATTTTTAACATAAAATTTTATGTATGTAAAAACTCTTTATTTCCTTTAGATATTGTCTTCTATACTTACCTGTTAAAATAGTTTTAAGAAGTGTCTTATAAGTCTACGTAAAATACCCGCAGTTGGGGTTAATAGTACAGGCTGCCAGCAAAATTTGCAAATTTCGGTTGCAACATTAACCCTTTAACGCCTAGCGTTGCACATATGCAACGTAAATTGGGGGTTGTAAACCAGGCTGCAACGGAAAAACTTTTCCCTTTGGCGGATAGATGGCGCAACTATATCTTAATAGAAGGCCTTGAGAAACAAACCTCCATTCTTTTGTAACAGTTTCTTAGACTGTGTTCTTCAAAATAGTGGTTTTGTGTGCTAATGTTTTAAAAATTAGAGAAATATGGACGTGCAGTTTGAGTAAGTAAAATTTATACATTTTATTATATAACATTTGATAGTATTTTAGCATTTACATGTTTATTATGAATGTACTAATATGTCAAGCCTACGATTTTGAGGTTAGGTTTATTACATTTCAAAAGACGTTGGTATAAACACGTGTGTTGCTTATATGCAACGCTAGGATAATACACTACTATACTTTGTAGTTTTGACCATTTATCGGTAATTTTAGATTCTTGTTTTAGAAGGGGGTTTTCGCTCCAGGAAGCATTGGAGATGGTTTATGCAGATGATACCATTGACATAGAAAATATTTATGTGGAGCCTCCTGAAGTCAGCGCCCTAACTGATGAAGATTCTGGGGATGAAGATGGTGATGGGGATCTAAATCATCTTTCCGGTCGACAACTTCGGGCACAAGCGGAACTGAAATTAGCCAATAATCAAAGAATTGGATCAGCTGATGAAATTGCTGAAGTGTGCGAAGAAGACGATCCTTCACAGAAAATATCTAGAAGGCGACAGAAAAAGGAAACAAAAAAGTACTCATGGACAAAAGGCGACCTTCAAAGTAAGGAAAATGACTTGAAAATTCCAGATTTTTCGAGGTATAGTGAATTGTCCCCTACAGAATTATTCGAGCGGTTTTGGACTGAAGACATTTATAGCTACATTGTAGGCGAAACAAGAAAGTATGCATTATTCAAGAATTATCAAGATCCGCATATAACTCTGTATGAAATAAAATGCGCATTTGGAATTTTTATTCTTAGTGGCTATAACCCCAAACCCGGGCGTCGATTTTATTGGGACTCCAAACCAGATATGGAACATGCTATGGTTAAAAACGCCATGAGAAGAAATAGATTTGAACAAGTTTTACAATTTCTTCACTTAGCAGACAACAACAGTCCAGATCAAATGGATAAAGCATGGAAAATTCGTCCGTTGATGGACAAATTGAAGGCACAATTTTTGGAACATTTTACACCAGAGGAAGAGATAAATTATGATGAGTCCATGGTGAAATACTTCGGCAGGCATAGCTGTAAACAATTCATACGGGGCAAACCAATCCGCTTTGGTTATAAAATGTGGTCGCTAAATACTCGTGGTGGATATTTGATAAATTTTGATATTTATCAAGGCAAAAATCCTCGATGCAACGAAGACGCTGAAATTCGTTATGGAAAATCCACAGCTCCGTTAGTAATGATAATTGAAGAACTTCATCAAATCAAGGAATATTTTCCGTATAAGTTGTACACAGATAATTTGTTCACCAGTGCCAATTTGCTGCAAGGAATGCGCGAAGTTGATATTTGGTGTACAGGAACTATAAGGGAAAATCGTTTACCCAAAGAAATTCCTTTGCCCTCAAAGAATGAATTGTCAAAAAATGCAAATCGAGGTGACTACCATTATATATTGGACCGGGAGAGTGGCATTTTATATGTCAAATGGATGGACAATAACGTGGTATCTATGGCGTCAACATGCTATGGTACTGAACCTATAACACGCGTAAAAAGGTTCTCGCAAAAAGAAAAAAAAGTCGTGCATGTGCCACGACTACATTTAATTGGCAGATATAACAATTCCATGGGAGGGACAGATCTAATGGATCAAAACATAGCTAGATATAGGATTGCTATCCGCTCTAAAAAGTGGTGGTGGTGCCTGTTCACTTGGATGGTGGACGTGTCCATAGAGAATGCCTGGTACATATACAATAGAGCCGGAAATACCACTCCGCAACTTGCATTTCGTAGGGAAATTGCCATTACGTATCTCATGAGGTATGGAACAGCAGCAAAAGGACCGGGACGTCCATCTTCAGGTTTGCTAAGTAGTTCAAGTAACAGAATAAACGACAACGTTCGATATGATCGTATGGATCATTTCTTGATCTATATTCCTAACAAAAAAAGATGGAGGTGTTCAAATCAAGGATGTCATTCCATAGTTAGAACTATGTGCAAAAAATGTGGTGTCGGCGTATGCATTGATTGTAATGTAGATTTTCACCAAAAATAAATATTTTTAACGTTTCTTTACTAATAATAAAAACTTTAAAACAGTGTGTTGTTATTACATTTTTGATCTCTTAAGTGCCTAGTGTTGCGTATATGCAACAGTGTTTTTTTCAAAAAATTAAAATATTTTTTCAAAAATTATTTTGGAAATAAGCTTCTAAACTAATTCTGACCAGGTGTCAACAAGAAACAAATATTTTTTCAAAAAAATAAAAATTCGGGCAGTTAAGGGTTAAACCCTATACATTTTAGGACCTGATGTTAAAAAAAAAACAAAATTATATCCGTTCACTGTAAAATTAAGATATTTTTGCTCATATGGGGAATTAAGTTACACTTATGTTGAAATGTGTATATTAATTTCGAATATACTTTTCTTTGTGTGTGCTTCTTTAAGACAAACAGTTAGCTTTGTTAGTTCACCAGTCTACAATTTAACAAAATATTTATCATAGATGTTAAATTACGCTTTCATAAAAAAATAACATTATACAAAGGACTTGTTTGTTTCCATTTCTATTGTAAATTGTAAATATTGATTATAATTATTGAAGATATCTAAAGGTATACAACATATAATATCATCTACATATACAACATATACATATCTAAAGGTATACAACATATAATATCATCTACATATTTTTTTAGAAAAATAACGTTATATGAAAGTCTTGAAATATACCATATAACGTTATTTTTCTAAAAAAAATATGTAGATGATATTATATGTTGTACACCTTTCAATAAAATTAAAGAAACTATAGATATCTTCAGTAATTATAATCAATATTTACAATTTACAATAGAAATGGAAACAAACAACACTATTCCTTTTTTGGACACTAAAATTATTAAACTTGCTAATAACACTCTAATTACTGATTGGTATATCAAACCGACTAACTCTAATAGATACTTAAATTATCATTCTTATCATAGCAATAAAATGAAAACGAATCGTGTCTTGTCTTTAAAAAATAGAATAATAAAACTAGTTCATCCAACTTTACTGCATAATAATTTAGTCAAAATTAAATCTATATTTTTGGATAATTCTTACCCCGAAAAATTCCTTAACAAATTACTTTTCAATACACGTCCCCACGAAATTTCAAATAATGTTTATAATAATGATAATGATAATATTACTGCAATTCAAGAGGTTGATAATATTCCTGATCATTTCTTTTATAGGTCATTACCTTATATTAAAGAACTTACCCCTAAAATAACTAAAATTTTTAAAAATGAAAATGTTAAAATAGCTCTAAAAAATGTTAAATCGATTGGAAGTTTATACACAAAATTAAAAGATAAGACACCTATAATTAAACAATCTAATGTTGTTTATTCAATACCTTGTAACAACTGTAATAATTCATATATTGGTCAAACATCACAAAATTTAAAAAATAGAATTTCAGGACATAAAAGTGATGTCAAATTACAAAAAACTACTACTGCTTTAAGTGAACATGCTTTTATAACAGGTCATCATTTTAAATTTGACAATGTTTCAATATTACATAGGGAAAAAAATCTTAATAAAAGGTTATTTCTTGAAATGGTTGAAATTAATAATGATAACAAGTCAATTAATAAAAAAACAGACATCAAAGATTTAAGTTCCATATACTGTTTTATTTTATCTTTAAATAATTCTAATAACAATACATCTATTAATATTTCATTGTAACTCTTACATCTTATAATAATTATATAAAAATTTGGATTTCCAGAATGTTGTAACCTTATATTACAATAAGGTTATTTCTAACCTTGTATCACACCAAGTTTTCTGACACTTTTTGATGATAACCTAAAAAACATTTTTTCTTATTATAAATTTATCTTTTGTTTTTTGAAACTAAATTACCTTATTAACAAAAAAACAATTACAAACAAAATTGACGGTATAAATTTTCACACGAACTTATGTAAAAACCTTTTTCTGGCCCTTTTAAACCTAAAATCTATCTGGTTTTAATATTAGTAAAACTTCAACATAATTGTGAGTAAAATTTCAACCTTTTCTCAATATTTCCTAATAATTTAAAAAAATTTCTAGCCCTGATGAAGGTCACGAAGTAGACCGAAAGCTTGGTATTATAAAAAAAAGTTAATATATACCTTTCTGGCTGCAAAACTCGTTATTTTATCTACTAAATGTCACTTTTATGTAAAATTTGTTAAGAGAAAAATATAGAAACTTTGTTGGTGACATGTGAACATCTAGTATTTTGTATAGAGTGTTCTGGGAATATTCTATGGGTTGAAATATTCGACTAAAAATGTAGAGGCAAACCAGTGTTACTCAAGTCGTTATCATGATTATGTATCTGACAGTAAAAATTGTTAACCATGAAAGAAAATATCAACCTTTAATATAAGAAATACACCTCTGAAATCATAAAAACAAAATAAGTTTTAATTCATACAGTTTATACAAATGAATAGAAATTTGAATATTTTTAATAATGATTACCTATACGAGCTAATATGTTTCAAATAAACACAAATTTGACATAAAATTGTATTTTCCCACATTATTCGAGGAGCTTTAAATAATACATATATGAATGTCATAGTCAGCTATCTTGGAAATAGAAAGAGTTTTCTACATACTTGTCAACTTTTCATAGTCGTTTGTTATTTTAAAAACCTTCATAGACGTTAATTACAAGCTTAGTCATAAACTTTCAAACGTTCATCTGCAAAGGTACTAAAAAATAGAATGTAGATAATAATAATTCATAATGTGTCCAAAGAAAGGACTTTAAAAGTGGGGTATAACAGAGTAATATTTTTGATAATAAAATATAGGGAGAAACCAAAATCGCTCACTAACCAAAGGGATTCTATATGTTTCTCTTAGCAAATTTTCATGAATCGTATTTGGCGACTGAAGTGATGCTACTCGATAAAAATGGCAACTTATTATAGTTTATAGGGGTATTGTGTGGTTATTGGTATGTCAGTTTCTGACGTTTAAAATATTCCAAATTTTAAATATCCACCTTTATTACTATTTACCTTCTTTTTACGGTAACTATTGCGTATAGTATTTAGCAGTTTTATCCTATTAACACAGATTTTATAGGTAGATTTGTGATAACATGAAATTTAAATGCACATGAAGAAAATGGTACACTAAGAATAAGAAATTGTCAGTATTAATTTTATACAGAAAATGCAAAATAAAAATTTATGAGTCATACGTCTTTTTTAAGTGAAAGGTTGGTTAATCAATGTTTCCTTTTTAAATAGGAGAGAATATTTTCTAGATTATAGATTTGTTTGTGATAACATGAAATTTAAATGCACATGAAGAAAATGGTATGTTCACTGCACAGACCATTAGATGAATTGTAGAGGAATAAACACTATTTTAGAATTATGGGATGATCAACCGACTGCGAAAATTCTATATTGTTAGAAATATAACGGAACGCGCAATTTCTACTTTTTTATTGTTTATCTAACAGAACAAATTACACGCGCCAGGCTCGAGAGTCGAGTGTCAGATCTTGAATGCTGATCCACGGTCGAGACAGACGTCATCCGGCGGCTGGTCCCGGCAGCCCATTGTTTAGTCTAGCGCTGGACATCCAACACGGCTAGACTGACAGGTGTTCCGTTCTCGGAATCATCCTCCACGGAAGCACACGACGACTCTGTAACATATTAAAAGAATAACACAATGCCAAGGTATATTTCAACCTTGCAACAAATCAAAGCTAAGGTATATTTCAACCTTACGACAAACCAGAGCCAAGGTATATTTCAACCTTGCAGCAAATCAAAACTAAGGTATATTTCAACCTTACAACAAATCAGAGCCAAGGTATATTTCAACCTTGCAGCAAATCAAAACTAAGGTATATTTCAACCTTACAACAAATCAGAGCCAAGATATATTTCAACCTTGCAGCAAATCAAAACTAAGGTATATTTCAACCTTACAACAAATCAGAGCCAAGGTATATTTCAACCTTGCAGCAAATCAAAACTAAGGTATATTTCAACCTTACAACAAATCAGAGCCAAGGTATATTTCAACCTTGCAGCAATTCAAAGTATATTACTTGCCAGCATTCGTAGTTGCTGTAGTTTCACTCTCCAAAAAATCCAACAAGTCGGACATTTCAGTTGCCAACGACCAGCTCGTTGGCCACAACCTTAGTTGCTCCTTAGCGGCTTTTATAATTTTATGTTTACTTGTACCGACTCGTTTCAATTCATAGCGACCTGCTTTGGTGATGTTCATAATTTAGTAGGGGCCCACAAAATCAAAATTCGACTTGCTAATATGCAACTTGCTTGCCCTATGTACCAATACAAAATCCCCAACTGAATATTGAATGGTGTTTCGTCTGTTTCTATTTAATTTCTCCCTCAGAGATTCGCTCGGAGCAAGTCGTTCCTTCACTCGTTGTCTATCGAGTGACAAATTTCATATTGGTGTTATATCATGTGACAGGTCATTTAAAACCGCCTGTATTAGTGGAGTTGCCGATTCGATTCCAATGAGGGCATGTAAAGGACTAATATTAGTTGTCTTTTGTACTGTGGTATTCAAAACCAGCTGGATTTTCCAAAGTACGTTTGGCCATTCTTGTTTTAATCGTGTTTCAATGCGAATCAAGTTCCTAATTGTACGCATGTAGCGCTCGACTTGCCCGTTTGCTCTATGAATGTCGGGCGTCACATAATGATATTGAATGTTCCATTCATCAAAAAACTTACAAAGCGACAAATTGTGAAAATTTGTACCGCTGTCCATTACAAATAACTTTGGCGTACCGAAACATGAAATAAAAGTTTGCAGTGCTTTTTGTGTCTCATCAGCTTTGACAGTTTTTAAGGGAATCAGGTTACAATACTTAGTGAAAGAGTCAATTAATACCAAGACATGTTTGTATTTTTGAGATGAAACAGGCAATGGTCCAAGGCAATCTACATGGACCGTATGCATCGGGATAGGGATCTTTTCCGGTAGTAGTATGGATCCTTGCAAGGGACCAGTTCGTGTTTTCTTGACAGCACAGACGAGACAATGCCTAACATAGTTTTGGACAAATTGTCTCAAGCGTGGAAACCAAAAGTGCGCTGCAATTGACTTCAAGGTTTTATCGGTACCTACATGACACTGTTCGTCATGAAATATACGCAAAACTCTGTGAAGCTGTTTACTGATAACGCGAGTGCCATCACAGTCGGTCACCGCAGCTAGATTAGTGTTAGTAAATAAATTAGAGCCAATAATAACATCGTAATCTAAATGTATAGCCGGAACTACCAAAAATGTTAAGCTGGTTTGTTGGCCCGTGATCTCAACAGCTGCACTAAATTTATGCTTAGCTAAAATTTCGCCTGGCGTAATACCAGCAATAAAGCATTCGCATCTAATCAGATCAGCACGAAAGCGTTCGATGTATTTATCCGTCATCAAAGAAATATTCGCTCCAGTATCAATCAAACCCATATAACTTTGTTTGTTTATTTTAACTTCTGTCGGCACTATAATTTTGACAGACGGCAGACGTGTGAAGCGCACGGCATCGCGACGGTGTTCTATGGAATTTTTAAGGGAACATTTGCTTTCCGTATGTCCTGTTTTGAAACAGAACGTGCATTTGTTTGAAGCCTCGGACGTATTAATAATATCCAATCGATTATTGGATTGTGTTGCTGTATTATTCTTATTTACAATTTGTGATGGAAGCTGTTTCGAGGAACTGCTTAACGTACAATTTCGCTGGGCGTGACCCGCGCGGCCACAGTAGTGAGTCAAAGCGGGTACGAGGACAAAATGGCCGCCAAGGTCGTCGTTGTTGCGAAGTCGCGATGGGGTGTTCAAGGTCAAGGGGCGTGGCTAGAATAGCTTCAAGGTTAATTTCCGAGAACCGCTTCAAGGTTTCTGGGAATTGATGTACAAGGTCAAGGGGTGTGGTTTCCTAGAATAGCTTCAAGGTTAATTTCCGAGAATCGCTTCAAGGTTAATTTCTGGGAATTGAAGGGGGGCGTGGTTAGAATAGCTTCAAGGTTAATTTCCGAGAATCGCTTCAAGGTTGAATCGCTTCAAGGAGGCTTAGAGGTCAAAGTGTGTGGCTTCTGGGAATTTGGGCGGGAAGTCATTTCCATTAGCCCCACCCCTCTAGCTTTGATAAAAGACAGAGTTTGCTGTTTGGAGTTCAGTAGCCGAAGATGGCTTGCAGCAAAATGGATTTGGAAACCATCAACAAAGTTGGTTGCTTGTCTCAGAAACCGACGGTAAAGTTAGTGGAATTGGATGAAGGCGTGCCGATGAAAATTCTCTCGGGCAAGGTGGTGCAAACGACGTTCGGGGAGACCATTTTGCTGGAGTTGGAGGAGAGTGTCGTTTTCCTGCCGAACAGAGTGACACAGGCGTTCAAACCGTGCCTCGAACATTTTTCCACTGAAAAATACGCGTTGGTTTACAAAGGACAACTGGATATGGGAAAAAACAAGGCCAATCAGTTTGAAATATGGTCATTGGGGGAATAGAAAATTAACATGGAATTCTTCAAATAGTAATTTGTGTTATAATCTTGTATTAGTCATAAAACGTACTTAATAAAGGAATATAAAAGCGTCATGCTTGTGTTTGAAAATACCTCATTATTTTTAATAAAGGTTTAAACATCAGCCAGTCTTTTATTATGAGAAATGATAAACTGTTGTAAATAAAACAAATAATTCAAATTCCAATATTTATTTGCTGTAAATAAACAACAATGGTATGACTCACAACTGGATCAAGCGATCCATAATTCGATAGCAATGAAAGACAGCAACTTACTCTGTTTAAAACGTGAAATAATCATAATCATAAATAGCGGTTATGAGTCATCAGTTGCAAGGTCTAAATTGAAAATTATACTACCTTAAATATTTACAGGCTACGTGCCAGTGTTTTAAACTTTATTTAAATTAAAATTAAGAGTTATCCAGCGCAGACCTCGATGATTCGATGTTTGGCGGTGAATTAAAGCGGGTCTGCAATAAAGTCGTTTCATTATACGAAATTATTCTTTATACAGCATTTATATAAACACACTTTCCCGAGGTTCGTTTAAGTGAAATCTTAACGCGACTTAAATTCAGTGAACGCAGATACTGGTTTTTAAAAAGATTTATTTTTCTCAAAAGGTACAATCTACAATAGATGTGAACCGTGAAATGGCTATGTCGAGACTGAATACACAAGAACGGGTGAAAACATAAAAAGTAACATTACTGCTGACAAAGGTGTTACATTACAATTATTACAAGAACTGCTTGTTTAACAAGTGTTTTCTAGTTGGCGTTGATATAACTCCTCCATCCCCAAATCGAGGTATATTTTTCAGTGGTTGAAAAATATCCGAGGGTTGGCTTGTGGATTTTCTTCCGCTTGGGCCGGTGCTACGTCTGTACATCTTCTTTTCTTGACTTGAATTATTAAAATGTACAATAAGGCAATCAGAATAAGTCCATAAATTGGTAATGTCCAAAAACTGGTTGACAGCGGATCTAGTGATTCTTCTACCGGTGTTAATCGTTGTTGGTCCATTTGAAGCTTATGTATTTCGTCAAGTCGAATATTTTGTAGCTTTAGTGTTGGTAATTTTCTGGGGTTTTCGGTTGTTGCAATTTTGATTTCTGGTAATAACAAGGTTTGTCCCTGATTTACGGATTTGTCATTAATAAAGTTATAATGTTTCAGTCGGAATTGGCATCCAGTCGGGATATTGATGAGATAATTTCCTTGAAGTGTTATGAAGTCGGTAGTTTCACATAATGTTTGGATTTTCGTTTTATTGGGAAAAATTCCAATATAGTGTGAATTGTCAATTTCTTGTACGAATTCTTCGTTAACTCGAACAGGGGTGAGCTGGCAGTTCCTTGGCGTAATCGTCAGTTGAAGTAATTGGAATAAACAATCTTCTTTAACTGCTCCTTCGATGAGAGAGTTTTCGGGACAGTAGAATTTGGGATGCAGGTTGGTGCAGGGAAGTGATACATATTGGTAGAAATTCTCATTCATGATCAGATATGTATTTTTAGGAATTATTGTGGTGGAATTTTGTGTTGGAATAGAAAATAAGTGATAGTATGAAAACGATTCTGGCATAGTGATTGGAAAGTGAACAACGAAAATTATTTTCGATCCTGAATAGTAAGATTCTACATTTAGAACATCGTAATATCGATGAATGTCTGTTTTTAAGGGAAAAATTAACTGTTCAGGTGAATAAAGAGTTTCTAAAATTTTTATAATATGTTGCAAATCATCAATTTTTAGTATGCTACTATGAACTTTACCTAGTCGGGAAAATGTCACAGCATTTTCTATGTCGTTTAATAACTGTAAAACCACGTTTAGTAGTAAATTAATTTGGTCTAAAATATCTCTCATTTTTGTATAAATTATGAATTCTGATTCAAACTTATTAACAAAATCTTCTATTACGATATTTAAGCGTTTTGTTATAAGTTCTTGATCATGTTTAATTAATGAAACTGTTTTATTAAAATTATTGATAATTCTTGTCGTCAATGAGATTTCTTTGTTTAACTTTTTGACAACAATTTTTTGATTATCCTGTAGATTCTTAATAGCTTGATCGTAATAGTAGGCATCGTCTGCATCTAAATTTCCGGTAATGGTTTTTATTATGGAACCTAATCCGTTTATAAGACCACGTTTTGTTCTACCAGCTGGATTGAGTGTGTCGAACTTTGTTTCTGCTGTATGTAACTGATACTTTAAAGCTTTATCAAAATTAATTAGGTCAACGGCGAAAGCATTTTTAAAGAAATCTTTCGCAACAAGGGAAATATCACTGTACTGATTTTTAATGAGTTCAATTTCATTTTTTATGGGGTTAAGATCAATGTAATGAATAAAGGTATGGGTTCGGGAGTAAACTTTGGCAGTTCCAAGTTTATAAGGAAGGATCCCTGGATTTTTGTCGAGTTTAGTTATGGTTATGTCTGTCTGTACCTGCACTGTCAGTAGTACTACTAGGTGGAACCTGCAACAATTTTTTATGCTTTACTTTTGGTCGTCTAATATTTTGTTTGTGAAGAGTCTTTTTCGCGGTTTTTACCTGAATACTTTTATTTCGAACAACTTTACCTTTTTGGTACTTTTTGCATAATTTATTACGGTTGTTAGAAACTACTTTTCGATAGACGTCATCGTCTGGTTGATAAGTTAAAGGATCTTCTCGATTTTTATTATGATACTCTATAGTTTGTCCTTTGTGTTCTGTCAATTGTTCGTTTAATTTTTTATAAATTTGTTTTGTAGCTTCGCGGTGTTCTTCGATATAGTTATTCATTAGTTGCTGGTTAATGTCGATGTCAAAAGGGTCTTTCGTATTTAAATGTCCATTTATAACGTCGATAGGTTTTTGTTTGGTTGTAGAATGTATTGAATTATTGTATCCGAGTATTGCATAAGGCATTTGATTTAGAATGTCGATTTTTCCTTTGTTTTTATGAATTATTACTCTTAAATGTTCAAGAAGTGTCGAATGAAAACGTTCTATGGCTCCGTTTGATTGAGGGCTATTTATAGTGATATAGTGAGAGTTAATTTTGTGAGTTTTGAAAAATTCTTGTATTATAGAATTTTTAAATTCTGTACCGTTATCCATAACAACTAAAGAGGGTAAGCCGTGATGGGTCATGAAAATAACGAAAGCTTTTACAATTTCTATTGCGGATAACCCGTTTAAGGGGTATGCTTGACTGTACTTAGAGAATGTATCTATCATCGTTAAGAATTTTTGTCCGTGTGCTTGAAAGGTATCTACGTGAACAATTTCGAATGGTTTCGAAGGTGTGGGAGTAAGCATTAATTTTTGTTTAGGTGGATTTCGATCGTACTTATTTTGTTGGCATATTTCGCAGAAATTTATGTAGTTAGCAACGTCGTTTTTTATTCCGGGCCAGTAATATTTTCTTTTTATTCGGGTTTCAGTTTCTAGGATTCCGCGGTGGTTCGTCTTGCTTTCGTGATAATTTTGAATAATCTGAGTTTGCATATTTGCATCTGTTACATCTTCTAGGAAAGTATTACATTTCATTAACTTGTAAGCTGCATTTTTAAATGTTTTCCTGAGAATCTCGCATATACGTCGAGCATAATCTTCTTTATCAAAATATATAGCATAAGTGAATTTAGGATCTAAATAATTTTTAAACAAGTTAATTATGTCGGTTTCTACATTATTTATGGAAATTTGGACATTTAAACGTTTTTTATTAGGAAAAGTGCTTTCGCGTTTAGGCGTCGCTGGGGAATGTAAAACAAATTTTATTTTAATTTGGTGGTCAAAAGAATTTAAACACCTGTCAGTCGAGGGTAATTCTTGTATTGGATTTTCATGGCTAGTATGAACCGTGTTATCGTCGATTTCCTCGGCTGATATAGTTTCTTCTGATGAAGGATCCTGATTTGGGTCTTGATTAATTTGTGCATTATTTGTCGATGGTTCGTTTTGTACATGGGTTGTGCTTGTAGATGGTTCGTTCACGTCATTTAAGTCTGGTTGCTCGTCAATGTTTCCTGTAGTCGAAAAATTGTCAGTTTCTTTTTCTTTTGATTTTTCGAGAGATTTGTTAAATTCTTCTATGTAATTAAAAATTTCTTTGGTGTGTATTTCTACACGTGAAAGTGCGTCTGCGTTTGTGTTTGTCTTTCCTTTTTTGTATTGTATTTCATAGTCAAATTCTTCAAGTTTTAGTCGCCATCTTACTAGTCGTGAGTTGGGTTCTTTTAGTGACATAAGCCACACGAGAGGTCTATGATCTGTTAAAATTTTGAATTTGCGTCCAAATAAATATGGTCTGAAATATTTTGTTGCAAATACGATTGCTAAAAGCTCTTTTTCGATGGTGCTGTAATTTTGTTCCGATTCATTTAGAGTCCGAGAGGCGTATGCAATAGGTTTGTCATTTCCGATAGGCCCTTGTGATAAGATAGCGCCGATCGCGACGTTACTTGCATCAGTGGTCAAGTTAAACTGTTTCGTAAAGTCGGGGTATTGTAAAAGTGGTTCATTCATTAAGAGATTTTTACAGTCTTCAAAGCATTTGACATATTGGGGAGTTAATTCGATTTTTGCATCCTTTTTTAAACATAAAGTGAAGGGTTTAGTGATACGAGCGAAGTCTTTAATAAATTTTCTGTAGTAACCTAATAAACCTAAAAATCCTTTTATCTCTTTTGTTGTTTTTGGTAAGGGATATTTTTTTATAGCAATAATTTTGTCTGGGTTTGGTCGTACTCCTTCTGGGGTAACAACATGTCCGAGATACGCGACTTCTTTTTGTAAAAATTCCGATTTATCGAGCTGAATTTTGAAATTTGTTTCTCTTAGGCGTTGAAATACTTTTGTTAAATTTATTAAGTGTTCTTGAAGCGAAGTGGAAAAGATTATGATATCGTCGAGATATACAAGGCATATCTCGTTTTGTAACCCTCTGAGGATATTGTCTATTACCCTCTGAAAGGTTGCAGGGGCGTTTTTTAAGCCCATAGGCATTCGAACGTATTCGTAATGCCCGTTCTCTACGTTAAAAGCGGTTTTAGGGATGTCTGCAGGGTTCATCTCAATTTGATGAAATCCACTTGCCAAGTCTAGTGTCGTGAAGTAGTTACAACGTCCAAGTTTGTCTAGTACGTCTGTAATGTTAGGGAGAGGGTAGCGGTCATCGATAGTTTTTTCGTTTAATTTGCGATAGTCGACGACTATTCGCCACTTTTTCTGTCCAGATGCGTCGGCTTTTTTGGGGACGATCCATATGGGGGATGACCAGGGTGAATTACTTGGTCTAATTATACCTTGGTCTAACATCGAGGATATTTGTCTCTGTACTTCGGGTTTATGTATATACGGGTACCTATATGATTTGGTGTATACGGGAATTTCGTCTTTGGTCCTTATGCTGTGTTTCATTTGGTTCGTAAAAGTAAGAGGTAATTCGGGTCTATGAAAAATGTCTGAATATTTTCTGCAAATTTTTAAAATTTGTTTACGTTCTTCTTCATTCATGTGAGAGGTTCTAATTAAATTTTCTATGTCTGAATTTTCTAAATAAGTGTCATTGGGAATAATTTCTGCTGAGTAAATAAAATGTTCGTCTAAATCAAATTCTGATGTAGGTACAGGGTCGGTCAAAGTAATTTGGATAACGTCATCTGAATTATTAACTAGTTCAGCCCACGCTAAGTTTTCGTTTGCTGTAGAGAGAGAGTTTTTTAAAATTGCGCCTTGAAATTCCTGATATTTTAATAATACAGGTCCGTATTCTTCTTTAACGGGTAATTTAACAGGGGTTATACTATGTGGTTCTAACTGTAAATGGTAAAAATGTGATTGATTGGTTTCGTAATATCGAAGTGGTAAAATAGCATTTTCAGTTATAAGCTGATTTCGATTGTCTCTAAAATCTAAGAGTGCTTGTATTAATTTTATATTGTCCATCCCAATTAATCCATGGAAGGTTTTGTGAAAATTGAAAAGATAAAATTTCATTGGTAAATTTGATTTAAATTCTTGAAAACTTGGTATATTTGCGGAGTAATTTTGAGAATAACTTTGGAAAACTGAAGATACAATAAATGGATCATGCTGTATAAAATTTTTAAAATTTTGAAAAGCAATATTCGGGTTAATAAAAGATTTGGTGGAACCAGTGTCGATTAAAAGTTTGATTGGGGGGTTAGAGATACAAATATAGGGTAATATTTTTTTGTCAGGGAAATAGTGCAATTCTATTACGTTTCTAGTTCGTAATTTTGAGCGTGTTGAAAATTTGCGTCTTGCTCGGTGTGCGGTTCATAGAACTGTTCGTTATTTTCGGTTTCAATTATTGTGTCATTATAGGGTTCATACTGGTTTAGATCAGATTGATTGTCATAGTCAAGTTCATCGGTATGTTCGGTATTAAATAGTTCTTCAGATGCGAAATTGGGTTTTTGTCCGTAATTTTGGAAGTAAGAATTTGGTCGAATATTAGAATTTGGTTTTGGAATAGTTTGATTAATTCCAGACATTGGTGTAGGTCTGTTAGTGGGTGGTTTATTGGTAGGTTTAAATTGGTTTTGGGGTCTTCCAAATACTTGTGAGTTTGTGGGATATCTCTGTGAAGGAGGATTTGGATTTCTTTGGATATTGGATATAGGTCCGCGAGGAAATTGAGAATTAAATTGTCGGGGTTGTGTCCAGTTCGATCTTTGCATTATTTGGGGTTGATTTTGGGGTAAAGAGTAGCGATGTTGTGGTTGTGGTGGAAAATATTGGGCAGGAGTAGGTTTTCTTAAAATTTGAGTTTGGGGTGTATTAGATTTTTGATAATATTTTATATTTTCTTCTTCTGTAATAAATTGTAAAGCGGATGCTAGAGTAGTAGGTCTCATAGCACGAATTATAGGTCCCAGGGGTTCTCTTAAACCTGCTAGAAAAGTTTTTAATGCTTGTTTTGTGAAAAAATCGCGTTTAGACGGTCGACTTGCCTCATCACATTTTAGATCTATATGGTTACAAATGGTATTTAATAAATGCATAACTTTTTCGTGAAATTGGTAAGGAGATTCGTTAGGTTTCTGTCTTAAGTTTACAAGGTCTTGATTTAGACAATTTTCGTCTCTTTGATCGCCAAAATTCAAAATGAGAGTATTTTTTATATCGTCCCAAGTTTTACAACCATTAATAGCGACAACTTCCTCTGCTCTACCCTCTAGTTTGTTTAAAATTCCATTTAAAAGTAAAGTATTTTGAAAATTTTGAAGGTTCACTGCGTCAAAATAGTACACTAAAATTGATTCTGCTGAGGAAATAAATCGATGTAACTTATTTGGGTTTCCATCGAACAATGGAATAACACTAATATTTTTAATATCTAAGGCTGGTGCCATTTTAACACTACTTTCAAAAACTGAATTAATTTGTGATAGTTTTAATTTTATTTGATCAGATTCGATCGATAAATTTTCAAGTAATTCAGAAACTAAGCCTAACTCAGTGCCGGAGTAATCGTTTTCACAAAAGGAATCGTTACGGGACAAAGAGGAGTCTGACATGAAAGAGAAAAACTAACTCACAGTATCCACGTCCTTTCTGTTTCCATCTAGTGCCTGAAGTTCTTCTGGTAGGTGTTGGTGCTCACGGATGTCCACGTTGGAGTCCGAAAAAGTCCAAGCCCGAAAACAACTTCGTACACGATAGGTTACTTTTTTTTCCGTAAAGCGTTGAAACGCACCGGTTATCGATATTGATTCCGACGAAAAATCCTACCGACTGCGCCACTTAAATTCAGTGAACGCAGATACTGGTTTTTAAAAAGATTTATTTTTCTCAAAAGGTACAATCTACAATAGATGTGAACCGTGAAATGGCTATGTCGAGACTGAATACACAAGAACGGGTGAAAACATAAAAAGTAACATTACTGCTGACAAAGGTGTTACATTACAATTATTACAAGAACTGCTTGTTTAACAAGTGTTTTCTAGTTGGCGTTGATATAACTCGCGCTCGGATATAAATGCGGTAAACAGTTGAATAAATTCAAGGAAAATAAATTGGAACTTATAAATATATTTTCATGTAAAGACCTGCATTCAGTCTAATGTTATCATTCACAGGAGATGGTTTGGTTAATACCCTTATCAGTAATCTACCAGTTGAATTGCACGTTCCTGGATACCAATATTGCGGACCTGGAACTAAGCTAAACAAGAGATTAGCTAGGGGAGACCCTGGCATAAACCCTCTCGACGCTGCATGCAAGGAACACGACATAGAATATTCGAAATCTTCCTCTTTAGAGGATCGACATAAAGCCGATCGAGTGTTAGAAAATAAAGCTTGGCAAAGAGTTAAGTCTAAGGACGCAAAACTAGGTGAAAAGGCAGCTGCTTGGTTTGTTACTACAACAATGAAAACTAAACGCAAGTTAGGTATGGGTTTAAAAAAATCGTTCAAACGCGATATAGTGAAAAAGGTTGAAAAATCATTGAAAAAATCATTTAACGGAAATCAACTTAATAATGAAAAAGGAATTAAGAAAACCACACTAGCTGCAATTAAAGCGGCACGTTTAGCAGTTAAAAAAGTAGGTGGAAAGAATAAAGTGCGAATCCCCAGAATAATTCCTTTTGAGGCGAGCGGTGGGTTTCTTCCTTTGATTCCAATCCTAGGTGCTTTGGGAGCTCTTGGATCAGTGGCAGGTGGTGCTAGCGCAATTGCTAAAAAAAAAAAAAAGATATGCAGAAAAAGATGGAAGAACAAAAACGTCATAACAAAGCGATGGAAGCAATCGGATCGGGGCTTTACTTGAGAAAAAACAAGCGAGGCTTTGGTTTATTTTTAAGGAAACAAAAAAACTCCCAGTGAAGCTACCCAAGAGACCATTAACTAACGTTGACCTCGAAAAATTTGCCGGGAAATTAAAGTTGTCATATTTTAGAGGTGTATTCATGAGAGATGCACTTCCAAGCAAACCACATGCTTATGAATCGGCAATTATTAATTTAGATGTTAAAAACAATAGAGGCACTCACTGGGTAGCATATACGAAAGATAATAATATTGTTGAATACTTTGATAGTTTCGGTAACTTAAAACCACCGACGGAACTTGTTAAATATTTAGGAAAAGTTAAGATTGTATATAATAACGATGCATATCAAAAATTTAATGAAATAAATTGTGGACATCTTTGTCTAGAATTTCTTTATAAAAAGAGCTGACCGACTTAAAACTATTAGTCATGTCGTTGTTATTCACGTTGAAAGGCTACAACTCTGTGCTCTCGGTTGATTACAATAATTCCATTTATTTAGACCCAACTTTACAGTACGGGCTAGCGTTGCTCGGGTTTTATTCATATAATACGATACCGAATATTGAGGCACCGAATAATAAATTTTATTTAATCGATCAAGCAAACGAATTGAAAGTTTTAGAAATACCCACAGGATCTTACGAAATTGCTGCCATAGAGACAGCGATAATTAAAATTTTAAGAAATCTTAACGAAATACCCGATTTTTCATTGAAAGCCAATACTAATACTCTACAGTGTGAAATATACAGCGATAAATATACGATTGATTTTCGACCAAAAGATTCGATTGCAACATTGCTCGGATATTCCAATCGTTTACTACCCCCACTAAGTGTCCACGCATCAGATTTACCGGTGAATATCGTCAAAACCAGAACAATACATATTGATAGCAATTTAACCTCTGGAGCGTACTATAACAATAGACCTACTCATACTATTTACGAGTTTTCTCCTGAATGTAATCCGGGGGACGCCATAGACGAAACCCCCAGAAACCTACTTTACTTACCTGTCACTAAACGGGAAATAAATAATATAACCTTATCGATTTTGGATCAAAATTTTCAGTTAGTAAATTTCCGTGGAGAAGAAATAATTGTGAGATTAGAAGTAAAACCTTTGTAATGGGTCTCGTTTTCGGTGAGGGTCTCACATATAAAAGTGAGTTAAACCACTTTATAAACACACTCGTCTGAACCTCACAAGCGTCAACCTCGCAACCTGACGCCTACACCTAAAAGCATAAATATTTTAAAGTCGCTCGGATATAATGTCGTTGGCACCAAATGTATTCGACGTGTATCAAAGTCCAAAGTATGATGAGTCAATCCAACGCATAGAAAGCCGTACTTACTATCCTTTCGTCAAGTCTTTTATGAATAATGACATCATTGAAATAACAATTAATCAGGGAGATGCTTGGTTGTTAATGTATGACGCCGCAATTTTTATTAAAGGAGAAATAAAACCTACACAAGGAGAAGGCACTTGTGAATTAGTTAATAATGCCGCGGCTTTCTTCTTCGACTCTATATCTTACGAACTTAACGGACAAGAAGTAGATTCTGTGAGGGACCCCGGCATTTTAAGCAGTATCAGAGCGTATCTTTGCTACAACCCCACTGATGAAAAGCGCACCTCAAGTTGGTTGTACCCCGGGAAAAAAACTATTTTGAATAGAGATTCAACGTTTAGTGTTAGAGTTCCACTTAAACACCTGTTTGGCATCTTTAACGATTACCAACATGCAATTTCTGGTAAACAAACAATACGGTTAACTAGAGCTCGAAATGACAAAAACTCTATATTGCTGGAACAAACACCTGGTACAACTCCAGATCTAACGGTTGAAGTAGCCATTACTAACATCGAGCTGAAAGTAAAACATATAATACCAAACGATAAAATTAAGTATAACTTATTGCAAGCCCTTAAGAGTAATAAACCCATCTTGATACCGTTTCGTAAATGGGAGTTACATGAATTACCTAATCTGACCGTAAATGCAACCAAAGAAATATGGTCCGTTAAAACCTCTGCCACAGTAGAAAGCCCAAGGTTTGTTATTGTTGGCTTTCAGACCGACCGCAAAGAAAATTCAAAAACCGACCCGACATACTTTGATCATGTAAATATTTCCGACGTACGCCTTATAATAAACGGTGAATACTTTCCGTTTGAACGCTTGCGGCAAGATTTCAATAGGGATTACTTGGAAGTTTACAATAATTACAGAGACTTCTACCCAAGCTTTATGAATACACGCGATAAAAGTCCACTACTTAATTATGCTGACTTCAAAGACCGGGCGACGCTGTTCGTTATCGACTGCTCACGTCGCAATGAAACAATTAAAATGAGCACTGTTGATGTTAAATTGGATATTGAGAGCTCTCAAGGATTTCCAGATAAGACTCGTGCATATTGCATCATTATTCATGATAGAGTTGTGGAGTATTTGCCCTTGAGCGAAACTGTAAGAAGCTATATGATGTAAACAGATCCCGGATATAAATGCAGGGACATCAGCACCATACCAACAGTTTTATTCGAGAACTAAGATGAAAATTGCTGTAATAGACATTCAAGGTTTCATGGTGGAGAATGAGTTTTATCCCAAGGAATTGACAATTAAAATTAATGGACAAGTGATGCATATGGTTATAGCCCCCCCAAAAAGTTTTATGTCTCTTAACAATTTAAATAAGAGGCACGTGCGAGTTATAGAAGAAAATTTTCTGGGGATAAAATATTCAAGCGGACATGTTGAGTACAATAAATTGGTTGAAATACTGCAAACTACTCTACTAGATGTCCACATAGTTTACGTGAAGGGACATCAAAAAGAACGTTTTCTACGTGAAATAATCAACAATAAAGTGGTTGATGTTGGAAATTTGCAAAACAATTGGATAGAGGTGCCGCTATTTGAAAAAGACATTCCGATGTGCCTCCACCACAATGAAAATAAAAAATGGATGTGTAGCTTTAGGAATTGTGAAAAATTATATTCTTGGTTAGAAAAATACTTAATCGATTACTAAAAGTTGTAAGTTTTTACTTAAATAAAGGCCTTTATTTGCATTTTGTTGTTTGATTCCTATAAAAGAGAGAGAAAACTTAAGTAGGTCACACTTTTGAAAATGATGTTGAGTGCAGAATACCTGTTACTTCATTCTCTGATTATCAATAACATAATATACGTCTATAAACCGTTTGACGTAAACGATGTTGCTATTTGTATGGATGATTCATTAAATTGCATTTCATTAACTCCTACAACTACCACTGATGAAGTTGTAATGACAAAGATATCAAGTAATATCAAACAGTATAAACTTCGAATGATATTTGAAAATGGTACAGTTGCTGATACAGAGTGGGTTACACCAATTTCTAAAATGTTAAATGAACAAGTTACAACAGGTCAATCCCTAGAAAGCGTGGTTTATTTTATTGCCGCATGTTCCTCACTCTTGATTTTAAAATGGATGATTAAATTAATCCATAAGTTGGTGGAAAATCAATGGATTAAAAAGCTAACATCAGTTATGGAGCTATAGTATTTGTGTAGTCTTAACACATAATAAAGTTATGAAAATAAAAGTAGTTTCATTTTTGTCAGCAATATTTTCACCGGTATTCTGGCGGTCATTCCTTGAAAATAACTAAACATCTTATAAAAGCGCGCCGACGTGAGAGATCACATCAACATTCTCAGGGTTAGCCATCTGTGTTTTTTAAACATCGAAATTCTCTCAGACTAAACATCTTATAAAAGCGCGCCGACGTGAGAGATCACATCAACATTCTCAGGGTTAGCCATCTGTGTGTTTTTTAAACATCGAAATTCTCTCAGACTAAACATCTTATAAAAGCGCGCCGACGTGAGAGATCACATCAACATTCTCAGGGTTAGCCATCTGTGTGTTTTTTAAACATTCAACTGACGAGCTGAAATTTTGTCTCAAAAACATTCTCAGGGTTAGCCATCTGCGTTTTGTAAACATTGAAATCAACGATTTTGCATGCCCGAGGAGTAGGAATTCTGGTTAGCTCCACCTACTTGCACATGCGCAGCAAGCCTTCAAGGAGATAAGCCCAGCCCCTTTGTGGGAACCACGCCTGCGCGTTTAGACGAGGAAAGCGTATGCACTATGTGGATTGGCTTCTCGACTGGTTTTTGGGTGTCTCTCAAGAATAAGACAATATAAACAATTTTTCTAATATATATTTTGTTCTCAATAGAAATTTCTTCAGTTCAGTTCTCTAACTTAACATTAGTCATTTCTGAAGTGAAAAAACTTGACATCATGCAGTGCAGTGGGGCTAATATACTCCAAGACATTATCATAACGGTAAGTTGAATGAAAAATATTATTTTTTAATTATTTTGATGGTTTTCTCGTTGAGAAGATGAATTTTTATTGGTTATTAATTTGACAGAGAGTTAATTTTGTCAAATACATCAAATTATGTTCGACTTTAACTGCAATTAATCTATTGTAGATCACTATGGATCTTCTTTCTTTGTTTTAACTTAAACTATAATTATAAATGAAAAATGCAATACTTCACAGTTTATATGTAAACAATATATCAGTAGTGTGGAAACTAGTAAAAATGAGCTCTCTGTATTCTGTTCTTCTCTGTGATGAAATGCAAAATAATTTTAAAAAGTTTAAAAAAATTAAAGGTGAAAAATATGCTCATATTAATGATTTCTCTCTTTGTTACAGCCCTTGAACCAGAACAATGGTTCAACGGTCGATTTGTTCACCCTGCTAGGAGGGCAACAAACAACACAACCTGAACCTCAACCCGAACCTCAGCCAGCTCCATCAACGAAGAATCCATCACCAGCAAGGAGTGGCAAAGGCAAAGGCAAGGGAAAAAATATGGCCCTTTTAGAAGCAACGAGGGTGGAGGACGACAACATAAGTTGCATCAGCGAGGCATCAGCTCGATGTAACGAGGAAGATTTCTTCACCACACAAGAAATCAGGGGGCAAAGCCCAATGGCATATTTGCTAAAAATTAATAAGCAAGCAAATGTGTTCTGTAAAAGGAAGAACGGGGACATCAAGGTGCAGAGGAATTCTCTTCGCGAACAGCTTGCAAAGGTGGATGTGAGGAAGAAAAAAATTCTGCAAGAAATGGAAAGATTAACACGAGAAGAATCTGAAAACAACAACCTAATGAAGAAATTTCAAGAATTTTTTGAGTGTAATTTTTAGTTTTACATGTCTTCAAGTTATATTTTAATATACATATAATTTACCAATTTGATCATCATTTCTTAACCTAAAACACACATTTTGAAACTTAAATCTCATTAAAAAAGAATTCAAGTGATCAGTGTCTAAGCAAAAACAACATTTTGAAACTTTCATACTATCTGAAAGGAAGTGATAAGAAAAGAAAAGGTAAGTATACACATTCATTTTCTTTATACATGATACAGGGGAAAAAAACAACACTCACTTTTTAATAGTTTTTATTAAATTCAAATTAATATTAGCAATTTTCTTACTTATCTCATACATTTTAATTTCATGCTTTAAATCATCTAGAGATTTCAAATATATTTGAAGTTTCCTTCGATGGTACATATTCAACAGTCTAATCTCGGAAGTTTTCATTCTTCCAGGGAAAATTCAAAATTCGTGGTTCTACCTTCTGTTGGCCCAAGGCTTATTAAAAACACCTTCTGTCCACGCTCAATTTCCCTATTTATTTCTATAATCTGTTGCGTAGTGAATTTGTCTGTAAATCTTTGCGGTAGCACAGTGTAAAATGTAAAAAATTCCACAGAAACTCTTTCTGTATACTGTGTGCAAACTCTTCTAAACGATAATACTTGAAGCTCGCATCCAATTTCTATACGTCGAGCCTTCATGAATGGTTTAATCAACGATTTCTGATTTAGCTGATTAAAGAACGTCTCCATTTTAAGACGCAAAACTCACTGGAGAAATAAATGAACTCGTTAATGTATTTCAACTTGAATAAAGCAGTGGGGGAAAACTCTACTATTTAAGTTATAACCTTCTCAGTTTTGTCTCATTGCTTTGTCATACTCACACATCTTAAAATGTCAGCAGAAATCGGGACGGTAAGTGATGACATTATTAAAACGCTTGAAAAAGTGTTTACGCTTATTAATAATTCTGATGATGCTACTTTAGCACATTGGAAAAAAATAATAAATGTAAACATCCGGTTAGTTCATAAAGCATTGAAAAAGGCTGACTGTAATCATGGCACTCGGATTAAATTGCAAACGAACTTGAGTCATTTGAAACGATTTAAAGTGTACTTAAAAAAATTACAACATGTTGGAACAGGTCAACGTAAGCGGGAAAGTAGAAGTGATAGGGTGAAGTGGGAGGATATAAAATCAATTTTTAATAATCGTATACGCACGGGTGTTATAATTAATTTAAAGCACATAGATATTCTGCAGTTTTTTAAAGACGCGTTTTTTGTTTTTAAGACTCGCATTAATAGGATCTTAAGATCATTCAATATAATTAAAGTAAATGCTGTCTTTTGTGGGGAATTTATTAAAAAGTCTGGTGATCAGGAGATACTTGAGAATAAGTATTTTAATACAAACAATGAAATAATCGATCAAGGAACACAGTTAAAACAATGGTTTGAAAGCAATATTATTGAAAAAATTTTAGCTGCCATTGAGTCCTTCGAACATCAGGAGTCCGGTTGGACTCTTCACAGAATCTTAAGTTTGGAAGTTAACATAAACAAGGTAGAGATGGGAAACGGTGGTAGATCTTACATAAACCTCCCAGAATCAATACAATCTAAACAGGCTTGTATTAACATTCAAAATGATGATAATCTTTGTTTTGTTTGGAGTGTTGTATCAGCTCTATATCCACCTGTTGGAAGACCAAATCGTACATCCTCATATCCCCACCCTTCAACCGTTTTAAACCTAGATGGCCTTGAATTTCCTGTAACTCTAAACCAAATAGCAAAATTCGAAAAACTGAATAATATATCGGTAAATGTGTATGTTCTAGAGTTAGTGTCAAATGAAGACAAATCAAGCTCTTTTATAACTTCTCCGGCTCGTTTAACTAAAAACAAAATGGAAAAACATGCTAATTTACTTCTAGTTCAGGATACATATTTTCCGAAAGTCGGTGAGCATGAAGCTCTCCCTATCGATGAATCATCAACCGAAATCAATTATCATTACTGTTGGGTTAAAAATTTATCGAGATTAATAGCATCCCAAACTAATAAACATAAAGGTAGGATGTTTGTTTGTGATAGATGTTTAAATTATTACTCATCCCAAGAAAAATTAAATGAACACATTGAATATTGTCAAGACATAAACAACTGCAAAGTATCATTTCCGAAAAATAAGTATATTGAATTTAAAAATTATATCCATAAGGAAAAAGTACCATTTATTATTTATGCTGATTTTGAATCAATTCTAAAACCTTATGATGAATCACAGTGTTTAAATACTGCTAAATATCAGAAACATGAAGCTTTTAGCGCAGGCTACTATTTTAAATGTGATTATGACGATACATTATCTTTTTATAAGAGTTATCGTGGTATTGATTGCATGACTTGGTTTGCAAATGAAATGGAAAATATAGCACTCTCTGTTGCTTCAAAGTTAAAAAATAATGAGCCAATGAGTGAATCTATAAGTTTAAAAAATGCAAGTGCTACGTGTCACATATGTGAAAAACCGTTTAATTCTAACGATATAATAGTACGTGACCATGATCATATGACATCACGTTTTCGCGGATACGCCCACCAAGCGTGTAACTTAAATTACAGAAACTCCTTTGTAGTACCCATAGTATTTCATAACTTTAGTGGGTACGACAGTCATTTTATTATAAGAGATCTTGCTAAAAAGCATAATGTGACATTGCTTCCAATAAAGAAGGAAAAATATATTAGTTTTACAGTTTCTGATACCGATACTGAAGTTAAATTTAGATTCATCGACTCCTTTAAATTTTTAGGCTTCTCTTTGGATACATTAGCATCGTCTCTCAATAAAGGGGACTTTATTAATACCCAAAAGGAATTTAGTGATGTATCTTCAAACAATCTAGATCTGTTAACCAAAAAGGGGATATTTTGTTATGATTATATCGATAACATAAATAAACTTAATGAAAAGTGTTTACCACCAGTCGAGCAATTCTATAGCAAGTTAAACGATACTCACATTAGTCAAAGCGATTACAGACATGCTCAGTTAGTTTGGGATAAATTTAATATTCAAAGTTTAGGTGAATATAGTGACCTATATCTCAAGACGGACATTATGATACTTACCGATATCTTTCAGAACTTTAGGAAAACTTGTATAAAGAATTATGGTTTGGATCCGGCTTGGTACTACACTTTACCGGGATATACTTGGGACTGTATGCTTAAATATACTGGGTGTCGATTAGAAACCTTTCAAGATATTGATATATTAATGTTTTTTGAGAAAGGAGTGAGAGGGGGGATAAGCCAATGTTGTAATAGATATTCTGAGGCAAACAACAAATACATGAAAAATTATGATCCTAACAATCCTTCCAAATACTTACTTTATCTGGATGTAAACAATTTATACGGGTGGGCAATGGGGGAATCTCTTCCTTACGGTAACTTCCAATGGGTTGATACAAACATTAACGTGATGAATATTCCGGATAACGGTCCAGAAGGATACGTTTTAGAAGTCGATTTAGACTATCCGGAAAATTTACATGACCCCCATAAAGACCTACCGTTTTGCGCAGAACATTCTAAACCACCAAATTCTAAACTTCCCAAACTTATGACAACTCTCAATTCAAAAGAGAAGTATGTTGTACACTACAGGGCTCTTAAACAAGCGTTAAGTCACGGTTTAACTTTAAAAAAGATTCATAGGGTTTTAAAATTTAGTCAGTCTGCCTGGCTAGCTCCTTACATTAAATTTAATACAGAATTAAGGACAAGAGCTAAGTTTAATTTTGAAAAAACAGTAATTAAATTGATGGTTAATGCTGTATACGGTAAGACCATGGAAAATATTCGCAAACATAGAAATGTAAAATTGGTTAGAAAATGGGAAGGTAGGTACGGAGCTAAGAATTTAATTGCTAGCCCGGCTTTTAACAGCCGATTAATTTTTGATACAGATTTAGTTGCAATTGAACTGAATAAAACTGAAATCGTTTTTACAAAACCCCTGTACATCGGGATGGCTATACTCGATATCTCAAAGACGTGTGTTTATAATTTTCATTATGATTACATGTTGCAAAAATATTCAACTGACCAGTGTAAACTACTTTATACGGATACGGATAGCTTACTTTATGAAATAAAATGTGATGATGTGTATGATGAAGTCATAAAGCGCGACTTGTATCGTTTCGATACCAGCGATTATTCGGTTGATAATCAGTATAATATACCGCTTGTAAATAAAAAAGTACCAGGTCTTATGAAAGATGAACTTAATGGAAAAATAATGACTCACTTTGTTGGCCTTAGGTCAAAAATGTACACGTTTCTGATTGAAGGCGAGCAATGTATTAAAAAATCAAAGGGGATTAAGTATGGTGTTGTTAAGAATTATTTAACTTTCGACGATTATGCAAATTGCTTATTTAAGAAGAAGCAAAAAACCGCTACTCAATGCACTATTCGTTCATTTGCTCATAATGTTTTCAGTATTAAACAAACAAAAATTGCACTCAGCCCTTTCGATGATAAGCGATACTTAGTTAATAATGTTGTCACTCTACCGTGGGGACACTACAGTATTCCACAAATCGAGAACTAAGCTATTGTATATAGCTAAGAAACAATAATTGTTTCATTTAATCCCTCCCTGCTAATAGATTAGTCATACCTCCCACAACTTGCAGAGTATATATAGCAGAGAAACCTAACAGTCTTTACAACATTATCCAAAGTCAACATGTTCAACCAACAGCTAGCAGACCAACAGGGACTGGTTTCCTGTCCATATGTCAACAGTCATAAAATTAAGAAGTCACTCCTACGGATGCACTTGTTGAAATGTCGGAGGCAGTTGAATCATGTTCCCGAGGTCAACTGGCAAGAGTATTTCGAACGAATTAATAAAGAAGAATTAATCACCTTCAGGAATCCACCTCGGATTAGACCAGAGTAATTTTGTGTGAATATAAAAGAAGTTCCAATATTTGTTAACTTTATTAACACAAGTTCCAACTGAATACAACACCATGCCTGTGTCAATAACATATAAATGTACAACATGCGGTGGGGCAACTGATACACCCAATACTTCATGTATTCCATGTAGCACCAAGAATTTATTCAAAGATGTGACAAAACACATTCCTTCACATTATTTTAGTCCTAAATAAATGTATTAGGGTAATAAAAGATTTATTATGTTTGTGTGTTTTTTATTTAATAAAACCTCCTATACCAATCAGCTAATACAAACTCCTCGTTGAATGAGAGAAGCTCAAAAATACAGTATGCATTAATATTATCTGATACAGTACATAGTGATTTTATAATATCTATAGCATTTATATTATAGTTGTATTTTAATAACAAATCATTCACTTCATCTAACATATTATAATAAAAATCCAATAAGTTATATTTTAATATTAAATTAATTTTTGAGGTTATTTTACAATCAATTGTAAGCAATTGCAATACATCGTTAGCAGTGAAATAAAAATGAATATCGTCTTTAGAAAGCACAATCATCAAATAGTTGACACCTGGGTACACGCTCAATTTCAAATTGGAGCTGAATTCTTTTGGTGGTATTGCAACATCTTCACCCAATTTTTCAAGGATTTTGTTGAATTCCACTGTTAACTGGAACCATTCAAAATGGTCCATGGATATAGGATTTGACGGATCGAGCAGGTTTATAATTTGCACTGCTGGTTTGAAGAATCGTAGAGGGCTGAGTCCACAGTTTATCACATACAGATTTTCCGGCTTGAGCACAAATTGTGTACTTAGCAACAGCTGCTTTTCAATGTGGACCGCTTCATCATAACTATTCAAAACACGATTAACCTCGTTATTTTCACTGCTAGTGCTGTACCCCGATTCACTCATGGTGTCAAACTACATCTGTGGCCCTTATCCAGGAGTCATGTGTTTTATCGAAACCCAACCAGCGAACCAGCACTTTATCCCCCCTCCTTCTTAAAACTTTCTCCACAAGGTAAACATTTGGATTTGCTGCTTTTTGCAATTCCTCGCTGTAAAAGCCACCCTTTATCGGATTCCCCTGCACATCTTCAAGCAAATAAGTTATGGGTGTGGTTTTTGAATTTTAACAATTTTAAATAATTCCGTGCTCCAATTAGGGGTGTAGCCCTTCTCAAAAACATGCTTGGCTTTGCTGATGCGAACCATATCGCCCTTTTTGAACTTTGATATTTTAAAAACTGTAGGATAGCTGAAGGTTCTAAGTAAAGCAGCCTCGTTACTTTTATTTACATCTTTTGGCCTCATTCCAGTAGTTCTATGTCTTCTGTTATTGTATTTATCAACAATTGTAGATAATATATCAATCCACTTATATGTGCCATTTAGGCTAAAGTATTTAAATAATCGTTCCTTTAACGTACGTATAACCCTCTCCACTATTGCAGCTTTTGTTATGCTAAAGGTACTATAATGATTAATTTTAAACTTTTTCATGATATTTTGAAAATGGGAGTTGTAGAATTCTTTTCCATGATCACTTTGCAAGTTTCGTGGATGCCGTTGAGAGTTTTTCAGTATTTTATCAAAGGCCTTTGTCACTTCTTCACCAGTCTTAGATTTAAGGGCTTCACACCAAACGTACTTGGAAAAACAGTCAATTACTACAAGAATAAACTTAAATTTGTTATTGTGAGCTGTATATTGATCTAACTGGGCGAGGTCAACCTGCCAGAGGTCATCCAATCCTTTAATAATGGTCCGACGACGAGGGTATTTTTTCAATGCTCGTCTGTGTAATTCATTCACAATTTGAATCTTTTCTTTACTATGCTTTGTTTTCGTTGCTTTCATTATGTTTTTGATATTCCAAAACCCTTATTCTATACAAAATTTCACGCAGTTGTTTTTCCTGAATTTCAATATGTGACTGTAAGGCTTTTTTTATTTCAGAAAGTGAATCATCGACGTATTTTTTGTTAGTTGCATCACCTAATACTTTCGGAGCCTTAAGATTGCTGATTTTTAAATTTCTCGCATCTATATGACCTTCAGGAGTAAAAGTTAAACCGCCTGTGTGAACACTTGGCCGTGAATAAATTCTTGAATACTGACCAAACTTATTAATACTCATGTTGTGACTGGTGATAACCTTGTAATGCGCTTGTATTTATATTAAGAAATGATGTGAGCCTCTTTTAATTCTGTCTCTATAGCAGTTATTTCATTATCGTGAGAGGTGTTTCCAGCATTTTTAGAAGCAATAAGAAGCATTAATCTATCCACTAATTCATTCACATCATCCCAATAAATATACTCGATTGGTTTTTTATTGTAAATTAAATGCATACCAGTACCCGAACGTGTTTTTGGTTTAGCTGGAGATTTTCCTGGTTTGAAAATAGGCCTAATAATTTTAAAATATTTTGATAGTTTTGAGCTTTTTAATTTGCCTCTGGTATCAAGATGTGCCCCAGTTAATTTTAAAATATCAATATATTTTGCAAAGTCTTCGTCTGTGTATTTTGGATCAGTATAAAAAATCAAATCGTATAGTCCTGATGTTCCCTCAAAATTCTTTCCCTTAACAATTATATCTCCACTACTATCAAAATCAATATTTTTACCGGCTAGCAAAAATTTTGATTGAGATGCGTCATAAACGGGGCCATATACTTTATCAATTTTCTTTGAATTATCATGGTAGTCTTGTATATATTGTTTTGCTATATTAGGATAGGAAACATCTTCAGGTTCACTATTTTGTACATCGGAATCGAAAAAATCAGCCTCCTTTTTTAACTGTGGGCTTTCCGGTTCTTCTTTTTTATATTTCATTTTTGTGAAGTTAGGTAGTTTGATTTTGCTCAGAGATTGCGTAACTGGTGTGAACATTTTTTTAATCGATTCGTCTTCTTCAATTTTACCTAATTTGAGTGCCACATACTTTTTTCTAACAGCGCGAGCGAGTTCACTGACTTTCTTCGCACGCTGCATTTTAAATAATTGATCTTGCGTTGTTGATGGCATGATTCAAAATTAGTTAATCCAGCTGAGTTACAGCTTTATATACTTATCAAATCCATTTCTGTAACGCCCATTTTTTAACTCAAAATCTTTTACAATTACTAAAGTACCGTAAGCATTATTCCAGCACTCGCTACACATAACTTTAAATTGATCATAAGTTAAATCCGGAGACACATGCTCATCAAAAACATGACGTAAGTTCATATAATCCTGTCGAAATAGTACAATAACATTACAGTTATCGCGGACCAGCTGTTTAGGTATTTTCGAGTAAGTCTGACAAAGATATATGACATCAACGCCTTTGTGCCGTCCCATCGAATAAAACTCACGTATCTTATCTTGCCGATCACAACTCACATCATCGAAAATAAAAACTGAATTTTCCAAGGCCTCGGATGGTGGAATGACATCATCATTAGCTTTAAATGGAAAATATCCGATTTTAGGAACTTTTTTTAAGACATCCTGAAGTAACTGATATTTTGGCTGATATAAGCTTTTACTATAAACGTAGATATTCTCAAACTTCAGACCATTTTTGTTAAATATTATACTTAAAAGGGCATTTGTTTTACCACAGTTGCTAGGTCCTATGAACGCAGCTCTAACGGACTCTGGAAACAGTTTACCATGCTTAGATGCCTGTCTGATCCCTGTATCTGCAACGTCTAAGTTTTCAATAGGGAGAGAGCTTTGTTGTTGCCTTATTTGCATTTTGGACTCTTTTAAAATTAATAAGACATTTGATGTCTATTTATACTTTCAAAGTTATCTTGTAAAAAAATTCAAAATCATTTAAAAATTGTCGGCCTTTTTAGTGTGATCCTTTTCCTAACGTGTGATAATCTACAACACAGTGACCTCTCCTGAACATAATAAAAGAAAAAAATACCGAGCGCTACTTGAATCTAAGAATCGACAATTGCCCGGCTTCACCCGGGATTATAATCTCCCCGCGTCGGCTTTCGCCTTCGCCCGCGTCACAAGCAATTTTAAAGTCGGGTCGAGTTGGGTGATAGTCAGCTGGTCTCATAATTACGTAATGCGCTTGAAAGTTGAATATCTTATAAACTAAGGAATCTACAAAAAAATGTTTCAAATAAAAGTCGTAGCATATCAAAGGGGCTAATCAAATGTTTATAAAAGAAAATTTACAGATGACGTTTTCAAGGTCATATGACAATTAAGTTGGTTTTTTCAATGACACCCTGCTGTTTTTATTTGATAAAAGCATTTAGCTTCTTTCTCGGAATATATTTCATTAGAAACATTTTTTTCTAGATTGTAGGTTTCAAGGACATGAATTTTTGCTTCGTTGCAAAATTAAATTTTCTAGCGGTTGCGCCTTGGTATATAAAGAGCGGATGGTTTATAAACATAGCAGAGCAAACACTGAACCACATCGACATATTCGTAAATATGAGTGCCTTTGTAAATATCGACTTTAAGGCGTATCTTGCCTCACACAGAGTGTTATTTCAGCATTGCCATGGTGATTCATTGACTTATATACTACAAAAACAAGATTTTATTATCCCAAACGAGTGGTTTGAAAAAGTTGCCAAGCAAGAACTCCATGAAATTTGTACCTATCGTTTAATGTTGGAAAAAAAACAGCATATTGATAATTACGTGATACAAATCATTAATATATGTGACGCAGAAAACATTGAACAAATAAATTATTTTACGCTCGATGGACTTCTGAAGAAACATGGTTTGGATTCTGGGCTCCAATATAAGATGTATATTCTTAACATATTAAGTGAAGAATACCTTTTAGAACAGTCGTATCCTACCAAAAACTTAACAAATTATAGAGATTTATTAATATGTATTGATGATTTTATATGTGCCGCCGCTTATCTTGCAAGATATGAAAATTTGAGGGATTTTACAAAGGCACTAAATGATATGAAATTAACCTATAAATTTGAACCTATACATAATGAGCGTCATATGCATATTTTGAAATGGCTACAAAAGAATATAAAAAAATATGAAGAGAATTCAGAAGCCATTCTAGGATGGGAGTGTGGACCAGACTCTGGTCATTGGCCATCTACCAAAGTGGACGATTATAAAATGACAATTTCGTTATTATACACATTTGTAGTTAATACTTTTTAAAAATAAAAAAGCTTTTAACCTTCTTGTCTGATTTTGTTCCTTAAAGGAGATATCCATTTATATCTACCAAATTCAAATTATGGCGACTGCGGCGGGGTACATAGATTCTCACATAAATAGCGAAGAGGTTCTCTTAACGAACTAGAGTTCAAATTATGTTGACCGCATCGGGATATTAGACATGTGAATTCTAATTTTTAATGGACTTCGCTTGTATCAGATATTTGACTAAATTTTGTTTATTTCTGGCGAGGTGGTCTGGTAGAAATGCGACGTGAAGGTAGTTCGTATTCCCAGATTTGAAACTCAGCTATGGCAGTGGCTGGGAAAGGTGACCGAGGACTTTTAAAAAAAAAAGTTCGGGATCAGATGTTTTTTAACATTGTCACTGCGCGTTCCTCGCTGCAATGCCTTGAACTGTGTGGGACAGTGACGAGAGTTTGTAAACACCATTAGGTTTAATTAGTTTAAGTTTACTTTAGGTTAATGTTACTTTAGGATAAGTTTACTTTAAGGTAGTTGGTGTTTCTTGGATCTGCCTGTACCCACCCGTCGAAAACAAATATGCGTTTGTATATACTGACCGTACAAGTACCATTAGTTTTCGGTAAATTGAGGTGGCACAGAAAGTTTGAGGTATTGAATTACGACGTAAGGATAGGGTCCGCCCCTACCCAGAGGTAGAACCGCTTACGTCGGACCTCGTAATTCCTTTGGGTATGGGGGGGATCCGGCCCCTTGTCAAAATAGCAGGGGGTTTTGCTGCCGCGGCATTTGGCAGGGGGCTTGGACCCAGACCCCGACCGCCGATTTGCAAGCCCCTTTTCCAAGCATTGCGCTACGCTTGGACCTTTTCCGAAAGCCGACGCCGCCGCCGCTGAGCTGCCACGCCCGCGCTGGCTGTCTGACGCCGAGCGCCGCCACGCTGGTTGTTCGACGCCGCTCCCGGGTTGCCCGATCACCGCCGCTGGCAGGCCGCCGCCGCCCGTAGCCAGACACCGCGGCGCTTAGCAGGAGCCTCGCCCAGCGTAGCTCCCGACTGTGTAAGATGCAAGCGCCACAGCTTCCGTTTGTTACGGTCGGGCGATGGAGTAAACATCGTTAAGTGCTGGGATATGTATACGCTACAGTTTCATTTATTTAATTCATAGCAAATAAAGATTGAAATTTATATGATTCGTTTCAATGCTATGTTACTCGCATAATAAAAGACTGGTTGATGTTTAAACCTTTATTAAAAATAATGAGATATTTTCAAACACAAGCATGACGCTTTTATATTCCTTTATTAAGTACGTTTTATGACTAATACAAGATTATAACACAAATTACTATTTGAAGAATTCCATGTTAATTTTCTATTCCCCAATGACCATATTTCAAACTGATTGGCCTTGTTTTTTCCCATATCCAGTTGTCCTTTGTAAACCAACGCGTATTTTTCACTGGAAAAATGTTCGAGGCACGGTTTGAACGCCTGTGTCACTCTGTTCGGCAGGAAAACGACACTCTCCTCCAACTCCAGCAAAATGGTCTCCCCGAACGTCGTTTGCACCACCTTGCCCGAGAGAATTTTCATCGGCACGCCTTCATCCAATTCCACTAACTTTACCGTCGGTTTCTGAGACAAGCAACCAACTTTGTTGATGGTTTCCAAATCCATTTTGCTGCAAGCCATCTTCGGCTACTGAACTCCAAACAGCAAACTCTGTCTTTTATCAAAGCTAGAGGGGTGGGGCTAATGGAAATGACTTCCCGCCCAAATTCCCAGAAGCCACACACTTTGACCTCTAAGCCTCCTTGAAGCGATTCAACCTTGAAGCGATTCTCGGAAATTAACCTTGAAGCTATTCTAACCACGCCCCCCTTCAATTCCCAGAAATTAACCTTGAAGCGATTCTCGGAAATTAACCTTGAAGCTATTCTAGGAAACCACACCCCTTGACCTTGTACATCAATTCCCAGAAACCTTGAAGCGGTTCTCGGAAATTAACCTTGAAGCTATTCTAGGAAACCACGCCCCTTGACCTTGAACACCCCATCGCGACTTCGCAACAACGACGACCTTGGCGGCCATTTTGTCCTCGTACCCGCTTTGACTCACTACTGGCCACAATGAAAACAAGTCGACCTATTCATCACAGCAGACCGTTCTAATCGAGGCCGCTTTATACCGGGGGCTTCTGTGTCTGATTTTACCATTACATCATAACCCGAAGTTTGTTTGCTTAAAGTGCCTAAATATGAGAACAAATCCGCAATAGAATCAAAATTTCGCATTGTAACCGATTCCTGGATTTTAGGTTCTTTAATTCCATAAACAATTAATTCTATTAAGTCAGCTGTGCTCCAATTAGCACGCAAATTTTTTAAAAATGACAACTTTTTGTGAGCATAAGTCGTATAGGTGTTAAAGGAATTACTATTGCACATACACGCTTCATACAGCAAATGTCCTAAAATTTTCTTCGGAGGGAATGCCTCCAAAAAATCAGTTTTGAAATTAGTCCAATTACGTACAGTTGGAATCCAACAATTAAACCAAATTTTTGCATCTTTCGTTATGAATCGGCCAACTCTTACCAATATCTGCAGGTCAGACCACATGAATTCTGCTTTGATCTCCTCCACTTGCTTTATCCAATTTTGGGCATCGTGGATCTCCGGATCATAGAAGGACAAATCAATCTGATTGGGCACAGCACCAGCACCACATTGCTTAATGTACTTCACCATTTCCGCCATAAATTCTTCCATGATGAAGGCCGCTTTGGTACAACGCGCGCAGGTAAAATGGGAAGCGCGAAAACGATCCCGCCGCTGCTGTTAGAAATATAACGGAACGCGCAATTTCTACTTTTTTATTGTTTATCTAACAGAACAAATTACACGCGCCAGGCTCGAGAGTCGAGTGTCAGATCTTGAATGCTGATCCCCGGTCGAGACAGACGTCATCCGGCGGCTGGTCCCGGCAGCCCATTGTTTAGTCTAGCGCTGGACATCCAACAATATATTATTTTGGAAGAGAATTCTGTAACGTATGCAAGAATGAAAATTGAAAATTTTTAGCTCCAAACCAACCACATACCATATAAAGAAAAAACTGAAAAATCTAATGCGTTTTTTGCTTACACTACAACTAGCCATGGACTTCATTTCAAACAAAAGGTATACCAAATACTCTTTCTTGCCTTTTAGACTCGCTTTTCTTAGGGAAATGTATGGAAATATGCCATGTAAACTTGTCAAATTATAGGTACATAACAAACAAATATTTTATTTGAACATTCTTTGTAACAGATTTGGATGTTTTTATTCTATAAAAGATTCTGCAACAATGGTAACATTAATCCACCGTGTAAATTTGCTTCATCGTGTGGCATCAATGGCAATCGTTTGAAACAGCGCTACTTTTTAATCAAAGTATTAATAGTTTAAATTTCATGTAATTTACTACACTCTGTGTATTACTCTAGTAAAAATATTTTATATGGTGCTACCAAGTACATTATTTTTCAAAATTTTTTCACTTATAACTAATTTTTTTATCTCATATACAGGCCAGCTAGCAACTTATTTCTATTAAAATGAGTTCAAAATACGTCTATATCGTAATCAATGTCAATTAGATTGATCGGGGTTTAAAACATAATTACACTTCAGAAAATTAAAATTTACTCACATAAAGACCTGTCATTTGCATAAATTTCCAAATTCCCCCACACTTATGGTATAACTCTTAATTCAAAGGAATATGTTGTACACTACAGGTGATTTTTCTTGAGGGCTTAATACTGTTATAACGTGGGGAATGGATCTCCCTCTTTGCTGACATGAGGTTTTTTCATAACGTTCTTTATTTACAACGTCTTATGCTCCAGCGATCTCTCCCAAATCACTTTATTGTTGATTATATTCAACGTAGAAAAATTTTCAACACATGCCTCTTATTTAGATTGTTAAGAGACATAAAACTTTTTGGAGGAGCTATAACCATATGCATCACTTTAATTTTGTCAATTCCTTGGGATAAAACTCATTTACTAGCTTAAATAAACTGTAGGTACAGCCATCACGGTATTTATATCCTGTTTATACTATATAGAGACTGTAAACAAGCGAGCGTTATCCGAAATCCCGTACTGTCACTGTTTCATTTCTCATAGCAGCAGTGTTCATTTAACTGTTTTTAATGTGAGTACTGTTTAACGAATTGACCGAGCTAAGTGATGGGCTCTTGTGACTCATATGTTTCGAAAGCCGACAAAAACTTTCGACTGCGGCAGCGGTTTTAACAGGCGCTGAGAGTTTCAAGTTATTACAGTTACCCGGAGGCAAAGCTATATTTATAAACAAGAAAATACTACCCGGTGAACAATAAAGTAGGAGTCGCGGTCTTGTAAAAGCTTTGATTATGTACCGAGCTATCGAATTGTATAATTTTGAAAGTGTAGATTCTGAGTGTTAGATAGACATTTTTTCTCGAAACTCTAATAGCTATAAAATAAAAACACATTTCAGAGCAACATAAAATATTTAGCAATCGCTCGAAGACTGCAAAGCGTTAGGTTTTAAGGTCTGCAAAATGTTTTTTGTACAATAACAATACAATATGCAGGAATTTCACAATATTACCACCAGAGAGACCTCAGTACTAGTGGATAAGCTATAATTTGTATAATAAATCCTAAAATCTAAGTATAAGTTATACTTGGATTGTTATTTTAAACAAGAACTCAAAAATTTCACTATTTAACCGTATGCGTTGAAAGCATCATTTTAGTTAAGTTTTGGAATCTTAATTTTGTTTTTATTTGTACTATTAATATTTCTGCCTATGGTCACAACTTAAGATATTTAATAATAATTCATAGCTAATAATAATAATAATATAGCTAATAATTCATAAATCCTGTACCATGTACTAGAATTTATTTTTGTAAGTAAATCAAATCTTCTATAGAGAAAAGTTTTTATATAGGTTGGTAAATATTTTTAAAAATCAAAACTCTGGGTTTCACTAGTTTCTTGGTTCGGTGGATTGTTATATTATGATTGTTATAAAAGAGCTGTCCTATCGACCCTGAATTTCTATAAATGTATGTCCTATGCTTTTTCGCAGAAACTAAACTCAATCCAGATAGAACTGCTATTAGTATATGTATGGTTAGTATGGTTACGATTGTACAGTTATTTGTGCTCCGATTGTTCTCGAGGATAAAAGTTCCCTTGAATTATCAAAGTTAAATAATGTGGAGTTGTTAATGTCACAAATTTTCTGAATACGTGGTTATCGCAAAACAGTTTGTTTGAATTTCCTGAAAGAGATAATTCAACGTAGGAATGGAGACAGTTAAGAATACCGACAACGTGGAGATCAGATTCTTTTTTGGTGGACAAGCAGTAAACAAAATAAGACAAGAAGTTGTGAGAAATTATATTGCAAAAAACATGTTCTAGCAATGGAGTCAAGATAGGAAAATATCATGCTATATATTGTATGTTAATGCTAAGCCTGTTTCATTTGCCCCAATGACAAAAATGGATTTTGATCCTTTAAAAAAACACCAACCCAAAAAATCTCAATTTGGTTTTTACACACGAAGAATATCACCGAAAGGATATGCATCAAGACTAGTGGATCATATTAAGAAAAATAATCAATTTACGGCTTTCTGTTATAACACCAATTCAGAACAACTTTTTAAAAAATGTAATTGTATTTGTTAGGGAGAAATAAATTATAACAATATGTATAGATACCTAGTAGATAAAATAACGAGTTTTGCAGCCAGAAAGGTATATATTAACTTCTTTTTATAATACCAAGCTTTCGGTCTACTTCGTGACCTTCATCAGGGCTAGAATTTTTTTTTAATTATTAGAAAATATTGAGAAAAGGTTGAAATTTTGGCTGCAAAACTCGTTATTTTATCTACTAAGTAAAACTACACAGCCGTAAACTAGCTATTTATTGTATAGATACCCTTAATAAAATGTTTGCGTTGTTTTTCCTACAAAATTTTATTTGAACCCAACACAACTCATCTCAAAATTTGGATCATTGTCATAATCCTCTAACATTAATGATATAGTAAAAAATTAGACGACATACGATGTCAGATACATATAAGCATAATAGACATTAAATAAAAGACTTAACTTTTTCAAAAGTGTTTTATTTTCTCACTGTACACAGCTACTACAAAATTCTACAGTTTTTCCATACGTTTATCAAACAGAACACGAATACATTTTTTTATTTTCTTAATTCTGAAGGTAAAAATTGTTGTATACCATCTAAGTAGATTCCCAAATCATATTTTGATAATAAGTTACACAGTTGATTTATCAAAATGTTCCCATCCAGGTAACTTCTGCAGACTGTTAACCCATTTTTATATTTTTCATAATGTTGACGACGTGATTCTATATCACCCCCCACTCTTTGGGTTAACTCTAGTAGGGCATCTATAATACAAGCTTGTAGTTCATCTCTTAGGATCTGAATACTTGAAGCTAAACCTGTCGGGATTGTCCATCTTTTTACATTGGTAATATAAAACTGTTCAAACATGTTGCTATGTTAAAGACGGATGGCTTTCTAATTTAATTTACTAAAAACGGGTTAGTTTTATACTTCTCTCAATTTTCACCGTAAAAGTTATAAAATTCTGCGTAGTTGTTTCATCGTCCACCAGTTGTTATTTTTAGTCATTAAATCGTATAATATAATGATTATGTACATCAAGCAAAATTATCTCTACCCTGTTACGGAAGATAGTTGTTTCTAACAGTTTCACAGTTTTGAGATATTTACGTTTTATAGTTTTGCTCTCACCAACCATGTTATTCATTTGTTTTCAAATTTATATGTATATTTAGTCTTGTAATTAATATTTAAGAACAATACCCCAAATTTATGGTAGAAATGAGACTTTTTTCTTAACATGTTTCATGTTTATATTCAAATATGACAAATTATTTGTGTAAAAAATAAAAACACATTATTTATTATAAACTTAGAGGCATGTTATAACTTAAAATTAACTATGATTTTAGTAGTCCTGTTACCTAGTATTGCTGTTTGATTCATCCAGAAAAGTAATCTAGCATTATACCTACCGCTAATTAAGTCTATTAATCAAGGTTACCTTATCTCTGTTATTCTGCGATACCTTATTTCGGATATTCTGTGATACTAAACCGTTGCATTTTTGTTTTTTCACTCCTGCTTTCTAGGCACTAGCACTTAAAATATTGAAGTCTTATATATTAACGTTTTGTTCCTCGTAAGAAACCAACTTACATCATATTATTCAAACATGGTCTAAGGCTGTTCTTGTTTAGTTTATATTAAGAAAGTTCATAATTAAAAGTCTTCTAAAATTCATTGAAACATTGATTTGGAATTCAAGTTATACATTTTCCCCATTTCAGGTCAGATACAACCTTTTAACTAAATTTTTTTAACATACAACTATTACGTTTAACAAAATCAACTACATCAACTGTTTTCTCATGTAGTTACAACAGTTTACCTTAATATAGTGTCACAGAAACCACGCCTTAAACTCAATTTATCATCCTTAACAGGGCAGCTTACAAAGGCCGTTGCTGGACAACAACAAAAATTGTTGCTGTTAATATGTGTTCATATTTCTGTAACATCATTAAGTAAGCCAAACTTCCATTCCAATGCATCGGTCCCCGCCGGTAAAAGGTCTAACGACCGCACATGTTTTTGTTTATAGGAGCGGGCTAAATACAAAGCGCTTGGCTGTCTTCAAATTCACGCGTGTCCGTTAAGATATAAATTATTTCATTCGATGCTATGTTACTCATAATCAAATAAGGACAATAATTTTATTTACAGATTGTTGAAAGGTACAAGTTCTGAAACTTTTTACCCTACTAGTAAATAAAGGTTATAATTTTATCGTTTATTAAGACACTACAAGCACGTCTTATAACTTTTCTAGAACATTTTTACGAGACATTATTCATAATTTTCTGAAACTTGTGGTTTTATCCTTCTTATTAGCGAGTGTTTAATTTTGTTCAATATTTCAGCAATGAATAAGGAACCTGTAAAATAGTATACATATTTTAAGTGTCAACAGGTGTTTAGTTTTCGATAGATTTTTACGAGAACATAAAAATATTTACTTTGGAAATATTCGAACGGCAGTCGTTGCTCTAATTTATTTCCCCACACTCGTTTATTTACATATTCGTTAACTGAGGCTTGTCGTATCCACTAGTTTATGCGCAGACTTAGTTTTCGGATGTTGCAATAAACAGTTTACATTAAGATTTTAGTAAGCTGGACTTCGATGTTTAAAGTGAAGTCTGTTACCTAATAATTTCTCGCAACCCAATGCTGACTGGTTCTATTCATATAAACTTTAAATTCAAGCAACTCTAAGAGTTTATAAAAATTCATGTATGAAATACGAGTGGGTTTCAATTCGTAATGAAACATCGACATAAGTTTTATTTGCAACAACTGTAAAAGCTTTCTGTTGAAAGTGATCTGGCGGTCACAAAACGCCTCAAAATGTCTCGCACCAACTTTGCAGCAAATTTGTTCTGGGTTTTTGCCAACAAATATAAAAACGATCCAAATGCTCTTCTCGGTTAGGAAAGTGACCCCTGCTGTAGAAACTGACCATCTGCGAATGTAGATGATTATACAAAGACAATTTTATTATTAAATAACCTTGTAGTTAATACTTTTTAAAAATAAAACTACTTTTAGCCTACTGCATTTGTTTTATTTACTTCAAACGAGATATGTATATTATTATTCTTTGTCTATGTACAGTACTTAACACACTATGTAAAGTTTGATCCATTAATTTTATTCTATCTTTGAATCGTATTTGATCCAAAAATTTGTCTTGTAATTTTCTAGCCTCTTGATACGCGAAGGACCATGCAAACATAATATGTCTTTGATTTCTACTTTCATCAAAAGTTACATGTTTCATTATTGCTCTCTTAACTAAAGTTCAAATTATGGTGACTAAGTTGTGATATTTAACGCTGAATTCAATAGCAAAGTTTCACTTTCGCATGTAACCCATAAATATTAAGTTAGTTTATACTGGACTTGCAGCGGTCGCTCGATGTATGATTCATAAAAGTGCTGCGACTAAATTGAGTGTTATTTCACATCACATTTAAACATAGTACGTTGCTTTAATTCAAGCTATAGAATTACGTAACGCGAATATAAGCGATCCAAACATACGTGTTTATGAATAACTTAGTTTATAAAAGGCGATCATAAAGCGGGCTTGCATTAACACCAGTTATTATAATATAATACTGGCCGCTCGTAATATGAGTCACACAGTGCCTATGTTAGACATACCACATTTAGGAGTTGTTGATACGTTGCTGTTTTTCATAGCTGTCGTATTATGTATATACTATAACGTTCGCCACCGCAGAATAATAAAACAACTCTAATCGATGATTATAAAACATTAATTTTCATGCATGTTATATCCGACCTCAAGCATCACCTTGATCATAACCTTGTTTTTACCCTTGATTCTGTTTACTGTTGGATATTATGTTCTCATTCTCTATTGTTCAAGATGCTTACTACACAGATATCATTTTCCATTGTATATTGTTCTAGAATGATTACTAGAACATATCATATTCCTTTTGAGTATTGTTAAAACTTGCTTACTGCAAGAATTGCAGAATTTGATCTTCCCTTTGTCTTTATATTCTTTTCCCATGAGAACCACAACACCTCAGCATAACAGATCTGTATAAATAGGACCTAGTAAAGTAAGAGTCTTGTCTGTAGTCTAAGCCGAAACTCTGTAACTCGCGTTACTCAAATAAAAGTTTTTTAAAAAGTCTTCGTCTTCACGTCGCCCGTAACAATTTGGTGTCAGAAGTGGGATCCTCGATAAAAGGGTCTTCAACGAGGGAGATCCGGAGGCACTTAGAAGGACAGTCTCCTCGGGCGTCACCACACCACTACGATTGGAGCCAGCTGAAAAGGGTCTTCGACAGGGAGATCCGGAGGCACTAAGAAGGACAGTCTCCTGAGGACAGCATCCAGCAACAACAGCAGCATCAACGACATCCAGCGAGCATGAAGTTACTTCTATTGTAAGTGAAAAACTTGAAGTGAATTTTATTTGTGATTTTTTTTGAACTTTCTACGTTGCTATTATTGAACTTTCTACGTTATAACGATATTACCTTTTCATTTCAACATGCCGAATAACGAAGCTATAAACTCTAATGTAAACAATGAAGCAAACGCTTCAAATAACAACGAAGTACCATTTAAATTAAGCGAAATATTTTCTATCATCCCTGAATACGATGGGGATCAAATCAATTTAAATACTTTTATCATTGCATGTGATAGGGCCATGCAAATGACTGTTGGCGACCAAGCGATTTTACTTGTTATAAAAATTAAAAATCAATTAAAGGGAGGTGCAGCCCAACTCATTAATTCAAGAGATTTGAGTACCTGGCGCGAAATCAAACAATTACTTAACGTTCATTTCGGAGATCCTCGCGATCTAACTTCATTAATTCAAGATTTACAAAGAATGTGTCAATCCCAAAATGAAAATGCTTTGACTTTTGTAGGCAGAGTTCAAACTCACTGCTCAAAAATGTATGCCGCAATAGGAAAACAAAGCCTTCTCACTAGGGAACAAAAAGAATCGCAAGCTACATTAATCGATAGCATGTGTTTAAATACAGTTTTGACAGGTTTAGAACCAAGAATAAGGCAACTAATTCGTGCTAGCAATCCACCCAACATGATGGATGCTATAGCTTTAATTAAGAGAGAATTGCAACTTTCTTATTTTGAAAATCAAAAATTTCAGAGGCAAAATCGTGTACCAGTCTTCAATAATAATATCAAAGAACCAGTAATAATTTTCCAAAATTTTGTAATTATTGCAAAAGAAATGGACATACTATCAATGAATGTCGAACAAAAAATCAAAATAATTATTACAGAAATGGTCCAAATCCTTCTAGCTACTCTAACAATTTCCAAAATAACTCCCAAAGAAATAATTTCTCCCAAAATAGGTTCCATCAAAGACCATCTTTTCCTCAGCAAAATAATTTTCAAACTCCTTCTTTCCAACCTAGGAATCACCCTCAAAACTTCCAACCAAGAAATCAACCTCCTAGAAATTTTTCTAATAATATTCCTAGAAACAATTTCCCAAGAACTTTTAATAATAATTCTGGTTTCCAGCCTTCTAATCAAAATTTTACTCCTAGATTCCGAAATTCAAATCCAAATAACCAAAATAGAACTCCCCAACAACATTATCTGGGCCAAAGCGAAAATTTTCAATTAACAGCCTCGGACCAGAACCCTATTCCGAATTTCAAGAATCTTGGTATGATCAATACGGACCAAACGTTTGCATAAATACCGTTGACAATAGCAATCTATATTATATTAAAGATAATACCGATAAGTACAAAATTTTAATTGACACAGGAGCTGGTATTTCAATTTTCAAACCAGAGACGGTTCAGCAATTTTTAAATCGATGTCCAGAAAATTTTCAAATTAAAGGTATTTCTGGCCAATCAATTCCTATTACTGAAGCGGTATTTGTTTCTTTTACGGGTCCTCTTTCTCCCCATAAAGTTTATATTTGCGATCTAGATATAGGATTCGACGGAATTTTAGGCGCTGACTTTCTAGAAAGGTACGGTGCAATAGTAGATTTTAGGAATAAACAATTAGTTACGTACTATAAGGTACACGAATTACTTAAAGACGGAGATGAATTAAACGAGTTAACGAATAATAATGATAATAATAATCGAGTCGTTTATAAAAGACAAGTTAATGTCGACGAAAGGTACGACAGCCTCCATATAAACGCTTATGAACGAAATAATAATAATAATAATAAATATACGGAAAATATAAATAATTTTGAAAGCGAAAATACGAGTTATAATATAAATAAGGTTACGATAGAACCGCGTTGCGAGAAAATATGCAAGTTTCATACGAATAAATATACGAATAAAGAAATGATTTTATGCGCACAACGAGTAGAAAAGGTATACGTGCCAAATGCTATAGTAAAAATAAACGAAGACGGTAATTTTTATACGACAATATTAAACGCTAATGCCATAACAAAGGATATTTGTTTCGAAGAATTTGAATTTGAGCCTTACATTAAAGAAACGAACGCTAGTACTAATATTATTTGTAATTTTAATAAAACGAAAAGCAGAGTAGAAGAAATAAAAGAATCATTAAGGCTAGAACATTTAAACAAAGAAGAAAAAGAATTAATTACTAATTTATGCTTGAATTTTGAAGATATATTTTACTTTGACGGAGATTTCCTAAGTTTCACTAATGAAATAAAACATACTATCGATACAGGCGACGCTAAGCCAATTTTTACTAAATCTTATCGATATCCACAAGTTCACAAGGAATAAGTAAAAACACAAATTAATAAAATGCTTTCTCAAGGAATAATTAGACCTTCTGTTTCACCATGGTCGTCCCCAGTATGGGTCGTTCCAAAAAAATTAGACGTTTCAGGCAAACAAAAATGGAGAATCGTAATTGATTATCGGAAATTAAATGAATTAACAGTTAATGACAGGTATCCACTGCCTAATATTTCAGATATATTAGATCAGTTGGGTAATTGCCATGATTTTACTACTTTAGATTTGGCTTCTGGTTTTCAACAAATTGAAATGAATCCAGAAGACATTTCGAAAACTGCTTTTTCCGTTGAAAATGGTCATTTTGAATATTTACGTATGCCCTTTGGCCTTCGTAATGCGCCCTCAACTTTTCAGAGGGTTATGGATAATATACTAATGGGGATACAAAACGAAAAGTGCTTAGTTTACATGGACGACGTTATTATTTATTCTTTCACAATTAATGAGCATATCTCTCGTATTACTGAAGTTTTTCAAAGATTAAGAAATTCAAATCTAAAAATACAACCAGATAAGTGTGAATTCTTACGAAAAGAAGTAATTTATTTAGGACATGTTATTACACCTGAAGGGGTTAAACCAAATCCACAAAAGGTACAAGCTGTCATCGATTTTCCTCAACCTGCCAATACAAAACAAATTAAACAATTTTTGGGTCTTACTGGTTACTACAGGAAGTTTATTCCAAATTTCGCAAAAATGACAAAGCCTTTAACTCGACTTTTAAGAAAAGACGTACCATTTATTTTTGATAAAGATTGTCGTGAATCTTTCGAACAACTTAAAAATGCATTAATAACTTCACCAATTCTAATATATCCTGATTTTGAAAAATAATTTGTTTTAACTACAGATGCAAGCGCTTTTGCTGTAGGCGCGGTACTTTCGCAAGGACCTGTTGGAAATTATCTTCCCATAGCATACTTTTCAAGAACCTTAAGTCCAGCAGAAATGAAATATAGCGTTATAGAGAAAGAACTTTTGGCAATAATTGCTGCCGTAAAAAACTATAGACCTTATCTTTTCGGACGAAAATTCTTATTGGTTACAGATCATAGACCTTTAACCTGGCTTTTCTCAATAAAAGATCCCGGTAGTCGTTTAGCACGTTGGCGACTTAAATTAGAAGAATATAATTATCAAATAATTTATAAACCTGGAAAAATTAATCGAAATGCCGACGCTTTATCTCGAATCAAAATCAATCATATAAAAGAAGCTGTTTCCTTTCATACTTCCCTAGACGAACCATCTACTTCCCATGATAATCCTCAAGACATTGACCCGCCTATTGACAATAATGAGACTGACGAAATTGCTATAATCTGTAATGAATTTGACAGATTTTTTGATCTATACAAGACGACTTCAATGATCGACTATTCTAAAATCCAATATACAAATAATCAACTTTTAGACAAAACACACAAGGACATTGTACTAATTTTTCAACAAGACAAATTAACAGACCTTCACGAAAAAGTTATTGATGATTTACTTGAGCTAAATCCTGATTTTAACTATAATAAAGCAAATGTTCTTTCCAGTCAGACCGTAGCTAAAAGAAAATATTATATAATTCCTGTTCCTTTTAATTTTGAAACCGCAATACAAGTACTCTTCATATCTCTTTATTACAGTAAAGATATATTCGAAGAAAATAAAACTTATTACATTGAAAACAATCCAGATTTTCCAATTTTAGAAATGTTTAATTTTTTGTTCTCAGATAAAAATTTCCAACTAACAATTTGTCAGAACATTGTGACTATACCAGACGAAGACCAAATACCTATAATAATAGATCAATTTCATTCAGGCAAGACAAACTTACATCGAGGAATAAACGAAACAATTAGACGTATTAAACAAAAATATAATTGGACAGGACTAACTAAAGACGTTGAAACCTTTATTCGACAGTGCGAAATCTGCCAAAAGACAAAAATTTGTAGACAAAACTTGGACAGTCCCTTAGTTATTACCGAAACTCCTAAAACTCCTTTCGAAAGAATAAATATCGACATCCTAGAAATCCCAGTAAAAAATAATATCCTTACCATAAGAGACGAACTAACAAAATTTACCCAAGCTTATGCACTTCCTAATAAAACAGCGAGATCTGTAGTAGACGCTCTGTTACTCTATTTTCAACATTTTGGAACTCCCTTAAGAATCCATTGCGATGTAGGTAAAGAATTTAATAATCAATTAATGAAAGATCTTTGTAAATTATACAATATAAAATTAACTTTCTCTAGTGTTAGTCATCCGCAATCAAATGGCCCCTTAGAAAGATTTCATGCCACCTTAACTGAAATGATACGCGCATGTAGTACAGAAAATCCTAACGAACACCCATTTCAAATGCTTCCTTACGCTTGTATAGCATATAACAATTCTATAAATAAAACACACGGCTTTACTCCTTACGAATTGCTATTTGGTCACACCTCGTCTCGACCTCCAGAAGTTTTGTATAATCAGCAAGAATTAATCTCTAAGTACGTTCGCGATTTAAACAATAAAATAAAGCATTATTATGAAGTGGCAAGAAAGCGTACGGATATGCGCAAACAAAAGGCGAAACAGCGATTTGATACACACGTTTCGGAGCAGCGACAATTTCGCGTAGGAGAAAAGGTTTATGTCAAGGAGTCCCAAATAAAAAATAAACTAGCTAACAAATTTAATGGACCCTATAAAATTAAAGAAATTTATACGAATATCATGGATCTTGATTCGAAAATTGCTAAATTGTTCACCAGAGCGTCTCTTAAATATCAATATGAGTTTGCTACGGTTGTCAGGTCCAAAGTTGCTGGCGACGTTTACATCTATGATTCCTGCGACTATTTCAAAGATGCGGAAGTCAAAATTATTGATAATGTTAGAACATTGTTCAAAAACAATAAGTATGCAGTACTATCGAAAGCTGCCCAAGAAGTTATGGCCAACGTCCAGCATTATCTGCAGTATACCTCTGACCAAGTCGACACAGTTCTCCCTATGATCAAATATATTTTCAAAAATACTGATATTAAAATAATTTGTTATATCGAACCAAGTTCCTAATTCTGAAACTTCGTTACAGATTTTCTTTGTTCGCTACCGCTATGGCACAATATACACTGCGACCAATTAATAACACCATAGGCGTGTTCTATCAAGAGCAATCCGGACTCAAAATTTCTAATGACAAGTGGAGTTTATTGGTATATAAAGACATTTCATCTCTAAAAACAACATTCGAAAATAATAATAAAATTTTAGAAAATATGCAATTTATAATTCAACCAAAAGACGTACGAATGGCCGCCTTTCTGAGCGAAGTTAAGTCACATCTCACTTTACTAAATCAACTTTCCGAAAACATTGCGCTCAAATTTGAAGAATTAGCTATTGATGTAAGAAGATATAAAAGAGGTTTAATTAATGGTTTAGGGTCAGTTTGGAAATTTATTACCGGAAATTTAGACGCTTCAGACGGACAGTATTATAACGATTGTATCGACAAAATTAACAGAGACGAACACGAATTAGAAAAATTAATGAAAAAACAAATTTTAGTAACTACTTCAGTTATCAAAAACTTTAACGACTCTATCAACAAATTACAAATTGATGAAATTACTTTTAATAATGACATAAAACAAATCGAAAATTACATTTATAACATTTCTGATAATTTTAATTATTACACTGCAAAATTACAAGTTTTAGAGATGGCCGAAAGACTCCTAGAATCCTATACCTTTATCGAAAGCAATTTAAATGACATTCTAAACTCTATTACTTTTGCAAAGTTACATATTATTCACACGTCAGTTATAACTCCTGAAGACCTGGTTCATCATTTGCAAATAATCGCTCAAACTTTAAACAAAAATAATTTGCCCTTAACTCCTCAACTTCTAAATGTTGCAACTTATCTTGATTTTATAGAACTAAAGGTTTTTCAAACAGAAAATAGACTTGTTTTTATATTAGACATTCCTTTAGTAGAACCTCAATGGTATACTCTTTATAGAATTTCTCCTATTCCAATTTTCGACAATAAAACTGGATTTTATCACATGGTATCCACTGATACTAAATTTGTAGCAAAAAGCGATGACCCAACTCTCTATGTAATTCTCTATGATATAAAAAATTGTAAAGAACTAGCATTTGATTTAATAATGTGCAAAGATTTATATCCGACTCCTATTGACTCACATTCAAGATGTGAAGCTCAATTATTAGAGGTAAAAACCCATTTACCTAATACTTGTGACATAGTCACAATTTCAATTGAAAGTTACAATGTACAATTGATTCAAGAGAATCAATGGTTAATAATTTTAAGTGAAATATTTCCTATAACTATTAAGTGCAAAAATCAAAATCCTTTGACTATAATGCTAGACAAAACTTCAATTTTAACGTTAAAATCTGAATGCATTGCTTATATTGGAAGTACTAAAATTCAAACGAAAAATTTAAATAAATCTAATCAAACCTATAAATTTCACCCAATTAATATACCATTTGAATGTTGCAAAGAAACTCCAAATAAACTAAAATATCCTGACTTAAAACCTTTACAACTAAATAAATTTAATTATGACGATTTAAATGTCGCAAAGCATAAATTAGACGAATATGCAAAGGATCTTGATAATATTATTAACGAACCAACTGTAAATAAGTATACGCCAATATTGACATATCTATCCATTGCTTTAATCATACTTTTAATTATTGTGTACTTTTATTTTAAATGTAAAAAGTCTAGGAACATTAAAATAGGCATTATTACTACTAATAACGGAGACGATCCTCCACAACCTCCTAGAACACGAAATCGCGTTTTTCAAAATTTAAGAAAATTTGTTACTGTCAAAAGAAGACCTTCGTATAGATTGGACGAACCTCGCGAAGAAGAAGAAATTGAACTAAATTCTAATACTAAAACATATGCCTAATTTAATGTCAAAATTTGTTAACACAAATTTTTAATATAAGGGGGAAGGTGTTATATCCGACCTCAAGCATCACCTTGATCATAACCTTGTTTTTACCCTTGATTCTGTTTACTGTTGGATATTATGTTCTCATTCTCTATTGTTCAAGATGCTTACTACAAAGATATCATTTTCCATTGTATATTGTTCTAGAATGATTACTAGAACATATCATATTCCTTTTGAGTATTGTTAAAACTTGCTTACTGCAAGAATTGCAGAATTTGATCTTCCCTTTGTCTTTATATTCTTTTCCCATGAGAACCACAACACCTCAGCATAACAGATCTGTATAAATAGGACCTAGTAAAGTAAGAGTGATAATTCTAGTCTTGTCTGTAGTCTAAGCCGAAACTCTGTAACTCGCGTTACTCAAATAAAAGTTTTTTAAAAAGTCTTCGTCTTCACGTCGCCCGTAACATGTATATGGCAATACGTAAGTAGGTACCTATAGGTATAGCTTCTTAATGTTACAGACTGAATAATTATAATGTATTGTCCTATATTTTTAACATAAAATTTTATGTATGTAAAAACTCTTTATTTCCTTTAGATATTGTCTTCTATACTTACCTGTTAAAATAGTTTTAAGAAGTGTCTTATAAGTCTACGTAAAATACCCGCAGTTGGGGTTAATAGTACAGGCTGCCAGCAAAATTTACAAATTTCGGTTGCAACATTAACCCTTTAACGCCTAGCGTTGCACATATGCAACGTAAATTGGGGGTTGTAAACCAGGCTGCAACGGAAAAACTTTTCCCTTTGGCGGATAGATGGCGCAACTATATCTTAATAGAAGGCCTTGAGAAACAAACCTCCATTCTTTTGTAACAGTTTCTTAGACTGTGTTCTTCAAAATAGTGGTTTTGTGTGCTAATGTTTTAAAAATTAGAGAAATATGGACGTGCAGTTTGAGTAAGTAAAATTTATACATTTTATTATATAACATTTGATAGTATTTTAGCATTTACATGTTTATTATGAATGTACTAATATGTCAAGCCTACGATTTTGAGGTTAGGTTTATTACATTTCAAAAGACGTTGGTATAAACACGTGTGTTGCTTATATGCAACGCTAGGATAATACACTACTATACTTTGTAGTTTTGACCATTTATCGGTAATTTTAGATTCTTGTTTTAGAAGGGGGTTTTCGCTCCAGGAAGCATTGGAGATGGTTTATGCAGATGATACCATTGACATAGAAAATATTTATGTGGAGCCTCCTGAAGTCAGCGCCCTAACTGATGAAGATTCTGGGGATGAAGATGGCGATGGGGATCTAAATCATCTTTCCGGTCGACAACTTCGGGCACAAGCGGAACTGAAATTAGCCAATAATCAAAGAATTGGATCAGCTGATGAAATTGCTGAAGTGTGCGAAGAAGACGATCCTTCACAGAAAATATCTAGAAGGCGACAGAAAAAGGAAACAAAAAAGTACTCATGGACAAAAGGCGACCTTCAAAGTAAGGAAAATGACTTGAAAATTCCAGATTTTTCGAGGTATAGTGAATTGTCCCCTACAGAATTATTCGAGCGGTTTTGGACTGAAGACATTTATAGCTACATTGTAGGCGAAACAAGAAAGTATGCATTATTCAAGAATTATCAAGATCCGCATATAACTCTGGATGAAATAAAATGCGCATTTGGAATTTTTATTCTTAGTGGCTATAACCCCAAACCCGGGCGTCGATTTTATTGGGACTCCAAACCAGATATGGAACATGCTATGGTTAAAAACGCCATGAGAAGAAATAGATTTGAACAAGTTTTACAATTTCTTCACTTAGCAGACAACAACAGTCCAGATCAAATGGATAAAGCATGGAAAATTCGTCCGTTGATGGACAAATTGAAGGCACAATTTTTGGAACATTTTACACCAGAGGAAGAGATAAATTATGATGAGTCCATGGTGAAATACTTCGGCAGGCATAGCTGTAAACAATTCATACGGGGCAAACCAATCCGCTTTGGTTATAAAATGTGGTCGCTAAATACTCGTGGTGGATATTTGATAAATTTTGATATTTATCAAGGCAAAAATCCTCGAAGCAACGAAGACGCTGAAATTCGTTATGGAAAATCCACAGCTCCGTTAGTAATGATAATTGAAGAACTTCATCAAATCAAGGAATATTTTCCGTATAAGTTGTACACAGATAATTTGTTCACCAGTGCCAATTTGCTGCAAGGAATGCGCGAAGTTGATATTTGGTGTACAGGAACTATAAGGGAAAATCGTTTACCCAAAGAAATTCCTTTGCCCTCAAAGAATGAATTGTCAAAAAATGCAAATCGAGGTGACTACCATTATATATTGGACCGGGAGAGTGGCATTTTATATGTCAAATGGATGGACAATAACGTGGTATCTATGGCGTCAACATGCTATGGTACTGAACCTATAACACGCGTAAAAAGGTTCTCGCAAAAAGAAAAAAAAGTCGTGCATGTGCCACGACCACATTTAATTGGCAGATATAACAATTCCATGGGAGGGACAGATCTAATGGATCAAAACATAGCTAGATATAGGATTGCTATCCGCTCTAAAAAGTGGTGGTGGTGCCTGTTCACTTGGATGGTGGACGTGTCCATAGAGAATGCCTGGTACATATACAATAGAGCCGGAAATACCACTCCGCAACTTGCATTTCGTAGGGAAATTGCCATTACGTATCTCATGAGGTATGGAACAGCAGCAAAAGGACCGGGACGTCCATCTTCAGGTTTGCTAAGTAGTTCAAGTAACAGAATAAACGACAACGTTCGATATGATCGTATGGATCATTTCTTGATCTATATTCCTAACAAAAAAAGATGGAGGTGTTCAAATCAAGGATGTCATTCCATAGTTAGAACTATGTGCAAAAAATGTGGTGTCGGCGTATGCATTGATTGTAATGTAAATTTTCACCAAAAATAAATATTTTTAACGTTTCTTTACTAATAATAAAAACTTTAAAACAGTGTGTTGTTATTACATTTTTGATCTCTTAAGTGCCTAGTGTTGCGTATATGCAACAGTGTTTTTTTCAAAAAATTAAAATATTTTTTCAAAAATTATTTTGGAAATAAGCTTCTAAACTAATTCTGACCAGGTGTCAACAAGAAACAAATATTTTTTCAAAAAAATAAAAATTCGGGCAGTTAAGGGTTAAACCCTATACATTTTAGGACCTGATGTTAAAAAAAAACAAAATTATATCCGTTCACTGTAAAATTAAGATATTTTTGCTCATATGGGGAATTAAGTTACACTTATGTTGAAATGTGTATATTCATTTCGAATATACTTTTCTTTGTGTGTGCTTCTTTAAGACAAACAGTTAGCTTTGTTAGTTCACCAGTCTACAATTTAACAAAATATTTATCATAGATGTTAAATTACGCTTTCATAAAAAAATAACATTATACAAAGGACTTGTTTGTTTCCATTTCTATTGTAAATTGTAAATATTGATTATAATTATTGAAGATATCTAAAGGTATACAACATATAATATCATCTACATATACAACATATACATATCTAAAGGTATACAACATATAATATCATCTACATATTTTTTTAGAAAAATAACGTTATATGAAAGTCTTGAAATATACCATATAACGTTATTTTTCTAAAAAAAATATGTAGATGATATTATATGTTGTACACCTTTCAATAAAATTAAAGAAACTTTAGATATCTTCAGTAATTATAATCAATATTTACAATTTACAATAGAAATGGAAACAAACAACACAACACTAAAATTATTAAACTTGCTAATAACACTCTAATTACTGATTGGTATATCAAACGGACTAACTCTAATAGATACTTAAATTATCATTCTTATCATAGCAATAAAATGAAAACGAATCGTGTCTTGTCTTTAAAAAATAGAATAATAAAACTAGTTCATCCAACTTTACTGCATAATAATTTAGTCAAAATTAAATCTATATTTTTGGATAATTCTTACCCCGAAAAATTCCTTAACAAATTACTTTTCAATACACGTCCCCACGAAATTTCAAATAATGTTTATAATAATGATAATGATAATATTACTGCAATTCAAGAGGTTGATAATATTCCTGATCATTTCTTTTATAGGTCATTACCTTATATTAAAGAACTTACCCCTAAAATAACTAAAATTTTTAAAAATGAAAATGTTAAAATAGCTCTAAAAAATGTTAAATCGATTGGAAGTTTATACACAAAATTAAAAGATAAGACACCTATAATTAAACAATCTAATGTTGTTTATTCAATACCTTGTAACAACTGTAATAATTCATATATTGGTCAAACATCACAAAATTTAAAAAATAGAATTTCAGGACATAAAAGTGATGTCAAATTACAAAAAACTACTACTGCTTTAAGTGAACATGCTTTTATAACAGGTCATCATTTTAAATTTGACAATGTTTCAATATTACATAGGGAAAAAAATCTTAATAAAAGGTTATTTCTTGAAATGGTTGAAATTAATAATGATAACAAGTCAATTAATAAAAAAACAGACATCAAAGATTTAAGTTCCATATACTGTTTTATTTTATCTTTAAATAATTCTAATAACAATACATCTATTAATATTTCATTGTAACTCTTACATCTTATAATAATTATATAAAAATTTGGATTTCCAGAATGTTGTAACCTTATATTACAATAAGGTTATTTCTAACCTTGTATCACACCAAGTTTTCTGACACTTTTTGATGATAACCTAAAAAACATTTTTTCTTATTATAAATTTATCTTTTGTTTTTTGAAACTAAATTACCTTATTAACAAAAAAACAATTACAAACAAAATTGACGGTATAAATTTTCACACGAACTTATGTAAAAACCTTTTTCTGGCCCTTTTAAACCTAAAATCTATCTGGTTTTAATATTAGTAAAACTTCAACATAATTGTGAGTAAAATTTCAACCTTTTCTCAATATTTCCTAATAATTTAAAAAAATTTCTAGCCCTGATGAAGGTCACGAAGTAGACCGAAAGCTTGGTATTATAAAAAAAAGTTAATATATACCTTTCTGGCTGCAAAACTCGTTTTTTTATCTACTAAATGTCACTTTTATGTAAAATTTGTTAAGAGAAAAATATAGAAACTTTGTTGGTGACATGTGAACATCTAGTATTTTGTATAGAGTGTTCTGGGAATATTCTATGGGTTGAAATATTCGACTAAAAATGTAGAGGCAAACCAGTGTTACTCAAGTCGTTATCATGATTATGTATCTGACAGTAAAAATTGTTAACCATGAAAGAAAATATCAACCTTTAATATAAGAAATACACCTCTGAAATCATAAAAACAAAATAAGTTTTAATTCATACAGTTTATACAAATGAATAGAAATTTGAATATTTTTAATAATGATTACCTAGCGAGCTAATATGTTTCAAATAAACACAAATTTGACATAAAATTGTATTTTCCCACATTATTCGAGGAGCTTTAAATAATACATATATGAATGTCATAGTCAGCTATCTTGGAAATAGAAAGAGTTTTCTACATACTTGTCAACTTTTCATAGTCGTTTGTTATTTTAAAAACCTTCATAGACGTTAATTACAAGCTTAGTCATAAACTTTCAAACGTTCATCTGCAAAGGTACTAAAAAATAGAATGTAGATAATAATAATTCATAATGTGTCCAAAGAAAGGACTTTAAAAGTGGGGTATAACAGAGTAATATTTTTGATAATAAAATATAGGGAGAAACCAAAATCGCTCACTAACCAAAGGGATTCTATATGTTTCTCTTAGCAAATTTTCATGAATCGTATTTGGCGACTGAAGTGATGCTACTCGATAAAAATGGCAACTTATTATAGTTTATAGGGGTATTGTGTGGTTATTGGTATGTCAGTTTCTGACGTTTAAAATATTCCAAATTTTAAATATCCACCTTTATTACTATTTACCTTCTTTTTACGGTAACTATTGCGTATAGTATTTAGCAGTTTTATCCTATTAACACAGATTTTATAGGTAGATTTGTGATAACATGAAATTTAAATGCACATGAAGAAAATGGTACACTAAGAATAAGAAATTGTCAGTATTAATTTTATACAGAAAATGCAAAATAAAAATTTATGAGTCATACGTCTTTTTTAAGTGAAAGGTTGGTAAATCAATGTTTCCTTTTTAAATAGGAGAGAATATTTTCTAGATTATAGATTTGTTTGTGATAACATGAAATTTAAATGCACATGAAGAAAATGGTATGTTCACTGCACAGACCATTAGATGAATTGTAGAGGAATAAACACTATTTTAGAATTATGGGATGATCAACCGACTGCGAAAATTCTATATTGTTAGAAATATAACGGAACGCGCAATTTCTACTTTTTTATTGTTTATCTAACAGAACAAATTACACGCGCCAGGCTCGAGAGTCGAGTGTCAGATCTTGAATGCTGATCCCCGGTCGAGACAGACGTCATCCGGCGGCTGGTCCCGGCAGCCCATTGTTTAGTCTAGCGCTGGACATCCAACACGGCCAGACTGACAGGTGTTCCGTTCTCGGAATCATCCTCCACGGAAGCACACGACGACTCTGTAACATATTAAAAGAATAACACAATGCCAAGGTATATTTCAACCTTGCAACAAATCAAAGCTAAGGTATATTTCAACCTTACGACAAACCAGAGCCAAGGTATATTTCAACCTTGCAGCAAATCAAAACTAAGGTATATTTCAACCTTACAACAAATCAGAGCCAAGGTATATTTCAACCTTGCAGCAAATCAAAACTAAGGTATATTTCAACCTTACAACAAATCAGAGCCAAGATATATTTCAACCTTGCAGCAAATCAAAACTAAGGTATATTTCAACCTTACAACAAATCAGAGCCAAGGTATATTTCAACCTTGCAGCAAATCAAAACTAAGGTATATTTCAACCTTACAACAAATCAGAGCCAAGGTATATTTCAACCTTGCAGCAATTCAAAGTATATTACTTGCCAGCATTCGTAGTTGCTGTAGTTTCACTCTCCAAAAAAATCCAACAAGTCGGACATTTCAGTTGCCAACGACCAGCTCGTTGGCCACAACCTTAGTTGCTCCTTAGCGGCTTTTATAATTTTATGTTTACTTGTACCGACTCGTTTCAAGTCATGGCGACCTGCTTTGGTGATGTTCATAATTTAGTAGGGGCCCACAAAATCAAAATTCGACTTGCTAATATGCAACTTGCTTGCCCTATGTACCAATACAAAATCCCCAACTGAATATTGAATGGTGTTTCGTCTGTTTCTATTTAATTTCTCCCTCAGAGATTCGCTCGGAGCAAGTCGTTCCTTCACTCGTTGTCTATCGAGTGACAAATTTCGTATTGGTGTTATATCATGTGACAGGTCATTTAAAACCGCCTGTATTAGTGGAGTTGCCGATTCGATTCCAATGAGGGCATGTAAAGGACTAATATTAGTTGTCTTTTGTACTGTGGTATTCAAAACCAGCTGGATTTTCCAAAGTACGTTTGGCCATTCTTGTTTTAATCGTGTTTCAATGCGAATCAAGTTCCTAATTGTACGCATGTAGCGCTCGACTTGCCCGTTTGCTCTATGAATGTCGGGCGTCACATAATGATATTGAATGTTCAATTCATCAAAAAACTTACAAAGCGACAAATTGTGAAAATTTGTACCGCTGTCCATTACAAATAACTTTGGCGTACCGAAACATGAAATAAAAGTTTGCAGTGCTTTTTGTGTCTCATCAGCTTTGACAGTTTTTAAGGGAATCAGGTTACAATACTTAGTGAAAGAGTCAATTAATACCAAGACATGTTTGTATTTTTGAGATGAAACAGGCAATGGTCCAAGGCAATCTACATGGACCGTATGCATCGGGATAGGGATCTTTTCCGGTAGTAGTATGGATCCTTGCAAGGGACCAGTTCGTGTTTTCTTGACAGCACAGACGAGACAATGCCTAACATAGTTTTGGACAAATTGTCTCAAGCGTGGAAACCAAAAGTGCGCTGCAATTGACTTCAAGGTTTTATCGGTACCTACATGACACTGTTCGTCATGAAATATACGCAAAACTCTGTGAAGCTGTTTACTGATAACGCGAGTGCCATCACAGTCGGTCACCGCAGCTAGATTAGTGTTAGTAAATAAATTAGAGCCAATAATAACATCGTAATCTAAATGTATAGCCGGAACTACCAAAAATGTTAAGCTGGTTTGTTGGCCCGTGATCTCAACAGCTGCACTAAATTTATGCTTAGCTAAAATTTCGCCTGGCGTAATACCAGCAATAAAGCATTCGCATCTAATCAGATCAGCACGAAAGCGTTCGATGTATTTATCCGTCATCAAAGAAATATTCGCTCCAGTATCAATCAAACCCATATAACTTTGTTTGTTTATTTTAACTTCTGTCGGCACTATAATTTTGACAGACGGCAGACGTGTGAAGCGCACGGCATCGCGACGGTGTTCTATGGAATTTTTAAGGGAACATTTGCTTTCCGTATGTCCTGTTTTGAAACAGAACGTGCATTTGTTTGAAGCCTCGGACGTATTAATAATATCCAATCGATTATTGGATTGTGTTGCTGTATTATTCTTATTTACAATTTGTGATGGGAGCTGTTTCGAGGAACTGCTTAACGTACAATTTCGCTGGGCGTGACCCGCGCGGCCACAACGAAAACAAGTCGACCTATTCATCACAGCAGACCGTTCTAATCGAGGCCGCTTTATACCGGGGGATTCTGTGTCTGATTTTACCATTACATCATAACCCGAAGTTTGTTTGCTTAAAGTGCCTAAATATGAGAACAAATCCGCAATAGAATCAAAATTTCGCATTGTAACCGATTCCTGGATTTTAGGTTCTTTAATTCCATAAACAATTAATTCTATTAAGTCAGCTGTGCTCCAATTAGCACGCAAATTTTTTAAAAATGACAACTTTTTGTGTGCATAAGTCGTATAGGTGTTAAAGGAATTACTATTGCACATACACGCTTCATACAGCAAATGTCCTAAAATTTTCTTCGGAGGGAATGCCTCCAAAAAATCAGTTTTGAAATTAGTCCAATTACGTACAGTTGGAATCCAACAATTAAACCAAATTTTTGCATCTTTCGTTATGAATCGGCCAACTCTTACCAATATCTGCAGGTCAGACCACATGAATTCTGCTTTGATCTCCTCCACTTGCTTTATCCAATTTTGGGCATCGTGGATCTCCGGATCATAGAAGGACAAATCAATCTGATTGGGCACAGCACCAGCACCACATTGCTTAATGTACTTCACCATTTCCGCCATAAATTCTTCCATGATGAAGGCCGCTTTGGTACAACGCGCGCAGGTAAAATGGGAAGCGCGAAAACGATCCCGCCGCTGCTGTTAGAAATATAACGGAACGCGCAATTTCTACTTTTTTATTGTTTATCTAACAGAACAAATTACACGCGCCAGGCTCGAGAGTCGAGTGTCAGATCTTGAATGCTGATCCCCGGTCGAGACAGACGTCATCCGGCGGCTGGTCCCGGCAGCCCATTGTTTAGTCTAGCGCTGGACATCCAACAATATATTATTTTGGAAGAGAATTCTGTAACGTATGCAAGAATGAAAACTGAAAATTTTTAGCTCCAAACCAACCACATACCATATAAAGAAAAAACTGAAAAATCTAATGCGTTTTTTGCTTACACTACAACTAGCCATGGACTTCATTTCAAACAAAAGGTATACCAAATACTCTTTCTTGCCTTTTAGACTCGCTTTTCTTAGGGAAATGTATGGAAATATGCCATGTAAACTTGTCAAATTATAGGTACATAACAAACAAATATTTTATTTGAACATTCTTTGTAACAGATTTGGATGTTTTTATTCTATAAAAGATTCTGCAACAATGGTAACATTAATCCACCGTGTAAATTTGCTTCATCGTGTGGCATCAATGGCAATCGTTTGAAACAGCGCTACTTTTTAATCAAAGTATTAATAGTTTAAATTTCATGTAATTTACTACACTCTGTGTATTACTCTAGTAAAAATATTTTATATGGTGCTACCAAGTACATTATTTTTCAAAATTTTTTCACTTATAACTAATTTTTCTATCTCATATACAGGTCAGCTAGCAACTTATTTCTATTAAAATGAGTTCAAAATACGTCTATATCGTAATCAATGTCAATTAGATTGATCGGGGTTTAAAACATAATTACACTTCAGAAAATTAAAATTTACTCACATAAAGACCTGTCATTTGCATAAATTTCCAAATTCCCCCACACTTATGGTATAACTCTTAATTCAAAGGAATATGTTGTACACTACAGGTGATTTTTCTTGAGGGCTTAATACTGTTATAACGTGGGGAATGGATCTCCCTCTTTGCTGACATGAGGTTTTTTCATAACGTTCTTTATTTACAACGTCTTATGCTCCAGCGATCTCTCCCAAATCACTTTATTGTTGATTATATTCAACGTAGAAAAATTTTCAACTCACACATGCCTCTTATTTAGATTGTTAAGAGACATAAAACTTTTTGGAGGAGCTATAACCATATGCATCACTTTAATTTTGTCAATTCCTTGGGATAAAACTCATTTACTAGCTTAAATAAACTGTAGGTACAGCCATCACGGTATTTATATCCTGTTTATACTATATAGAGACTGTAAACAAGCGAGCGTTATCCGAAATCCCGTACTGTCACTGTTTCATTTCTCATAGCAGCAGTGTTCATTTAACTGTTTTTAATGTGAGTACTGTTTAACGAATTGACCGAGCTAAGTGATGGGCTCTTGTGACTCATATGTTTCGAAAGCCGACAAAAACTTTCGACTGCGGCAGCGGTTTTAACAGGCGCTGAGAGTTTCAAGTTATTACAGTTACCCGGAGGCAAAGCTATATTTATAAACAAGAAAATACTACCCGGTGAACAATAAAGTAGGAGTCGCGGTCTTGTAAAAGCTTTGATTATGTACCGAGCTATCGAATTGTATAATTTTAAAAGTGTAGATTCTGAGTGTTAGATAGACATTTTTTCTCGAAACTCTAATAGCTATAAAATAAAAACACATTTCAGAGCAACATAAAATATTTAGCAATCGCTCGAAGACTGCAAAGCGTTAGGTTTTAAGGTCTGCAAAATGTTTTTTGTACAATAACAATACAATATGCAGGAATTTCACAATATTACCACCAGAGAGACCTCAGTACTAGTGGATAAGCTATAATTTGTATAATAAATCCTAAAATCTAAGTATAAGTTATACTTGGATTGTTATTTTAAACAAGAACTCAAAAATTTCACTATTTAACCGTATGCGTTGAAAGCATCATTTTAGTTAAGTTTTGGAATCTTAATTTTGTTTTTATTTGTACTATTAATATTTCTGCCTATGGTCACAACTTAAGATATTTAATAATAATTAATAGCTAATAATAATAATAATATAGCTAATAATTCATAAATCCTGTACCATGTACTAGAATTTATTTTTGTAAATAAATCAAATCTTCTATAGAGAAAAGTTTTTATATAGGTTGGTAAATATTTTTAAAAATCAAAACTCTGGGTTTCACTAGTTTCTTGGTTCGGTGGATTGTTATATTATGATTGTTATAAAAGAGCTGTCCTATCGACCCTGAATTTCTATAAATGTATGTCCTATGCTTTTTCGCAGAAACTAAACTCAATCCAGATAGAACTGCTATTAGTATATGTATGGTTAGTATGGTTACGATTGTACAGTTATTTGTGCTCCGATTGTTCTCGAGGATAAAAGTTCCCTTGAATTATCAAAGTTAAATAATGTGGAGTTGTTAATGTCACAAATTTTCTGAATACGTGGTTATCGCAAAACAGTTTGTTTGAATTTCCTGAAAGAGATAATTCAACGTAGGAATGGAGACAGTTAAGAATACCGACAACGTGGAGATCAGATTCTTTTTTGGTGGACAAGCAGTAAACAAAATAAGACAAGAAGTTGTGAGAAATTATATTGCAAAAAACATGTTCTAGCAATGGAGTCAAGATAGGAAAATATCATGCTATATATTGTATGTTAATGCTAAGCCTGTTTCATTTGCCCCAATGACAAAAATGGATTTTGATCCTTTAAAAAAACACACCAACCCAAAAAATCTCAATTTGGTTTTTACACACGAAGAATATCACCGAAAAGGATATGCATCAAGACTAGTGGATCATATTAAGAAAAATAATCAATTTACGGCTTTCTGTTATAACACCAATTCAGAACAACTTTTTAAAAAATGTAATTGTATTTGTTAGGGAGAAATAAATTATAACAATATGTATAGATACCTAGTAGATAAAATAACGAGTTTTGCAGCCAGAAAGGTATATATTAACTTCTTTTTATAATACCAAGCTTTCGGTCTACTTCGTGACCTTCATCAGGGCTAGAATTTTTTTTTAATTATTAGAAAATATTGAGAAAAGGTTGAAATTTTGGCTGCAAAACTCGTTATTTTATCTACTAAGTAAAACTACACAGCCGTAAACTAGCTATTTATTGTATAGATACCCTTAATAAAATGTTTGCGTTGTTTTTCCTACAAAATTTTATTTGAACCCAACACAACTCATCTCAAAATTTGGATCATTGTCATAATCCTCTAACATTAATGATATAGTAAAAAATTAGACGACATACGATGTCAGATACATATAAGCATAATAGACATTAAATAAAAGACTTAACTTTTTCAAAAGTGTTTTATTTTCTCACTGTACACAGCTACTACAAAATTCTACAGTTTTTCCATACGTTTATCAAACAGAACACGAATACATTTTTTTATTTTCTTAATTCTGAAGGTAAAAATTGTTGTATACCATCTAAGTAGATTCCCAAATCATATTTTAATAATAAGTTACACAGTTGATTTATCAAAATGTTCCCATCCAGGTAACTTCTGCAGACTGTTAACCCATTTTTATATTTTTCATAATGTTGACGACGTGATTCTATATCACCCCCCACTCTTTGGGTTAACTCTAGTAGGGCATCTATAATACAAGCTTGTAGTTCATCTCTTAGGATCTGAATACTTGAAGCTAAACCTGTCGGGATTGTCCATCTTTTTACATTGGTAATATAAAACTGTTCAAACATGTTGCTATGTTAAAGACGGATGGCTTTCTAATTTAATTTACTAAAAACGGGTTAGTTTTATACTTCTCTCAATTTTCACCGTAAAAGTTATAAAATTCTGCGTAGTTGTTTCATCGTCCACCAGTTGTTATTTTTAGTCATTAAATCGTATAATATAATGATTATGTACATCAAGCAAAATTATCTCTACCCTGTTACGGAAGATAGTTGTTTCTAACAGTTTCACAGTTTTGAGATATTTACGTTTTATAGTTTTGCTCTCACCAACCATGTTATTCATTTGTTTTCAAATTTATATGTATATTTAGTCTTGTAATTAATATTTAAGAACAATACCCCAAATTTATGGTAGAAATGAGACTTTTTTCTTAACATGTTTCATGTTTATATTCAAATATGACAAATTATTTGTGTAAAAAATAAAAACACATTATTTATTATAAACTTAGAGGCATGTTATAACTTAAAATTAACTATGATTTTAGTAGTCCTGTTACCTAGTATTGCTGTTTGATTCATCCAGAAAAGTAATCTAGCATTATACCTACCGCTAATTAAGTCTATTAATCAAGGTTACCTTATCTCTGTTATTCTGCGATACCTTATTTCGGATATTCTGTGATACTAAACCGTTGCATTTTTGTTTTTTCACTCCTGCTTTCTAGGCACTAGCACTTAAAATATTGAAGTCTTATATATTAACGTTTTGTTCCTCGTAAGAAACCAACTTACATCATATTATTCAAACATGGTCTAAGGCTGTTCTTGTTTAGTTTATATTAAGAAAGTTCATAATTAAAAGTCTTCTAAAATTCATTGAAACATTGATTTGGAATTCAAGTTATACATTTTCCCCATTTCAGGTCAGATACAACCTTTTAACTAAATTTTTTTAACATACAACTATTACGTTTAACAAAATCAACTACATCAACTGTTTTCTCATGTAGTTACAACAGTTTACCTTAATATAGTGTCAAAGAAACCACGCCTTACACTCAATTTATCATCCTTAACAGGGCAGCTTACAAAGGCCGTTGCTGGACAACAACAAAAATTGTTGCTGTTAATATGTGTTCATATTTCTGTAACATCATTAAGTAAGCCAAACTTCCATTCCAATGCATCGGTCCCCGCCGGTAAAAGGTCTAACGACCGCACATGTTTTTGTTTATAGGAGCGGGCTAAATACAAAGCGCTTGGCTGTCTTCAAATTCCCGCGTGTCCGTTAAGATATAAATTATTTCATTCGATGCTATGTTACTCATAATCAAATAAGGACAATAATTTTATTTACAGATTGTTGAAAGGTACAAGTTCTGAAACTTTTTACCCTACTAGTAAATAAAGGTTATAATTTTATCGTTTATTAAGACACTACAAGCACGTCTTATAACTTTTCTAGAACATTTTTGCGAGACATTATTCATAATTTTCTGAAACTTGTGGTTTTATCCTTCTTATTAGCGAGTGTTTAATTTTGTTCAATATTTCAGCAATGAATAAGGAACCTGTAAAATAGTATACATATTTTAAGTGTCAACAGGTGTTTAGTTTTCGATAGATTTTTACGAGAACATAAAAATATTTACTTTGGAAATATTCGAACGGCAGTCGTTGCTCTAATTTATTTCCCCACACTCGTTTATTTACATATTCGTTAACTGAGGCTTGTCGTATCCACTAGTTTATGCGCAGACTTAGTTTTCGGATGTTGCAATAAACAGTTTACATTAAGATTTTAGTAAGCTGGACCTCGATGTTTAAAGTGAAGTCTGTTACCTAATAATTTCTCGCAACCCAATGCTGACTGGTTCTATTCATATAAACTTTAAATTCAAGCAACTCTAAGAGTTTATAAAAATTCATGTATGAAATACGAGTGGGTTTCAATTCGTAATGAAACATCGACATATGTTTTATTTGCAACAACTGTAAAAGCTTTCTGTTGAAAGTGATCTGGCGGTCACAAAACGCCTCAAAATGTCTCGCACCAACTTTGCAGCAAATTTGTTCTGGGTTTTTGCCAACAAATATAAAAACGATCCAAATGCTCTTCTCGGTTAGGAAAGTGACCCCTGCTGTAGAAACTGACCATCTGCGAATGTAGATGATTATACAAAGACAATTTTATTATTAAATAACCTTGTAGTTAATACTTTTTAAAAATAAAACTACTTTTAGCCTACTGCATTTGTTTTATTTACTTCAAACGAGATATGTATATCATTATTCTTTGTCTATGTACAGTACTTAACACACTATGTAAAGTTTGATCCATTAATTTTATTCTATCTTTGAATCGTATTTGATCCAAAAATTTGTCTTGTAATTTTCTAGCCTCTTGATACGCGAAGGACCATGCAAACATAATATGTCTTTGATTTCTACTTTCATCAAAAGTTACATGTTTCATTATTGCTCTCTTAACTAAAGTTCAAATTATGGTGACTAAGTTGTGATATTTAACGCTGAATTCAATAGCAAAGTTTCACTTTCGCATGTAACCCATAAATATTAAGTTAGTTTATACTGGACTTGCAGCGGTCGCTCGATGTATGATTCATAAAAGTGCTGCGACTAAATTGAGTGTTATTTCACATCACATTTAAACATAGTACGTTGCTTTAATTCAAGCTATAGAATTACGTAACGCGAATATAAGCGATCCAAATATACGTGTTTATGAATAACTTAGTTTATAAAAGGCGATCATAAAGCGGGCTTGCATTAACACCAGTTATTATAATATAATACTGGCCGCTCGTAATATGAGTCACACAGTGCCTATGTTAGACATACCACATTTAGGAGTTGTTGATACGTTGCTGTTTTTCATAGCTGTCGTATTATGTATATACTATAACGTTCGCCACCGCAGAATAATAAAACAACTCTAATCGATGATTATAAAACATTAATTTTCATGCATGTTATATCCGACCTCAAGCATCACCTTGATCATAACCTTGTTTTTACCCTTGATTCTGTTTACTGTTGGATATTATGTTCTCATTCTCTATTGTTCAAGATGCTTACTACACAGATATCATTTTCCATTGTATATTGTTCTAGAATGATTACTAGAACATATCATATTCCTTTTGAGTATTGTTAAAACTTGCTTACTGCAAGAATTGCAGAATTTGATCTTCCCTTTGTCTTTATATTCTTTTCCCATGAGAACCACAACACCTCAGCATAACAGATCTGTATAAATAGGACCTAGTAAAGTAAGAGTCTTGTCTGTAGTCTAAGCCGAAACTCTGTAACTCGCGTTACTCAAATAAAAGTTTTTTAAAAAGTCTTCGTCTTCACGTCGCCCGTAACAATTTGGTGTCAGAAGTGGGATCCTCGATAAAAGGGTCTTCAACGAGGGAGATCCGGAGGCACTTAGAAGGACAGTCTCCTCGGGCGTCACCACACCACTACGATTGGAGCCAGCTGAAAAGGGTCTTCGACAGGGAGATCCGGAGGCACTAAGAAGGACAGTCTCCTGAGGCCAGCATCCAGCAACAACAGCAGCATCAACGACATCCAGCGAGCATGAAGTTACTTCTATTGTAAGTGAAAAACTTGAAGTGAATTTTATTTGTGATTTTTTTGAACTTTCTACGTTGCTATTATTGAACTTTCTACGTTGTAACGATATTACCTTTTCATTTCAACATGCCGAATAACGAAGCTATAAACTCTAATGTAAACAATGAAGCAAACGCTTCAAATAACAACGAAGTACCATTTAAATTAAGCGAAATATTTTCTATCATCTCTGAATACGATGGGGATCAAATCAATTTAAATACTTTTATCATTGCATGTGATAGGGCCATGCAAATGACTGTTGGCGACCAAGCCATTTTACTTGTTATAAAAATTAAAAATCAATTAAAGGGACGTGCAGCCCAACTCATTAATTCAAGAGATTTGAGTACCTGGCGCGAAATCAAACAATTACTTAACGTTCATTTCGGAGATCCTCGCGATCTAACTTCATTAATTCAAGATTTACAAAGAATGTGTCAATCCCAAAATGAAAATGCTTTGACTTTTGTAGGCAGAGTTCAAACTCACTGCTCAAAAATGTATGCCGCAATAGGAAAACAAAGCCTTCTCACTAGGGAACAAAAAGAATCGCAAGCTACATTAATCGATAGCATGTGTTTAAATACAGTTTTGACAGGTTTAGAACCAAGAATAAGGCAACTAATTCGTGCTAGCAATCCACCCAACATGATGGATGCTATAGCTTTAATTAAGAGAGAATTGCAACTTTCTTATTTTGAAAATCAAAAATTTCAGAGGCAAAATCGTGTACCAGTCTTCAATAATAATAACAAAGAACCAGTAATAATTTTCCAAAATTTTGTAATTATTGCAAAAGAAATGGACATACTATCAATGAATGTCGAACAAAAAATCAAAATAATTATTACAGAAATGGTCCAAATCCTTCTAGCTACTCTAACAATTTCCAAAATAACTCCCAAAGAAATAATTTCTCCCAAAATAGGTTCCATCAAAGACCATCTTTTCCTCAGCAAAATAATTTTCAAACTCCTTCTTTCCAACCTAGGAATCACCCTCAAAACTTCCAACCAAGAAATCAACCTCCTAGAAATTTTTCTAATAATATTCCTAGAAACAATTTCCCAAGAACTTTTAATAATAATTCTGGTTTCCAGCCTTCTAATCAAAATTTTACTCCTAGATTCCGAAATTCAAATCCAAATAACCAAAATAGAACTCCCCAGCAACATTATCTGGGCCAAAGGGAAAATTTTCAATTAACAGCCTCGGACCAGAACCCTATTCCGAATTTCAAGAATCTTGGTATGATCAATACGGACCAAACGTTTGCATAAATACCGTTGACAATAGCAATCTATATTATATTAAAGATAATACCGATAAGTACAAAATTTTAATTGACACAGGAGCTGGTATTTCAATTTTCAAACCAGAGACGGTTCAGCAATTTTTAAATCGATGTCCAGAAAATTTTCAAATTAAAGGTATTTCTGGCCAATCAATTCCTATTACTGAAGCGGTATTTGTTTCTTTTACGGGTCCTCTTTCTCCCCATAAAGTTTATATTTGCGATCTAGATATAGGATTCGACGGAATTTTAGGCGCTGACTTTCTAGAAAGGCACGGTGCAATAGTAGATTTTAGGAATAAACAATTAATTACGTACTATAAGGTACACGAATTACTTAAAGACGGAGATGAATTAAACGAGTTAACGAATAATAATGATAATAATAATCGAGTCGTTTATAAAAGACAAGTTAATGTCGACGAAAGGTACGACAGCCTCCATATATACGCTTATGAACGAAATAATAATAATAATAATAAATATACGGAAAATATAAATAATTTTGAAAGCGAAAATACGAGTTATAATATAAATAAGGTTACGATAGAACCGCGTTGCGAGAAAATATGCAAGTTTCATACGAATAAATATACGAATAAAGAAATGATTTTATGCGCACAACGAGTAGAAAAGGTATACGTGCCAAATGCTATAGTAAAAATAAACGAAGACGGTAATTTTTATACGACAATATTAAACGCTAATGCCATAACAAAGGATATTTGTTTCGAAGAATTTGAATTTGAGCCTTACATTAAAGAAACGAACGCTAGTACTAATATTATTTGTAATTTTAATAAAACGAAAAGCAGAGTAGAAGAAATAAAAGAATCATTAAGGCTAGAACATTTAAACAAAGAAGAAAAAGAATTAATTACTAATTTATGCTTGAATTTTGAAGATATATTTTACTTTGACGGAGATTTCCTAAGTTTCACTAATGAAATAAAACATACTATCGATACAGGCGACGCTAAGCCAATTTTTACTAAATCTTATCGATATCCACAAGTTCACAAGGAAGAAGTAAAAACACAAATTAATAAAATGCTTTCTCAAGGAATAATTAGACCTTCTGTTTCACCATAGTCGTCCCCAGTATGGGTCGTTCCAAAAATATTAGACGCTTCAGGCAAACAAAAATGGAGAATCGTAATTGATTATCGGAAATTAAATGAATTAACAGTTAATGACAGGTATCCACTGCCTAATATTTCAGATATATTAGATCAGTTGTGTAATTGCCATTATTTTACTACTTTAGATTTGGCTTCTGGTTTTCAACAAATCGAAGTGAATCCAGAAGACATTTCGAAAACTGCTTTTTCCGTTGAAAATGGACATTTCGAATATTTACGTATGCCCTTTGGCCTTCGTAATGCGCCCTCAACCTTTCAGAGGGTTATGGATAATATACTAATGGGGATACAAAACGAAAAGTGCTTAGTTTACATGGACGACATTATTATTTATTCTTCCACAATTAATGAACATATCTCTCGTATTACTGAAGTTTTTCAAAGATTAAGAAATTCAAATCTAAAAATACAGCCAGATAAGTGTGAATTCTTACGAAAAGAAGTAATTTATTTAGGACATGTTATTACACCTGAAGGGGTTAAACCAAATCCACAAAAAGTACAAGCTGTTATCGATTTTCCTCAACCTGCCAATACTAAACAAATTAAACAATTTTTGGGTCTTAGTGGTTACTACAGGAAGTTTATTCCAAACTTCGCAAAAATGACAAAGCCTTTAACTCGACTTTTAAGAAAAGACGTACCATTTATTTTTGATAAAGATTGTCGTGAATCTTTCGAACAACTTAAAAATGCATTAATAACTTCACCAATTCTAATATATCCTGATTTTGAAAAAGAATTTGTTTTAACTACAGATGCAAGCGCTTTTGCTGTAGAGAAAGAACTTTTGGCAATAATTGCTGCCGTAAAAAACTATAGACCTTATCTTTTCGGACGAAAATTCTTATTGGTTACAGATCATAGACCTTTAACCTGGCTTTTCTCAATAAAAGATCCCGGTAGTCGTTTAGCACGTTGGCGACTTAAATTAGAAGAATATAATTATCAAATAATTTATAAACCTGGAAAAATTAATCGAAATGCCGACGCTTTATCTCGAATCAAAATCAATCATATAAAAGAAGCTGTTTCCTTTCATACTTCCCTAGACGAACCATCTACTTCCCATGATAATCCTCAAGACATTGACCCGCCTATTGACAATAATGAGACTGACGAAATTGCTATAATCTGTAATGAATTTGACAGATTTTTTGATCTATACAAGACGACTTCAATGATCGACTATTCTAAAATCCAATATACAAATAATCAACTTTTAGACAAAACACACAAGGACATTGTACTAATTTTTCAACAAGACAAATTAACAGACCTTCACGAAAAAGTTATTGATGATTTACTTGAGCTAAATCCTGATTTTAACTATAATAAAGCAAATGTTCTTTCCAGTCAAACCGTAGCTAAAAGAAAATATTATATAATTCCTGTTACTTTTAATTTTGAAACCGCAATACAAGTACTCTTCATATCTCTTTATTACAGTAAAGATATATTCGAAGAAAATAAAACTTATTACATTGAAAACAATCCAGATTTTCCAATTTTAGAAATGTTAAATTTTTTGTTCTCAGACAAAAACTTTCAATTAACAATTTGTCAGAACATTGTGACTATACCAGACGAAGACCAAATACCTATAATAATAGATCAATTTCATTCAGGCAAGACAAACTTACATCGAGGAATAAACGAAACAATTAGACGCATCAAACAAAAATATAACTGGACAGGACTAACTAAAGACGTCGAAACATTTATTCGGCAGTGCGAAATCTGCCAAAAGACAAAAATTTGTAGACAAAACTTGGACAGTCCCTTAGTTATTACCGAAACTCCTAAAACTCCTTTCGAAAGAATAAATATCGACATCCTAGAAATCCCAGTAAAAAATAATATCCTTACCATAAGAGACGAACTAACAAAATTTACCCAAGCTTATGCACTTCCTAATAAAACAGCGAGATCTGTAGTAGACGCTCTTTTACTCTATTTTCAACATTTTGGAACTCCCTTAAGAATCCATTGCGATGTAGGTAAAGAATTTAATAATCAATTAATGAAAGATCTTTGTAAATTATACAATATAAAATTAACTTTCTCTAGAGTTAGTCATCCGCAATCAAATGGCTGCTTAGAAAGATTTCATGCCACCTTAACTGAAATGATATGCGCGTGTAGTACAGAAAATCCTAACGAACACCCATTTCAAATGCTTCCTTACGCTTGTATAGCATATAACAATTCTATAAATAAAACACACGGCTTTACTCCTTACTAATTGCTATTCGGTCACACCTCGTCTCGACCTCCAGAAGTTTTGTATAATCAGCAAGAATTAATCTCTAAGTACGTTCGCGATTTAAACAATAAAATAAAGCATTATTATGAAGTGGCAAGAAAGCGTACAGATATGCGCAAGCAAAAAGCAAAACAGCGATTTGATACACACGTTTCGGAGCAGCGACAATTTCGCGTAGGAGAAAAGGTTTATGTCAAGGAGTCCCAAATAAAAAATAAACTAGCTAACAAATTTAATGGACCCTATAAAATTAAAGAAATTTATACAAATTCAGCTTTGCTACATAACCCAATTACTAACCAAACTACAAAAATGAATTTTGATATGCTAAAGAAATGTCACGAATTACAGGAAGAAGAACTAACGGTTAAAGAATTCTTTTATACTCTAGATCGAAAAATCCCTATTGAAAATAATAACGTTTCTATTGAACTGGGCAATTTATTTGATGACCCTGAAAATATTTCATTAGCCCACTGTGTATCTAAAGACTTAGAAATGAATGCAGGAATTGCAAAAGAATTTAAGAATAAATTTGGACACGTAGATGAACTAAAAAATCAAAATAAGTCAATTGGTGAAATAGCAGTACTTCAACTTCCGAAAAGAAATATTTATTATTTAATAACTAAAGAATTTTTCTATTATAAACCAACTTATGCTAATTTATTTAATTGCTTAAAGGAATTACGAACAATTTGTCTCGAGAGCACTGATGAAAAAGATAAAATTATAGCTATACCCAAGTTAGCTTGTGGATTAGACAAATTAGATTGGGATACAGTTCTCCCTATGATCAAATATATTTTCAAAAATACTGATATTAAAATAATTTGTTATATCGAACCAAGTTCCTAATTCTGAAACTTCGTTACAGATTTTCTTTGTTCGCTACCGCTATGGCACAATATACACTGCGACCAATTAATAACACCATAGGCGTGTTCTATCAAGAGCAATCCGGACTCAAAATTTCTAATGACAAGTGGAGTTTATTGGTATATAAAGACATTTCATCTCTAAAAACAACGTTCGAAAATAATAATAAAATTTTAGAAAATATGCAATTTATAATTCAACCAAAAGACGTACGAATGGCCGCCTTTTTAACCGAAGTTAAGTCACATCTCACTTTACTAAATCAACTTTCCGAAAACATTGCGCTCAAATTTGAAGAATTAGCTATTGATGTAAGAAGATATAAAAGAGGTTTAATTAATGGTTTAGGGTCAGTTTGGAAATTTATTACCGGAAATTTAGACGCTTCAGACGGACAGTATTATAACGATTGTATCGACAAAATTAACAGAGACGAACACGAATTGGAAAAATTAATGAAAAAACAAATTTTAGTAACTACTTCAGTTATCAAAAATTTTAATGACTCTATCAACAAATTACAAATTGATGAAATTACTTTTAATAATGACATAAAACAAATCGAAAATTACATTTATAACATTTCTGATAATTTTAATTATTACACTGCAAAATTACAAGTTTTAGAGATGGCCGAAAGACTCCTAAAATCCTATACCTTTATTGAAAGCAATTTAAATGACATTCTAAACTCTATTACTTTTGCAAAACTACATATCATTCACACGTCAGTTATAACTCCTGAAGACCTGGTTCATCATTTGCAAATAATCGCTCAAACTTTAAACAAAAATAATTTGCCCTTAACTCCTCAACTTCTAAATGTTGCAACTTATCTTGATTTTATAGAACTAAAGGTTTTTCAAACAGAAAATAGACTTGTTTTTATATTAGACATTCCTTTAGTAGAACCTCAATGGTATACTCTTTATAGAATTTCTCCTATTCCAATTTTCGACAATAAAACTGGATTTTATCACATGGTATCCACTGATACTAAATTTGTAGCAAAAAGCGATGACCCAACTCTCTATGTAATTCTCTATGATATAAAAAATTGTAAAGAACTAGCATTTGATTTAATAATGTGCAAAGATTTATATCCGACTCCTATTGACTCACATTCAAGATGTGAAGCTCAATTATTAGAGGTAAAAACCCATTTACCTAATACTTGTGACATAGTCACAATTTCAATTGAAAGTTACAATGTACAATTGATTCAAGAGAATCAATGGTTAATAATTTTAAGTGAAATATTTCCTATAACTATTAAGTGCAAAAATCAAAATCCTTTGACTATAATGCTAGACAAAACTTCAATTTTAACGTTAAAATCTGAATGCATTGCTTATATTGGAAGTACTAAAATTCAAACGAAAAATTTAAATAAATCTAATCAAACCTATAAATTTCACCCAATTAATATACCATTTGAATGTTGCAAAGAAACTCCAAATAAACTAAAATATCCTGACTTAAAACTTTTACAACTAAATAAATTTAATTATGACGATTTAAATGTCGCAAAGCATAAATTAGACGAATATGCAAAGGATCTTGATAATATTATTAACGAACCAACTGTAAATAAGTATACGCCAATATTGACATATCTATCCATTACTTTAATCATACTTTTAATTATTGTGTACTTTTATTTTAAATGTAAAAAGTCTAGGAACATTAAAATAGGCATTATTACTACTAATAACGGAGACGATCCTCCACAACCTCCTAGATCTCGAAATCGCGTTTTTCAAAATTTAAGAAAACTTGTTACTGTCAAAAGAAGACCTTCTTATAGATTGGACGAACCTCGCGAAGAAGAAGAAATTGAACTAAATTCTAATACTAAAACATATGCCTAATTTAATGTCAAAATTTGTTAACACAAATTTTTAATATAAGGGGGAAGGTGTTATATCCGACCTCAAGCATCACCTTGATCATAACCTTGTTTTTACCCTTGATTCTGTTTACTGTTGGATATTATGTTCTCATTCTCTATTGTTCAAGATGCTTACTACACAGATATCATTTTCCATTGTATATTGTTCTAGAATGATTACTAGAACATATCATATTCCTTTTGAGTATTGTTAAAACTTGCTTACTGCAAGAATTGCAGAATTTGATCTTCCCTTTGTCTTTATATTCTTTTCCCATGAGAACCACAACACCTCAGCATAACAGATCTGTATAAATAGGACCTAGTAAAGTAAGAGTGTGAATTCTAGTCTTGTCTGTAGTCTAAGCCGAAACTCTGTAACTCGCGTTACTCAAATAAAAGTTTTTTAAAAAGTCTTCGTCTTCACGTCGCCCGTAACATGCATATGACTGTGTTCTAATTCGTAATAAAGCAATATGTTTGGGTGATTGTTTTTTATTTTATACCTTGCTAGAACATTACTACATTTAAAAAACAACCTTAATTTACTGAAACTGTTTTTCGAACAGTAAATAGGACATTACAAGCTTTTATCGAAGCTATACACAACGTCTGAATAACTGACCCCTTTACTGTTAAACCGTATAGTTCTTATGTCAACAGTTAAAAATTGTTGATATTACCTAAAACTTTCCCAAATTAGAATTACAACACAAAAGTCCCTGAATATCAAAATGACTAGAAACCTACTGAAATCCCAGAAAACCACAATTCTCAGAAACTACATTTCCAGAAAACATCCCAGGTTCCCCGTTACATGCTAAAATTAAATCCTCTTGGGTTTTTCCTGAATTTTCAGTTGTTTTCATCCTTTTAATATTCCAATAACCAATGAATTTTGGTATCCTTAGTTCTACGAGGATCTGTGTTGCAATTAGGTTCCCTATTTATTCACAACTTAAAAGTGTTTTCTATTCCAAGATTTTTTCCCCTATGGTTAATTTTATATTCCCCATTAAAAAGAGAACATGACAATTTTCAGTCCAAAACCGTATGAATAGGCTATTATTCCACAACAGAGTACGTTGCTGTCTTTCATTGCTATCGAATTATGGATCGTTTGATCCAGTTACTTTTTGAATCATACCGTTGTTTATTCATAGCAAATAAAAATTTGGAAATCGAATTATTTACAACAGTTACTCATAACACTGAAAGCATTTCCTTTAATAAAAATAATTATGAGGTATTTTCTACAGTAATTCTAGAATCCTTGTTTTAAGGGTCCTCAGTTTTAGGGCCCTCAGTTTATTTTTGCTATATTTTCTTTCTTTTCCAAATGAATGTCATGCTGTTCTAGATTTGTTTGGTCTCGATGTCAGACAGTTGGTGTAAATATATTTTCAAGTGCTGCGAATTATTGTATATGCTATCAGTTTCGATATTTATTAAAATAATTACGAGATATTTTCTGATATTTAAAACACAGGCTATCATGATGTTTTTCTATTCCTTTATTAAGTACGTTTTATGACATTCAAGATTAATTTAACACAAATTACAACAAGATTATTTATTTGAAGTATACAAGTTCAGAATTACCATGTTAATTTTCTATTCCCCCATGGAGACATTTTCCACTATTTCAAACTGCCTGGCCTTGTGTTTTTTTCCATATCCAGTTGTCCTTTGTAAACCAACGAGTATTTTTCACTGGAAAAATGTTTTAGGCACGGTTTGAACGCCTTCGTCACTCTACCTGGCAAGAATACGACACTATCCTCCAACTCCAGCAAAATAGTCTCTCCGAACGTCGTTTGCACCACCTTGCCAGAGAGAATTTTCATCGGCACGCCTTCATCCAATTCCACTAACTTTACCGTCGGTTTCCGAGACAAGCAACCAACTTTGTTGATGGTTTTCAAATCCATTTCCTTGCTGCAAGCCATCGTAGCTCAACTCGGCTACTGAACTCCAAACAGCAAACTCTGTCTTTTATCAAAGCTAGAGGGGTGGGGGGAATGCTAGGACTTTGACTTGACTTGAACTAAAATTCCCAGAAGCCACTCTGGTACACTTTGACCTTTGACCTCTAAGCCCCGCCCTTTAAGCTATTCAACCTTGAAAGCGATTCTCGGAAATTAACCTTGAAGCTATTCTAGGAAACCACGCCCCTTGACCTTCAATTCTCAGAAATTAACCTTGAAGCGATTCTCGGAAATTAACCTTGAAGCTATTCTAGGAAACCACGCTCCCCTTCAATTCCAGAAATTAACCTTGAAACGATTCTCGGAAACCTTGAAGCTATTCTAGCCACGCCCCTTGACCTTGAACACCCCATCGCGACTTCGCAACAAACAACGACCTTGACCTTGGCGGCCATTTTGTCCTGGGACCCGCTTTGACTCACTACTAGCGTCACGATTATACAGGGTATTAATATTTTTCTGAAACAATTAATTTTAATAACACCCTGTATCTCCGCAACTGCGAGCCTCAGAAGCTTCATGTCAACCTTAAGTTTGACGGCTCATCTGATCATGTGACACGCCAAGTTTGAAGAAAATATCTCGTATACTTCTAGAGATACTAAGAAATATGTGTATTCTTCTCCAAACTTCCACGCTCTGTATAAAAGAACTATGGCCCGTAGGAGAAAAAAATATATGAAGAAGTACCCTTATTTTGACTCCAGGAATACGTGGTTTCATTTTTGACCATCAGTTCAGTTATACCCTGTAGTGCTTATCTCTTCTAGTGGTGAGGTTAAGGTAATGGGAAAATTTCTCTGATATACAAAGTACAGAAGAAGGAAAACGTCCAGCACGAGGTAAAAGTAAGAAGTATAACACGGAGGATTATATAGTGGCAAGTTCAGATAGCTCATTGTCTCTCTCTCCTCCTTCGCCCCCAAAGAAACTTAAAACAAATAATAGCCAGAAACTGTGTAGTGAACCATCTGCAGTCATGATTGAACCAAATTTTGATGATGCTGCAAAATGAGCTGAGTAATGTTGTACAAAGGGTTCTAACAGAGACATCAAATTCCACATCACAATTCGCATCACCACTTACACCAATGGCAATAACTTGTTCTTCATGCAAAACTATAGAAGGTTGGTACGTTCAAAATATAAAAACAAAAAAGATTATGGAATGGCATAATATCTATATTTAGCAAAAAAAAAAAGCTTTCGGAGAAATCCTCAGACACGTCAATTTTTGTTGTAAAAAGCGAACCCTTTGATGTGGTACCTACTTGTATTTATGGCATTATCACACATCCATCGTCATGGTAAATTTTTTCAACCTATGTTTTTAAGAGTGCCATGTGATATGTTGATATGTTAACAAAAAATTGATATATATGCATTTACAATACATTTATTTTATTTAGTAAAATTAACAATAATCTAGTTAATTATATGCAGGCAAATAATAATATGCTACTATCAAATGGTGCTCCCAAAAATATAAGTTGAAATTTGAAAAAAATTCCGTTGACGTTATATCTGGAAAAGTGATAATGTCACAAATGCGAGTATCACATCATCACTGATGTGTCCGAGAATTTCTCAGAAAAACTTTTCCTTTTCGAAAAAATGCATTTATTCCTTACTTTATTACACACTGATATAATATTATTTTTAGGACTATGCAACAATATACTGAGGGATATTCAAAATACTTCCAAAAAAGTGGATGCACTAACGAACATTGTAAATGCAGTTATTCTGCAAACAAATCAACCGACAGTTCCTATCCAAAGTAGTAATGATTTGCCAATAAATACTGTTGCAGAATTGGACACTTTGGAGAATAAATTGAATGACAGAGATGAATTTAATGATATGGTATTATTTCTCTGTGCCTAGTAAAATAATAATTATTTCGAAATGTTCATTAATTTCAGTTAAATAGTTTGAAATTTGTTGGCGGAAAAGACACTTTCGATACCACAAGAAGGGTGTTGGGCAACAATTTAGCGTTGGCCATGAATTGGATGGGGGGAACGAGAAACCTGCATTTAAAAATTATGGAAACATTTTGTCTTTAAGTACAGGTAAGAACATGGAAACCTACCTTGTAATTTAAAAATTTAGATAATACTGTTAGGAGTTTCTTAACGTAACAAAATATACAGTTTGTTCAGCGAATGTTCGGCCCTACGTCACAACTCCCGTCCTTGTGTGACTCGTGAATATACGACCGATACCCACTGTATATTCAGGAGTAAGACAAGGACGGGAGTTGTGATGTCGGGCCGAACATTCGCTGAACAAACTGTACATTGTCTTTATTTGAAAAATAATCAACCTTAATATTCTGGTATTGAAAATAAATTTTTCCTGCTCCCTCCCCCGTAAGTAAACTTTACATAGTCGCGAACAGGCCCGAAAGCGAAAATCAAATGTTCTAGGTGCCCTGTTATTTTGGTTGCTAGCTGCGAAAGTGGTTGCTAGATACAACAAGTATTGCTTAGCAACCCTTTGTGACCTTTACTCCCTTTTCGACTGTAATTTTTAGTTTGATTTGGACTATTATGTAATTTTAAGTTTGGTTTGGGTCTTCTTATAACCTATTTTAGAAATAATAGTTGATTTTCTCGGGCGCCAGGCCTCTTTTATAGCGGTGACCGCCGCTGTTGCGTCAGATAGCTCTTAAGTCGAAGAAAAATAATTCGAGGCGTTCGATAGTGGTGTCTTTTGAGGGGGAAGGAATAGAGTTAAACAAGTAGGCGGTTTTAACAGACTATATTGATGTTCACAAATGCTTGTTACGTTATTTATAAAAAAATAGTAGACCGGTCCGGGACGGATTCACGGCAAAACTCTGTAACAGAAATTAAATTATCTTAGCAGGCGGATTCGGACTGCCGGGCAGAAAGCAAAAGAACAGAAAACAATACCCGAATGCGCGGAATGAGAAGTTAGTTAAGCGTGTTATGTAAGCGGAAAATTCGGCGGCTAGCGTGCAATTAATTTTCAGAAAAGCAAAAGCGCGTGCGGTCGGACTGCCGCGACGGAATGGAGTTTTTTTAGTCATTATGTAAGTCGATCCTCTATCTTCACCACCCTCAACTTCAAAATCTTAAATGAGACTGCCATGTGTGATAGGTGCTCATTTTGGAGGTAACTTTGTCAGGAATGCAGGACCGTGTCATTTTTTTAAATCAGTTGAAAAAGGAAATACCACATAATAAAATAATATCTAGTTTGATAATTTGGCCCTAAACAAATAAGTTTGTTGAAGAAATTTAAAAGTAGCGTTTATTATTGTTTTGGGTCTAATGGTGTTCACTTTGAACATATTATAAAATAAAGAAGTTAAGATAATAATTTACTTTGTTTTTCCCTTACCAATAACAAGCTTATCGAGTTGTTTAGAACGAAGTGCTGAAACCGATTTCAAAAATGAAACGGTTCTGCATTTCTGACAAAAGTACATTTAAAACGAGGTGTCATTTAAGATATTGAAGTTGAGGGTGGTGGGGGATAGAGGAGTGAGTAAATTGCCATTACATAATGATAAAAAAGCCTACTTTCAATAAAAATCGATGGGCCTGGCTATTTTTCAAATTTAATTAAATTGGGTGTGACTAGTTTTCAAATGAACACAATGTATAATGGTTGTATTGTATATTTTTAGATGCTATAAGATCGAATCCTGTGGCAAATTCAGCAACGGAGCAACAAATTAATGCTATAATAAAATCGTGGCTACGAGGGGCAATTGATAGAGGTGCTAGTGGACGAAAAAGAAAGAAAAACGAGAGAGGACAATACAGAGGAAGATTGGTAAGAGCACTTAATTCATAGTTATAAAAAAGTATCGAAATAAGGTTGATACATACTGTCATATCGTCGCCGTGTACTGTCGAGATCGAAACTCTGTGTTGCTATTTACAACATTTATTATTTACACTATTTTCAGAGCTGAGTTTAGTTATAATTTAGACTTATTATTTAAGATCTGAAGCCATGCTTTCGTGAGCCCGATCATTCGACAACCTTGTCTAATGTCTACTGTCAAACGTCATCTACGGTGGTCACGCGGTGCGTTCACAGAACACAATCAGTTGCGTTCGATTCACTTGGGTAGTGTTCGATTGCACAGCACTCACACTACACCTCGCTTTTTTTTCAAGAACAAACTTAAGATTAACTTATCTCTACTTATTTACAGAGCTTAGTGAAACTTAACTAACCTATTTATATTTATGTACAATCATAATCCATGAGCCTTGTAGGGTTTTTTATACATCGTTTCGGCTTGGATTGTTTATTTACATACGTCAAATCAGGGGTTTTCTCAGTGGCGGCTCGTCAGGGTAGGCCTCTGAGGCCGCGCCTCACCCTTAAAACTCTCAAAATGAAGGAACGAACCACAATATAAAAAAAATCTAAAAAATCAATCTTTAATCCGTAAAAATGACTATTTTTTAAATAAATCCAGGCCACGGTGTTAAATAAATCCGACGACTGCGACACTGCGACGCAAACCATGTACCCTCATTAAAATCCTGATTTCCTACCTATTTACGACTATTTACCAGCAGCAGCAGCGGCAATCTTGCAATCATCAGGCGACGCGACGCGACGGTCTACCGGCGTACGAACGACACGACGGGGGACGGGGTAAGCACGCTCTCTCGCTCTCCCTCTATCTCACGCTGAGGCGACAAATCTGGAGCCTGGGTACGTTTTGATTGGTAGTAGATAATCACATGACCTGTCGCGCGCGCGTGCATGTGGTCGAGGTCGAGGTTGAAGCCAGCAGCCAGCCTGTGTAAAGTGCAATGTAGCCGGTAGCGTTTGTTTTTGTTTTGATTCGGTTAAGTTAGATTGTTTCTTGTTTCGAAATTTAAATTAATTGGTGGTTATTATATTATTTTCGTGGTGCACGTGGCGTGGATACACATACACAGAGGACACAGATAAGGTAGAATTTTAGCAGTTTTTGGAATACAAGTGGTGGTTATTGAAGTAGGAGACTGCAACTGGCAATTAAGGTTAAGGTTAGGTTTTCAGAATACCGCTGTCCGTCGCCGGTAAGTAAGCATTTATTTAGCAGTTAAATTTTAGTGTTTTTTTCTTTGTAATGAATCCTATTCATGACATTATTCTCTCAATAATTGAGACGCCCTTTCTAAGAAGAAATGAAACTGAAAAGAGACAAATATTAAGCAGTCGTCCAACGCCAAAAATTTCAGCAATATTTAACGATAAGAGGCAAGGTAAACAATATTCAAGAACTTTTCAAATATCTTGGTACGAAACCTATAAGTGGCTATGCGGAAATACTTATAAAGAAAGCTTGTACTGTTGGCCTTGTACTTTATTAGGCATCGTCAAAAACAATTGGAGTTCAGGGGACGGGTATTCTGATTTAAAAAATTTTTCACGGGCTGTAAAATCACACGAAGGTTCCAAAGAACATATTAAGAATTCTGTAGCACTTACGAGACTGGAACAAAATAGAACAACTATAGCGGATGCACTGATAGAAAATGCAGGTCTTAATAAAATTTTATATAATGAAAACGTGCGTAAAAATCGTTTATTATTAAGTTATTTAATTGATCTTACTATTACGTTAGGTAAACAGGACCTGGCATTTCGAGGCCACAATGAAACAACAGATTCTTCTAACCGTGGAAATTTTAAAGAAATATTTGCATGTTTAATAAAAAGAAATGCCGAACTTACCGATCATTGCGCAAAATTTAGTAATATTTTTACAGGACAATCTAAGACTATTCAAAATGAACTAATTGGTTGCATACATGAATATATTCAAGAATATACAAAAAAAGAAATTAATGATACAGATTGTTGTTTTTTTGGCGTAATTGCGGATGACAGTACCGATATAACGGAAAAATCACAGTGTTCGATAACAGTTAGGTATGTGACCAACGGATCTTTAAAAGAAAGGTTTTTAGGATTCTTTGACGTTAGTGAAGATAGAACAGCAGAGAGCCTTTTCCAATTAATAAAAAGCAGTTTAGAGCCTTATGACTTTAAAAATAAATTGGTCGCGCAGTGTTACGATGGTGCCAGTGTTATGGCGGGTGAAATAAACGGACTTCAAACAAAAGTTCGATCTATTGCTCCCTTAGCTGTTTTTACCCATTGCTGTGCCCACAGATTAAATCTAGTGTTGCAACAAGGAACAAAACGGATTACGCAAAGTCGTATATTTTTTGCCACTTTATTGGGGATACCAAATTATTTCCACCAATCACCAAAACGGTCGTTTGTGCTTAACCAAATAGTTGGTAAAAGAATTCCGCGAGCTGTAGAAACACGATGGTATTCACGATCTAAAATTTTAAATTTAGTGGCTAATGAATGGGATAATTTGATTTTAGTATTTGAAACTATCATTAATGACTTAAGTTCCGGAACGGAATCTATCAATGCCGCAAAAGGATTTCTTAAGCATTTTAACGATTTTGAATTTTGCCTTTTAACACATATTTATAAAGACATTTTTAGTTGCACCGATTTATTGTTTCAAATATTACAAGCTAAGCATTTAGATATAAATTACTGCTCCTCGCAAATAAACCTTGCCAAGCAAAGAATCAACGAATTAAGAAACGAAGACCATTTCAAAGTTTTTTTTACTATTGCTCAAAATGCCACTGAGCTGCCAACTAACACACGCAGAGGTCAATGTTCTAACGAATTCGATATTTTTACGAAATATAAAATATTGTATTTCGAAATAATAGATTGCATAACTCTTCAATTAGAGACGCGGTTTGAAAATCTAAATAAAATAAATTTTTTTGCTTTAGTCGATTGCACAAACTATTCGGAATATGCTAAATGCTTTCCAGACAACTTACTAAATAATTTATTAAAAAATTATCCAAATATTTTTGACAAAGATAGATTAAAGAATGAACTATCGGTATTATATAGGGATGAACAATTTTTTAATTTAAGTGTTGAAAAAAGTTTAGATTTGTTATTTAAAAATTTTAAGACAATTTTTGCGGAAGCATATAAGCTTTTTAATTTAGTTTTAACAATCCCTACAACAAGTGTATCTGCCGAACGAAACTTCTCATGTCTCAAACGAATTAAAACCTACCTAAGGAACACAATGACACAAGAACGTCTCTCGGGGTTAGCAATGATGTCAATAGAACAAGAGTTACTGTCAAATCTCAGTGCCGACCCACAATTTTTTGACCAAATAACAGATAAATTTGCAACCATAAAAGACAGGCGCATAGATTTAATTTACAAAAAGTAGGTAGTTTTTTTAAATATTTTTAATAACATAGTATTTAATACACCGTATTAGACCGGGACTATGCCTTTTGGAGGGTATTTAGGTATTATAGTATGCATATTCGTGATTGAGAATTGATTTTTTTAGTTTTGTGATTATTTTTTATTAATTTATTTATAACTTGTTTTAAGAATATGTATATTATTTTTAAGTTTTAAAAAGGAATGTTTGAATATCGCAATTCGCGTTAAGAATACTTTTGTTGTGATATTTTATTTTTTTATGTTTTTTAGAGTTTATTTTTTGTTTCTTTTTAGTTTATTTTTGTTTTTTTAAGTTTTTTGTTTCTTTTTTTTATAATGGTTTAGTAGGGCTATTGGCGATGACCTCCATTTAAAAAAAGGTCAACGCGTCGCCGAATAATACCTCAGGGGTGACGAGGAAATTTATTCTTATTAAACAACAAAATTAATCTCATGTAGCCTCACCCTCCTACAGACCCACGAGCCGCTACTGGGTTTTCTTAGGTCTATTTGAATCTCTAATTAGGAATTTTCTGTTTCTTTCTACAGTACTGCCTTGATCCAATTTTACCATATAAGTTCTTGGCTTGTCAGGTTTACTCAAAATTGGACCAGACTCCCAAGAAGTCCTATTTTGGTTTTGAACTCTCACCTTGTCATTAACTTCAAAGTCTTTTAACTATCTAGTATTTTTATCGAAATAAGTTTTCTGCTTTGTTTGTCTGTTTTCTAAACTACATCTTACCTCTTCCTTCTCTTTTCCCTTATTAAAAATGACAAATTTTGGTAATAATGAGTTGACGTCTCTGTTAAACAGTAAAGTAGCTGGGGCGGGTATTTTAGAATCTATAGGGGTAGTCCGGTATTCTAGCAGACATAGGTAAGGATCTTCATCGTCATCTTCGGCTTTTTTCATTAGATTTTTGAAAGTTTGGATGGCTCTTTCGACCATACCATTGGACTGCGCATAAGTTGGAGTAGAAGTCGTGTGCTTCATATTCCAAGATGTGACAAACTCCTTAAATAGATCTGAGCTGTAATTCGTACCATTATCAGACCTAATTGTTTTTGGAATACCGTGGGTGGCAAAAATTGATTTTAGTGCATTTATTGTATGATAACTGTCAAGTTTCGGTAAAGGTCTCGTTTCTATAAATTTGGAAAAATAATCTATTGCAAACATTACCGGGTATTTGCGACACAATTAGAGGTTCTTTAGAGTTTGAATTCCGGAATTTTAAACATGTATTACAATTATTAACAAAGTTCTCAATATCTTCATTGATATGAGGCCAGTACAAACATTCTCTTGCCCTGAGTTGACATTTAATTATACCCACGTGATTGTACACTGATAATTTCATCTCTGAAATTCCAATATTTTTGTAAATCAGTACTTAACTCTTGCTTGTTTTCTGGAAAACCTTTTTTGACTACCTTCAATAGATCTTGTAGGACATTATCTTTGCGGGTTTCATTTTGAAACATTTTAAATTTTCCTTCTGTCATGGGTAAAATTTTTGAAATCAAATTAACACGAGCTTGAATTTCTTCTAAATCGAATTTGTCGGTATCTTTAATTTCATTAAGAAAATTTCGTGTAAAGAAATCTGCTATTATTAAATCAAAACCCTTTTTATATTGGATGTCAAAATCGTATAGCTGTAATTTAATTAACATTCGTTGCAAACGTAGTGGGCAATTTACTAAAGGTTTGTTGGAAATAGATACTAGTGGTTTATGGTCTGTCTCAATAATTATTTTCTTGCCGTAAATATATTGATGAAACCTTGTACAACCAAACACTACTGCGGCCATTTCTTTTTCGATTTGAGCGTACCCTTTTTCAGTATCAGTTAATGCCCTGGAACTGTAAATTACTGGTAAATTGTCCTGAAGTAGAACTGCACCTAACCCGTTTTGTGATGCATCCACTGACACACCAATAGGTTTTTTAGGATCAAAATATTTAAGAACCGGTGTTGAGGTCAAAATTTGTTTGATATTATTGAAAGCAACTGTGTGGTTTTCATCCCATTGAAAATCACATTTTTTGCTGAGTAACTCTCTTAATTTTGTTGTTTTCTCAGACAAATCTGGTACAAATTTAGATACATATGTAACCAAGCCAAGAAATTTTTCAATTTCTTTCTTATTTTTTGGTATTGGTACACTTAAAATACTTTTAATTTTATCATTATCTACTCTTACACCTGAACTTGTTATAATGTGTCCTATAAACTTAAGTTCGCTTACTTCAAATTTACATTTATTTTTGTTAAATTTTATATTAGTTTCTCTGCCTTTCTGTAGTACATTTCTGAGATTTCGATCATGTTCCTCTTTATCTTTGCCAAACATTAACAAATCATCTACATAACAAACATTACCAGGCAAGCTTTCGAAAATTTGTTTGAAATTCTTACAAAATATTTCTGGGGCTGATGAAATACCGAATGGTAGACGCTTGAAAACATATCTACCAAATGGGCTTGCGAAGGTACATAATTTATACGAGGCATCATCTAGTGGTATCTGGTAAAATCCCATATTAGCATCCAAAATGCTAAAAACCGTGGCACCCGTTAACTTACTTAAAATATCTTCGACTGTAGGCATTTGAAAATACTCACGTTTAATTACTTTATTTAGGGGTTGCGGGTCTAAACAAATTCAGATTTTTCCCGAGGGCTTTCCAACTACCACTAGAGAATGACACCAATCAGTGGGTTCCTCAATTTTCTGTAAAACACCATTTTTTTCTAGACTATCTAACTCTTTTTTTAACTCGTCATGAATTGAATGGGGTACCTTTCTGGCATTAAAAGTGACAGGTACCGCATCTTCTGCGATCATAATTGTGTGCTTTATATTTTTCAAGCAACCTATACCTTCGAACACATCCAACTCTTCCAGCAAGTCCTCCATTTGTATTTCATCAGTTTCTACTACTCTTTTTACTAAATTTAATTTTTTACAATCTTTTAGGCCAAGTACAGCTGGTGAATTTCTTTTCACGTCTGCGACTTGAAAAGTGACGTCAAATTTTTGTTGCCTACCTCTAACCTTACATATTAGAGAACAAGTACCTAAATTATTAATATTTGAACCATTGTAATCTACAATTTTTACACTTGGAGTCTCTAACTTAACATTAGGAATTTTTTCAAATAAACGTAATGGGATAACGTTTGCTTGAGCACCTGTGTCTAATTTAAGTGTCAAAAACACTCGTGGCTTTTCACATACCTGGATGTCTTCTGTCCAGTCTTCTTCGTCATCGTCTACATTGTCTTCTTTCGACACTGTTTCGATGCTGCCAATGAATAACTCTTCTTTGTAGTTTTCGTTGACTTCATTATTTGTATCTTCTGTTCTTATCTCTTTGATTTTCTTCACATTGCACATGCTTTGAAAGTGATTTTTCTGTTTACATTTATGGCATTCCATTCCATATGCCGGACATTCATTCATTTTGTGACTGTACCCACAGCGGTAGCAATTACTGATCATTTTTACTTTTGAACCCTTTGTTTGTTTAACTTGTTGGTATTTCTTAGTTTTCCTTGTGTGTCCTTTTCTGTGCTTTTCGTTACTTTATTTATTTGTGATGTTTCTTGCCCTAAACCCTTTAGCTGACTTTTTGTCGATTCTGCTGATCGGCAAATGTCAAGGCATTTTGTTAGAGTTAAATTATGCTCTGACAGTAACCTTTCTCTAATTTATTGTCACCTAAACCACAAACAATGCGGTCCTTAATTAGCGAGTCTTGTAATTTGTCGAACTCACAGGTGGCTGCGAGGGCTTTCAATTCAGTGGCATAAACATCTATACTTTCTCCGGGTTGTTGGTTACGAGTAAAAAACTTGTGTCTTTCAAACGTTGTATTTACCTTGGGCAGGAAATAATTGTTGAATTTTTCCACCAACACTGTAAAATTGTCGACTTCTTTCGCCTTTAATTCGAACGTATTGTACAGATCCAACCCATCCGTTCCCATACAGTGCAATAGTAGGCTGCATTTCCTTTTCTCGTCAACCTCTGGGATTCCAGCAACACACATATAAATGTTGAAGCTCTGCAGGAACTTGGCCCATGAATTTGCTCCGTCACGCACAGTAAATTTCGGTGGTCGTAGGTCAATAGACTGCGCCATGTCGTATCGTCGCCGTGTACTGTCGAGATCGAAACGCTCTGTTGCAATTTACAACATTTATTATTTACACTATTTACAGAGCTGAGTTTAGTTATAATTTAGACTTATTATTTAAGATCTGAAGCCACGCTTTCGTGAGCCCGATCATTCGACAACCTTGTCTAATGTCTACTGTCAAACGTCATCTACGGTGGTCACGCGGTGCGTTCACAGAACACAATCCGTTGCGTTCGATTCACTTGGGTAGTTTTCGATTTGCACAGCACTCACACTACACAATCGCACTACCGATTAACAATATGTTATAACACAATATCCTCACATTGATACCTTTTATTGAAGTCTATAGAAGATATAATATGTGCTATCAGCTCTAATAGCTGATGTTGTGTTTTGTTGAAATATCTGGAATGAGAACAAGAAATGGACAATTTTAATTTGCATTGTTCTTGCCTTGTGATGTAATTCTTGTTTTCTGTAAATTGTGACTACTTTGACTCTACTTTTAGACTGATGAAGGTGCAACTTAATTGATAAATATAAATAATTTAGTTTTCTATTTCTTGTCCTCATTCCTAATATCACAACATTACTACTCAATATTAGTGTGCAAATGTGAGATTAAATTTAATTTTGTGCATGTTAGATAAATTTGGAATTTGTTTCTGAACTACAAAAAATATCAGTAGTACCGTAGAATGGGGATACTTTGAGCACCTGGGATACATTGATCAGAACTTCGCATTATTTTTAAAGTACAATATCTAGTAAAATACTCGCACGCCACCCATGACCTTCGTGGGGCTGCCATCTTGTATGTTGAGACTCGTTAGTATGGCTGGTGTTCTCTTAGAGAGAGGACGTGCGTGGGCTATTTTTCGCAGTGTTTTACAACAGTCGTTTTATATAAATATTGTGATCTGCAAAACTTCAACACCACAGAAGTGCCTTTAACATATCACGTGTCTGTGTGTATATAGTTTGATTAGGTATGTATTTGTGTGTATTACTAAAGTTAAAGAATTACAAATTTTTTAGAACTCGATTTTTAAGAGCACTTTAAATGTTATGGTTCAAGATTGATCACCTTGCAGTGTAACATTGATCACTGGATCAATGTTGCCCCCATGATCAATGTTGCCCCATTTGTCTTTTTTTGTTGTGTAAGACTTCCGGATTTGCAGAAACAATAGCTAATCATTGCTCTCTTTTTTTTTCAGAAGATGCCACGTCATCATAAGCGTTTATTAGGAAGTCGTTCCTACATAAACTACACCCCGGAAAAATTAGAAGAAGCTTTACAGAAAGTTGCAGATGGCACGATGAAAATTAGAGAGGCCTCTAGGAGCTACAAAATACCTTTTGGGACACTGTATAATAAATACAAGGGACTACATGGAAAATCACCCGGTCGCTCCACAGTTTTTAGTCGTAATGAGGAAATCTCAATATTAGAAAGTGCGGCCAAATGTTCTGACTGGGGCTTTCCCTTAATATTTTAGATATAAGAATGTTTGCAAAATATTATTTAGATCGTCGAGGCAAAAACATTGCAATGTTCAAGAATAATTTGCCAGGAGTAGACTGGGTCTACAGCCTTCTTCAGAGACACAAAGATTCTTTTGGTCAAAGGATAGCAACCAATATTAAGAAATCTCGGGCATCCGTGTCAAAAGAGACCATGGGCGAATTCTTTGATAACTTAGAAAGGGCACTGGAAGGTTTACCAAACACTAACATATTCAATTACGATGAAACGAATGTCAGCGATGATCCGGGCAAGATGCGAGGCATTTACAGGGTGTGAAGTACCCTGAGAAAATAATGAATCATTCTAAGAGTGCAACGACAATAATGGTGTGTGGTTCAGCCGACGGCACATTATTGCCTCCCTACGTAATATACAAAAGCCTTCATCTGTACGATACTTGGAAGGAGGGGGGTCCACAAAGATCTCCATGCTGCAATAAGCCCTGCTGCAATCTGGGTTCCAGATTTAATAGAACAGCTAGTGGCTGGCTGGATGGGGTTACGTTTCGAGACTGGTTTTCTAGTTGCTTTTTGCCCCATGCAAAACGCTTACCAGGGGCGAAGGCTATAATAGGCGACAATCTCTCAACCCACATGGACAACGATGTCTTAAATATGTGCGCTGAAAACGATATTCGGTTCATATGTTTAGTGCCGAATTCTACCCATCTATGCCAACCTCTTGATGTGGGGTTTTTCCGCGCCATGAAACAGTCCTGGCGGACAGTATTAACTGAGTGGAAAAGCCAAAATCCTCGGTTCGGCACGGTTCCCAAAGTCAGTTTCCCTAGACTTTTAAAGAAATGTCTAGAGAGAATGGATGCAGTTCCCTCAAAAGTTGGAAGTGAGGCAGCCAATGAGACAAGTGCAATTAAACGCAACTTAATAAGTGCTTTTCGATCAGCAGGGATTTTCCCAGTCGATCGTTCTCAGGTTTTTAAACGGTTTCCTCAGGAGGACAATGAAGCAGAAAATGCCGGTGGAGACGCCGAAACTGCTTTAGTTGCACTGTTAAAAGCAAAAAGATTTAATGATGCGACTTCAGAAAAACAAACAATAAAGAAAAGGCTTGACGTTTTGCCTGGACGCAGTGTCACCACCTCTTCGGCTCCTCAACCTTGTTCCTCAGGATCAGCAGTGTATGCTTCCGCCTCTCCTCAGAGTTCGAGTTCAATAGCAAATATGATAGAGCTTTCGAGAATACCTGAGGAAAAACGCGAAATCCGTGTTAATGTGGGACAGTATATTTTAGCTAAATTTTGTTCGACAAAGGGGAAAAAAAGCTATAAATATGTGTGTAAAGTCATAGAGCTGGCTCCTCAAATAGTGGTAATGGGGATGAAATCCATTCGTAAAAGCAAAAAACAATTTAAATTTATCGTTGATGATATCAGTGAAATCAATCAAGACGATATCCTCGAACTTTTGCCTAACCCTTCGATAGAACGTGACCAAGACGGCAACAGTTTATATATTTTTGAGAGTGAAATCAAAATAGTTGAAGTTTAGATGATGATGTTGATTTATTCCAAAGTATTTTATAAAGTGTTATTTGTAGTTTAAGAGCTTTTGTTAAGTTTTTTCAGAGTTCAAAGATCTATAGAGGCTAATTTTTCATTCCAAATAAAAGATTCCTAAGAAAAAACATGTTTTTGTCCTTATTTATCGTTGAATCGGCGAATAAAAAAGCCTAAAAGTTGCTAAATGGGCATGTCTAATTTTTAAAAAACATTTTTAATCTTTTACGTGGGGATACTTTGTTATTTCACTTAAAAACCAAGGTTGATCAAAGTATCCCCAAAATAGGTTTAACATTGATCAGGTATTTTAATTTTTTTTAGCTTAAAATAACGCTTCAAAAGAAACCATAATTTCAGAATCGGTAGAAGAGGATATTCCGATATTAGTATATTTTTTACAAAAGGTTAGCTCTAGAGGAAAAAATGCTATTCAACATTGTATTGGAAAATTGATCAAAGTATACCCATTCTACGGTATCGATAGTATGGGATGGTATCAGTATATTGACAATATTAATATCGTAAGTATCTTAAGACTTATCTTGATTAAAAATCCTCGAGAGGGAATCTAACAAAATGCAAGAAAGAAAAATATGCTTACTGGAAAATATTTATAAACAATAAACAATAATTTTCAAAAAATTATTTCACTCGCAGCTTTCTCCTCGAATCTGAAATGAACATTTTAAATTACGATAATAAACTTATTATTATTATGAACTTACCTGTCCACAATCAGGCCTTCTTTTGATGTTCCACTCCTAATATGTCTCCTATTTCCTCAGTAGTATATCTTGTTTTCTCCTATTTAATATTTCCTTCATTTTCTCCTCGCATAAATAACCTTCTTGAACATTACCTTAAATAAGTTGTTTTCCAAGCTGAGATTAGCAGCACTGTTTTAAAAATAATATTTTTGATGCTTATTTTTTCTTGTATTTACATCATTATAGCAGAACTTATGCCACAACTTCCATGATAAAGATTTTGCATTTGATTGGCCAAAACCGTTTCTATCTTGACATCAGGTTTTAAAGATGTAGCCGCACAATCACTAGAATAAGTAATTTACAATTTCTTTCGAAGTTGATGTAGGTATACCGGATGATTTTTTAGGACTACCACCGCGATTTTCTCGCTTATTTTGCACCCTACAAAAAAAGCGTAAGAAACAAAAATGTGCACTTTTGGACAGCAAAAGAAATCGGCATCCATGGTCCACTTGTCGCGCTATATTAAAAAAGAACCAATTGAGCAATACTATTAATAGCCGTGGAATGTTTATTTTAAGCTTTATGCAACTGGGTACTCAAATAGTTTCAGAAAATTACACGGGGCCTTCGGCTCTCTTGAGACTATGAATTTTTTTTGTTTATTTCTTATTAAGCGATTTTCTCGCTTATTTTGGGCCGCACAGAAAATACGGAAGAAAACAAAATATGGCTATTTTGGTCAGTGAGACGACGTTAAAAAAGAAATTGGCCTCCACGCCCAACTTCTCGCGTTGTACTAAAAAAACTTAAAATCGACAAAAATTGTCATGGTCTCCAGAGAGCCGAAGACCCTGTGTAATTTCCTGAAACTATCTGAGTACCTGAATGGATAAAGCTTCTCAGTGCCATCAATTTTCACTATAAAAGTTTTCCTAATAAACATTCCACGGCTATTAATAGCTTTGCTCAATTTGTGTTTTTTTTATATTTCGCGACAAGTTGGCCATGGACGCCGATTTCTTTTGTAGCACCACTTAGCTGTCCAAAAGTGCACATTTTGTTTCTTACGCTTTTTTTGTAGGGCGCAAAATAAGCGAGAAAATCGCGGTGGTAGTCCCTAGGTAAACACTGGTGGTTGGTTTTAGTTTTTAGAATCTTATATTTTTGTTTTGTCCCAGTAAAGTTATGACATACAGTCTTCATTGGTATTTGTGTGGTGGCCCATCAGCAAATCTGCACTGGCTGTCCAATGCTGGAAAAGTGACTGGTGGAACGCTGCCGGCCACAGGGACATTACGGACCCGGGCCAATGATGGTTTCCATCATAGTTCCAATGATGCAGTGATGGTTACCCAATGCATTTGTACAAATGGCCCATTTATCAGTGTTTGTTGGGAAATGACTGTCTTCCCCCACTTTTTTCGAAACCGAATATTTTTTTAAAAGTAGACAACCCTGAGGGGGTTTAAAGGTGGCACACCATTGGCTAAGGGTTCAAAAATATTAAAAACTAGGAACAAATCGGCGATAAGCGTTTTGTTTCACGTCAAATGACTGTCTTCCCCCACTTTTTTCGGAGCCGAATATTTTTTTAAAAGTAGACAAGAGATAGGGCAACAACCCTGAGGGGGTTTAAAGGTGGCACACCATTGGCTAAGGGTTCAAGAATATTAAAAACTAGGAACAAATCGGCGCCAAGCGTTTTGTTTCACGTCAAATGACTGTCTTCCCACACTTTTTTCGAAACCGAATATTTTTTTAAAAGTAGACAAGAGATAGGGCAACAACCCTGAGGGGGTTTAAAGGTGGCATACCATTGGCTAAGGGTTTAAAAATATTATAAACTAGGAACAAATCGGCGCCAAGCGTTTTGTTTCACGTTAAATCACTGTCTTCCCCCACTTTTTTCGGAGCCGAATATTTTTTTAAAAGTAGACAAGAGATAGGGCAACAACCCTGAGGGGGTTTGAAGGTGGCACACCATTGGCTAAGGGTTCAAGAATATTAAAAACTAGGAACAAATCGGCGCAAAGCGTTTTGTTTCACGTCAAATGACTGTCTTCCACACTTTTTTCGAAACCGAATATTTTTTTAAAAGTAGACAAGAGTTAGGGCAACAACCCTGAGGGGGTTTAAAGGTGGCATACCATTGGCTAAGGGTTCAAAAATATTATAAACTAGGAACAAATCGGCGCCAAGCGTTTTGTTTCACGTTAAATGACTGTCTTCCCCCACTTTTTTCGAAACCGAATATTTTTTTAAAAGTAGACAAGAGATAGGGCAACAACCCTGAGGGGGTTTAAAGGTGTCACACCATTGGCTAAGGGTCCAAGAATATTAAAAACTAGGAACAAATCGGCGCAAAGCGTTTTGTTTCACGTCAAATGACTGTCTTCCCCCACTTTTTTCGAAACCGAATATTTTTTTAAAAGTAGACAAGAGATAGGGCAACAACCCTGAGGGGGTTTAAAGGTGGCACACCATTGGCTAAGGGTTCAAGAATGTTAAAAACTAGGAACAAATCGGCGCAAAGCGTTTTGTTTCACGTCAAATGACTGTCTTCCCCCACTTTTTTCGGAGCCGAATATTTTTTTAAAAGTAGACAAGAGATAGGGCAACAACCCTGAGGGGGTTTAAAGGTGGCACACCATTGGCTAAGGGTTCAAAAATATTAAAAACTATGAACAAATCGGCGCCAAGCGTTTTGTTTCACGTCAAATGACTGTCTTCCCTCACTTTTTTCGAAACCGAATATTTTTTTAAAAGTAGACAAGATATAGGGCAACAACCCTGAGGGGGTTTAAAGGTGGCACACCATTGGCTAAGGGTTCAAAAATATTAAAAAGTATGAACAAATCGGCGCCAAGCGTTTTGTTTCACGTCAAATGACTGGCTTTCCCCACTTTTTTCGAAACTGAATATTTTTTTAAGTAGACAAGACATAGGGCAACGACCCTGAGGGGGTTTAAAGGTGGCACACCATTGGCTAAGGGTTCAAAAATATTAAAAACTATGAACAAATCGGCGCCAAGCGTTTTGCTTCACGTCAAATGACTGTCTTCCCTCACAGTTTAAAAAATGTCTGGTAAGTTTGCTTTATTAAAAATGTTTTTTGTATAATAATTTATTGATTCTGTTAATCAGTTCTTTTTACTTAATTTCAGGGACCCTTTAAAGTAAGGGGACCCAGCATTATACTTTCCAAAGTTAGGCCGTTTCTTTCCCCATTCTAATGGTCTCAATGAGATGCAATTTTATTGGAGAATCTATGGATATAACAGATACTTTGATTGTTAGTAAAAATTAATATGATTTCTAAAAATTAGACTTGACAATGTTCTGTCAACAAACATAGAATATGGCAAGTGCCAAATGAATCAAATTTATTTTATATTTGAATTTGGTTTCCTGCAATTATTTTCAGGAATTTAAGTAATATAAATATGGTAAGTCAGTGCCGATTTTGCTTATTTGAGGATTTGTCGCTATTACACCTTGTTACCAGCTTCCTCAAACCAATTGTGATATTATGTAGGTATAATAGGTACGTACAGGAACTTTCTTCCCTTGTTGAATGTATCTACCCAAAGAACTTTCACAGATTTCGGGATGGACTAATAAGATTAGGTCTTGTACTTAGTTCTAACCATGTAGTTTTTCTCGGTGCTCATTTTTGTAATTTTATTTCTCTCCCAAGGTACCTCACAAACGTAAAATAAACTTATAGTTGTAGATAAAAACTGTTTAAAAAAAGACCTGACTGAAGCTACCTGCTTAATAATTTAATATTTAGGAAATACCATTTTTGTTTTGAACTACTTACTTATACGTAATGCCCACGTAATGGGAATTGTAGGATTACTAAAAGTGAGACAAGAAAAATCTGGTTGCAATTATTGGGACTACTACAGGCGGCCGCATTACCTTTAACTGACTATCTGGAAGTTAGAAAACTTAAAAATTGTGAATTATGATGGGAAATATTTTGCCTCCTTTGGAATCTATGGCACTGGCATGTCACATAAAACCTGATGGCAGTTGGACACTGACATATAACATAACCTTGTACTAGCCCACTTATGTGGTCTCCTTGGAGATATACAGAAAACAAGGCTTCACTTTTCCTATGTGATAGACTGTGACATGCTGGGTCCCCTTATTTTAAAGAGTCCCTGCTTAATTTTGTCCTTTGGACTAATAAGTCGCCTCTGTGGACATAAATACCTACTGCCCAATGTCTGACAGAAGGACATGACAAAAATACGCTAGGTACAGGAGGCAGATTTTGCAAAAAAAGTGGTCCAGCTGTTTTTTTGGTAGATTTTAATAGAAGAAAATTGGTAGGCCATTTCTGGGCAACTTTATTTTTTAGCGCCATCTGTTTGTATCCAATATTGCTTTTGTATATCCTTATGACTGTCACACGATACACGATTAGCTACCTAGGGATTCCATAAATAAGTATCTACTTAGCCATTAAATTTCATTTGACAAGGAGAAAGTATGTTGAATAGCTAATACTTCGGTTTATTATTTTTATTTGTATTATTATTATTACATAGGGTCGCTTATATAAGTGGTTCACTCAAAATATCTGGGCTATTTCTCGACAGAAAATATCGGTGATGGGTGGGTGTGATCGATAGCTCTTCCCTGCGGCCTTCTTTTGTCATAATGAAAGTTGCTGTCCATGGCGACCTACGAAAGCTATTACCTAAAACCTAAAACCCAAAAAATTCAAAAATTTTAAACCGCTATAACTTTTCATTTTTTTGACATGCGGGAAAAATTTTAACATGAAAAATTTTAACATGAAAATTGTTTGTAATACAATTTATGTATGATATTAGTTTTGTGGTGTGGATTACAGTAAAATTTGGACTCTCGTACCTGTTAAGTATTAAAGTACAGGGTGGCCCATCCAAGCGGAAAAAGTGTGCTACGTGGAGACACGTTAACATAAAATCATCATTCAAAAAATGAGATTGTAGTAAAAATTAAGGGGAATTCGAGGGTGTACCCTAATTTTGTATACGGGGGTCGGTAAAAAAGTTATCGCGAAAAAACTTTTTTTGCAAAATAAAAAAATATATTTTTTTACCTACACATCCATTAGAGAACCTTTAAGTAGTATTCCCGAATATTCAGTTTTTTAATATAACTTCCGGTTATAGCGGAAATGAAAGTGGTTTTCTCTATTTTACAACTTACACATTTCTCTTAACCATCGCAGGATTCCTTTTTTAATTCTGAATCCAACGATATATAATTTGACCTATTTATCTCCAACCGTTTCCGAGATATTTATCAGAGAAGCTCCATCAAACTAGATACATGATCTCATGGTCAGTGTCTGATGTTCGATCTGAGTAGGCCAAACAATAAAACCAAATTTATGACAAATCAAGTCAGCCATGATAATAAAACTGACAAGCGAGTAGGCTGTCAATTCAATATTTCTATTTACGTGTCAGATTAGTCTAAAATTTGGTTGCTGAAGCTGTTAGTAGTTGCAGTTTAAAAAATGTTTTTGAAAGAAGAATGCTGTGATATTTTAGAGATCTTCATCAAAAATGATAAAAGATACGTAGAAACTTTGAGGGAGTATTCTCGTAAATATCCAAATAGAAATGTTCCGAGTGCTTCATTTATATGTAAGCTGTATCGAAGATTCGGATCGACAGGAAGTGTGATTAGCAAGAGAAAAAAGGGTTTAGAATTAGTGAGGACGAGAGAGAACGAATTTTAAATTATTTCAGAAGAAATAACGAAAAATCTCAGAGAGATGTAGCGAGAGACTTACAAATTCCCCGGTCTACAATACAAAGGGTAATGAAATTAAGCAAATTTAAAGCCTTCAAAATATTACCTGTTCAGAGGCTATTCCCTGGAGATGCTGCAAGAAGACTGGAATATTGTCAAACAATGTTAAACTTTTATTTTGCAAGAGGTGGAGCTGGATTTTTTAAACAAATTATTTGGTCCGATGAAGCTACATTTACAACGGCGGGAATATACAACCGGAAAAATAGTATATTTTGGTCTGTTGACAATCCACGGGCATTTCGTGAAGTTGTGAAATCCGGCAGAAATTCCGTGGGTGTTTGGTGCGGAATTGTGAGAAATTTTATAATGGGCCCTCTATTTTATTCAGGAAGTATGACAGGTAGGAAATACCTACATTTAATCCAGAACGAATTGGAACAATACTTTGACCAGTTGCCATTAATTTTTCTTAACCAACTCCAAGAAAGACAATTAATATGGCAGCAAGATGGCGCTTCCTTCCATAACTGTGGGCCCATAACGGAATTTTTGAACAATTCGTTTGAAAATTGGATTGGTAAACATGGAACGATAAGGTGGCCGCCACGTAGTCCAGATTTAACCCCCTTGGATTTTTCCTTGTGGGGGCATTTAAAAAATAAAGTTTATAAGAACCGACTCGAAAATGTTGAGGAGATTAAAAGACGAGTAAAATTAGAAATTGATAGTTTAAACAATCGTCCCTTAATCTTTGAAAATGTCCGAAAAAATTTCTTAAAAAGACTTAGTGTTGAATCTTAAATGCAAAATATTTCTTTTTTATCTAATTATGCATATTTTGATTATGCGTTTTTTAATTTTCCTTATTTTCAAATCAAAGTTGTTGTTCACTCCTTTAAGCATAGATGTCGCCACGACTCGCGGCAAAAACCTTCGCATAATAATTTACTTAATAATTTTGCTCCTCATAAATTTCGCATTTTCTTCAATAATTAAATTCGCACCGCAACCTATGTATAATTAGACTTATTCTATCCAGTTATTATACATTTTTTGGTCCTTCGAGCCGGATTTGCATTTCTAAAATTAAATTATAAACTTGTATTTAATTTCCACCAGTTAAATTCTGAGTATTCTTCCCACAAAAAACACGTATTGTTTTTTGCCGCATTCTTATCAGTGTTTGCCCCGCATTAGTTTTTGTAAAGTAAAACTGGGTAAATTTATTCAGCTTTACTATTACCTTGGTTTTATTTTATTCTTTTTTCTGCCTTAGTTTTAATTATTCATCGCGAATAAAATAAAAACTTTACACATAGGTAGATCGCGCACTTGTTTTGATTTTGCTGGATTCTTTGAAGTTTAATTTACGCTATTGCTTATAGTTCAAGATAATTATGGCATCAAAAATTAAACAATATAAAGCTGTAAGAGATGTTCTCATAGCTCGCTTAAAAGAAATTCAAACCCTTAGTCAGAATCCGTTCATAGATACAGACACGACTAAAAAATTAGAATTTAAATTAAGAGGTGAGCAGTTGCAAACCATTTTTGATCGCTTTATGGAAACGCAAAACAATATAATAACAACTGTAGCTTCACTTTCACAAGAACAATATCTTACTACAGAAGATCAGATTCGTTTAGGTTTTGAGCAATTATATTTCTCTGTCTGAGCCGCTTATGATGAATTCTTTCATGAACAGCCCGTACCCATCAACAACACTACATCCGAAAATACTATTGATCCAAATGCCAAACTTCCCAAGATGAATTTGCCAACCTTTGATGGAAATCTTAAATCATGGCCGCGTTTCATTAGCTTATTGGACACTTTAATTCACAACAATCTCAAACTATCAAAAGTTCAAAAATTTGAATATCTTTCTTCATCAGTAGTTGGTGAACCTCTCGCTTTAATTGAAGGCATACCATTGCCTAGAGAAAAACTATGATACTGTGTATAAAGCTTTAACTGACAGATATCAAAACAAACGATTACTCGCTACTTCATACTGGCAAGAACTCTTAAATTTTCCTAAACATTCTTCAAATTCGCCTCAACATTTAAGAAATCTGATTGACACTTTTACACTCAATATTTCTGGGCTAAAAACTTTAGATTTTCCTACAAGTTACTGGGATTTTATTTTATTCAATTTAATGCTGCAAAAACTTGATGACGGCACAGCAATGCGTTTTGAACTTGAACATGGAAATTTTGAAATTCCTTCATATGATCAATTAGTAAAATTTGTCGATAACCAAAGTAAAGCTTTAGTGACTCATACATTCACTAAAAGTGATACTAATACTGGATTAAAAAAGAATTCCTCAAAGGTGGGTACATCAACTGGGCAGAAGTTTAAAAAATCTACCGGCATTTCCTTTTTTGTGGTTGCAACCGGTCAACACTCGAAATGTGCCATTTGTAAAAGTCTGCATTCGATTTATGCTTGCCCATCTTTAATAAATAAATCCCCATCAGAACGCTATAATCTAGTAAAACAGAATCTTGCAGATTTTGCAAACAGAGAGACCATTCATTGCTGCATTTTGATGCCTCCAGTCCCTCCGCTTTGAGTTCTGTGAGTTCTCCACCCAATATATTACCACATAATACTAATCCTAATACCCCGCCTCAATCGCCTTCTACTTCTGCACAATCTCCACTCAATTTGCATATTTTTACAACCAATTCACGTATTAAAGTTTTACTACCTACCGCCTCGATAGAAATTCTGGATAAATACGGACAAGGTCGTCCTATACGAGTTTTGCTTGATTCTGGAAGTATGACCAGTCTTATCACAGAAAGAGTTTTCCATCGTTTGAGTTTACAGCGATTCCCACTTTCTATCCCTATTGATGGTTTAGGTCAAATCAGTTATGTATCTTCAAAAGGCATAACAAATTGCACCATTCGTTCTAAAAATCAACCTTCAGAAAGCTTGGAGGTTGAGGCTATCATAGTACCCAAAATATGTCATAATCTTCCTTCTTCGTCTTTTGAAAATAATTGGCAGCATTTGAGGATCATAGAGCTAGCAGACGTTAACTTTAATGTATCTTCTAGCATTGATATGCTTCTTGGATCAGATGTTGTTCCTTTAATCCTTCGTTCTGGTCGTGTTGTCGGAGAGCGACATGAGCCAATTGCCATAGAAACCATGTTTGGTTATGTCCTGTCAGGTAAGACAGACTGTTCACTTTCTGCTCCGCTTTCTGTTCTCTCCATTTTCACCGACTCCTATTTAGCTCTCGACTCTACGCTCCGTAAATTTTGGGAACTAGAAGACATTCCTAAAAATCTCTCCCACACTTCCTCCGAGGAAGATCGCTGTGAAAACCATTTTATAAAATCGCACTTTCGAGATGCAACTGGAAGATTCAACGTTACCCTTCCTTTCAAAGACACTGAACCACAATTTTGTGGTTCCAGACCAATAGCTCTACGCAGATTTTTCTCGTTAGAACGAAGGTTATGTCAAAATCCTAAGTTATATGAGGCCTACTGCGAATTTATGAGAAATTACCTCGATTCTAACCACATGGAATTGGTCTCCAAAACTTTTAGTGATACTTCATTAGAAAAATGCTATTATATTCCCCATCACCCTGTATTTATACCCGATAGTTCCACAACCAAGGTCAGAGTTGTGTTCGATTGTTCCACAAAAAATGGAGAATTTTCTTTAAATAATCATCTCTTGCCAGGGCCAAAACTACAGCAGGATATATGCAAAATTCTTTTAAAATTCAGAGTGCACCAAGTAGTTTTCACTTCTGACATTAAACAGATGTATCGTCAGGTGAACGTTGTGCCGCTGCACCAAGATTATCAAAGAATAATCTGGAGATTTTCTGCAAAAGAACCTGTACAAGATTTTCGCTTAAAAGTGGTTACTTTTGGCATGGTTTGCTCTCCATTTTTGGCCTTACGTTCGTTGGTTCAACTTGCCACTGACGAACAATCCAATTTTCCCACTGCTTCTAAAATTTTTCTCAATGATATCTACGTTGATGACATCGTATCGGGGGGTGATTCTTTATCTGAAGTTCTGAACGCAAAAAATGAACTTGTTTCGATTTTCAAAAAAGGGCAATTTGAACTGCGTAAATGGTCAAGTAATTCTGCTGAGTTTTTGGAAACCATTCCTGAGAATCTTCAGGAAACATCGCTTTCTTTTGATAAAGATTCTAACGTTGTTGTTAAAATTTTAGGGCTTCGTTGGTGTCCCAATCAAGACTCCTTCTCCTATAATATCCTACCGCTTGAAAGAGAATGTACAAAACGGACCATTCTTTCTGAGATTTCAAGGGTTTTTGACCCTCTTGGATTTTTGTCCCCATTAACTTTCTTTTGCAAACACCTCATGCAACTTCTATGGGCTAGAGGTGTAACATGGGATGAAAATCTACCTAATGACCTACTGCAACGCTGGCAAATGTACAGGTCGGAATTTCCTCTTGTGAAAAATTCCAGTCACTGGAACTTCATGCTTTTGGTGATGCTAGTGAGCTTGGTTATGCAGCCGTGATCTATTTTCGTTATAAGGATTTGCATGGAAATGTAAAAATTTCGCTTGTTTGTGCCAAATCAAAAGTGGCTCCTCTAAAAAAGATATCCTTGCCTCGTTTAGAACTGCAGTGTTGGTCGCCAATTTAGTAGAGTTTGTGAGAAGCTCTGTTTTGCACTTACAATTTCGCATGGTCAGATTCAACTGTGACTTTAAATTGGATTCGATCTGAACCATATCGTTGGAAGACGTTTGTCAGCAACGGGGTATCCCATATTCAAGAAAAAAATCCGGCAGAATGCTGGCTTCATGTCCCTAGCAAGTATAATCCTGCCGACTGCGCTTCAAGAGGTCTCCTTCCCTCACAATTAATAGACCATTCTATATGGTGGGAAGGGTCTCCATGGTTGGCATTAGACTCAACATTTTGGCCACCCATGAAAATACCGCCTTCATCTGATGAAACAAGTCTAATTACCCAAGAAGAACGAAAATTCATCTTGCTTGTCACTCCTGGAGATGTGGATCCCTTAGATGCCTTGCTAATAAAGTTTTCTTCGTTATCTAAGACACAGAGGATAGTTGCTTATTCTCTGCGATATATTCATAATATGAAAAATCCTACCAATAAGTTAACTGGAGTTTTCACAGAACGTGAACTTCACGAGGCACTTTTAATGCTTGTAAAGCGTGTACAGGGTGGCCCATCCAAGCGGAAAAAGTGTGCTACGTGGAGACAGGTTAACATAAAATCGTCATTCAAAAAATGAGGTTGTAGTAAAAATTAAGGGGAATTCGAGGGTGTACCCTAATTTTGTATACGGGGGTGGGTAAAAAAGTTATCGCGAAAAAACATTTTTTGCAAAATAAAAAAAATATTTTTTTACCTACACATCCATTAGAGAATTTTTAAGTAGTATTCCCGAATATTCAGTTTTTTAATATAGCTTCCGGTTATAGCGGAAATGAAAGTGGTTTTCTCTATTTTACAACTTACACATTTCTCTTAACCATCACAGGATTCCTTTTTTAATTCTGAATCCAACGATATATAATTTGACCTATTTATATCCAACCGTTTCCGAGATATTTATCAGAGAAGCTCCATCAAACTAGATACATGGTCTTGTGGTCGGTGTCTGATGTTCGATCTGAGTAGGCCAAACAATAAAACCAAATTTATGATTTATAGCCAGTTTAACATTCAGCCTACTCGCTTGTCAGTTTTATTATCATGGCTGACTTGATTTGTCATAAATTTGGTTTTATTGTTTGGCCTACTCAGATCGACCATCAGACACCGACCATGAGACCATGTATCTAGTTTGATGGAGCTTCTCTGATAAATATCTAGGAGACGGTTGGAGATAAATAGGTCAAATTATATATCGTTGGATTCAGAATTAAAAAAGGAATCCTGCGATGGTTAAGAGAAATGTGTAAGTTGTAAAATAGAGAAAACCACTTTCATTTCCGCTATAACCGGAAGTTATATTAAAAAACTGAATATTCGGGAATACTACTTAAAGGTTCTCTAATGGATGTGTAGGTAAAAAAATATATTTTTTTATTTTGCAAAAAATGTTTTTTCGCGATAACTTTTTTACCGACCCCCGTATACAAAATTAGGGTACACCCTCGAATTCCCCTTAATTTTTACTACAATCTCATTTTTTGAATGACGATTTTATGTTAACGTGTCTCCACGTAGCACACTTTTTCCGCTTGGATGGGCCACCCTGTACAATCCAGTTCTTTCGCTGATGATATAGCAAATATTGCTAAAAAGCGCCGTTGTTCTAAAACCCTCAGAAAACTTTCTCCTTTTTTAGATGAAACGGGTATTTTGAGATTGGGCGGTCGCCTAGCAAAAGCTCATTTGTGCTATGATCAAAAGCACCCAATTCTTCTTCCAAGAGATCATCTTTTAACGTCTTTGATCATCCCACAGTTTCATCAGAAATTTCTTCACCCCGGACTACTTAGTTTGCACTATTTACGCTCTCAACATTACTGGATTCTTTCTTGTAAACGTGCAATGCGGTGTTGTATTCATGATTGTTATAAATGTTTTCGAATAAATCCCCGTCCAGCCTGCGCCAAAATGGCTGATCTTCCTGACCACAGAGTGTCCCTTTCAGTGTGTTGGAGTGGATTTTGGGGGACCTACCTCATTACCCTGGGCAAAACCCGTGGATCAAAATCCACAAAGGCGTATATCTGCCTGTTTGTTTGCTGCAGCACTAGAATTGGTGTCTGATTTATCAACAGATGCTTTTTTGGCTAGTCTTCGGCGCTTTATATCCAGGAGAGGTCGTTGTCTCGATATTCATTCGGATCAAGGTACAAACTTTGTCGGTGCTGCCAAGTATATTTCACAATGCTTTGAACAAGCCGCTGGTTTGGAAAACTTAAAGTAGCATTTCAACCCGCCTTCCGCCCCAAATTTTGGCGGATTGTGGGAAGCGGGCATTAAAAGTGTCAAAGAACACCTTTCCAGAGTCCTTGGGGATCAAATACTTACCTACGAGGAACTATATACAGTTTTGACCCAGATTGAGGCTGTCCTCAATTCGCGGCCCCTATGTCAAATTAGCACAGATCCCAATGATCTAACAGCAGTCACGCCTGGTCACTTTTTAACTTTAAATCTCTTAAGCGTGCTTCCTGATTTGGATCTGTCCTCGGTGAATATACAACGTTTGGATCGTTGGCAGTTGTTAATCAGAATGCACCAAGATTTTTGGCGAAGATGGAGCCAAGAATATCTCCATACCCTACTCCAGAGATCCAAATGGATGGAGAGCTCAGAAAACATCAGAGTGGGCACTTTAGTATTGATAAAAAATGATCAAACTGCTCCACTTTCTTGGCCTCTGGGCCGTGTCACCAAAGTCTATCCTGGAACTGATGGGGTTGTTCGGGTTGTTAGTGTGTTGACGACTAAGGGTACAATGAAGCGACCTATCGCAAAATTGTGTCCTCTCCCTGTGCAGTAATGTGCAGGTAAATATTTCCATTGTTATTATTTTTTTTATTTGTTGGGATATGGGTAATTAATTATATCGCGTAGGTACTTATTTTTTTGTTTTTCTAGAAAACTCTATGTGTTTTCGGTGGGCGGAATGTTTATTTTTTATCTAATTATGCATATTTTGATTATGCGTTTTTTAATTTTCCTTATTTTCAAATTCAAAGTTGTTGTTCACTCCTTTAAGCATAGATGTCGCCACGACTCGCGGCAAAAACCTACCTTTCTTTGAAAGTCAAAGATACCAGACAGAAACGAACAGACTTCGAAACCGCGCGCGGCTGCATTCGCATGTCCAAAATTGATTATTTTCGGATTTTCCACAAAATTCGCGATTGCAGTGACTTTTGGCAGGCCTGCCCATCAAGGACTGAAGAAGACACCAGGTGAGTCGCTAATCGTGTTTTTTTTTCTACTTGCATTTCGCATAATAATTTACTTAATAATTTTGCTCCTCAGAAATTTCGCATTTTCTTCAATAATTAAATTCACACCGCAACCTATGTATAATTAGACTTATTCTATCCAGTTATTATAGGTACACTTAGGTTATGTGTAAATAATAATGGAAACCATTTTGAACATTTAATGTAAATGAACTTCTAACTAATTTTTAAAAACTAATCATATTGTTGTTGTTATAATAAATATGACAGTAGTAAAAATAATAAATGTTTCATAATTTCCACGAGATTTTTAATTAAGTTGAATGCAGTTGAATGGCTATAGCCACTTTAACATTCAGCCTACTCGCTTGTCAGTTTTATTATCATGGCTGACTTGATTTGTCATAAATTTGGTTTTATTGTCTGGCCTACTCATATCGAACATCAGACACCGACCATGAGACCATGTATCTAGTTTGATGGAGCTTCTCTGATAAATATCTCGGAAACGGTTGGAGATAAATAGGTCAAATTATATATCGTTGGATTCAGAATTAAAAAAGGAATCCTGTGATGGTTAAGAGAAATGTGTAAGTTGTAAAATAGAGAAAACCACTTTCATTTCCGCTATAACCGGAAGTTATATTAAAAAACTGAATATTCGGGAATACTACTTAAAGGTTCTCTAATGGATGTGTAGGTAAAAAAATATTTTTTTTATTTTGCAAAAAATGTTTTTTCGCGATAACTTTTTTACCGACACCCGTATACAAAATTAGGGTACACCCTCGAATTCCCCAAAACCCCTATATACCAAATTTGAATAAAAATATACAGGGAGTTCCATTATGCTGGTTGTCAAAGTTGAGCAAAATAGGAGTTTGCCAAGTCAAGTGTGCCATGGAATCCCCTCAAAACACCACCACTCAAGTTGTTGGTGTGCAAAGGTCCAATACGAAATATACAGAGTGCTCTTATCTGTGCCATCTCAAATTACTGAATTTTTTGTAACTTATTTATACGGGTCAAAAATCGAGTATATCAAAACAGCTCCACATACTATAAACGAACTAAATCTAAAAAATACAGAAGCCTGCCAGTCAGTAAGTCCATATCAGTTAAGGTGGCTTTGTTTGTTGGTTGGCATTTTATAAAGAAATAAATTACTTTTGTGTTTATTAATATTTTTTCAATGATTCCAGAGCACTCCTGATCAGTATAAAGTTTAATAACAATTCAGAACTTTGAGATGGCTCAGAGAAAAATACCCTGTATATTTTTGTAGAAAATCTTTTCACACCAACATTTTGAGTGGTCCTGTTGACCATGCAACTGTTTTCAAGGGTTTCCATGGCACACTTGGCTCGCCAGATGTCTTTAAAATTACTATTTTACTTAACTTTAACACGGTGTAGAACCGAACACCCTCTACATTTTTTGTTCAAATTTAGTATATGGGGGTTTTGGGGTGTCCTGATTAACGATGTTGTGTCAGATTTTAAATAAAAAAATCGCTAAATGGTTTTTGTGAAAATCGGGGTATAAAAAAATCGTAGCCGTCTCTGGATTTGCATTTTGACAAAAGTCAAAACGTCAAAAGAAGCGTTTTTTGAAGACCTTTCGAACAAAAAAAAGGTTTTTGAAAATATCTCACAAAATACATTTTTTATCGATTTGTATACACTTAAAAGTAGACACCCTGTCTGTAAAACTGAAAGTAGGAAAATTCTGAAAATTTGGCACCTCACCAATGCCGATGGGCGCTGCTCAACTAAAATATTTTGGTGAATCTGGCACTTCCGGTTATACCGGAAGTCGATATCAACTTTCTTATCTCAAATGGGACACCCTCTATATTATCGCATTTTTGGATTCTAGGCATCATTTTGGAACAAAAACATGCAATATGTCCTATGTCTAAATCCAACCGTTTTTGAGATATTTGCATTTTTCCGAAAAAAATTACAGGTGCAGACCTAAGTTCAATTAGCAATTTATACGAGGAAACCGCGAAATTTCAAAGCAAATTTTTGGCACCGTGTAACAGAAGGCCTGACCTAGTAATCTCTGCTGAGAAATAAATCCGTTCTTATACAGGGTGTTCACAAAATATGAATAAAAATTACATTCAAAATGTGCTTAAATCTCGAAATTTTCAATTGGAAACCCCAATTTTTTTTAATGCGATCACTAAAAATGATGACAACTTTGTGTAGGTGTACCGTCAATTCATCGCGCGTCAGTTCATCGCGCGTCAATTCATCGCCGACAATTCATCGCACGACAATTCTTCGCTGCGACAATTCATCGCGCGTCAGTTCATCGCCGAATATTTATCTGACGGCAATTTTGCGATACCAAATACTTTCCCAATATCCAGTGGCAAAAATGTGTAAACAACTTTTGCCATACTTTTGTTTCAGGTATACTAAATTAAATTCAAACCACTTTTATTGCATGTAGGTAAGTACTAAACATTTTTAATAAACAATAAGATCTAGAGTGTGTTTCACTTCAAGTCGAGACAATTCATTATTTTAACCGATTTTCAAAAACTTTTTTTTAAAAATGTAGTGCTCCGAAAGATCTACATTTTGACACTAATTTTTTCCAGATTCGTCTCTTCCATGACCTACTTTTAGGAAAAAATGAATAGCACAGTCGTATTGGCCATACCCAAAAACCCCACATACCAAATTTCACGGTCATAACTTATACAGTGCGTTCAGAAAATAGCTTCAAACATAGCAAAAATACGGTTTATCGGAGTACTCTATACAAACACCGAGAGATATTTTAAAATTATTTCTATGCAGTTTGATTACGGCTCACATAAGCCATCAATTCCCACGATTTCGTGGCCCTGCTTTATACAGGGCGTTGGCATTAAGAATACAAAAATCGAAAAAAATCGATTTTTCTCGTGGTGTTTTTTTTTACATTTTTTCCACATTTTTAACTTATGGCCTATTAAAAAACATAAATAATATTAAATTTTGGAAAGTATTTTCAATAAAGAGCACCCTGGATACGTGGATACTAATCAATTTTTAAATTTTTTCAAATAAAAATAGGGTGCTTTTTATTGAAAATACTTTCTAAAATTTGATACTGTTTATGTTTTTTAATAGGCATAAGTTAAAAATGTGAAAAAAAAACACCACGAGAAAAATGGTTTTTTTTTTTTTCGATTTTTGTATTTTTACTGCCAACGCCCTGTATAAAGCAGGGCCACGAAATCGTGGGAATCGATGGTTTATGTGAGCCCTAATCAAACTGCATAGAAATAATTTTAAAATATCTCTCGGTGTTTGTATAGAGTACTCCGATAAACCGTATTTTTGCTATGTTTGAAGCTATTTTCTGAACGCACTGTATAAGTTATGACCGTGAAATTTGGTATGTGGGGTTTTCGGGTATGGCCAATACGACTGTGCTATTCATTTCTTTCCTAAAAAAATGCCTAATGTACTTTTGCAGTTTTTGGGGGTATAATTTTGATCGTAGTAGGTCATGGAAAAGACGAATCTGAAAAAAATTAGTGTCGGAGCACTATATTTAAAAAAAAGTTTTTGAAAATCGGTCAACCGGTAAAAAAATAATGAATTGTCTCGACTTGAAGTGAAACACACTGTATGTAAACAACTTTTGTTATACCTACTTTTGTTTCAGGTATGCTTTTATTGCACAGTCAATTTGGTCCCCAGCTGGTATACGCTCGATTTATGCAAATGTTGGTACACCTAGAAAGCATCAATTTAGTCCCCATCCCTTGTTGAATAATTGATTTTATTACTTGCTTAAAGTGAGTTGAATCTGATCATACACTAGGTACCTACTATTTTCAATTACCTCAATAAAGACAATAAATAAACCCAGGGACCAAAATAGCTGTCTTTATTTAAATTAATTTTTATTGTAGGTGTCAGGGATATAAATCCCTACAGAGAACTCATTTTAAGTTAGTATAGAGATTTTCTCCAACTGCTGAAGTCCTCGTAATTAGAATGCCTTTGCAATTTGTAAAAAGTGAGAAAGGTCGAAATATGCTTGTTCATAATGGATATATACAGGGTGGTTCACTTTTATGTGGTAGGACTTTAACATTAGATAGAAAAAGATAATCTAAAATGAAAATTTTATATCAACATATATCGGGGAAAGCTTAGTTTCCGAGATACAGGGCGTTGAAGTGTTGGAAAAAATATGAAGTATTTTTTACACTGTCCGAACCAGTGGAGATATTTAAACCAAATTTGATGTGTAGTACCACCTTTTTGACTACGATATTTAGTGATAATATGAAGGTCCTGAAATAACCAGTGGTGGAGTTATGGGTTTTCACTATCACTAAATTTAAAAAGTAATTAGTACGGACCTGTCTCACATCAACTTAATTTTTTTTTCGTAAAGTTCTTTCAATTCTCTACAAAAAGTGTATCTTGACATTTTTTTGTATCTGCCACGGTTGTGTAGTAAATAAATTATTTCGTTTCCATCTCAGCCTTTTTTGCCTAAAAATGTGTTTTCTAAGATTATTGATAAATATCGCAAATAACAGAAATTAATTATGGAACACTTATCGGATTCAGCTATTTTATTTTTAATTTTATGGAAACAATTTTAAAAATAAACTGGCACTTGGTTTGAGGTACATTACTTTATTATCATTTTAACATTTTTATCAAATCTGTATTATTTCTTAATAATTTTTATAATTCTAAATTTGTAGAATTCTAAATTATACCACGACGAGTAAAACATGATTCTTCCGCCCATAAAATGTTATTTAAAAATTGTCTTATTTCCTTTGACTACAAAATCCATCGGCAAAATACTAGTGTCCTTTCTGCATCGCCGTACTGGTGAAGATAAGTGTGCCATGGAAAAGAAAATCTTATTGACAGTTAATAATACAATAATCTGTCATCCAGTAGATGAACGTAGCAGCGCCGCAGTTTGTCTTTGTTAATAATTAAAATGCCGTTCCAATTTACAAATGAAGAGCAGGCTGACATCCATTTCTGCTATGGAGTTGCAAATGGGAACTCTGCGGAAGCAGCCAGAGAATACCGGAGGCGATTTCCAAATAGGCGCCATCCGCGTCCCTCGGTGTTTGTTAACATGCACCGGCAATTCAGAACTCGCGGTCTGAGAACTAGAATCGTCGAACGAGGAAATGAAAACAATATCCAACAAGTCAGACGCAACAATGAGATTCTTCGTGAATTCGATAGGAATCCTACAACAAGTAGCAGAAGAGTGTCAGTGGCCCTACGTGTTTCAAAGTCTGCAATTTTGCGAGCTTTAAAAAGAGATCACAGGCATGCGTATCACCTACAACCCGTACAAGGTTTAAGGCCCGGCGATGCAGAAAGAAGATTAGTGTTTTGCCGATGGATTTTGGAGTCAATTGAAGGAAATAGACAATTTTTAAATAACATTTTATGGACGGACGAGTCGTGTTTTACTCGTCCTGGAGTAGTAAACTTTCATAATCAGCATATTTGGGCACAAGAAAACCCACATGCAATCCGGCCAAGAAATTTTCAGGTCGAATTTAGTGTCAATGTTTGGATTGGACTGTACAACCATCATCTGTTTGGACCCTTTTTTTGCCACAGCGAGTGAATGGTGACAATTTTTTGGAGTTTTTAGTAGCTGAGCATAATAATATGTGGGAAGACATTCCTTTAAACTTAAGATTGTTGGCTTGGTTCCAACTTGACGGCTGTCCTGCACATTTTCACCGAAATGTGAGGAACTGGTTAAATAATAACTTTCCAAATAGGTGGATCGGACGAGGGGGACCGGTCGCTTGGCCACCACGTTCTCCGGACATAACACCTCTGGACTTCTTCGTATGGGGATTTTTAAAAGAACAAGTCTATGCGACTCCTGTAGAAACAAGGGAACAACTTATTGATCGTATCAGAAATGCGTGCGATGAATTGAGAAATGGCAATTTAATCGATGCTGTTCAATCCGTTAGGCGTCGAAGTGAATTATGTGTGCAACAGAATGGATCACATTTTGAACAATTGTTGAATGTTGTACAAATTTAGAATTATAAAAATTATTAAGAAATAATACTAGATTTGATAAAAATGTTAAAATGATAATAAAGTAATGTACCTCAAACCAAGTGCCAGTTTATTTTTAAAATTGTTTCCATAAAATTAAAAATAAAATAGCTGAATCCGATAAGTGTTCCATAATTAATTTCTGTTATTTGCGATATTTATCAATAATCTTAGAAAACACATTTTTAGGCAAAAAAGGCTGAGATGGAAACGAAATAATTTATTTACTACACAACCGTGGCAGATACAAAAAAATGTCAAGATACACTTTTTGTAGAGAATTGAAAGAACTTTACGAAAAAAAAAATAAGTTGATGTGAGACAGGTCCGTACTAATTACTTTTTAAATTTAGTGATAGTGAAAACCCATAACTCCACCACTGGTTATTTCAGGACCTTCATATTATCACTAAATATCGTAGTCAAAAAGGTGGTACTACACATCAAATTTGGTTTAAATATCTCCACTGGTTCGGACAGTGTAAAAAATACTTCATATTTTTTCCAACACTTCAACGCCCTGTATCTCGGAAACTAAGCTTTCCCCGATATATGTTGATATAAAATTTTCATTTTAGATTATCTTTTTCTATCTAATGTTAAAGTCCTGCCACATAAAAGTGAACCACCCTGTACATATATTCCAAAGAAAAAGATAGTGGTGAAAAAGTGATTTGGAAGTGCTTCCAATATCACAAATGGCGGTGTCCCGGACGTATTCATATTCGACAAGAAGAAATTGTTAAAACTACACTCCACAATAACGTCGCAGAAAGTGCCGAGATAGAAGCAAGAAAAGCCATTCAAGATTTGAAGACTTGCGCCGAACAACCAGGCCGAAGTACTCAAAATATCGTCGCATCCGTTTCACAAGTTGTATCTACATCTGCTGCTGTGCATCTTCCCCGAATTACTGGAATGAAGAGGACCATCCAGCGCACAAGAAAAATGTATGAGGACATTCCCAACGATCCCGCCACATTGTTGCAGTTAGAAATTGCGGCCGATTACACCAAAACAAGCAGTGGGGAACCGTTTTTGTTATTTGATAGCGGCCCATCAGAAGATCGTATTTTAGTGTTCACTACCACACAAAATTTGACCTATATGTCTCGATGTGAACATTAGTATGCAGATGGAACGTTCTCCACTTCTCCTCATTTGTTCGCGCAGTTATACACTATTCACGGTGTGCAATATTCCAATACCATTCCCACAGTATATGCTCTACTGCCAAACAAAAAGCAAGAGACTTATCGCCGATTATTTGCCATCCTAAAATCATTAAAACCTGAAATGAAGCCAGTTTCCATTATGATGGACTTTGAAAAAGCAGCAATGAACGCAGCCCGGATCGAGTATCTAGACGTAGAAATTCGCGGATGTTTTTTACACTTCAGCCAATGCATATGGCGCCAAATTCAAACCTGCGGATTACAGCAGAAATACGTTGAAAATAGTGACTTCGCCTTAAGCATAAGGCAACTTGCAGCATTGGCATTTGTTCCAGAGAATGATGTTGTACAGACATTTGAGACTCTGTTAGATAGTGTTTTTTACACCCAAAATGAAGAAACACTATGCAACGTAATCAACTATTTTGAAGACACATGGATAGGCCGATTAGGCCGAAGAAGCAGAAGACGTTCCCCTAGCTTTCCACTGTCAGTATGAAATTGTTACAAGTATGCACAGGAAGGATTACCAAAAACGAATAATTCTGTAGAAGGGTGGCACAACAGTTTTTCCTCCATTGTGTCTAGCGTCCATCCTAGCTTATGGAAATTCATAAAAGCTTTACAAAAAGAAGAAAGCCTGAGCAAAATTAAAATTGAAAAATTGATTGCAGGCGAAGAAATTTACCAACGAAAACTTTACAAAGACTCTTCAAAACGACTTCAAACATTAGTGAGCACTTACAGCAATTTGAATATTTCTGATTATATAATGTATTTTATATTAAATATTGTATATATATGTTGCGACAAAGACATTTTTTTAAATACAGTCTTGAAAACATGCATCTTTACTTTATTAAAAAAAAAAACGATAATTTGTCGGAGCGATGAATTGTCGTAGCGATGAACTGACGCCGCGAGGAATTGTCGGCTCAGAATTGTCGCGCGACGAATTGTCGTACATTCCTTTGTGTAAGGTTTCCTATACCTAAGTGCAGTAATTTTCGATTAATTTACGAAAAACCCACTTTTCGCCAATAAAATGCGGGGTTTGCTTAACGCTTGGAAAATCATATTAGCCGTGGACGTTGAAAAGACAATCGCGGCTGAGGAAACGTCACCTGGTCTATAAATTATTGTCAACAATAATGCCGGCACGTTAGTTAGGATCTGTGGCCGAAACAACCCGTTTTTAAAAACAGATTTTATTCGATAAAACCTAACAAAATTTATAAGGGTTGTAAGATAATTACGATACAATAAAAATGTCAAGACTGACTTAAGGCGGGCCAGCGCGAGAATATATAACCTCGGTTGGTGTTGAGTCGGCAAAATAGTCTCTCGTGCTTTCTAGGCAATATTAGCTCCTGTAACTTCTCCATCCTCTGAAGAAGTTTTGTAAGGGACGAACAAAACTTTATTTTTGGCTTCTTCTTCCTGGTGCTTCTTGAGTCTAAGTCGGTACAGGCATTTGTAGCAGACAAATGCGAAAATCACTGTCACAAGTAAGTACAGCGGTGTGGTCCAAAAATGGGTGTAGTCGATGGCGTCTTCGTAGACTAATGATTGGAGTTGTTCTTCTTGTTGAATTTTATGCAACTCGTCTAAAGGTATTTTATCCAATTTAATCGGCCTTCTGATTTCTTTCCGATTAATTTGGGTTGTCTTGATTTTCGGTAACAGCAAGGGTTGTTCTTTGGATGAGTCATCGGAGTTGATGAAGTTCTCTGTCGGAGTTTTGAAGTTGCAGCCTAGGGGTAACTCGATGAGGTAGGTACCGTGAAGGTCTGCGATGCTTGAAGTCGTACACTCTAGATAGACTTTGGTTGGCTTCGGGAAAATTCCAATATAACTTGATTTTGTTAATTCTTCAATAAGGGTGCTGTTCGCAACAACTGGAATGTAGTGGCAACGGGCTTCTCGATCGGTGAGGCGAAATATTTCTACGATGCAATCGTCCGAGTTGTCGTGGAGTTGTAAAGATCGAGTAGGGCATAAATAAATTGATTGAATTTTTCGACATGGTACATTTGAGTATTGGTAAAGTGCAGTATTCATGGTCAGATAAGGTGAAGGTGGAATAATTGTGGTAAAATTACTAGTGGGGATTGAATAGAGATGATAATGTGTAAAAACTTGAGGGTGTAGGAGAGGAAAGTGCAGAATAAAGACTATCATCTGGTTCGAGTAGTAGGCGTCTACTGATATGACGTCATAATATGCAGTCAAATCTTGTTCTTTGACGTAAAGCAGCTGTTCTTTTAAATGGCTTTCTAACATTGTTTCGATTATGGTTTCCATTTCATCTATTTTTACTATACTATTATGTAGGGTATTTACCTTTGCAAACGTGATTGCGTTTTCTAGGTCAGTTAAAAGATGTAATACAATCTGTAGCGATCTGAAGTTCATTTTTTAACGTGTTTATTTCTTTTGCCAGGATATTTTGGTTATATTTTACCATTGTTGTCGTAGTATTAAAATTATCGATTAGTTTTTTAGTTAAGGAAATATGTTGGTTTACTTCTCGAATAACATTTTTTTGATTTTTCTGTAAGGTCGAAATTGCTTTGTTATATCGTTCAGCATCTGCGTTGTCTAAATTTCCAGATATCGTTTTAATAATGCTGCCTAAGGCATTTATTAGTCCTCTTTTGGTCCTGTGAATTGGGTAAATTGTTTCAAATTTTCGATGAACTACTTGTATTTGATATTGTAGAATTTTGTTGAAGTTTTTTAAGTTTTCGTTTCCGTATCCAATTAGAGTAGGCATACATTTTGAAAGTTCTTGGAAATGTTTTTGTAAGTGGTCGATCTCTTGGGCGATCGGTGTCAAGTTATAATAATGTATAAAATCGTGTGTACTAGTTTGAATCCTTGCTTGTCCCAGGTTTAGGGTAAGTATCCCTGGATTGTCTTTGTACCTGTGTCAAATTTTTGTTGTTTCAATTTGGGCGTATGTTTAATATTTTTCTTATGGATGGTTGTATTAGGGAGGTTTACTGTGACTTTATTATTTGATTTTACTTTAGTGGCAGTAAATCTAGGCAACATTTTATTTCTTTTTGTTGTAGTTTTGGTGTAAATTTTAGTGTTTGCCTTATATGTCACTGGTACTTGTCGTTTTTTGTTTCTGTTTTCGATAATACGTTCTTTTGTTTGAATAGATTTTTTATTTAGTTCAGAATATATCGTTTTTGTTTTTTCTCTGTGATTTTCGATGTAGTTATTAACCAAAGTACGATTTATATCAATATCGAAAGGGTCGCTCGGGTCTAGATGTCCATTTAATACGTCGATTGGTCTTTGTTTCGTCACGGAGTGTACAGAGTGATTGTATCCTAAAATTGCGTAGGGCATTTCTTCTTTATATTAAACGGTTTTTTCTTTTCTTTTAGAATGCGGAGATGTTCTATGATAGTTGAATGAAAACGTTCGATCATTCCATTTGATTGTATAATGAATTTAAATTTTGTGTGTATCGACAAATTCTTGCCCAAGTCCGTTTTTGAATTCGCTTCCGTTGTCCGAAACTAACATGTGGGGAAAACCATGGTGTGTTATAAAAATCAATAAGGCATTGAGTACGCTGACTGCATTGGATCCATCAATTGGGTATGCCTGTCCATATTTTGAGAATGCGTCTATTATTGTTAAAAACTTTTGTCCGTTAGCTTGAAATGTGTCCAAGTGAATAATTTCTAATGGTTTAGTTGGGGTCGGTGTTATCATAAATTTTGGTTTTGGTGGATTTCTGTCGTATTTGTTGGTTTGACCAGTGTCGCAAAGTTTAATATATTCCTCGATGTCACTCTTTAAAGTTGGCCAATAATAGCGTCTTCTGATTTGAATTTCTGTCTCGTTTATTCCTCGGTGGTTGGTCTTTCCTTCATGATAGTTTTTTATGGTTTCTTGTTGACGCTCGGTGTTGTTGACGTCTTCCAAAATTTGGTTGCATTTGACAAGGTAGAAGGCTGTATTTTTAAAAGTTTTTTGAAGAAATTCGCATGTTGGTTGGTAATTGTTTTCGGGTTCAAAAAGTACTGCGTACTTCACTTTAGGTCGGACATAATCTTTGAAAAAATTAATTATGTTTTGTTCTGTGCTATCTAAGCCAATTTGAACATGATATCTTTTTTTGTTTAGAAAACATTGTTCTATGACTGGTCTGGCTGCACTGTGATTGACAAAACTTAGTCTTATTTGATTATTATAGTAATTTAAGGGTTTTTCTGAAATTGGAAAACTAAATATAGGTTCTTCTTGGTTTGTGTGAACAGTTTCGTCATCATCGGGAGATAAGTCAGGTATTTCATCAGCTGTTTCTGTTGTGGAAGTTTCGTTGCTCTCTCGTCTTATATTTTGGGTTGAAGGTTGAACAGGAGCGGTAATTTCTGAGAAATCGTCCGTTCTGTCATCAGGCGGGTTATTGTACAGCGAAGCATTTTCAACGTCGTTGTTTTCGAGCTCTTTATTAAAATCTTTCATATAGTCAAAAAGGTCGAAAGTTTCTTTTGTATTAATTTCTATCCTTGAGAGGGCATCGGCATTGGTGTTACTTTTTCCTTTGTTATACACGATGTCGTAGGTGTATTCCTCTAATTTTAGTCTCCATCGAATTAATTTCGAATTTGGGTCCTTTAATGAGAAGAGCCATTGTAGAGGTCAATGATCCGAAAGAATTGTGAATTTTCTGCCAAACAAGTACGGCCTGAAATACTTGGTACCAAAAATGATTGCAAGCATTTCTTTCTCTATAGTCGAGTAATTTTGTTCAGAGTCATTGAGTGACCTTGAAGCATATGCTATTGGCTTGTCTTTCCCAATCGGTCCTTGAGATAGGATAGCACCAATTGCAAAATTGCTAGCATCTGTTGTGAGATTGAAGGGTTGGTCAAAGTCTGGATACTGTAGTAAAGGCTCATTTGTAAGTAGATTCTTACAAATTTAAAAACATTGAATAAATTTTGGCGTATGTTCTATTTTTGCATCTTTTTTGAGACATGAGGTTAACGGTTTGGTAATTTTAGCAAAATCTTTGATGAATTTACGATAGTATCCCAAAAGTCCTAAAAATCCTTTAATTTCTCGTGTTGTCTTAGGAATAGGATATTTTAAAATTGCCTGAATTTTGTCGGGATTGGGTCTTATTCCCTCTGGTGTGATGATGTGACCTAAAAATGAAACTTGTTTTTGCAAAAATTCTGACTTATCAAGTTGGATTTTCAAGTTGGTCTCTCGAAGTCGTTGGAAGACTTTTGTGAGATTAACGATGTGTTCTTGTAGGGAAGTTGAATAGATAATATCATCCATGTAAACCAAGCAGATATGTCCTTGTAGTCCTTTTAGCACACTATCCATAACCCTTTGGAAAGTGGCAGGAGCGTTCTTAAGGCCGAATGGCATTCGGACATATTCAAAATGTCCATGTTCCACGTTAAATGCAGTTTTAGGTATATCTTCTTTTGCCATTTCTATTTGATGGAAGCCACTGGCAAGGTCCAATGTAGTAAAGTATTGGCATCGTCCTAATTTGTCCAATACGTCTGACATGTTGGGGAGAGGATACTTATCGTCGATGGTTTTCTCATTTACATTTCGGTAGTCGACTACTATTCTCCACTTAATTTTTCCAGATGCGTCTGGTTTTTTTGGGACTACCCAAATTGGCGATGACCATGGGGAATCACTCGGTCTTATTATGCCCTGATCTAGCATTGATGAAATTTGGTTTTGTACTTCTGGTTTGTGGACATGTGGGTACCGGTAAGATTTTGTGTACACTGGTATTTCGTCCTTAGTTTTAATTCGGTGTTTAACTTGATTGATGAAAGTTAATGGCATATTAGGTCGGTGGAAAAGATCTGAGAATTTTTCGCATAGTCTTTCTACTTGTTCTTTTTCTTCGGCATTCATATGATCTGTACGTATCAAATTTTTTTATATCTATGTCTTCTTGGGAAACGGGGACTGGATATATTTCCGCTGAATAAAGATGATGTTCGTGTAAATTAAATTCAGTCGCAATTACTGGGTCGGTTACTGTAATCTGAATAAGTTTGTCAGTGTTGTTGATAAGTTCTGCCCACGCTAAACTTTTATTTGCTGTCGACAACGTGTTTCTAAGAATTGCGCCTTGAATATTCTGTTGGGATAACATTACGGATCCATGTTCTTGTGTTACTGGTAACTTAACCTTTGTTACTGTGTGGGGCTCAAGTTGGATGTGATAAAAATGCGCTTTGTTTGTTTCATATGATTCGAGGGGTAATATGGCTTTTGAAGTCAATAAACGATGTGGATACGATCTGAGATCTATCAGGGCTTGTAAAAGCTTAAGATTATCCATTCCAATAAGTCCGTGGAAGGTCTTATGAAATTTGAATAGGTAAAATTTTAGGAATAATTTTGGGTGATTAAATTCATTAAAACTAGGAATTTCTGCTGAATATTCTTGGGAATAATTTTGGAATACAGAAGTTACGATAAAGGGTTCGTTTTGGATATATTTTTGGAAATTTTGAAAAGCGATGTCGGGATTTATAAAGGATTTTGACGATCCGGTAACAATAAGTAATTTGAGAGGTGGGTTTTTTTATGACAATATAGGGTAACTCTTTTTTGTCTTCTAAATTACTAAGTTCAATTATGTTCCTTCGTGGAAGTAGGCCTCTGTAGGAAAATTTACTTGCTCTTCGGTCGTGTTTTCATATTGGGGTTCTGTCAAAAATTCTTCTTGTGGGGTTTCCTCGTAGTAAGGATTTTCCAAATTTTCTTCGGCATGGTGATAAGATTGCTCTTGCTGTTCAATATTGTAAAGTGGAGCTTTGTACGATGATGTCGCAAATGGTTTTTTATTCTGTTGACTTTGAGTATATCTCGAAGTTGTGCTCATGGGAGTTGGTTTTGGAAGTAAGCCGGAAGGGGTATTTCTTGGTGCCCATACATTCTGAGGAGGCTTTCCAAAAACTTGTTGGTTAGTGAAAAAATTTTGAGGTTGCAAGTTTGGTTTAGGCGTTACAGGTATAGGTCCTGTTGGAAATTTTTGCGGTGCCTGTTGATAATAATTTTGATATTGCTGTGAATGATTTTGAGGTGCTTGCGAGAAGTGTGCTTGTTGATAATTCTGGTTTTGAGACGTGTTTTGAGAATGCCATTGCATTTTTGGTTGAAGTTGAGATTGGGGTTTTCTTGGAACTTGTACTTGGGGCGAGTAATTTCTTTGAAGATAACGAATATTATTTTCTTCTTGAATGTACTGCATAGCGAGTGCGAGTGTAGTTGGTCGCATAGCTCTTATTGTTGAACCGAGAGGTTCACGAAGTCCTGCTAAGAAGGTTGTTAGTGTTTGTTTTCTGAAAAAGTCTTTTTTGTTATTCCTGATATTTTCTATGTTGTTATGAATATCGATATAATTGCAGATTGTATTTAACAGTCCCATACAACGTTCATAAAAATTGATTGGAGCTTCGTTTGGAGCTTGTCGTAAATTAACTAAGTCTCTGGTTAAAGAATTTTCGTCACGTTGGTCACCGAAATTTTGAATAAGGGTGTTTTTTATGGTGTCCCAGGATTGACATCCGTGAATGGAGATAACTTCTTTTGCGCGTCCCGTAAGTTTGCTTGTAATACCGTGTAGAAGCAATTTATTTTGAATACAGTTAACATTTGCCGGTGCGAAGTCGAAATAATGATTTAATAATGTGGTAGATACGTTTATAAAGTCGTGAAGTTCGTTGGGATTTCCATCGAAATTCGGGAGAATGGTAAGAACTTTGAAATCGAATTGTGGTCTAGCCATATTTTCTTCTGATGAATCTTCTGAATTCGAGCAAATTTGCAAGTTGCTGAGGAGTTCGCTTCAGCCTAACTCTGCACTTGGGTCCGACAAAGGATAAGGAACAGAGGAGTCTGACATGAAATACTCACAGTAAGATGATTATGCCCAATTGCATTCCGTCTTCTGCTTTCTTGAAAAGCTAATCCAAGTTCTGGGGGTGAGCGTCCAAGTGCTGCCTTCAATGGAACCACGAATTAACAGTTTTTGAGCGGTCCTATCGCGAATTAACGTTTAAAAACGAAGAGTATCCCGTCGCGGACTCTTTCACGATCCTACCAGCAAGACTGCGCCAGTTAGGATCTGTGGCCGAAACAACCCGTTTTTAAAAACAGATTTTATTCGATAAAACCTAACAAAATTTATAAGGGTTGTAAGATAATTACGATACAATAAAAATGTCAAGACTGACTTAAGGCGGGCCAGCGCGAGAATATATAACCTCGGTTGGTGTTGAGTCGGCAAAATAGTCTCTCGTGCTTTCTAGGCAATATTAGCTCCTGTAACTCGCTTAAATTACACAAACGAAGATTATTTAAACTTGTTTATTATCTACGGAGAATGCAACAAAGTAATATCAAGAACGTGCGATACATAACTGAAAGTAGTAAAATTCTGAAAATTTGGCACCTCACCAATGCCGATGGGCGCTGCTCAACTAAAATATTTTGGTGAATCTGGCACTTCCGGTTATACCGGAAGTCGATATCAATAATCGAAAATTACTGCATTTAGGTATAGGAAACCTTATACAAAGTTGTCATCATTTTTAGTGGTGAATAAGATCGCATTAAAAAATGGGGGTTTCCATTTGAAAATTTCGAGATTTAAGCACATTTTGAATGTAATTTTTATTCATATTTTGTGAACACCCTGTATAAGAACGGATTTATTTCTCAGCAGAGATGACTAGGTCAGGGCTTCTGTTACACGGTGCCAAAAATTAGTTTGAAATTTCGCGGTTTCCTCGTATAAATTATTACTAATTGACTTTAGGTCTGCACCTGTAATTTTTTTCGGAAAAATGCAAATATCTCAAAAACGGTAGGATTTAGACATAAGACATATTGCATGTTTTTGTTCCAAAATGATGCCTAGAATCCAAAAATGCAATAATATACAGGGTGTTCCATTTGAGATAAAAAAGTTGATATCGACTTCCGGTATAACCGGAAGTATCAGATTCACCAAAATATTTTAGTTGAGCAGCGCCCATCGGCATTGGTGAGGTGCCAAATTTTCAGAATTTTCCTATTTTTAGTTTTCCATATATAGATCGATGCAGTTCGTGGTGGGCCACCCTGTATAAAGCCACCCTTTATATTATGTTATAATATGCGCACCACGTTTTTCGAATCTTTATGGGGCTAGGAGAAATTATTTTATACTTTTTAGTCCGTTTTTATATTATTTTATACTTTATAGTCTTTTTTTTAAACGTGGTAAATTAAAATTTAAATTTTATTATTTTCTGCTTTTTAGTCTCGTATTTGAAATTTTGCAATCGACTTTAAACATCTCGATGAGATTATGACAGAGACATGTGGCAAATTTCAGGTTTACTAATTAATTACAGGTCCTTCTTAAGTTACTAATGCATGTACTTATCTGTTCATAAATTTCTACTAGTGAAATATTTTTATTTAATATTTATAAATTTTTTTATAACAAATAACATAATAATAATATGTATATAGCGAGTTAATAATGCATTGTCATCGTCATCCAGTTCTGAATGTTTAAAGTTTCAAGTCTCTAGCTCATCCGGAATTTAGTTTAAAATCGATTGCAAAATTTGACAAAACAAACGTGGTAATAAAAAACTGACAGATTTATTTATTATCAACACCCTATAATATGTAGTGTTGATAATTTGGAGATATTATATTCTTATTTTCTTTTAGATCAACAACTTATAGAGTACTGGCTGGGGAAAATACGAGCCAAAGGGAAGGAAAAAGCAGAGTGTGGATCTTGTAAGTACCAAGGTACCACAGGTTGTTCCGTAATTTCGGCGAAAGTGTTCTACAGATGGTTTTAAAGGAGGGGGGGGTCTTTCATCAGTTTAAGCCTCCCCTGCAAAATTATTGCAGCCTTAAGAGAAACAAGAAATTTAGTTTTGTGTTTTAAGTACCTCCCCGCTGAAAAATATCAAGAGTAAAGGAACTATTTCTAAATGAATTGGCTACTGAAAACTTTTTTAAATATTATGCTAACTTTCAAAAAAAAAGAAGAATAATATAAATAAGAAAGACGAATAATAGGGGTTGTGGGGTCCTATTATTATGTCGCAAAAAGCAATTCTACCGCAAAATTTCTTACAACTTGCTGGTAATAATCTACTCCAAACTTCAAGTTTCTATAGATTACAAGAAAACCAAAACAAAATTTGTTCTTCCTCTTAAGATTGGAATAACTTTGTAATGTCTTTGTTCCTATATTATTTGAATGTACTTAAGTTAAATAATATCTGTTATATGAATTCATTCACATAATTATTTATACCTTATTGTATTGTTTTGAGGAGAAAATTGGGAAAATTTGAGAACTATGGAGTGAAATAGAAAGAAAGCGGATTTTTAAATCTTTTTGAGAAAATTTAAATAGCTGGGAGCAGAAAAAAATGTATGTTTCAAATTTAGTTTACAGAAAGCAAACTCAGAGAAAAAGGACGCCCAGTGAAACTTCGAAGAGATCCAGTTCACTGTTTTATAAATTGAACGTAGGAAGCAAACATATTCCCGTTTGCAAAAAAATGTTTTTAAATACCCTGGGCCTTAAAGAGTGGACAGTCCAAAACTGGGTCAACAATTCTGTGTATGGCACGCAAGAACCTTCATCAAGTAGAATCAGCCAACCTCCTTACAGAATTTCTAGACGATCTCCCTAAATTACCGAGTCACTATTGTCAAAAAGGACACTAATAAGTTGTACTTAGAGCAAACTTTTACAAGTTTCGCAGATCTGTTTAAATTATATCAAGATCACGGAAAAGTGTCTCAAAAACCGGCACTATCAAGAAACACGCTCATGAAATATGTGAAGATAAAAATATAGGCATATTCAGTCTTAGAAAAGACCAGTGCGACTTATGTGTTGAGTATCAAGATGAAAATTTGCACCAAAATGTATGGGAGACGCATAGAAATGAAAAGCAGAGAGCTCAAGAAGAAAAAAGTAATGATAAAGAAGATGCCACACTAGATAAATGTCACGTCATATGCATGGATTTACAAGCCGTAAAAACTTGTCCATCATTGCAAGCCAGTTCTTTGTATTTCAAAACTAAGCTTTGTTGTCATAATTATACTGTTTTTGATCTAAAAACAAAAGATGTTATTTGTTACTGGTTTGACGAAACTTCAACGTTTGCCTCTCCATTGGTGGATTTTTTAAAAAGAAAATATTTGGAAAATAATATGAATCAACAAATACCGATCATAATTTTCTCTGATGGTTGCACCTACCAACATCGTAATGTGACTTTAGCCAATGCTTTACTTGCACTTTCCTATCAGTATGATGTCGTGATTATCCAAAAATGTTTGATAAAAGACCATACCAATATGGAATGCGATAGTGTACACGCAACGATCGAGAAAAAGTTGAAGAATAAGACCATCTCAATTCCTAATGACTATCACCGAATTACAGCGGAAGGTCGAGGAAACCCTAAACCCTTTGAAGTTGTTTGTCCGATTTTTGAGTTTTTTCATAACTTCAATGTGGACCTTGTCTATGAGTCTATTCGTCCTGGAAAGAAACCGGAAGAACCAACTGTTACTGATATTCGAGTTCCAAAGTATGAAAAGGAGAAATTCAATATAAAATTAATTTTGAGGACAATTTTTTTAAATCTTTGCCGCAACGTCCAAAAAAGGCAATAAAAAAAATCAAGAATTTCCAAAATTACATAATGGTAAACTCCTAATTACCCGAAAAAAGTACACCCATCTACAGGAAATAAAAACCAAGCTTCATAAGAATCATTGGCCATTTTATGATAATTTGTTGTATAAATAGTTGACAAATTATCTTTTCATTCCCATGTAGCATCAAAATAAAGTTCTTGTTCCTAAAATTATTCAAATATTGTTTTAATACAATAACTGTATCTCCCAGCTTTGAAAATTATTATTGTGCAATACCACTTATCTCCATTAAAAAGAAATAGGTTCATCATATTAAGAAAAATCCTGGATTCGCATTTCAAAAATGACAGGAAGGTCGAAAGAAATGGTTTTTGAAGGCCGTTCAAACAAAAAAAGTTTAGGCGATTATCTCCAAAAATGAAGAATTTACGGATTTGTACAGTTTTAAAGTTGGACACCCTGTGTATCCAAACAAAATGAAAAAAAAAATCAAAATGTGCCGATTGTTTTAAAATTTGGTACGGGACTTAAATTTGCATTCTGAACAATTCTAATACAATTTTTCGATATTTCGATATCTCTTAAGGAGTTGTACTGAAATTGCCCCTGACAAGGCCTGCTTGATTTTTAAAATATAAAAATATGTTGCAAATTAGTATCTAATCAAGTAATCAAGCAAGGTTGATCCCCCAAAGGTCAAGTTTCAAGAAAGTTTCTCGCCTTTTATACCTATTGTTAAGTCGATCTAAGGACACCCTATATATTATATAGACATAGGCACAGTATAGAAAATCAGTTTTATTGGGTGTGAGAAGTTCAATGCCCGCAAAATTCAATCATAAAGTAAATTGTCTCGGCATTTTTTTTATTTCCATAGAAACTGTTTGTCAAATCCTGGAACTCTGCGGCTGTCAATATCCGATACACACTTTTTTTATAAACGTTGAATTAGCGAATAGGTATTCGTTTTTCGACAATATTTTTATCAGGATGCCTCTAATGAATGCATCCATCCTAACAAACTTAATAATTTGCATTTACTTATCTTTTAGTGATCAATATGGCCTGCCCCAAAGGTCGAGTGACCCTGTAGTGCCATTACCTACACCGGCGGGTAAAAAAATTATATTCTTCGTGGCGTTTAGTCGCCACGAAGATGAGCTTTGCCCGCCGGGGCATTTTCAAGAAGTGGTGGGGGAAATCAAAAGTTATTTCCCAAAGGGGTCTCAAATTGCCATGCCCAGTGTTGGCTATGGGGTAAATTGGCCCTTGGCTAGGGCACTTTTAAAAAATGCCCTAGACGATGACCTCCGTATACGAATTTATGAAAGGCGGGATCAGGAGACAAGGTAAGTGGTCCTTATATAAAAATCTTTCACATTGCAAATACAGAAAAATACATTTGGAAATTCTACCTGTAATAATTGAAATTCTACCTGTAATAATTGATTTAATTCTGAAGACATGATACACAAGACACAAGTTAAAATGCAACAGACCAATGGTAAGCATAAAAATTTTAAATATCCCATTTTAACCAAAAAATAAAACGAGTCCTCTAGCTTCTCTATTGCAGTCTAACTAGAAAATATTAGGTATTGATGCTCAAACCGACCAAAATACTATTGCGTAATAATGAAGCTGAAAAGTTAAATGATACCACAGAAAATATGACATTTGTTCTTTATTTTTATTGGCCGAGTTTGAAATGTTTGACTGGCTGCACGGAGGCGTCTGACGTTTGGTTCTCACATCTCGCCAAGGCCAACTAAATAATGGCTTACTTTATTGCCGATTAATTCTGAGATTTTAATGACGATTTTGACTGCCTATTTCAAAAATAGTTGTTTATGTACCAAGTCAGTAAGGTGATTCGATAAAGACACTTTACTGACGTGGTGCATAAATCATTTTATCGCCGACCGTAAAAAATTAAAATTAAAAAAATTGGAGATAGATATTATTATGTGATATAGTCAAATTATTTTAAGAAGTCCGTACTGGGACTGTCAATTGGTAATTTCGTCATCCTAAGTTTTAGTCCGATTTTATAATATTTTAGACTTTTTAGTTCGTTTTAAAAGCGTGTTATAAAAAAACATTCTCTCGGGGACTGCGGGGCAGTGGGCAATGTGCCAGATCGGCGCAGGCGGCAGGGCGGGGAGCGTTCAGGCTAAGAGGGCGGGGGGGCGGTCGCCCCCCCTCGCCCCCACCTAGCTGCGCCACTGGTTTCATGCGCTCAGTTGTATGAATTAATTCTAATTTTATTCTCAAATTGTGAAATGTAGTAGTTTCGATGTTAGTACATATTTATAGTAAAAAGGACTAGAAATAAGTCGTCAATTTCCGGAGGGAAAAGGTTTTGTTTTGATGGAAAGATTTACTATTTTATTAATTTTTAACAACCTACATCTTGAATAAGATGCGCGTGCGGGTCGCATAATTGTTAAATCAAGTTTTTGATCATTTTCGGACTAATATTTAATATACCTAATATTAATTCGTTCAGTAAAGTTTTACATTTCTATCTCTATTTCAGACAACCTCAACCTCAACACCACGGACGACACCGCCATGGGAAGAAGAGGCCCCTATTTTCTTAAAGTTTTTTGTTCTCTGGTTTTTAGAATAATAAAATTATTAAACAGTTGGATTCTTTCTATTCATATCCATTTCATTTTGCATTTAGAATATTTAGACACTTAGTAGAAGAGACCTAAGTAACCTATGCATACGGGTATGGTTGTTATGAGCAACTTCTTTTACAAGCTTTATTATTGTTTTAGTATCTGTGGGTTCTACCCAAAAGATTGAGCTGAAATTTTGCACACACTTTTTTTTGGTGCTGGGAAAATGCAATCTAGTAATTTGTAAAGAAATTTTAGATATTGTAATTTGTTCAAAATGGCCGCCGCTCCAAGATGGCGGATCGCCTTTTTTCCCTTGATATGGATATCAAATGAAAGTTTGGAGAGTAGAAAACGATAACTAAATCCAATATGGTGGCCGCCCCGAGATTGCAGTATAATTGTTTCTTCACAATCTTCTTGACATAATATACAGTGTGGCCCGTTTGGAATGGAGACACCTCTATAAAATTTTTATTTTTCGTCCGATTTTAGCCGGTTTTGTTTCTAAAGATATGTCACAAAAAACTCTACTTTGGTGCAAAATTTCAGATCTTAATCTCAATTTTCAAGGCTTACTACGAATTTTTTTTCTAGTAAAAAATGACGAAAATCATTTAGCCATTCTTTTATTTAAAATCTGACACCTCAGTGTTAATCAGGACACCCTAAAACCTGCACAAACCAAATTTGAACAAAAAATGTACAGGGAAATCCATTCTGCCGGGTGTCGAAGTTGAAATAGGAATTTTAAAGGCATCTGGCAAGTCAAGTGTGCCATGGAATCCCCTTAAAACAGTTGAATGGTCAATAGGACCACTAAAATTGTTGGTGTGAAACGATCCAATAGAAAGCATATAGGGTGTTTTTCGCTGTGCCATCTCAAAATAATGAATTTTTTGGGGTCAAAAATCGAGTATATTAAAACCGCCCCAGACACTATAAACGAACTAAGTCTAAAAATACAGAATCCTGAGAGTCAGTAAATCCATATGAGTTAAGGTGGCTGGTGTGCAACAACAGGAAACGCACAGAAAATGTATCATCTTAGAGAGTAACTTTATTTATAAAGGTCCAACAATTTAAATTGTTTTTTTTTGTTGGTTGGCATTTTGTAAAGAAATAAATTACTTTTGTGTTTATTAAAATTGAGATTAAGATCTGAAATTTTGCACCAAAGTAAGAGTTTTTTGTAACTTATCTTTAGAAAAAAACGCAGCTAAAATCGAATGAAAAATAAAAATTTTACAGAAGGATCTCCATTCCAAACGGGCCACACTGTATTTATAAGTAGAGATGCGAAGGAGGGAACGTTCCCGTTCGTGCTCGGAGAACGTTCGCGAACGTTCCCTACCAATGTGCGCGCACGTATTCTCGAGAGCACGAAAGAGCACGAAAAGGAACGTTCCCTTGAAAATGCTCAAAATGCTCGAAATTTCAAGCACAAAAGGAATAAGGTGTGACATTTGAAAAATTTGGCAATATCGCAATTTTCGAAATCTACGTGACACGGCTGCTACCGAGGCACGCGCCAGTGCAATGGAACACGCGCCTGCGTTTCCGCGTAGTTATATATTATTGTGGCGGGGGGCACGCTTATTGTAGGTGGGTAATTTATGCATTCTGTTAACCTATATATTTCGTGCATTCTGTTGCGAGTTGTTGTGAATCATGCTACGACTACGAGTGCTACGATTGAAGAAGATCAAATATGATTTGATCGGAGGGTGATCCGTTAGCTTTATAGATCAATATGTGTTGTGTGTCAGCATATATATACTTACTTAATGAAGAAGTTGTAGCTTGGAGCATTTTTTTAAGACCCGTTCTTCCGTATTGACAAAGGCAAGACGGAGATAAAAGGGCAAGCTTGCAGATCCCGCCATCAGAAAAATGAGAATTTTCAAAAAATATATTTAATTGCTTTTTTCTTAACCTCTGAAAGGAGCTGATCATTTTGCTATAATGAAACACCTATCTACGTCGTTTATTTTTGTATACTCGTTCGTGCTCGTTCGTGTGCTCGTTCGTTCTTGCTGAAAATGCTCGAAATATAAATGCTCGAGCATTTTGCATCTCTATTTTCTATTTATAAGATGTTATAACGGAAAATGCCCCGTTCAACCTGGTGTAAATACTTTTAGTAAAATTCCAAATGATATTGCAAAATACTTAAAGATTGAAAACCCAATGCAATACACAGGACACTGTTTTCGCAGATCTTCTGCAACATTGCTTGTGGAATCTGGGGCAGACCTGTTAACATTAGTCATTAAAACGCCATGGAGGATGGAAATTTTCTAATGTATAGCTGAGGGCTACATTGAGAAGTCAATTTGTAAAAAACTGAAATAGCTGCTCAAATTCTGGACCAAGTAACAGTACCGGAAACTTCACAACAATTCGAAAAAGAGTTTTAAGTGAAGAACGCCGTAAAGAAGAAAGAATAATAATGTTAATTTATATTAATTTCGAAAAATGCATTAAAGTGCAACACATTATTTCACCAAATAAATATATCGAGAAATATATTTAATTAACGTTTGAAATATAGGTATTGAATCAGGCATTGTCTCCAGAGAACTATAAGTACCTAGGTTATTTCTCTGATTATGCCTACATCTTGAGGTCAATAATTATTATTAGTTATAGTATTGTACGCAAATAATAAAATAAGTATTAAAAAACAAGAAAATTTGATAATCGTATAGTACGTAGATTATCATCTAATTAAAACTTAGCTTGATATATTTTAACAAAAATAATAAAATAATAGAAACATTATACCTACAAATAAAAAATACAACTAATTAATATCTTTTTTCACCAGATGCCATTAGTGGTCATAATTTGGCGTCGACAGACCGTCGTAATTTCAAGGACCTGATGTCCGAAACCAAATGCTCTACCAGCTTTTAAAAAAATTCAGAACCTGAAGCCTGCTTAGACCAGATTCTATGGACGTATCGCCGTAGTTTTCAAAAACTTGATGTCTGAGAGCAGTTGCTAGCCACTCCAACATAATAAGCCTCTTTAAGATCACGTGACTACATTAGAGGAGCATATTATTATGTACCTAGATAATTATTTATATTGTAAATTTCTGCAAAAAATATTTTTGTGGTTATCACTCAGTTGAAAACATTTTTCAACTTATAATTTTCTGTAGGATAAAGCATCAGGTATATCATATATCATCACTGATATACTTTGGAGGATGCACGCTACGAAATATATTACAAATAAACCGCAACTAATTTTATCTTTTTGAACGCAGGATGTTTCAAATCTTGCAATATTTCAAACGCTGTTATATCCAGAATTGGTCTTTTGCCCTTAAAAAGCTTGTTGTAATAACTAACGAAAGAATTCTGAAATCTTTCAAACATTTAGACACTTGCTCTGCAACTTTCTCCAAGTGGATTTAAGTAGATAAATATTCTTGTAAAATCAACACACATGAGAGTATAATGCCTATTCATTAAAATAGGCATAAGTATTATCTTATCAGATACGTCTGGAATTTTGTCTAAAACAAATTCAATAAAATTTTGAGACGTTTTATATCCTAAAAGTAACTTGCAGTGCTGCATTCGTTAATTCTTCAACCAATAAAAGAGACTTGACGTCTTCTGAAAACCATTCATGTTTTGAAGGATACAACAATTTATTATGAATTTCAGAGAATCTAACGATAAAATTATTGTCGAGAATACATCGACATGTATTCTGTTTCTCTTTCGTTTCTTATGATTGCTCTACAATATTTTTAGTTAAGTTAAAGTGCTTGCAACACAGATCACAATAACAAATTATGTTAGAATCACTTAAGAGGGGGTTGCCGACAGCGAAAGTGTCGTTAGATTTCATATTTTTTTAAGTTGTATAGCATAAAATCTAATAACATTTTACCTGGCAAAAATTTAGTACACACATCTCTGTCTTCATTTTAATCTTAAGATCTTAAAAGCATATGCACTGGAATTATTATTTTTTCCAAGGTTTTCATAACCTATAAAACAAAACAGTGCTTGCGATCTTATGATTAAAATGAAGACAGATATGTTTGTACGAAATTTTTGCCAGGTAAAATGTTATTAGATTTTATGTTATACAACTTAAAAAAATACGAAATCTAACCCCCTCTTAATGTTGAGTTGAGTTGTTGAGAATAATGGATCCATCTATCACACTTTGTACATTGCACCCATCTACTATTTACTTCACGCAATTTAGAAGGACAGAAGGACAGAAGATCAGACATACGTTTGTCATATTATCGGAATTGCTAAGTAATGCATATTTCAATTTTGCAATGTATACATCAATATCAATCTTTATATTTATGGGTTCGCATTTCAACAATTGCTCTACAAACCATAATATCGAAATACTAGTTTCTCTTCCATATTGGAACTTGGTATGTGGTAATAACTTATATGACCACCCAGTGCTTGGAATTATTTTACTCCTTCCACTAGCGTTATAAGCTCGCAAAAAAGTAAAAAAGCATTGAGGTTTTCTTCGCATTCTATCGTATGCGTCCCCAGTGGATTTATTGTACTTACTGTTTTGGTCAAGGTATTGATTTAAATGAGAGACCACGCCTCGTTAAATTTTAACACAGGCACTAGAATATTTTCCTTGAGTACAAAAAATGTGTTAAGGCACGGCTTATACTGTTGCATGCCGTTGGCCTTGATTGTTGGCCAAATTGAAACTTTATTTGCGTCAAAATTATTTAAAATAGCTGACAAACAAGTATTCACAAGTTTTTCCGATAAAATTTGATTGTTTCCAATATCTAAAGAATTAAAATCTTGAGAATATATTTTCTTACCAGAAAATGAACATACAACATAGTTAACATTACTTAAGTTGACATAGTATGATATATTGTTCACTAACATATTCTGTAATACTGATAAGGCATCTGGTTTGATTATTTCATGATTTTTATTAGAATTTTTAGAATTGCCATTTATAAAAGAACTGCGAACTATGTTCTTCAAATATAGTACTTAATTTTTTAACTAGTGTTTTATTTTCGGTTTTACTATCATCTATGATTGTAATTTTTTTTATAATTATTTTTTTCTGAGTCGTCTAATTTTTGCTTTTTAATAAGTTCTCCGCTCCGTTTAAGGTTCTTACCAGAAAAATAATTGAATTTAGCTTTGGGTTTTCTTCTCCATTGTTCAACATTTTGTTGATACACACTGTCTAAGGAGACTGAGGAAACCGCATGCTTTGGGGTGACAATAGAAGATTGAGAAATTGTGGAATCCATTTTTTGGAGTGATTCGAGGAGCTATTGACAGAGTTTTAGAAAAAGTACCCATGGAAAGCTCTTTATGGACATAAAGTACATGTTTTCCCATTTTACGAAGGAAAACAGATGGTATTAAGTTCAATTTACGTTGCATTATATTGACCTTCATATATCCAAAATATCTCTCAACGCTGTTGTTACAAAACCTTTTTGTTCCTTCATTTTCAGATATCATAATCAATGACTACAAATTTTAAATGGCATGTATCTTTCAATAAATATTTCTAGGAACCTTGGGGCGAATTAAACATTGTCAGAATAATTGCTGTCAGAATTAGAATGGGGCGATTTTGTTCCAATTTTATCTGAAACATTAAAATGTTTATAAAACGATCTTTTTCTTCTTAAACCATGAGCCTCTACTTCAAAAATATAATCTGTGGCTTTCAATTTTTGAGATTCGTTTACTTCGGAGTCAATTATTGATTCATTGCGACTAGAAACAAATAATTGCAAGCTTCATCGTAATCTGTACTTTGTTTTTCGCTAAATAAAAGAATAGTCAAATTTTCAAACAATTCTTCTGCTTCTTTAAGAGAACGTTTCATAAACTCAGAGGCAAAAAGTTCAATTATGATCCCATGGTTGGACCCAGGTGGAATTTGTTTTGAAACCAAGTCACAAATAGTCTGCATAAAGTGGGCACAGCAAAGATGTATGGTTACTATAGGTTTCTTAATTGATTTCTTCGTTAGCCAATCAAATGACAGCTGTAAATATGTTAATAACGTGAAACGGTCTTTCCCGCTGTAAAATGATTGACATATCGCTCCCCCAATATTACAAGGGTGTATGTTACAAAAATTCCTAATTCAACCTATACATTTAACAAGGTTCTATGTTACTTTCTCTACACATAGAACCTGGTTTCATATTTAAAGTGTCCATAGAACTCGAAAAATAATTAATATTTCAAAGTTCTATGTCTGTCGTTTCACATCATTGCAATAGCAAAGGTGTATGTTTACACATAGAACTTCATGATATTTTCTTCTTCAAGAAAGGCAGTAACAAAGTTTTAAGTCACAACGTACCTCTTTGTAATTTGCAAACGAATCTAAATTATGAATATACAAAGGGTGTATGTGACCCATAGAACTGTGGTTTACTGAGTTTTATATACCCTGAAACAACAAAGTTGTATGTTACAACATACACCTTTGAAATCTAAGTATTTCAATTTGTCCTGAAAGTTATAGTTATAAGTTTTTGGGGCGTGTCATTGCCAATCTAAATTAAATTAAAATCTTCATTAGAAACTTCATTGTTATGGGGTACTTCAGTTGAGCTGAGGCCTGGTAGGCTGTTGCCGCCTCAGCTGTTGCCAACAGCATAACACGAAAATCAGGAATTTTCAACTTAATTTTCGATTTATCGCTATAATAAAGTCATATTCATAAATATTTCAATTAGTCCAGGTAATAAACACCCAATTCTATCTATTAGGAACTGAAATGCCCCATTTAACAATGCAGTTTCTGCTGAAGATTTTGATTTATTTTAGGTTGGCAATGACACGCCCCAAAAACCGTTAATAATCGTGTACGCATTTATAGGTTATGTTTTGTGCAGTCTATGATTGTTCATACCGTGCTGTAGTTACGAAACAAACTTTTAATTTTTTGTGCAAAATGAGTGAAAATGGTGAAAGTGAAGAGGGATGGGATGGCTATGACTCCGATAAAGACGGAGAATACATTCCGAATGAAAAATCTTCGCCTAAGAAAGTTAGGTAAGTCAGTGTGCAATTTTTAAGAGATGGAATAAATAAGTGCCCTAGTCAGAGATCATATTACCTGTATTTTTGTTCACCTGGAAGGTTCGAAACCCTCTTATAACCCCATTTTTAATTAATTAATGTCCTTTTGGTGAAAACAATGCCGCGGTAGATACCTAACCTATAAATACCAACAATTTTGATTCGGTTACATAGGTGTATGTTACAACATAGAACTTTTGTTAGGTATAATGAAACGGCTGTAGCCTATTTAGACTTGCCTATAATGATTACTATTGCAGTTTAGACATTAATTTATATAAATACCTATTTTGGCCATAAAAAACAATAAAAAAAATAAATTAAAAAAAAAATGAAATAACCTATGAAAGCTACTCGTGTTTCAAATAATTGGGTACTTTATAAAAATGTGTTTCATTTAAAAACCTGAAATTATGATAGATAGGTATATTATATGGGTTGGGCAATTTTTTATAATGCCTTTCCTCTTTATTGCATTCACACTTTTCTTACAGGCTCAAAATTAGAGGAAAAATAATCGAGATATCCCCTGAGACAACCGAGACTTCCAATACTTCTGATGAAAACACAACTTACCGGAAGAAAAAGAATTTGGATCAATGTGAAAGAGAAATTATTTATCATGAAGAAGAAAGTGAAGGAAAACATAAAAAAATATGTGTTCTTCAGAATGTATTGATTTCAACTGGATATCACAACAACCAAAGTGGGAATAAGAAGAATGAGAATGAGGCTATTGGAGTTGTAGAAAGTGAAACACAAAAAGTTGATGAGACTCAAGATATAACAGAAGATTTGTCGCAAGTAGAAATAAATGAATCAGAACTTGAAAGGAATGAAAATATAGAAAGGGCGGAAGATCATCAATATGTTCTTACAGACAATTCAGGAGACAACAGAATGGATATTGAACAAACGCCAAAGAAGCGTTTGTCCCGAATTCGACAAAGGGATCCAAAAAAATGGGTCTGCAATGTGAGGAAAGAAAATTATGATCGGGGAAAGGAGTACATTTCGGTTAGAAAAAAACTAATGGCTGCCAGAGAAATCAAAACAAACAAAGATTGTTTGGATAAATGTATACACAAATGTGCCCGAAAAATCAGTGAAGAGCAAAGGAAAGAAATATTTCTACATTTTTATCAACTTAACGCTCAAGAAAAAAGAATGTTCGTTCTAAACACATCCACAATGTCTAATCCTGAAAGAAGAAGAAAAGGAATGAATGCAAATAATTCAAGAAAGAGTAACTCGTATAGCTATTTTTTTAATACAAACAATAACAGGATTCAGGTGTGTAAACCATTTTACCTTGGCACGTTAAGCATAAGCCAAAAGTTTGTTTACACCGCCCACAAAAAAAAAAAACTTCTTCAAACACCCCCAAAGCAAGTACACAAGGAAAACATACAAAAAGGGTCAGAAGAAAGCGCAAATCTCGTTAGGGAACATATTAATATGTTTGCCAGAGTTCAGTCGCATTATTGCCGTCAGAAAACCCAAAAGGAATATTTAGAAGGGGCCTTATCTATTAAGAAAATGTACGAATTATATACGGATTTTGTTAAGGAGAAAGGATGCACCCCAGTGAAGTTTTGCATTTATAGAAATATTTTTTGTAAGGAATTTAATATAAGTTTCTACAAGCCAAAGAAAGATAGGTGCGATCTCTGTGCCGAAGTAGACTTAAAAAGGCAGGAAGGAAATGTTCCTGAACAACTAGCAAGTGAATACGAAAAACACAATCAGGAGAAAAAAGCTATGCGTGAAGAAAGAAAGAAAGATAGAGAGAATGATATACCCGTATTGTGTTTTGATCTTGAAAACGTTTTAAGTTGTCCTAAAGCTGAAGTTAAAAACTTCTTTTACAAAAGCAAATTGAGTGTATTCAACATGACAGCCCATCTATCCGTTGGAAAAGATGTGTACTGTAATATTTGGTCAGAAGCTTTACATGGGAGAAGTGGCAACGATATAGCCAGTGCAGTGTACAAAATACTAGATCGTGTCCTTCGAGATCATCCTGAAATTGAGGAGTTAATTCTCTGGAGCGATAGCTGTGTACCGCAGAACAGAAACAGTTTAATGAGCTTTGCAATGGCGCACATTATGCAGAAGTTTGCCAATCTTAAGAAGCTAACCATGAAATTTTCCGTCCCTGGGCACTCGTGCATTCAGGAGGTCGATGCGGTACATAGTTCTATAGAAAGGTTGCTAAGCAGATCTGAATATTTTTCACCAGTTTCACTACTTAGGCTTTTACTTCAAGTAAATAAACGAAAGCCTTATATAATTACACAAATGCAACCCAAGGACTTTTTAGATTTTCATTCATATTCTTTGCAACTGAATTATAAGGAAGTACCCTACTCTAAAGTTGCCTGTTTGGAATTTTCAAAATGTTTCTTTGAGATAAAATTCAAAACCTCATTTCTTTAGCCGAACTTTGTTGCAGTTAACTTGCGATCAACAAAAACCGTTAGAAGACATAATAATATTGTTACTGCAGAGTCAAGCGACCTCACTACTAATATACCACCACTCATTCTTAAAAAGAATGATTGCAAAAAAGTAACGCTGCCCCAAACTAAGGTCGATGCATTACGATCAATGTTGAAATGGATGCCGGAAGTTGATAGAGAATATTATAAAATCATATTACCTCAAGAAGTAGTCAAACAAAGAAAACGGAAGGCTAATAACTAATGATTTTAAAGTTCTATGTTACATTTGCTAAAAGTTTTAATAAAAGAGTAACAACAAAGTTCTATGTTATTTATTTATTTAGAAAAATAAAAACAATCCTTGTCATTTTCTTTCCGTTTTACCTATTAATGCTTATTTACAACTACCCAAATTATTATTTTTAAACCAAAAAATTGAAACCGTGCGAAATATACAAGTCAAAATTTTTAAACTCATTTTTCTCAATTTGGATATTGTGTTTCTTAGAACCCTGTAATATTGGGGGAGCGATATGGCATGTATAGTAGCAAAACTGAAATCCGTAACGATATGGTTAAATATGGGCCAACATTTCTTTTGCTTGCATAATATTTTAAAGCGACTAAACAAATCACTTATTGTTTTAGTATCGTGCTCATTAGAAACCAGTAGCATCAAAGTATAGTGTGGAATCTTTAGAATGTCTCAAAATGTACAATTGTTCCTCACTGCATATTTTTATATTTAATGGGAAAGAGAGGAATTTTATGTATTCTGGATGATTTCTTTGCATCAGAAGTAAATCAATGTCTATATCTCGGTGATACCTCAGTCGAAGATTGAACCCAGATTTTATTTTTCGAACAGTAGCATCCGTTTTTACATTTTGTAGATTACCTACAGCTACTAAGTTCGGGCTTGCCTGTTTCATCATTTTCCTACGAAATGCCGAGGAAGTAACTTTCGATAAAGCTTTTTTAAATATGTCACGTTTTATTCCTCGAACTTGATCTGTAAGTTTGTATGGATGACAATAATTTAATGAAGAAGAAAACACTGTAACCATTTTGCAATCTGACTTACTGCCATCTTTGACGATAATTCTAAAGTTTTTGCACTTTCGCTTATTATGACGACAGTAAGCCTTGACAATAATTTCATCATCGTTAATAGCTGCCCTATAGAAAGCTAGAATACAAGTATTATTTACGTACTTCGAAATGTACTTTTTTAAGATGAAATAGAAGGCTTTTTTATTTAACTTTTTGTTTAATTTTTTTGTGGCTAGCCAAACTCTTTCGTTAATTACAAATTTTCCTTCGTAAACATTGCACTTCTAAGTATTTCTATTCACTGAAATACGTTTAGAAGGGGAAACATCCAATGCGCCTTTAGGAATAGGAGATTTTTTAGGTTTTGAACTACCATCACTTAAAAATGCCGCATCAATGGATATACACTTTCAATTGTACTAACCTTTCTTCGACTCTCATATGTTATTTCAGACTCATTGTCATGTTTCTGATATATTTCATTGGAACTCAAAGTTAAAGACAAATTATCGCATACGTAATGTACATTAGAGTTGTTAAACTTATTAAACATAGATGTTTGTTGAATGCTTTCATGCTTATCTGATATTTTTATTTTACTAGTATTATTAGGTTCACTGGAATATAATAAATTCGATTCATGAAAATAGTCTGCCTTATTTTTAGGAATTTCCTCGGGAATTCCCTTCGGGGTAGAAGCGAGTTTAGGATATTCTCTAACAAACATAGAAAAATTCATAGACATAGAACTTGTTTTGCTCTCGGATTTCACATTTACACTAATCATATTATTTTCTTGTTCTCGATTTTGGAAGTGAATGATAGCGGTAACGTCCCCTTCAGAAGGTACCTATAAACAAGTACGTAGCCTGTTGTTGTCTTATTATGGACAATATCCTTTCTACCTCCTAATTACTGACCTAATAAGTATAGGTACTTAGGTAGCTTGCACTTGTCACCACCTGCTATACACACCATACCGTCCACCTTCGGATGAGCAGCAGCAGCACGAACATAGAGAAAAGAATAATTATATTCCTTATTCTTTGCCAGGAACACGACACGAAACGAAAACTAAATGGAATGTGAATGGGGAAAGGTTTAACTTTTATATGCTCTGGTTTAACCTTGGGAATGGGGTGGGGGACTTCTTCTTCTTCATCATCTACGTCATGGGCTTTGCTTCAGAGGCAATTTACCCAGAGTCCTGGCCTTGCGTAATGTTTACGCAGATGTTGCTGGTATATAAGTCTGACCTGATATCATGCTATACCAGCGTTTCTTTGGTTCAATGTCTTGTTCCTTTCCTTATTTCTGTGGTTGGGTGATGACTCCATATATGTTATTGATTTGCTTTTCTTGTAGTTTGAAGGAGGTTTGTAGTGGGGACCTGTACCGAGATATTTCCCAGAATTTAACAAGAATATTTATTTATAAACACAAGACAGGCAACAGACATACTGAAATGAACATGCAAAAAATGCTACTTTTTTATTCTGAAATATTGTAACACGTCTACTTTTTAAAAATTTGGGTTGTTAAAAATTATTCGGTTCCGAAAAAAGTTGGGGAAGACTGTCAGAGTTTTAATATTTTTGAACCCTTAGCCAATGGTGTCACCCCCTCAGGGTTGTTGCCCTATCTCTTGTCTACTTTTAAAAAAATATTCGGCTCCGAAAAAAGTGGGGGAAGACAGTCATTTGACGTGAAACAAAACGCTTGGCGCCGATTTCTTCATAGTTTTTAATATTTTTGAACCCTTAGCCAATGGTGTGCCACCTTTAAACCCCCTCAGGGTTGTCGCCCTATTTCTTGTCTACTTTAAAAAAATATTCGGTTTCGAAAAACTTTTTTCTTTTGCCGGACACTTATTTGTGACCGGACATAAATGTCCGAGCACGGACATTTATGGAAATGACACATTCAAAAATGCTCGAATGTGTCCAATAAATTTCAAAATATTTTAAATAGAAGAAGCGAAACTTAACCTCAAATTTTTTAAATTTTTTATAACGACACGTTTTGGAAGGGTTTCCCTCCATAAGATATCTGCTTTTTTTTCTTATTTCCTTTTATTAATGGGTAAAAGAAGTGGTATAATATGGAATTACTTCCAAAAAGTCCAAAAAAAAAACAATAAAACATGGAATTTGCAAATTCTGCAAGAAGATTTATCTTAAACATGCTACACGCATGACGAAGCATATCAAAGTATGCGCAGTGTCCTGAAAAAGAAAAATCAGTATTTTCATGCAACAGTAAAAGTAAACAAAGTAACCATACAATATCTCTTGCCTCTTCATTTGCCACGAATGATGCTATAATTAGTAGATCGCAGGTATGAAGAGCAGCTATTGCAAAAAAAAAACAACATATTTTGACGATCTTATTTACATGCATGTACATGTCATTCATTTTGATGACAGGTCTTGGATCAAACACAGAAACACTGTATTGGTTTTGTACAGGTCAAATGACGATCAAAATTAATGATATGAAAACAAGATCAACAACATGGAACGTATTTCTCTTTTTTTGTTATACCAGTCTAGAATTTTTTTAGCGAGCTAAATCTATGGCGTCTGTAAAAATTAAATCCTTTTTGGATTCGTGTGGTCAACATACAAAAGAAAAACTAGATCAGGCCTTAGCTAGAGCTATTTACAGTGGTACTGTGGTACTTAGGTTTGTTGAAAACGACCATTTCAAACATTTTCTATGCTTGATGAGACCGGCATATACACCACCGGGGAGAACAAGTTTATCAACCATATTATTAGACAAAGAATATAATTTGGTGACAGAATGTGTTAGGTCCAAAATTAAAAATGCTACTTGTTTGACATTGCTAAGTGACGGATGGACAGACATTAATGGAATCCCACTAATAAATATAACCTTAGCATGTCCTGAACCTGTTTTTATTAAAGCCATTGATTCGAAAACTGAAAACCATACCGCTCAATATATCTTTACCGTTCTCGATAATATAATTGTTGAATATGATGAACATAAAATTCATGCAGTTTGTACTGATAATGCTCCAACAATGAAAGCAGCATGGTTGCTTCTTAAGGATAAATATCCCAATTTGATAACTTACGGTTGTGCAGCTCATTAATTTAATTTGATAGCTAAAGACATTGCTCAACTGGAATATTTTACAAAAACCACTGCGCTAGCAAAAAAAATTACTCAGTTTTTTAAAAACAAACATTTACCTCGCCAAGTACTAAAAAAAATCCAAATTGATCAGATACAAAAAGAAATTGCGCTTTTAACCCTAGTAGAGACGAGATGGAGTTCCTTATATGCTTCATTGGAAAGTTTATTTAAAAATAAAGATTATATTCAGGTTTCAATGTTTGATAAAAATTTGTCTGGGATGCTAGAGCTAAAAAATATAAAAAAACTCTGTTCTAGATGAAAATTTTTGGCGAAACTTACAGAACTGCTTAAAAATATTAAAACCTATTTCCGACGCAATATCTCTCATAGAAGGAGATAAGTACTCGACATTACAATATGTATATCCATCATTTTTTGAAGTTGAAAGCATCATCAAGGAAGTAAGTTCGGTGCTACCCTATGATCAAAAAATAAAATTACTTAAATCGTTAGAAGACCGCAAGCAGTTTGTTATACGACGTGCATCTTGCAGCCTGCTTTTTGAACCCAAAAGAACAGGGTGGAAAAATGGATGGAACGAAAATGATGAAAGCTATGGAATTTATTGCAAACATGGCAAAATATATGAACCTTGATGAAACTAAAGTTCTGCAAGATTTAATTAACTACAGCGCTAAAACTGATTTCTGAGAGAACCAATTTGCGTGGAGAACTGCAGAATATACGTCTCCTGTTTCCTGGTGGAACGGGATGTGCAAAAATAGATACATTTCTGACGTGGCTGAACGAATACTAAACTTTCCAGCAAGTAGTGGATGCTGTGAAAGAAACTGGAAAGACTTTTCATTGATAAAAACTAAAAAAAGAAATCGTCTTACAATTGAACGTACAACAAAACTTGTTGCTATAAAATACAACTTAAAACTATCAAAGTCTGAGGAAATAAATGATATTTTAAAGAGAAGGAATCTGGATGATGAAGGTTTTCTGCAAAATTAAAATAAAGATCATGTTGATGTGGAACCCCATGACACTATTGATGAAGATAGTGATTCATCAAGTGACATCAGTTATGAAACAGAGGACTTGATCGACGACGATACAGACGACATAGATCTTGATGAAGCTGACATGGATTTTACGGAACAAGACAATGAAGTGAGTGAAAATGGCATTATTTGTTTGGAAAATGAAAACACAGACCAGATTAAATGCGACAACGCTGAAAGCACAGGATATACTGAGATTGTGGAATACACAATAGAAGATTATGTCCAAATGTCGGAGAATAATAATAGTGAAAAAGAAAATTTTATATTTGAAAGATTACATTGTTGTAACTCCAAAATAAGAACGATGAGAAATGTAGGTAATTAAACATGTTATTCTACCTAATTTATCTTTAATCATTTCATCAGTGTTTCTCTTTGTAATTAATTTTTATGTTTTATTGTTTTATATTCAAAAAATTTTATTTTTAGAAATTCGAAGACTGAAAAAGAAAACTCAAAGACTAAGAAAATAAAGGACAATTTACCAAATAAAGTGCAATCCTGTTGAGATTTTAGAATATTCATTTTTATTTTTATACCAAAAACTAGACTAAGTTTTTATTTGTTTTATTTGTTGTAGTTTGTAGTTACAACTTATATTATGTAAAATGCTACACAAACAGAAAATAAAGTGTTACACGTTACACATATCTAAGTACGGTTTCTTTTTTCTTTCATTATTTTTTTGCACTGCACAATTGTATATGGCAACTATAAATTTATAATTCTTTGTTTTCTTTTATTAGTTTTATTAAAAATTTTAAAAACATATATAAAGAATATATCGTTTTAAAGCTCTACTTAAATCCAGTGATGTTTTTAGCTTATTTTATAAATGTATGATAAATGTTGTAACGAAGTTACTAGATTTTCCGTGTTTTTATTTCGAATTATCCGTTGAAAATAATTATTTCTGTTATTTGTTCCGCTTCCATTGATTTTTCCGAATTTTTGAAAGTATTTTTGAGGGTAGCCAGAAGGCTGAGAGGGTAGAAATGGGGTAGGATATGCTTCCAGGTCAATTTTGAAGCTAGAAGCCCCGTTCTTGCTGGGTACTGGGGTAAGAAGACGCGCCTAGTACAGCGCCGATGCCGCCGAAATTGAAGGGATGCTGGGAGGCATCTCCGCCTGTACCAGCTCGCCGCCCGCGGCGCTCCTCGCTGCAAGAGGAGCGGGGACGCGCGGCTCGACGCGTCGGCTGGCGGCCGACGTACTGCCCCTCCACCTGCCGGACCGTATAAAACCCGGCACGCGGACACTAGGCATGGGTAACACTGCATATTTTTGCGTGTTGATACAATGATACAAATACTGCTTGTTGTATCAACACAATGTGTTGACACAATTGTGTCATGTGGCAACGCAGGTGCGCTGGCCGCTGACACTCGACAGTCTCAACGGCCAACGCTAGAGGTGGGGGGGGGGGGGAGGGGAGCGGCGCAAGCATTTTTTGACGTTTGCGTTTCGCTATTCGGGCGGGGAATTCGGGGAATCACCAATTCAATAGTCTGAGATCTGAATAGTCAGCACAACACGTTCAACACGAACGGCGCGGCGAGCGGGAAATAGTTTGTCGTTTAATATAATTGCCTTCGCGTATGCCTATATACTTCTACTTACTATTTGATTTGCTAATTTAAGGTAGGATAGATAGTTTTTATACTTAATTTGTTTACAAATTTACAAAGTTATTTTAGACATACCACGAAGTTACAAGTTGTTACTAAGTACACCTATTTGATTTTGGATTAACATGAGTTCTAAAAAGAGCCAAGTTTGGACTCACTTTTCGGAGGAAACTGGGACTGGGGGCAAGGTAAAATGCCTATATTGTGGGCAATTTCTATCTGTAAAAAATAAATCAACATCGACGCTTATCCGACACATGAAACAAAAACACCCTACACAGCCAATGAGCAGACAAACGGTAGAAGATGAAGAAGTTAGTTTGCCAGTTTCCCAACAGTTGCCACAGCTGCCAGAAGCTCCTGTTCCTGTTCCTACCCCTACAACAAAACGACCTCTACCAAGTAAACCAACCATCACTAGTTATTTTCACAAGCCTTTGACAATTAGCAAACAAAAAGAAATTGATAAACAGTTAATATGTATGATAACAAAAGAATATCATCCTTTTAGTATAGTTGAAGATAAAGAATTTAAACGCCTACTATATTTACTAAATCCTAATTACAAGGGTCCTACACGAAAAACAGTTTCAAAATCAATGATTCCGGCGATTTATAATGAAACAGTTGATCTAGTCAAACGTCGTTTAGAAAGAGCTTTTGCAGTATGTCTAACTGATGGTTGGACGTCACGAACGAATGACAGTTTTTATAGTGTTACGGTTCATTATATCGTGGAAACCGGTGATAACCTCTCGTTGTGTTCAGATTTGCTAGGATGTATATCTTATACAGAAAGGCACACTGCTGAAAATATATGCAATAAACTTAAAGAAGTGATAGATGAGTGGAAATTAACAAACAAAATAGCTGCCGTTATTTCAGATAATGCCGCAAATATGAAAGCAGCTATACGCATTGGTGGATGGCGATTTTGGGGATGTTTTGCTCATTCCCTAAACTTGGTTACACGGTCAGGTTTAAATGAAATTAAAGAAGTTTTGGATAAGATAAAAAGTATAGTCAGCTATTTTAAAAGGAGTAGCCATGCCTATTCCCAACTGAAAGCTTCTGCAGATCGTATGGACATACCCTTTCTAAAATTAATAAATGATGTAGGAACACGCTGGAACTCTACGTACGATATGATAAATAGAGTTTTACAAATGAAAAATGCAATTATATCGACTTTGGCCATTTTAAATACTTCAAGTTCAACTCGTAAGAATCAACAAGAACCTGAAAATGAAGTTTCTCAACCGACTAATGAAGAATGGCTCATAGCAGAGCAGGCGATAAATGTTTTGGAAATTTTTAATTTGGTAACAATAGCCATAAGCTCCGAGCAAAATGTTAGTGCCTCTACTATCATATTTTATTACAAGCAGATCAGTAAACATTTAAATTCTTTAAATTTAGATACATCCATGCCTCAAATTGAAAATATGGTTAAAAAACTTAAACTAGAATTAAAAAACCGCTTTCAAGGTCTAGAAGGGAATAATTTAATTGCGCAAGCAACTCTCTTGGATCCTAGATTTAAAAAAATTGGATTTATAGACGAACAAAAATACAAACGAGCAGTAGAAACTTTATATGCAAAGGTAGCTAACACAACATTATTAGAGGAAAGGCCAGAAACTGAAAGGGAGGATGAGAATGAGAATAAGAATGTTGCTAACAACGCGCTTGACCGACATAACCAAAATATTCCACCCAAAGAAGACAATCTACTTGAGGGTTTATGGAAGGACTTTGATGTGGAAGTTCGACAGCACTTAAAACCTGACAATCCAACAGCGTCGGCTATTATCGAAGTAAATAAATATTTAGACGAACCAATTTTACCTCGGAAGGATAGCTTAGGGGTACAGCAAGACCCTCTTGTCTGGTGGAGTCAAAGGAAACACATATACCCCAAGTTATACCGAATTATGAAGACGCGTCTCTGCATTATGGCTACATCTGTCCCGTGCGAGAGAATATTTTCGAAAGCGGGGCAGATCGTTAATGAAAAGCGAGAGAGATTAAAAACGGAAAAAATATCTCAAGTGGTTTTTTTAAGTTACAATTTAAATAATAACCATTAATTATTTTATTTGTCTGATAGGTATCTGATGGATTTTTAAACCAAAGAAAAAGTAAAGGTATACCTAATTTGGTTAGGTACATATACTACAGGAATATGTATTAAGTTTTGAGATAAGTGTTTAATTTTAATAACTTGATGTTTTGTTTTATTAGATTATATTTTTTGTTCTGTAATAAATATATATTTTATGGTTCACATTATATTTCTGAATTATTTTGATTTAAATAAGATCCCACCGCTCCACCACTCCACCCAGTACCAGTACCCTCCCACTGCACACACTGCACACACTCTCGCTCTCGCTCTCGCTCATGTCAATTAACATTCTTTTTCTCTCCGTTCTCTGTTTCTCGGTCCCGACACCCGCGGCGGGCGCGGCGCGGCCGCATGACGGACGCCACACGCCTCGGACAGTGCACTAACTAACGCACAGACACAGACATCGACGAACGGTCGGTCGTCGGATCGGATCTGATTGGAATTACTCGGACTCGGAGGCTCGCGGGTCGGCACGTCGGCCCAGTCGCACACTCACACGGCGGCGGCGTTGTTGAGTGTCGGCGCTCACAAAACAACGAAACTTCAATTTTCGCCATCTTGTAAAGTGTCATTGTGTCACACAAGCGGTTCAAGCGGTTTCAACACACATGACACCGAGTAAAGTGTTAACACAAAGGTGCCACTCGACACAGTGTTACCCATGCCTAGCGGACACGGACAGGAGATCTTATCTGACATTCCGTCAACTGGTGAGTATAGCGACAATTCCCTGGGCGTTCGACCGGGCCAACGCCTTCCAGATAGTAACACTGAGCCGCCGTAAATAGGTTGTTAGGAAGCCGCTGGGTGTGCGATCGGGATAACGCCTCTCAGCTGGACTTGATAATTTTGCCGGAACTATCCGTTTGCCTAGGCCGATTCCGTCGCGGCAGTCCGGCCGCACGCGCTTTCGCTTTTCCAAAAATTAGTTGCACACTAGCCGCCGAATTTTTCCGCTTACATAACACGCTTAACTAACTTCTCATTCCGCGCATTCAGGTATTGTTTCTTTTACTTTCGGCCCGGCAGTCCGAATCCGCCTGCTAAGATAATTTAATTTCTGTTACAGAGTTTTGCCGTGAATCCGTCCCGGGCCGGTCTACTATTTTTTTTAATGTTTTGTATATAACGTATCAAGTATTTGTGTTCATCAATATAGTCTGTTAAAACCGCCTACTTGTTTAACTCTATTCCTTCTCCTCAAAAGACACCACTATTGCACTCCTGGAATTATTTTTCTTCGACTTAAGAGCTATCTGACGCAACAGCGGCGGTCACCGCTATAAAAAAGGCCTGGCGCCCGAGAAAATCGACTATTATTTCCAAAAGAGGTTATAAGAAGACCCAAACCAAACTTAAAAATTACATAATAGTCAAAATCAAACTAATAATCTCAGTCGAAAGGGCCTGCAAATACAAACTGGAGTGCCCGAAAAGGGACTCTACGTTACAATGTCCGGACATATTACGGACACATTGGCTGGACATTTCTCTGAAAATAAATGTGCGGGCATTTGGCAACTCCCCCACTTTTTTAAAAAGTGGGGGAAGACAGTCATTTGATGTGAAACAAAACGCTTGGCACCGATTTGTTCCTAGTTTTTAATATTTTTACTTTTAAAAAATATTCGGCTCCGAAAAAAGTGGGGGAAGACAGTTATTTGACGTGAAACAAAACGCTTGGCGCCGATTTGTTCATAGTTTTTAATATTTTTGAACCCTTAGCCAATCGTGTGCCACCTTTAAACCCCCTCAGGGTTGTTGCCCTATCTCTTGTCTACTTTTAAAAAAATATTCGGCTCCGAAAAAAGTTAGGGGAAGACTGTCAAATTGGCGTGCTTAACATTCCCGCATTTTTTAACCCTTTTCGTAAAAATTTGGTGGCGAAATGTCGCGTAATGTCCCCAAAAAAAACGAAAAACAGCGACCCCTCCTGTGAATTTAAACATCTGTGCGCTTGACTACTGCTCTACATTCCTTCGCCGAGATTCGCGACGCGCCGGCGCCTGACGTCAACTTCACACAAGTAGAAATTACCATAGAGAAATGATTTATCTTTGACAATCAGAGTCGCTTTCGGGTATTACACTTAGAGCACTCCAGAGCTACTCAGGAGTACTCCACTTCCATTTCATTCTTTTGGGTCTGCTTGAGCTTGATGCTCCAGAGTTGCTCTTTTTTCCTCCCCCCTGCCCCCTCGAGCACCAGCCGTTTATTAGGTACGTGACGCTCCGAGTTGCGCAGTAGAATCATTGATTGTCAGTTTGACGTTTTATGGACCTTCGCTTGATTCTCTTGCGGAGTCAAGGCTAATTAACGTAAAATATAACTTACCATTACTTCACTATCTACCATTTTTTCCATTTCTATTTGCAAATGATAGCATTTGCATCGTAAATTTAAGGTTAGCTTATAGACAAAAAACAAAAATCATAACTGGATCCTATATAGCGTTCGGATATGAACGGCACACAAGCAAAACGGAGTCTCAAACCTGGACCAACACTATATTAAAGACCCGAGCATGCCGTCATATTTCATTGTTGTTTACGGATTGGGGTGGCGCTACACGACGAAAAAAATGGCGACTTATTATAGGTTATAGGGGGGTATTCTGTGGCTATTGGGATGTCAGTTTCTGACGTTTAAAAAATCCAAAATTTTAAATATCCAGCTTTATTACGATTTACCTTCTTTTTACGGTAACGAATTGTCTTTGCGTCCAGTATTTGGCAGTTTTATCCTATTAATACGGCTTTTCGAGGTAGATTTGTTTGTGATAACATGAAATTTTCGCGCACATGAAGAAAATGGTATGCACAGACCATTAGGTGAATTGCAGAAGAATAAACACTATTTTGGAATTATGTTATGATCTGATCAATCAGCTGAAGAAGCGAAAATTAAAGATATTAATTTGGAAGATTATTTTTTAAACGTATGCAGGAATGAAAATAGAAAATTTTGTTTATAGCTTCAAAGCGAACCAATAGTCTTCCATATAAAGAAGAAACTGAAAAATCTAATGCGTTTTATGCTTTCACATACTACAACTAGCCATGGACTGCGTTTCAAACCAAAAGGTACCAAATACTCTTGCTTGCTTTTTAGACTCGCTTTTCTTAAGAAACTGAATGGAAATATGCCATGTGAACTTGTCAAATTAGAGGGACATAACAAACAAATATTTTATTTTATTTTGTATATTAAATTCGTTGTAACAGACACATTTGCATGTTTTTATTTTATAAAAATTCTGCAACAATGATGTTTTAGCATTAAACCACTGTCTAAATTTGTTTCGTCGTGTGGCGCCAGTGGCGATTGCTTGAAACAGCGCTATGCACAGGTCTTTAATATAGTGTTGGTCCAGCTCAAACACCCATATAGTGTTGGTCCAGCTCAAACACCCAGAACACATCATTCCCGAAAGCGCCTCAGGATTTATGGAATATGTTGTTACAGCGCAAGGTCGATTGATTAGCAGGTTGCCTCTTTAAATCTCAAGGCCAAAATCGCCGCTATGTTGCGCGTCATCTGGTATATAAGATCCAGCTGCTCCCGTTTGTTTACCGTGTAGTCCTGTGAATTATTTTCGTATATTTTTGCTTTATTGACTTTGGGAGGTATTATTTTACCTTAGAATGAAGTGAAAATATACGGTGACAATATTTATATAGATAAATTATTATTAGTTTGGTTTTACTGGATTCGTAAGAACTCTTCAAAGATAAAAAGTTCAGAGGTAAGCCATTATACAGAAGTTTCCTGCTTATTAGAATGGTGAATGTACATTTCATAAAAACATAAATAGAAAAGCATCCTCAGTACCTACCATTTGTGAAAAAGGGATCAATTCGCATATAGAAACTACCTCTCCACTATTATAGGGCTGGTAGGATGCAAACTGCAAACAATGGTTCTAAACATGGACCGTTTTCTTAAAATATTATATCCTACATCTAACTATGTACTGAATATAAGCACATCCTTTACATTTTTGCCTGTAAAGTCGAGGAATGTAAAAATATAAGTACCTAGTTATAAATTTTACTATTGTAGAAGCCCAAAGGAATGATTTGTTGTGAAGCTGCCTGCAAGGCAAAGGAACATGGTGAAGATACGATGTTTTTTGGATTCCCGAAGGGATCCACAAATATGGAAGGAATGGGTTTGAAGATGCTATAGGAAGTACAAATTTTCACCGAAGAATAAACACATTTGTAGTAGACACTTTCATAAGCGCGAGGTTATGAAAATGAATTGAAAACAACACTGGTCGGTACTTGCCTCAGAGAATCAAAAAGACAGGTACGCATTTTGAACACTTTTGTTTGGGCATTTAATTATTAAGGAATATTATTTAAGCTCTCTGTTATTACTCCACAACTTGGGCGAAGTACAAGAAGTTGCAGATAAATCGACAGAGAGAAACGAAACGAAGCGTATTACAGAAATCGTTAATACTTTATAAGAATAAGAATGAAGTAGATTGATGTTCAGGTAGTTAAAGGAATATTTATGTATTTGTCGGGCTTTTTTAACGTATTGTTATTTTTTTAAGGTATAGAAGAGAATGTTAGTATGCTACACACATAGAAGAGCAAGTCGCATCTAAAGGTTGTAATCGAAATACCTAAACAAGACATAAAGGTCTTGCAGGAGGAAAATGATCTGTTAAAACAAAAAAATCTTTGAATTCGAAGAATGTTGCTATGTAGTCTGGAAAACAATTATCTCCCCAGTCGTACGAAAAACTCAACTTTTCGACCTTGTATCATAAACTACTGTTATGAGTTGGAACATGTTACTTTATTAGCATTTCTGTCCCCTTTTTTATTATTATATAAGTAAATTAATTAAAATAAGCTGGACTTTTTAAAGTAAAATAATAAAATGTATGAAATTTATGGTAATCTAATTGACTAGGTTACAAAACATCCCTTTCAAAATAGATACTATAGTCGCAACACGTTTGTTGTTTTATAAATTGTCTTTATCTTCCATATCTAATATTTGCCTTTTCATAAATTAAGTACCTAAATATTTCTATAACATGAGTAATAATCGCTGCTACTGGGACAACTAATTTCACATCCCTTTTTCTTAAATCCATAATCCAAGTAAATTTCAATATAATAATCCGATATATTGACACTTTTGGACATTCATCACTGTTTTTTTTAAATAATATCGAAATTGAATTCCTCCACTACAAAAACGTAGAAAAGGACATATCACTTGCTGTTCTCAAATTCACCCAATTGCACCTCCAACTCAACCACCCCTTCTACATTATAATACCCTCTACATTTATTTTTTGTCAGTTTTCCACAAAAATATAGCTTTTTAAAACATATTTTGTAACTATACCTACGTGTTTTGTATTATTATTTATTTATTTATTTATTTATTTATTTCAACCCATACAGACTAATAAGCCTTATTACATGGATGAATAATCCTAATATATATTTAAAGTATGACCTATTTTTACTTACCTAGGCTAGAGCAACTTAATGTAGGAATTACACCGTCTAAGTATCTTATTTAGCTACAGGGAACGAAATATAATTAAGCATAACAATTTTTGAAGTAGTTTACAGTTGTGGTTTTATATTGGGGAAAGCCGTTTGGTAACGTTTTAAAAAGATTTCCAATGTCGCATATTAAAATTTAGGTGAATTCGCTGGTGTTAAACTAAAAACAAGCATTTTTACAAATAAGCTAAAAATACCATAGTGCTTCTACTAAATATTTATTTCAATAAATACCTTTAATTACCTTCACATACAAATGTATATTATATTAATAACAACACTCACCTATTCTTCAAATCGATTCACCTGAAACAAAATAAAAGGTATGATTTGTCTATCCAACAAAACAGTTTAACTTACCTCTATACGCTCTCCCTCGTGGATATTTTCCGATTTTGTCACCTTTTAATTGTCTGTTATGATGTGGTTGACTTCAGTTGTTACTTTGTTGTTGTATGTTGTATATTATGTTTGTGTCTGTTTCCGTTATTTCCGTCTACTAAATGGCCCTATTTTTGTCGTAGTTAGCCAAATTATTTCCCAAAAACTATAGGTGTCATTTACAAAATATCCCTATTGTTAATATTTCTTTTATTTACCTTATTAATTCCGTTATTTGGCACATTGTTTATTTCTACATTTCGGATTGACACCTGTTGATGTTTTTCGCTTAATGTCAATTATGAAGTTTTTCAACAAAATACTGGAAATTCTACAAAGGTTTACAAATTCCTTTAGAAGATGCGGTCAATAAATCGAACGCAGTCGATTTCGATTTATAGTCCTACGAATTTTTAAACCCAGGAATTTTCCATCAAGGCTAGCTCATCAACAGTAAGCGTTCATTTCCTTTTCACACCTCCTTTTCCCAACTCCTGATTTTTTAGGCATTAATTTTGATTTTTCTCTTGTAGGCCTTTTTTTCTTTTGGTATAATAAGTATTCTCACCAAACATAAAACGTAAACATAACGTTTAAAAACGTTATTTTTATGTTAACTTTTATAATGTTTGAGAGTTATCTTTCAGAGAGAAAACAAAGAGCCGAAGTAAATGGGAAAATGAGTAAAGAAAGAATAATTACCTGTGGAGTGCCGCAAGGAACAGTTTTGGTACCAATACTGTTTCTCATATACGTAAATGACATCCTTGCATTAAGATCAACTGGCGTACTTACGAGTTTTGTCGATGACACAGTTGTAGTGTATCAAGATGATACATGGCCGGACTTAAAGAGAAAAGCAGAGTTGGATATGCAAAATATACTAAATGCCTTCAAATATAAATACCTAACAGTTAATTGTGACAAAACTTTATTTGTGCCTTTTGCGCCATACAAAAATCATTTACCTGATTATGCATTATTGGAAATTACTGATGAAAAAGGTGAAATATTTGGGAGTGACAATGATCTGAGGTGGGACAAGCACGTACAAACTATAGTAACAAATTTAAGACCGCTAATGTACACATTTAAATATTTAAAAACATATTAGATACTAAGCAATGCAAGATATTGTACTACAGCCTAGTACAGTCACGGTTTCGGTATAGTATTCTGGCATGGGGAGGGTTGCTGGATGCACATATGAAACAACTGGAGATATTGTAGAAATACTTTTTGAAAATAATTCTCGGTAAACCAAGAACATACCCTTCCGACGAACTTTTCCTGGAGGCAAGAAGCCTTGATATTCGGCAACTCTTTTACCAGAGTATAGCTATAAACTTATTAAAAAATAGATCTAATATTGGTTTATTAGACTATAATTATGATACACGTCAAAGAAAAGATAAAAAAGCAAGAACGATTCTCTGCAGAAAAGCTATAAACCAAAGGTCATATGAGTACTTGAATGAACGTGTTTACAATAGCCTAGATATAGCTCTTAAGGAACAAATATTAAGTAGTTGTACGCTAGCCCGTTTTAAGAAGGTACTAAACGTTTACTTAAGAAACGTAGGAAGAAAAAGTATAGCAAAAATATTAAGTGGTAATGTAGCTTAGCGTACCATACTAGAGAGTAAACGTGTACTAGAACAATGATTGTTTGAATTGTTTTTATAGCATTAAGACAATAAAAAAAATGTAAGTTTATGCACAACTTGGTACATGAACGTATTAAACCTATTGCTCACAACCCTTGTGGTTTCAGAGTAAGTCATGTTTGTTCAGATGATTTAAGTCCAACAGTATATTTGTAGATATGCATATGTGAACTTATTTTATTTTATTTTATTTGAATAAACATTATTATTATTATTATAATATATATAATTATTATAATATATATAATTAGCATTAAAGTAATGATGTTTCTTAACATTTTATTGTTGGCATAATATTGTACAAATATTTGGAAAAGATTTGTTAGGAAACATTTTAAAAAATGTTGGCACGATGTATTACGAATATTTAACAAATGTTTTTATCAGAAATATTTAAATAATGTTAGCACAACATTTCGCAAATGTTGTGCGATAAAACATAAAAATATTGTTGGGTCAAAATGTTTTAGCAGCGTTAATGGAATGATATTTCATAACATTGTATTGTCGTTCTAAAAATGATGTCGACACAATATTGTACGAATATTTGGAAAATATTTTTTAAGAAACATTTTAAAAATGTTGGCACAATATCTTACAAATATCTAAGAAATGTTTTTTCAAAAATATTTAAAGAATGTTCATAAATATAAATGTACGCATGTGTATTTTCAAGTTTTGAAGTGGTTTGGCACCACTGACTCCTGACGTTAGGTTGGCAATTATTGTGAAATCTAAAGCGTCAAAACGTGGGTTTTTGGCGAATGGCCGGGTGTTGTGTGCGTGATTGCATGCCGAATTAGATATTTTGTTGAGAAGTCGGTTTTCTGTAAGTACTTACCTATACATAATAGTATATGCTACATTTCTTATAATTTTATTTAGTCGGGTCGCCTACCAATTATTAAGGATGCATCAAACATGCGGCATGCAGCCTGGACACGTCCACACGTGTTTATTCTTTTCAAGACGCCAAGTCTACTCGCGGTATTTACCTCATGTCGTATGTTGCATGCTGCAGCTGCATGTTTGATGTATCCTTGATGAGCGACCGGGCCTATCAATTTTAGTAAACAATTTTTAAAAACATCAGTAGGCACCAATTATCTGTATGTAGATGAGTGAATATCAAAATAGTACCTAATTTCAAGTCCCTGGCTTTTCGTCTAAATACCTACAAACTTTTTTTAAGTTTGGAATTTTTTGAGATTATGTTACCACATGACCTTCCAAATAATATGTATATTAGCCCCAAACAAAAACTCTGCCTAGTAGAAAAAAAATGTTTCAGTTGACAAAAATCATTCTCCTGCCATGTCCTGGCCGTCACTTATAATAATAATTCTCAATTGTGGACTGCCTGTGAAAAAATAAACCGCCGGTAGCGATTTGTACCTAATCATTATGAATACACTTAGTTAGAAACAACATCCCAACAATGTGTTCCATATTTTTCCAGAAAAAAATATCTACATATTCGGGTCCCATCGGTTTTTCGGTCATTCTCCTGCCACTTACGACATAGAGGATGAAACAGCGCACGGTTACAATTTGCCTGTAAAACCGGCAACAGTGTTAACTGAAATGTCCACGGCAAACGTAGTTAAAGCGATTAGTGGTTTTTGTGTGTTTTTTTAGTTTTTAGTACGTTAAGTATTAAAAATATATAAAAATATGTTAATTGGATGTCATTCTACTGGGTGGCACAAAGAAAATATGGGATTACTTTTTGTCTTCGAAAAAACTGATTCATAAATAAGAGGTTAGGTGTTTTTCCGTTGGTCGGATGCTGACCTTGAATTCAAACAACTCCATCCTAAAATAAAATAAAATGTGTGAAATAATCATTCTCCTGGCTCTCATTCTCCTGGCACTTTGCGAAATTGGAGAGGCAGGAGAATGATGGTGACCCATGAGAATGATCTTTTATTGGACATGATAAAATCGAAAATAAAACGAAAAATATCAAGATTTTAGACAATATGGTTAGAGCGGCACAACAGTCAAGAGACGAAAGACTCAGGAAAAAGAGGGAAGCGAAAAGGCGTCGGCAATTTCGAATAGCTCTTGACCCAGAACGTTTACAAGAGGAGAAAATCAAACGGCAACAAAAGTATTTAAAAAGAAAAGAAAAAAAGCAAGTTAAACCTATTAATAACCAGACTCCAAGAGAGCAAAGAAAAACAAGGCAAAGATGGAGAAAAAATAGTAAAAAGTATAGAGAGAAAAACCTCAGAAAACTATATTATTGAAAATACACCACCACCAAGCGAAGATGAAAGAGAGGACGGTAGAATGCTGGCAGGAAAACGTAAGGTTCGAAGAGACAGAGCAAAAGTTTATAGAGATTTACAAGCAACTAAATATAAACTAAAGGAAACAGAGAGAAAAGCAGAGAGGTACAAGAAAAGATATTTACGTCTCGCAGAAAAGGTTAAAAAGAATAATGAAATAGGAAATAGTGAAACCCCAAATACTGCAGTGCATAATATTTTGAAAAACAGAGATGCTGAAAAAACAGAAGAAGTTAAGAAAAAGCTTTTGTTTGCAGAAGTGATCAGTAGACAAATTTCACATAGCTACAAGAACTTACAAAAAAAAAAACAAAGAAAAATACTCACTAAGAAAAGCTTTAAACGGAGCAATTACTCGGAAATATCGTATGGTTTGCGCTTCCAACAAGCTTCTAGGACACACACAAGAAAAGCACGTTAAATATGGGAAGAACGTCAAAAATAGAATATCGAAAATTAAAAAGGAAGTTGAATGTTTTTTAAAAGAAGACGAAAATTCGAAACTTGCCCCAGGAAAAAGAGAATTTAAAACAAGGCAACAACAAAAAATACAACTGAGATATTTGAACGATACATTAAAAAATTTTCAAAAACCGTTAATGCAAAAATTTCCTATACTACATTTTGTCGTTTTAAACCTTCTTGGATAAAAGCACCTAATGTAAACAAACGTGACACTTGCATGTGTAAAACGCACAGCAATATGAAACTATTAACAGAGAAACTACGTTACTTAAAGATTATTGACCTGAAAACTCCAGACCAAGTAATGACTCTTCTGTGTTGCTCGGAAGATCAAAAGGTTGAATGTCTGTTACGAGAATGTGAAGCATGCAACACCAAGATTGTCCCGTATAATGAATTTAATTCAGAAGATTCTACAGTTTATGCACAGTGGATAACTAAAAAAGAAGAACGGATTATTCGTGGGACAGTCAAGCAACTTCAGATTACTACCAAAGAAAATATTTCTTCAAGTATTGGCGCCTTAGTCGACTGCATGGACAATATGATCATACCATTTATGAAACACTGCGGGAAAATTAAGCATCAATTTAAGGCTATCAGATATTTAAAAGATCATCTTGGAGATAATGAAATTTTAATATACGTCGATTTCAGTGAGAATTTCTGCGCAAAGTTTGGGGAAGAAATTCAGTCGGTCCATTTTGGAGCATCTCGCAAACAAATTACTTTGCATACTGCTGTTTTGTACGCAAGAAACAAACATCCCTTATCATTTTGCACAATTTCTAAATGCTTGAAGCACGATCCACCTGCAATATGGGCCCATTTGTGTCCAGTGATGAATTTTTCATTACTAGATAATGATAATAGCATTGATACCATTCATTTTTTAAGCGATAGCCCATCTGGACAATATATGAACAAGAAAAATTTCTTTCTTCTTCATAAACTCGTTGGACTCTATCCACACATTAAGAGAGCTACATGGAACTTCACAGAGGCAGGCCATGGTAAAGGAACTCCGGATGGAGTAGGTGGCCTCCTTAAAAGAACTGCTGATCTTGCTGTCGCTCAAGGAAAAGATATTGTTGATGTTTCGACTTTAATTGAAATTTTATCTCAAAGATGTAAAGCAATTAAATTATGGCATGTAACGTCTGACCAAATAGAAACTGTTGAGGAAGAAAATAAGTCAGAGGTTGTAAACCCTATACCGGGAACAATGAAAGTTCATCAGGTGTGTGTGTATTTTGTGAAATCTAGAACAGATTACCGTGTTCTCACATGCTGGCTGTGCCTGCCATCTGAACACTGCCATCATTTCAACTTGACTGCAAGGCCTGGCACTGATACCGAAGCACCTCACAGAGCAGAAGGTAAGATCCTAAAGCTATAGGTAGGTCATTGTTGGGGGCAATATTATATAATCTGATTTGGTTTCAGATATCTCCGCAGAATCTTACTACGAAGTTGGAGATTGGATTAAAGTCCAGTATGATGGCAATATATATCCAGGGAAAGTAATAGGGTTTGAGGACCATTACATCATAATCAACGCAATGGTCTCCACAACAAATAAAAATGGGTGGAAGTGGCCCAATAAGCCAGATGTGCTCAAGTATCTTCCAGATGATGTAAAGGGCAAATTGCCTCAACCAGTAGAAGTAGGAAGTAAAAGAAACGCAAGATTTTTGTTGAACGATCTTCCTAATGATTTCTTATAAAACAATATTTAGGCATGATACCTACCTAAGCTGTTTTTACCATTAAAATTATAATATAAAAACATTCGTATATATATTTTTTGCAAATATCATTCTCCTGGCCGCAGCGTCATTCTCCTGGGCAGTCAAAATTCAAATGTCATTTTGACACTTATTGTTTCGTGAACTTTATTGCAGATAGCAGTAATATATATTTGGGGCGTATACAAACCCATTACTTCATTTTTTTCCTCAAATTTTACCCCTTTAGGTTGATCCTTATTTAAATTCAGAATTAGGTACTATTTTGATATTGACTCTCATACCCATACCATACCTCATGATCAGTCTTTATCAAAATCTTTTCGTAACAAGTTTGGTATATTAAAAAACTTAAATTTTATTTCTTCAAAATAAACCTACCAACAAATCAAGCGTCTGAATATTTTAAGTAATCTTTACACTTTTAAATTTCCAGAAGCATTCAGAGCAGCTTTCACCCATTCAACGGACAGGGATTTTGAACTTGGGGTCATGGATTATGGTTCCGGTTTGCAAACTCAAAAAAAACTAAAAAGGCAGAAAATAATTAAAAATAAAGAGATTATGTCAGAAAAAAGGGAAAATTAAAGAGTGATGGCTTCTTTTAGACGGCTAGTAAAGTATTATAGGTAAATAACGTTCAGGCCAGAGTTGAGTGGATTATTACCCGTTTATAGAAATAAATTTTATTATTACATTTTTGAGTCGTATTTCCACACCTTATCCTAATACAAGTACAAAAGTATAGGTACAACGTGATCTATCTCGAACAAAAAATCTCGACAAAATAAAAAATGAATGCTATGTGTTTGCGATAAAAAAATCATTAGTTATTTCCATCCTCTGTAAATGCAATCTTAGAAGAGTATCTAAACATACATAATACAATAAAATTGTAAATTTTGATAACTTGTTTATTATCTATTTTTAGGGTACTTGAATCGTGAATCCAGAGTAGGTAAGTAGGTTTTGACTGAGGAAAAACATAATAAAATGGTCTACTAAAAACAATTTCAGATTTGTAAATTAACCAAAAAAAGTAATGTAAGAAATGGTGAACGGGTAGGGGTGGATAACGATGTTCGATTGCGGCTTTATCGCCACAAAGACATGGAATTTTTCTATAGAATTCTGTGGCGTTAATAATAATTTATCAGTTAAACCCACCACTTCTGCAACTTTGTCCAGAAAAGGAAAGTGTCCGGGGAAAGTTGCTTTCGACGTTTACAAGGACTAAATTACAATAGGTGGGTTTAGCTGATAAATTATATTATTAACGCCACAAAAATTCTATTGAAAAACCCCATGTTTTTGTCGCCAACGAGCCGCGGTCTATTAAACGTTTTTCAAAACATCTAATAAAATGTTTAATAACATACATTTGACATACAATATACTATATTTAAACAGCGTTTCTAAACATCTAAACATCTGTGCAACGTTCAAAAAACATTATGAAAATGAGTAGAAAAAGGTTAAGTTGATCATGATTCAACGTTATTTTAATGTTTGGGAATCGTTGAAAGAATGTTAAGTAAACAATATTTCAGCAACATTTTTTAGTTAATATTAATTTAATATTCTAAAATCATTATGCAAACATTATTACAAACGTTAATTTATCTTGGATTCAACATTGCTTAAACCTCTATAGTGGTGTCAAAGTTTGTTCAATATGTTGTTCCAGGCAACATTATTTATACTTTTGCCATAACGTTAGATGTTATTTTAAAACATAATTCTAATGTTAAATAAATATAATTTTGCTTAGTGGGTTATATGACTAGTAAGTATTAGTTGATGCTTGATCACCTGCCTGCTGCTTGTTGTTGCCCTGCTGACTGCTGACTTTTTTTTTGGCCTCATTGGACGCTTACGACCTTCGCGCTTATTGCTTGTTATCCCGCTGATGCCCTAGGTGACCTGTTGAACACCCCACACCGGTGACACAATAACCACAACGAACTTCCTACGCTGGATATTTGGTCCATTCTGTGTTGTGTGTGATCGGGAGACTACCTTTTTTTTCACGCAATTTGCCGCCGTCTAATAAGAGATAAATCGTATGAAATTTGGGACTTCATCATCATCTCACTGTGCCTAAATTTGCTTTATAATATATCAGTTTCGTTACAAATTGTAAACCAGTCATATAGCGCTATATCACAGGGTTAATTTTGCATCTTTTGTGTTGGCATAAAAAATATACGAGCTTAGCCAAATAACATTAAAATTCAAAGTACCTACGACACGAAACACCCAACATCGATTAAATTGGTGAAATAAGGGATTATTTGTGCGTTATTTTGTCATTTAGTGGAGGCACAGCAATTTCCCGTTTTTGGAATAGATAATATATGTTAGTGGTCGGTATTTACTATGGTTGAGGCATAAAATTAGAAACGGGTGGCGCTACTTGGAAAAACAATTCGTCTGTTTTCTTTTAAATAATTGGAACTCACCCCACTCTATCTTGCGGGAACTAGCCAGAGGAACGCCTCATTAATATACCGCGCTATATATTTTTTTGTTCTTCTCAAATAAATAAATAAGCTCTCCAAACTAGCCTCTTTTGTTAGGTCTACAAATGAGCTATATAGCAACCTGAGGTATATATTTATAATTTTTTTTTGACTTGACATATGTTTAAAAATTCTGCAGCAGTATCAAAATAGTACGATCCTATAACTTCGACATTGTACGTATTTTAAAAAGGTTTTGCAAATTATATTTTGATAAATCTTTGACATTTACTTTTTTACAATATTATTGCAATACTGACAATTCAAAAATTGCATTCGTGTACCTGCATTTAATTTAATTTAACTAAAAATTTCATCTGTTTGGCTATTCAAGACATTGCTAATATTTGAATTTATATACCGAGTGACGTCATTCCCGCGTTAACTCTGATTGGCCAGAAGTTAAGAGGCAACCTTTTCTCCTCTAGAGACCTTGGTTGCAGCGCATCGTCCTCTAGATTATTTGGTTCTCTGTGTAGTACCGTTTTTTGCCGCTAGGTAGAGCCACAAATTTTAAAGAGATTCATTCTGCTTTGCTGACCTGTCTCTGCCCTTGCGACACTAACTTCGTTACGTTTTTGACATATGTCGAAATTTTTCGAAAGGAAGGGAATTTCAAATTGGGTGGGAAGTGAGAAGTGATCTCTTCGGACGAGGCGCTTCACATAATTGAAGACCTTGGGGGAACAAGGGGATATGCCACAGTATGTGAGAAATCTATTTAAAGTCATTTTTGGAAGAACCATAGAGGTATCTACTTCTAAAAAAAATTGCTATTACTATCCGACAATAGATGGCGCAACAATCACATAGAGTTTTTATTCCCTAAAAATTATATATCGGCGCCTCGTCCTCTGGATCACTTAGATTACTTTATGTAGTGTTGCCTTTCGCGCACTCTTGCCACAGTATTTGAAGAAGAAGAGAAAATTTTGATCCTTTTGTGGGACCTCCTTGCCTCGCTCCTGTTGCTAACCCGCATCCAACTTCATTCTCATTCTTGTTTTTTGTGCGCTCGAAGCCACACGTGTTAGACTTTCGCGATCTTTTTCCAACGAAAATATGGGTGATAAACGTAGGAGAGACCGGTCCGGAAGCTCATCCTCCACAGATTCTCTGGAAAGACCAATTCGACGCATCGTTGCGGACTCCATTAAAGAAAATCTACCGAGGAGGTCACATAGTTCGCGTCATAGTCATAGCGGCAGCTATCGGTCGCAAACCTATAGCAGTAAAGCAACCAGTAGATTCAGATCAAAAACCTCCAGAGGGGCATACACCCCTGCAGACTCTCCACCTCCTAATAACAGAAGGGACGTATCTACTGGGAGGGAGACACATAGTCCCCTTAAAGACAGTGTACCTTCCTCTAATAACAGGGAGTCCACTGTCGCTCAAATCCACCACAAGGTTACTGCGAACACATAGTCATACCCTCAAGGACTCAAGGGCACATAGCCCTCTTACCATCAATGTGGAGAATAATCTTCCAACTGAAAAGAAACCTGCTCTAGAACCAGAGCTCCTACAATCCCTTGCATCCCGCAGTGGCGTGTAGATGGAACCATGTTCTCTCAGCAGGTTTGGACAAAATAGTTTCGCAAGAGCTCATAGAAAAATATCCAGCTCCGGGAAATTGTCCAGTGCTAAAAACTCCTGAGTTAAATCCGGAAGTATCCCTTCTCCTCAAAGTCATAGCCTCAAAAAAGGAAAAGAGCTATTCTGCCTCCAACAGTCGACTGGCGCAGGCATCACTGCTGTCTGGTCTGCACTGAATATGGTGTTAACCACAGATATACCAAGCAATATAAAAAATCTCCTTACAGAGGCCGGTAGGCTCCTCTCGAGCAGTCACTACCTGATTTCAATGGAAAGACGCTCCAACCTCAGCCCCTTCCTCTCTAAATTAGCGAGAGAGACAGCCTTCAACAACCCCGTAGGCGAATTTCTCCTAGGCCCTGACCTTGGTGAAAAGTACAAAAACAACAAAATGCTAGAAAAATCAAGCGAAGACTTGAAGCCAAGATCAATAAAACCTGCAGAACCTAGACCGACAGTCACACCCAAGCCTAGGCCAGTTACAACCCAAGCAACAAGAACTTCTTTAAACTCCAGGGGCCCGTTTCGCGGGCAGAGGGACCACTCGGAACAGAAAGGGCAATACTCTTACCAACGAGGGGAAAACCGAATCAACAGTATCGTCCAAGGAAGTAGCGGTAAGTGTAGCTGGGAGAATTAGACATTTTATTGAACTGGGAACTGGTAACCAAGAACCCCCTAATCCTTAGCTGGATCCAGGGATATCGAATACCATTTATAAATAAACCTACTAATAACAGTAGGCAAAAACCCTTTTGGTCTCCCAGGACCCAAGGGAAGGAACCCCAGTCGTGCGTAAACATCCTACTTAAACAAGGCTCCATGCCACAACCAATTCCTTTCCCCTTATTTTTTGGTGAAAAAATCCAGTAAAAAAACAAGGTTTATACAGAACCTAAAGAACCTTAATACTTACATTCAACAGGTACATTTCAAAATTGTAGACTACAGGACAGCAACAAAACTCGTCCGCAAGGTTGTTATATGACATCCATAGACCTTAAGGGTGCTTACTACACTATCACAATATATAGTAGGCACCGCAAATTCCTAAGATTCCAATTAGGAGACTGCCTGTATGAATGGGTCTAAAGCATTTAAGGAAGATACAATTAAGGTTACGCTCTGTATCTTGAAAAGTAAAGCCTTGAATGGGTTAGTTTATTGGAAAAAGTTACTTTTTTAGAGTAAGAAACACGTTTTTTCTACTTTAAGTTTTACTTATGGAGCAAATTTTTTAGATAATTTTTCAGAAATACCCCGAAATAATACAAAAAAATGAAATTTGACATTAAACTATAACACATGCGAACAAATACCAAGAGAACATTTTTGTCTGCAATTAAAATTTACATAAAAAATTCAATACCTTTTGTTAAAATACAAGGTGATTCTTTTTTTTTTTCTAAAAATAATTTTACCAATTATCCACTTCTCCGCCACTGGTTGTGCAAGATGTTCGATATTAACAGGTTTTATGCTAACCCATGCCGTTTTAATGTTACCAAATATGACTTAAATAGTTCAACTAGTTTGGTAAATATTCAATAAAGTCGGAATATTTTTTCCAACTTTAACGCCCTGTAACTTTTGTACGAAAAAGTGCCGTTATTTTTTGAAAATCTATAACCTGTTTAAGTCCTGCTACAAAAAACTGATTCACCTTGTATATATGATCTCTATGGTAACAACACTGTGTCGCGCGAATCAGATCCAACTTTTCAATTTAAAATTTTAAATATATTTACACCATTATTATGTTACAGCGCCTCGTCCTCTAGATCACTTGGTTCACTGCGTAGTACCGTCTTTTGCCGCTAGGTAGAGCCACAAATTTTAAAGATATTCATTCTGCTCTGCTGGCCTGTCTCTGCCCTCGCGCCACTAACTTCATTACGTTTTTTTTGTGCGCATGGGAGACCAAGTTTTCCAAGTGCCTGCATAAAAAAAAACAGTGAAATGCGTAACCAAATGGAAGAGCCTCGACAACGCGCAAAGGCAATCAAAACTGTGGCCACGACTTTTAGAGAGAGAACACATGATTGTAGGATCCCCGTCATTTTCTTAAGCGTAGCAGTTAATGGCGTTTTTCGTTGTTTTCTTGTGTTTACTTTGTTTAGTTTGGAATTTGTGAGAATTTTAAAATAAATAGTGAAGTGTTAAGGAAGTTTCCTTCATACTATTAGCACGTTTGCTGCTGTTCAAGTGGCGTTGTTTAAATCCGAACTAGAAGTTGTAATTTCTAATACTCTGGAGTGTTTGGGCATTTCATAACATTAAAGTTGTATTTCTAATACAATGGTATTAAACTGTGTTGCTTATAAATGTAACAATGTGCATGACATAAATAAGGCTATTTCTTTTCATACGTAAGTCTGTTTTGATATTTTGGTATTTTTTTACTTCTCGCACTTCTCCCTGATTTTCGCGAATCTTTGTATACCTCCTAATTTGGGGCCGTAGATTACGAAAATGACTGAAATATTTGGCGGAAATTAGTATTTTTCGAGATATCCTACTTTTAAATATATGTTTTCGGGGTACTTGTACTACAAACCGCCTGTATTGTTTTCAGCTGTTTTATGATTTTTGACGTATAGGTGTCCACAAAACACATCTACTTTTATCAATGTCAACAAAAGGTTATGTTAGGTTAGTTTTCAATTTTGGCCTTCAAAAAATAGTTAATAAAAACAAATAAAGGAGTTATCTACATCTACTGTACAACTGTAAACAAAAACTGGTCTATATCAACCTCATCGTTGCAGGAATCATAAAATGTAGCCTGTAAAAATCTATAATCAAGAACAAAATAGTAATGCAAATGGTTAATTGTAATTTTGGTAAAATTTTACTTTGCAGCCTTTGCACTCTACTTACAGTTTTGTTTATTTTTTATTAGAATTTTTGGTTGCACACATAAATCTGGTGTACCTTATTTTTATACCGCAGCGACCATCATCTTCAAGTCGGTTCACACCTTTTATTTGTAATGTCGGCAGCGCGCAGCGCTCATTGTCCTGAGGGTGCAACTTCATTCGCTATAGGGCAGTGTCTATCACCCCAACGCTGCCCCCTTCTGTTCCCACTGCCGCCAAATGCTACAATATCCTTTTTCTCATAAATAAGTGCCATCGTTGCCGGCTGCCATCATAAGGGGGGTTCCGCCCCTTTTGAGCGCAGGACAAAATAGCCCAAGGCCAAAAAATCGGGGACATTTCAGCGCAGAGACAAGTAAGCGCGAGACGAAAGAACGCAAGACAAAACAGCGCTGGAAGAAATAGCGCAAGGACAACAAATCGGCGACATTTCAGCGCAAAGACAAGTAAGCGCGAGACGAAAGAGCGTAAGACAAAACAGCGCCGGACAAATTCTTAGTAAATATGCTAAGTTTTATCAAAATCAGCCAAGTAGTTTTAGAGGTCCTTAAAAAAATAATTATCTCGAAAACAAATTCATATGAACCCTTTTTTATTTTTAGGAGTTCTATCCCCTATTAAATTCTCCCGATTAAAGCCTGAGAATCTGAATATTTGTGACTTATGACAGTTTCTTTAGTATTTGTTAATAAATCAAATTTGGTTTTTGAAATCTGCATATGCCATGCCCCTCATTTTTTCATTTAGTGGCAGTTTGCAGCGATGGGCGCTGCCGTATGAAAAAAGAAGGGGGCATACGCCCCTTACGGTGGCAGTCGGCAACGATGGGCGCTGCCGTATGAAAAAAGAAGGGGGCATACGCCCCTTACACTGACAGTTCGCAGCGATGGGCGCTGCCGTCTGAAAAAAGAAGGGGGCATACGCCCCTTACGGTGGCAGTTGGCAGCGATGGGCCCTGCCATATGAAAAAGGAAGGGGCATACGCTCCTTATTCTGGCAGTTCGCAACGATGGGCGCTGCCGAATGAAAAAAGAAGGGGGCATACGCCCCTTAGAGTGACAGTTCGCAGCGATGGGCGCTGCCGTCTGAAAAAAGAAGGGGGCATACGCCCCTTACGGTGGCAGTTGGCAGCGATGGGCGCTGCCGTCTGAAAAAAGAAGGGGGCATACGCCCCTTACACTGACAGTTCGCAGCGATGGGCGCTGCCGTCTGAAAAAAGAAGGGGGCATACGCCCCTTACGGTGGCAGTTGGCAGCGATGGGCCCTGCCATATGAAAAAGGAAGGGGCATACGCTCCTTATTCTGGCAGTTCGCAACGATGGGCGCTGCCGAATGAAAAAAGAAGGGGGCATACGCCCCTTAGAGTGACAGTTCGCAGCGATGGGCGCTGCCGTCTGAAAAAAGAAGGGGGCATACGCCCCTTACGGTGGCAGTTGGCAGCGATGGGCGCTGCCGTCTGAAAAAAGAAGGGGGCATACGCCCCTTACACTGACAGTTCGCAGCGATGGGCGCTGCCGTCTGAAAAAAGAAGGGGGCATACGCCCCTTACGGTGGCAGTTGGCAGCGATGGGCCCTGCCATATGAAAAAGGAAGGGGCATACGCTCCTTATTCTGGCAGTTCGCAACGATGGGCGCTGCCGAATGAAAAAAGAAGGGGGCATACGCCCCTTAGAGTGACAGTTCGCAGCGATGGGCGCTGCCGTCTGAAAAAAGAAGGGGGCATACGCCCCTTACGGTGGCAGTTGGCAGCGATGGGCGCTGCCGTCTGAAAAAAGAAGGGGGCATACGCCCCTTACACTGACAGTTCGCAGCGATGGGCGCTGCCGTCTGAAAAAAGAAGGGGGCATACGCCCCTTACGGTGGCAGTCGGCAACGATGGGCGCTGCCGTATGAAAAAAGAAGGGGGCATACGCCCCTTACACTGACAGTTCGCAGCGATGGGCGCTGCCGTCTGAAAAAAGAAGGGGGCATACGCCCCTTACGGTGGCAGTTGGCAGCGATGGGCCCTGCCATATGAAAAAGGAAGGGGCATACGCTCCTTATTCTGGCAGTTCGCAACGATGGGCGCTGCCGAATGAAAAAAGAAGGGGGCATACGCCCCTTAGAGTGACAGTTCGCAGCGATGGGCGCTGCCGTCTGAAAAAAGAAGGGGGCATACGCCCCTTACGGTGGCAGTTGGCAGCGATGGGCCCTGCCATATGAAAAAGGAAGGGGCATACGCTCCTTATTCTGGCAGTTCGCAGCGATGGGCGCTGCCGAATGAAAAAAGAAGGGGGCATACGCCCCTTACGGTGGCAGTTCGCAGCGATGGGCGCTGCCGTCTGAAAAAAGAAGGGGGCATACGCCCCTTACGGTGGCAGTTGGCAGCGATGGGCGCTGCCGTATGAATAAAGAAGGGGCATACGCCCCTTATTCTGGCAGTTCGCAACGATGGGCGCTGCCGTATTAAAAAAGAAGGGGGCAGCGCTGCCGACTTCAACCGTAAGGGGCGTATGCCCCTTCTTTTTGCATACGGCAGCGACAAAAAATGTCATATTCATCAATTGAAAAATAGTTCTGCTACTGTCGAATTTCTTAGAAAAATGAATAGGTTATTTGATATGCTCAATTCTAGAAAACCCTTTGAAAAATGTTTTAAAGCACCTATAAGGCCAAATTCAATTAAGTATTGCGAAGAGGTTTTTTAAGATACAATGAAATACCTCAGTTCTTTACCTCAGTTCTTTAAAAATTGATAGCATACGTTTACTTAATCACAATCGTAAAACTTTTGCGTTAGGTTTCATTGTAACAATGAAAAGAGTTATATACGTGGCAAAAAATTAAAGAAGCTCTTATTCAATGCTTTGGCGATCGAAGGAGTGTAGAATGTTTAGAACAAGACCTTTTTGTTTCTAGACCTTTCAAAAATGACCAACCTCTTGATTTTGCAAAAAGACTACAAGTAATGCGTAGTAATTTAATACAGAAAATTAATACTGATATTTATATGAATCAAGTAACAAAATAAATTTATTCACGCCAATACAATCAACTATGTTTAAAAACCTTTGTTATCGTTTATCTGGTCCTTTACAGACCATAATTCGGTTAAAAGAACCTAATATATTGTCAACAAAGTGACATCTGTGGACCGATGACCAAACTATTCAAACTTACTTCTACTGAATCATAACAAATAAAGATAACATTATACAAAATACAGGGGACAATCAATAACAAAATATACGAGGATTACTCGATAAGATAAACATTAGATAAATCAAAGTCCAATCGCCGAGTCGGCAAAATCTGCGAGTATAAATCCAGCACCAGCCACAGGCTGGGCATCAGTAAGCCCCGCTTATTAGCAGCTACTCGATCACTGACCACCCTCGGTGGTCTGACCTGGCAATGGATCCCGCTTAAATAGCCTCCTTGTTCAGGTCGGGCTCCGAGGGGCAGACGACAGCGCTCCTGGGGCACTGTTGAAGACGTCAGTGGGTCAGTAGCGGCACCCCGCCGTCGCGTCGGGTCAAGGGCGCAGCTCGCGTCCCGGTCACTTCCACGTACTATCGGTCGCGTCGGTCCACAGTCCGCGCTACCTCCGCCATGGTCCAGATACTGTTAGAGGCATATCTGTGAGTGCAAGAATAAACATCACCCTAGTTTGTACCTGCTGTCTTTCTTCTGCGCTTCGCGACTCCCGCGCCCAGTGATCCCGGCAAGCTGTGAGGGTTAATCCAACCCTCCGGCTGGTAAAGGCTCCGTGTGGAGGCACTCAGTTGTGACACGTGGTGGAGGCGCGCAGTCTTCAAGCTGCACCACGCGTCTCCCACGTAAACTTGTGTGACAATATTAGAAGACGCAATGACTTGTCATACAGGAGGAAAATTTTAATTATACACAAAATTTATTTAAAAATACACCACAGAATTTTCCAAGACAAAATAATTCTGGTTATAATAATTTTACAAGACCTAATTTACAAAATTACCAAAATAATTTTCAAAGATCTAATTTTCAGAGAACTAACCCCAGGTTTAATAACAACACTAACCAAGTTAGGAATCCAAATTTCCAACAACAACCCCAATTTCAACAACAATTTCCTAGCCAATCAATTAATGTACAACCTAGACAAATACAAAGACACTATCCCACTAACAGACAAGTTTTCGGACCACCGCGTAATGTTTTTCGACCCACTGGTCAAATTCCCCAGAGACAATATGAACCGATGCAGGTAGCTTCCCAAATTAGTCGAAATAGTTTTAATATAATAATACAAATTAATCAGGAGGCTATGTCCACAAATTCTCGTGTACCTTCTAATGTGCACAGAAGCTTTTCTTCAAGACAAAATAATTTTTCAAGAAATAATTTTCAACCGCAAAATAACGCTATAGTCGAAGAGTTATATGAAATAGAAAATGAAAATGAAACTGTTGCGCAACAGCAATAAAGTCAAAATAACGAAACTCAAAATTCGCGTACAAACCAAGTACAAAATTCCGAAAATAATAAAGAAGATCATTTTACAAATTTTCCCTTAATGAGTCGTTTTCCCAAACGGAAGAAATAAATGAAGTAGTAGAAATTTATGTAGAACAGCATAATAGTTTCGCTTACATTCAAATTAAAAATCCTAACATGAAATTACTTATCGACACAGGTTGTTTTCATTCAATCTTAAGACCTTCAATAGTAGAAAAATATTTTTCAAATTGTATTTATAATTGCCCTACACAGGTCAAAACAAGTTTAGGCGAAACGGAAATTAAATTTAGAGCCATATCCCGGCACCAGAAGAATTAAATACTGATATGGTTATTCCAGTAATTTTATTTGATTTTCACCCTTATTTTTACGGTATTATAGGCTTACGCGACTTAAAAAAATTAAAATTTCATAATGATCTAGAAAATGATCTATTAATAAATAAAACTACGAAATTCCCTTCTATTATAGGCGACCAGATGACAAACAATATACAATTTCAGTAAATGCACACGAAGCACTTTCAGCTTTCAGCAGTTTAACAATGATATTATTGTTCCAGAAAACAATATAGATGGCCTTTATTTTCCAGAGACGCTAATGACGGCGAACAAAGGATTTGCCTATACTGAAGTTCATAATAATACAGATAATACAATACAATTAACTTTTGTAGAACCCATGCAGGTGCAAACATTTTCTAACAAACATAAAGATGACTTTTATTTATTTAATATTGAACATTTTGTTTACGACACTGAGATAAATAATTCTAGTAACATTGACGTTCAAAATATAATTAGGATGGATCATTTAAACAAGGAAGAAAAGAAAGCTTTAATAAAATTATTTCGCGAATTTTCAGATATTTTTCACCAAGAAAGTTCTAAGTTAACTTTCACCAATCAAATAAAACACGAAATAACAACTACTGACGAACTCCCAATTTACACGAAACCATATACCTTTTAAACACAAAAATGAAGTTCAAAAACAAATTTCTAAAATGTTAGACGATGGCATTATACGACCAAGTCAAAGCCCTTGGAGTAGCAACATTTGGATTGTTCCAAAAAATTAGATGCAAGTGGAATTCAAAAATGGAGAATAGTAGTAGATTATAGGAAGGTAAATGAAAAGACAATAGACGATAGGTACCCCTTGCCCAATATTAATGATATTTTGGATAAACTTGGCCGTTGCCAATATTTTTCAACCATTGACCTCGCGTCAGGTTTTCACCAAATCGAAATGCACGAAAATTCAATAGAAAAAACCGCTTTCACTGTAAAAAATGGGCACTATGAGTATGTCAGAATGCCCTTTGGTTTAAAAAATGCCCCTGCAACTTTCCAGAGAGTGGTAGACAATGTACTTTTCAACAAAATCAAAATCAAAATAAACAAGTAGGTCAAATAACAATTTTAAATTACAAGAAACGATTTATTTACTATTTAATAACTAAAAAGTACTTTCACGAGAAACCTACATACTGTGATGTACTTATCTGTTTACAAAATTTAAGGGACCATATAATAAAAAATAACGTACGATATTTAGCCATGCCAAAAATTGCATCAGGACTTGATAAACTAGATTGGAATACAATTAAACAAATAATCAATTTTATTTTCAAATCTGTACCAATCAAAATAATTATTTGTTATGTAGACAGTTATGAAATCAATGCTATTGAAAATCAATCAGTAATAGTAAACCCCGGTGATATAGACCAAGATATCAAACAATTTCTCAACCCTAAATTTTTGAATAATCCCATAACCAATCAAGAAATACAAGAATATTTAGAGGCCGAATTCCCCGGAGAAAATCGTGAAGTAAATGAAAATAGTTCGAAACCAAAAATAAATATAATATCCGATATTCTAATTAAACCTACCGGAGAGATTGAAGAACTTATTGAAAATAGAAACGAAATTGAAACTGTTCATTCTGCAATAGAAGATCAAATTTTAACCATTCCAATAACTGAAAATTGTCTAAACACTTATATAATCAAATTATATTCATTTTAAAAGATTCAGGAAGACACTATGTTATTAAATCATACCCTTTTCCTAATAAAATAAGGCTAACTGTGAAATTGACACCGAAAAACTACGCTTATGAATTAATTGAATTTTTTAAAGAATACATAAATCCAAAATCACTTTATATATCTATTTTCAGAAGAGTGAAATCGATTTAAAACCTAGAATTTGCAATTTATTAGCCCAAACCTTTAAAAATCACGCTTATAAACTAAATTTTTCTAATATACTTCTAACAGATATCACTGAAAAATATCGTCAAGACGAACTTTTAGTTTATCACCATGAAAAGAAAACATGTCATAGAGGTATTAACGAAACACTAATGGCTTTAAAGAAGTTATACTATTGGCCAAACATGAAAAATGATATAACTGAATACATAAATAAATGTGAAATATGTAATCAGGCCAAATATAATCGAAATCCACCAAAAATTAAATTTGCATTTACCCCTACTCCATCACAACCTTTTGAGTCTGTTCATATGGACACTAGGAAAGAAAATTTTGACAATCATAGACGTATTTTCCAAATATGCCCAAGCTTATTTCTTAGAATCCTGTAATTCAACCGATGTTATCAATGGAATTTTTACTTTTGTATCACACTGGAATACCAAAATCAATAACATGTAATAATGGTACTGAATTTAAAACAACTCTTTTATCAGATTTTTGTAAACGTCATAACGTCCAATTACATTTTATCACCCCCGGTAACTCGAATAGTAACAGTAATGTAGAGAGATTACATAATACACTACTTGATAGCGTACGTGTTTTAAAACTTACTCATCCGAACTCGGATATAAAACAATTAATGCAGAATAAACTCAAAATTATTTATAATAAAATACACCAAATGTCTTTAGAGGAGAAAATAAAACAAAATACCAGACATAATAAGGATAGGGAAGAAGCTTTAAATTATGAACCGAACACTGTACAATATCAACAAAATAAAGCATCCATGCGCGATAAAACAAAGCCAAAACATATTAAAATTGAAATCAAAGAAGACTTAGGTTCTAAAATTAAAACTCAAGACGATAAAATTATTCACAAAGCACAATTAAGGAAACCAAAAATTAATTTACCTCCTTATTGTCAGGAGAATGAAAATGAACCTAGCTGCAGTTATGCTATTCACGACGATATTATTGATACTACTTATGAAACTGACAGCAACAAATGACATGACGTTTACTCCTATTAAAACTCCCTTACTCCCATTTCAATTAGGAGGTACCCGTATTATAAAAAACAAACATACATTTGTACACTATATAGAGATTGACCCTATTATTAACCAATTAACCACTATTCGCAAATTTTGTGATATTATCAAGTTAACCCTTACTAATAAAAATAATACTTTACCTAACAATTCATATAGGAACGTATTACATAACCTTTTACATCACGTAGATTATTTAATTGTTGAAGTAGAAAACAAAATAGATAATATTACTCCGCATAATAGAGTTAAAATAGGATTAATTAACGCTATAGGTAAAGCATCAAAATGGCTTTTCGGAACCCTAGACTCCGATGATCGCGAAAAATATGACAAAGCAATGGTCACCTTACAAAATAATCAACAATCTTTTACGAATGAAATTTCAATGACAATTTTACAATCAAATCAAAACTTAATAAAAGAAAGACTAGAATATTTTGAATTTAATATTAACAAAACAATTAATGATTTTACAGCATACTTAAGAGCTCAAAATGTTTTAGATCAAGTAATACTTAATTGTCAAAATTTAATTACATTTCTTGATAATCTCGAAAGTGCAATAATGTTTGCAAAATTAAATACTTTACATAGTTCAGTAATTTCAGCATCAGAACTCAAAAAAACAGTAAGATACCTAGAAAATCTCTATGAAAATGAATCAGTTTTAAAATTTAAAAATATAATTTTTTATTATCAATTAGCTGGACTTCAAATTAATTTCTCAAAGAATAAAATAATATTTGCTATACATATCCCAAATTTTCCACCTATTTCCAATTCCAGTCAAAAATTTAATTATTATTCCAAATCAGCCTTACCTTATACTTGGTTCAAACCAACAACAATTTCAAGAAGAAGAATGCCCCATGGTTGAGAACATTCACATATGTCAAAATCAACTTACACCGTTTTTAAATGGATGTATTACGTCATTAATTAAAGAAGCTGAAGGAAATCAATGTACCAATATGTCAGTTAATATCCAAGTTCAAAGCCCAATAATGAGAGTCATTAATAGTCAATATGTTATTGTAATCTCTACCAAACAACCATTGAAAATCTTAACGAAATACAACAAAAATTAATAAATTAAGATTAAGATTTATTAACAAACAAGGAGAAATTCATGGTAAACCACTCAATTTACCAGAAATACAAATAAATGATTTAAACTTTAATTATCTACAAGAAAAACCTCTACAACGTCAAAATATTGACATAAAAGCTATAAATGATCTTAAAGAAAAATCAAGGCAATTAGAAATTCCAAAAATACAAGAAATTCGTTCCTTAAGTTATGGTCTAGGAACGACGACAGTTATAATTATCCTATTAGCAGCCGCATATGGTATTTGGAAACTTTACAAGATTTTGAAGAAAAATAAGAAGAAAATGGATATGGAAATGGAATGAAGGGACTCACTGAAAACAAGCCATCAAGACTCTTGTTTTCGTCTTAAGGAGGGAGGAGTTACGTGCCTACGAACAATGGACTCTTTTGTGTAAAAGTGATGACTGGACGCTGAGTGCGCGGCACGTGGTTGCATTTATATAAAGTATATATTTAAGCTCTGATCTATTGTTAATCAGTCTTGTCTGAATTGTAGCAGTAATCGCTGCCCTGTTGCTTCCAAATAAATTGTTTTAAAAACTCATTTTCCAAAATAGTTAATTTAACTGAAATAAACATACGCGTGTGGGCGTTTTTTAGAAAAATACATTTTCTTGTAATAAAGACGGCATAAATATTAACTGCGAATTTTAAGCTGAATTTATTAGTAAGTAAGGTATATAAAGTTGAGATTGATAAATCAAACAGATTACGTTTGCGCAGTATCCGAATGATGTGAAATGGCATTTTCCCTAATATTTTGTCGGGCAAAAATATTATCTGCGTTTTTATTATTTATAATTACCTTAAAAATCAAGTATTAACAGTTTGTTCTGAAATTAAATATATTGTTTCGCCGGAAATCGCATTTTAAAGAAATTTGAAGCTGCCTTTGAGAGCAAAATTATTAACTGGCTGATTTTTGTTAAACTTTGTAAGTGGATACTAAGTCTTGTTGAATTTTTTGAAACAAAAGTATTTTTGCTCTACCGATACAAATGACAAATGACAGTTGACCTACATGCGCCCTAAATAAATGTTTAATTTCGCTATATGTGATTTAATATAGTTATATTGTAAAAAGTTAAACAAAAAAAAACAGTTCATATTTTTGTTTTTCTTAAAGAAATGCCAAGTGACAGTTGACCTATATGCGCCGTAAATAAATGTTTAATTTCGCTATATATGATTCAATATAGTTATATTGTAAAAAGTTAAATAAACAAAACACAGTTAATATTTTTGCCTATTCTATACGAATGAGAAGTGACAGCTCTGACGTACAAGCGGCTCAAATAAATGTTTAATTTTGTATAAGTTACATTCTATTTGTAAAAGGGAATAATCATCCGCAATAAAAACGTAGTTAATATGTTTGCTTTTGCCGAAATAGAAAATTATCCGATTTTTATCTGTCTTTGTCGATCTAAGTTACTTCCATATTCTTAAAATGTTTAATTTCTTAATATATGTTAGCAAGGGAAGTTTTTTACCTAAAGAGTCTAAAAAATCCAGTTAACATTTTTGCTCGAAATTTCTAACGAAAAATAGGTATTTTTTGAAGTGACTCAAGGTTCCGTTTTTTCAAAATGTTTAATTTTTGGTTTCTACCAACGTATTTACTTATAACTTTGATATGGTAAAACAAAATTGCAGTTAATATTTTTGTCTAGGTCAAATTCTATTTTCCCTGGCCTAATTGGTCAAGATCTATCGTCGCTTCCTCAAGGCGATCAGAAAGAAAAAGCCTCCCAGGCCAAAATACCACTGTACATGGGATCCACAGATGGTTTTACGTCATTTGGAAAACTCCAAACCAAATAGTAAATTGACCTTATTAGAACTTTCAAAAAAGTTATTCACTCTTCTAGCTTTAATATCCGGCCAGAGACTACAAACTTTACAAAAGATTAGGGTTATAAACATAAAATTTGATGTGTCCGGAGGTCATATTTTCATTTCAGACCCAATAAAAACATCTTGCGTAAATGAATTCCAGCCTTATACTCCTTACTACTTAGAGAAACATAACATATGCGTGTGTTTGACTCTCCTGGAATATATTGACCGAACAGCGGAACTACGCTCAGAAAATCTACCCTTCCTTTTCATAACTTCAAGGGAACCATATAAGTAATCGAGCTTCACGTGCAACTCTAGCAAGATGGATCCTGGATACAATGCAGAAAGCGGGAGTAAACGCTAACATGTTTACAGCTTACTCTACCCGACACGCTTCCACCTCGGCGCCTTTACGCCCAGGGGTATCATAGAAGTTATTAGGAAAAGTGCAGGGTGGACACAAAAATCAAAATCATTTTTAAGATTTTATAATCGAGCTCTAGATGACTGCCAAGAGTTTTTGAATTATATACATATATAACAAATAAATAATACACCATGATAGTCATAATTTATTTTAAAGAATCTTTAAACATCTACACAGTGAACCAAGTGATCTAGAGGACGAGGCGCTGTAACATACTTGTACGATCAAATGAACTTACCTGTGATGTTCGATCGTACTTATGTGAAGCGCCTCGTCCGAAGAGATCACTTCCCACCCAATTGGAAATTTGAAATTCCCTCCCTTTCGAAAAATTGGGACATGTGTCGAAAACGTAATGAAGTTAGTGGCGCAAGGGCAGAGACAGGCCAGCAAAGCAGAATGAATCTCTTTAAAATTTGTGGCTCTACCTAGCGGCAAAAGACGGTACTACACAGTGAACCAAGTGATCTCATCCTTTGATCGTACAATTTTTATGATACAATTTCTATTATCGAATTTGATAATAGAAATTATACCATAAAAATTATTGACCTTGGGCAAGGACAACTGACTGTTGGCAATTCTGATTTTTAGATGTTTTGTGGTTAGATGACAGAAGACCCCTTTTCTGATCTGTGGACAGAAGCATTTCAAATTTCAACGGCTGTTTCGTCGTAGTTTCGGCTTTCGGCTGTTGCTGTTTCCTGCTGTAAGGTTGTTGAAACGTTGAAAGGGTGCAAAAGGTATTTCAAATTAGAGCCCTGCACGGGCCGGGCTTTTGTGTTCGGACCGGGCCGGGCCGTAATATTTTTATTTCCGGGCTTTTCGGGTTTTCCTCTTCACAAATCGGGCTCGGCAGGCCTTTCAGATTTTTCAAGCCCATCGGGCTTTTCTGGTCGGGCGTGCCGGGCCCAAAAGTTTCGGCCCGTGCAGGGCTCTATTCCAGGTGCTCTACTTTGATTTTTTTCTGCTAAATAATTAAAACGCACAAAAATCAAAGTAGACCTAGGCTGTTGGAATTTTTAACACCTATCCAGTTTTTCATTGTGAACAAGTTTTCGTAGTAACATTTTAATGTGAAAGCTACACAAAGTGCTCTAAAAAGTGGGAAAAAAATGTCAAAAAGTCAAAGTACTTTGACTTTGAAATTTTGCAATTTTACTATTTTTTTCATTCGGAACAACTTTTCTTAATAACATTTTTGCGTATCTCGTCTTTAAAGAGCACTTTACTGGTGAGTAAAAAATATTTTTCGAACATTTCAAAGGCACCCTTGATTTTTCGAAATGAAAATTATGTCACAAATTAGTTTCAAACCAAGCAGGGCTGAACCCCAGAAGCTCAAAACCCAACTCGAAAATGTTTTGTCTTTTACAAGAGTCGACCAAACAATCGGGGGACACACTGTATGAAGGTTTTGATGATAATCCAAATTATACAGTCGGAAAGGCATGGAAGGCAAATTCGAAATGAACGTACCCTATTGGTCTTACCCGAATCGAATGACAACAGGTTAGAAATTCATCCGCATGGAACTAGGTCACATAGAAATGATCGGCAACAAGGTAATAATAATAATTGTAATCAATATAAATATGAACATGAAACTTATCCTTTTCAGATATGAACGATACCCGCGAAGGCCTGGAAGGCAAATTCTAAATGAGCATACCCAATTGGTCTTACCTGAATCGAATGAGAACAGATTAGAAATTATGGACATTATTCGTTCACGTAGGACTAGTGCACGTTTAAGTAGCATTGGTGGCAACAAGGTAGTAATAATTATAATCGCTATAAATATGAACATCTCAGTTACCACAATGGCACCTAGCATATGCCAAAAATGTACCGTCAATATGGAATATTATTTTATCATATGAATGGTACATATTTATCATATTCCTTCAATATTCCCTATAACACATATTTCTGGTTTGTCTATGGCACATGCTAAGCATCTTCCTCACCAGTATATTCCTCCAAAGTATGTGACAAATACATACCAAAAAACATATCTTTTGCAGGTGCCTTTGTCACCTGCCAAATATGTGCCATACAAGTGCATATATAAAGAATGTTTTTTAGAACATGCATAATACTATCAATAAAAAATCAATCAATAAAAAAAAGTCAACCTGCGCCGAAATAGGTTTAATTTTTTAGACATGACGATTAAATTATAAAAAAATGCTTTCTGCAACTTATAAAACCAGCTACCCGGGTGCAATTATGGTTCCGCGATAAGCTTAAAACGTTATTGGCTGAAATATAATAGGTACCGTACAAAAGGTACAATTAAAAGTAACGTCGAAACGGCATGTACGCAGTAAGGTATGTATGCACTGATTGAAGGTTTAAATTAATATTTCCATTGGTACAACAATCGTTGTCAAGTAATATCCGGGATTGAAATTACATAACTTTTATAAAATCTGGCCCTAAATCACTAAATCTAAATAGGTAGTACCAAAAGTTCAAAATGATCAACGCTGTGCCACAGAATATTATTCTGTGGCTGTGCTGCGATGTCAGATGCCATAGTTGCTAGACTTACTGTTTGAGTTGACTAACTATCCTACTAATATTAAATGTGAAAGTTTGTAAATATATATATTTGTTTGGATCTTTGCGGAACAATCACGCAAAAATGGCTGAACGGATTTGAATGAAATTTTTAACAGATAGTTTATAACCTGGATTCCAAAATATAGGATACTTTTTAACCCGCTTTCCGATATAATAACGACTTCCGGATATATAAACGACGTTGCGGGTAGGAGCAGAGATCGCCCTGTATTCACACGAAGTCGGTGGCGACGGTGGCCGAGGAGCGACCGAGGAGGCCCGAACAACGAGATAGGAGCGGGGATCTGGCATTAGGCAGCGTTTCCAGATCTACCGAAAAGAACGGCTGAACGGATTTGAACGAAATTTGGTACGCAGGTAGTTTATGGCTTAAGAGGCGAAATCGTTCGCGAGTCGGGTGCGAGGCCGCGTAGCGGCCGAGCCTCAACGGCGGCGGAGCCCCAGAAAAGAAGGTTGCGGCAGCAAAGCCGCAGGCTTGGATTTCAAACCCCGCCGAAGGCATTTTGTTGTATAACTTGTAACGTTACAAAATAATAAAATATAATAACCAGCAGTTCCGTAGGACTTGGAACTACCGTAAAATCGAAAGTCTGGCAACCCTGTGAACGTAATCCGTGGGAGGTCGGTGCTGATCGCGCACCGCGCCGACGCAAATCGGCATCGGCATTCGCAATCGCAAATTCCTTTGGTGTTGTTGGCGTCACGTTGCCATTATTTTTTTGTGTTTTGACTTGGTTTTGCGCTTCGCCCAAAAGAGTAGCAAGGTAGGTGATAGACATGCGACAGACGTCAGCAGGTACTATTTCTTGAGTTATTTCTGTATTTTGACATAACTATCCAGTTATGAAATGAACGCATCGTCGTTAAATGAATATTCTGTAATGATATAATATAAATACATAATCTATCTTGTACAGGGGGTGGCCGCCTTAGATCGGCCCGGCACGTAGGCCACAGTGGGCCCGTTGTGCCCCATAAAACATAATATACATATACATATTTCGTGTTGATTTAAGTGATAGAACTGAATGTGTTTTTTGCAAAATGTTATGGTTATTGAAGGTGTATAGTAATTATTAGGGACATATATATTATACCTATATATATATAAATACATAACTTTTTATATGTGGGTGTATATTTTATTTACCATACGCCAAAACCAAATGTTGTGCCCTGTAACATGTGCCAAGCATATGCCTCAAATATGCTGTATGTTAAAAAAATAATATACTTGGAAGGTGAACAATGTAAAATAGAATATGATTAGTATGTGCAAGTCATGAGATTGTGCTAACTGGGATGAAACTCATCCTTTTCACAGAAACAAATCCAGATACAAACGAAGCCCTCTATTATTCACAAATGCAAGGTCCTGAAATGAACGTACCCGTTTGGCTTTACATGAATTGAATGAAAACAGGTCAGAAACCACGAACATTACTCATCAAGGACGAACTGATGCACGTTCAAATATAAACGATCGACGACATGGTAGTAATGATTGTAATATTTGCAATCAATATAAATGTAAATATGAAATTCAACCATATTATAAAAGAAAATAATTGTGGTTGCAAATGCACATTTTATGTAAACCTGAATTTTTGAATGTAGTGGAGACGCAACAATGTCAACAATCGAAATTACATTGCTAACCGTTGTTGTTACATTCATGAATTGTGCCATACTTGGGCAATAATAATCAACAATGTATTTTCGATTGTTGACCATTGTTGTGTATACCGTTTCATAAATTTAAAACTTATAAGTAACTTATAAGTATATCATATGTTAAAAATAAGTATTTATACAAAAAATACATTGTGTCCTTAATTATAAATATCACTGTATAAACCTTAAATTCACACTTATTATGTACAGGGTGATCCAAACTCGACGCCCCAGGCCTACAGCGGGAACACGAAAACTCAAAATAAAATTTCGAAAAGGGGTTCTTAAATGGGACATACTAAGGTCAAATTTTGACCGAAAATTAGCTTTTTTGATGTTTGGGAAAATGGCCGATGTGACGTCATCGATATTATTTACATATCTAGGTAGCTATGGAAACAATTGATAGTCAGAAATTATTTAAGAGTATGTTAGGGTGCCTTGCGCACCCTTAAATTTATTCAACTGGAATATTTATTAAATTTCTGAATTGTGCTTGTTACTAACTTGTTTGTTATAATTGTTTGTTACAAAATTTTTTTTAAAAATATTCCAGTTGAATAAATTTAAGGGTGCGCAAGGCACCCTAACACTCTTAAATAATTTCTGACTATCAATTGTTTCCATAGCTATCTAGATTTCGAAAAATGATTAGAAAAAATTCCATGTTTTTTTACTTATTTGACCCTGTAGATTTGGAACGACAAAAGATACAGAAAATTTCTTTCTATAAAAGTTGTTGAGAATGATAAGGACTTTCAATATATAGAGAAAAACTGGTATGTTTCTGGGAAAATAATATCGATGACGTCTCAGCGGCCATTTTCCCAAACATCAAAAAAGCTAATTTTCGGTCAAAATTTGACCTTAGTATGTCCCATTTAAGAACCCCTTTTCGAAATTTTATTTTGAGTTTTCGTGTTCCCGCTGTAGGCCTGGGGCGTCAAGTTTGGATCACCCTGTACAGTTTAACTTATTACGCAGGGTATTTGTTTTGTAAAGATCTTTTAGTTCGTTTTTATTAGAGATGTTATTTTAGTTTATTTTTTGAAGAATGTTTCGTTTATGTTTTGTTTTCCCCTAACTGAAATAAATACCTTCTAAAAAATAACGTTTTTAAATGTAGGAGTACCAATTTGAAAATATTTAAATTTGATTTTTTTAATGCTTTGGCAAAGTAACCCCTCAATGCCTAACACCTTATTTTTCACCCAATAAATTCGACTGACAAAATAGCCCCAAAGCAGAGGCAACTTTGCTATTTTTTTAATTAAAAAAAACATTTCTTGTCATTTTTTTGTCTATATTTTCAGAATATCTGGACAAAACATAAAAATGTTACATATGTCAATGATAAGGTAAAACATGCATAATCAATGACGTTTATTGTAACTGAAAATTTTGCGCAAAGTAACCCCACGCTACGGTTCTATGAAATTGAACCAATATCAGAACACCATAACAACTTCAGTAATAATTACGAGCTGGAAGAAAATTACTATGATTTTGACATTGAAACAGACTCTATATTTGACTTTCCAAAATTACTAGAAAGTTCAGAAGTGAAAACAGTATTTGTTAACGGAGAAAATTGCGTAACTGATATGATTCCTCTATTTAAAATAGAGGATGTGCTGACTGAAGCTGCAAATGTGCTATTGGCTCCTGCCTGGACTTCATTTGTTGCTTCCCAAATCATGCCTATCTTTTGATTTGGTTAATGTTACACCGTACTGATGATTGCCAAATAGCATGAAACACGTGTATGCGGTTACTAGTTTTTTCTTTTTGTTAACTTTGAGTGTTTGCCCATTATCACTTTTTCTTATATATATACAGGGTGTCCCAATAAGGACTCCCGTCGCCGATATCTCCGGAACAAAAAGAGATATTTTAATTCTGCAAACGCCGTTCGCTAGAACGTGAAGAGGGCTTTATTTGAAACTGATAAGCGTTCATTTTGATAATGGCGTAGAGATGGCGCTGCGGTGCAAAGAAACTTTTCGATCCTAGGAACATTGGAGCGTAGCGCATTTGAAAGACTGGGTAATTTGGAGAAACTTTTGTTCTATGGACAATTTTCCTATTGTTACTAGTTTCTGAGATAACCGCTCTACAATGTAATTTACAAAAATGCTTAAAATTAACTTTAGAGAAAAAGTTATTAAAAATATCTTTGTAGTGCACTAATACGAAGAAAATAGCGGCACGTGTCAGATTATTACACATCCGGTTTGACCTGAAGTACCGGAAGTGACTCATTTTTCAGTTCAAAATGAACATACTGTACAATTTTCCCTCAAAATTGGAAAAAATATACCTAATAACAATAACACCTTGTAGGTACATGTAGACAACGACAATTTGGCTGAATTTATTTTTATTTTATAGAAATTAACCGTGTAGGTATGTTTACAATAAATATGTTCAAAATTATTTCCATACCTAAATACGGGCAGCGGCTACAGCACTGTTTTTACCGCATTCTACATAAAATAATACCGTTGACTGACGTATTAAGACTTCTCACGGCTATAGCTTCATATTCTGAAAAGTAGATGGCGCCTATGGTCAACAATGTACTTTGCATTGTGTTTTGTCTCCGGGAAGCGCATGGTGAGCCAGAGAACTGTCAAACATGACAGCCGTGAGCAGTCTTTATTAATACGTCAGTCAACGCTTCGGTTAATAAAAATAAATTCAGCCAAATTGACGTTGTCTAGATGTATGTAGATGTGCTTTACATGGTGTTATTGTTATTATATGACACTGGAAATTACCTTTTTTACTTTTGCGGGATAAATTATACAGTATGTTCATTTTAATTTAAAAAATGGGTCACTTCCGGTACTTCCGGTCAAACCGGATGTGTAATAATTTGACACGTGTCACTATTTTCTTCGTCCTTAGTGAACTACAAACATATTTTTAACAACTTTTTCCTCTAAAGTTAATTTTAAGCGAGTTAGCTCATTTTTTATAAATGACATTGTAGAGCGGTTATCTCAGAAACTAGTGACAGTAGGAAAATGCGCTCCAACGTTCCTAGGATCGAAAAGTTTCTTTGCACCGCAGCGCCATCTATACGCCATTATCAAAATGAACGCTTTTCAGTTTAGAATAAAGCCCTCTTCACTTCCTAGCGAACGGCGTTTGCAGAATTAAAATATCTCTTTTTGTCCCGGAGATATCGGCGACGGGAGTCCTTATTGGGACACCCTGTATATATAAATTCAGAATATTCATATCAGTATACTCAGGCGTAGTCTACTACCTCCAAGCAAAATTCGTGAGATAGGAGTTTATTTGCAATTTAACTTGCAAGAATTTTAGTTTCACTTTTTTATTTTTTTTCTGTAAAAACTGTTTAGTTATTTTTAGTTAATTACAATACAACTACCTTTTCTTACTAGAAATATAAGTCTGATTTGTACTTATGGGTTTATAGGTATTAAGTTCCTGCAATATGTAGGTACCTATGTAATGAGACCTGTTTTTGATGGAATGTGTATTCTCAGTAATAAGTTTACAATTTTAGAGGTTTTTTTTATATTCTTATTTTGGTGATATGATATTTTACTGTATTTAAAAAAATATATATATTTATATATTTTTGTTAAATGTATATATATATATACTTATATATCTTATATATATATATATATATATATATATATATATATATATATATAAGACGTTTATTTCTTATTTTTTATTTTCTATGGATCAAACAATCAAACTAAAAATAAACTATATTTTTCTTTTTATTTGTATTTTTATGAATCACATACATAGTGCAATTCTTGAAATGAAAGTGGTAGGTAGGCAACAATGGTCAAAAATGTAATTTTGATTGATACTTTTATATAGTTTTAATTGACTCATCTTTTTTAAAAGCAAATAAATAACGTTAGAAAATCTGTCGTGAATCGAATATGGCCACATTCAGACGACAAAAGCGATGAGTTATCGATTACCAATCGCAACCGTATTTGGTTTGTGATTGGTCCGATTTCTCATAATGACTACTCATCGCGTGCATTCAGCAGAAATTTCAGCCATCGACTAGTCATCGATGTGCTTTTCTGAATGCGGCCAATGATCTGGTGAATATTATTTATCCTTATGCAAGATAATTGAAATTTCAATTTTCTTGGGTAGTTCCAAGACAACTAGCCTACGACTATTGTTGCAAGGCGTTCCCCGCAAGCAACAGAAATAGTACACAATATGCCTGCAACAACGCGCTACCATGTCTTAAGCAGGTTTTTAACAGGAACACATTTGTTTATAAACTGAATTATATCCGTGTTTGATGGTCACAACCATGATAGGAATACGTGTTCTATTTTCATCATAGGCATTTTTTTACAAATATTACAAATATTTGTTAAGTACGGTGGAAAATATACTGATTTTGAAAACAGGTACATTCACCGCCGTAAACAGTAGATTCCGATACATTTTTCGTAAGGTGGTGGTCCCAATTATCGACACCTTAAGACTAAGTGTCAACTTTACAATGCCGTAGAACAATTTTAGAATGAGTTAACATTATTATCAATATCAATGTTTTATTCTTTCATTACATTTGCACTTGGTCTTAATGTATGTTTGCTGTTGTTTTTTTTTCCTTTTTGAAGTAAATAAATAAAATTTGTTGACTGTCCACACAACACGCCAAAAATGCTACGAAATCATAAACATTTGGCAAAGGCACCGGCACGACGCCGCCTGTATCACAGGTGACGTCACAACGTCTCGCGTCAGTTCGGCCGCGATCGCCAACGTACGAGAAATGGAAGTAAGCTATCCTTTGTATGTTTTTTATTTAATAAAACCTCCTCCTATACAGATCAGCAAAAACAAAATATTGCATAACAGAAGCTAAAAAATACAGTGAGCTTACAATGCATGTTTATTACCTTTTGTGTCTTATTAAGTAAACAAAGATAAAAACTGGATTTTTTGAGAAAAATGGTTTGAAAAATTAGTTATTAAATAAATAAATATATTAATTCGGGTAAATGATACCCTTAATAAAATATATGTGTTTCCTAAGAAAATAACATTCGTCGACGCCGTATATACTATTTTTAGCACTTGTCTCATCACCACTTCAAAAATCCTTGAGAAGGTCGTATGTAATGAAAACAAACGCTCGTTCAGGCTCCGTATGGAACTTTAAACGCATATTGCTTTATACTTATAAACAATATACCATTGCTTGATACCCTCAAGTGAAAAACAAACTGTGCGGCCTCGCGTTCAGCCAACGTAAATATTTTTGCTTAAATTTACACTGAAATACGTTTGAAGCAGATCTGCTCGCTGGAGTTATCGCTTGAATTATGTAAACAAAGACGATGCATCAGAAATAATAAAATAACTCTAATTGATTATAAAACTTTGATTTTCACGCATACGGGTGTGTTCTAATTCGTAATAAAGTACGACCCATTTACAGCAGTAGTACAGTTCAAGGTATTGCAGCAAGTCGTCGTTCCTTTATTGAGCCATAGAAATACGAATCTTTCTGGCCAGACGTTGGTTTCGCGTACACATCTACGTTGTCATTGGCTAAGCAAGCACGTTCGTCGCCCGTTTGTGAAATTAATAAATATGTTTGGTGATTGTTTTTATGCTAGAACATTACTACATTTAAAAAACAACTTCAATTTTCTGATTGTTGTTTGGTAAATAAAGTTAGGTATCCTACAAGCTTTTATCGAAGCTATAGACAACATTTTCTGAGATAACGTTAGACTGAATGCAAGTCTTGACCTCTCAAACAGAAAGCACCTAGGTTCCTCGAAAATATCCTAGATACCTGTAAGCTTCCTAGAATTACAGAAAAAAAACCTAGAATTATAGAAATACACTTCTATTCTCAAAATTTTCCTTCCCCATTACATGAAATTAAAGCCTTGGTGTTTTTTATGAATTTACAGTTGTTTTCATCATTTTATGATTTATTGAATTTATTGGCAACTACGTCGGTATATCTTTTAAGCATACATGTTATTATTCATTCGATTGTGTCATATATTATTTCCTCTAACAAAGTGTGTTTGTATAAATAAGGTGATACAGCGTATAGCAGGCTGTGCTAACCATTCAGACTGACTAAATTTGTATAGCTATCAATGCGAGCGTATAGTCGGATATAAAACTCAACTAGTCACCGAGGTTCGTTTAAAAAATAAACCTTAAAATCTGGATCGTTTAAAACACTCGCATGTAGCCCTCAAATATTTAAATTGGTATAAATTACACAGAACAGATAATTCATAAAGTGCCGCGATTGAACTATCTCAGTTATTTATACCACAATTAAATATAAGCTATGTGAATCATTCCCAGACTATTTGTAGTACTTATACGCCAGCGCTTCAAAATTCCTTGAGAAGGTCGTATGTAATGAAAACAAACACTCGTTCAGGCTCCGCCGGCTTATGGGTCACTTATTGTTTTTCACATGTAAATATCAGATCAGTTCGCTTGCTTTAATTTGCCACCATAAACTTATCGTGAATATCGACGCGGATATAAACCACTCTAATAGGAGTTATTTCAATCTAAACTTTCAGATCTTTGCCGCGGCTGCGTGAGTCACACAGATGTGCCTTAGTAATGGTACTCAGAGCCTATGAGTTAAAACGAGACATGTATATCCTTTGTCTGTGCTCGCAACTTAACACAATAGCTAAAGTTTGTTCCGTTGATTTTATTCTATTCTTGAATCGTATTTCATCCAAAAATTTTTGTTTATAATTTGTTTTTCTAGCCTTTTGATAGGCAAAGGACCATGCAAACATGACGTGTAATTGATTTTTACTTTCGTCAAAAACCACATGCTTCATAATCAAAGTTCACTCTTAAGTTCAAATGTGGTGACCAGTCGAGTTTTATATTCGGTTATACACTACGTTCATCGAGCATATTCAAACACACTTTGTTATAGAGGAGCTGTAGTTGAAAGCTATTGAATAACGGTACCCGACGCAGTCACCGAGTCTGGACTGCTCTTTCATTCAGACGTTTAAAACACTCGCACGTAGCCCGCAAATATTTAAATTGATATAAATTACACAGAACTGATTAGTCATAAGTGCCGCGGTTGATCTCTCGGTTATTCATATACAGAGAATGTTGCTTTAATTAAATATAAGCTATATAAGCGAATAGTTTATAAAATAAAAAGCGATGCTGTGTAACTTGACACCAGTTAATTATATTATCGGTCGCGCGATGATTTCAGTCCAGCGCCGCCTGGATATAATTACCGCACGTAACTTGGGTCCGCCTGCCGAACGCAAATATAGTTTATATAAATAAACATCTTTTAACGGCGGGGACCGAAAGACCGGTCAAACGGAAGTTGGTGTTACAGAAATATGAACTTGATAAATTATCAAAGGCACATTCTTAGCCACGAATTATGCTACGGTTTTTACAAGACCTGAGAGTGTGGAGAATTATATATATTTTCGCCCGAGCGCCGCAAATGATTATGTCACCGTTGTTTGACAACAAAGTTTGGAATTTGAATGAGTTATTTTATTAACAGCAATTTCTCTAACCTCGGTTTAAATATCATTTGTATGTACATGCCACTGTTATTCACAACAAATAAAGTTTGCAATTAGAATAATTCGTTTCATTTACTGATGAAATAAGCGGACATTGATTTGAGGACCGTTATATATTTGTCTGTCACGCGGACCACCAAGGGAGTTTTGCAGTCCGAACTCACCAGGCAATTCTACATGTCGTTGTTTAATTATAGCAAATAAAAAATTGAAAATCGAATTATTTACAACACTCTACTGGGTCCGTTTCCTTGAGATGATTTTCTAATTCTTTTTAGAATCCTTGTTCTAAGGGCCCTCAGTTTTAGGACCCTCAGTTTTAGGGCCCTCAGTTTTAGGTACCTTGGTTTTAGGGCCCTCAGTGAGTTCTCCGAATTCTGACCTTGGATTCTCAGAAACCTTGCTATTCTAGGAAACCACAATTCCCAGAAACCACATTTCCAGAAAACTTCCTAGATTCTCAGAAATCCACAATTCCCAGAAACTAAATTTCCAGAAAACTTTCTAGATTCTCAGAAAACCACTCAAAATACCTAGAATTACAGAAAAACACATTATTCTCAAAAAAGTTCCTAGATTCCCTAAAAACCACAATTCCCAGAAACTACATTTCCAGAAAACTTCCTAGATTCTGAGAAAACCACTCAAAATACCTAGAATTACAGAAAAACACTTATATTCTCAAAAAAGTTTTTAGATTCCCTGAAAATCGCAATTCCCAGAAAATACAGGTGAAGGGGGCGAAGGGGCCAAGGTCCAGGGGGGCGGGATCGGGGCGGGGTCAGGGGGCGGGGGGGGGCAAGGTCAAGGGGTCGGGGCGGGGGGCGGGGTTAGGTGGAGGGCGGGGCCAAGGTCAAGGTCAGGGAGCGAAGCTTAGAGGTCAAGCTCAAAGTGTACTGAAGTGTCTTATTACTACTAAATTTAGATCAATTGAAAGAACCAAAATACAAAAAAAAACGATGAATGTGAAAAAAAAAAGAAGATATAAATGATATAATGAAATATTTGGAAGAAAAAATCTCTCCGATTTCCAAGAAAATATTTTATACTATATTTCAGGATATGTAATTCGTAGTTTGATAGAAACATCCACTTGCAATGACTGTGTCGCTATTTTTTTATATAGAGATCGAAAAAAGTTTACCGACCATGAGTATAGTTCGTCTGCAGAAAATTATAAAAAATTTACAAGTTTCGTAAGTCGGGTTTGCTTCATGCTTCAAACATTGTTTATAATATTGTTATTTTTCTGGAAAAACAATTTAGATCATTGATAAATGAGGAAGAGGTATTAAAAAAGGACTCAGTGTACAAAAAATTTAGTGAATAGAGCTATTAAATACTTTTCAGGAAAAATCAACCTTTTTATTCCAATACACCCCATAAATCACGAATTTCTTGCAGAGGAATTACATGAAATTCAAATTCTTAGAAGGGTTACAAGTATTTTTTTAAAACGTAAAATGCACCGTTATTCCAATCTGGTAAATAATGAAATTCATGGAAAATCTTCTTCCGTTAGACAAAAAATGACAAAATTATTTATTTAAAAATTGTTAAAACTTATTACGTTTAAAATTTTGAAATAGAAAGGCCATTGAATTCCAATACATTTCCCAAAATTACAGTTTAAATTTGGTACCATCGACGGTATATTGGTTGGATGCCTTGCAGAGACTTATTATCTCAAATAAGTTACCTTTTCTTTTAAGAAAGTAATTTTGGATAGGTTTTGATAATAGTATTTTTTGTACTCTATTGATTAGGCTAGTTAATTGTAGTTTTCTAGGTGGAAGTTTGCGAATTCATCATTTTTGTTATTTTGAAAGTCTCCATGTTAGTGACACTCCATGGTCTGGTACCGTTTTTTGTGCTAAGCAAATGAGGCCCGTCGCCCGCGCGGCCATTTCCTCTTTCAGTTTATCATTTTTATCGGCCTAAGGTGTTGGAAAATTTCTGGCGAGTAGAAGAAAAAAATAGTTTGTACCCGAAGGGGATAGTGTATTCGCCGAAATTGTTAAAACGTTTTGTGGAATAGTATGGTTTGATACTTGGACATATTATTTGTTGTTGGAAATCCACAAACGGAGCCGTTATTCGGGATTTGAGAAACACCTTTTTTGTATGTGCTGATTCATCATATCTTGGTCGACTGTCATCTTTACCACCAAAGACCATAACGAGTAAAGGCACCCTCCTGCTGACTGAGGTACATTTAACCCTTTTCTATCATTTTCAATGTTTGTTTTTGGGCGCAATTTTACAATAGGCCAATGTTTTTTTTAGGGTTTTTTTGGTATAGCTGGGAATGTATACCCTGTGTCCCAGTTTGCCCAAGTATTGTTAGTTGCTGCTGCAAAGGTAATCGACTATAGGCCGTTATTGATAAAACCACCCGTTAGTTCCTGAGTTGCTGTCTGGGAGTTGTTCGGACAATTCAGCGGGTTGGCTATTTGCCGCCTTTCGAAGGACCAGAGGAAACTGGATAAGTTTGATGTCAAATTGTGTTGTCTTGTGGGATGTGTAGAACATAAGAGAGTTTAGTAACGTAAAAAAAAGAACACTATCATTTTGGGAAACTTTTGGACACTTTTCTGTCGGGAAATAAAACTTGCATAGTTTTTCTATTTTGATATTTCGAATCCAATATAAAGAAATTATTGTTTTACTGCCTGTTAAGGTTTATAAGGTGTACATTATTTTTAATATTATGTAACCTTAGCGTGATCACGTTACGGAGTACGAAAGCTTGTTGTTGATAGCTATCTGTACATCTGTACTAGTTTAGATCTTACCTGCAATTTTTTTTTAAATATATTCACACATATAAATATGTATATGTATTAACTTTTGGGAAATTTCGATTATAGCGTATGTTAATTGAACTCTTTACCTTTTATTTAGTAAAAACTAAACATACTAGATTAATTGGTTTGATCCTCTTCTAACAACGAAATACTTTCTGGTTTAGGTAGCCCATAAACCAGTGGCGCTTAAATAAATTTTAATAATACGAACCCGAACTGCTAGCCGGTGTTTTATTACGTTGTTCAGGCAGGTCAAACTAAATATGATTCCTTAAATTTTAATCCGTTAATTAAATGCTTATTTAAAAAAAAACGTAATACAATTTGGCAGCCCAACGTGTGGTTTTTGAAAAGTCAATTAATTATTTTGTCATCGGTGTATAAATCTAAATTAATTTTGCGGGGATATAGAAAAAGCAGCAGCACTGTTTTTTTTTGTAGCTTTCCTTTATTCTGTTTCTTGTGAGACCTTGAAACCTCTGATGTGTTTGTAAGTAGTTCTTTAGGTTTTTTATTATATAGTTGGCTTGCTTATCAAATTTAAAATATATATTTAAAAAAAATACGGAAAAATGGCATCTCCTAAATTTGATGTAAATAGATTATCGGCATCTGAACTTGAATACGAGTTAGTAATCCGTGGTATAACTTTAGAAGATTCAACTGTAGATTTGTTACTGTAGATTGAACTTCTTTGAAGAATTTGCTGAAATATGAACGCGAACGAGAAGGTTTAACTGTCCCACCTTATCCATTCAATTTTGACGTTGATAGTATTGCTTTAACAACAAAAATTAACGAGATACAATCCCTTGTTGATGATTTTGATGGTGCAGATCAGGATGCCTACAAAACGATACTGTCAAAAATTGCCCACGCGTTAGGTAGAGCCAATAGATCTAAAGCAACAGGGGCAAATAAATCAAATAAGTCAAAATTTATTGTTGATATTTTAAACTTGCGTTCCAGGGTCGATAAAAAAGTAAAACAATATACCCGGTCACTATTGAATAGGTCTTCAGGTATCCCTGATATCGATTTAGCAGAAAATAGTTTGGACAGCAGTGGGGCATCTGACGATGAGTTGGAGAACACTGTTTTAGAAGTATCAAATGCAAATTCTTCTGCTAGAATTAAATCGATTCCCATCATTAAGTGGAACATTAAAAAATTCTCGGGAGAGCCAAATTCTATGTCACTGAGTGCTTTTCTTGAGGTTGTTCATGAGATGCGCGTAGCGAGGAATGTCACTACTGACGATATTTATAGGCAAGCCATAGATTTATTTGAGGGAAAAGCTCTAATTTGGTTTAGGGCGAATAAAAGAAATATCCACAATTGGACGTCGCTTGAAAATAAATTAAGGGAGGAGTTCCAGCCCCCTGATTATAATGACAAATTGTTCGAGGAAATAAAAAGTAGAACTCAGGGATCAAATGAGTCTGTAGGTATTTATTGCTCAGTAATGGAAAATCTCTTTAATCGTTTGACTGTTAAAATCCCAGAGACCACTCGATTAAAAATTATTCTTAATAATCTTTCCCCCTTTTATCAAACGTCGCTTGCCCTACAAGATATTAAATCTGTGGATGAACTGTTGAAACTGGGTAGAATGTTAGAAGCTCGTAAAGCTTCTGTAGAAGCTTTTAAACCGCCCATACATAGGAGAAATATCCAAAGGTGTTTAGAACCAGATCTAGCCTACGTGTATGCTATAAACGAATCTGAACCTTCTACTACGGTTGCCGCAGTGTTTCAGGGTAATAATAGTAATAATATGCGGTGTTTTAATTGCGATAGGTTAGGACATAGAGTTGCAGACTGCGATCGGCCTATACAAAAACGGTGTTATAAGTGTAAGAAACCTAACTACACGACTAGAACTTGTCCAAATTGTAACAGAGGTTCGGGAAATGAACCAAGGAGGGCTTAATTGGTGGTAGGGTTTCCTCCTTAAGTAGGGCCACCGTAAAACTTTTACTTGACTATGTAATCGCGCAAGTGGAAAATGATGAGAGACCTTTCTTACAAGTGACAATTTTAGGGCACGAATTAATGGGTCTTCTCGATAGTGGTGCCAGTTGCACAATAGTTGGTTTTAGGGGTTACCAAGTTCTCCAAAAGATGGGCTTGAAACTGATTTCTAGTAATCGTCAGGTAACAGTAGCAAATGGTACTCGGTGTAGTAGTGTAGGTTATATTCAGGCTCCCGTTACTTTAGTTGATCAGACTAAGCTCATAAACATATTTGTAGTGCCCGAACTATCCCATTTGCTGATACTGGGTGTAGATTTTTGGAAAACGATGGGGATAATCCCAAACTTAAAACATGGAGTTTGGTATTTTGCAGATACAGAACATGTGGACCTAGCTTCATCAACTGTAGGTATTTTTGATCACTCTTCTCTTTCTACAAAACAACAAGAAGTTCTTTCTTCGCTAGTTGCGGAAAAACTAAAACTTATGGGTACTTCTTTGGGGTTAACTAACGCGGGAGAACACGAAATTCGCCTGTTACCGCAAACCATTCCCATTAAGCAAAGGTATTATCCAGTTTCTCCACATAAACAAAAAATTATCGATCAAGAGATCTCAAAAATGATGAACGAAGGGATAATAGAACCATCAAAAAGTGCATGGTCGTCTCCGGTATGTTTAGTTCCCAAAAAAGATGGTAGTTGGCGCTTTTGTGTGGACTACCGGCAACTTAATAAAGTTACCATCAAAGATGCTTACCCCATTCCTTTCATATCGAGTATTTTAGACCAGCTTAGGGATGCACGATATCTCAGCTCTATTGATATTAAATCTGCCTATCATCAGGTCGCGCTTGACAAAGCTTCTCGCGAGCTTACTGCTTTCACGGTACCTGGACGAGGGCTTTACCACCTTTTGCGAATGCCTTTTGGGCTTACCAACGCCCCAGCTACGTGGCAGAGAATAATAGAAACTGTCCTTGGTCCCGAACTTCAACCTAGTGTTCTGGTTTATTTGGACGACATTATAATAATCTCCAAAGATTTTGAGACCCACCTAGAAACATTATCTACTGTTTTTGATAAGCTGCATTCTGCCGGCCTGGTTGTAAGCGCGGAAAAATGCCAATTTTGCCGTTCTGAGTTACGTTATTTAGGATTCTTTAGTAGATTGCCAGGGGTTGCGCCCAGATCCTAGCAAGGTCGAAGCCATCTTAAATATTCCTCCGCCTTCCATTGTCAAGGAGATTAGACGATTCCTTGGAACTGTCTCCTATTATAGGCGATTTGTTCCAAACTTATCAACCTTGGCTGATCCCCTCACTCATCTCACAAAAAAAAGTTCCATATGGCATTGGTCCGACACGTGCGAACGCTCCTTTAATCTTATCAAAGAATATCTTGCTACTGCTCCAGTCCTGCATTGTCCTGATTTTTCACGTACATTTTTGCTACAGACCGACGCCTCAGCATATGGTATTGGGGCCGTTTTAACCCAAGAATATCCTGATGGTGAAAAAGTCGTTTGTTTTTTTTCGCGGTCCTTGACTCGTTCCGAAAGAAATTTTTCCACTACCGAACGCGAATGCTTAGCCGTGATCTGGGCAGTAGAAAAATTAAGACATTACCTTGAAGGAGTTCACTTCAAAGTAATCACCGATCACCATTCGTTAATTTGGTTACATCGCCTCAAAGACCCCCAAGGTCGACTTGCACGGTGGGCGCTGCGTTTGCAACCTTATGATTTCCAAATAATTCATCGTCGTGGTAGGGAAAACATAGTTCGGGACCTCCTAAGTCGTTCTGTACCCCTTCTGACTGAATGTATCTCATCCACTCCTGAAAATCAGCCAACGGTTTCATTTCATCATACCTCAGATAAATGGTATACAAATCTAATGCGAAATGTAGAGGCCTACCCAGAAAAATATCCTAAGTGGCGTGTGGAAAATAATCAGTTGTACAAGTGTGTAAGTTGCCCTACTGTGCCCCAACTCTGCTCCGAATTCGACTATTGGAAGATGGTAGTCCCAAAGGACCATCGCCTCCGAATTTTAAAAGAATGCCATGACGCTGTCACTTCTGGCCATACTGGAATATTCAAAACATTTTGGCGAATACGTAATCGGTACTTTTGGCCCCAAATGAGGGCAGATATTTCAAAATATGTGCAGTCCTGTCAAGTCTGTGCACGCACAAAGCCTGAACAAAAACTGCCTGCAGGTTTATTAGGATCTCGGCCAGAAATTAAAGAAACATTCCAACTGATAAGCATTGATTACATAGGACCTTTCCCTAGGTCTTCCCAAGGTCATACTCAGGTCCTAGTAATTCTCGACTACTTCAGTAAATATTGCCTTTTATTTCCCGTCCGTTCTGCCACTGCAAAATCACTAGTAACACTCCTTGAAGAACAGGTATTTTTGGTTTACGGAGTCCCTCAATATTTAAATTGCGATAACGGTCCTCAGATGAGGAGCAAAGAAGTTCAGAACCTCTGCAAAAAATATAACACTCAAATATTTTACACTGCGTCCTATCATCCCCAAGCAAACCATACAGAGAGGGAAAATAGGGTAATCAAAACTATGCTTTCGTCATACATCAAGCAAGATCATCGGTACTGGAGTTACATGAACACATATGCCATGTTTCTGGAAAGAAGACGCTACATGCTGAGAAGACACTTTTAATATTATATATACTAAAACATGTTCTATTACGACAGTCTCTCTTGTAACTTTTGCCAATAAACATCTTTTTAAAAACAAATTTGTTACGCTCGCCCACGTAACTGGCGCAGTCGTGCGGATCACTGTTGCCTTTTTCGACCTATCGATAGATATCGACTCGCGATCGGTTCCGAATCTTCGGTTAAAAACAGTGTGAAACCGAAAGGTGTGGACTTGGCTCTTACAAGACGGCTCAACAGACCAGGGGACCCCAGGAACAGCATCGTCCTACAACCCTTTTGGTCACCGCAGGGAGAAGACAGCATCGTTTTTCCTATTGCACCCGTAGGTTAAGAAGAAAAAGAAGATTTCCATGAAGAAAAACATCTTCATCTTAGCATTGTAAGTGAATCCTAAAACAAAATTCATATTAACCCCTTTTTGTATATATTGTTTATATTTCTGTTTCGCCAATCTGGACGAACTTTTAGATTCAGCAAATTTGTTTAACACTCTCCAACTTTCGGAAATTGAAAATATTCCTACTTCTAACCCAGTAAATTCAACAATTTCAAGTACTATGGCAAACCCAGACTATCAAATGATAAGGTACCAAGCCGACAACATTCCTCGATTCGACGGAAACCCTAAACAAATTAACAGATTTATTCGTTGCGTTGAAAACTTTCTCACCAACCATCAAAATGCTACAACCCCTCTCGCACCGATAAATGTTTGTCTGTTTGATACTGTCATAAGTAAGCTAGTTGGAAGAGCAGCTGACTTAATAGCTTCTCGAGTAGAACTTAATTCTTGGGAACTTATTAAAAATGCCCTAATTGTCACTTTTTCTGATCAAAGAACAGAGGACTGTATTATACAAGATATTATATCTTTAAGACCCGATAAAAATGAAAACAATCATAATTTTGGCTTAAAATTACAAGACGCTAGAAGTCTACTGGTCTCTAAAATTAATGCTTCTAACGATACAGCAGACGTAAAACTTTTGAAAATAACTCAGTATGAAGCTCTTATTCTCAAAACTTTTATCAATGGACTCAATTATCATTTACAACTTATAGTAAGATTAAAAAATCCCGATTCCTTGGAGCAAGCTATGGCTTTCGTCCGAGAAGAAGAAAACTTTTTATATTACAAAAATCGTTCACAAATTCCACAAACTAAAATAGTTCCTAATTTTCAAAATTCACGACCTAACATGAGATTACAACCTTCTACAAGTACCCAATCTTATCCAAGACCACCAACGTACCAACCAACGACTTTTTCTAATTATCCCCGACCTAACGTACAACCTCAATTTCCACCAAAAAATATCCCTTCACCATCTTATAATAACCAATATAGAAATTTTAATTCACCATCCACTATGCAAAGATTTCAAAATCCCAATTTTAGACCTCAGTATCAACCAAATCAATACCAATCAAATCAGTATCAACCGAATCAATTTCAAAGATCCCCTCAAAATTTTCCAAAACCTTTCTCTAAAATTACTCGAATAACTAAAAACGAACCAATGGACACTACAACAGGAAATACAGTTTTACATCAAAATTTTATTTCTGAAGAATGCTATAACCAGGTTATTGACCCCGTAGAGAGTACCGAAACAACCTTACAAATTGAACCTCAAATTCCTGACGGAAACTACTACGAAAATGACGAATTATCCCAATTTTTATATTACCCAGAACACCCGAATTTTGACGAATATACCGACTTTTCCCAACCCTCAGACAAAACAACTGAAAACGAAAATTTTCAGATAACTCCGAACCAAAACCCTACAACGTAATTTATCTAAATAATACCGACGAAACCACCTTACCTTACGTTTATCTCCCCGAACTAAATGCAAATTTTTTAATAGACACAGGTAGTTCAAGAAGTTTTATTAATCCCGAATTAGCTCATCAATACTTTACAGATTTTATTTTCGAAGAACCTTTTTGTGTAAAAACAGCCCACGCTAGATCCATACATAACGAAGCGATGGAAATTCCAGTTTTTCCCTCATTTCAAATGAATGGAAACCATAAATTTTATTTATTTGATTTTTCAAAAAAATATGCAGGATTATTTGGCACCGATTTCTTAAAACATAAAATTATGTCAAATATCGATTTACGTTGTGACTATCTAGTTACGCCTTATGTAGCTATTCCCTTAAATAACACTGAATATATCGTTTCAAATTTCATAAATGCAAATTTCACGACATTAGAAATAATTATACAGCCCCGAAGCGTACAAAAAATAAAAGTACCCGTAAATAAAATTTCTGGCACTTGTATCTTACCTTACACAAATTTTGGAAAAGCAGAAATGCCTGAAGCAGTTTGCAATATTGTAGATTCATTCGCTACTACCTTTGTTACTAATATTTCGGAAAATCCAATCAAAATTAAATTTCTTAAGCCCTTTGATATTGTACTAATCAATGAAGCTGAAATAAATTTTTTCGAAAAAATGGAAACTGACCAAGATCTAGACGACCATATTGAACAACTACAAAAACAGAATTTAAAAAATTTACGCTTAAGTCACTGTAATCAAGAAGAATATGACGCAATTCGAAAATTATGTTTCGAATACCGAGATATTTTTTATGTAGAAAATACTCCTTTGACATTCACGAACCAAATAAAACACAAAATTAAATTGACTGACGAATCTCCCATTTTCACAAAAACATATCGATACCCCGAAATTCACAGACAAGAAGTCAAAACGCAAATTAGCAAAATGTTATCTAACGGCATAATCCAACATTCAAATTCCCCGTGGAGTAGCCCCATTTGGGTAGTACCAAAAAAAATGGACGCATCAGGAAAACGAAAATGGAGGATTGTGATTGACTATCGCAAACTTAATGACAAGACAATTGACGACAAATTTCCATTACCAAACATTTCGGACATTCTAGACAAACTCGGAAAAGCCCAATACTTCTCGACACTCGATTTGGCGAACGGCTTTCACCAAATAGAAATGTCACCGGACGACATCCCAAAAACAGCATTTTCTACAGACACCGGTCATTTTGAATTCAAAAGAATGCCATTTGGACTTAAAAACTCACCCTCTACGTTCCAAAGGGTTATAAATAATGTTCTGCGCGGATTACAAAACGAAACATGTTTAGTGTACCTCGACGACATTATAATTTTCTCGACATCTTTACAAGAACATATAGACAGACTAAAATCAGTTTTCCAACGCCTTAGAGAATCAAACTTTAAAGTCCAACTGGACAAATCGGAATTTTTACATAAAGAAGTAGCTTATTTAGGACACCAAATTACCACTGACGGAGTTAAGCCCAACCCGGATAAAATTAAGGCAGTTAAAGATTTTCCTATACCCCGTTCGCAAAAAGAAATTAAGTCATTTTTAGGTTTAGCTGGTTACTACCGTAAGTTTATCAAAGATTTTTCCAAAATTAGTAAACCCTTAACTGAATGCCTCAAGAAAAACCGTAAAGTAGATCACTCTACGAAATTTATCGAAGCTTTTAATCATTTAAAAGATTTGCTGATAAATGCCCCTATTTTAAAATATCCAGAATTTGACAAACCCTTCGTTCTAACAACAGATGCCTCTAGTGTAGCATTAGGAGCAGTCCTGTCACAAGGAACCCCGCCTAACGATTCGCCAATCGCATACGCATCACGCACCCTCAACAATACGGAACAAAAATATTCGACTATTGAGCGTGAATTACTCGGAATTTTATGGTCATGCAAGTATTTTAGGCCTTATCTATACGGTAGAAAATTCTTTATATACACAGATCATCGCCCTCTCGTTTGGCTCTTTAATCTGAAAGAACCTAACTCCAAATTAGTCAGATGGCGCCTCAAACTTGAAGAGTTCGATTACCAAATTATATATAAAAAAGGAAAACAAAATTCCAATGCAGATGCCCTTTATAGAATTCAGTTAAATGCAATAGAAACCCAATCTACCTTTAATAATGCCGGAGACATAGACTTTGACATAGATGAATTTTTGCGCCAAGAATCAAAATTTTTACCTAATCCTTCCCCAACTTCAGACTTAACTACTGACTTAGACGAATCTTTAAAACAGAATGATATTGACAAGCAAGAAATTAACGAAATAATGAATGATTTACAAAAATTTACCTTACCTGAAAACCCCAAACAAAAAATAAGAATTTTGCAAAATATACAAATACGACCACCGACTACTGATGCCACTGCGCATAGTATCAATGCCCCCGAAACTACGACCAATATCCCAATATTAGACGAAATTATTAACAATCGACCAAACCAGATGATTATCAAAAAATCACCCTACGAGTTATACTCAAAAATTGAACAAGAAAATTTTGACGACCACCATATCATTTATGCAACCTTACCTACCAATATTAATGAGATAACAAAATTTTTAAGAGAATACATAAGTAACAAAACCATGTATATTTACTTTCATTCTAAAGAATTACGGCCTTACTTCCAAGAATCACTTAATACACATTTTCAAAATTGCAAACTTATCGAATGTACCAAACTTATTAATAATGTTAAACCGGAAGAGAGACAGATGCTTATAAAATACAAACACGAAGGCAAGACAAATCATCGTGGAATCGACGAAACTTATAAATTTTTAAAACAAAATTACTATTGGAAATCTCAAAAATCCGATATTTCTAAGTACATAAATCAATGCGAAATATGTCAACGGTCAAAATACAATAGAAGACCTCCTAATGACTCAAACCCCTTCTAGGCCTTTCGAAATATTACATATTGACACATTTATTACAGGAAAATATAAATTTCTAACTTTAATAGACAAATTTTCGAAATTTGCTCAAGCTTTACCATACTTTGGAACAGCAATATCGGCCTGCCAACAACTAGTTCATTTCTTTTCATTCCACGGAATTCCAAAGCTAATTGTTTGTGATAACGGCTCAGAATTTAAAAACGACGTTTTAGATGACTTATTGAAAACTCATAATATAAAAGTACATTTCACCACCCCCCGTCATCATGAGTCAAACTCCCCAATAGAAAGACTACATTCAACCCTAATTGAGCACCTTCGAATTCTTAGAGAAAAGGACAAAACATCTGATATACCGACCTTAATGACATACGCAATAATAGCTTACAATAGCACAATTCATTCTCATACTAATCACACGCCTTTTGAAATAATCTCAGGTCATACAGACTCTCGCGATCCGATGTCACTTATACCCGCTCAAGTTTTCACGGAATATGTTAACAATCATCAGAATAACACGAAAGCGCTTTATGATAAAATTCATTCCGACTGTGTTGACAAAAAGGAAAATATAATTAACAAGCGAAACAGTAGTAAGACAGCCGCTGAAATTACAGTAGGCACTCAGGTTTTTAAACAAGTGGATCCGAGGTCAGCGAAATTAAAATCCAAATTTACAGGCCCCTATTTGGTTACAAAAATTCTCGAGAACGGAAAAATTGAAATACAAAACCCAAAAACAAACAAGACAGAGATTACGCACAAAAACGAGACTAAAATAAAACACGTTGTTACAGATGGACCTGGACCATCGACGCAACCGACACAAACTTCCATAACCTCAACTCCTATCCCGGACTCTTCCCATACAAGTTAGGAACGACACAAATTGTATCTAATCACTGGCCACTTGTTCAAGTATACGACTTAGCCCCAGTAGTTTCAAGATATTTAGAAATAAAAAATCAAGTGTATAAACTTAATAATGACATTAAAAGTAAAATTGGACACTATGGTGACGAATACAATAATTCATTTTCATATTTGTTTGCATTAGAAAAGCAGATCGATTTACAAATAAATCAAATAAATCCTATTCAAAATGTAACTAGACAGAAAAGAGGCTTACTTAATCCTTTGGGATCTCTCATTAAATGTATTACAGGAAATTTAGATCAAGAAGATAGCCAAAAATATGACATGCAGATAAAAAACTTACAAGAAAATCAAAACAAATTAAAGGGTGTTGCCTTCAGTCAAATTACGTTATTAAAATCTACCATTAAGAAATTTGAGGAAACAGTGACAAACATAACTCACAACCAAAAACAAATAGAATTTAAAATTAATCAAATACGAGAAGCTCTCGAGAAATTCGCTCAAGCCCAACTAGATGACTTCAATTATTTTCAAATTCATATTTTGATTCATCAACTTACTAATATATACCAAAATATCTACAATATATTTGATAGAATGGAAGTAGCAGTTTCTTTTGCAAAATTGAATACTTTACATAACTCAATCATAAATCCTATAGACTTGTTATTAGAAATAAAAGAATCTGAAAAATATTTAAAGTTAGGCAAAGTACCTCTTTCACCAACTATTGATAATATTTTGAATTTCGAAAAACTTATTGAAATTAAAAGCTACTCAAAAGAGTTCAGTATCACATTTATTTTAGAAATACCCTTGGTTGAATCAGAGTTATACCAATATTACAAAATCCTACCATTACCAATCCCAAAAAATAATGAACCCGATTTTTACTTTTGCCTACCTTATAAACCATTCCTTGCACTTAACAATGAAAAGTATGTTTCCATGGACAAAATCTGCAAGAAAATTGAAGAAACCAAGTACATTTGTGAAGAAGTTAGTCCTACGCATGTTGATGATGACGCTCCTTGCGAGGTGCAATTAATATCATTCAAAAATTTAACGAACTGTTCTCCCTTCAAGACTACTATCCAAAAAGTTGAGATAGCCAAAGTTGTCAAAAATAAATGGCTAATAACTGTTCCGTCAAAGCGAATAGCTGTTAGTTCCTGTAAAAACTCAGTACCAAATAATACACCACTACAAGGAAGTTACTTAGTTGAACTGTTTTCCGATTGCACTTTAAAATTAAATTCGATAATATTACAAAGCTATAAAACTAGCAAACTACCCTTTATAAAAGTATCTTTACCCTCTATAAACTTTTCGAGTAAAAACCTCACTAGCATCCCGAAGAAGCTAGGTCTGCCAGAACTCAGCCTCAACAAAATCAACTTAGAAGAAACAAGAAGTATTCAAGACACCCTTGAAGAACAGAAGAAGATTTTAGAAGACATGTCGTCACCACTTGAAACAAAGAAAATTAACATTTTTACAATTTTTATTTTCATTATAATATTAATTGTTTTATTACTACTCTTGCTCAAATTAATTAAAAAATATTTTCAAAAATTTTCTATTAACCCAAAACAAAAGGAAACCCGAGAAGAAATCATCATTTAACTTTTGGGAACCACATCCTAAAGAATATGCTTCCCAGTAGGGCCGGAGGAGTTACATGAACACATATGCCATGTTTCTGGAAAGAAGACGCTACATGCTGAGAAGACACTTTTAATATTATATATACTAAAACATGTTCTATTACGACAGTCTCTCTTGTAACTTTTGCCAATAAACATCTTTTTAAAAACAAATTTGTTACGCTCGCCCACGTAACTCTGGGACGCGAATCTCTCGGCAATCGGTTGTGCAATTCGCACGTCGCGTCATGAAACTATAGGATGTAGTCCATTCTTTGTTAACTTTGGCCACGAACATCGAATATCCGGAAAAGAGTATTCTGAAAGAATCCCGTGCAATGAAAGTGATAAAAATAATGCCATTAACCACAGACAGTTGGGATTTCGGAAAATGTATACAGAGATTTCTCGGAAAATAAAAAACTCGCATGAGCGCAGTAAAAAATACTATAATTTGCGCCATCGCCCTGTCGAATATTCACTAGGTCAACATGTTCTCCACAGAAATAAATGTCTGTCAAGTGCGGCTTTTAATTTTAGTGCTGGATTAGCTACCAAATATGTAGGTCCCTTTGTTGTCCATAAAAAAATTGGTTCTTGTACATATGAGTTGAAGGACTTATCTGGCAAATCAATTGGAAAATGGCCCGTCCAAGATCTAAAACGATATCCCCTAGATAGTAATGATAGTTAGATTTATTTTTCTTTTTTTTTGTAGATAGGTAAATAGATATACTTAATTAGTTAGTTGGTTTCCTACGAATATAGTAAAATTAGTCAGTAAATTCCGTTCTGGACTTTACTTCCTTCGGGAGAAAAGGGGGAGTTTATTACGTTTAAAATTTTGAAATAGAAAGGCCATTGAATTTGAATACATTTCCCAAAATTACAGTTTAAATTTGGTACCATCGACGCTATATTGGTTGGATGCCTTGCAGAGACTTATTATCTCAAATAAGTTACCTTTTCTTTTAAGAAAGTAATTTTGGATAGGTTTTGATAATAGTATTTTTTGTACTCTATTGATTAGGCTAGTTAATTGTAGTTTTGTAGGTGGAAGTTTGCGAATTCATAATTTTTGTTATTTTGAAAGTCTCCATGTTAGTGACACTCCATGGTCTGGTACCGTTTTTTGTGCTAAGCAAATGAGGCCCGCCGCCCGCGCGGCCATTTCCTCTTTCAGTTTATCATTTTTATCGGCCTAAGAAGGTGTTGGAAAATTTCTGGCGAGTAGAAGAAAAAAATAGTTTGTACCCGAAGGGGATAGTGTATTCGCCGAAATTGTTAAAACGTTTTGTGGAATAGTATGGTTTGATACTTGGACATATTATTTGTTGTTGGAAATCCACAAACGGAGCCGTTATTCGGGATTTGAGAAACACCTTTTTTGTATGTGCTGATTCATCATATCTTGGTCGACTGTCATCTTTACAACCAAAGACCATAACGAGTAAAGGCACCCTCCTGCTGACTGAGGTACATTTAACCCTTTTCTATCATTTTCAATGTTTGTTTTTGGGCGCAATTTTACAATAGGCCAATGTTTTTTTTTAGGGTTTTTTTGGTATAGCTGGGAATGTATACCCTGTGTCCCAGTTTGCCCAAGTATTGTTAGTTGCTGCTGCAAAGGTAATCGACTATAGGCCGTTATTGATAAAACCACCCGTTAGTTCCTGAGTTGCTGTCTGGGAGTTGTTCGGACAATTCAGCGGGTTGGCTATTTGCCGCCTTTCGAAGGACCAGAGGAAACTGGATAAGTTTGATGTCAAATTGTGTTGTCTTGTGGGATGTGTAGAACATAAGAGAGTTTAGTAACGTAAAAAAAAGAACACTATCATTTTGGGAAACTTTTGGACACTTTTCTGTCGGGAAATAAAACTTGCATAGTTTTTCTATTTTGATATTTCGAATCCAATATAAAGAAATTATTGTTTTACTGCCTGTTAAGGTTTATACGGTGTACATTATTTTTAATATTATGTAACCTTAGCGTGATCACGTTACGGAGTACGAAAGCTTGTTGTTGATAGCTATCTGTACATCTGTACTAGTTTAGATCTTACCTGCAATTTTTTTTTTAAATATATTTACACATATAAATATGTATATGTATTAACTTTTGGGAAATTTCGATTATAGCGTATGTTAATTGAACTCTTTACCTTTTATTTAGTAAAAACTAAACATACTAGATTAATTGGTTTGATCCTCTTCTAACAACGAAATACTTTCTGGTTTAGGTAGCCCATAAACCAGTGGCGCTTAAATAAATTTTAATAATACGAACCCGAACTGCTAGCCGGTGTTTTATTGCGTTCTTCAGGCAGGTCAAACTAAATATGATTCCTTAAATTTTAATCCGTTAATTAAATGCTTATTTAAAAAAAAACGTAATAAACTTGTTTTGCATAGTTGTACATACAATGCCTATAATTCCCTTAAATAATATACTATTTTCTACTCCTATACTAGTGACATACCTATTAAGTAACGGTTTAGGTTATAAGTAAGTCTATTGTTACGAACACTGACACGTAATGACTGACACGTAATAAAAAATTACATATCTGTTCTTAATTAAAACACAATTATCACGGGGGCATTGTTAGCGCAGCATCCGCGACACCATAGCAACCAACCAACATACTAATTGTTGCCTGTCAGATAATCAGAAGTATAGTTTATCTATTATAATAGTTTTTCTTTCGTCGAAGAAAAATTATAGTACAAACCTCGGGTTGCAAGCTTATTACATACGCGTGGAATTACAGCACTCGCCGCTGCGCGGCTCGTGTGCAACTTTTTCACTCATACGTAATAAGCTGTTTACAACTCTCGCTATGTAATATACTATTAATTGTTTGTTCTTGTAAACCTACACTCTCTATGTCGTATTTTATTTTAGTTGTTTATTGTTTATTTTTAAATACCTGCACTAATTTACCTGCTATTTATATTTTGTATACCTAATATTATGATATATTACACAAATATATTATTTTTAAAAATTCAACATTCTAGATTTTATTAAAGTAACGACGTACCTACCTACCTACTAAAATCAGGACAAGATTTAATTTTTTCAATCAATTATTAAGTGAATAAATGATAATAATAATACTACTGTTGCTCATAGTGCTCAATGTGCTATTTAATTTATTATTTTTATCAACTTTTACAATTTATAGAAGGCCCAATAGATTTTTTAAACTTTTAATAATCATTTCTTATTAATATATCATGAAGAAAGTATTACATTATTTATAATAACAAAGATATAATTTGCAAATTGAAAACATTTTTAATTATCGTCATTTAAGCAGTGTGTAAGAGTACGGCAGGGATACTACACTATACCTATTTCAGTCTGCCTCACTTTCGCGGCGTTACGAACCCGTTCCAGTTGGTTATTCATTTCACTGTAAAAAGAACTACTCTTACCTGAAGAAAAATTTCCAAAAATAGAAAATCTAATTCTCCAGAACGAGGAGGTAAAAAGAAAAAGAGAACCTCTGATGAAATCGGACGTCTCGAGCATGAAATATCGAAATTAAAGGCAGAATTACGGGTTCGTAGCCGCTCAAGATCACGATCACCATGCCGCAAAAGACGCCGAAGCCACAGTGAAAGAAGTCGATCGCCTTCGAATCGCCCCCTCTCGCACTCCCTTGGCCAGAAAAAGAGGCATTCCTCTTTGAGGCCCAAAGTCCGTAACGAGTCTCGAGCTCCCTTATCCCCCTTATCTGAGTATAACATGGGGTCACATTCCTTATACTCACATTCGACAGACAGTAGATCATTTCAAGCTGAATCGCAATATACAGAATCGATCTCTTCTGGGAGTTCAAACCTAGACAGCGAAACAGCCCCATTGGGTTCGCCGGTTTCAGTCGACACCGAGGTCGACACTGAAAATCTTCAAAACACCAATGTAGAGGGAGAAGCATTAGGAGAAGAGGTGCTCCAGATTCTAGGCAACCGTGGCACTCAGGCCACAACATTTAGCATGCATCCAGTAGTAACGGAAGTTTGGAAAAATATCTTAAATAAAGGATTGGAAAAAGACATAAGCTCCTAGACGGGATCTCTATCTCTGCTAACCTCCCAACCTTAACAGCTCAGCAGCTCAATGAGGAAATTTCCTCGGCTGTTCCAGAATAAGAAATCACGTGCCGACTTCAGAAGCCACCAGCGGTCAGGCCAGTCAGGCTGAGCGATTTGGGCATTGGCAAAGATTCAAAAATAATATAAGAGCTGCTCCGAGGGCAACGTTGGCTGCCATGACCAGGACCCGATCGCCACCGACCATGACGCGATCGCCAAAGACCACGACCCAACCGCCAACAACCAGTGCGGCACCTGCTGACAGGTGACCTAATTCTCCAGAACGAGGAGGTAAAAAGAAAAAGAGAACCTCTTATGAAACCGGACGTCTCGAGCATGAAATATCGAAATTAAAGGCAGAATTACGGGTTCGTAGCCGCTCAAGATCACGATCACCGTGCCGCAAAAGACGCCGAAGCCAGACAGAAAGAAGTCGATCGCCTTCGAATCGCCCCCTCTCGCACTCCCTTGGCCAGAAAAAGAGGCATTCCTCTTTGAGGCCCAAAGTCCGTAACGAGTCTCGAGCTCCCTTATCCCCCTTATCTGAGTATAACATGGGGTCACATTTATAAAAACTTGTAGTCCACCCTGTATATTACCGCTCGCCAATTAACATCTACCAGGGTAGGATCACTACATTGGTGTCAGGTGTGGGGGGATGTAAGGATTAACGGTTAGGGGTAGTTTGAAAAAAATTTCAGAAAAGAAAATTGTCAGAAAATTTTTGAAAACAAAAAGGAAAATTTTGTATTGCTCATAAATAATAAAACAGTAGTATAGGTGCTATAAGGATTAACGGTTAGGGGTAGTTTGAAAAATTTCAGAAAAGAAAAATTTGTCAGGAAAATTTCGAGAAAGTAAAGAAAAATATCAGAATAAAATTTTAGGGTGAACACATTCTGTTGAATAAAATTGTGTGGTCAAAAGGATGGTAACAAGGGAGAGAGTTGACAAATTTGACAGGAAAATTAAATTACTAGACATAAAGAAATAATTTTATAGATATAAAAGTTAAAGGGTAATAGGCAGAAGAGAATTTTAGGAAAAGTAAGATAGGTGTAAAGGTTTTAAGGTGACGAAAAATTCCATCGAGAAACTAGAAGCCGGTAGAAACAATTTTGGGAATTAAAACAATTTATAGAAATTAAAAGAAAATGACAAATGAACTAGAAAACGTAGTAGGGGCAGGAGCAAACAGAAATGAAGGTGAAGTTAGGAGGGAGGTAGTATCAAAATTAATCATGGGGATAGAAACTGTACCGACATATGACGGACGGGATAAGATAGATGAATTTTTAAATATAATCGAAGAAACAGCCTTATTAGCCAGTTGGTCCGACGGACAAAAAGTAGCCATAGTCAGATTAAAGTTAAGGGGAAGTGAGAAACAACTGACTGAAGCTGAACCAGACCTCCAAAAGACAGCAGACTGCGTTAATTTTAAGAATACCTTGCAAAAACAATTTGAGCGCAGGCATATACCGGGAACCGCAATTAAAATGTTTATAGAAGCTAGGCAAACGTATGCGAAAACTGTAGGCAATTTTTAACGCGTCTAAAGATCTTAGGAAATAGGACCGTAACTTTCGTGAATAATCAGGCAAAGAATCGTGTCTTAAAAGAGAAACTAGAAATGGGCATAACAACGCAATTCGTACTAGGACTTTTAATGCCGATTAAACAACGAGTATTATCACTACAGCCCAGAAATATGGCAGAGGCACTAGATTACGCCGAACGAGAAGAATCCATAGAAAGAACGATTAGGCCGCCACAAATATACTAGAGAATGCTGCGGAGTAGGTAAAAGTAAGATAGGAACGGAATCTAACGGAACGCGGACGAGCTGTTTTAAGTGCCATCAAAGCGGGCATATGTCGCAATATTGCCCTAATAGGGAAGAGACACCGCCGCGAAATACTCTTAGGTGCTTCAGTTGCCGAAAAATTGGACATTTCGCCCGCGAATGTCCGGAGAGAAATCAGAATAATCAGTGGAAGCCTTCGCCGGGTAGTAATCGAATTTGCTACAATTGTAGGAAAAAGGGCCATTTGGCTAAGGAATGTACCGAATACCGACCAATAAATCGCCACGAAAATTACGCTAATTTAAACCCGCAAACAGTCCCTTCCAGACCCCGAAGTGCGACTGCCGCGCAGGTAACTCAGTGTTAAGAAAAAACCCGGTACGCTGCTTTAAGAAATGACGGTGTGCAATAAATCTTGTAGGGTTCTGATAGGCTCTGGAGCAGTGGTATCCTTAGTGAAACCAGAGTTTGCCGAGGGGTTAATAATTTTAGAAAATAATATACAATTAATTGATATACAGGGAAATAACATAGCAAGTTTAGGTAATATTAAATTAAATATTACGTTGCCAAATGGAAAAAGCTTGGTACACACGGCTACTGTGTTAGAAAATGATGATATCGCGTTTAACGCGGATATATTGTTGGGTTTAGATTTTCTACATAAATTTGGGGTAAAAATAGATTGGGGAAATGGGATTATTTACATGTTAGAAGAGGAAATTGACTTAATAGAGGAAAATAATTACAGCAACGTAGCCAGCGTCGTTAAAAGAAGGGTATATACAGGGTGTTTCCTAACCTCTCTGACAAAAGGCAGGAGGTGAATTTTCGCCTAATTTTAAGATGAAAATGTGGTATAAAATTTTTTCGAATACCGCTTCGTTTTCGAAATAGAGGGTGTTGAAAAAATAAAATTTTATGTGTTTTCTTTTTATTATTAATTAGTGGCAAACGATATTCCAGTGATATTTGGTACACATAATAAGGGGTTTAAGTACTTTACTTTGTGCCCACTTTAAACTTTTCAATTAGTTCATTGGCGGAGATCCGGGTAAAGAGTACCAAAATTTCGCAAAAATAAATAATACGGACCTGTAAAACATTGAATATTTTGATATTATCTAACGTAAAAATTAATTCTAAGCAAATTACGTATCTTGCGTTTTTCTTGTATCTCTTACAGTTTTCGAGTAAAATGTAATCTAGTTGCTATTGTTACACGAATTACCTAATAGTTGATACAGCAATAATAATCACTTAAATAATAACTGGTTACCCGGATCTCCGCCAATGAACTAATTAAAAAGTTTAAAATGGGCACAAAGTAAAGTACTCAAACCCCTTATTATGTGTACCAAATATCACTGGAATATCGTTTGCCACTAATTAATAATAAAAAGAAAACGCATAAAATTTTATTTTTTCAACACCCTCTATTTCAAAAACGAAGCGGCATTCGAAAAAATTTTATACCACATTTTCGTCTTAAAATTAGGCGAAAATTCACCTCCTGCCTTTTGTCAGAGAGGTTAGGAAACACCCTGTATAAATCCCAGTGGAAATATGATAGTGATAAAGAAAATGTACTAAGTGACATGTTTTATCGCGAAATACGGGAATTGAAAAAGGAAATGTGTGAGTTAGCAAGTGCAGTTAAGGAAAAATACGTAAATAACGCGCGAAACGCCAAATCCGAAAGTGCGAAAACCATTTTGAGGGTAGTCGACCGAGGTCCACTTCCCCGAACCTCCGTAAGGATAAAAATGGAACATCAAACTTGACAGGATTAGGAATGTACCTTAGACAAGACCTATTGATACCACCAAAAAGTCAGGCCGTAAGTATCGCTGCCATAAAGAAAGTTGGAAAGATAGAAACGCTATTTATTGTTGTCGAACCGCAACAGGACCTTACCCACGGAATAATAGTTGCAAGGAGTATAAATAAAACTAACAGAGATACCAACCCGCTTAATGAATATTACGGACCAAAGCATAATGATACAAAGAAGGCACGTGATAGCTAAGGCATACGAGGCAGAAGAAAATGAACGTCCGCAAGTTGGAAATTCAGTAAGAAAAGTAAATATCCAGGATTCAGAAGACATTTTAAAATCACTACATTTGGAGCAAGTAAAAAATAGCGACAAGGAAAAATTGAAAGAGTTAATAATGGAATTTATAGATATTTTCCGAGCACCTAACGAAAAATTAACATGTACTAATAAGGTAAAGCATCGGATAATTACAGAAGACGTACCACCAATCTCCAAAAGGCCGTATAGAGTTCCACACCACAGGAAGGAAATTCTAAGAAAAGAAATACAAGAACTTTTAGAAAACGAGATAATCGTGGAAAGCCAATCTCCATGGAGCTTCCCAGCCCTTCTGGTGGAAAAGCGTTCACACCCAGGAGAGGAGCCGCAATTTAGGTTATGTATTGATTACAGGGAATTAAATGCAATAACAAAAACAGATTTCTTTCCCTTACCAAGGATACAGGACACCATTGACTTACTACATGGCTGCAGTTTATTTTCGACGATGGATTTGGCTAGTGGATATTTCCAGGAGGAATTAGACGAGCGAGATAGAGAGAAAAGTGCTTTTTCAACACAGGAAAATCACTACGAATTTAAACGTATGAGTATGTGATTAAAAAATGCGCCCTCAACTTGGCAAAGGTTGATGCATAATCAGTTTGCCACCCTTACGTATAAAGAATGTTTAATTGATCTTGATGATATAATCGTCTTTAGTGCAGGAAATGTCGAAGAACACCTTAAACGCCTCAGCCATGTATTTGAAAAAATGAGAGAAGGTAATCTGAAATTGAATATCTAGGGCACATAATAAATTCCAGCGGATACAAAGCGCACCCTGAGAAGATCGAGGTAGTAAAGAACTATCCAGTCCCAAAGACAGTAAAGGAAATTAGAGCATTCAAGGCTTAGCATCGTACTACCGGTCTATGGTAAAGGAATTTTCAAAAATATCACAGCCGCTAACAGAGTTGGCCAAGAAAGATGTAGCCTTAAAATGGACGGAAAAACAACAAGAATCTTTTAAAATCTTGAAAATGCACTAATTACCAGCCCAAGATTAAAGTTCCCAGATTTTAGTAAACCCTTCATAGTAATAACGGACGCAAGCGCCATCCTCTGTCAAAAGTACGATAATTTGGAGCACCCTGTATGCTATGCTAGTCGAGGTCTAAATGACGCGGAACGCAGGTATTCAACGATCGAGAGGGAATGTTTGGGGATCGTATATGCAATTAAGAGGTGGCGAGAGTACTTAACTGGGACACATTTTCTAATTTTTACGGACCATCGACCATTAAAATATTTATTAACCATCAAAGATCCAAGTTCAAGGTTAGCAAAATGGGCTATGTTTTTAATGGAGTATTCATTTAGCATCGAGTATAGGCCTGGCAAAATATACACCAACGTGGACAGTTTAACGCGATTACGAGAAGAACCGAATAAGGTAATGGTCATAAATCAAGTCGAGAGCGACGCCGAAATCACGCCTAGTAAAGCCATCATCTGGACCCGAGACGAACTCTTAAAACTACAAGAAAAAGATGAAGACATATCCTATATACTTCAAAATTTAACCCGTTATCAGCCGGAGTGTTATGTAAATGAAGGCCTACTATATGTAACTAGGGCGGAAAACGAACGGCAGGATAAAGTTTACGCGCCACGAGCCACTATAAAAGATATACTGTTTATTTACTACAACAGTGCCCTAGCGGGACACGCAGGTCAAAAGAAAACCCTCGAACTTATAAGGAAAGATTTTTATTGGCGAAGAATGACGACCGAAATAAAAAGATATTGCTTGAACTGCCACTCGTGTAATATCCGGAAAAGTAACTAGCGTCCACCCTCTGAACTACAAAAAATGCCAACACCATCCATTGTATTCGGAAGAGTAGCTCTTGATATTGTAGGACCACGTAATCGAACTAGAAATGGAAATAAATACATTTTGACATGTATAGATGTATTAACGAGATTCCCAATTTGCATACCGCTGCCGAATATAAGTGCGGAAACTGTTGCAAAAGCGTTTGTGGTAAACTTCATAACACAATTCGGGGTACCACGAGAAATATTGACAGATCAAGGGACACAATTTTTGTCAAGATTTTTCAAGGAAATTTGCAAGATACTGGATATCACCAAGCTACAGACAACTCCTTATCATCCGCAAGGAAACGCGATAATAGAAAGGTTTCACAAAACTTTAAAAACCCATATTTCACATTATGTCAACAAGGATGTTGACAGCTGGGATGAATGGCTGCCATTTGCAGTAATGGCCTACAGGAACAACATTCACAGTGCCACAAAAGAAACTCCATTTTTTTAATGTTTGGGAGAGACATGGAATTGCCACAACACCTTGCTATTAAGGAAAGGCAAGTAAAATATGATCTAGATGAGAACTACGCCACTGAATGCACCTAGCACATGAAATAGCAAAGGAAAATATAGAAAAATCGGTAGAGGATCGCTGCAACAAATTCAATGCCAGGAAAATTAAGAAAGAATTTCAGGTAGGAGACAAAGTGTATTTAAATACTCCCGTAATACCAGGGAACAAATTAGCGAAAAAATTCCAACCAGAATGGACTGGACCTTTCCGAATCACCGAAAAGAAAGGGCCCGTAACGTTTAAAATAAAAGATTTAGGGGGACGAAAAGAGCAAATAGTTCACTCAAACCGACTAAAAGAATTCCATGGACAGGTGCCAAATAAAACGAGCGTACCGGATACTGAAATCCAAAACGCGCCAAGCGACGGAGAGACCGAAGAGATCGGGAATGTCGACGATTTCCCGCCCGCACCGCCGCCACTGGACCATAGCAGCTCCGACGACGAAGACGATAGTTCGGGAGAGGATAGCGACCCTGACGAGCGACCAGCCGCCGCCCCAGGAGGCGCTCCACGTACCCAGGGAAATACGCCAATAAATTGCCGCGGTACCTGCGACGACCCAGCACCACCGCCTAGAACACCGGGAGCAATAGAAGAAAACAGAGAAGGACCGCCCGCACCAAGATATCAATCACACTAGGTCACACGGGGAAGTAACCGAAGAAGACCCGTGGGTTCTACGAAGAGCTATTTAAAATTGAAAATAACGAATTGGACTTATAGAATACGTAGTCAATTAAGTTTTAAGCATTAAATAATAAGAGAATAAATAAATTAAGTTAGCAAATATACTTTGGAGAGAATAAGGACTGCAATAGATACTTTGTTACAGTGGTTCGAGTTGCAATTTTGGAAATAATACTGCTAAGAATAGTGACTGCAAGCCTCGTTGCATGAGTGTCGAAATGCAGCTACAAATATTTCCGCTATATCGCTAAGAGATGTAACTCCGTGTCCAAATCCTGAAACCAACTATGTGTCTGTAGATAAATGGATCCAGGTAATAGAAAAACAGAAATATCAAGCCGTCCACGTAAAAACCTGTCTAATTGAAATAACCAGACAAATAATGCACTGTGGAATGTGGTCGCATAATTCCATTGTAGCGGATGGTCTATTGACATATTTACACCACATAGGTAAAGACGAATGCAACAAAATACATGATTTTAAAGAGTACCGAGGATTTAGAGGAAACATCATATCAAATATTCAGCCAAACAGCTCTCTCACTACGACTATGACGTTAGCTGGAGACTTAGCAGCGATGGTAGTTGCGAAGGAACAGGTTATTATGAACATGGAAAACAATGGAACGAAGTAAACGTCACTGCCTCAGTAAAAATAACCATTAGAGACTTTACAGCAAATACAAAATTAGAAATAAATGAAATAAGCTTGTCGAATGCTGTAGTTTGTCCATTTTTGGATGGATACTGCATGGATACAAGCTTGGGCGAAACAGTCTGGAAAATAAATAATTGGGAAACCTGCGAAAAATATAATATTCTTTATGAAGGAAACGCTACTATTGTAATAGAACACAAGGAGGACGCCTATAAGCGAAAATATGCCGTAGTAGAAACTGACCAGCGAATATTCGCAATTCAAATGATCGATCAAGATAAGCTTTGTGGCACAACGGTCTGGACTACAGAACATCCTAGACTATTAGTCTTGGAAGAACCTCAGTTACAAGTAAATAATAACTGGTCAACAAATAAACAACCACAAAATATAGATCTTATTACCTATGTAAATACCAAATTTTTATATGTAGAACAGGCTTTTAAACAAACGATAGGAGAATTATTTTCACAAACCGTGCATCGAAGGTACACTCCAGAGAGAAATATTAAAAAATCGACTTATGTTAGCCAGTCACGCCGAATGCGGCGGCTGTGCTATTAAAAAATTCACAGGGTCATGTAGGACGGATAGCTGGGGAAGTACTCTACTTAATAAAATGTTTACCTATCTTAGTCGAAATTAGGAGAGATGAAAAACGATGTTATAACGAATTACCTATTACAGCGTACAACAAAAGTTACTTTATGGCACCCTTAACACATGTTATCCAAGAGTACGGGGAAGAAATAGAATGTAATCCTTTAATACCTTCTTTGCATATGTTAGGTAAAAATGGGTAGATTTCGGCCCAAATCCTATTGTGCACATAAACCCAGCGCAGTTAGAAGTAGATAAAGAAGCAAAACATCAGTTTTAAGAAATAAAAAACTTGGGTTCCAACGGAATTTACACCAGTAATGAAATAAGGCAGGCACAAGAAGCTATTATGTTCCACCAGGAAAGGAAGGCCGTGTCCAATATTATAATCCGCAGAATTGCCGGGAAAGAAGTAGACGCACAGGGATTTTCGACTTTGTCATTATTTAATCCGGAGGAAATTCAAAAATTGGCGTCATCAGCCTTAAGAAAGTTTTACGAATATTTTATTGGCTTAGGAGAGTGGACGAGTGCATTTATCGGTTTATATTTTATTTTTCGAGTATTAAAATCTTAATATCTACTTTTATTAACGCATTAGCTCTTCACCATGCCACTGGTTGTAGCTATCATATTATTGCCAGTTGTTGGACGACATTGACTTCAAACTTAAAATACGAGGAAAAAGTTGAAGGAAAAGATAAACAGATGGCCCCTTTTGGTGAAAACGACACTACGGATTCGCAACAAAGGCTAAGGAGTGTTATAGTTTGTGACCCTACCGCTATCTCAAGTGCACCCCCTTGCTGTGAGGGCAACCTAGAAAACTATTTATATCCCAATTTTAAGTAGAAAGGTATGGGATATTTTAAAAAGTATATTCCATCCATGCCTTCTTGGGATCGAAATCCGATACCCTATCATAAACAGTCAATTAGGGTACGATTGTATATAATATAGGCACGAAAGATGACACCATGGCTAACAATCCCAGGTCCAAAAATTGGCTTAAGTAAACAGACATAATTTTTATTTTTCAATGTGTTAAAATGAGAGGGCTAGAAAAAGGCAGATTAACGGACAGGAACATTTAAAGGCAAAATTCGATCGGAACGTAGTCAGTTAAGGGTAATCGTTAGAACCGACACATCCAACATGGATCTCGCGCTCCGGGCCGTATTAAGATTACCTCGGGAGGTAGCCGCCGAGTTACTAATTAGATTACTAACATGGTTCCCGAGCATGTTATGTGCCTTAGACGATTCTCCAGCTCCAAACGAAGGGGTTCGAGCGATGCTACAGGTGTGGTCCACCATATACCACACCTGGTATCTCATCCTGGCACAGGTGGATCCCAGGGTTTGCACCTGCCAGTGGTGCCCCTACACCCGGGAATGGGCCAGAAGGGGGATTGATGGACCATCCCCAAGGATCCACTGGCCAGGGGTCATCCAGCCAGGCCCTGGGCCCCAAGCACCGCCACCCGCCCAACCAACTCCCGGTGGTAGCTGTCACCCGGCAGAGGCCGCTATCATTCCACAGGAGGCGACGACTTGGCGGCCGGACCAGGCGGCCCCGAAGCCGACCGCCACGATACGCCACAAGCAAGCAAATTTTGATCTTCCAGAGAATTAAAAATTATATTTTAATTTTCTTTTATTAAGAAGGGAGGACTGTGATGCCCCGATGGGAGCCCCAGAAAATTCTTATAACATTATTAAATTCAGGTCGCGATATTGGGACCCTGGCTTCAGTCGAATGAATATTCTTTGTAAAATTTTATTATGTTAATATAAACATTTCCAGGCTCGCAAGTGGCCAGATTTCGTGGAAAGGAGTTCTCGCGCTAGAGTCACGCCACCGAATTCGCGGAAAAGCCCAAATGCCTGACCATATAGGGTATTCCTGTAAATTCGCACTGAAAAATAACACGCGTCAAACACGGGGAGACCGGGTATAAATATGGGAATTAATTCGCGGTTGACATCAGTTCCGAACCAACGACTCACTGCTGAAGGCCCTGCCCGAAAATTACGAGTTCCGCTAAGACGGCTTTTTCAGCCGCCTTGCAGCCCAGAGTCATAAAAGGCCACATCTTAACACTACTTCTCAAATGCTATAAAAAGCAACAAAGATAGCAGTCAGCCACAAACAACACAAAAATAGCTTTTAAATAAAATAGAAATCACGAGGATCTCGAATGTCGCTAGCGAGAAATAAAACTTATACCCGCCAACGGTTATAGTTTTATTTCTCGCTATTTTTGTGTTTTTTGTGGCTGACTGCTATCTTTGTTGCTTTTTATAGCATTTGAGAAGTAGTGTTAAGATGCGGCCTTTTATGACTCTGGGCTGCAAGGCGGCTGAAAAAGCCGTCTTAGCGGCTATTCCGTCCGTGGGGCCCAAAGACAAGCTCTTTTGGGTCAACTTTCCAGTGCACCTGCGTGGTGTTAAAAACTGGCCTAGTACCAGAATGGCGCTCTTTGCGCATGGGGTATTTGAAGAGCACCCCTATATTCGAACTCTACCCTGGAGCGTTGAAAAAATGCAGACTAGCATACGGCAATGCTGGTATTTCTTGTCCAGGAGGGGCAAGAAACAAGCTCTGAGACAAGTTGTCTCTAAGGTGTATAGGCGCGCATCTCGGCTAAAGGCTAAGAAGGAGGGTCCTACTAAATCCTGCGCGAGCGACACGGTTCAATTCCGACAGTGCCACGCAGGGATGCTATTGGGTGCCCATCCGAAAAACCCGCGGAGGATCCGAGCCCCGACTAAGAGTTTCTATAGGAAACTCGCTAAAGATCGCGTTCGCACTAAAACGGCGCCATTTGATAAGAAAGCTGTTAGGGTGAGCTTCCCTAAAAATAGCTGGACCGAAGATATGCTGACACCACAGCAAGATGTCCCTTGGAGGAGGGTTGCTAGAGGGAAAAATGAAACCCCCGCAACTGCCGTACAGTCCGAGCCTATAGAGGCTAAAAATACTTTCCAGCAGACTATACGCGCAACGCAAACTGCGTTTTGTCGACAGGCCCTTAAGCGCATAAATGCGCTATGGAAGAAGAGCTATCTCGTCAAGAGGTATTCAGAATACGGATATGTGGACTTCCATGAGAACTGTAACCTTATCGGCTCGTGCGGGGAGGGCTATAATGTTAAATTGCGTAATAACGGCGTATTAAGCCGTATGCTTGTTAAGAAGGCGTGTCTTAACAACCCCGAGTGGATCGCTCAGTCTAATGAGATCAGCACCCTTTTGAAACAGGTCCTGAGAACAAACGAGATCGCCGCCCATCTCATTGAGGTAGGCGCGAGGACAGACTCAAAATCGCAGCAGATCAAGGCTGCGTTGGCTTTAATGTGGGACGACGTAAATGCGTCCCTCGGCAAAGAGATTCTGACCAAGCCTGAAGGGAAACGGGATTCTAAGGAGGTCCGTGAGTTCAAAGCGGAGATGTGGAATGCCAAGATGGCAATCCCACGCGACGTCGCTATCACAAAAGAACTGATAGCGGAGAGACGGGCCGAGAAGGCGCGCCGGGCTGCGGAGCCATTGTGTAATCCGCGTATCTTGCTGAAGGACGGCAAGATTAAAGAAGTTTCGAACAAGGAAGTTCGGGACTTTAAGAGGACGATGTGTTTATCTAAGATGGCTATACCAAAGGGGGTAAAGATTACCTCTGAATTGATGGAAGAGCGTAATATCGAACGGATGTTACGTGCCGAGAAGGAAGATCACGTTCCCCGAATCCTACTTAAGGATGGGACGGTCAGGCCTGTGAAACGCAGGACCTTTAAGGGGAAAATACCTCAGACCACGTCTGAAGTGCTAGCGCAGGCTGAACAAGAGAGAGCCCAGCGGTGTCGGAACGCTACGACCCCAAACAGGGTTAAGCGGCAAAAACCCATCGGCTTCTGGGACTTGTCAAAAACGTTCCAGATTAATGTTGATGAGGCAAGATTCTCGGAGCGTCTCCATGAGAGACGCGTTAAGGAGGAACAGGAGGCTGCTCCTATTAAACCTGTTTTTACAGGTTTAACCTCGCGCGTCAAAGTGTCCAATCAGTGGCACCGGGTTATCAAAAAGATAACTAAAACAGAGATCGGATCTACCTGGTTCTCTGGGATAGACCGACGCGTCGCTAAGGAAGGCGACGAAGTACGTAACATGTATGGTGTGTTGGTAGGGAAGGTTGCCGAGCAAAGAGGCGGGTTACGACGTATCGACGTGCGGGTAGTTGAAAAAGATGAGAGTGATACGAGCGGTTATTCGTCGCTTGATGAATTGCCTGAGACTGACTTACCGTATGTAGAACTAGTTGTTAAAAATGAAACGACTGTTAAAGTCGAATCCTCGGTGGTTGAACCAACACGACCCGAACTTAAGGTTAAGGAGGATGGACAGACCAAAGCTAAACCCCCGTGCGAAGAGGAAGAAGAGGAAGTTGTTCCCGAACGAACGATAACAAAACAACCGCCTATTATTACGCATCATAAGCGTATAATCGCACGGATTATTAAGGCCGGAGGAGAAAAACCCGTACGTGTTGAATCAATGCCTACCAACAGCTGGCTTGATCAGTATAAGATTGTTAACGAGAAGTTCGAGTATCTCGTTAACGTCGATACGCGTAGCAATGTCTTATTTACAGCAAAGCACTGTTTAGGCATGGAGTCTGCAAATGACTTGTACGCTGAAAAAGACTACGGTTTTATTGGCGCGAGTAAGCTAGAAGATAGCGTTAAGATTAATAATCGATCTTATAGAACGCGGACTTACACAGATAAAGAAAAAAAAATGTATAACGGTTACAATTTATTGTCACCTTATTTCCTAAAATATTCTTAATAGTTAGATTCCTACTAATAAAATAACATATTTAATTTAGTCCATTAAATACTAATACTAGTGATAATTAGTTCTAATGCAATTTAGTTATAGTTGCTTTTGTCTGTATCTATTTTTTCGGTAACATTTTCTAGCAGTCCCTGTTTGTGGAAGTTAATATAAATTCCGAAACTAACTTATCTTCGTATATTATTAGTAATTATTGGGGCGTTCTATTGTGCAGTTTGGTATATTTCTTTTCAAATCGCCGCCGGGTAGTCAGGTATTTCTTTATAAGTTCAAATACGTTTTTATTTAGATCGACGCAGGTTTGATATATTGGAATTTTGGCGTATAGGAAAACCACGCCTCGCGACGGTTCGGAAGGCGACTAGGTCACTTCCTCCGGTGCCGTGTCGAGGCGTGGGTGAAATTAAAATTAATAAGTGCCTAAAACCACCTAAGGTAACGAAATTTTCCTAATTTTGTTTTATTGCCTATTCCAATCAAACTTGTGTCTTTCAGGCAATTTAGATTACCCAATTGCCCACGCAAATTGGAGGAAACCTGCTATATACCGACACCGATTTTTTATGTCCGCCATTGCCATTTTGGAATCGTTTTGAGGCCTACTTTGGCGTCGCTGAGGGTGCAGGGTGAGCTACTAGAGGCGCAGTGAGGCAGCTGAGAACGGCTTGCGCCGTATCCATCAACTTCCGAGATTCCCATGACTCCCGGAAGAGCTAACTCCAACCACGTGAGCCTCTTGTAAGTCCGAACCAATTTGTCATACTTCTCTACCGTGCGGAAAACCACTTAAATGCCCAACCTGCTGACGTAACTTCCGATTTTTGCATCCGACGAATCTCAAGTATTCATTAAACTTTCTATAAATTAATAAATTTAATTACGTAATTTTTTTAATAGCTATGTAAACCCCGATTGATCGATCAAAAGAGTGGTATTCCAATAATTACCTGTAAATGTGATTTTCTGTGATATTATTTAAAAAAAAAAAGTTATAAAGGAGCCAAGGCTCGAGGTTTTGTAGTACGTGAGTACGGGGACTGTTCTAAAATTATCAAATGTCTTTTACCGCCATATGTGGCGAATCAGTATGTAACTTTACCAGGATTTTCTTCTAATAAATTAGGTGATTTTAAATTGTGTTAATCACTTTAATTGTTTTGTGCGCGTCTTCTACTCCCCTCCTTCCAATACTTTTGTATTGGTGGCGCCCACTAACTTCAACTTCTAATTACATCAAAGGCAAAAAATAGAAAAATATATAAACCAAGTTTCACTTTAAATTGTTACAATAATAATTTAATCTTTAAACTAAAAAAAAATAATAATAAAGACTCCACGACCAGCCTCCGACTGTAGAGCTGCCGCGCTGTGTGACATAATATAATTTCCATTTCAATCTAGGAACGTCACAATATACTATCTAGAAAAACCTGGCTAGCTGAGTGTTGGACTGACCGAAAAGTAAGAATTTTGTTTTGTTTGTTCTCTTGATAATTAATTTGACTTTTGATTAGAAAATTTTTTCTTTGTTTCTCTTTTGTGTTAATTTCTAATATCAATAATTTTTAATATTAATATGGGAATTTTTAAATTTAAATTATTTTAATTATTTAACTAAAAACAATTATTGGGGAAATTTATGTCTTTTCACTTATCTATATTCAATGTTACGATAATATACTGAGTGTCTAATAATTGTTCACAGTTTAGGAACCTTTGTTCATTTTTGTAATTTATTTTATTCATTTATTTATTTGAGACTCACTTGATTATTTAGGCCATATTGTCATCTAGTACTGTACTATATTTTGGTTAAAGATTATTTTGTGTTCTGAAATTTGACTCTTTATTGGAGAGGGATTGAATTCTGATTTCTTGTGTACTGGGCAGAGAGCAACTAATAATAATTAATCTCAACGGTCAAGGTAGATTCTTATACTGAAATCTAGTTTCATTTTTATTGTCAATTTTACTAATTTTATTCTTAATAAACTTGTTGAACTATACCCTGTGTCTCCGTTACATCCTTAGACTCATCCTTAGGATCACTACAATTACATTTAGTAGAAAGTAATGAAAAGTTGACTATTGAAGACTCATATCTAGAACACTGTGATGAAGAAAATGATTGTATTTTTACATGATGTTTTATTTCATTTTCAGCAAGTAAACTTGTGATCATACCCCAAGATGGCACCAGCAAACAAATTTGTGAAAATGTCTTAATCACTTCTGAGATCACCTCTAAAGATGATGAGTTTAAAAAAATAGTTGTGGTAACATTATAACTTGGATAGTATCAATATACATGATTTTTAGAAATTCCCTTTTGCTTTTAATTTCGGTTGTTTTACATGCTATGGAAAAAGGCATTAAAAGGGGCAATTGACTTTTTGATGTTTAGTAATTTAGATGTTTGGATTTTTAAACAACGTTTTGTTTCATGTTCATGATATGTACGAGCATAGACTGCTCAGTGGATCTTGAACCACGAAAAACTCAGTCTAAACACCAAACCGTGCACGAGTAGCGAAAGTGCTGTTACACTATGTTTTTCCACTGGGCAGGCTATACTCGGACTATACCTTACGTTAATGCAATTTGAATATTGAATAAACTGATTGATTGATTTTCAGCAAATCAAGATATGGTCTTGTCACAAGATGGAACCAGGGAAAAAAATTGCGAAAAGGTGTCTTTGGTCACTTCTGCACATGGTGAGTATAAAAAATAGTTCAGTATGCTCAATATTTAGAAGTTTCATTTTACTGGTAACTTTCTTATCGGAATGTTTGATTTTTAGAAGTTCCATTTTACTCGTAGCTTTCTTGGTTACTTAGCATGTTATATTATACAGGTTGATTGCCTTTTTTATGTTTAGGACTTTAACGATGACGATATAATTTGCTTTTTTCATATAAACGTTCCTTAAAATGACCTCTTTCCTTGATACACTTTGTTAAGTGTATGCGTCTAAGAGCACTTTTGGAATATATTTTAGAATAGGGCTTGGAGCTGGACTTTTTAGGCTACTACGATCTTGTTTATAACCCCAAATTTAAGGCAATCATGTTAGTGATTTCATAAGATACTTATGTACCAATTTTTATTAAAAAATAGTATGATTTTATGTTGTTACAAGCACATGAAATTTCAAAAAATCTTTATTCAGGTCACTATAAATAAAACAAATACATAATCACAATCAGACATGATCATATATATTGCAATTGTTTCACTTTACAGACACTTAGTAGTAACATTTTTTGAAACTTCGCGTGCTTGCATAGCAATTACTATACTGAACTGATTTCTAATGAAAATTGGTACATGCATCTTAGGGGATAGTCAGATTTTTCAGCAAAAAGAAAAGCTAACATGATTTTCTGAAGATCCTAGTAGGACTTGTGTTATAATTCGTGTGTATTTTACACTTATTTTACACTAAACAAAAGTTCATATGTTTTATTTCAGATTTTTCAAATTTATACAATTTAAAACAACGTTGTAAATACAAGACATGGCATAAAGGTAATTGAAGCAATTTTTATATTTATTTGAATATAATGTATAGATACAGCATGATTCAATTTTTATTAACAAATCTTTAGAAAAAGCTTAAAATAAGTAGATTTTTCTTATAAATATATGTCCAAATCATAATTATTTATCTACATAACACTTATATACAATTTAAAACGAGAATGCAAATACAAGACATAGTATAAAAGGTGATAACAACAATTTTACATCGATTGTACTGATTTATACAGGGACGTCCAACTTTTAGTAACAAAACTTTAGAAAACGTAAAAGTAGATTTTTATTATAAACTGTTTTCGATATACAGAGCGTCATTTTTTTATTTTTCCTAAAGGAAGAGAGTTAAGGCAAAAATATTTCTCAGTTTAGACGCGCGTCAATACTATAAATTATCTACTTTTACCAGTGCCGGAGAGACTGGGATCTTATTTTTTAATAGCAAAATGATACCCGCTGGAAAAGTAATATTTTTGTCTTTACTGAATTTCACAATAAATTCTAAAAAAACCATGCTTGACTTTTTCGAAAAATGTAGATTTTTTTCTTATAAACATATATCGATATCCTAACTGTTTTCGATATACAGAGCGTCATTTTTTTTATTTTTTTCCTAAAGGAAGAGAGTTCAGGCAAAAATATTTCTCAGTTTAGTCCGACCCCAATACTATAAATTAAAAATATTCATCTACTTTTACCAGTGCCGGAGAGACTAAGATCTTATTTTTTAATAGCAAAATGATACCCGCTGGAAAAATAATATTTTTGTCTTCACTAAATTTCACAATAAATTTTAAAAAACCATACTTGACTTTTTCGAAAAATGTAGATTTTTTTCTTATAGACATATATCGAAATCCTAACTGTTTTCGATATACAGAGCGTCAATTTTTTTATTTTTTTCTAAAGGAAGAGAGTTCGAGCAGACGCGGCAGTCAATACTATAAACTAAAAATATTCATCTACTTTTACCAGTGCCGGAGAGATTGGGATCATATTTTTTAATAACAAAATGTTACCCGCTGGAAAAGCAATATTTTTGTCTTCACTAAATTTCACAATAAATTCTAAAAAACCATTTTTGATTTTTTTCGAAAATGTACCGGTTTGAAAAATTCAGTTTCGTGCGTTTTAATTTTTAGCAGAGGAAACTCAAAGTAGGTCGAGGCTTTAGACATTTTGCACACCTAGTTAGTTTTTAATTCTGAACAAGTTTTCTTAAGACTGAGATCAACAATCATATTTTTTTAATAACAAAATGCTACCTGCTGGAAAAGTAATATCGTGGGCGTACAAGCAGAACCCTTTAAGTCCACTTTTTTGTGAAATGAGAAATTTGTCATATATAAGTCCGTATTAGAATAACGCTTCGGGCAAATAAACATTTAAGTCCACTTCTCGTCTATTTTGGTACATATAACTAATGTAAATTGATGTAAGTCCCTATTTATGATATTCTTAACATGAAGAATCATTTAAGTGCACTTATGCGATATATGGTTTTCTATTTATCAATGCGCGACAAGTCCAGACAGGAAAAATCCTGTAAGTTCATTTCGCAATGCGCAGAACCCGGCAGTAAGCAACAGCCGTTTTGGTTAGGTTAGGTTAGGTTTAGTGTTATTTTGTTCGTCGTGTAAGTGACTGCGCGTTACTATCATGTCTTTTCGAAGCAAAAATCTTGTTTTCTTAGCTCGCAATAAGCAAGCAAGTTCCGTTAAACATAATGGTGTTAGTTTTCAAAAAACTACGCATAATAATACAAATAATTTGTCTGAAAACAGAGACCCTAGGTGTGATACCCCATGTCAAGGTAGGTAAACAAGTAGATTAATTTTAAAAAATAATTTGTTTAAATGTTTAATTTGTATGCTATTAAATAAGAGGTGGTTTATTTTAAAAAATTAACATTGGTTATTTGCTGGACTTATGTGGTTTCTCTTGTTTGTGGTGGTACCTGTAACTAGGACTTACCTTTTTTTATTTTTTTATTTTAAATTATTATTTTCAGTTTTGATAAACTTTTTTATGTATTTTTAGCGGATGATAATGCAGTTAAATGCTGTTTGGCGATTGATGATTCAAAATTGCCCGGCAATGAATCCAGGGAAATTATCTCTCAGCAAATATTGAATAAAGATAAAGATAATTATTCACAGCAAAATTCATATTTTGATACACCTAATAATACAAATAATAAAGGTAATAGACTTAAAGGTTAAGTTAAATTGCTAACAATGATTATTATTAATTAATTAATATTAATTTTTAGTGAAAACAAATTTCGTTCAAATGCATTCTGTAACGAAACAATCAGAACCGAGTAACTCCAGTGACCTAATATCACAGCGATTCCTAAATGAAGACAGCGATGACTCTATAAAAGATCCTGATTATATCATAAGTGACACAGAATCAAACGATGAAGGTAGGATGAAAGGTTGTTATACAAAAAAAAACAACATTTTTTGCACTGTTTTTGTTTTAGAAGGAACTGGTAATAAAAAGGAAAAACAGCTTACAAGATGGAAAAATAGTGAACCTAGTGGATGGAAACGTAATGTCGCGAAAAAAAGAAGAAGTGACGGCTTAAGCTATGAGTTAAATAAGCGTCAACGACCTCCTAAAAAACCCCAACCAGTAAATTGTGAAAAATGCCGATTTAAATGTCATGCTAAATTTTCGGAAGCCGAAAGAAATGCTATTTGCTCATTGTATTGGAAAATGGTCGATTTTAAAAGGCAAAAAGATTTCCTTCTTTGCAATATTACCAGCACATCTCCAGAAAGAAGAAGACAAAGAAATGGAAATAAAGGCTTTCGAAGTAATTCTAAACAGTACTACTTTCAGAAGGATAAAAACAAAATGAGGATATGCCAGGCATTTTTCAAAAAAACACTTAATATAAGTGCTGATGTAGTGAAAAATGCATTTGAGAACAGAGGACCTTCTGGTATGTATATCGGAGAAGATAAACGTGGAAGGTCTATACCGGGCAATAAAACCGCACCTGACCTCATCGCTGCTGTAAAGAAGCACATAGAGAGCTTTCCAACTGTAAGATCGCACTATTCCCGTAAAACAACAAAAAAGGAATACTTGGACAGTAAATTATCTATATCAAAAATGTACAGCCTCTACAGAGTAAAATGTGAAGAAGAAGAAAAAGAATTTGTTACATTTGTAACATATAAAAGAATTTTCGGTAAACATTATAACCTATCGTTTTTCAAACCTAAAAAAGATTTATGCCCAATTTGTGAAAAACATAGAACAGCTGACAATGAGGTAGAAAATGAAGTTTTTGAAAGTCATGTAAGACGAAAGAAAGATTGCTACTCGGCTAAAAGTAAGGACAAAGATAGGGCCACTAACGATGCAAGCTTTGTGACAGTGACTTTTGATCTGCAGTCAGTACTACAAATTCCCTGTTCCGATGTAAGTCCAATGTACTACTCAAGAAAAATTTGTGTGTATAATCTCACAATTTATAATTCAGCCCCACCAAATGATGCATATTGCTATTGTTGGTCGGAATTAAATGGAAAAAGGGGCAGTTCCGAAATAGGTTCTTGTTTATTCCTGTATCTAACAAATTTGCCTCCACATGTAAAAGAAGTGTCCCTGTGGTCTGATACATGTAGAGGACAGAACCGTAATCAACATGTTGCCGCTCTGTTGCTCTATTTGGTGCAGGTTACAGACCTTGAAATTATTCAGCACAATTTCTTGGAAAGTGGACATACGTATATGGAAGCTGATTCCATGCACAGTTCCATTGAACATGCTAAGAAATTTGTACCAGTGTACACAATAAATGACTGGTTAACTATATTTAGACTGGCAAGATCAAAACGAAACAAAAACAAAAAAAGTGAGCCCTACAACGTTCGCGAACTAAAATTTAATGATTTTTACGATTTAAAGGCATTGTCAGAAACTTTGATCAGAAACAAAACTAAAGACACGGAAGGACAAAGTGTCAACTGGTTACTTATCAAGAGTTTAAGGTATTCAAAGAAAAATCCTGGCATAATCGAATTCAAATACATACACGACGGCCCGTATAAATGTATGAATGTTTTTGGTAGGGGAAAAAAACCAACGTTTCCAAGAAATCTGAGAAAACTGTACCGAACACCACTGGCAATTAGTGTGAAGAAGAAACAAGATCTTTTAAAACTATGCAGAAGTGAATCAATTCCCGTGGAATTCCATGGATGGTATCAATCTCTGCCCACTTCAAAAAATGCCTTTGATCTATCTGCAGAACCATGTCTGGATGATAGTGACGTAGGGAGCCTGAGTGATTCTGATGATGAGCGTCCATTGATACACTTAGTCCAAAAAAATAAAAAAATAAAAACATGAAAAAAACTGTAAGTCCAAACGTAACTAAATAAACCTTAAAGAAAAATGACATTTTCTCTAATAAGATTGTTTTATTTGTGTATTTAGCCTTAGATTTAGCAAACAAACCCTTATTAGGTGTTTGGAATTACTTGTTAATAAAAACAAATTTTACAGGTTATTTCAAACTTTCAATCGCGTTTTTCTCAACATTATGTTTTATGGACTTATGTGATTCTGCTTGTACGCCCACGATATATTTTGTCTTCACTAAATTTCTCAATAAATTCTAAAAAACATTCTTGACTTTTCGAAAAGTATACCGTTTTGAAAAATTCACTTTCGTGCTTTTTAATTTTTTTACCGGGGGGAAAATCAAAGTAGGTCTGGGCTTTATTTTGCACAGCTACTTAGTTTTTAATTCTGAACGACTTTTCTTAAGACTGAGATCAACAATCATATTTTTTTAATAACAAAATGGTACCTGCTGGAAAAGTAATATTTTTTGTCTTCACTAAATTTCTCAATAAATTCTAAAAAAACATTCTTGACTTTTTTCGAAAAATGTAGTTTTTTTGAAAAATTCACTTCCCTAAATTTTTAGCAAAGTAGGTCTAGGCTTTAGACACTAACATTTTGACGTAAACCTACATAAAGGGCACTTTACTAATGTGAAAAATTGGTTTTAATTCCCAGGACACGTGATTTTTCGAATCTAGAAAGCTTTTTATAGACTTTACGGCAAAATGTTATTAAGGAGAGTTTAAAATTAAAAACTTAATTGGTGCGTAAGTGGTTTCCTAAAAATACTTGAAAAATTGATTCGCTGTATATCGAAATCTTTAGACATATTTGTAAGAAAAAATCTACTTTATTGTTCTTAAAGTTTTGTACTAAAAATTGGGTCAATACAATTATTACTGATACAGAAATGACAATAAAATTCACTAAAAGCTAAAAACCTACATAGAATTTACAAAGCTTCACAATTACCATACCTTCACACATACTCTGCAAAAAACATCAGCTCCACCCGAGGGCAGTGTAGCGGCTTCCCATTACTCTCGATATGTCTGGCACACTGCCTCCCTCTCACCTTCTCGTAAAAAACGGGATGCTTCTTTACCAGAACATCAAACTTCGGACACCCCATGTCCTCGATATTGTATCCAAGATGTCCATATCCAGCCGCATGCAGCAGGACCTTCTCCACACGTCCTCCTTTATAACCAATCTTCTGAACACCGGAAAGCACACCCAGAAGTTGGAACTCTGCCACAACGCTGTCATGTGCTTGATCTATCGGACTATCACGAAATCGGAGTCCGTGAAGATTTCTAACATCCAGGAAAATGCCGGAGATCTTACAACGTTGTGCTCGGTCGTATGGGGGGTTTGATTGGTGCTTACGGCGAGGTGTCTCGTTGATTGGGTGACTCGATGATGGTGGGAGGCTGGTGGTACTCATCTACGGTACTATCGATCCGACAACGTTGGCGGACGTACCAGGGTTTCATTGGTGTTGGCAGAGGGGTGGCTCCTTGAATGTGGGCGGATCTGATGATAGTGAGGGATGGTGGTGCACATCTACAGACGACAACGTTCTGTTTGCTTATTCACTTTCACGTCAGTTTGCTGCTTGATCAAACCTAGTTAATCCTATGCTTTTAGTGCTTCGCTGCTTCAAGATGAATCGTTCCGTGAGGGACAAATACCCTGGTGCCTATAAGTATTACTATTTTTTAACCTTGATTTGAAACTTATTTTTAATAACCAAATTTAGCAGAACAGCATACTTTTAGTCATAGTTTAAGCGTAAGTTAAGGGCTGTCAATGAAAGAAACCGTTTTTAAAAACAATGTTTAATGACGAGCAGCGAACAAGAAGTGTCTTTAGCTACATGTACAAATACAGGGATGTTACTCCTCCACCCTTAGAGGGACATATAAACTTTATAAGTTTCTATGACCTAGACAATAATTTCTTTTGTATTTTTATTTTTGGAAATAGATAATTCTGAAAAACTAGGTCTTAGATACTTGCATATAAAATATAAAACTGCAATTATGATTAACACATACAATAATATTGTCCAAAAACTTATTTTGTTATAATAAACTGGATAATTAAGTAACTTAGAATTTTCTAACTTTTGTGTATTGATTTCATTCAACAAGTTATTTAGTCAGTATGAATTACATTTAAATTTACTGGAGACATCTTCTGTAAAATATAATTATCTGATACATTAATTTGCATTTTTGGTAATGGTATTTTTTTAAACATTGTTTGTACATTTTTATAAGATTTAATAATTGTCTCGTTGATTTTTAGGGAACAAGGGAATTCCAGTTCTATTAAGTAGGTTCCGCTAAGCAGAACAGTTTCTTTAGTATTGTAACAATTTTTACTATCCATTTACTTTCGTCAATTTTTTGTACTTGAATCTGATATATTGATGGCGATTTGGTTACAATTATTCTTATGTTTATATTTTAATAATCCGATCTCACAGGGTAAGGCATCGTTAACATATTCTGTGTGTATATTATCAAAACAAAGAAATTCATCATTTATAATTTTCTTACAGGGTTTGTCCGAAAATCCATATCATTTTTGATTGTACAGGGTTATTTTTTTAAAATTCCGAAATTTGAATTTATTTTAAAAATATATGCAAAAACATACTGAAATGTTTAAAATATGCGTCTAATGTGAAATTTTCTCAAGTTTTTTATGGTGCTATCAGAATCTGCGTATCTGGTCCCGTATACAGGGCGTACTACAAACTTGCATTTTTTTAAATGGAACACCCTGTATTTTATTGCACTACGTAATAGCACCTAAAAAGAGATTCTTAAATATATATACATGTCTATATTTATGTATTACAGTTTTAATAATATCCACATTTTTATTGTGATTTTAGGATATATTTATTAAATTTCAAAAATCGAGCAGTGTGCCATGAAAATGATATATAAGTATAGCGTAATTTTTGTTTTTATTAAGAACTCATAAACATATCTACAACTTCTGAATTGTCATCTCTATCTTAAAAAAAAAACTTAAAACTACTACAAAAACTGTTCAAACGATTCCCCATTTCGTTCTATGCAAAGGTTTATTCTTTTTTCTAAATTATTCCATAATTTGGCAAATATATGGATTTTATTATTTAGTTTATTTATTTCTTCATGTATTCTCACTTTTAAGGTCTCGAGGTTCCGTGATTTATTCTTGTAGACCTCATTTTTTAGGCTACCCCACAAGAAAAAGTCAAGTGGTGATAAGTCTGGACTGCGAGGTGGCCAAGCTATTACACCATATCGTCCAATCCACACTGGATACTTTTCGTTCAAATAGTTCCTAATTTCGAATGACATGGCGCACCATCCTGTTGCCAAACAATTGAATCGATAATTCCAGGGGGCAATTCCGTTATACGTTGCTCAATATCATTTTCCAAAATATGTTTATATTTCTGAGAAGTAAGTCCACCATTGAAAAATATTGGTCTAATTATTTTATTATTTAAAATTCCACACCAGACACCAATGGATGTTCTACCTTGATTCTGTACCGGAATAATCTTTCGGGGATTTTCACTGCTCCAAAAATGGGAATTTTTTCGGTTGAATATTCCAGAGGTAGTGAAAGTAGCTTCATCGGTGAATAATATTTTCTTTAAATACTCTGGATCTCTTCTTAAATACCCTCTCATAACATTGCAAAAATGGAGCCTTTTTTCATAGTCGTTATTGGAAATTTCTTGAACTTTTGTGAATTTGAATGGTCTATATTTATGTTTTTTTAATGTCTGCTGAATAAAACTGTAGGAATAATTTAAATCTCTTACTGCATCGCCTATTGATTTCTTCCCATCTTCAAAATATAATAAAACCTGCAGCTGAGCATCTTCTTGTCCTCTCCTTTCTTTCTTTTTATTTAAAACCGATCCTGTGTTTTGAATTTTAAAGGCAAGTTTTCGAAAATAACTTTCATCAGGACAATATCTTTGCGGGTATTTCCTGGCATACAATCTTCTCGCTCGAGTTGCACTACGTTGGGCTAATATGTAGACTTCATAAATATTGTTTCGTTCCTCCATAAATATAGACATGTTTATATATTTGAGAATCTCTTTTTAAGTGCTATTACATAGTGCAATAAAATACAGGGTGTTCCATTTAAAAAAATGCAAGTTTGTATTACACCCTGTATACGGAACCAGAAACGCAGATTCTGATAGCACCATAAAAAACTTCGGAAAATTTCACATAAGGCGCATATTTTAAACATTTTAATATATTTTTGCATATATTTTTAAAATAAATTCAAAATTCGGAATTTAAAAAAATGACCCTGTACATTAAATAATTTGAACTGGGAAATATTACCTTGTAGAAATTTTGGTTAGGGGTTGGTAGTGGAAACATGTGAAAAAGATTGTAAGACTCATTTTCAACTAACGGTATTTCTATAATAAAAAGTATTTCTTCAAATTTAGAATAGCATTTTATTTCCAATATTTCTTCAAAGTTTAAAATATTTTCCATAACCGGGTCAAACGGTAATTTTTCATTTTGTAAAGAAGAGGCAACAGATTTTATTTGTTTTAGTAGTTCAATAGGATGTCTTATTGCATTATGGAAATTATTAATTTTTGCGAAAGATACAGCGACTTCAATTTTGTCTAAAATATCATAAATGTTCTGATACATCATTAAAATTTGCGTTAAAACCATTTGCATCCATGTCTGGATAGAAATATCTAAAGTTTATAGTTCATAGTTATGGATTACCCTTATCATTTCAGATATCTTTGATTCCAAAATTTGTTGGTTGTGAGATACATTTGCTACGATTTCTTGGAATGTTATAATAGAGCTTGATAGTATTGTTAATTGTTTATCCATTGATAATTTCAGATTATTTTGGTTTTCTTTTAAAACTGAGATTTCACTATCGTATTTAGCTGCATCTTCTTGATCTAAATTTCCTGTTAAACTTTTGATTATATTCCCTAAACCGTTAATTAAGCCGCGTTTTTTCCTAGATAAGTTCGTGGAAGGAGTTATTTGGGAAATTTGTTCCTCTATTTTATTTTCTAGATTGTTGATAAGTATGTACGAATTATAGAATTCCCTGTCATAGTCCGTGTTGTTTTTTATGTGAGATATAATCATATTATATTTTAATGATAAAGCCTTAAATTCAGTAATGATACTGGATATATTAAATATCTTTATGAATGTCCAATGGTTAATAACCTTATGCGCGTTACCTAGTTTATAAGGCAGTATGCCTGGGTTATCGTTCATGTTGTGGAAATTTGATCCGGCAGCTGATTCTACTCAGATTCTGCGGGCGGACCGTCTGTAACAAGTGGACGTTTTAATTCCTTTATGTGTATTACTTCCGTTTTTTGGGGAATTTTTAAGTTTTTAATTTTGACTTTGTTGTTTTCAAGAATTTCAATGATCTCAAAAGGGCCGATGTATTTTTGTTTACTTTACTTTTATTTCGAGCGGAAGATTTTTTATACACTTTTTGGTTCAACTTAAATTCAGTTTGTTCGCCTTTAACATTTGTTCTTTCTAGCATTTTAGTTTTTACTTTTTCTGTATTTTCCAACGCTGTTTCGTATAGGGTACTTAATTTTTCGTTATGTGAGTCGACGTAATCTGTGTAAAAATTGGTTGATATAAGGTCGAAAGGATCTCTAGAGTTAGTATGACCTAGCACGAGTTCATGAGGGGAGAATTTTGTCGTACTATGGGTGGTACTGTTATATGCTATTATTGCGTAGGGGATTAACTCAAAAATTGTTCTGGACTTATCTTTTTGCCTTAATAATCTCAAGTGCTCTATTAAAGTTGAGTGAAAGCGCTCTACTGGGAAATTAGACTCGTGATGGCCCGGAGTGGTAAAATGAATGTTAATTTTTTGAGTTTTTAGTAGTTCTTTGAGAAGTTCATTTTTAAACTCTGCTCCGCTATCAGACACAATTGTTTCTGGGCATCCAAAAAATGAGAAAAATATTATTAACTTGTCGCATACCGACTTTGCATTTTTATCGTAGGGAAAGGCTTGCCCGAATTTTGAGAATTTGTCAAATATTGCTAAAAAGTTTTGATTTTCGAATATAAATGTGTCCATATGTAAAATTTGAAATGGTTTTGTTGGCGTTTCTGTTCTAACTAAAGGGATGTATGATTTTTGTCGACTATATTTTTGGGTCTGGCATTTTACACAATCATTGATAAATTGGGTAACATCGTCTTTCATTTTTGGCCAATAATAATTTTGTTTTAATCTTTCATATGTCTCAGAAATGCCTCTGTGATTAGTTTTATTTTCATGTTGATGCATAATAAACATTTTTCTGTCTTCTTCATTTGTAACGTTATTTACTAGTTTAGTACAACGAATTAATTTTAAATCTTTAAAATTATTCATGTAAACTTTATTGAAAAGGGAAAATAGATCTTCTTCGAAAAAATATAAATACGAGTTTTTGTCACCTGAAATATATTCATTTATGAATTTAATTATTATTTCTTGGTTTTTGGGAATTTGGCAATGGTTAATGACGTTTTTGTCGAGGATTTCAAAGGTTACTTTTATTTGGTCGTGTAGATTTCTTTTTATTAAATATTGATGGGATTTATTGTTTATAATTTCGTCAAGAACGCTGATTCCGTCATTTCTAGTGTCCGTGTTCGAAGTATGTACCGTGTCAGCAATTGTGTCATGTGGGGGTTTAATTTGTATATCCGACAATATTTTAATTTTGGGTTCCTGTTCGCTCGTTGTTGGCTCTTCGAAAGTTTCAGTGTTTTCGTATAAATTTTGAAGGTAATCTAAAATGTCTTTATCTACTTCACCGGGATTATTTACAGTAGATTGATTTTCGTATATGTTAAGTTGAATTCGTGATAGTGCGTCCGCATTTTTATTTTGAAAACCTTTTTTATAAATAATTTGATAATCAAACTCTTCTAAACGTAATCTCCATCTGACTAATTTTGAATTTGGCTCTTTTAAGTTAAATAACCAAACAAGTGGTCTATGATCCGTGTAAATATAAAATTTTCGTCCAAACAAATATGGCCGAAATTACTTACAGGCATAAACGATTGCTAGTAGTTCTTTCTCTATAGTCGAATATTTTATTTCCGATTCATTTAAGATGCGCGAAGCGAATGCTACGGGTTTGTCGTTAGGCACTTGGCCCTGTGAAAGAACTGCTCCTAAAGCAAAGTTACTTGCATCCGTGGTTAATATAAATGGCTTGGAATAATCGGGATAAATTAAAATCGGATAATTCATTAATAAATTTTTGTTCAAATGCGTTTAAAAATTCTTTAGTATGTTGGATTTTAGCGTCTTTTTTAAGACATTGTGTTAGAGGTTTTGTTATCTTTGCAAAATCCTTCACGAAGCGACGGTAGTAACCTAATAAGCCTAGATAAGATTTAATTTCTTTAGAAGTGGTAGGTACCGGGAAATTCTTAACTGCGGAGATTTTACTAGGATCGGGTTTAATTCCATCAGGTGTTACTATGTGTCCGAGATACTGTACTTCCTTTCGGAGAAATTCTGACTTATCGAACTGTATTTTTAATTTAGAATTACGAAGTCTTACAAAAATGTCTTTTAGTCGTTGAATATGTTACTGAAGGGATGTGCTAAATATAATGATATCGTCCAAATAAACAAAGCAGGTTTCGTTTTGTAGTCTACGTAAAATATTATTTATAAGTCGCTGAAAAGTTGCTGGCGCGTTCTTAAGGCCGAAAAATTCGTAATGCCCTGTGTCTGTGCTGAAAGCTCTTTTTGGGATATCGGTTGGTTGCATTTCAATTTGGTGGAATCCGTTCGCGAGGTCTAATGTAGTGAAATACTGACTGCGTCCTAATTTGTCTAGAATGTCAGTTATGTTCGGTAGTGGGTATTTGTCATCTATTGTTCGTTCGTTGAGTTTCCTGTAGTCAATTACCATGCGCCATTTTTGTTTTCCAGCGGCGTCCATTTTTTTTGGGACAACCCATATCGGGGATGACCAAGGTGAATTGGAATTTTGAATTATATTTTGTGATAGTAATTTTGAAATTTGATCTTTTACCTCTTGTCGGTGAACTTCTGGATATCTGTAGCTTTTAGTGAAAATTGGGAACTCATTAGTTAATTTAATTTCGTGTTTGACCTGATTGGTAAAACTCAAGGGAATATCTTCACAATGAAAGATATCTCTGAATTCTAAGCAAAGCTTTCTGATTTGTTCGCGTTCTTCGCTGTTACAATGTCTTAAATTTCTGAGATTAGCTTTTAAACGATTATCGATAGATTTATCTAGGGCATGTCCTTCAACATTTTCGAAAAAATTCAGTTCACTTGGGTTTACTGATTCTATAGAAAATAGTTCAAAAATATCGATTTTAATGGGGTTTTCCGTTGGGTTTAAAATAGTGGTAAGAGCAAAATTATTTTCAACAATAACTAAACATTCGGGAATCTCAGCTTTTCCTAGTTTTGTGTAATTTAAGATTCCTGTGCCGTTACGTAAACTAACAGGTATTTTCACTTTTTGTACCATTCTCAAAGGAATTATTTCAGTTATTGTTTCAAATTTTGTCGAAATTTTGTGGTCATTTTCGTTTTGCCTATAAATTGGTATAATTGAATTTGGGCTAACTAAAGTGTTATTACTATAACAAATATCTGCGCCTAATTGAAGTATTAAATCTAAACCTATAAGTCCATCAAATTTTTCTGAAAAATCAAATATGTAGTATTTATGTATACCTTCTCTATTGAAAATTGGAAATAGTGGCAAAATAGCAATTTTGTCATGGAAAGATGTCGCGTGCGCTGTTTGTACTAAGAAAAGTTAATTTTCGACATAATTTGGGAAATATTTAAAGGCTAATTTTGGGCTTAAAAAGGAACGTGTGCTTCCAGAATCGATTAAAAATTTAGCGTCAGTAGTTAACGTATGAGAGTTGAAAATAGTCCCCCACCCCTTTTTGGTCACCCCACTCCTTTTTCGTAGATTACCCCCCACCCCTACGCCCCTGGTAGGCCCCGCCCACTTTTCCCCCGCGCATGCGCACCGAGCGCATGACCTCTCCCCCGCACCCCGCAGCCATCATACCGTGTAATTGCAGCGTAATGAGTAATTACAATACCGCGGGTCCATATTTCCGCGAAATTCGCACATAAATGTCAATTTATTGGTTAAGTACCGTATGTACGTGAAGAAATATTTAAAATAGATACAATCACTCTCATTTCCCGCGCTTTTTTTGTCTAATTAACGCTATTTACCCCCTTTGCAATAAAAAAAAACATTACATGGACTGTCAGTGTCAATTTATTGTTTTACGTAGCGTTTATACCTACATAACTATTTAAAATAGGTACAAGTATCCTCATTTCCTACATTTTTTACTAATTAACGCTATTTACCCCTTTTGCAATGAAAAAAAAATACAGTGTACCGCACTGTATGGCGTATTATGTCCTATATACATGCAATAAACAAAAATTAACTTCTATTCTGATCTACAAAATCTGAAAATTCCCAGGTTCCGCCACGTAATTAGCTTGTAAAATGTTAGCCAACGCCCTAGAAAAAATACAGTATGGTTTCGGCCCGATATCGCAACAGGCAGTTGGGTAAAGTTTTTCCTACAGATGATACCCCCTCGTTAGTTTTAATGGGGTTTTAAAAAATAATGATTTTCGGCTTCGTCTTTGGAATTTTAGAATTTCTTTAATTCGAGGGTTTGCCATTAGTTTTTATCGTATTTTTAATGGTATTTCAGCCTGCTAGGGTTATTTTACAGAACGCATAGGCTCTTATAATAAAACAACCTGAAATTTTATTACCACATATAGTTTAAAGGCAGTTTAAAATAGGTACAAATACTCTCATTTCCCGCGCTTTTTTGTCTAATTACTCTATTTATCCCCATACAATAAAAAAAACATTACATGGACTGTCAATGTCAATTTATTGTTTACGTACCGTTTATACCTACATAACTATTTAAAATAGGTACAAATACTCTCATTTCCCGCGCTTTTTGTCTAATTAGCAATATTTATCCCCTTTGCGATGAAAAAAAAAACATTACATATACTGCACTGCATAGCGTATTAGGTTCTATTTACGCATAATTAACTTCTATTTACCTCAGATCTAATAAAAAATAAGCTCTTACTGTCATTTCATACATTTTTTTACTATTTAACGCAATTTACCCCTTTAAATGAAAAAAAATACAGTGTACCGCACTGTATGGCGTATTACGTCCTATATTCATGTAATAAACAAAAAAAATAAATTATATTTTGTCCCACATCTACAAAAATCTGAAAATTCCCAGGCTCCCCCACAAAGCTCCCAGCTCCCAAAACAAAGAAAAAATAATAGGTGTACTTACTTTAAAGTGAATATACTCCTAAGAAGAATAAGTAAGGATATATGAAAAACTCAAACAATGAAAGCAATTAAAAACACTTTCAAAAGCATGGGTTCAAACACATATTCCAAACGTATGATCGCCGTCGTCCAGATGCACTTCCCCAAAACAGCCATGACTCCTCGAAAAACAGTCTCTGTTTAGAACACGCGCGATCTATAGACGCGGGCACCCGTCACAGAGCTACTTTGTACCGTTATGTCGTATCAATTGGCTTCAAAGCAATCGCGACATTATTTAATTATGACAAAAATATGCACACGAAAGAAGTAACCCGACGCCACGGCAACCATTTTTTATTTCAGAACGACTCTCACTCTCACCGGCTCGCACATTCTCAAGTCGGTCGTTATAGGACAACGTTGCCGAACGATTTCACCCACATAAGTGTATATCAAGACTCTACCATGAAAATATCCGTAGATCTCGGCTGATTTCAGCGGATCGGGCAACACCGCTTCTAGCCCCTCTAGACGTCCGCCAGAAGATCTGATGGTGTTGGTCGAGAGGACAATATTGATTTTTTTTTCTCCTTTTCTCACAACCGGGAGCTTTAAATACGTAGTAAAGATAATAAATAAGGAGGATTATTGGGGAAAGAAAAACACACACTTCATATTTTCAGATTTTATTTCTTAAAAACGTTAAACACAAATGGCCGCAGTTTACTTGGTTAAAGTTTTGATATGAATCGTTATTGTATACTACTTCGATGTCTCTCCCCAAGTATCTAATGAGTTCTCTTGGTGGTTTCAAATTGCCAAAGCTGTCAAAATATTCACATATTTTTCCTCTTTTTCGGTACGCTACCCAATGAGATCCAGAATTTCGCTGAATATCCAAATTCAAAATGGCCGACTCGTTTTTTCGAGGCTTTTTAGGTAGGGTATCTCTCATATACACACCTCTAAAGAATGGAATGTGTTTAGCTAATTTTAATAGATTAATAGATCTAGATTGAAGGCCTATTGGGTAGCTTCAAAAGTGTTTTTTTAAACAACCCAAGGCCACCACGCCTATTTTTACGCAAATAAAGTCCTGAACCAACGGACTCCATAGCTTGCTTCCGATTTGCCATCAGCTTTCTTGCATTATTTACGTCGATTATAGTTTTTGCTATACTGCTCGCACCGCCCGCCAAGGAACCGAGAGCAGGCAGAGCCCCCAGTATAGGTAAAAGAGGCAGAAATCCTCCTGACCTGTCTTGAAACAGAATTATCCTAGGTATTTTTAGTTTAGCCTTTCCACCAGCTTTTTTATGTGTACACGTGCTGCCTTAACTGCCGCTAACGATGATTTTTTTTAATTTTTTAAGTCGCTCAACTGTTTGGTTGTAAAGGATTTTTTTAGAGCTTTAGCCACCTTCTTCACTATGTCTCTTCTAAACGAAAATGGGCGTTTCGTACCCATTCCCAACTTCCTTTTAACCTTCATTGCGTTTGTAATAACCCAGGCTGCTAATATTTTTCACCAAATTTTGAATCTTTTGATTTCACTCGATCCCAAGCACGATTTTCCAGTTCTTATAGAGATTTGCTTTTACTGTAAGCAATATCATGAATTCTTTAGGCTAAACCAACTTTATACCTGAATCACCTCTAGAAAGCCGTTTTTCTAATTTAGTGCCAAGGCCGCAGTACTGATAGCCAGGAATGTGTAACTCTATCGGCAATTTGTCAATTAATGTGTTGAGCACTCCGCTCCCTTTAACAAGCAGCATTATGTTCAAGTTGGTTCAATCACCCCCCCCTTATATAGGAAAAAACAACACACAAACAAATAATATTTTTATTTTCAGTTTTACACTTTTAACTCATGTTTTTCCAATTCCACCATATGGCCTCACAGTTCTTCATAAAATATAATATTAGTTGTTTTGCCAACAGGCCCCAAGCTTGTTAAAAAGTATCTTTTGTTGTCCCCATTCAACTGATCTATTCGTTCTTGAGTTAATTCATCCGTAAACCTCTGCGGCAGAATCGTCTTGAAGTCTGCAAATTCCACAACCACCTTCTCACCAATCTTCGTATTGATTCTCTTAAAACTCTGAATGTCAAACTTTTCATTTACTTCCAAATCTCGAACGTTCACCAGATTTTTCTGCAGCAAGTTCTTATTTAAATTGTTTAAGAAGGACCCTCCCCCAAACCCTATGAGAGCATGACGCCAACCTTCAACCCTTATGAGAGTATGGCGCCAACCGACAACCCCTATGAGAGTATGACGCCAAACTTGTTGAGACAGGTTTGGCGTCATGCTCTCATAGTCTTACTACTTACTCTTTATCTTTTATATGAAAATATTCATTTATAATATAACTTAATAAACGTAATAAATAATTATTTACAAAATATTAGAAAATTTTACCTTCCTTTATGATAAACCCTAAAAAATATAATTAAAGGTAACAATTTAGCTACTCGTACATATAGGTAATTTGTCACATTTTTTAAACGTCGCCACTCGCATTTTTATAAAACCATGTCATTTGTAAAGAGCCAAAGGGTGCACCCAAAGCTGTATTTAAATGGACATTTTTATAACAAAGGTAAAGAATATAACGGTAACGAATATTTTAAATGTGAGGAATACAAAAAAATTAGGAGCCATAGTGATAAGACTTAACGGCGAATTCGTCGAGAAAGAAGACCACAACCACCCAGGCAGGCCCCAAAAATTAGAAGTAACTGAAGTGGTTAATAAAATAAAGGAAATAGCTGCTGAGGAGATAACGGAGACCCCACAGTCTCTCATATCGGACACCGTCAGCGACTTCAATGAAAAAAAAAAACAGCTTCCTCTTGCCATCTATCTTAAGCATGAAATATTCGACAGAAAGGAAATGTACACGCCACCTACACCACGAGACAAGCATTAATTATAACGGAAGAATTTAAAGGGACAAAAAAAGGTTTGCCTTTTTTGGCGTATGATTCTGGAAATGAGGAAGAAATTTTTGCAACAAAAAATAATTTAGGTATTCTTTCTAAAGCAGAAACATGGCTAATAGATTTCAATAGTTCCTTCACTTGTTTACCAATTATATACTTTTCATGGAAATATTGCCACTTGTTTTTGTACTATTTGTACTATTGCCTAATAAAAAGGAAACAACATACGTAAAATTGTTTTCAAAAATTAAGGACTTGCTTATAAGTTATAAAGTCCAGATAATACTGAGTGATTTTGAGTTGTCCGTAAAAAATGCATTACAAAAAAAATTCACAACAATTTCCCATAAAGGCTGCTATTTTCATTTTGCTCAATGCCTCTACAGAAAAATTCAAGCGTTAGGCCTAAAAGAAATATATAATAGTAGTGCCGATTATTCTACGGCTTTAAAATTGTTCAACGCTTTAGCATATATACCCGACATTCTAGTTACCCGTGCTTTTAATTTAATTTGTGACACTGAAATGTTGCCGCAAGATACCGATGAATTTTCCGAATATTTTGAAAAGACGTGGGTTGGGCGAAAAAGGCAGAATGCTTTATTTCCAGCGTCCATGTGGAATTGTCAGCAATCCGTAGTTAACAGTCGCACCTGGAACGGGGGGGGGGGGGGTCAGGTAATGACCCCAGTTTATTTTTTTTAGCGTTACTTATCTATTTTTAATTTTTCTTCAAAAATCTTTTAGGACATTTATTCTACATATTTTTTCACCCCTTAGACATACCATTTGTTGAAATTGGTAAAATATTCGACCTTAGCCAAACGTTTTTATAACGCATAGTACAATCCGAATACCGATGTGCCCGAGTTTGGTCATTTTTTATCAGTATCAATACAGTTGTTGTGGAGTCTAGTGTTAGTCCAGTGAGTGTTGATAAAGGTTTTTTCTGTTTCTGTTACATTTTGATATGAAGAGAAGATATTTGACTGATCGCGAATTGGAAGAAGCTCTTTATGAGGATGATGATGATGATTTGGTTAGGGATTTTATAGATCCAGATTTGGAAAGCTCAGATGAAGAATCCGATGTCGTTCAAACTGAAGAGCGGGATTGCTTTTTCCAAGAAACAGAAAATGAATCATTTAGTAAGTAATATATAAGTAAATAAATAGCTGGTTTCAAAAAAGTATAAAAGTATATTACAGCGGCTTGGTAAATATTTGATAGAGGTTATATTCTATAATTTTTTATATTCTTTTAGCTTCAAATGTTCAATTAGAACAGCACGAATCTCCTGAAATCATGGATGAGGAATCTGCCGATGAAAGTAGTAGTACCATTGAGTAAAGGAATAATAAGAGGAATCGAGCAAATGGCCGGATCTGTAACACCCTATTTCCTGATGCCACAGGGAATTTGACCCAGTGCATTCACCATAAATTTAAAAATTCTCTGGAACTTCTTGAGCTTAGCTACAGGCAAAGTTTACAGAAGAAATCGCTATCGCGTTGGGCGCCATCTGGGCCACGGTAGAAAAAATTGTGGTATTGAAAGGATATAAGTTTAAAACTCTAAACGGGAACATTTCAGACGTTGCCATATCGGTGACAACGGGTGCGATGCTAATTTATTGACCTTGACCCAAAAAAACAAATGCCGTGCGCGAAGCTACGATGAATTCTTTTTCTGTGGGGCAATAGATTTAAAAAGGAGGAGGTTTATCAATTCGGTTGTATTTTTTATGTTTGTTACCTCAGAACTCCGTCATTTAAAAACCGATTTGGACAATTCTTTTTTTATTTGAAAGGGTATACCTACAGAATGGCCCCATTTAAATTTGAAGAAAAAATTCCACCCCTAAGGGTGGAAAAATAGGGGACGAAATTTCATATTGGACCGATTTCGATGATTCTTTTTTTATTACAAAGGGATTACTGTAGGAGTGGCTTCATTTAAATTTGAAGAAAAAATTCCACCCCTAAGGGTGGACAAATAGGGGATTAAATTTCATATTGAACCGATTTCGATGATTCTTTTTTTATTAGAAAGGGAGTACCTTAGAAGTGGCCCCATTTAAATTTTAAGAAAAAATTCTACCCCTAAGGGTGGAAAAAAAGGGGATGAAATTTCATATTGGACCGATTTCGATGATTCTTTTTTTATTAGAAAGGGATTACTTTAGGAGTGGCTTCCTTTAAATTTGAAGAAAAAATTGCACCCGTAAGGGTGGAAAATAGGGGGTGACATTTAATATTGGACCGATTTCGATAATTGTTAATAATTCACTAAAAATAATAAATAAACAAATTAACAAAAAAAATAAAACCAAAATTTTGCCCGTATGCACTTTCCACTAAATCACCAAACCCAAAGATAACTCAATTTAGAAAGAGAAACCTATTTCTGAAATTTTAGTTTCAATGTGCATACGCGCAAATTTGTGAAGTCGGTGTTATTTTTTGTAATTTTTAAAATTTTTAGTGGAGTGTGCATACGGGCAAATTTTTCGTCGGTATTAATTTTTTTGATAAATTTTAATTATTATTGGGAAATCGTCTGACGTGGCTCGATGGTTTCTTACTGCGTTTAATAAATACAATTTTTTTATGTACACAAACTGTATGTATGTATGTACGTATGTATGTATGTATGTATGTACGTATGTATGTATGTCCTTCCTGACATGGGAATCAAATAGGTGCTAAAAAGCATAAAATAAAATAAAAATAAAGAAAACTTTTTAAAACCAAGCTTTTTTATTAAGCCATGTACTAAAACGAATAAAAGAAGTTTAGGTTTTCGATAAGAATAATTCAATTCCAAATTGCGACAAGCTTTTTTAAATCAAAAAGCTTGTCGCGCAAAATGTTCATAGAAGTAGGTAGGTACCAATTAATTTTATCGGTTGATAAGCAAAGTACGTGCTAAAGTATGTAGTTTCTTAACAGTTCGCACGACAAGCTGCTTTTTGATTTAAAAAAGCTTGTCGCAGTTTGACATTGAATTATCTTAACGAAAACCTAAACTTATTTTATCTGTTTTAGTAGGTAAATGGCTTAAATAAAGGCTTGTTTTAAAAAAGGTTTTTATTTTTTAATAAAAAATCCGGTATTATATTTTATTTTTCCACAGACAAAAATCGGAGGAGGGATAGATAGATATTTACAAGGACAGAGGCAGGGTCCGCACTAATCGTTTTGTATCCTCTAGGCACATTATTTCGTTAAAAAATAAAAGAAACGCCGGTGTTTCAATTGCAAAATAAAATAATAATGGGAACTAGTCTAATAAAGATGTCAGGGGACTGCCTCCTGAGTGTCCAACCAAAAGGTTACACTCGAACTCCTGGTACGAATTGTGCTATAAGGTGGTTTCCTAAACAATGGGGGTAGTTTCCTAAACATGTTTTTAGAGCAAAATGACTCCAATAAAAGTATTAATACATGAGTTACAGCGCATTACCTGCATGACAATACAGTGTGGATAGAAATTGTGGAATATTGCTTATATTTCTTAAAATATTCCTCATATGAAAAACTTGTTTTAATAAAAGTGTTAGGGGAAATTATTTCCCGTTTAGTGATATCAAGCAATCTTTCGTAGCACAAAAAATGTGGTTGCCATGTTAACCGATTTAATTTTTTTAAATGGCACCATATACTTTTTTTGGTGAAAATTGATACATTGGAACTTTCTGAATACAATACAATACAATTTTAATGGGGTCACATAAGAAAAAAATACAAAAAGATTAAGTTTTCTATTATGCTATTGACAATGTTTATCAAAATAATTATTACATCAGGTTAGCCATGCCAAAATCAGAACAATGGGAAACTGTCACTAGCTGTCAGTTGCTTGTAATTGTGTGCATTGTTACAGTGAACGTACTTTTTTTACTCAATTTTCTGTGCACTTAAGTACTTAGTAAGTTATAATGGCGCTTCAATTAAGTGAAACGGAAAGAATACAGGTTAACATACTAAGTACTTAAGTACACAGAAAAATTAGTAAAAAAGTACGTTTAGTGTAACAATGTACACAATTACACAGATAGTGTCAGTTTCGCATTGTTCTGATTTTGGCATGGCTAACTTGATGTTAATAATTAATTTGATAAACATTGTCAATAGCATAATAGAAAACTTGTTTTCTTTTTCTTATGCGACCCCATTAAAATTGTATTGTATCGTATTCAGAAAGTTCCAATGAATCAATTTTCACCAAAAAAAGTATATGGTGCCATTTAAAAAAATAAATCGGTTACCATGGCAACAACATTTTTGGTGCTACGAAAGATTGCTTGATATCACTAAACGGGAAATAATTTCCCCTAACACTTTTATTAAAACATGTTTTTGATATGAAGAATATTTTAAGAAATATAAGCAATATTTCACAATTTCTATCCACATTGTATAACTTCGCACGCAGCAGGGGTGGTCATGTAAAAAAATAACAAAGAATGACCTTATAAAAGTTTTAGAAGATGAACTTCTGGTCACCTTTTTATTATAAAATTGTTTCGTGTCTCTAATGTTTATTGATTTACAGGGCGTTATATGACAAAAAATTCGTTTACCACAGGACAGGTCTTGTAATTTTTTTTTAACAAAAAATTACCTGAATATAAGTTGGAGAGGGGTAAATGATCTACAATTTTGTTTTACATTTTTTTTTATTATCTTGACTGCTTAAGTTACAGCGCATAAATTACAAAAAAATTCGCAGTTTTGTCCAGTTTACGGAGCGCTATATAGCGCTCCGTAGTCCAGTTCCTACCGATTAGATAATTAGAAACACGTTGGATGCAAACACAGATGTCATTTTTCAGATTCCATTACCTGCTACTTGTATTTAGGGAAATAAATTGCTTTTTGCACAAATGAATTTTTTATGAAGCGAATTAACAAGTGCATTGGAGTTGATAATCATTTTGAACATTTTCTTAATGTTGTCATTTGTATAAAAAAATTACCCCATTTATTGATTTATTTATGCATTATTTAAGAACAAATGAACGAATATTTCAGATCAAACACACTCGTTTTTTCCTGCATATTAAGATTCCGTAAGAAAAACTATAGGTTCCGATTTGAAGAAAAAAATAGAGTTTACCTTGTAGTGACCTTGAAAATAGTGGATATTTATAACTATTCAATTATACAGGGTGTCCCGTTAATAATGGTCCATAGAGCAACTGCACATATTTGGGGCCAAAATATGACGATTGAGGCTAATATGAATTATAGAAATGCTGTTTGTTTAAGAGATACAGGGCGTTGAAGTTCATTTTTTGAAATTGAATTATGGCTACATCTCTCAAAATAATGAAGCTGCTGAACTGAAATTTGGCACTGCTGTGTTTTTGGGGATGGAGAATAAGCTAAAAATATCAATTTTGCTGTATCTCACAGAGGGCGCCACTTCCGCGGTTTTTGGATCGTTACTTTTTCGGTTTAAAATCAAAGAAAAGGGTAAAAATAAATATTTTCATTTGAAAAAATTACAGCGTATTCGGGACATAAGAAGGTAAGTTTCCACCAAATTTTGTGGAATTTTTTTTTGTGGGAGGTAAAAATTAGAAACCAACAAATCGGTTATTTCGATTTTTCGCGGATATTTTGAGGTTATGTGAAAAAAGTGTAAATACAAAAGTTGTAGATCTTTTTATTGCCTATAACTTTGTCATTCAACTTTTTTCGATAGGAGTTGCAGTTTTGCTGGAAATCGTGATAAACAGTTTCCCCTAAAAGATCACCCCCTACAACCCCCGTACCTCAAATCGCCCTTAAATTATTTTGATTAATCCCCAGTTTTGTTTGGTGTTTTTAAAAATATACCTAAATCCAAAATTATAGTGGGGTGGGGTGCGGGGTGGGGGTTAGTTGTTACTTTGCTTTATAACTTAACTTCATACAATTTAAAGAGTCCCTTTCCTAATTTATTTTTAGCTTTACGAATATTTTTAACCATGCCGGGAGAGATCATTTTCAAAACTGAAGCTAAACAAAAACTTTCTAAGATCTACTTACTATGAACCAGTCGAGACTTTCGAATTTAGCAATAATAAGCAGAAAAATAGATTTGAAATAAAATAGATTTAAAGGAATTAATTAGGGAATTTACAATCAAGAATGGTGGCAATGGCAAGCTGGTCTTCTGAAGGTATCACCTGAGTAAAGGTTATAATAAGTATCACCATTGAGTAAAGGAATATTACTCAATGGTATCACCACCAACTGTTCGCGATCCTATTATGGCTTTAATACTAATAAGAAAGATTAGAGGCAACAAACTAATTTAATTTATTACTTGTAAAAAAAACTTTTTAAAAGCAAGCTTTTATTTAAGCCATATACTAAAAGAATAAAATAGGTTTAGGTTTTCGTTAAGATAATTCAATTCCAAATTGCTTCAAGTTATTGTAAATGAAAAAGCTTGTTGGGTAAAATGTTCATGTTCAATTAATTTTATTGGACAGTGATTGGTTGATAAGCAAGTACCTACCTATACTTGCCAAAGTATGTAGGTATTTTCTTTACAATTCGCGCGACAAGCTTTTTGATTTACAAAAACTTCGCAATTTGTCATTGAATTATCTTAACAAAAACCTACACTACACTACACTTATATTATTCGTTTTATTCGTGGCTTGTTTTTAAATAGGTTTTTTTATCTTTTATTTTATTTCGTGCTTTTTAGTACCTATTTGATTCCCAAGTGAGGAAGGTGGTAAATAAATTTAATCCACCATCTTGGAGCATCCGCCATATTGGATTAAGTATGAAGTCACTTACCTTATTATTTTCACGCCCTTTTATACGCGACTGAATTTAAGATGCCAACGCCCCGACGGGAGTATGCGAACTAACATATGGGCCATCGTTACCATGTGAACGGTGCTATAGCCACCGGGTCTACACTGCGTTGTTCTTTGTTGTTTTAATTTAGCATTGAGCCTATGGGGGGCGTATTTCTTATATTCAATGGCGTATTTGATACCCACATTAAGAGGGTTGAAAAGAAAATGTAATTCGCTATATTGGAGCGGCCGCCATATTGAACTTAAGTGTGATGTCACTAACTTTATCGTTTTCTGCTCTTCACGCCCTTTCATTTGACACCCATATTAAGTGAGTTGAAAAGAAAATGTGCTGCCATCTTGGACCGGTGGCCATATTGAATTTAGTGCGACGTCACTAACTTTATCGTGTTCTACTCTTCAAGCCCTTTTATTTGATACCCATATTAAGGGGGTTGACAAAAAATACATCATCCGCCATCTTGGAGCGGCGGCCGTTTTGAAAGTATTACAATATTGCGTATTGTCAGCATAACTAAAGGTGCATGCAAAATTTCAGCTCAATCGGATGTCAAGAAGTGATTCTAATTCAGCTTGCAAAATTTGAGTTAAACAAACTAACATATCTACCTACATATAGTAATACATTGCAAGTTAAATACAAGCTTATAAAAATAATACATCATATCATTCTGTAAACTTTGATCATGAAGCAAAGCTCACACCAGCCCAATTCTACGGAAGCGCTGAGAGGCTACATGGTGATTTTTTGTCGCCGACCGAGTTCGAACTCGGCCAGCCGACTTTGAGCTCGGCCGGTCGACTTCCAACTCGAGTTTGCTTATCATAAGTCATAAGTATTATACAAAATACCTATAGGTACCTAACACAATGTTGGTATGAATCGGAAAAACCTTCTTAGAAAATGTCTATACATTCCTATATTTAAAAAAAATTTAACAAAAAAATTAAAACCGACTTCAAAAATTTGCCCTTATGCACATTACACTAAAAATTTTTAAAAAATTAACAAATAACACCGACTTCAGAAATTTGCCCGTATGCACATTTCAACTAAAATTTTAGAAATATTTTTCTCTTTCTAAATTGAGTTATGTTTGGATTTGGTGACAGTCAAGGCAAAGAATTTAAATCTATTTAGATATGAATACATCATAACTTACTGTCACCGACTCTAAAGATAACTCGATTTAGAAAGATAAAAATATTTCTAAAATTTTAGTTGAAATGTGCATACGGACAAATTTCTGAAGTCGGTGATATTTGTTAATTTTATTAAAATTTTTAGTGGAATGTGCATACGGGCAAATTTTTGAAGTCGATTTTAATTTTTTTGGTAATTATTTTTTATTTCTTATTTTTTAGTGAATTACTAAGAATTATCGAAATCGGTCATCAATCATTAAATTCCATCCCCTATTTGTCCACCCTTAGGATTGAAATTTTTCTCTTCAAACTCAAATGTGACCACCCCTAAGGTAAACCCTTTCTAATAAAATAAGAATCATCCAAATCATCCCCTATTTATCTATCCGTATTACCTAAGAGTGGAATTTTTTCTTCAAATTTAAATGGGGCCACCTCTAAGGTACTCCCTTTCTAATAAAAAGAGAATCATCTAAATCGGTTCAATATGAAATTGCATCCCCTATTTGTCCAACCTTAGGGGTGGAATTTTTTCTTCAAATTTAAATGGGGCCACCTCTAAGGTACTCCCTTTCTAATAAAAAGAGAATCATCGAAATCGGTTCAATATGAAATTTCATCCCCTATTTGTCCAACCTTGGGGGTGGAATTTTTTCTTCAAATTTAAATGGGGCACCTCTAAGGTACTCCCTTTCTAATAAAAAGAGAATCATCTAAATCGGTTCAATAGTAAATTTCATCCCCTATTTGTCCAACCTTAGGGGTGGAATTTTTTCTTCAAATTTAAATGGGGCCACCTCTAAGGTACTCCCTTTCTAATAAAAAGAGAATCATCTAAATCGGTTCAATATGAAATTTCATCCCCTATTTGTCCAACCTTAGGGGTGGAATTTTTTCTTCAAATTTAAATGGGGCTACCTCTAAGGTACTCCCTTTCTAATAAAAAGAGAATCATCGAAATCGGTTCAATATGAAATTTCATCCCCTATTTGTCCAACCTTGGGGGTGGAATTTTTTCTTCAAATTTAAATGGGGCACCTCTAAGGTACTCCCTTTCTAATAAAAAGAGAATCATCTAAATCGGTTCAATAGGAAATTTCATCCCCTTTTTTTCCACCCTTAGGGGTAGAATTTTTTCTTCAAATTTAAATGGGGCCACTTCTAAGGTACTCCCTTTCTAATAAAAAAGAATCATCGAAATCGGTTCAATATGAAATTTCATCTCCTATTTGTCCAACCTTAGGGGTGGAATTTTTTCTTCAAATTTAAATGGGGCCACCTCTAAGGTACTCCCTTTCTAATAAAAAAGAATCATCGAAATCGGTTCAATATGAAATTTCATCTCCTATTTGTCCAACCTTGGGGGTGGAATTTTTTCTTCAAATTTAAATGGGACCATTCTGTAGGTATACCCTTTCAAATAAAAAAAGGATTGTCCAAATCGGTCCAATTCTAAAATGTAAAAAATATTGCTTTGCCAGTTATTATTGAAAATTAAAGTTGAATATGCTTAACCATTAACTAAAACAAAAAGAACAGCTTTTACTGAAGTGTTGTGAACCGAAATCATTAAAAAATACCTGGCCTAAAAGCTAAAGCTTGTTTAAAGGCATTTAACTTATCCCCCTATCGTTGAGTGTAAATTGGAAGCGTTCTGAAGGGAGAATTCGCACAATCCGGCAAGACCGCGTTCTACCCGACGACGGTCAGCATTACGGGGAAAAGCGATCTGTAAATAAAATATGAATGAAACGACCGACATTTTAATAATTTTGCCGCCTACTAGATGGCGCGAGGGGCCGAGGGACGAGACTATGATGTTTTAATAATTTTGTAGACCACTAGATGGCGATCCCTGTTTTCTACAAAATTACCTGTTAGCAAATCACAACACGGGAGCAGTTCCTCTTCCCCTATTTATTCCTTTACTCAATGGTAGTACCGAGGGAAATAATGGTATCTACATTATACAGGGTGGTTCACTTTTATGTGGTAGGACTTTAACATTAGATAGAAAAAGATAATCTAAAATGAAAATTTTATATCAACATATATCGGGGAAAGCTTAGTTTCCGAGATACAGGGCGTTGAAGTGTTGGAAAAAATATGAAGTATTTTTTACACTGTCCGAACCAGTGGAGATATTTAAACCAAATTTGATGTGTAGTACCACCTTTTTGACTACGATATTTAGTGATAATATGAAGGTCCTGAAATAACCAGTGGTGGAGTTATGGGTTTTCACTATCACTAAATTTAAAAAGTAATTAGTACGGACCTGTCTCACATCAACGTAAATTTTTTTTTCGTAAAGTTCTTTCAATTCTCTACAAAAAGTATATCTTGACATTTTTTTGTATCTGCCACGGTTGTGTAGTAAATAAATTATTTCGTTTCCATCTCAGCCTTTTTTGCCTAAAAATGTGTTTTCTAAGATTATTGATAAATATCGCAAATAACAGAAATTAATTATGGAACACTTATCGGATTCAGCTATTTTATTTTTAATTTTATGGACACAATTTTATTATTCTAAATTTGTAGAATTCTAAATTATACCACGACGAATAAAACATGATTCTTCCGCCCATAAAATGTTATTTAAAAATTGTCTTATTTCCTTTGACTACAAAATCCATCGGCAAAATACTAATGTCCTTTCTGCATCGCCGTACTGGTGAAGATAAGTGTGCCATGGAAAAGAAAATCTTATTGACAGTTAATAATACAATAATCTGTCATCCAGTAGATGAACGTAGCAGCGCCGCAGTTTGTCTTTGTTAATAATTAAAATGCCGTTCCAATTTACAAATGAAGAGCAGGCTGACATCCATTTCTGCTATGGAGTTGCAAATGGGAACTCTGCGGAAGCAGCCAGAGAATACCGGAGGCGATTTCCAAATAGGCGCCATCCGCGTCCCTCGGTGTTTGTTAACATGCACCGGCAATTCAGAACTCGCGGTCTGAGAACTAGAATCGTCGAACGAGGAAATGAAAACAATATCCAACAAGTCAGACGCAACAATGAGATTCTTCGTGAATTCGATAGGAATCCTACAACAAGTAGCAGAAGAGTGTCAGTGGCCCTACGTGTTTCAAAGTCTGCAATTTTGCGAGCTTTAAAAAGAGATCACAGGCATGCGTATCATCTACAACCCGTACAAGGTTTAAGGCCCGGCGATGCAGAAAGAAGATTAGTGTTTTGCCGATGGATTTTGGAGTCAATTGAAGGAAATAGACAATTTTTAAATAACATTTTATGGACGGACGAGTCGTGTTTTACTCGTCGTGGAGTAGTAAACTTTCATAATCAGCATATTTGGGCACAAGAAAACCCACATGCAATCCGGCCAAGAAATTTTCAGGTCGAATTTAGTGTCAATGTTTGGATTGGACTGTACAACCATCATCTGTTTGGACCCTTTTTTTTGCCACAGCGAGTGAATGGCGACAATTTTTTGGAGTTTTTAGTAGCTGAGCATAATAATATGTGGGAAGACATTCCTTTAAACTTAAGATTGTTGGCTTGGTTCCAACTTGACGGCTGTCCTGCACATTTTCACCGAAATGTGAGGAACTGGTTAAATAATAACTTTCCAAATAGGTGGATCGGACGAGGGGGACCGGTCGCTTGGCCACCACGTTCTCCGGACATAACACCTCTGGACTTCTTCGTATGGGGATTTTTAAAAGAACAAGTCTATGCGACTCCTGTAGAAACAAGGGAACAACTTATTGATCGTATCAGAAATGCGTGCGATGAATTGAGAAAACTTAAGATTGTTGGCTTGGTTCCAACTTGACGGCTGTCCTGCACATTTTCACCGAAATGTGAGGAACTGGTTAAATAATAACTTTCCAAATAGGTGGATCGGACGAGGGGGACCGGTCGCTTGGCCACCACGTTCTCCGGACATAACACCTCTGGACTTCTTCGTATGGGGATTTTTAAAAGAACAAGTCTATGCGACTCCTGTAGAAACAAGGGAACAACTTATTGATCGTATCAGAAATGCGTGCGATGAATTGAGAAATGGCAATTTAATCGATGCTGTTCAATCCGTTAGGCGTCGAAGTGAATTATGTGTGCAACAGAATGGATCACATTTTGAACAATAATTGTTCAAAATGTGAACAATTATTGTTGAATGTTGTACAAATTTAGAATTATAAAAATTATTAAGAAATAATACTAGATTTGATAAAAATGTTAAAATGATAATAAAGTAATGTACCTCAAACCAAGTGCCAGTTTATTTTTAAAATTGTTTCCATAAAATTAAAAATAAAATAGCTGAATCCGATAAGTGTTCCATAATTAATTTCTGTTATTTGCGATATTTATCAATAATCTTAGAAAACACATTTTTAGGCAAAAAAGGCTGAGATGGAAACGAAATAATTTATTTACTACACAACCGTGGCAGATACAAAAAAATGTCAAGATACACTTTTTGTAGAGAATTGAAAGAACTTTACGAAAAAAAAATTTACGTTGATGTGAGACAGGTCCGTACTAATTACTTTTTAAATTTAGTGATAGTGAAAACCCATAACTCCACCACTGGTTATTTCAGGACCTTCATATTATCACTAAATATCGTAGTCAAAAAGGGGGTCCTACACATCAAATTTGGTTTAAATATCTCCACTGGTTCGGACAGTGTAAAAAATACTTCATATTTTTCCAACACTTCAACGCCCTGTATCTCGGAAACTAAGCTTTCCCCGATATATGTTGATATAAAATTTTCATTTTAGATTATCTTTTTCTATCTAATGTTAAAGTCCTACCACATAAAAGTGAACCACCCTGTATATTCTGAAAATGGTATATTAGTAGTTTTTTTTTCTAGACACTACAACAAGACGTCGTCCACGACCTAAAGCTATAATAAATCAAATCAATTCTGACATGATTTCTGCATCAGGTCTTACTTGGAAACCTGAACCTATTCCTCGACGAAGGCAAATTGCTGCCAATGTAATGAAAGAAGCTCCAGGTCTAAAAAAAGGGATAAATCCTAAAACGCCACTCGAAGCGTTCCGACTCTTTTTTGATGATGACATTATTGATTTTATTTTGCAATATACGAACCAGAAACTCGCCCTTGTAAAAGAAAGTACTCCACAATCTTCTTTCATACAAAAATCAAGACGTTTTGAAAGAGACGAAATATTAGGATACATAGGTTTCTTGGTAACAGCAGGTGCTTACAAGCAAAATAAAGATCCACTTATCGACTTATTCAATGAAGAGAATTTGCCAATTTATAGGGCTACGTTTTCACACTACCGTTTTCAACTACTCCAAAAATGTATAAGGTTTGATGATCAAACTACTCGTAGTATTCGTAAAGAATATGACAACTTTGCTGCTGCAAGAGATATATGGGAGCGTGTCACAGGCAAATTTCCAAACTTTTTGGCTCCTTCAGAGTCAGTTGTAATAGATGAGGAGCTTATAACATTCCATGGCAGATGCAAATTTCGTTTATATATTCCTACAAAGCCTGGTAAATATGGAATTGAAGCTAATGTGCTCTGTGACTCAGAAAACTACTACTGTTTTGCCGCAGAACCATATGCAGGAAAAGTAACGGACCAGCCCAAAGATTACAACAGTGGCCCGGAAGTTGTAAAACGTCTTGTAGCTTTAGCAAAATTACAGAACAGTGGTCGCAACATAACAATGGACAGAAAATTTACGGCACTCCCAACTGCAAATGCTTTGTTAGAACAAAATCTTACTGTCGTGGGAACAATAATGAGTAACAGAAAAGATGTTCCGCCAGAACTAAGACCGCAATCTTTGAAGGATGCAACCCCTGGCACTATTCGCTTCGCTTTTCGAGACTGTGAAACACTCGTGAGTTATGTGCCAAAAAGGAAGAAGGTCGTCACTGTTCTTTCAACACAACATCATAATATGCAAGTGCAAAATGACAAGCCCGAAATTATTTTGTACTATAACTCCACAAAAGCGGGCGTCGATACACTTGATAAATGTGTAAGAGCATATAGTTGTCGGCGAGGCACAAGATGGCCGATGGCGGTTTTTTTTCAATCTGATCGATATAGTTGCCTATAACTCCTATATTCTTTTCATAAAAGCTAACGAGAACTGGGCAAGAGAAAATCCAAAACACAAATCTGGGAGAAAAGTTTTTCTAAAATGCTTAGGCAAGGAGTTGTGTCAAATTAACATGGGAAATCGCTCAAAGTATAAGGGACTTCAAAATAAATATATAGCTGCTTTGAAAATTTTTGGGTTCGAATGTCAAAAGAACCAGCCCACAACAAGAGGTATTATTCGTCAAGAGGCCATCGGGCCAGCCACTCGGTCCGCTGTGCAGAAGATTCCCAACAAAGGGAGATGTTTTATTTGTCCAAGGTCATCTGATAGAAAATATATGAAGTCATGTTCAAATTGTGAAAAGTATATATATTTGCCCTAGGCATACCGCCAGCGAACAAATTAACACAATTAGAAATTGTACAAACTGTAATGTTTAGATTTTTGTCACACTTATTACAATTAAAATTTTGTTTCATTAAACTTTTTATTAAAAATGAAATAATTCTTTTATTACAATTAGTTTTAACTAAAATGATATCTTTACCTTTTTGTTTTCATTACGCACCGGCCTACCCGAGATCAAGAAAAGTTGGGGTCACTCGCTAACCCCCCTGTTCCAAATTCAAGAAAACCTGGGGTTAGTTGCTGACCCCCCTGTTCCATATTCTCCAGGTACCCACTTAAGGTCCCAGTGCGACTGTTAAAAACCAAACTTTAACCAATAACATCGTGGAAGGTTGGCATAACAGCCTCTTGTCGCAAATTAATGCCAAACATCCAAATTTATGGCATTTTCTTAACGGATTAAAAAAAGAACAAGGGATTACAGAACTAAAGACAATCCAGCATGTTTCTGGAGAACATAACAGGAAGAAAAAGTTCCATGATTTAAAAACTCGGGTCAGGAGTGTGGTTCTAAACTTTGATCCCGATGCCGATGATAGTAATTTAAGACAGCAGCTTCAGAGACTTTCGTATTTATTGTGAGTTAAGTTAGCTGATATAAATACATTGTTTTCATAACTATTTGATTTTTAATTTCTCTAAATTACAGGAAAACGGTTTATTTCAGTGTAAAATGTTTTCGGGAAAAGTTTATTTAGTTTTTGAGTTGGAGAATAACGGTTGATCAATTATTTCATTGTTTCTGTGTGAATTCAGTGATTTGGGAATCGGGAGGCAATGCAATTTTAGGATAATTTTAATTTTTTTTTAATTAGGTAGGTACCTAAATACTTTTCGGCCAAATGTATTTCGATCATATGTTTTTTCGACCAAATGTATTTCGATCAGATGCTTTTTAGATCAGATGTTTTTCGACCAGTTGTTTTCGATCAGATGCTTTCGACCAGTTGTTTTTCAGGGCACTCGTACCAAAGTGCGTCTGATCAAACAGGAGTTCCAAAAAGAACCATATGGAACAAAAAGAATGGGAAGCAAACTGGAAAATATGGGGGTCAGACTGCTTTAAGTTTAGAAGAAGAGCGCCATTTTGTGGATATAGTGATTGCGTCTGCTGAATTTGGTCTCCCTTGACCAAATTCGATTTAAAAATGGTTGTAAAAAACTATTTGGAGAGATAAGGGAGGAAGGTGAAAACTTTCAAAAGTGGTAATATGCCTGGATCCGAATGATGCATTTGCTCTCAAATATTAAACATGTCCGGGCATTAAAGTGTGAAGAAGAAATGCAATTGTATTTTGACCATTTGAAACGTAGTCTTGATGGAATTCCCGAAACAAACATCCTGAATTATGACAAAACGAACCTCTCAGACGATCCTGGTTCAAAGAAGTGCTTGTTTAGGAGAGGTATGAAATATCCGGAACGTGTCATGAATCAGTCAAAATCTTCAACGTCAATAATGTTTGCAATAACTGGCGACGGAAAATTATTACCACCCTATGTTGTCTACAAGGCTGAACGAATGTACAATCTGTGGATTTTTGGAGGCCCAAAAGACACCCAGTACAACAGGACCAGGTCAGGATGGGTTGACATTTCTTGTTTCCAAAACTGGTGTGAACAATCTGTTTACTTTGATGGAAGAAAAGATAGAACATAAAAAATGGAGAAACGTGGAAACAAGTATTACAGAGAGAGTATTGTAGAAGAACATATCGTTCTTATTGAGGAACCTGATTCTAACTATATGGGTCATGTTATTCCGGAATCCGGAAACACAAAGAGTTGTGCAAAAAGTATTCTAAATCATTTAATAGCAAACGCAGATTTTTTACAGCTTGTCGCTTTAGGATGTGATTACACTGTGGTTAATACAGGTTTCAAGGAAGGAGTATCGAGACTTTTAGAAATAGATTTGAAACGTAGTCTCCACTGGTTTGTTTGTCAGCTCCATGGAAATGAGCTTCCTCTTCGCCATCTGTTTAACAATGTAGATGGAAAAACAAGTGGACCAAAAAGTTTTTCTGGCCCCATTGGTGTTTTACTACAAACGTGTGAGACACATCAAATTGATTCCGAAACTAGAATTGGATGTAAAAGACCTTAGCTCAAACCAAAAATACTTGCTAGAGATCTGCTGAGCAGAGCATTATGGGTTATGTCTCAGATGACCTAGCAAAAAAGTACCCAGGAAAGTTGGCACACGCTCGTTGGGTAACTTGTGCTAACAGAATATTGCGGCTATATGTTGTCACCGATAACCCTTCTGAAAATGTGAAGAAGCTCGCGATATATGTAGTAAAAGTTTACGCTCCTGTTTGGTTCAATATTAAAATAAATAGTTTATGCACCGATGGCGCGAAAAATCTGTTTTACTTAGTAAAGCTTTCGAGATGTATGGACGAAGCTGATAGAGTTGACCTTTATACTGCAATACAAAGAAACGCATATTTCGCCCATCCAGAGAATCTGATTCTCTGTATGGTTGCAGATAAACGTAAACTTAGTCTGCGGCGAGAAACTGCAAAAAAGTTGGCAACAAACCAATGGTACGGAGCTTTAAGAGGGGGTTGCCGACAGCGAAAGTGACGTTAGATTTCGTATTTTTTTAAGTTGTATAGCATAAAATCTAATAACATTTTACCTGGCAAAAATTTAGTACAAACATCTCTGTCTTCATTTTAATCGTAAGATCTTAAAAGCAATGTTTTGTTTTATAGGTTATGAAAACCTTGGGAAAAATAATAATTCCAGTGCATATGCTTTTAAGATCTTATGATTAAAATGAAGACGGAGATGTTTGTACAAAATTTTTGCCAGGTAAAATGTTATTAGATTTTATGCTATACAACTTAAAAAAATACGAAATCTAACGTCACTTTCGTTGTCGGCAACCCCCTCTTAATGTACCCAAGCTTAACTTCTAAGCCGGTGATTATATCGACCTAATGGACTGGCAAAATACTAGCATAATAGATTCTCCTGCACTATTAAAATAGTCGGAGGAAGAATTCAAAGGTTTCATCGAGTCCGGAGAACAACCAAATATTCCGAAACTTCCTTGCCATACTCAAAGAGTGGAGACACTCGTTAAATTTTTGACGGAAGCTTCTTCATCAGTGTGCGGATTTATTCGATCTAAAATTCACTCGCAGAAGACAATACCAAAATTTGAAACAAAAAAGAATAGTCATTTTAAAACTACACCGATTTTGGATGGGAGGTTGGGTTGGTGTAGGGTGGAGCTCTGTTACAGTCACCTTCTCGTGGTGAGCTCTGGGTTATTTTAACCCGGACGTTAAAATAAGCTAAGAACTTTGGGAAAAACACATTACCGACTGGCGGACCCTCAAGACATTTTTTCATCCCAAAATGCAATAAACACTATTTAACCCAGACCACAAAAACAACCTTTTTGACAATGATACTAGTTCAATTTCTAAAAATATAATATGGCGGACCATCAAAACACTTTTTGATTGCAAAAATTAATATATATCTGTAACTAATACATGTTCAATTTCAGAAAAAAAATTGGCTTATTTTCGCTCCAGACTAATGCACACCGCCACCCTCACCCACCATCATCTTATACCTATATGTATAGAAGCAAAAAGCTCTATCGGAAGTCTCATCGATAGTTCGCAAAATAATTTCCTGTAAAATCCAAGTGTGACGTCTGTGCATTGGGGCAGAGTTCCAACTTCTGGGCGAGCTCGCCGGTGCCTAGAAGTTTGGTTATAAAGGAGGGGGCGTGGGGAAGCACCTGTTGTATTCGGGAACATTCGGTACAACATCGAGACCACGGGGTGTCCAAAGTATTATGTGCTGGTGAAGAAGCATCCCGTTTTTTACGAGAAGGTAAGAGGTAGGCAGTGCACTAGACACACATAGTGGCATGGGAAAGCGATTTATTGTCCTCGGGTGGAAGTAATGTTTTTTGCAGAATATGTTATTAGGTGAGAGGATAGCAGTGCAATAGACACATCGAGAGACATGGGAAAGCGCTTCATTTTCCTCGGGTGGAACTAATGCTTTTTGCAGAATATGTTATAATTGTTGTAATAAATTGTAGCATAATTGTATACGTGAAGGTCACCTGTAAATATTATGTACTTTTTTTTTAGCTTTTAGTGTTTTCACGAATTTTATTTTATGGTGTTATTTTGTTGTCATTCGCCATATTGAATAAAATAAAAAGCCCCGAAGACAAAGCTAACGATACAGCGGTTGCTAAGGATAAACCAAAAAATGTTATTATAGCATGTGTGGAAAGATTTCAGCTTTTTATTACAAGTGCCGTTTAAATTGCTTTAACTTTACCATTTTTGAAATTGCAGCTAAACGTGGTGTGCTATTTTTGGCACGAAGCTATTGCCTCCCGAGGAGCTAATGAGATAGCAACGTGCCTCTTCAGTTATACTTGCTGTGTGTAACACCGAAGTAAAGAGCATTGTGCGTAGATGTCTGACTGTGGGTCATACTCTAAATGAGGGAGACTCAATGCATTCTGTCATAGAAAGGAAAAAAGAGAATATTCAAAAGGGGACCAATTTGTGTTCCCTTTCAAAGGCCACCATTAATAATAACCGCCATTAAAGAAGGAAAACCCTACGAAGTTAAAGAGTTTTCAACAGAAGAATTTTTTAACTTCAAGGAAATTGTCAGCCAATTTGGACAAAAATTTACCAAGAATTCGAAAAAGGAAATGGTGATTTAGCTTCTTAAAGTTGAGGAGGACAGTCCTAACAAAATACCAATGCTTATGACACGGCACCTAGTTTAAAAGAAAAGAATAAAGAACATCTTCTAGATTTGTGTAAGAAAAACTTAATTGAAAAAGTTCACCAACCTTTTTACTTCAACATTTGTTCTTAGTAACTAAGTATCACTCACCATTTATTTTGTTTTACTATAAATGCCAATAAGTCTTTTATTCATTCTTGTGTTATAATTTTCTTATTGAAATGTTCGTAGAGAGCGCAGATATGGCGCCTTAAATATCGAAATTTCAGTGCAATAACACCATATCTAACAAAATTCTAATATTATCTATAATTTTTGTATGTACGGTTATGTATCAGCAACATGTAAGTATATTCTATCAAAATTTGAAACAGTTACCTTTTAGAGATGTACGGTATGTATAAATGTGTAAAATGGTATACGTATTTAGGTAGGGCAACGTCACTTCAAGAAAAAAATTCGATAATCTTATAACAACATTGTGCTATAAATGGGGCAGTCTCTTTAGTTTCTGTATTTCTGTACATCGATGCTTTTGTACTTGAATAACCAACTTAAAAGATGAAACTTTCTGCGCTGAACAACTACATCCAGGTATCACTATTTTCATAACCAGTCATTTGGTTCTGCATTAATAAACTATATTCTCCAAATAATGGCGCACTTTCAAAGCTAGGTACCAGATCTCGACGCAGCCTGGATGCAAGATCTCAACGCTGTGGAACCCATGCCTCTGCAGCTAGTAACACTCTAGGAAGTTAGTATTAACCATCGATATTCCCCAAATAAGGTTTCCTTCTTACAGCTACGCAAAATAAACCTGGCTGACTATGCTGACGTTCCACTCCGCCAAGGACTCATCACTACCCACCTCCGTGGCCTCTCTAGTGTTGAGACTTTCGGTGAGGATACTGATGATGAACTCACTGAAGAGAAGGCTGCATGCTTCCGTAAGTTAGCATGAAGGATGGACATCTGCCTGAACCCGAGGCGACCATTTCAACCGCACAGTTTTCCATGTAATAGTAATGTTTGTGCTTTGATTTGGTATTAAAATATCGAAACCCAAAAAAGAATAGTTTTGTACATTAGTTTAAATGTGGCACGCGTTAATGGAAAACCAAGGACCCAATGGTACTCATGTTGTTATAGACTCAAATAGTTGTAGGACATCAGATCTTAAAAAATAGAAAAATTCACCATAATTCCATGCTCTAAAAATCCTGATATCGACTTCTAAGATTTAGGACATTCATGAAAGATGAGATTTACGTAAAAACAAATTTACGATAATTATTGTAGGCTGTGATGACTCGATGTGAGCAAAGATGACTTTGAAGTAGGCCAAACACCAAATTCTACATATCAATTTGGGCTGCAAAAACAGTTAGGCCTCTTTAGGTAAAAAAGTAAAAGTCTTTTTTTTTAAACATCTTTCGTCCACTTGTTGAAAATTCTGTTAATTTCTGCACTTGTACCCACCTCCGTGGTCTCTCGGGCGTTGAGACTTTCGGTGAGGATACTGATGATGAACTCACTGAAGAGAAGGCTGCATGCTTCCGTAAGTTAGCATTAAGGACGGACATCTGCGTGAACCCGAGGCGACCATTTCAACCGCACAATTTTCCGTGTAATAGTAAAGTTTGTGCTTTGATTTGGTATTAAAATATCGAAACCCAAAAAAAGAATAGTTTTGTACATTACTTTAAAGTGGCACGCGTTAATGGAAAATCAAGGACCCGATGGTACTCATGTTGTTATAGAATCAAATAGTTGCAGGACATCAGATCTTAAAAAATAGAAAAATTCACCATAATTCCATGCTCTAAAAATCCTGATATCGACTTCTAAGATTTAGGACATTCATGAAATATGATATTTAAGTAAAAACATATTTACGATAATTATTGTAGGCAGTGATGACTCGATATGAGCAAAGATGACTTTGAAGTAGGCCAAACACCGAATTCTACATATCAATTTGGGCTGCAAAAACAGTTAGGCCTCTTTAGGTAAAAAAGTGCCAATCTTTTTTTCAGACATCTTATGTCCCCTCGTTGAAAATTCCGTTAATTTCTGCACTTGTAACGTAAAGAACTAAAATTTATTCACAGGAAATAAACGGTTGGAAGGAAACACAAGAATAATAGTTTTAATTTTTATTTTATATTCTACACACAGATAAAATAAACTCGCAGGCTTGTTCTGTTGCATCTTCTTCCCGGTCCAGCATAATTTTAAAATCAAACAAATGATTTCGAACCACTGGGTCGGACACAGATTGTATTTTACTCTTTTCATATTAGTGGGCATTTTTCATGAGGTTGAAGTATTTTCCCTGAATAAATAGACAGAAAACATTCAGTACCTTCATAAGCCTAATTTATCACTTATACACAATTCATTTTTAGGCAAGAAAGTTGTAACAAAATTTAAATATCCCATATTTGGGATCAATGGGAGTGTGCTATGTTTTTTGATATACTGAGTGGGCTATAACTTTTTAAATATTGGTTTAATAAACAAAATCTGCAGTAGTTTCTTTGCTAACCTTTGGCCAGCGACATTGAATTTTTTTATGTTCGTTGCAGTTTAGTTGATATGGAAATTTACATATTAATAAATTAAACTAATATGGGAAAATTTTTTAATAAATAACTTACGGAAAATTTGTTTACGGCATCAGGTTTTGCTAGCTCTAGAACGAAAATTGACATAATCAAATGTTGTGACGTAGTCTTTTTTATACGTCAAATTTGACATTATTGAAAAAAAAATTCCGAAAAATAGGCTTATTTAACCGAATTTCGAAAAAAGTCATAAGAAAAATATGCTTCTTTCGCAATTTTATACCCCTGTGCAGAATTTCAAGAGCCTACTACGATTTTCATATTTTGCCCTTTGTTGCCCTTTTCCGTATTTGTTAATCCATAAAAGTCGATCCTATGTAATTTAAAACACTCATTGACTGAATACATACTGCACAATACTTAGTTTATGGTCTAAATATCCTTCTTTTCCTTTTTTTTTGCAAAAAAATTAAAATGAGGGCTTGTTGAAGAAGCACGCTTGGTGCAAAACTGATCTCATTTTTACAGATAAACACATAAATTCGATTTACAAACTTCTTTCTATAGTAAATGGTTGTAAAAACACACAAATATTTCTGTCATGCTGATCTTATCAGAAATATATAGAAAATTTAAAATATTATGTCCAATAATATCCAACAAAGGGCAAAATATGAAAATCGTAGTAGGCTCTTGAAATTTTGCATAGGGGTATAAAATTGCGAAAGAAACATATTTTTCTTATGACTTTTTTCTAAATTCGGTTAAATAAGCCCATTTTTCGGACATTTCTTTCATTAATGTCAAATTTGACATATAAAAGAGACTACGTCACAACATTTTATTATGTCAATTTTGGTTCTAGAGCAAGCAAAACCTGATTCCGTAAACAAATTTTCCGTAAGTTATTTATTAAAAAAATTTCCCATATGATGCAGACTTTTTGGCGGGCACTGTATACTATTGGTTCCGATTTGACTGTGACTAGAAGTGATACAGTGCACAGGTTGAATATTAATAAGGCACAGGTAAAGGTAGGTACCTGAGGACCGCCCTCGCCCTCAGGTACCATATTTTTAGATATAATTTCTATATAAGCTCCTATAATTTGTTATAATCTTATTTGCAGTGTGCATGCCATAGTGTTAATGTATAGTAATATTTTAAAATGGCACTAATATTAACAAAAAGTTCGCGTGGTGGCGATATTCTGATTTTTGAGAATTATTCCTTTTCCAAAGACAGTGAATTAAAAAGTGGTGAAATTTATTGGCGGTGTATTAAAAGGAATTTGAAATGTTCTGCAAAAATATATACTATTGGTTCCGATTTGACTGTGACTAGAAGTGCACAACCACGAAGCGAATAAACGCACCGTCGAAAGAAAACTTATTACCAATATAGCCAAGCGAAAAGCAGAGGAGGATATATCAGAAAAACCTTCAAAAATTATACGAAGTGCTCTATCTTTAAGTCTACCAGAAGAGTTCACGATCTCAGATGTGAACGCGATAGCAAGAAATATCTACAACTGCCGTCGAAAATTACTACCAGGGCCATTACCAACAAATATTGGTGAAGTTCATCAAGCAGTTGAAGCATATTCGCCCACAACAAGTAAAGGTGAAAGTTTTTTGTTTATTAATAATGCAGCGCACAATATTATAGTTTTTTCATGTGACACTAACATCGTTCTGTTATCTAAGATGGATACTTTATATATGGATGGTACCTTTTCGTATTGTACGAAATATTTTTATCAGTTTCTTACAATACATGGAATTCAAAATGGACACTATATTCCATTATTGTACTGTCTCTTACCAAACAAAAGTACAAACACCTATGTAAATCTATTTTCTTTATTAAAATCAAAAATAGTTGAAATGAAAATGTCAGTAGAACCTGTTCAGGTGTTTGTTGATTTCGAGAAAGCTATTCATTCGGCTCTTCTTATTGCCTGGCCTAATATAAAAATTAACGGATGTCGATTCCATTTACACCAGGCGTGGTTTCGAAAAATTCAATCTGTTGGATTAACAAGTGAATTTAATAATAAAGACTCTGAAATTGGCAAATGGCTTAAACATACGTTTGGGTTAACATTTGGACCCACAAGAAGTGGAAGATTGTTTTATTTTTGATTTAATGTCATACAAGCCAAACAGTCATCAATTAGATAAATATGCTGATTATTTAGGTATTAGAAGTAGAAATATGGGCTAACGAAAGTTCATCCATCACTCGCACGACCAATGCTTGTGAATCATTTCATGCCAGGTTTAATTCTTCTTTTTATTCTGGACATCCGTCAATTTATATTTTTATAGAAAAGGTGAGGGAATTTCAACTAGATAGTTACATTAAAATGCAAAGTTTAGGTATACCGGCTAAAATAAAGGATAGGGCAGTAAAATCAAAGTTAAATTTTTTGGAAAATATAATAAAGAAATTCAGATCCAACCAGATTTCCAGATTAGATTACATAAAAACTGTAGCTTATCACTCGTACCATAGTTTATAGTTTTATGTTATAATTTTAAGATTTTGTGTGGAAATTTATATAGTACCTATACCTAGTTTGTAGAGTATAGTTGATGAGGCTTTTTATTTCAATCTTTCCTAATAACTTTTGCATAATGGGATGCCCTCCGTGGAAATTTCAGGTAATTACCATTTTATTGCTTTTGTGGTCCGTCGAATTTTCAAGTGAGATTAAGAACATTTACCTGCTTTCCGTCGAAATTTCATCCGTTCAAATCCTAAACTACATTAAAAATAAGGATGTATCGAAAACTGTTTCAATGCCTGCTGATTTTCTAGTGCAGCTACCATTAAATCATGCAAATAACATTGAGCATGTGGAAGAATACTTAAGAGCGATAATAATACCACTAGTGGTATTTTCGTATGTAATATCACTAGTGCCAGAAATTTTATCGATAATTTTTTCGAAAGCGCTATTTTGCCTAGAAAGATCACGAGTATAAATTGGGCTTTTATTTTCTGATAAAATCCCGAGAGCGAAGCTCAAGGGATTTTATCTCTGATGGGCAAAATAAGGCTTGAGAATAAAATTATCTAGAAAAATTTCCGGCACGAGTGGTATTTGTCGAGATTATTTCACGAATACGATTTAATAATTTCTGTATTAATTTTTTCTATGTTTACATTTCCAAAACGACTCATTTTGAACGAGTTTATTGACAGCTTTGACTGTGGCATTCGAGTAAACAAAGACGACGCGACGCCTGGATATCCAAGGCAAATGCGATTATACCTTTGTACACCCTGTCGGCGTTGGTTTATTTTCTGAATGTGTCATAAATTTAAACGGAGGCGGAGGTCTAAATAACAAGAATTTAGCAATGTAAAAGTTATATAAATTCATTGATATAATGCTTAATAATACCGCAACATAATTTATAAGCTGCATAATTTAGAACAGTGTGAAACACACAAACTTTAAGAAGTAGGTACGTGTTTGTATCCAACAGATTCGCGGTTGCTAAGCAACGAAGTGATAATTTGCACAAGTGCAATTACCGGTAATTGCACTAGTGCAAATTATCGCTAGCAGAGGCATATCATTGGTGGGATTTTTATGGAAGGAGCTACCTTATTGGATGCAAGCAGTCCTAGTTATGCTAAACCAACATTGTGGCAGCTAAAACTGATAACCCGATAACTTCTTCACATTAGCAAATTTAATATAGGACTAGAATATATGTTTTCATTTAACACATTGATCTTTAAATATCTATTAGCACAAAAACATATTCAGAACCGAAAGTTCAGTCTAAATGACAGCTAGCTGTCAAACTAACTAAATATTTGCAGTTGTTGAATTCTCCTTTTTAAATACAACTCGTGGTATGCCTAATAATAGATAATACCTTTCCTTAATTTATCACTCATTATAATCCCAATGCTAAGAAAATACCACTCCTGCTGCGCAGTCGTGGTATTTTCAGCTTTGGGATTATAATTCGTAAAAGTAACGAAAGGTATTATCGATAATAGGCACACCACTTGTTATAATATTACCCCTGAAAACTCGATTTTACTGAACAGAAATAAAAAGTGTCTGTTGCCTATATTTCCACGCTAGCCATGTTCACTAAATGATTAATTAATAGAACCTGGCTTCGGAAAACCAAAGGCTTGAGTGTTGCAGGTGGCTAAAGGGTTGAAATAAGGGCGTAGTCTTGTAAGGAAAAATCGAAATTTTGGCCGATTTTTCCAAACAAGCCCGCCGAAAGTATGAAAACGTACATCGTCACTAGCCCGAAAAACATATTGGCTTGAGTGGTGCGAATGGATAAGTACATTTTGGAGTCGGAAAATTTAACGGAATTTTTTTTCGATTTTTCAGTTATTTTTCCATGAATGAAATTAATTGCAATAAAAAGTTATGAATTTCAGAGTATTTAAAAAAATTATGGCTTGAGTGTAGAGCGTGGCCTTTATATTTTCAGAACATCGGAAAGTTGCAGGAACATATATGAAAATTGCCACCATTTTCTCACGCAAGCCGTTTGACACATGCTTAGAAAAAGTGATTCTAAGACTATACAGGGTGTCCCGAAATTAGCATGCAATAATTTGCCAGCGTGTTCTGCGACCCAAAAAAATAAAAAAGTTCCTATAAACATAGCCTCAAAAATGCCCCCTAAGCGATTTTGAAAACGTTTTTTTCTAAATATCTCCAGAACCAATAAAGATAAAATTCTGAATTTTGGTACGTGAGTTACCCGTTAAATTTGACCTTCACAGAGATGGCGATTTTTTTATTTTCTTCATTATAGGCGTCCCGACTGGGGGGGTCAAGGGGCTCGAAATGCCCCAACTATTTTATACATGACTTTTTCCTAATGTTGATGTGAAATTCGTAAATTTTGTAGTTTTTTACAAAAAAAGGTACTCTCGTTTGACTTCGATACGGTGCTCCATCCTCTGTCAAAAGTCACCTAAACATTTTATTGCATGCCAATGACTAACGAAGAAAATCATTTTATGATATTAATCTGAATGTTACACACGTTGTGCAAGCCGCTAACGGCGAGTAATATTAGTAAATAAAACAATAATGATAAATTGCTTAAGTTTATTTTATACAGGGTGTCCACTTTTTGACGATAATTCTCTGAAAATAATAATTTTAATATTTTTTTGTGCTGAATGGCGCCGAAAGACCATCTATCTATCCCGGTTAACATCTTACAAGCTACATTCTAGGCCTACTCCGATTTATTTTAACCCCAAAATAAATATCTTAGTTTTGTTTTTTTTCATATTTTTCCAAAACACAACACAATTAATTGACACGAGGCGACTGATTTATTAATCATATGAAAGAAGAAACTACACTAAAGAATATCTTATGTATCTTATAACAAGTGCCCAAAATGGTTTCCATTTTGTCGTAAACAAATTCTGGCTCTGCAGTTCACCGCTTGAGTTGCTCAAAGAATTTCGAATTCATTTTCCCTCAGCATATTTGCCGCTGCATGGATCCTATTTACTAATTCTTCGCGATTGGTAACGTCAGTGCTATAAACAGTGGTTTTCAGGTAACCCCATAAATAGTAGACCAACGGTTTAAAATCAGGAGACCGAGGTGGCCAATTAATCGGGCCACCCCTCTCAATCCATTTTCCTTCAAAAGTTTCGTTCAGCCAATGTCTCACATCTCTCCCAAAATGAGCAGGAGCCCCATCGTGTTGAAAATACATATTTTCTCTCGCATTAAGAGGTACATCTTCCAAAAGAGCACCCAATTCATTTTGCAAAATCAATAAATATGTTTGGGCATTCAGCCTGTCTGGTAGCTCAACAGGCCCAATTAATTTGTTTCCTATAATACCAGCCCATAAATTAATAGAAAACCTATGTTGGAAGTTCGTACGGCGAACCAGAAAAGAGTTTCCATCTGCCCAGTGATGGGTATTATGGAAATTTATGACTCCATTTCTGGTGAACGTAGCCTCATCGCTCCATAAAATGAATCGAAGGATATTTTCATTATTAAGTAGGTACCCAGCGCGAGAATTCCATTCTTCCCAGAAAATCTGCAGGCCGCAAATCTTGCACCCTTTGATAGTGAAAGGCATGGAAACCTTGGAGCCTGACTGCATTTCCAACCAAAAATGGAACTAATTTATTTTCTACCTACGTTATACTTAAGTGGTCTCTTACTATAGTTTTTGGTACATTAGAAACTATTGACACCCTTCGTATGCTAACATTCGGATTAACTTCGAACTGGTTTAATACATTTTCTAAATCATAATTTTCTGAAGGTCTTCCTTGTCCGCGTAATCTTTGAAAATTTCCATTTTCTATCAACTGCCTGTGGACCGTGGAAAATATCCTTCTCCCGGGTTGCCTTCTGTTGGGATATCGTCTTTGATATTCTCTTTTTGCCGCTAAAGACGATCCATCACAGAATCCATATATGAAATGGATGTCGGCCAGCTCTCTATTACTAAAATGTTCCATTTTCAAGCTTTTCGGATTTACTACAATTTTTTTTCACTCTGCTTAGCGATAATAATTGCTCATACTAAAGTGTCAAACTAACGTAAACAAACTTTTGTTTCCCTGGCCTACTACTGTTTCAGTAGTTATTGGTGACTGTATTGCCGTAATTAATTATTATAAAAATAAAGTCTGTTTACAGTTTATAGGCACATATTCAAAAATGGAAATTTTCAAAAACAGCTCTTTAAACAATCGCCTGATTATGAGTAGGCCTAGAATGTAGCTTGTAAGATGTTAACCGGGATAGATAGATGGTCTTTCGGCGCCATTCAGCACAAAAAAATATTAAAATTATTATTTTCAGAGAATTATCGTCAAAAAGTGGACACTGTATAAAATAAACTTAAGCAATTTATCATTATTGTTTTATTTACTAATATTACTCGCCGTTAGCGGCTTGCACAACGTGTGTAACATTCAGATTAATATCATAAAATGATTTTCTTCGTTAGTCATTGGCATGCAATAAAATGTTTAGGTGACTTTTGACAGAGAATGGAGCACCGTATCGAAGTCAAACGAGAGTACCTTTTTTTTGTAGAAAACTACAAAATTTACGAATTTCACATCAACATTAGGAAAAAGTCATGTATAAAATAGTTTGGGCATTTCGAGCCCCTTGACCCCCCCAGTCGGGACGCCTATAATGAAGAAAATAAAAAAATCGCCATCTCTGTGAAGGTCAAATTTAACGGGTAACTCACGTACCAAAATTCAGAATTTTATCTTTATTGGTTCTGGAGATATTTAGAAAAAAACGTTTTCAAAATCGCCCCTTTAGGGGGCTTAGCCCCATTTTTGAGGCTATGTTTATAGGAACTTTTTTAATTTTTTTGGGTCGCAGAACACGCTGGCAAATTATTGCACGCTAATTTCGGGACACCCTGTATAACAAAAGGCTTGCGTGTCGGGCATGGTCATCACATTAATAATAATAAATAATTTAAAAAAAATCTACAAATTTCCACCATTTTCTCACACAAGCCGTTTAGCATATGCTTAGAAAAAGTGACTACAAGACTATTGTAACAAAAGGCTTGAGTGAAATTGAAAAAAGTTGAAATTGACAAAATGTGCCCCAAAACACCTGTTGACTCCAAAGTTTGAAAAATAAAATTATCGCCTACCTCATTTAAATGTTACAGATGATTTGTATGTTCGAAACTAAGAAAAAAATGCCTGATAGGCATTGGGTCGTATTCATAAAAAAAAAGTATATCCTCCCAAGCATAAGGTATAAGGTTATGCTTTAAAGTAAAAGGTAGAAGTATAAGCATTTCCTTCTTTCCGAATTCATAATGATAACCTTATTCTTGCGAGGATATCCTTCAAGCAGAAGTAAAGGATTAACAACTATAAGTAGGCTTACACAGTGGAAGCTCAGTTGTTTTTCAGATTATGTCAAAAGTTTATTATTAGTGAGTTAAGAGTTGTTGTTCGTTTTAACTAATTTGAAGATAATTTGAACCCTGGCCCGTTATAATATTTGTCATATTTAGAACATTAGTAAAGATGCCTTCCTCAAGCAGTGAAAGTGATAGTGAAAACGTAGAGTTTAAAGCGGAGGGAAACGCTAGTAACGAACTACAGTTTATAGCAGAAGGAGTCGTGGCTGCTCCCGTTATTTTGGAAAAATCGCAAGTATCACAAATAAAGCGAAGGAAGGACGAGGCAATTAGAATGCTGACAAAGAAATTCGAAGCAACATTTGGTAAACCACTTGATGCGAAAGGTTTATTAAAAAAAATTAACAACATGAAAGCAAGATTGAAGAAGAAAACGGATGTAAGGAAAACTGGAAATAAAGCGATCAAATTGTTGTTTTGGGAGAGGCAGTTACTACAGGCTATGGAAGGTGACAGCAATCCTACTATTGGAAGAATTAAAGGGGCCATGCAGATTGGTATTGATGAAGAAGAACCGGCTCAGCAAAGAGAGAGGGAACCAACTGTACAGCGAAGAGAGAGTGAGCCACCGGCACAGCAAAGAGTAGGTAAAGCATCTCCTGGGCAATCATGTAGTGGTGTCGCAGCTGATGAACCAGGATTCCTACCACCAAAACGAAAATTAGCGACAGAGGAGTATGAAACAGATGAAACTAGAAGACTAACGACAAAAGAGCTCCAACGCTTAGTGCTGTTACAGCAGTTCCGGACGCGTAAAGTGCAACAGGAATACTTTGAAACGAAGTTGAACCTAATGCGGCTTAAGGAATCTACACCGAAAACTGTTGTCGACGAAAATGAAATGTACTTATTTAACTTATAAAAAAATCACCAGAACGTGTATTTGAATTCACAGATATATTTTTTTTATAGTTTACTACTCTAAGTAATTAATTTTCTACTTAGCAACAATAAGGTATTATAACTAAATACAATACAAAACTTAATTATCATTAAAATTGTTAATTACAAGACCCAAATTTCTTCTGATTTCTTGTCCTTGATGGCGAAGAGGTCGTTCATCATTATTATTATCATGGTATTCTTCATCTTCTGGTGTCTCTTCAGCTGCTTGGAAGTCATGATCACCTAACGTTTTTGCAACGTTATGGAGCACGACACAGGCAACGATTATCTTTGGAATATTTTCCAATTTTGCGTGACACACATACTGTAAGATTGGAAATCGACGTTTCGGTTGGCCAAAACATCGTTCAATTATTACTCTCTCTTTTTTCAAAAGTTGGTTATATTTCAACTCAGCACCAGGCGTAGGATTTCGAAATGGAGTCATGAGGCATGGCTCTATCCCATATCCGTCATCACCAAGTAGCATAGCATTGGCTTTATTTTGTAATTGTAAGCACACTTGTGAATTTCTCCATATCCTCGAGTCGTGCACTGATCCAGGCCAAGTGACGTCTACACTAGTGAACATTTCTTTGGCATCACAAGTGGCCTGCACATTCAGAGTAGGCTTACCTTTTCGATTAATGTACTCATCTCCATGCAGTTTTGGTTTAAGTATCCCAATGTGGGTGCAATCGACTGCACCAATCGCTGTCGGAAACCTATACTTCATTTGCCAGCACTCTTTTGCGTCTGTTATTTCTCTATTGGTAGTTGGAAACTTTATCCATTCATTGGAATGTGCAATTATGCTGTCAACTACTGCATTGACAGACCGAGATACCGTAGCTTGACTAACACCAAGTTCTTGACCCACACCTTGTTGATAGCCAGGATCACTGAGATAACGCAAACATATCTTCATTCTATGAACAGACGACAACGCACCTCCCCGAGTTTCTTCACTTGTACCTAAGAATCTGTCTGCAAGCCATTGTACATTTTCTCTTCAAACCGGTACAATACCTTAAAATCACGAACAATTGTAGATAAGCGGGGCTTGTAGTGTTTAACATCCCTCACATCTACAATAATATCTGCCATCACGCTGAAACTTGGATAAAACAAACTTTCACTATGGCGTTGAGTCTCCTACTGACCAACCTCAATTTTTCTGAAGGATATGCTTTTTCTTTAAAGTAAAGGGACAGGTTTATGTATATCCATTTACTTTTCTACAAGTGTAAGGATATGCTTCTACTCTACAAATGGAAGGTTCTGCTTCAAATTATTATGAATAAATGCAGAAGGATTTCCTTCATATTTTGCAAGTATAAGCGTATCCTTTTTTTTATGAATGCGACCCATTGAGTAAAACATCACTGCTTTTCTTGAAATAGGGTGTCAAATTTTGTCGAGCTCAATCCGTTCCATTTTGAAAGCGAACAATTTTTTGTGTATTTTTCATAGAGAATTTTTTGTCACTTTAAATTGTTCAATTATTCTGTAAAATTTGAAAGCGGTAGTTAAAAATTGTATTTTTCGAACTTTGGACTAAAAAGGTGTTTTGGGGCACATTTTGCCAATTTCAACGCAAACGGTTGATTTAATCGTAATGGAACAAGAGTACACTTTTGTTGCAAAATGAAAAGATGCACTAAAATGGTGAACCTGCGAGACCAAAAAGATAACCTTAAAAAAGTTATAAGTATTAAACCCATTGAGCTACCCCGCCCCTCCGCCTCTGGGCGATGGGAATAAATCGTTTTTACACGAAATTATTGCACTTCAGCGACTAAAGAACTGCACCAAGTTTCATTTAAATTACGTAACTTCTGTAGAAGTTTTTGCAAAAAATATGTTTTTCAAAGTGTACTTTTATCACCCTGTAACTTTCTTATTGTGCATTTTCAGAACCCATGTTTATAGGAAACTTTTTGTTCAAAATTACATTTCATACCTGTCATATTACGTTGGCACCATAATTTAGAAACACCCTGTATAATTTTATATTTTTTTATTTTAATTTTGAAACTTGAGGATAATGATAATGATGATGAATATAATGGAGATGAGGCTGATGATGATGACAATGAAGAAGGGGGCGATGGAGAAGAAGTTGGAGAAGGCGATAGCATAAACATCGACGTCTTAGAGTCAGACGAAGATGAAGCAGACAGAGAAGAAGAGGAAGTAGGTGAGACCGACGATGACAATAATTATCTTGAACGAGTTATGTGATATTGTAAAACCGCATTTTGTAATATAATTCAGTTTGTAAAATTATTCAAGAAACTAACTCATTTCATTATCAATGTTTTTAAAATAAATTGTAGATATATTTTTTATATGAGGGCAATATCCACCGCACTATTTTCATAATATAAAACATTATTATACATAAGCAAGAAAATGTATGCTAAATTATACAATCAAAATATAATAACCCTGCATAAACATTTCTAGATTTTTGTCAACTCTTCTTTGCACATATAATAATATGCTCCATGTCCGGCAGTCAAGCCTTTTATTGCAATAGTCTTACAATCACTTTTTCTAATCATAATAATATGTCAAACGGCTTGTGCGGGAAAATGGTGGAAATTTCTAGATTTTTTTGTAAGCTCTTTGTTTAATAAATTATGTATAATTAACATGATGACCATGTCCGACACGCAAGCCTTTTGTTATATAGTCTTAGAATCACTTTTTCTAAGCATATGTCAAACGGCTTGCGTGAGATAATGATGGCAATTTTCGTAAATTTTCAGGCAACTTTCCGATGCAAGTCTTCGTTCCGTCCACATCCGATAGTCACGCCAATTTCATCATAATGTCTAACACATCAACAACTTTCTATAGTTTCAAAGACTTGCATAGAAAAATAACTGAAAAATCGAAAACAAAATCCGTTAAATTTTCCGACCCCAAAATGTACTTATCCATTCGCGCCACTCAAGCCAATATGTTTTTCGGGCTAGTGACGATGTACGTTTTGGGCTTGTGTGGAAAAATCGGTCAAAATTTCGATTTTTGCTTACAATACTATGCCCTTATTTCAACCCTTTAGCCACCTGCAACACTCAAGCCTTTGGTTTTCCGAAGCCAGGTTCTATTAATTAATAATTTAGTGAACATGGCTAGCATGGAAATATGGGCAACAGACACCTTTTATTTCTGTTCAGGAAAATCGAATTTTCCATGTTATCCCCAGGGGCCACTCGTAAATTTCATTTCATTCTACTACTCAGCATCGTTGTACTTTTTTTGTACCTCTTCGAGGCTAGTATGCGAAAATGGAGCACCTAAATCTGTCACTATCTGACGGTCTATTAGGTTGTTTATTTAAACAGTCTAGGTGGCAGAGATTGCACCTCAAAAACATATTTTCATTCAGAGTACACTTCTTTATGTATTGTATAATATGTAGTTTTATACAATATTGTACAAAATAAATAATAATTGTAAAACCCCATTTCAGTAGTGTATGGTAAAATTTCTCTTTTATTAAAGAAACAAATAATTACTTAAATATTTACTCTCTTCATTCCAGTACACTGAAAAGGACATAATATACCCAATGTGTTAACGAGTGTGTTACTTAGATAGTTAAGCACACGAACCATGGCGAAACCACAGTATTGTGATTATATAATTATCTCGTAACTGAATAAACAATAAGTGTATTACCTCTCACATGGTTCTACAGAGTGTTCTACAGAAATAGTGTCCAGCAATGGCTTAAACAATATTCGAAATTTCGATATGAAAAATGTATTATCTTAGCAACGAAAATAATAGTTATTCCGCGTTCTAAATTAGCACACGTTTGATAATTCTTGAATTCCTTATAATATATGCTCCAGGGCTCTTCAAAGATTTTAAATTATTGCTTTGTACAGTAGCTGTGACTTAGTATTGAATAATTAATAACTAGATCCAATATCCGCATTATGTATGGATCTTGGGCAATAATCTTGGTTTCTTGGTCATATCACCTCTTCACACCACTTTCAAAATCACCTTAGGACACGCTTGTCTCTGTTTCTCAGAGAATTCTTTGAAAACCGAATGAAACAAAGTTCAAAACACTTCGTACTACCCAGGTGTTCTAGGCAGATTTTCAAACATAATTTATGTTATTATAACTCTAAAGTAGCACTGTTATTGCTATAATTTTTGGAAGTGGCTATGTATACGTCCGACATATATAAAAGTCGCTATACGTCTTGCGCTCTCATTGGTGGATTGAGTCACGTGACAATGGAGTGGTAATTATTTTCAATGGTGTAACCCACCCCGATTTTCTTGAAATTTTGACGCCGCGCCAAATGTCGGGGGGTAGCCAAAATTTCAAGAAAATTGGGGGTTGGTTACAACGCCGAACGTCGGGCGAAATAAGGGGGTACCTAGCTAAAATTTCAAGAAAATCGGGGGTGGGTTACATCATTGGAAATGATTACCACTTCTTTTTTCATAAGGCAGAGCGTATCGCTGCCGACTGACACAATATGGTGCGAATGCCCCCTTCTTTTTTCACACGGCAGCGCCTATCCCCCAAAAAGGAGGGCATACACTCCTTATTGCGAAAAATTCTCTTCTGATGGCTTCCGACATATCTAAATAAGTTTAAGTTTACTTCGCACGTGTACGGAGTTCAATGTATGTCCAAAGAAGTCATGTGACTCAACTCGCCAATGAGAGCGCAAGACGTATACCGACTTTTATATACATCAGACGTATAAATAGCCACTGCCATAATTTTTACTGTTCTCTCAAATTCGTCAGAAAACCACCTGGTCCAAATAACAGTTGATTTAAAAAATGGTATTTTTCTTTACAATTACAAAACATAATCGATGATCAGCTGATGGATTATTGTAGATCAGGAATCAGGATTATTGAACACTTGTCACTTTGCTTTCGGCAATATTCGGCCCTACACAATGACGTATTTTTACATTCGGCTCTCATTCGGAAATTCAAATTTTATTTTCACATTATTGGCTTTGGAAAGAATTAATAGAACAGCAAAGCCTATATATAGACATGTTTATTAATCATAGTCCTTTCTAACGCCGCTGTTTTTAAAATTTGGTAGAAGGAAGCAACCCTATTGCCTTTGTCCCCCTTGCCTACATAGAAAGTGCCTTTAATATCATTTTAGAACAAAACTTATTGCCAGGGGACTTGCAAAGTTTCACTGATTATTTCGAAGATACCTGGATATGCAAATTTGAACGCAGGCAAAGAAATAAACCCATGTTTGATCACTGTGTGTTTCGCAAATAAATGTGAAAAACCATCAATTTGGACCTTTCTTCGTTCCATAAAAAATAACAGAATATAACAGAACTCAAAATTCAAGAAGCTATGACAGGGGAACTTGCTCAAAAAAAAATACAAAGATTTAAGCAGCCGGGTTAGGGAAATATGTTACTCTTTTGATTCTACCGAGTTAGAAAAGTACCTTTTTAAAATTGCACACGATATTTAAATTAAGTATTTTTTAAATTTGTTATAATATTTAAGTATTTTGCTTGGATGCCAACTTAAGAAATTAAATTAAAATTACATATTTTGTAATTTACGTGGTTATTAAATTTTTTCTCGATCAATTGTTTTTCAATCAAATGGTTTTCGATCAATTGTTTTTCGATCAAATGTTGTTCGATCAAAATTTTCAATCAAATGTTTTTCGATCATTTTTTTCGCGACCCCTATTAAACCACAAATGTCCAGGTATTTGATGGATTTCCCTGACTTTTCCCTGATTTCCTTGACCAAAAATAATTCCCTGACATTTCCAGGTTTTCCAGGTTGGTAGACACCCTGGCATGCGTTATTAATTGCCAACCCAAGAGGAGAAACAACTCACGACTATCGAAAAAAAATTCCCTAGTAGCCGAGGTTTCTTTATAGTTGATTTTTGTTTATGAATTCTTGCTTGGGGTTGTTTTATGGGTTAGGTTTGGTATTTTTGTGTTGAAGGACTAGGGCCTACCCTACCCAGGGGGCCTCCAATGATTTCTGTGATTTAATCTGTGCATTTTGATTCGTGGAAATTTCATCTATTATCGCACCGGCATAAATTATTGGAAGTGGCTATTTATACGTCTGACGAATATGAAAGTCGGTATATGTCTTGCGCTCTGATTGGCGAGTTGAGTCACGTGACTTCTTTGGACGTACATTTAGCTCCATACAGGTCAAAGTCCGAAGTAAACTGATTTTAGATACGTCGGAGTGTTTTTTTTTAAGCATTGTTGCAATAAGGAACGTGTATGCCCTCCTTTTTCGGCGATGGGCGCTGCGGTATGAAAAAATAAGTAGTTAGTATTTCCAATAGAGTAACCCACCCCCGATTTTCTTGAAATTTTGGCTAGGTACCCCCTATTTTCGCCCAACATTCGGCACTGTAAAAAAGCCGGATTTATAAATTTTGAAGTTTCCGTTTGACGTTGATGCAGCTGCTGTTTCTATAAACTTTTTCCGTTCCGTTTAGAATTTTCTGTACGCCTGTGTGTTATCAACGCCAGAAAAATAAAGCATAGAACAACAATCGTCATCGGAGCGAAGTCGTTCGATTTCAATACTCTGATTTAGCAACTCTAAATACATTTTGTTAACTGCTATGTATCGTTATTTTGGATAATGAATATGAAAAATATTACACAAAATCAATACAGGTGATAAACTGGGAAACCACGTGACCTCCCACGTGACCCTTAAGAAAGCACTTCACTGGCCGGAGAGGCAACGGCAAATGGAAAAAGATAAATGTTGGCTATCCAAACGCACCTCCAGGAGGTCCGTTGTTATCCCTGACGGAATTTGAGTTTATAATAATTAATCTTCGATGTCCAACTTTCAAACGGAAACATCAAACGGCAAAGTTTATAAATCGGGCTTAACCATTCGGCGCCGAATGTTGGACGAAAATAGGGCCAAAATTTCAAGAAAATCGGGAGTGGGATACACCATTGGAAATAATTACCACTTCTTTTTTCATACTGCAGCGCCCATCGCCGAAAAAGGAGAGCATACACGCTGGTTTATGCAACAATGCTTGAGAAAAATGCACTTCCGACGTATCTAAAATCAGTTTACTTCGGACTCGGACGTGTGTGGAGCTAAATGTACGTCCAAAGAAGTCACGTGACTCAACTCGCCAATCAGAGCGCAAGACGTATACCGACTTTCATATACGTCGGACGTATAAATAGCCACTTCCTAAATTATTTGTAGTGGCTATTTACATGACCGACGTATGTATATGAAAGTCGGTATATGTCTTGCGCTCTCATTGGAGAGTTGAGTCACGTGACTTCTTTGCACATACATTCAACCCCATACATGTCCGAAGTTCCCAAGTGAACTTATCTGAAGATACGTTGGAAGTGCAATTATAATAATTTCTGTATTTCGAAATTTTTTGTCTGAGTGCCTTCACACGGGGCCTCTACCATGTGTCGCACTACTTATGTGTGCCGGAGGGTTGGACTGACCCTCACGGCTTGCCGGTATCACTGGGTGCGGGAGTCGCCAAGCGCAGATTGAAGAAGACAGCAGGTACAAAGTAGGGTGATGTTTATTTTTCTACTCACAGATAAGCCTCTAACAGTATCTGGACTATGGCGGGGGTAGCGCGGACCGTGGACCGACGCGACCGATAGTACGTGAAAGTGACCGGGGCGCGAGCTGCACCCTTGACCCGACGGCACGGTGCCGCTGCTGACCCACTGACGACTTCAACAGTGCCCAGGGCGTTGTCGTCTGCCCCTCGGAGCCCGACCTGAACAAGGAGGCTACTCAAGCGGGGTCCATTGCCAGGTCAGACCACCGAGGGTGGTCAGTGATCAAGTAGCTGCTAATAAGCGGGGCTTACTGATGCCCAGCTTGAGGCTGGTGCCGAATTTATACTAGCAGATTTTGCCGACTTAGCGTTTGGACTTCGATCTATCTAGTGTTTATCTTATTGAACAATCCTTATATGTTTTGTTATTAATTGTCCCCCGTATTTATAAAGTTGTATAATGTTATCTTTACTTGTTATGATTTACTAGAAATGAGTTTGAATGGTTTGGTCATCGGTCCACAGATGTCACTTTGTTGACAATATGGCAGTGCCTATCGCTACCGACTGCCACAATATGGGGTGAATGCCCCTTCTACAGGGTGTACAAATAAGCGAGGACGACTACTGTACCTCAGGAACCCTTGGCTTGACAACTTTGGGTAAAAAATATTTATAAACAAACAAAAAAATATATAAATAAGAAATTCCACAGAGTACAAGTGCTTCAGCTGTTTGGTTCATTTACCAGTGTTGTTCTGCACAGTTTATTTTGAGATTAGTACCATCTTACTGCAAAAGTGCTGTGAATCTCAATTTGATGTTGGCTGTCACATTTGAGCAACGATCACCCAGGAAAATCAACTTTATTTGGAAACTGACCCGTGCTTTCCTGCTTTTTTGCTGGTGATAAAAAAGAAGAAACAACTGTACATAAAACCAGGTACCAAAATAAACTTTTTTTGTACATCCTCAAACACAGCCTACTACAGTGACATACCAGGCCGAACTTCCAATGCTAGTGATCATGTTGAGACATTACTTTTAAGCTGATTAAACCCGGACCTCAGATATGCATTGTTTGAAGTGCGAAATTGAGGAGGATGACTCATCCTCCCTAACGTCTTGTGATGGATGCAGTCGTCCTGTCCACAAAAGAGCGGAGTGTTCTGGTCTAGCAGCATCCGAGATCAGAGTATTGGAGCTTAAAGCCAAACGAACCCTAAAATTCTTCTGTCAAGATTGCCAGTCTGGTTTGTTAAACATCCCTAAACTTATAAAGGCTATTAGAGAATTGAAGGAGGATGTCAAAAGGTTGAAGTCACAACCAAGTTCCAGTGTCACACTTGCCTCGGGCGAGGATTTTTATAGTGAATTGCAGGATCGTCAGACAAGAGCAAACAACTTAATGGTTTTCAACCTTCCCGAGGGCAATGACGCTCTTGAGATACCACGTTTACTCGGCACCCTGTCAGATAATCCCCCCAAAATTGTTAAATTTACCAGAATTGGAAAGAAAAACAAAAATGGCTTTAGATCAATTAGAGTAACACTAGCCGGCCAACGTGATGTGTTTGCTTTGCTGAGAAACCGCTCAAGACTTAAGGGTAAAAAAGTCGATATCAACTCAGACTTGACTCCAAAACAACAAGAAAACGAAAAGGCTCTCCGAGCTCGGCTAGCAGATCGAATTTCTCAGGGCGAAACTAACTTGATTATCAGATATCGCCAAGGCACTCCTATTATTGTTTCAAAAAACCTGCAAAACGCCTAATTTCACCCAACAATGAATTCCTCATCTACTTCCAGAATGTCAGAGGCCTCCGCACTAAATCCAATTACCTTTTGAGATCTGTTCCAGGGTGTCATTATGACATTATTGTGCTTGTCGAAACTTGGCTCAATGAAGCCTACAATGATGCGGAATTGTATATGCAAGACTAAAGAATCTATAGACGGGATCGATCTTTGGAAACAAGTCCTTATTCCAGAGGTGGCGGCGTACTGATTGCGGTTCGCAGGAAAGTGTCGTATCGTATCGACAGGCTGTCTGAAACTTACCCGCAGGCAATGATCGGAATCTTGGGAGATTTTAATTTACCCAATGCTCTGTGGATAAACGATAACCTGAGCTCAGTTGCTACACCCGTGCCCCCTGCAACTCCTGCTGAGGCGGATTCATTGCTAGTGGTCTCTGGGCTGTGTGCTTTTCACAACTTGTTTCAGCTAAATGCTATTACCAACACTTCAAACTCAATTCTCGATCTTGTACTTTTTCATGAAAATCGTTGTGAGGTTTTTGGTGCTGATGATTGTATTGTACCTCAGGATGGCTACCACCCGCCTCTGGACATTACAGTGCGTTTTGTTTCGGACAATAACAACAGTTCTTCTCTTCGTGATGGCTACTACAGAGATTTTAAATCGGCTGATTATAGTTTGTTAAACGACTACTTGGGAGCCAGAGGCTGGGATGCTCTGTTCGCGGATGTCGGTCTGAACGACATGGTTGATATCTTTTACAATCTTATTTATTCAGCAATAGAAATATATGTTCCCCTTAAACGAATCCCCTCTGGTAAATTTCCCAGATGGTACTCACCAGAGCTCAGGCACCACATAATGGAAAAAAAGAAGGCACATAAACGCTACAAAGCTTCGGGTCTTCAGTCCGATTATCGTGAATTCTCTCATCTGCGCTCGATTTGCAAAAGATTATTGGTTGAGTCCAACGATACTTTTATAGCCCTCACTGAAAACTCCCTGACCACCAACCCTAAACAATTTTGGAACTATGTTAACTCCAAAAGAAAGAGTAGCGATATTCCGTGCAAGTTTTACTATGATGGAAAAAGCAGTGATTCTGGCTTAGAAATAGCTAACATGTTTGCCGAGAATTTCTCTAAAATCTATACCTCTAAGCCCTGTTCACATTACCCGCAACCAGACTCTATATATAACCATACCATTGTCACTGACTACTACATATCAATCTCAGATGTCTACTCCCACCTCAATTCCTTGGATGCTAACAAAGGACCAGGGCCTGATGGTCTACCCCCACTATTGCTCAAGCATTGCAGTTTCGTGCTGGCCCATCCCTTACACATTATTTTTAATTCATCTCTTACTAAAGGAACTTTTCCGGATTTCTGGAAGCTGAGCTACCTAACGCCTATACATAAATCGGGGAAGAAGGATTTGATAGCAAATTATCGGCCAATTAGTATCTTGAGTGCTATCCCTAAGGTTTTTGAACTTATACTAACCAAATATTTAACTTCAGTACTGAGCCCATACATTATATCAGAGCAGTTTGGCTTTCAGACTGGTAGAAACGCTGAGCTTAACCTGCTAACATATGTCGATTTTGTCTCGGATGCCTTGGAGAGGGGCTCTCCGGTGCACTCAATCTACACGGACTTCTGCAAGGCTTTCGATAGGGTTAACCATGCTGTTTTGGTATCCAAGCTGCGGGACATGGGTGTTGGTGGTACTTTTCTTTCCTGGATAGAGAGCTACTTAATGGATCGTTCTCAAATTGTTAGATTCAACAACTTTATGTCCAGAGATATACATGTCCCCTCAGGAGTACCCCAGGGGTCCCATCTGGGACCTCTGCTCTTCAATTTGTTTATTAATGACCTAGGATCGCACCTTGAACACAGTCACTTTCTTCTCTTTGCGGATGACTTGAAGCTATACATGGAGATTTCCTCATCTAGTGACTGTTTAAAACTTCAGTCTGATTTAAATCAATTAGTGGCTTGGTGTACCCGGAATGGCATGGAGCTGAATGCCTCCAAGTGTCACTCTGTTACCTTTCATAAGTCAAGGGCTGCTTTCGAACAGCCTTACTTGATCGGAAACACTACTCTTTCTAATGTTCCAGAAGTAAAAGATTTGGGCGTTGTTATGGACTCTAAACTTACCTTCATACCCCACATCCAGGGCACTTTATCAAAGTCTTTGCAGCTCCTCGGATTTATAAAACGTACTACCCGCCAATTCACTAATGTTGGTGCAGTTAAGCTCCTATATTGCTCATTGGTGAGAACCCATCTCGAATACGCTTCTTGTGTCTGGAATCCTTGTTATAACATACACATTCAGAATATAGAAAAAGTTCAGCATAAATTCTTAAAATACATAGCTTTCAAACTTAGCTCACCACAATTGACATACCCCCAATTAGAACATAACATTCAAATTAGAACCCTCAAGGAACGTCGGGATCTAAGAGATCTAAAAATGCTTTATAATTTGCTACACAACAGATATACCTGTCCCCATCTGCTGAGCAGGATAGGTTTGCATGTGCCGTCAAGGGAGACTCGCCAGACAAACACTTTCTCGATACCTGTCCATAGGACTAACTACGGTCAAAATAGTTTTCTGACAAGGTCAGGCAGACTTGCCAACGAGCATCCCAGACTTAACTTCTTTTCCAATGGCTCGGCCTTCATAAAACAATTGCACACTATTGTTTGAAAACCTTGTATACACTCGCGGGATACCTACATCATTTTACAGTACTTGCATTTATAATTTCCTGCATTCATATATGCACTGTAAAAGCTGTGTTTGAACAATTTAGTTATAAGATTACCTGTTACTATATTTGCTAAGTTGCTTCATCTACCCCTACATTATGAAATTGGGCAATGCCCGTTAATAAATAAATAAATAAATAATAAAAGTGATCATGAGATATCGCTGGAAATTATTTTTAAGTTCGTAAGTCGGCCGCTAGGGGGCGTATTCTCTACACCAAGTTAGAAAGATGCGTTTTTTTCAAAAAAAAGAACCAATAAAGGCATATGAACTGATGATTGCCAAATAGCATGAAACACGTGTATGCGGTTTCTAGTTTTTTCTTTTTGTTAACTTTGAGTGTTTGCCCATTATCACCTTTTCTTGTAATTATTACATTTACACTCGCTAATCTTACATCCTTATTGTCATTGTATCTTGGGTTATGAAGATTTCCACGCAGGTCGCTTTAGCAGCCTCCGTGGCGATGTTAGTACAAGCCCCAAAATAGGGGATGTGCTGACTGAAGCTGCAAATGTGCTGTTGGCTCCTGCCTGGACTTCATTTGTTGCTTCCCAAATCATGCCTATCGTTTGATTTGGTTAATGTTACACCGTACTGATGGTTGCCAAATAGCATGAAACACGTGTATGCGGTTTCTAGTTTTTTCTTTTTGTTAACTTTGAGTGTTTGCCCATTATCACCTTTTCTTGTAGTTTTTAATAATGTTATTTCATTGATTTGTAAATGATTGGAAGCCAAAAGAGTCCATTTTTGTTTGTTTGTAGGCGTTTACATTTACCCCCTTCAAATCTAGAGGTGGGGAAATGTAAACGTTGCTTCGGGGTAAAAGTAAACGTACCGTTTACTTTTACCCGAAAGAACTATAAATAATAATTATACTCTTTAAAGCATTAGACATGATATTTTGGTTTCAGATGGTACGCAACTATATTCGAAAAACAACAGGTCCATCATACACTAAGCAAGATCTTGAAAACGCAGTAAGGGATGTTCAAAATAAAAATTTAAGTTATCGGGCTGCTGCGGAGCAATACCGCGTACCGATTGCTGTAATATCACAAAGGTTGAATGGAAGGTTCACGCCTATCGATACCAGTCGCGGCCGAAAGACCACCTTTAACAAGACACAGAAAATAAAATAGTACAATGTTTGTTAGCTCAGGCACATTCTGGTTATCCATGTGATAAGGACGAGTTATTGAATCTTATCCAAGAATATGTGACATCCCAAAACATATCAACTCCTTTTACCAATGACCGACCAGGGAAGGATTGGTACTATGCTTTTATGAAGCGCCATCGAAATCTGTTGTCGTTGAAAAACCCCGAGCATTTACAAAAATGCAGGAAAGATGCAAGGCGGCCCGATGTCATTTATATAGTCTAAGATCTGAACTAGAAACGACCTTCACCCATCTGCTTAATGGATGAAAAGTATTTTATATCCAATTTAATATATTAGAAAATATATCTCGAGTGGGTTGTCTAAAAATTTCCTGGCCAGACTATGGTTAATTACAAATTGAAAAATGACTTTTTATTAAATATTGCACTCATGAGTTTAACGAATAAATTTAATACCCATCGAAAGTATGAAGCCTACAGAATATACAAACGTTGGGTTGTCTATTTTTTTCCTGGAGTAACTACTGGGTTGGCGGGCATAAACAGGTAAAATCGATAATAATTATTTTCACCTATTTGTTTAATAAATAAATCTTATATCAAAATGAGCACTATTTAATTGCGAATACGATAATATAGGGTCGTCGGTAAAAAATCTGGCCTGAATGACGGTTGTCGAGTTTTGAAAGGTGAAAATTTTATGCGTATGTAAGTTACGACAAAGAGGTCCGAGCTAACTATCCAATGCGATAGAAGAGGACACTACATTGCACCTACGTGCGACGAGGCCGCCAGATGAAAGAGAGCGCGAATGCTATTTGTTCATGCAACAGTGAAGGATAGCGATACATTAGTAAATACTAAACATTATTTTGGAGCAACTAGGCATTAGAGTTGAGAAGACAACGATAAATATATAATATATTAAATAATAATATAATTTTATATGTGGCTGTACAACATATCGCATGCCTAATGCCAAAAAGATATAAATATGCTATATATACCGTAGGAGCCAAAAGGCGTATAAAAAATTGTTTTTGCTTAATCGCTTTGAAATCACTTCAAATGAATATATTCTTACAATAAAAGAAATTTATTTATTTATTTGTTTAGTACCTCAGGTCCACAGTTTACATCTCTAGTATTGTTATTCTAACAATAATTATAACAATGACAACATGTTAACTAGGGTTAACTATCTCTATCTCATGTTCTTGCGTAGGCTTTTCATTACCTCTACCCCCTCGTATCTTAGAGAGAAACTAATACTGAGGGATGAAGCGCATAATGTGACCATACGGCATGGTATGACGGTCTCTATTCCTGCCCATCGAACGGCCCTCTTTCGGCGTTGCTTCTCATGCAGCTCAGCACTCTTATATAATAACATACCAGCAAGCTTTAAGTGCCTACCGCTTTATAAATTTCGCTTGCAAGTCAAAGAATTTTTATTATATCCTTGATCAAGTATCAGTTATCTATTTTTTATATTTGATTATCTCTCTGTTTATTTTCTCTTTCTTCTGACACGCGATACTAATGTTCTTCTGTATATAAATGTGATAGCGATATGTACTTATCTTGAAATTTTCTTGCACCAGAGTGAATGACGCTAGAAATCGAATTTTTATGAAAAATTATGCTGCGAAAGAAGACAGTGAACAGTTCTTAAAAAAAAGTTTCGACTCCAATACTATACCACCATGCTGGATATCCCTACAACAAAAAATTTTAAGAACAATTTTTGTTAATTACATGTGGCTTAATGCAACAGACATTAAATATGTGAAACTCCAGCCTGAAAACTGCAGTTGGCATTTTGATGATTATTTAAAACCAACAGGATTTATTGGGGACCAAACGCCATTGAAAATACACAAGACATTGTCGAAATGACGGAAAATGAAGACGAATGTGAGTTGAGAATGAAGAGTTCGAGGATCAACATGTCACTTCTGATGAATCAGATACGGAATAAAAATTATTCATTGGAACGTTCTTCAATAATAAAATTTTTGTATTAATGTTATATTGTAATATAATTTTTGTACGTTAAAACAAGATCCTTAGAGTATGTTTTTACCATTTCATTTCGTTTTAATTTTTTGACTGTTAACTTTGTTCATTTTTATTTATTTTCCTGAAATAACAAGAAAATTTCAAGATAAGTACATATCGCTATCACATATACAGAAGAACATTAATATCGCGTGTCTAATGAAAAAAGGCATATAATATTTTTTTTTAGGTTGCTAAGCACTTCAGAAGTATAAAAATAATAAAAGGCCTATTGGAAGTAAAGAATGAGAAAGGATATAAAGCAGCGTATACACTAAACGGGAACATCTACATTAAGAAAAGAGAAGGAGGTATTCCCTCCAGAATTAAGTCCGAAGAAGATTTGCAGAAAATTATATAAATTACTGCCTTTCTTTACAAACCTTACAATGTATAAACAAAGTTATCATAAGATAAATCAAGATTAAGTTTTCGCTCCTATAAATACTATTTTAGATGAATACAAAACACAGGAGACTGTCTTATGTGATGATCTCAATCAGGTTCCTCAATTTAGTGATACTTCAAGTGATCTTAATATAATACATATAAATATTCGTAGTATATACAAAAATTTTGATAACTTTCTTGTCTTTCTGGAATCTTTGGAAAGGAAATTTGATGTTATTGTTATGTCAGAAACTCACACAATTAACAACATCAATGACTTTAATATACCCGATTATCGTGCTTTCTGGAATCAAAGTTCTCTTAATAAATTTGATGGATGTGCAATGTATGTAAATAAGGGTCTTTTTCGGGAAAGTCAAGTAGTAGAGGAAAATAATATCAAATGTCTCAAAATCTCTCTACGAAAGTGCAATACAACTGTAGATATCATGGGCCTCTATCGATCGCCTTCTTTAAAGCAAGAAGACTTTATCAATAATTTAAGTGCTATTTTGAAAAGAAGCATAACAGACACTAAAAAAATGTATATATTTACTGGAGACATTAACCTGGATATTTTGAATAGCAAATGCGGCACGGTCAGTGACTATTTAACGATGATGAGTAGCCATGGTTTTTCTACCCTGGTGAATGCAACAAGAGTGCAGGGAAATTCATCTACTTGTATTGATCATATGTTTATCAAGTGTAAAAGTGAATGCCATGATGGATTAAATTCGGTGATTTTAACTAGGGATTTTACAGATCACTATCCTATTTTGCTGAGCATAAAGCTTAAAGATCATTTTAGTATACCTCAAAAAAACACAAAGCATGACAAAAATTAACTACACAGCATTAACAAAGCTTTTGTCAGAGGCAGAATGGGAGGGTGTTCTTGGTGCAAATGATGTTGAAACATGTAGTACTAAGTTTATCAAGACAATGCAAGATTACATTAACGCTTGTACCTACGAATGTAAGATTAGTAACAGGAACTTGAGGTTAAAGCCATGGATCACACGGGGTCTTTTGACCTCAATTTATAAGAGAGATCATAAAAAGAGATAATGTACACTGTTTCCAGGGAATTCAGAAATACTAAATGATTATAAAAATTATAGAAATTTATTAACAAAGCTTATAAAAAAACTAAATATCAATTTTATAAAATAAAAATACAAAATACTGGTCATGATTCAAAGAAACTCTGGAACGTCATTAGGGATGTTACAAATGACACAAAGAGCAAAAACATAAAAATAATTAAAAATCAGGATAACGATGCCCTGAGTGATCCGGCTTTGATCTCAAATGAATTCAATCGATACTTCAGTCAAATCAGGCAGCAATTAGCTGGAAAAATAAATCCGCCTAGGAACGATGATGTAAGAAAAAATATGAAAACTAGTTTGAAGTCTTTCTATTTCACACCACTTACGGGGAATGAATTGATTGAGCAAATTAAGTCACTGAAAAATAATGTAAAAGGTGGGGAAGATTTAATTACTTCAGAGATGGTTAAACAAAATCATCAGTTTCTTTTAAGGCCCCTTTTGAATATTATAAATCTTATCTATGTTACTGGAGTCTACCCTTCCATACTTAAAAATACAATTATAGTGCCACTACATAAGCAAGGAAACAGTGAACTTACCTCAAATTACAGGCCTATTGCCCTAACAAGCACTATGAGCAAAGTGATAGAAAAATGTATTAAGGTTAAAATGTTATCGTTTATCGAGACAAATAAGCTTTTCTCAGAAAATCAGTTTGCTTTTAGGTCTGACTCCAGTACAGAAAGTGCATTAAGTAAAGTGACACAGTTGATTTTGCATAATCTGGATAAGGGGAAAAAGGTTGTAGGAATCTTTTTGGACTTGGCGAAGGCCTTTGAGTGGGTATCAGAGGAATTGAGAATAAATTAATTGAATCATTTTTGAGTGAAAGAACTCAAAAAGTAAAGATTGGAAATCATATGAGTCAGAGCCTTCGGGTGGAGTGCGGTGTGCCGCAGGGAACGGTGCTCGGACCTTTTTTGTTTAATGTTTATGTCAATGGAATTTTATCGGTCCTGGATGGTGATGGTGTCTTCTGTTTTGCAGACGATACTATAATTATCTCTGTTGGTGATACCTGGAGATCAACACTTCGGGAGGCTGAAGCTTCTGTTTCTAGGGTCGGGGCATGGTTGGACTATAGCCTGCTTTCATTAAATGTTGACAAGACCAAATTTATTCCTTTTGCTTTAACCAGAGAAACCTTACCAGACTGCAAAACACTAAAAATTCACAAAGCAAATTGTGGCAACGTTGAAGGATTCATAAACTGTGACTGTGGTGAGATGGAGAGAGTACGAAACATAAAATATTTAGGCATTTATATAGACGAAACATTGAACTGGAGAAGACACTTGGAATATACTACAGAGAAAATAAGGAAACTAATTTACAAGTTTTATGAACTAAGAAATATTCTGCCTCTTAATGTTGGTAAAAGGATTTATTGTTCCTTGGTGGAGTCAATAATGAATTTCTTTAAAGAAAGTAAGCTGTTAACCCTTCACCAACTATATGTCAAAGGAATAATAAGGTTTATGCTAACTAATAAAAATTACAAATATAAGATAAGACATAACTTGTGTACTAGGAGTGTAATAAATCATGATTTAGGATTGAGTTCTGTAAGACATGTTTCTGCCAAGAGACATATTAGTTTCATAGGTCCTAGGATTTATAATGCGCTGCCAGAGTCCCTAAGAAGTAAGCCATATAAAAAAGTGAAACAACAAATTCATGATTGGTTAGTTGAGACCAAATTTTGTTATTAATTTTAACTAAAGGTTGTATTTTTCACTACAGATAACATTTTGTCCTGTTATTTTTAAGTTTACGGACTGCAACAACGGATGTTAGCGGTATTTTCCGGTATTATACTAAACATGTGCATAACCTTAAAATAGTCTTTAATAAATTAATGTTCAGCACACACAGATTTCAAAAATCCATTGTGCTGAATAAAGCTAGTATACTTAGGAAGTTTATATTTTTACATAATAATAATAATAATAATACTTAATATGTCTTTATTGATGCAAATTGGTGCAAGGCACTACAATTCACTAGTGAGAGGTGTTAGCGGCGAAGTTTAGCCAGGCTACTCTTACACTTAACCCTTAACACCGAGCATAACAGTTGTTAGAGGAATATAAAAATCTAAAAAATCTAAAAAAAACAACATGGTGACATTGTTTAAGTGATTTCACAAGGAGAAAAGAAAAAAAAACAAGAAGAAAGAGAAAATAAACAGAGATATAATCAAATATAAAAAATAGATAACTGATACTTGATCAAGGATATAATAAAAATTCTTTGACTTGCAAGCGAAATTTATAAAGCGGTAGGCACTTAAAGCTTGCTGGTATGTTATATAAGAGTGCTGAGCTGTATGAGAAGCAACGCCGAAAGAGGGCCGTTCGATGGGCAGGAATAGAGACCGTCATACCATGCCGTATGGTCACATTATGCGCTTCATCCCTCAGTATTAGTTTCTCTCTAAGATACGAGGGGGTAGAGGGAATGAAAAGCCTACGCAAGAACACGAGATAGAGATAGTTAACCCTAGTTAACATGTTGTCATTGTTATAATTATTGTTAGAATAACAATACTAGAGATGTAAACTGTAGACCTGAAGTACTAAATAAATAAATAAATAAATTTCTTTTAATGTAAGAATATATTCATTTGAAGTGATTTCAAAACGATTAAGCAAAAACAATTTTTTATATGCCTTTTGGCTCCTACGGTATATATAGCATATTTATATCTTTTTGGCATTAGGCACGCGATATGTTGTACAGCTACATATAAAATTATATTATATTATTATTTAATATATTATATATTTATCGTTGTTTTCTCAACTCTAATGCCAGTTGCTCCAAAATAATGTTTAGTATTTACTAATGTATCGCTATCCTTCTCTGTTGCGTGAACAAATAGCATGCGCGCTCTCTTTCATCTGGCGGTCTCGTCGCGCGTAGGTGCAATGTAGTGTCCTCTTCTATCGCATGGGATAGTTAGCTCGGACCTCTTTGTCGTAACTTACATACGCATAAAATTTTCACCTTTCAAAACTCGACAACCGTCATTCAGGCCAGATTTTTTACAGACAACCCTATATTATCGTATTCGCAATTAAATAACGCTCATTTTGATCAGGAAAAAAATAGACAACCCAACGTTTGTATATTCTGTAGGCTTCATACTTTCGATGGGTATTAAATTTATTCGTTAAACTCATGAGTGCAATATTTAATAAAAAGACATTTTTCAATTTTTAATTAACCATAGTCTGACCAGGAAATTTTTAGACAACCCACTCGAGACATATTTTCTAATATATTAAATTTGATATAAAATACTTTTCATCCATTAAACAGATGGGTGAAGGTCGTTTCTAGTGCGGATCCTCTACTAATAGTTTTTACGAATATCTCCAAAATACTCTAGAACGATTCCAGCTTGATACTGAAGATAAGGCTTGCTTTGTTTATAATGCTGACGAATCGGGTTTCAAGAGTGATCCCAGCCGTTTAAAAGCAATCGGACAAAAAGGCAAACCATTAGTGAGAGTTTCCGGAGGATCTGGGAGTGAATCTACGACCGTTTTAGCATGCGTTGGAGCAGATGGTTCTTTCCTACCACCACTTATAGTGTTTAAAGGGGCTGGCATTCAAGCTCGTTGGACATCGGACAAAGCATATCCAGGTACTGTTTACTCGGTATCTAAAAACGGTTGGATGGAGGAACCACAATTTTTTACATGGTTCACTCAAGGATTTGTACCACATACCAATAAGATTAGAGAAAGGAAGTCTCTGCCAAACCAAGAATGTGTTTTGATATATGATGGACATTCAAGTCACATCAGCGTTAGAATAATTGAGGCAGCTATATCTAACCATATTACACTCATCAAACTACCAAGCCACCTTACTGATTTGTTACAACCTTTAGATAAGTGTGTATTCGGACCAGTTAAGACATTTTGGGAAAAGGAATTAATAGCCTTTGGGGAAAAGCAAGTAGGCAAGGGAACTGGACGCTTGTCAAAATCGGAATTTGTTGAAATGATAGGCAAAGCTTGGACGTGTGCAATGAAACCTGCAAACATTGAATCAGGATTTAAAAGTTGCGGACTATTTCCAGTCAACAAAGATAATTTTCCTAGAAGCGCTTTTAATGATCAAGAGCTCCAAGAATATTTGCAAAAGAAACAAGATACATTATCAAATACAAGAGCCCCCCCTGTAACCACCAACATTACAATTCCTACTATCCAATCTGAAGTCAATATAACTACACCAGCCAGAGAATTAGCATCACAAGAACAAACACTTCTCTCTATAAATGAAAAGACACTACCATTAGAACACAATACACCAAGACATCTGAAGTTGTTTCAATATCTGAAATACCAGCTCCACAAAAAGATGGAAAATGTGCACATCCTCCAAGTGAAACATGTACTCCACCATTAGAACACAATACACCAAAAATTCCATTGAAGACATCTGAAGTTGGTTCAATATCTGAAATACTAGCTCCACAAAAAGATGGAAAATGTGCACATCCTCCGAGTGAAACATGTACTTCTAACTGTCTAATAAAAAATATTCCGGAAGCAAATGTATCAAAGGATATATCAAAAAGTAGTTGGCAAGAATCTAATAATAGTAATCAAGGTTTAACTTTAAAAAAACTGTTTTCTTATCTCCAGAGAAGAAAGAAAATGTGACTACAATACAGCAGTCCAATCCTGAGTCCAAAAAACTTGTAGTTCCACGGTTAAAAGCTCTAACTTATGGCGAAATTTTGACCACCGAAGAAGTCCTTAATAGATTAAAAGCAGCACAAGAAAAAAAATCACAGAAAATACAGAATAAGGGCGCAGTGAAAAGAAAGCAAAATAACTCTAAAAAGAATCATTCCCAAAACAAAAAGAAACAGCTAAATAGAAATAAAAATAGTGATGAAGAGGACAGTGAACAATCTCTTTGTCTTTCTGATGGTAGTGATTTTTCTTTAGAAGATCAGGAAATGTGTGAAGATGATTTCATAGACATAAAGTCGACGCCTCTTTCAGATTTAAAAAACGGTTGTTTTGCGTTAGTTCATTTTAAGGGAGGAAAGAGAAACACTTCAATCTTTAAATATGTCTGCTCTGTTGAAAATATTGTGGATCACGAGGTGGAAGTTACTGGACTAAAAAGCATTGACGAAACTAAGCAGAATTTTGCTGTTAATGCTAATGACGTAAGTTTTGTTACAAATCAACAAATATTAGGAGTGTTACCCTTTCCAGAAATTAAAATGAAAGGCGAACGGATTTATTACCATTTTGAAAAGAAAGTTCCCGTTTTAGAGGGTACCTAGATTATTGTTTTGTATATTTCGAATACTCTACTTAAGAATGTATTTTCTTTATTATTTTTTAGTTTCCTGCTATATTAGCAGTATTTTTTATAAAAGGATCTCACTTCTGCTTAAAAATGTTATCGTTTTTATTATGTAGGTACTAAGAAGAATTGTCTGTACTAAGTGTTTCTAATAAAAATTATTAAAACTTTTATTTATACTTTATTGGGGCAAATGTAAACATGTGCTGAAAAACTTAATTATTGGTGACATGAATAATGGTAGCAAAGGTTTACATTTGCCCCATATTTTATCTCTATATTCTCCTTAGTATTACCCCAAAAGTGTTGGGGCAAATGTAAACAAGTAGGTACTTTTTTTCTAAAATGCATATATTTTCCAAAATATTGCTTTCAGATCCTTTTTGGTCCATGCATCTAAAAATAGATACCCCAGTTACCAACTTTCTTTAGTGTTCCCTCTAAAAATATTTTTTTTATGTAATTTAGCTAGATTTAAAGAAGTTCAAACAATAAACTGTTCAAAATCGTTTACAATTACCCCCCTTGACCCTAGTTGAAAAAACTAAGTAGGCAAAAACATACCTATTTAATGTCAATAGTTTTGTTGAGTGTTGCCTCTTATCTCTGTGATTTGTTTGAAGTTAGAAATGCCTATTTCAAACGAGGAAGGTTATGATATGCTTGCTGTCTATTTTGAATGTATGCAGAATTCAAATGTTGCTGCAAAGATTCCCTGAAAGGCGCAGATACAGGAAAAGGGTTTTTACTCGATTAGCCCAACGATTACGCGCTACTGGTAGTGTTCGTCGCCCTAAACTTCAAAGAAAAGGGAAAGGTTGCACTGAAACTCATATAATAAATGTTTTGGCTTCAATCGAAAATAACCCACACATAAGTATATGAAGCTTATCTAAGGAGTTAGGAATAACTCAAGGCACAGTTCAGAATATTTTAAAATCGCATAGGTAAGTTTATTTATCTTACATTTAATCTTGCAATCGCACTTTTTATAAATGAAAATCGATTTTATAATTTTTAGGTTGCACCCATACCATGTTGTGCTACACCAGGCGTTAACTGCTCAACAGATTAGATTATTGTCACTGGCTGCTCCAGATGTTAGATCAAGACATCACCTTATCAAAAATTTTATGGACAGATGAGTCCAGATTTAATTTCCACAACATGCATTATTATTCGCAAAATAATCCACATTGGATGCAGGAGGTTCAACATCAAGGCAAATGGAGTGTGAATGTTTGGAGTGTGAATGTTTGGTGTAGCATATTAGTTGGACAAATTATAGGTCCATTTATTTTTGATGGAAATCTTAACGGCGAGATATATTTAAACTTTTTGCAAAATAAACTGCCAATCCTGCTGGAAGATATTGATTTAGCAACCAGAAGAGATATGTTCTTTCGGCATGATGGTTGCCCGGCACATTTTACCGCAAATATGCACGAATATTTAGATACAGCATATCCTGGTAGGTGGATAGGAAGGGGAAGCATTTTTCCAGGGCCGGCTAGATCACGGGATTTAACTTGTTTAGATTTTTATCTATGGGGGAGAATAAAAGACCAAGTTTTTCAAACGAGACCAATGACGTCAATTCGAGCACTTGCGAAATTAACATACAGAGTTTTGTTGTTCGAAATAAAACTTCTCCCTATCGAAGTTTATTTGTATTTTGCGGTAAATATTTCTATTTAACTCGATTTAACTCAAGAGCGACCGCATTTTCAAATTTATTTATTTACATCTTCGGTTCTAAAAAAGATATCAACCTGTGGTTTGCGCCATTTTTCTCCAAATTTTCTCCTCTTTCTAACTGCATTTAAAAAACCATCCCGTTCCATTTGAATTTTGTAAGATAAACACGAAAATAAGTTTAAACGTAAAATAGCGCCCTCTAGTGGTAGTCACGAAATTCAAAATGTCCTTATCGAACAGTCATTTGACAGAATAATGAAAGCTCTTTCAAATAAGTCCAAGTTTGTCCAATTCGGTTAAGCCAAACCGGAGTTATAAGCAGTTTTTCATATCAATGTTTGTTCGCCCGTTGCGGCTCTATTTGAAGAGCTAGAGCAAAAAATCTTAGACGGAAATTGTTCAGACATTTCTGAAGAGTCCAAGAAAATTATTTTTCATATGCCTTTATCGGTTATTTTTTCGAAAAAAAATGCATCTTTCTAACTAGGTTTAGTGAATACGTCCCCTAGCAGCCGACTTACGAACTTAAAAATAATTTCCAGCGATATCTCATGATCACTTTTATTATACATATTTTTTGCCCAAAGTTGTCAGGCCTGGGGTTCCTGAGATCCAGTAGTCGTCCTTATTTGTACACCCTGTACATCCAAAGAAATCACGTGACTCAACTCTCCAATGAGAGCATAAGACATATACCGATATTTATATACGTTGGACGTATGTCACTGTGTAAATGATTAAATGGTTCTTACATAAACGATCCCACTTAAAGTGGGGTTTGATAATGTATTGAAAATACTTTTTTACAATATACTCAATTACCTGTAATCTAGTAACTAGTTCCCACACTTGCTTTGCTGCTATACCTTTTCCCCACAGTTTTGGAATTGGACCATATATTTTCTGCAAGAATATTATCGCCTGTGCTGCCTGGTACAAATACGTTGGGTCATTTTCGTTGTGTATTCCCTGAAAAAAAAATTCAATACATCCGATGTATATACAGGGTGTCACAAAATTAGCCTGCCATAATTTACCAGCGTGTTCTGCGACCCAAAAAAATGAAAAAAGTTCCTAAATGGACACTATGGCAAACGGTTTTTTCTAAAGAAGTGGCTATTTATACGTCCGACGTATATGAAAGTCGGTATACGTCTTGCGCTCTCATTGGCGAGTTGAGTCACGTGACTTCTTTGGACGCACATTTTGCTCCATACACGTCCGAAGTAAACTGATTAAATGTCGAAAGTGCATTTTTTCAAGCATCGTTGCAATAAGAAGCGTGTATGCCCTCCTTTTTTGGCGATGGGCGCTGCGGTGTGAAGAAATAAGTGGTAATTATTTCCAATAGTGTAACCCACCCGATTTTCTTGAAATTTTGGCTAGGTACTCCCTATTTCCGCCCGAAGTTCGGCGCTGTAAAAAAGCCGGATTTATAAACTTTGAAGTTCCCGTTTGACGTTGACGCAGCTGCTGTTTCCAAGTAGTTTATAAACTTTTTCCGTTCCATTTAGAATTTCCTGTACGCCTGAGTGTTATCACAACGACAGAAAAATAAAAACAATCATTATCGGATTATCGCCGAAAAAGTAGAGCATACGCTCCTTATTGCAACGATGCTTGAGAAAAATGCACTTCCGACATATCTAAATCAGTTTACTTCGGACGTGTATGGAGCTAAATGTACGTCCAAGAAAGTCACGTGACTCAACTCGCCAATCAGAGCGCAAGACGTATACCGACTTTCATATACGCCGGACGTATAAATAGCTACTTCCTTTTTCTAAATATTTCCAGAACGAATAAAGATAAACTTCTGAAATTTGGTATGTGATGTACCTGTGAGATTTGACATTTGCTGAGGTAGCGATAGTTAGACATTCTTAATCATAGGCGTCCTAAATGGGGGGGTTAAGGTATTAAAAATACCCCAAATTTTGTGTGTGTCCTTTTTCCCCAAATTTCTTGTGAAATTATAAAATTTCAGGGTATTCTACGAAAAAATTGTGCCCTTGTCGAACTTTGCTAGCGTGCACCGTTTTCGAGTAAAATCGTATTGAAATTTTTTTGCAGAGGGCAAAATGCGAGGGGGAAACCACCTAAGGAATTATTTACCAATATTGGGGGAATTCCAAGGAATTATTGGGAATTCCAAAGAATTATGGGGAATTATGAGGAATTAATGTGGAATTCCTAGGAATTATGAGGAATTCTGAGGAATTCCTAGGAATTATGGGGAATTCCTAGGAATTATGGGGAATTCCGGGGAATTATGGGGAATTATTAGGCGATATAATATTCCGAAGAACAATTCCGAATAGACGCGATTTAACCCGAAATAACGGTCTAGTCGCTGGCCACTGTGAAACGGCGGGCGGTGCCGATGCGGCAGCGGGCGCGGCGCCGGCGCGGCAGCGGCCGGCACGCGAGCATGCAGTAGAACGCGAAACGCAGCCGGCAGCGCAGCATCGGCGACGCGTCGCTTCGGCGCAGCAGTTGGCGGGCCAGAGGTGAATAGCCCTCGGAATAGCCAGAATAGCATCCTATCCCGTGTCATGTGCCGAGGGCCCGCGTACCTACTTGACGGCGTCGTAAACATTAATAGAAAATAGTACAGGTATGTAAGCAAGCATAACCACAAAATTTGTTGGGTAAATGCCGGGTTTCATTCTTTTATTTGGGTTATTAGTCAACCTAACCTAACTCGTAACCTTATTTTTATTTATGTAATTCTACTACTAACAACCTCGACTACCGCAGACTCGACCGCTGAGGTGAAATGTATTCGAATACTGAGTACTGTAGGTACCTACTTCATTTCTTGTACAACTCATCTCTTTCTTTGATAATTTTTGTCTCGATTTTTGCAGTTTTGTTTTGTTATAACTCGTAACCTACACTTCTAAGGTTTAGGTAATTACAAGGGTACCAACTAACGTGTAGAATAACTTATTGATTCGGCCGTTATTTTTCCTGATGGAAATTCATATTTAAACTTTTATAAAAAATAAAAACAACGCCTTCTTGCCTGTAAGTACGCCGAAACACGTGTTAAGAAAATAAAAAACTGTGAAAATTTAAAACATAAAGTTTTTATTTTTTATAAAAGTTTAACGTGTAGAAAACTGTCCAAATGACGTATATTAAAGTGGTTTAGGCTTTTTTAATTTGAAATTTTGTGTAAATTGTATCTATATTTGTACATTAGTAAGCGCTAGAATGTATAGTTTTGAACTCGGTTTTGAATTTCTTCACAGATAACCTATGCACCTTTTGAAATGGATTTTTATAAAGAAAAGAGGAAATATTTTGAGACCGCCGAAAGCGCTTTGGGGTTCAAATTAAATGACTACATGAAAGATATTTTAATCATTCATGGCTTTGATTGCCCCTTCATGATTTCTCAATTTAATGATGAAGATATTTATACTTTCGAGAGTTTTGCACAAAAAGAATTTCCCCAGTTTTTATCTAGAGAACAACAGCGGGAATTTTATGGGATATATTTTGAGCACCCTGAAAACTTTAAGATATTGTCGGGATTAAAAAAGCAACTCTACTTTGTATCGAAATATTACAAAAAACAATTTATAAAAAAGAAAGATATCGGTGTTCAAACCGAGAAATTGAGTTCTTCAAGAATTTTTGGCAATTCCTTGTCCAAAAACAAAGGCTGTACTACCCTTGAAGAAAAAGAAAGCAAACACACCAACGCAGAACAAAAAAATCAATTTTCGAGTTCAAGTGATCCAGCTCCTTCTTCTAATGTAACCTTGGAGTGCGTCTCAGAAACCTCGTCAGAAACACAATGCATTATAAGCAGTTTAAAAAAGTGGTTCAGAGCAAAAGTTACTGCAAATAATTGGCCTGAATTTGAAACCCAATTGGAGAAACTTACGGCTGATTTAAAATTACCTTGCGAAAAGTTTCCGTTTTTACAACCACATTGTATTATTACTTGTTTTTGTGGGCAGAAATATAAAATATTAAAAATCGCAAAAACCGAAAAATGCAAGCCAAGATGGATATATGGAAACATATATAAACATTTGAGTGCGAGTCACATTAATGCGACTTTAACCGGGTCGACCTCCTCAACTCCTTCGTCAGCTCCAAACAAAAGAAAGACTGACCAAAGACAGAAAACTGTAGAAGAATTTTTTGTGCCACAGGAATCCAGTTCAAACAAAACTAACAGCCGGACTAAAAAACCAAAAATTGTTCAAGACATCTGTATCATCCCAGCTTCGATTCCGGCATTAAGTCCAATATTAAAATCCCCGTTAAAACCTGTCGTAGACACTCAAAATCCTCCTAGCAATAATATCAATGACTCGATAAATGATAATCAATATGAAATAAATGCGTCACAAAATAAAATAACTCAAAAACATCGGGAAATATCAACATCAATTTTAAAAATGGATTTAGAAATTAACCAGACTCTTTTAACTGATTTTTATCCCATTTTACAACGTATTGATAGCGTTGTACACAGTCAAATGCTTAACGAAACCTCGAGCGAAACCCAAAATCTCGCCCAAAATAAATTTTCGGCATCTAATATCCAAGATATCGTGGAAAATACTAGTTCGCTAATTGAATTATTATACAAAAAATCTGTCGAAAATAGCCATAAATCAAAACAATCCAATACTTTCGACGATATTATTAAAAAAATTTCCTTGTATCTTTACTACGTAGGTGGAAAATTGTTATATGAAGTTTTACAGTCGAACTTAAAGAACTCTCTGCCATCAATTTCTACTTTAAACCGCTATGTTTGCAACTTACGAAAACATATTGATGAAGGACAATTTGATTTTATAGGTCTAAAAAATTACCTTGACGAGCGGAATTTGCCTCCCTTTATTTGGATTGGGGAGGATGCCACAAGAATAACTGGCAAAATTGAATATAACTCAACAAATAACAAAATAATGGGTTTTGTACTGCCGTTGAAAAATGGAATTCCAGAAACTGATACTTATAAGGCAACAACAGCGAGTAAAATAGAACGTTTTTTCAGTAATTCAAAAAAGGCAAACTATGCTCATGTGGTTATGGCCCAACCTCTTTCATCTACTTCAGCAGCAACGTGCTTATCAATATTTGGAACCGATAATTGCTATGATTATAAATCAGTAATTTCAAGATGGAATTACATAAAAAATGAATGCGAGACACATGGATTGAAAATTTTAGGGTTTTCAGCTGATGGTGACACCCGCTACTTAAAAGCAATGCGAGTGGCATCAAATTTATATAATAGCAAAGATGGAAAATGGTCGTGGTTTCATATTGATATAAATGAATCTGAATGTTTTGTTCAAGATACTGTACACATTGGGACTAAGTTAAGAAACCGTTTATTGAAAAAAAATATAATTCTTCCGTTGGGGGATTATAATATTACTATTGACCATATTTTTATGCTAATCGAAAAATATGATAAAAGCCAACATTTTCTTACCATATCTGATATAAGCCCCGAGGATAAAATGAATTTTAGAAGCGTACTTAAAATTATTGATGCAAAAGTGCAAACCCTTTTGGTTAACCATCCTGAATGCAAAGGTACTTGCCAATACCTAAAATTAATAAGTTACATTTTAAGTTCATATTTAGAGAAAAATATAAGTGTAGAGAAACGTATTTACAATATCTGGTATGCGGTTTTCTTTATTAGAATATGGAGAAGTTGGACAAAAAATAATAAGTGTTATAAAGTTAAAGATAATTTTATATCTGACAACGCCTATCTGTGCACAAAGTTAAATGCCCACCACCTAATAAAATTGGTCAATATTTTTAGAAACAGTAATCTTCAAGCAAATATGTTTCGTCCTTGGTTGTATGGCAGTCAGTGTTGCGAAAATATTTTTAGATGTACTCGTTCATTAACAAGCACTTACGCCACAGTAGTCAACTTTAGTATAAAGGATATTATTCAAAGGATAGGCAAAATAAATGTGATAAATCAAGTAACTTTCGATTTAAAAGATATAGTACAATTTCCCAGGGAGAAGAAACGTCAACAAGAACTATTAAGAGAACCAGATAATGAAACGTTGGTAGATTTTGGCACTCTTACTGATGATGCTATTGAAAAGATAGTAGAGTCTGCACTAAGTGACGCTCGTGCGGACTTACATAATCTTGGCATTTTTGAATATACAGAAGAGTCATGGAGTCAGGTTGCAATTGATCTGAAGCACGAAAATGTTTTAACCAATGAGGAAGATGACGATGAGATAAATATAAATGTTGAAGAGACTACGAATAATGAAAATATTATGCTCGATAACGTGCTTGAATTATTTGAAAGTACATCGGTAAATAACAATCCTGAAAATGACGAATTTAACCTCGAATTTAACAGTATTACACGTGATAAAATTAATTTGAAAGATTATTCCAATAAGACTGTTTCGTTAAAGGAAGACAGTCCCTTTTTAAAAGTGCAATTAGATAAAAATAGGGAGGTGGTTATAAAGAAATCGACTTTTTGTTGGCTACTGGAAGAAGGAAATGGTCGTGTTAGTACAGATAGAGTCAAAAGATTTTATATTCAGTCCAAAAGTAATAAACCTCGTAACATCGCTAGTAACAAATTAAACCTAAAAAAGAAAAAGCTTGAGAAAAAGGAAGAAGATCAGCTAAGCACCACCAGCGAAGAGGAAGGAACTATAGATTATGACGATTCAACAGACACAGAAGAGTTTTCGGATGATAATGGACTTGACGAGGGGCTCGATAATGAAACTAACAGCATGTCAACTCATGTAAGTATTTTTCTATAAGTAACATTACGGATAAATTAATTTTACAGATATCTCCTTAGAGAAAAGTGTTAAAAGGAGACTCGTTTCCTCGCTCATTTCTAAGCCAAGTTTCTAATGTGTTCTTATTAGTGCTTAAACGAGACCTGCATAAATATATTATAAATTGCACAATGGCGTAAACTGGGCTTAAAAATTAGATATAAAAAGAGTCTAAAGTGAGTCTCCCTCGGAGTCTCCCTTTAACATCTGTTAGTCTGTCACTAAAGAGAAATCTGTTATGAAATTATAGGGTTACATTTTACATATTTTTAGAATATACTTGTACAACTTGAGAACTATTATGCCATCTATTACGACGAGTGGTGGTTTATTGGCAGGGCTATATCCAAAGACGCGTCCAAAGAAGATACTTATGAGTTTAAATTCCTTAAAAGAGAACTGGACTCTTTTCTATGGCCGTCACACCCCGACTGTGCCAAAGTGGAAAACAAATTTATAATGCATGGTCCAATTAAACTTATTGGCAACGGACCATTTCAATTGAAAAGGCAAGATTTGGTAACCATCAATAAAAAATATAGGATACTCAAATCAAAATATTAAGTCTGTTTTTGAAACCGAATGTGATATTATTTTTTGTTTTTTAAAAGTTTTTTTATTTTTATTTTTATATAATATTATAACTTGATATAATATATATACAGGGTGTCTCACGAAGATGGGCCATTATCCGTAACTCAAAAAATATCGATATTAAAATTCTGAAAATTTGGCAACATAGGTTAGCCGATAGACTCTATTTGGCTAAAATATTTTCAGATAGGTGGCACTTCTGGTTATACCGGAAGTCGACCACAACTTTCTTATTTCAAATATAACACCCTGTATATTATTGCATTTTTGAATTCTACAGAAAATTCTAAACAAGTATCGTTAGTATCATTAAAAAAAAATAGTAGTTTCGGAGCTATGAACAGTTGAAAATCGGCATTTTGAGTACTTTACACCTTTGTAGCATGCAAACTGTTTGAGATAGATCAATAGGAATTTCACATTCCTATCTTAACTTTTCAAGAGCTATCTAATGGTGTTGGTACCAAAATGGTACCACGGTACCAAATTGGTAACAAAAGTTAGTACCATGGTACCATTTGATTTTGACACCATTAGATGTGAATGTGAAATTCTTATTGATCTATTTCAAACAGTTTTCATGCTACAAAGGTGTAAAGTACTCAACGAGGTACTCAAAATGCCGATTTTCAACTGTTCATAGCTCCGAAACTACTATTTTTTTTTGAAAAATGATACTAACGATACTTGTTTAGAATTTTCCTTAGAATTCAAAAATTCAATAAGTAATATACAGGGTATTCCATTTGAAATAAGAAAGTTATGGTCGACTTCCGGTATAACCGGAAGTGCCACCTATCTGAAAATATTTTAGCCAAATAGAGCCTATCGGCTAACCTATGTTGAAAAATTTTCAGAATTTTAATATCGATATTTTTTGAGTTACGGATAATGGCCCACCTTCGTATATCATTAAAAATCGATATTTATTTTGTTTATAAAAAAATATTTTAGAATGTTTTGTTTTGTTTGTTGTTGATTTGTATTACCTACCTCGACTTATTTCAGTATACCTATAACCTAATAAACTAGTTTGTCATTTGTGTTATTATTTGTTTCTATTCCAAAAGTCATATTGAGAAAAGGCACTTTTAATTATACGATTAAAAAAGCATTTTAAAGTCGTTTTTGACCCTAAGCATTTTTTTAATTGTGCAGGAAGTATTTCTAACACATTTTCAAAAAATTAAAAGTTGTGCACTTTTTCTTACAAAACAAAATTATGCAATTTCACAAAAAAACTTACGACTAATGGCTGTTATTCTATTTTAAATTTGGAGATAGCAATAATTATGTTACTTTAATTGAAAATTAAATTGGTCGTGTGAAAGTTTTCAAAAAAGCGATAAATCAAACTTATTCCTTTTGTAATGGAACACCCTGTATATTTTCATATTCATGAATTACAAACCGATTACGCCTTTTACAAAAACCCTATAGAAAATTCACTTCAACAACTAAAATCATAAAATTGCCTTATTTCGGTTGCAGTTCAAAGAAATTATGAAGAAATCGGAGAGGAATTACGAAGGGAATTATAAGGAATTATAAGGAATTACAAGGAATTCCGAGGAATTCCAAGAAATTACGAGGAATTCCTGGGAATTATGGGGAATTCCGAGGAATTCCTGAGAATTACGAGGAATTCCTGGGAATTATGTGAAAATAGTTGGTAAATAATTCCTTCAGGGGAATTATATCTGAAAAATTCAAGGGGTGGTTTCCCCCTCGGCAAAATGTGTGTTAGAAATTAGCCTGCCATATTTTACCAGCATGTTCAGCGACCCAAAAAAATGAAAAAGTTCCTATAAACCCGGCCTCAAAAATGCCCCCTAAGAAGGCTATAACTCCCGAAATGGACACTTTGGCAAACAGTTTTTTTCTAAATATTTCCAGAACGAGCAAAGATAAAATTCTGAAATTTGGTATGTGACATACTTAATGTTAATGTTTTTTGGCCGCAGGCCTTCGAGCGGCGCTACACAAACGAGTATGACGACGCCCGACCGGAACACCATACGTATGGTTACAGTCAGTCTAATAATGTTTTTTCACGGACAACATCCGCTAACGGGCGCGCCTAAAACAAACCTAGCTGGGCCACTTTTGAGTTCTGTGCACGCTGGCGGCGCCTAGCTTGGCTCCGTGCCACACTTGTTCCTGGGTTTAGATAGCGAAATTTAAGCCGAAATGGAGCTGCACTGATTTACAGTTCCTAGTCGAAGTCTGGTCGCGAACTGCGTTGTGTGACGGACAAGCGGACGAGCGGGGAAGAGTGCTGTTAGGTCGTGTTTGTTGCCGTGTGTATGGGTAACAATACTGTATCATCATGAATGTGGTGGATAATTTAATTAATGTAAAAAAATTCTCTCTCTATACCTATGAAGAAAAAGTGAAACTAAAAGAAGGACGGCTGCTGCCCGATATTTCAATAGAAAAGTGTGGTTCAAGCAGGGGAAATCGTATAAAAGGATTTTTACAAGAGACATTTATGTCAGAAACGACTGGGTATGCGGATGCAATAAAAAGCATTCTCTTTTTTGTTTTCCGTGCATTTTGTTTGATGGGGACGAATCTTGGACCGTAGTTGGTGTAACCGACTTAGTGCACCAGACACCAGGATTTGCTTGGGGCGCCAATAACCCCCCCCCCCAACTTTAAGTCTGGTTTTGCCACTACCACTGGCAGAACTCGCAACTTTTACTGCCACGAGCCGCCACTGATGCCTATGATGAAGAATGTCAAACTATATCTACCTCTGTAAACGTCAAATCTCACAGGTATATCACATACAAAATTTTATAATTTTATTTTCATTCGCTCTGGAAATATTTAGAAAAAACCGTTCGCCAAAGTGTCCATTTCGGGGGCTATAGCCCCCTTAGGGGACTTTTTTGGGGCCATGTTTATAATAACTTTTTTCATCTTTGTGTATTAAAAACGTGGTGGTAAATTATGGCAGGCTAATTTCTAATAGGCATTTTCAGGGCACCCTGCAAAAAATTTTCAAAACGAGTTTACTCAAAAACGATGCATGCTATCGAAGTTCAACAAGAGTACCTTTTCTTCGTAGAATACCTTCAAATTTCCTAATTTCGCAAGAAATCTGGAAAAAAGTATACAAAAAAATTTTGGGGTAATTTTAACTCCTGAACCCCCCATTTGGGACGCCTATGATTAACAATGTCTAACTATCACAACCTCGGTAAATGTCAAATCTTACAGGTACTTACATCACGTACCAAATTTCAGAATTTTATCTTTGTTCTTTCTGGACATATTTATAGAAACCCGTTTGTGAAACTGCCCCTTTCGGGGGCTATAGCCCCATTAGGGCGCATTTTTGAGGCCATGTTTATAGGAACTTTTTTCATTTTTTTAGGTCGTAGAACACGCTGGTAAATTATGGCAGGCTAATTTCGGGACACCCTGTATAAGTCGGTACCTATACGTCTTGTGCCCTCATTGGCGAGTTGAGTCACGTCACTTCTTTGGACGTACATTTAACTCCATGCACATCCGAAGTAAACTTATTTAGATACGTCGGAAGTGCATTTTTCTCAAGCATCTTTGCAATAAGGAGCGTATGCCCTTTTTGGGGGATAGGCGCTACCATATGAACAATTAAGGGGGGCATTCTCACCATATTGTAGCAGTTGGTAGCGAATGTGTAATGCACCCCGATTTTTTTGAAATTTTGGCTAGGTACTCCCTATTTTTACCCGAAGTTCGGCGGGGTAACCCACCCCCGATTTTCTGGAAATTTTGGCTACCTCCCCCCTATTTTCATCCGACGTTCGGCACACGCCAAATATATTTCAGGCAAAAATAGACGGGTAGCCAAAATTTCAAGAAAATCGGGGGTGGGTTATACCATTGGAAATAATTATCACTTCTTTTTTCATACCGCAGCGCTCATCGCCCCAAAAGGAGGGCATACGCTCCTTATTGCAATGATGCATGAGAAAAATGCACTTCCCACATATCTAAATCAGTTTACTTCGGACGTGAGATGTCACGTGACTCAACTCGCCAATGAGAGCACAAGACGTATACCTACTTTCATATAATATGTCAGATGTATAAATAGCCACTTTCTATATTTTTTTATTAAATACCTACCTGAAAACTTTGAATATTTCCATTGAAACAACATCATAGTCGAACGGAAACAGTTGACATTTAAATTCTTCTATCAAGATAACATTACCGAATATGCCATTGTGTTTTAACCATTCGACAAAAAGTAAACTCTTTTTCGGAACAAAAAATAAGTGGTATTGTTTGGCAGTTCTAAAAGCTTTTGTGTCTGCCCTAACATTCTGAGCAATGCAGTCCGTAAGGTGCAGTTCTGGTCTTGTAATGAAAATTATGTGATCTACGTCTGTCGAGGGTAAAGGACTAGCATTGAGTGGGTACATTTTAATAACAGAATGTTCCCTCAAGGCAGTGTATTGCGCTACAAGTCCTAGGGGTCCTAAAATAGTATAAAGTTTAATTATTGTTAATAGAAACACAAAAATAACCACTTGAACCTGCTAGGGAGTTGTCCCAAACAATAGCTTTCTTTCCAGGACATTTTTCCAGTAAGTGAATCTCAAATTGTTCCTTGCAGAAGTTTGTAGCAGGGATATACTTATCCACTTTTCCGCTTTGTAAATGGGATGACATAGGACATAATAATAGTTGTTTTAAATAAATCGCAAATTTTAACTGTCAATTTTTGACTGTTGGTAATTTCGCCATCCTAAGTTGGCATTAATGCAGCAACCCGGTCATAAGTCCAGGTCAGTAATGAGCCCATTTGAACAATGAATAACTACTAATAACACGAACAAGAACAACACAGATAACGGAAAAACTCACGAAACGTAGAAAACCCACGAATATTTTCAATGCCCAGAGTTTGAACCCTTTTGAACGATCCGGAAAACCTTCAGGGTCACTTCACAACACCGAAATAACATTTGCCTGAGTACGCACCAGTCGCACCACAGACGCAGCCGCGAGTAGCTGATTATACCAAAATACCAAATTGAAAGTGTTTCCATGACGTTTGAAATTATTATTAAAATGAGTTGTAGTCGTAGTTATTTTTATTTGTAGAGGCATAGACCTGATTGCAATAGGGTTATTATTTTATTATGTTCTTTTTTTCGTATCACTTGGGTAACTTTTCACATCATAAATCAATGAGAGACGTCATTAACTGGTTGAGACACATATACCAATGCTATACCCATGGTTAACAGAAAATTCGTAGGGATCTATATCTATTACAACGAAAATCAAAATATTTCAAAACAATAAGTGGGTACTTACATCATTATTGTATTCATCAACACAAAATGTATAAAATATTTGTAATAATTAGTTCCCACATAGCACACGTCATCCATTGGACGTCCGGAATTAGTCCAGTTAATGTCCCGTCCATCCTTGGATGTCCAAAGGACTCCAATCTATGGACAATTTTTGGACATCCAGTCTTGGATTTCCATAAGACGTACTAAGGAGTGTTTGAACCCGGATAGTTCTAAAAAATAGGAGCATGTAGTCTTAAAAATGTCATACCTAGTCGTAGAAAATTACATACCTAGGTACATCTTTTTTTATGCAATTCTAACTCATAATCTATGAGAAAACATCAAGGTATATTTTAGGTATAAATATTTAATATTATTTAATATATACCTAAAATACGAACTTACAGAGTTAAGTAAATTAAATATTTTTGAAGGTTAAGGAAAAAGTCAGATAGGTGTTTTCACATTCCTTTAGCCTCGGAATTTAAAGGATTCTTTTTTTAAAAGACAGGTTATGTAAGTTTATATTTTCCCTAAATTCCATTTAAAAATATTTATTCGCGGGCGTTTTACCGACATTCTTTATGTTTGTCGGCGCATGATCAGTACCCTACCTGCCGCCGGACAGTGTTGCCAGACCTTCACAATTGTGTTCGATCTGACTGAAAAGCCTATAACGTTTGTTTGTAAAAATACCTTGGATAATACCCATTTTAGTAATAATTAAGCATACTTATTGTAATACATAATATTTTATAAAAGCAGATTGTTTCTTTGACTACGCATCGTATTTTTTCTTGTTGTCAAACAGCACTTCGAGCAAAATTTTAAACTCGGGGGTTGGGCTTTATTTTATTTGTTCATTTTTATTGTTATTAGTTTTCTAACAATTCAATATTTAAAAGTGCATATAAGCAAAATTTCGATTATTTCTGAAAATTTCAATTAAATTATCTAACGCGCTAATGGCAACACTGTGCCGGTTCTTGCAACCCGCCGGCCGCCACTACAGCCCGCGCGTGCTCCAACCGCCTGAACCGCCATCGCCATCTTGAATAATTTCAAGAGGCGTCGACGTTGAGGCGAGGCGTCCCTCGTGCCCGTGGATTATTATATGCGATGTAGTGCGTGTGTTTGGATGGTTTTAAATATTTTAAACCATAGAGAATATTCCTTTGTCTATGTTTTAAACAGTTACGAGGTTCAGTAGAGGTAAGAGCAATGTCTTATTAATTATTACGGCCACAGAAAATACAGCCTTTGCCGTAGGCTATATTTTCTGTGTTATGACCGCCACGGCCCTCGTAAAATAACCCAGAGTCGTCGTGGTAACCGCGGATCATTTTGATGCCCAATGCCTACGGGAATAGCTGCCTTTTAAAATCCACACATCTGATGAATATTTCAGTCAAGGGTTAGAGGTAGTCATAATCATAAATAAATACCTATTGTATAGGTACTACTGCTATAAAGCAATTTTTTTAAATAAATTTTGTGAAAAGTAAAGGTTAGTTAAATTTGTGTAGCAAAAAGTACCTATATTTCCAGTGTCGTTCAGTGAAATAAAGGAGGAAAACGGGAGGGAAGTGTACATCAGGCTGTGCAATCTCGGAAACTAAATGCACACAAGATTTCAAGAAAATCATCTCTGCGGGTGCAAAATAAGTTTTTACTTGTTCATGTAAAGCAATTTCAAAATGCCAAAAGTAAACCAACGTCATTATAGACATGCCAGGCAATCTCTAGAGTTGTTCTTGAATGATACTGATTCCACAAGATCCTTAAGCGGAACCTTGAACTCTCCACTTTCTGAAGTTACAGAATATTCAGATGTTCACAGCTTGCTTCGAAATAATGGATTGGATATTTCTAATAAAAGTGCTGAAATAGTTGAAAGGTGTGCATCTGATAGTTGCGAGGATAATTCCGATGGAGGGTCCGACAGAAATGAATGTCGATTGTTAGATGCATTCGAGGATGCACCCATCGCTTCCATCGAGACAAATGTCCCGAATGTTCCTTCGCCGGTACTGCAGCTATCATTGTCTGAAAGTTTGGCAAATTGGGCAGTAAATTACAAAATATCTCATGTAGCTCTAAATGACTTGTTAAAAACTCTCATGCCATTGGATAATACACTTCCATTAGACGCTCGAGCATTATTGGAGACTCCACGAAAATATGTAATCAGATCTGTCGAGCCAGGTTACTATTATCATTTTGGAATAGAAAATTGCTTAGTAAATCTAATGTCACTTTGTGATTCTTCTAAGTTTTTAAACTTAAATTGTATAGAAGTTTTAATAAATATTGATGGCTTGCCTCTTACGAAAAGCTCAAGCAGCCAATTATATCCTATTTTATGTAGTATGTTTATAAATGAATCTGTAGTAGATATGATAGGTATTTATCATGGTTATGCCAAGCCAAGTAATCCCAATAGTTTTTTAACAGATTTTATAAATGAAGCAATTTATTTGATAGCAAACGGTTTTACATTTAGTGACCGAAAATACCAATTTATAATTAAGGGATTTATTTGTGATGTAGGTACCTGCTAAGTCGTTTATACTTTTTACAAAAGGTCATTCGGGATATTATTCTTGTAATAAATGCGACGTTCAAGGTAGCTATATTAATGGGAGAGTATGTTTTCCAGATCAAAATTTCAATTTAAGAACTGATAATGACTTTCGTGAAAAAAATCAGGCAAATCATCATATAGGCACTTCCATATTGGAAGAACTTCCAAATTTTAACATGATAAATAATTTTATAGTTGACCCGATGCGTCTCTTATATCTTGGGGTAGTAAAAAAGTTGATCCATTTATGGTGCACTGGTAGGCCCCCATCGAAGTTATCGTCTAACAGTATTAATAATATTTCAGAAAACTTAATTATTCTAAAAAGGCAAATTTCAGTTGAATTTAAGCGTAAGCCACGATCACTTTTGGAATATAAAAGGTGGAAGGCCACGGAATTTCGACAATTTATATTATATACTGGTCCCATTGTTTTAAAAAATATATTGAATAAAAATATGTATATAAATTTCCTTGCATTACATGTAGCTGTTACAATATTATCCAGTGACCGATTACAATCTCAATATATCAGTGAAGCTAATGATTGTTTAAATTATTTTTTTCAAACTTTTGCAATTTTGTATGGAAAAGATAATGTTTCCCATAATATCCATAATCTATTACATTTAGCAAATGATTCAAAAATTTACGGGCCTTTAGATAAGTGCAGCGCTTTTCCTTTTGAAAACTTTATGTCCTCAATTTTACATATGATTCGAAAAAGTGGTAAACCCTTACAGCAAATCATTCGAAGAAAGGGTGAAATCAATAATGTGCTAAAGACTACTCGGAAATGTGACAAATACTCCAAAAGTCCTAAATTTGAACAAGAATACACCGGTAGTCCTACTAATGATTTAAATGGTATTATTTTCCAATACCAGAAAGCAGTTTTCTCGAATTTTATTTTAAAAACGTCTTTTCCCAATAACTGTTGTTCGTTAAAAAATGAGAGCATCATAATTGTGCATAATTTTGTTTCAAACAATAATAAAAATTATGTCATTGGTAAAAAGCTTAAAATTAATACAGCCTCGAATACAGCCTGTTTTTATCGGAAACCATGTCCTTCTTCTGATCTGGGAATATTTGTTGTCAATACCGAAGACTGTGATTTGCTCCAGTGCTGGGATATATGCGAAGTTAATTTTAAGTACGTTTTATTAAATTTGACTGGTCCATCTTACGTTGCATTACCACTTATTCATACTACTACTATATCTCCGAATAAGTAATTTTTTTATCGTTTTCAGCAAATTTTTCCTTTATTTCCCTCAAAAATGTATGTGTGTTTTATGAAGACGTTATCGATTTTACCTTGATTACAGCTAATCAATTTTCTATGCTACATTCTAAAGAAAAACTAATTTTTCCATATTATTATCTGTCTCAGTTTTGTAATGGACACAACTTTTTGATCGATTAATGCTGTTGTCAAATTCAAATACAATTTGTGATTTCTTTTGAAAGTGTCTTATCTTCTAAATTTTTAAATTTCACATCGGCAAAGTTCTACTCAAATTCATAAACAGCTTTTATTTTATAAGGTGGAAAGTTTCTTTATTCTTAATATATTTTTTCCTTCAACTTGAAAGTTTCATTTGAATGAAAAGGTAGCTTTTTTGATGGGCTAACTTTGTGTAAAAACACATTTGAGAACCATGGCCTACTTTCCGAGATATTTTTCAAAAACCCTAAAACTCGAAGTTAACCAAAGAATTTCTTAATGATATTTGTGGGCAAGACTGATTGCTTTAAGATTGGCAATGTAGTATATGTTGTGAAACAAAAAAACTGAAAACACGAAAGTACAGAATTTGAGGAAACCAGCCTGCTACAATAAAGTGAACATATTTTTTTTGTGGGTGCTAAGAGAGCATCCACTAAACCTTGGCATTTTTGCAAATTCTGATAAAATAGGCTTAAGCAATCAGTTTTGCCCACAAATGCCATTAAGATTTTTTTTCTGTAACTCCTGAAACAAACCAGTTACAAGCTGAAGGAATTCTGGCAGTTTTAGGGGTTTTCAAAAATATGTTGGAAAGTAGGCCATGATTCTTAAATGTGTTTTTATACAAAGTCAGCCGATCAAAAAAGCAATTTTTGGGCCCTCGTTAAATAGACACCCTGAATATGAACAAATAAATGTAAAGATGTTTCGTGTTTAGGATTCAACCTTAGATTAGATAAACAGCAATCCCGACAATATATCTTATTTTATTTGTTTACATATTTCTAGTCTGGTACATACAAATAAATACCATGTAATTTTAAGAACACAATATGCTTTGTATGAATTAATTTTAGAGAGGGCTAACAAGTTATCTATTTTTATGTGGGAAAAGTGGTGTTTAGTCATTTTTACTAGCAACTTGGTGATACAAATAGTCATGTTGATTGAGCGAAGATGCTATTGTAGGGTTTGTTCTGCAACCACACTAGAGTTAACATATATCTCCATAAAAATCAATTCAGTCCCAATTTTTAATCTTTGCCACCAAGTTCATACAAATTATTATACATATAGTTTATAGTACCTATAAGTACCTATCTTTATTATTTTGATATTATATAAGTTAATAATTACTTATCATATTTAGGGGAAAGTAAATGTAAAATCTGACATTTCTATAAATTATCATGTGGTAATAGATTTCTGACAGATGGCTTTTGCACACCTATTCGTGATTAGATGTAAATATTTACAGATTATTGCTTATACTGATACTCAGTACCTGGGTGCTGGTGCTTTTGAAAATGACTTCCAGCTGGACTATAGTAGAGTTTCTGGAATCCAAAACAGTGGAAGCAGTTCCAACAAAATGGCTTCATAACACCAATGGCCAGAACAAAAATAATGTATGAAATTAAGCATGGATCGTCACCAAATACACATTGGCCTTTGTATAACGTTAGAATATTCAAGGATGGGACGTTTGGTAAGAAATTTTTCTGTAGTTATTTTGAAGATTTTTTTTTACAATCTAATAGTTTCTCATTTACTGTTTGCCCTTTGGTATCAAAACCAGTATTTTGTGGACTGTCAGTGAGAACCAACCTGTTACTTTTATAGTCTAGGCACAAAAGTGTTAAGTACTTTTACAACCTAGGCTGTACAAATACATTTTATGGCGCTCCTTGACCACATCATTGTTTTCTCAATAGCATAAACCTATTTTTAACCCTGACAACTGCCGCAGTAAAATATTATTTTTGAATCTATTTAAGCAAATATCTTTAAAAAAAATAGGTATTGAGTACTTGTTTTTGTGTATTATTTACAATAATACCATTAGTTATTTACCTACATACATATCTTGGGAACAAAGCAATATTACCTCCATTCTTTCATTAAAAAATTTTATGCCCCTGCATTATGCGTCAAACTTCGATTTTCACAAACACAAGGAAAATCCACTTTGCTTTCTTGATATGTAATGGTTATTCTTAGTAAAAGTAATTAATTCGCTTAATGGGTTGCCGACAGCGAAAGTGACGTTAGATTTCGTATTTTTTTAAGTTGTATAGCATAAAATCTAATAACATTTTACCTGGCAAAAATTTAGTACAAACATCTCTGTCTTCATTCTAATCATAAGATCTTACAGTTGGGAAAAATAATAATTCCAGTGCATATGCTTTTAAGATCTTATGAATAAAATGAAGACAGAGATGTTTGTACAAAATTTTTGCCAGGTAAAATGTTATTAGATTTTATGCTATACAACTTTAAAAAATACGAAATCTAACGTTACTTTCGCTGATGGCAACCCCCTCTTAAATAGAGTATTGTATTATTGTTTTAGATGACTATGGTATAGCACGACAGAAGGCCAAAAAGGCTGAAGACACCAGCAACTTGAACTCAGACAATGGCACAAATAATGGAAAACGGAAAGTCATCAGAAAAATATTTGATTCAGATTCTTCTGATCTTGAAGTTGACATCGAAGATAAATTGTTACCTTCTCCACCTGCAATAAAACTGAATGCAACAATAAGTGATTCTAATACATTTAAGAGAATTAATTCCACTCCAAGGAATTGTGCATCAAAGTCTGGAAGTAAATAGTCTTGTCTTATTTACCTGATACTATGTGGACATGTTCGTTATTGTTTTAGGAGCAGAGCAGCATAAATGTAGCGATGGAATAGGTGCAGCCGAAAATGTGGATTTTGGTATGTTATTTTTTTATGTACCAAATTGAATAGTTTTGGGAGGTTTCTCCAATCTCCAGAACAAAAATTAGTTTGAAAAAAAAATTAATGCTGCAAAGCTCATCTCAATATCTTGATTATAATTTCGGAGATATTTTATATGCAGGAAGGTATTCGTTTTTGATGTTTCTTAAATAAAAATGTGCAATAGCTTTTTTGTTCGTGAATATTTTTGATTTCGTTCAGTAACAACATTTTTGCTTAATTTTTTATGTAAAATTCACTGGTGTAGAATATTTTCTTTGGTTAGCAGTTTTAAAGAAAAAACTGTACCTAATTCAAAATTGGAATCATTTTTTTGGGAATTTTTTTCTTTAACACTGCTCACTAAGGAAAATATCTACCACTGTCTACACAATGTCAAAAATGAACAAAAAATGTGATTATAGAAATCGAAAATATTCACAAGCAAAAAAGTTATGGCACGTTTCGGAAATGCGAATAAGCAAAAAACTATTGTATCTCCTAAATTAATCAAGATATTTTAAACTTTTTTTTATTGGGCCCTGGACGCCTTAGTTGGGTAATTTCTGTCTATCTCATTGGGACATAGGAGAAACCCCTCCAACACTATTCGATTTGGGCAGCCTGTAATCTATATATTGGCTATTTGAACTCACTCAAATCATTTTTTGATATCTTAATTTTTCCTGAAAACCCAACAAAATAGAATTTCGGAAAAACTGTAGCAGACCAACAAAACGTAAAGGAGGTTCCTAATTCAAATTGAAAATGCACTTTTCTTGCAACTCTTGTTAACAAACGCCTAGTCCGGTCCAGCCGGATCTATAGGCGCTTGTTTTATTCTGATGCAGGTTTTACTATATTTTTTGCTATTTTTGTTAGTTACTCACTACTCACATCTTCGCCACTGTTCGTTCATAGGAGTTAAAACTATTGGGAACTGAAGCATTTCAGTATACTGTGTAACAAATTTTTTGTTTAAAATATCTCGAGTAATTTGGAACAGCTGAAACAGAACTAATTGATTTTTTTTGTTAAAAATTGGTCTGTCAAACAGGGCACTATTATATTTATTAAACACCCTATATATTATTAGTTAAATGTTTAATAATTTTAGGATTGATGCCTTTGACGCCGGTTGTGGCTATGCCTCAAACTACCCCCATACAAGCTACCCAGGTAGGGAGTTTACTTCAGACTACTCAAGCTCGGTATAACTGCAGTTGCGAAGAATTAAAGACCTTGATGGGTAAGTTTTTACATACAAGAAAACTGCATCTTTGGAATATATTTTAATAGGTTTACCATTCTTATTTTACTTATATTATTTTTTCTTTTAGAACAATTCAAAACTGATTTGTTGAAGAAAATCTCTTTGATGAGAGCAAGCATATACCAATTAAGAGAAGATGTACAATTAATTATCACTAAAATGGATGCTCAGGTACAAACAATACAAATTGAAAATCATGATTTTTTAAAAAGTTTTGAGTTTCCATTGAAAGAAGAGCAAACTTTGAATGAAATAAATGACTACCTCCAAGATGAATCGAAATTAAATCAGGCCGTAAGTTGACCTTTCTAAAATACTAAACTACATAGTCCTATTTGACTCAGATCAAAAGTAATAAAATTACTTTTTTACATTAAATGTCAAAATTAGTCCTCAAAAATTTGCTAGTACAGTCCGGCGAACGAAAGAAGTCCAATGAAAAACTCAGTCTAACCGCCCATGCTCACATTAATGACACCGATGTACGGACTGTACTCCTAATAGTAATAGTTCTGCCCTATTTAAGTTTTTCTTTTCATAGTCCACAAGTTGGCTATGGATGCCGATTTCCTTTTCACATTACCCAATACTATTCAAAATTTCCAAGTTTTTGTTTCTTAGGTTTTTTGTGAGGCGCAAAACAAGTCTACTTTATTTATGACTGTCAAACAGCACTCGCCTCAAAAAATATATTGTTTTAAGGTACAGCAAATGTCAAAGTTGGGAGGAAAAGATACATACGATTTCATTAGAAGATGTTTTCAAGAAACCATACATGATGTACTGGCAAAGAAGTTTACTTATGATGGAACAAAAGAAAAGCGTGCACTGAAGACATATAAAATATGCTCAGTATTCTTGGGTAAGTTCTGAACACCTTAATTGCAAAATTAAAAACAAAAGAACCGTTGTATTTCTAATCGAATTAAAATAGAGGTGGACAGTTTATCTTTCATCTGATCTCAATTTTTTTTACCACCAGATTTCTAACTGAACAAAATTTCCAATTACTTATATCACAAGTAGATATAATGGTCCCATTTAAAAAATATTTAGGGGTGTCTGGAGGGGAGAGGTGAGCATTAAAAAAATGAAATATGTCTCTCCCCTCCAAAAGTGAATCGACGGGTGCCTGCGATTTTTCACAAACGGCCCATGCGCTGAATTAGAAGGGGTAGTATCTTCTAGTGGAAACACCCTGAATATAATATATTTTTATATTATGTTCAATAATCAATAGTCTGCTATACTGTGGCGGCTATACTGCGACCTGGTTGTGTCAACATCCATTAATTTAGCATTTAGCGCATAATTCAGATAGCAATGGTTGCGTTTAAGGTTACCAAGCGGAATCAATTGCTTGCTGTCAATTATAGTGGCTAAGTCTTTGCTTTTCTATGTATAAAACAAAGACCGATATATCAATCCGCTTGCAAGCAATTGCTTTGCTTGGTAACCTTAAACGCAAGCATTCTCACGTCTGCCGTCACATCTTCATAAAGTTCATTCCTGAATGCTTCTACTTATACAGGGTGTTCCTTAATGACATGCTAATACTTAAGCGGGGTTATTCTTGGGCCCATTTTTAAGAAAAAAACTTCATATGAACGTATGTCGTAAACGTCCTAACTTTTGAGATACAATCGACTGTACCATTTAAACAGAAAAAAATCCCTATGAACAATGTACCAAAAATTATTCACTTTCAAAATGGAAAGGATTGAATTTGACAAAATTAGGACACTCTATTTCAAGAAAACCAATGGTGTTTTGACCAATGCCCATTTGGCATTTTTTTCATCATTTTGAATGCACAGTTGATCTGTAACATTTGAAAGCAGTAGGTGAAAATTTTATGTTTCGAATATTGAAGTCAACAGGTGAACATGCCGATGTGGACTGTAATACCATAAGGCTAGGCTGGTGAGGTGAAATAAACTGCGGGCAACTCGAAATAAATAATCTATTTCGCGTTAAAATATAAAGGTGACGGAAGCGACATATTCTTCCTTCATCATGATAGATCATTCGTTCTCTTGTTTTTCTCAACGGAACAGGTGCTACATGTGGCTGGTACGCCAATATGATTCATTATCAATTATTTAAAAATAATACGCCGTAACATACCGCCGGTCTTGAAATTTACAAAATTTCAACAACTAAACCAAAGGGTAAAATATAACAATGCTTAAAATTGTCATTTTGACAAAATAAACTATTACAACTAACACCAGTTATTCTTGGCAAAAGTCATATCCTGGAATTCAATGTCTCACAGAGGTAACGCGCACACCTTGTTAACGGAGCGTCTTGCTACACTTTTGTCACTATATTCGATAGTCACCACTCTTGTGACTTTGTCCTGGCCGGGATGAAGAGCGATCACCCGAGCTGTCTTCCAAAGTAAAGGAGGAAGGTTGTCCTCTTTTACCAAGACCAAACTACCGATGCTTAGCAGCTGATCGGCATTCTCCTTCCACTTGAGACGTGTCTGAAGTTCTGATAAATACTCGTGACTCCATCTCTGCCAAAATCCTTGGACCATTTGTTGCAGTCTTCTATACTGCGTAAGACGATTTTCGGGAATAGGAAGTAAATTTGGTTCGGGAAGGGATGTTATGGGACGGCCAATTAGGAAGTGACCGGGGGTAAGTGGAATGTAGTCATCGGGATTCGAGGAGAGGGGACTCAGTGGTCTTGAATTGAGTATAGCTTCGATTTGTGTAAGTATGGTCGAAAAATCTTCGTAATGTAAATGAACATTACCAACAACTCGCTTTAAATGATATTTTAAGCTTTTAACCCCTGCTTCCCATAAACCGCCAAATGTGGGAGATCTTGGAGGAATAAACCGCCACTCCACTGATTCGCTAGACAATGCCGTAGCAATTGTGTTTTTATTGGTTTTCAAAAACTTGACTATCTCGGAATTCGCGCCAACAAAGGTAGTACCGTTGTCTGAAAACATTTTTTTTGGTTTTCCTCGTCTCGCGATAAATCTTTTAAAACAAGCTAAAAATGCTTGACTGGTCAAATCGGTTACCAGTTCTAGGTGGATGGCTTTAACAGATAAGCAAACGAAAATGCATACCCAACATTTTGACAGTAAAGGTTTTCTTGTTTTTCTATCCTTCAATAAGAAGGGACCTGCATAATCGCAACCCACGTTCTCGAATGGAGTATACTGACTAACTCTTTCTATAGGCAAGTCGCCCATTAGGTACTTACAAACCTTAGGTCTAGCCTTGTAACAAATTACACATTTATGTACTACATTTCTTGCTATATTACGACCTGATATAGGCCAATATGATTCTCTAATCGAATATAGGAGTTGCTGCGGACCGCAGTGAAGCAACCTCCAGTGTTCATCAAGAAACAATAAATCAGTAAAAAGATGTTTATTCGGTAAAATTATTGGGTGTTTTTTATTATAACCTACACTCGCGTTGGTTAATCTTCCCCCTACTCGGATGATTCCAAAAGAATCAATAAACGGATGCAAAGATAAAATGTTACTTGATTTATGAACAGTCCCTGTATTCCTTAAATCGATAAGTTCCTTTTTAAACACTTGCCCTTGTGTCAGTTTTATCAAATTTCTAGTCGCATCATTTAATTCAGTCGTGCTCAAAGGACCCGTAATTTTATTATTACTATTCTTAGTGTTATAGAAAAAACGCTTACAATAAGCAACTACTCCCTTTAGCTTATTGAGACTCGAAAATCTGGTAAAAATATTAAATTCGTTCAACATTTCAGTGTTGCTAATCATAGCTGTGTTGTTAATCGCGGTATTTGTTCGTTGTTCGGGGATTTGGACTGCGCCTGTAGGTGTAGTAGATAGATCCCATTGATCCTCTGGTAAGGATAACCAAGTGGGTCCATTCCACCAAAGGTTATTTAGCAGAAGTTCGGCTGCTGTTGTACCTCTCGATATATAGTCGGCAGGATTGTCCTGAGACTTAACATGCCGCCAATCGTGTTTACTAGTAATAGATAAAATGACGCTGACTCGATTGGACACAAAGGTTTTCCATCTGTCAGGGCTACCCTGAATCCAAAACCATGTAATTGTCGAATCAGTCCAATAATAACACTTGTCAAAAGTTAAATGTAATATTTGTCGCACTCGCCTTGCTAATTTAGCACCTAAAAACGCCGCACATAACTCTAGACGGGGTAAAGTTAATTTCTTTATAGGAGCTACTCTGCTTTTTGCGCACAGAAGTTTGGTACAATATTCGATTTCGCTAATTTTACTCCGAAGATATACGCATGCGCCATACCCTTTTTCCGAAGCGTCGGTAAAAACATGCATCTCGAAATTTGTCGCGTTTTCATTTAAAACATACCGAGGTATTTTTAGTTTATTTAATACTTTTAAATCATTGCAGAATTCAATGAATTTTATTCGAATCGCTTTGGGAACCTGTTGATCCCAACTGAGCTCTTCTTTCCATAAAGCCTGAAGCAACATTTTCGCGCGTACAACGATAGGCCCAACAAGTCCTAAAGGATCAAATATTTGGCTTACTATAGACAAAATAATTCGTTTAGTTAATACGCCACCTTGAAATGTCACGTGATCGATACTATACTCGATAGTGTCTAATTTTGCATTCCAGAATAAACCTAGGGTCTTATTCTGCTCGTTTTCGCCTATTTTTATTTTACTCGATTCTACATTATGATTAATTCGAAATTTATTCTGAAGTTCCTCGCTATTTGACAACCACTTGCGTAATTCTAACCCAGCGCTTGCTAATATCTCTGATATTTCGCCCTGTAATCTCAAAAGTTCGGATGGCGAGTCATGACCCGCTAATAAATCATCTACGTAAAAGCTATTAGCTATTATTTTACTCGCTTCGGTATATTTTGATTCATTTTCAATCGAAAGTTGCAACAAACACCGTGTTGCTAAGTATGGAGATGACGAAAGGCCATATGTTATCGTAAGAAGTTCAAAACATTTTATTTGTTGGTTGGGACTTGCTCTCCAAAATATTCTTTGGAATTTCGTTTGTTTTGGGTGTACTAATACTTGTCGATACATTTTCGTTATATCTGCATTCATAACGAACCGATATCTTCTAAAACGCAAGAGAATGTCGAACAACTCAGCTTGCACCGTAATACCTGCGTATTGAACATCATTTAATGACAGACCGTTACTTGTTTTTGCGGAGCCGTCAAAAACTACTCGACATTTTGTCGTAGTGCTACTTTCTTTTATAACCGCCCTATGTGGTAAATAGTAAGCTGAACCATCTTCAAGAGTACCTATATCGCATTGAAGTTCTCGCATGTGCCCTAATCGCTCATATTCACTAAGAAATTCGGTATACTGATTCCGCAAATCATTATCCTTCTCCAATTTTTTTTCTAACTTGCCAAATCGCTTGAGCGCCATTTCTTTCGAAAGGCCTAGCTCCTCCAGCTGATTTTTAAATGGAATGCTTACAATAAAACGCCCATCATCGTTTCGCGTAACCGTTTTCTGGAAATGCTCTTCGCAAAAATCATTATTTTTCTCGATCCTTTCGCATTCCTCAACCTGCCAAAACTTGACAATTAAGTTATCTATTTCACTAGGATTATTGTCCACACACACGTGAGCAGACACCTGTTTATACTTTGGAAAGAGAAAATAAATGTCTCCACTAAGCACCCATCCTAACTTTGTATTTTGTAGTATAAAACCATTACCTACATCAATCTGGTTCATTATCAACAAAGAATAAAAAAGAGTCGAATTTATTAGAATGTCGATAACGCCACTTTCATGCAAAGTAGGGTCGGCCATGGGTAAATCACTCGGTATAGGTATTTGAGAAGGGTCAAATGAAAATTGTGGAACTGGTTTCGTTATTTTCTTTAAGATTAAACAATTAATTTCTTTTGAGTAATCGTGTATTCGAGATTTAATTGTTAAAGTCGTTTTATTTTTAGAAGGCATGGTATAATCATCACCAACTCCTGAAATCGCGTAATTGACAGGTGTTTTTGTCAATCCTAACCTTCCGCAAAAGTCTTCGCGCACAAAATTGCTTTGAGACCCTGGGTCGAGTAATACCCTTGCTGTGAATATTTTTCCTTGAACGTTTCTCACGTATACGAGTGCCGTTCCTAAAAGTGCGTAAGGATCACTTTCATTCTGTAGCCGTTTTGTCCCGCCGGCCGTGCCAACGAAAACCGCTTCGTCAAATTGGCTCATATTCGAATTATTTTCCGAGCACCGCGTTGAGTGCGTAGAAAACACTTGGATAGAGTCTTTTCTCCCCTCTGAAGCTGGTACCGGAGCCTCCGGTTGAACGTGGCCCGGAATTGCAGTCGGCCTACTATGCGCTCGCTCTGCCGCGATGTTTTGTTCGAATTTTCCGCCGTGCAGTAAAACATTATGCATACATTTGCATTTTCGACACCCTGGTCTATTACATTGTTCTATAGCATGATTCGGATTAAAGCAGTTTACACACAATTTTAAATTTCGTATTTGTCTATATCTTTCGCTTGGATTTAAATTATTAAACGCCTCACATTTAAAAATTGTGTGTCCTTGCTTGCAATAGTAACAGGACAAATTATTCGTCGTCTCTCGATTAGCTACTAAAGACTGCGATTTTTGCTCAAATTTTTGTGTTCGAAATTTGTTATCTCTTGATTGATTATCGTATTTATCGCGTGCCTGCTGTGGCTTTCTAAGTTCTAACTTTTGTAGAAGTTCGCATTTATTTTTTAAAAATTGTCGCATTTCTACCATCGTAGGTAGATCTCCCTCGATTCCAAACGCTTCCCAATCGCGTTTAGTTCGCCCGTCAAACTTTGAAACGAGTAAATGAATAATTAACACGTCCCAAGAATTTGTGTCTAACCCTAAGTTTTGCAAGCACCTAAGGTTTTTATTAAAAATCTCGTAAAGCTTCCGCAGTTCGTCATGTGACTCCCTCGACAAAGTAGGTGCGTCAAAAAGTGCCTGAATGTAATTATAAACAATTATGTGCTTGTTTTCGTACCTATCTTTTAGAGCCTCCCACGCTACTTCGTAGTTTTCGCCGGTTTTTGGCAAAGATTCAATAATTTCCGATGCCTCGCCACCTAACGAACCCCGTAGATAGTGCAGCTTTTGCACCTCGTCAAGACATTTGTTATTATGAATAATCGATATGAACAAGTCTCTAAAATCCAGCCATTTGTCCAGCGAACCGTAGAATTTTGGAATATTCATCGCTGGCAATTTCGAAGGCATAATTTGCGGCATTAGATAAGCATTACTCGCGCTCTGATTACTCACATTCTCGTGTTTTTCGGTTTCGAATTTTGAAATAATGACAGTGAACTTAGACATTAAGTCAAAATAAATCGTTTCTAAATTATCGTTTTCGGACATTTCTTTGTTTATGTCCTCCTCGCTCGCATTATTCGCTTGTAAACAATATTCGATATCGCTCTGAATTTTCGTAAATTCGCTGTAAATCGGTTCGAGTCGCGTTAATCGTAATTTTAATTGAATGATATCATTCTCGCAGGGATTCGTTGTATCAATCGCACTAAGAAACTTTTGAAATCGCGTAATACTAGCCTTAACTTGGCCTCGTTTAAATCGTAATTGGCTTAACTCAGCCATTTTCGCACGTTACTTCAATTCAAGCAACACTAATCGGGAAAGGATAATTTGGATCGGACTCACAGGAATCGTCTGTTTCTATCGTAGGTCTCCTGCTCGCTGCTCGCAACCGTAGATCGCCCGGTCGCCTCGTCCCTCGCTTCGTCCTGGTTAGCACGCTAACGCCGCCGCCGCCCGGTTACCTCGAATAATGCTCGTTTCTTCAACCTCTCTTCTCGCCCAGCATCCGACTCGATGGAACATGAACATGCCGATGTGGACTGTAATACCATAAGGCTAGGCTGGTGAGGTGAAATAAACTGCGGGCAACTCGAAATAAATAATCTATTTCGCGTTAAAATATAAAGGTGACGGAAGCGACATATTCTTCCTTCATCATGATAGATCATTCGTTCTCTTGTTTTTCTCAACGGAACAGGTGCTACATGTGGCTGGTACGCCAATATGATTCATTATCAATTATTTAAAAATAATACGCCGTAACAACAGGTGTTTCTGGGCACGTTTTGCCAATTTCAACGCAAACGGTTGATTTTATCGTTATGGAACAAGAGTACACTTTTGTTGCAGAATGAAAAGATGCACTAAAATGATCGACCTGCAGGACCAAAAAGACAACCTCAAAAAAGTTCGCTTAAAAGTGTGATAAAAAAACAGCGCAAGTGGCGCCCTCTGTGAGATACGGTGAAATTGACATTTTCCGCTTATTCTCCATCGCCAAAAACACAGCAGTGCCAAATTTCAGTTCAGCAGCTTGATTATTTCGGGAGATGTAGCCAAAATTCAATTTAACAAAATGAACTTAAAAAGTTAGGACGTTTACGACATACGTTCATATGAAGTTTTTTTCTTAAAATGGGCCCAAGAATAACCCCCTTATTAAGTATTAGCATGTCATTAAGGAACACCCTGTATACCGGGTCGGCAGGTACTTTTCTTTCGTCTGGATTCCCATGTAAGGAACAAGATGATTGCAAAGAGACAAAGATGGCACTTTGGGACCTACAAATAACAACCCCCAACATAGAACCTTCCACGTCCACAAGGAATTTTATAAATGCATTTTTTTTAAAACTTTGTATGTCATTAAATGGTTTCGTTTTAACTATTACAGCATCGATCTTAACGTATTTTTGGTTTTAAATACTGTTCTGATATTAAAACGATTGCCTATGTGTTTCAGCTTATCTGATACACTATTCTGCCCTCTAGAAAGGCTAAAATATATGCTTTGATACCTGGGTTTTTCACTGATGCAAGACCCGTACCTGCCAACCTTGTATATAAGTTTATTTTTACTTTCAGTGGCATCTGAGAAACACAATGGTGCTGACCAAAAAGAGACAGAAATGGCTATTCGAAAATGGCTACGTCGGGCAAAGGAGAGACTCCTATACAAAAAATAAGTTTTTGTGTAAAATGAAGAGTATTAAAAAAATGTATCCTCAGCATATTATTCTGTATTTTCATTTTTGCCCTCAAAAATATGTCCATAGCTCATCCAAAACTGGAGTCCGATAATGATCCAGCAATGGTGTCCAGGCGGATGTCCAGAAGTGTATCATTCGTATAGTCCATAGGACGTCCATAAGTTGTCGACAGGACAAGTTCTGGACATCTTATGGACAACCATGATGTCCAGGGATGGACACACGATGGATATACAGTGGACGAATGTGTGCTATGTGGGTTGTGTTCAATAATTATCATAATAAACTAAAAAGCAATTTCAAATACCTACTTAAGATTCCATGTTTAAGGTACTACATTTTTGTCATTAGGCATTAGGCATTATTTTACGCAATATGTAATATATTGTTTGTTTATAAATTTAAACATTTTTGCAGATGAAGTAATCACAGAAGCCACTCCAGAATATAATACGGAGGCAACAGACAGTGACCGCGATTCACCTGGGCAACATTTACAGCCAGCAAGTAGTAGCAGTAGTTCCCAAACACCACAATCATTATCAGCAAGATCTCCTAGGAAAACAAAATTGCACGTGGGCGATTTTTTGATGACATCTCTTTGGATGATTTTAAGAAACTTGTTTATAAATTCTGCGAAAAAAATCAACTTGCTGACTTTATCAATATACAAGTAATAGAAATGCAGAAAAAAACAAAAGGGAGGAGGTTCTCACAAGAGTTCAAAAACGAATGTCTTGCAATGTATTTCACAGGCTCAAATATGTACAAAAAAAAACTGATGCAAAGATTCTCCTTACCAAGCCCAAGAACATTATTACGGCATATCCAAAATATTAAAATCGGTCCTGGACTGAATGAAAACATTTTCAAAACCTTGCAAATGAAAGTGGACAATATTCAGGAAGAAAATAAATATTGTGTGCTGTGCGTTGATGAAATGAGTTTAAAAGCACATCTTTTTTATAACCAAGGCACAGATGAAATCGTGGGTTTTGAAGATTTTGGCAGTGAAGACGCTAAGCAGTTTAAACTGGCTTTAAATGTAACAGTTTTAATGTTACGGGGGTTGAATTTAAAGTGGAAACAGCCTTTAAGTTATTAGCTGCACCATTCCTCTTGCCCAGCCCGTAAATTAAAAGAAATTATTATTCAGACGATAACGAAATTACAAGAGACAGGTCTTCATATATGTGCACTTGTTAGCGATATGGGATCTAATAATGTTCAGCTTTCAAAATTATTACAAGATACTCCCAACAAACCATATTTTACAGTAGGAAATACAAAGATTATTTATATGTTTGACACTCCCCATTTAGTTAAAACCACTAGAAATAATTTTATGAAACAGTTATGTTCTTAACAATGAGTCCACATCTTGGAAACATGTAGTACAATTCTATAACTGTGATAAACAGTATCGAACGAGAGCTGCTCCTAAATTAACAGATTCGCATGTCACTCCTAATAATTTCGAGAAGATGAAACTTAAATTTGCTTCGCAAATATTTAGTGCAACTGTTTCTACTGGTCTGCAATTATATATTCGTTTTGGAGTTGTTCCCCAAACAGCATCCACTACTGCCGAGTTTATTGATAGAATGGATAAACTTTATGACTTGTTAAATGCATCAAATCCAAAGTCAAATAAATTTTACAATAGACCGTTTAGAGGTTTGGATAATCAAATCAACTTTCTAAAGGATTGTTTCAATTTATTTGATCAAGTTAGAATAGAATAGAATTACAAGTTTAATTTGCTGGAAAATTACCATAAATGGACTGTCAGAATTGTGGGATATTTTGAAATCTAAAAATTTTAAATATTTGTTAACAAGACGACTTAACCAAGACGGCCTTGAAAATTTTTTTGGTTCGATTAGGCAACAAAATGGAAATTGTGTTAATCCTACACCAATACAATTTAGAAGATCATTCCGCAAACTATTGTGTCTTAATTTATTAAACTAAGGAAACAGTAGAACAAATGCAAATACAACCTGAAATTGATATCGATTATTTTCATATAAATGATTTAGAAACAAATTTTTTTAGATATGTCTGTGGGTATTTAATTGGTAAATGCTTAAGTGTTCACACCTGTGCTATATGCGAAAATTATGCAAAGGAACATAAAAATTTAGATGATAGTTCATTATTTTGTTACTTTAAACCTTATAAGAATGGTACAATGGACACCTTTGGCAATTTAAACATGCCATCTAATGATTTTGTGTATTATATATCTTCATTAGAAGTTTTATTCCAACAATACTTTGAAGAATTGTCTATTCATCGGCTTGTTGTTAATAAATTTTGTAATTTATATTCTAATTTATCTTATATACATCCATGTGAGGACTTTCCTTATGTATATTTAATTAGATTATATGCTAGACTTAGGTTATATTATACAGTAAAATACACCAACCGAAATTTTAAGCAAATGGTTAACAAAAATAAAATTATAATTTGGAGGCATCAATAAGAAATTGTAATATCCTACATAATATATAAATTTAATGTTACCTAACTGCGCTAAATTGATTTACTTCCCTTTTCCAATACCTACCCTGGCTACCCTCTGAGCGAGGCCGGGCCTGAGTTTCGTCCAGGGAAGATGGCGTCAAGGTCCCGAAAAGTGGATTCCCGACAACAAAGGATTTATTCTTAAGTGGCACTTCTGGTCAGTCTTATTCTGTGACCTCGTCCGATCCACATACCTATATAATACGGCGCAAAAGAGACAACCGACCGGGGTAACTTTTCAATCAAGGACAACGGCCATTTGTACTCTTATTTAAGGCGGGAATTTTAAAACGCTTAAAATTAAATCCATAAAACCCGGTTTTTAAGGATTTTCTCAGCGTTAAGGTGAACTGCAAGTTAACCCTTAACGACTAACAAAGGTCGTACACCACATACGTATATAATATAGGTAGATAGAAACCGAGCCTAAGGATGTCATTGCTCCAAATATGTAAGTATTATGCTTGCTTTATATTTTCATTTTTTTAATAAGCTTGTTTCCCCATAACACAAAATGACAGTCTTATATTTTACTCACAGAAGAAAGCAAAACGTAAAAAGGCAGCTGTATAAATTATACAACTTCAAGGTAGAATTATTTTTATTAAAAAAAACGCAATTGAGGTACTCTTTTTACAGAAGTAATAACTTACCTGTAAAATTTAATAGAACTTTCAGGAGGCACCGGTCTTTTGAGATTTTTACAATGCTTCACAAAGCAAGCCATTGTTTTCGTCTAGTCGTAATAATCACAGCAAAACATTTTCTTGTATGTAAGCACTACACTGTCACTAAAAAAACGGTTAGTAACAGGCTATTTTCAAAATACCTAGATAACAAAAACTTGTGGGAAAGCCGAGCAGGGAAAACGAATAAACAGAAAACAGCTGTTCCGATAAATGTCAATATAAGGTTACAAATGGCGGCATCATGCATCCTTTTCTATGACCCGCGCACTAGCGTGCGCAGACGGTTAAAAATCAGTATATGTATTATATAGGTATGTGGTCCGAACAGATTACTTTTTTAACTATGTAGAACCGCCTCTGCGTGCTAGAATTCGCCATGATGTTGACAGTAATTCAATTTCCTGCCCGTCCCTACCTTACCGACCGCTCTCCCCGGGCCCGCCATTACGTTTTTTCGTGCTAGAAGTGACACCACGCCAATTAGTTTTTTTAGCAACTTTCTTAATTATTGCTCCCAAATGGGAAGACACAAAGAAAAAAGGCGAAGCAGCTGCTCTCCGTCCCCAAGGGAACGTAAAAAATACAAAAAAGAATTCGAAGTAAGAGAAATTGAAGAATTAAAAAGGCGTTTATAGAAGCTTGAACAGGAACGAAACGACAAGCGGGAGACGTCTCTTAGCCGTATTCGTAGTCGTAGCTCAAGGCGACAAATTCTATTATTGTGAAAGATAAATTTTTACTAAATAAGCAGAATCAGTTGGGTCTTGGTATCTCAGCACTGGGCAAAGGCATAGATATTGTTATAAAAAAAAACCGGAAATGGACAAAGAAAGTAGGGTTACAGTCTTGAATTGCTTAAGTGATTCGGGAAAAATTTTAGCAGACATTAAAATAAATCTATTTCCGAATTAACAAAATCATCCCCAATAGAGCCCTTATTGTTTGGCACAGATTTGAGCGAAAAGTTAAAATCGGCCAAGGCAATTGAGAAGCCAGTCATAGACTTAAAACCAGTTTCAAAAGAAGATTTCAAGAAACCGAATGCGGCACGACCATCATTCACAAATCGAAATACGGGGCCAGGGTACCATTTAAACTCAAGGGGGCTGTCAAGTGCGAAGAGGGAGCCTCGACACAAGGGCCCGTACCTCCGAACAACAGCATCGACTCCAACAACAAACAAAAGGAGTTGGAAAACACCCCTAAAATAAATATGGTATAGGTATAACCCAGGCAGGTACACTTAGGTTATTCATTAAGGAGTGGCAAAAGCTACTTCTCAATGATAATATCATTTTAAATTGGATAAAAGGATATGAAATACCTTTTATAGAGAGGCCAAAAGGCAAATGTTTCAAAAATCAGATAACCTTAAAAGAGGAACGTTCTGAAATTTGTAAATTAGAGAAAAAAGGTGCAGTGGTAAAGTGTAACAAGGTCGAGAATCAATTCCTTTCTAGTTTCTTTTTAGCAAAAAAGCCCAATGGGGAAAATCGTTTTATCTTAAACTTAAAAAGCTTAAATAAATTTATAAATCCTCCACATTTCAAAATGGAGGACACAAGAACTGTCATGAAACTCCTTAGTAAAGGAGATTATATGGCAACCTTGGACTTACAAGACGCATATTTCTTAATTCCAATCGGGGGAAACTCAAGGAAATTTCTAAGATTTCAGGCAGATAATTCTATTTATGAATTTACCTCTATGCCTTTTGGTCTCTCATTGGCTCCATATGTGTTCACTAAAATTATGAAACCAGTGGTCACCCTATTGAGAAAAAGGGGTATAACAATTATAGTGTATTTAGACGATTTCTTAATCATTAATCCGTCAGAAAAAGTTTGTCAGGAACACGTGACTATAACCTTAAAAGTTTTATCAAATCTGGGTTTCATTGTAAATAAGAAAAAAAGTCAATTGGTGCCGTCAAGGAAAGGCAAATTTCTAGGTTTTAACTTCAATACTGACACTATGACTATCGAAGTCCCTAGTGAAAAGAAATCAAAGATTTTGAGCGTAATCAACGAAATAAAGGGAAAAACGTGTTTCACAATTCGTCATTTTGCAAAATTCATCGGATTGTTGGTGTCGGTATATCCGGCGGTTAAATACGGTCAGTTATACACAAAAGCGTTCGAAAGGGAAAAGTATCTAGCTTTGCGAAGCTGCGGTCAAGACTGTGGTCAAAAAATGTTCATGTATTCAAAAGAAGCCAAAGAAGGCCTTTGTTGGTGGGCTAGAAACATCATATTAGGGAAAAATCAAATAAGGCAAGACTCATTTCTTTTAGAAATATATTCAGACGCGTCAAATACAGGTTGGGGAGCATTTTGTAGAGGTCAATCAGCCAAAGGATGGTGGGACCTCACAGATAAATCAAGACATTAATTATTTAGAACTAAAGGCGGTTTTTATGCACTTCAATCCTTTGCGAAAGATCAAAGAGCTTGTAATATCTTGCTTCGAATCGATAACACAACAGCCTTGGCATATATTAATCGAATGGGGAGTGTAAAGCACTTGGAGCTGTCAAAGTTGTCAAAAAGTATTTGGCAATGGTGTGAAGCGAGAGAAATATGGTTGCAGGCTAGTTACGTTAACTCGGCAGAAAATTTTGCTGACAAACCATCCCGGGCTTTACCTTGCGAAACGGAATTTGAGCTCTCACAGACTGTATTTAGGGAAATTATTCAACAATTTGGGAACCCAGATATTGATCTTTTCGCATCTTATGCAAATCATAAAGTAGAAAAATATATATCATGGCACCAGGATCAAGGGTCGGTAACAGTAGATGCCTTTACCGTTTCTTGGACAGACTGGTACTTCTATGCATTTCCACCTTTTTCGATGATCTTAAAAATGCTGAAGAAAATTCTGTCCGACAAAGCAGAGGGGATCGTAGTGGTACCAGATTGGCCATCCCAACCCTGGTATCCGTTGTTTAAAAAACTACAGATTTCTGAACCTCTCATTTTAAAAGCAAGTCCTAATCTCTTAATGTGTTCTTGCAGGAAGCAACATCCATTGCACGCCTCCCTTTCCCTGGTGGCAGGGAGGTTATCCGCCGGAGCCTTAAGCAACAAGGATATCCCTCAGAGACCCTAGAAACCGTACTAAGTTCCATCGCCGATTCAACCCAAAAACAGTATGAATCTTCCTTAAAGGCTTGGTGGATGTTTTGCGGAAAACTGGGAATAAATCCATTTCAGGACAAAGCAAGTACGGTGCTATCCTTTCTCCAACAAGAGCTAAACTGCAGGAAAGTTAAATATGTCACTTTCAATCAACACCGAGCAGCACTAAATTTAATCCTCCCAGAGGAGATGGGAAAAAACATGCAAATTAGAAGATTCTTGAAGGGGGTTGCAAGACTGAGACCGGCAAAACCTAAGTACAACGTGACCTGGGATCCGGAGGAAGTGCTAAAATATTTTAGATCGACTAGTATTAAAAATCAAACACACTCACTGTTAGAATTAGCAAAAGAAGTGGCAATGTTATTGGCTATAGCAGCAGGAGCAAGAATACAAACGCTTCATGCTATTCTTGTCGAAAATATTATAATTAACGAAGCAGGCGTAAGAATATTTATAGAAGATGAGATTAAGACATCGGGGATAGGTAGATATCAACCTTACTGGGCACTACCTTACTTGGAAGATGTGAGAATATGCGTTGCCACTAACCTAATTGAATACATAGACAAGACGGCTTTGATTAGGACGGAAGATAATTTATTTGTATTCTTATCCACACAAGAGCCATTCAAAAGGGCTTCGAAGGACACCATAGCACGCTGGTTAAAATCAGTGATGGCAGCTGCTGGTGTTAATACAAATGATTTTTCTCCACACTCGACAAGGCATGCAGCCACATCTTCTGCAGCGAGAAGAGGTGTATCGTGGGATACCATAAGGAAGTCGGCGGGATGGACAGAAAAATCGAAATGTTTTGCTACTTTCTACAACAGACCCTTAAAAGAGTCTGTGGGGAAGTTCAGTGCAGATATATTGATAAACAATGTACCAGATGGGATGTCAAATAAAAACAAATAAGCAAATTTTGATGTTAATTTTTTCTAATAAAACTTTAAACATCTACATAGTTAAAAAAGTAATCTGTTCGGACAAGGTGCCGAAATATAATTATACGATCAAACGAACTTACCTGTGATGTTCGATCGTAATTATATGAGGCACCTCGTCCGAACAGATACGACTCGCCCGACCCACCCAGGAATTAGAAAAAATTAAAAACTTTAAAATATAATGGCGGGCCCGGGGAGAGTGGTCGGTAAGGTAGGGACGGGCAGGAAATTGAATTACTGTCAACATCGTGGCGAATTCTAGCACGCAGAGGCGGTACTACATAGTTAAAAAAGTAATCTGTTCGGACGAGGTGCCTCATATAATTACGATCGGACATCACAGGTAAGTTCGTTTGATCGTATAATTATCTTTGACAACTTAGGTATGTGAAGTTGGCGTCGGACGCCAGCGCCCGACGCCAGCATCATACAAGGTTAGTGGTCTCACTAACCTTGAGCGTCATACAAGGTTAGTGTCATATGCCCGCGCCTGGCGAATCTCGGCGAAGGAATGTCGGGCAGTGGTCAAGCGCACAGAAGCTTAAATTTACCAGAAGTCGCTGTTTTTCGGTTTTTGGGGATATTACCCGACACTTCGGCACCAAATTTTTACGAAAAGTAAAGGAAGGGTAGAGAATTAACTTGAGAAAGTTCCACGACGTTACCAAAACGCCAAAGGGTTAAAAAATGCGGGAATGTTAAATACGTCAATTTGACAGTCTTCCGCAACTTTTTTCGAAACCGGATAATTTATAGAAAGTAGACAAGAGATAGGGCAACAACCCTGAGGAGGTTTGAAGGTGGCACACCGCATTGGCCAAGGGTAGAAAAATATTAAGAAGACGAACGGATCAGCCGGGCGTTTAATTCACGTCAAAGATGACAGTCTTCCGCAACTTTTTTCGGAGCCGACTAATTTTTTAAAAGTAGACATGAGATAGGGCAACAACCCTGAGGGGGTTTAAAGGTGGCCCACCATTGGCCAAGGGTAGAAAAATATTAAGAAGACGAACGAATCGGAGCCGGGCGTTTAATTCACGTCAAAGATGACAGTCTTCCGCAACTTTTTTCGGAGCCGAATAATTTTTTAAAAGTAGACATGAGATAGGGCAATAACCCTGAGGGGGTTAAAGGTGGCACACCATTGGCCAAGGGTAGAAAAATATTAAGAAGACGAACGAATCGGAGCCGGGCGTTTAATTCACGTCAAAGATGACAGTCTTCCGCAACTTTTTCGGAACCGAATAATTTTTTAAAAGTAGACACGAGATAGGGCAACAACCCTGAGGGGGTTTAAAGGTGGCACACCATTGGCCAAGGGTAGAAAAATATTAAATAGACGAACAAATCGGAGCCGCGCATTAAATTCACGTCAAGATGACAGTCTTCCGCAACTTTTTTCGGAGCCGAATAATTTTTTAAAAGTAGACATGAGGTAGGGCAGCAACCTTGAGGAGGATTAAAGGTGGCAGAGTTATTTAAATCACATCTGTCAAAAAAATGATGTTAAAAAAAAACAAGTAAAAGATTATCACAGTTGAGTTACGTAATATTTACGTAATTTTTTTTGCTCCTAATTGGTTGTTTCGTTTTTTTTTTCAATTATTTAAATTCGATTTGACCTAGGCCCAATTGAAAAATGAATTTTGGTAACGCAAGTATAATTTTAAACCTTCTCCCCTTTCCTAGCAAAATCTCTGCCACAAACCTTCATATTATTACTAATAAATCTGTCAGTAAAGTTAGTCCCCCCAGGTTTAAATGTCATGCTACGCCGCTGTTTATTGGCTTTTAAAAACTTCAAACAAAGTTTACAGAATAATTATTTTATTCTGTGAACTTTGCTTTAAATAAGATTTTCCACTTCGTTCTTTTCGCGGATGGGGCCAATCGGCGTTTCTATTGGATAATAACAAGCTGATGTATAAGAAGGCAATGAAGCTGTAGTCGACGTTGACTATATTTACTTGTCCTTATTGATTTCGCTGCTTACTTGTATAAGAGTGAGAGTAAGTGGAAATGACGGTGATGAGCGTCTATCGTCCTCCTCTGTATCAAAGTTTACAGAATTATTCTGTAAACTGTAAACAACAGAATTATTCTGTAAACTTTGTCTGTATGTTCCAATAAAAATAGCAGTGGCGCACCCAGGGGGGGCAGGGAGCCGCTCCCCCCCCCCAGACCTCTCATATTTTAAAAAGTTCTCAAGGACGGTATGTACTGTCCTCTGTGCGACTTTTAGTAATTATTTTCCTAATCCGGGACCTGGCCTGGAAATTTATTTTAATCATAAAATATTTTGTATGCAATACGTCAAACTTTTTAACCCCCTTTTTAGCCCCTCCCAAGCATATTTTCTGGGTGCGCCACTGAAAAATAGAGTTGTCCACCTGTGGAAAGGCGGTGGAGTTCGCGGCACCGCGGCTTAGAACAAAGAGTTGTCGGTGTTCTTTGTAAAAAAAAACAAAAGGAAAAAGCAAAAGATTCGCCGACAATTATTTGTGCGCTTCTCCAACTACTGTATGAGAATCCCCTTCTCTTCTTTGAGTCAAAGCAGCTCAGAATTCTAAACGGAAGGCGCGAAGACCGAACAAGTCCGAAGGTTTTTAATAATATCCTTAGTGTCGACTGTTGTAACGGAAGTTTAAAAAATGTCTTCAATCATCAAGGAACTCGGGGGAGGATTTTTGTTTAATTTGGTTAGCCTCTGTTTTAGTTACCTACAAATAAATCAATTCATTTGATTTTTTTGATATTGACATATGGGTCACCATATTATAATCAAAATATTTTATTCGTGAAAAAATCTAGATCAAGTAACAGATTCTAAACGTTGAAACTGACTATTATATTAAATTAAAAAATATTTAATTAAAAATAAAAGATGAAGTTAAAAAATATGAGGTAATGTTGCCCAGAAATTGTGCTATAGGGTGGTTTCCTAAACATTGGGGGTGGTTTCCTACTAAACATTTTTTAGAGCCAAATGGCCCTAATAAAAGTTGTAAGGGATCAAAATATGAACAACTTTTCTTCATAAAAATTTTTGTATCTCTAATACATAACATGTATATTTTGCGCAAAATATACAGGGTGTCTCAAAAAACTGTGACTCTAACTTGCAATCCAAACATACAGGGTGTCTAAAAAAACATTTTTTAGACACCCTGTATATTTTGTATTTCAAAAACTGTGACTCTCACTTGCGGCCAAACCTACTCCTCTGACGGGTTCCAAAGAAGCTACAAACCGAGATGCCTCTTATTCAAGCAGAGTTACAGTAGGTACATGTCTTGTGCTGCCAGACCGCGTTCTTACGGCCAGGCTTTCTCATTGTCGGAAAGGATTTCAACTTTTCAAAAATATGTAATATTATAGTCTTTTCTTACCCTTTTGCGAGATGTTTTTCTGTTTTCCTAGTTGGAATAGGATAAGGAAGTATCTCTTATTAAATCAAACAAATGTGTTTTTTTTTCGAACAAATTAAATGTTTTTTCGAACCTTTTTTTTTTCTCGTGGAAAAGCGTTTACATCCAGGTGAAGAACCACAGTTCAGGCTTTGTATTGATTACCGAGAATTAAATGCAATTACAAAAACTGATTTTTTTCCACTGCCACGTTTGCAGCATACTATAGATTTATTGCATGGCTGCAGTCTATTTTCGACAATGGATTTAGCCAGTGGTTATTTTCAGGTAGAACTTGAGGAACAGGACAGGGAAAAGAGTGCATTTTCCACACAGGATGGCCACTATGAGTTCAAAAGAATGGGAATGGGTCTAAAAAACGCTCTTGCCACATGGCAGCGGTTAATGTACAATCAATTTTCTACCCTCACATACAAAGAGTGCTTAATATACCTAGATGATATCATAGTCTTTAGTACAGGAGACGTCGACGAACATCTCCAACGCCTGAGGCATGTCTTTGAAAAAATGCGAGAAGGAAATTTAAAATTTAAGCCAACAAGGTGTCATTTAAGAAATTGAGTATCTAGGCCATAAAATAAATTCTGAAGGTTACAGAGCGCACCCAGAGAAAATTGAGGTAGTAAAAAATTACCCAGTACCAAACACAGTGAAAGAAATAAGAGCCACTCACAGAATTAACTAAAAAGGAAATGCCTTTTAAGTGGACAGAAAAACAACAAAACGCCTTCAAAACTTTAAAAAATATGCTAATCACAAGTCCAATTCTAAAGTTCCCAGATTTTAGTAAACCATTCATTGTAGTAACGGACGCCAGCTCGACGGCACTAGCAGCGATTTTATGCCAGAAATATGGAAATTTAGAACACCCTGTATGTTATGCCAGTAGAAGTTTAAATGATGCCGAACGTAGGTACTCTACCATCGAGCGTGAGTGTTTAGCGGTTTTTTGAAGCGTGAGGAAGTGGCGAGAATATTTGACAGGTACCCATTTTTCTATTATGACAGACCATCGACCTCTAAAATACTGACCATCAAGGATCCCAGTTCCAGGTTGGCCAAGTGGGCTATGTTCCTAATGGAGTTCTCGTTTAGCATAGAATATAGACCAGGAAAAATCAACACAAACGTTGACAGCTTGACTAGGTTACGAAAGGAGACCCAAACCAACAAGCAGTCTTAAATCAGCCCACAAATGATGCCGAAATCGCGCCTAATACAGCCATTATATGGACTCGAGCCGAACTTTTAAAAATGCAACAAGAGGACGCCAATATTACCTTCTTCATTCGAAATCTAGATAAGTATAGATCGAATTATTATGTAAGTAACGACGGCCTACTATATGTGATCAGGACGGAAAAGGAGAGGCAAGACCGAATTTACGCACCACAAGCCATCATAAAAGATATATTATTTTTATATCACAATATTGCTCTAGCAGGACACGCAGGCCAAAAGAAGACCCTCGAACTTATAAAAAGAGATTTTTTCTGGAGAAAAATGACTACTGATGTAAAAAGATATTGTTCAAATTGTCACTCATGTAACGACTTTTGATCGATATCGTAGGGCCCCTAAATAAAACAAGAAACGGGAATAAATATCTTTTGACTAGTATAGATAACTTGACAAGGTATTCCGTATGTATACCATTATACCGTAGCGAAAGCTTTTGTAATCAGATCATTACCCAGTTTGGCGCACCACAACAAATCATAACTAATCAAGGGACACAATTTTTGTCAAAATTATTTAAGGAAATTTGTAAAATTTTAAATATCACGAAGTTACAAACTACTCCATACCATCCGCAAGGAAATGCTATTATAGAAAGATTTCACATTTCACATTATGTGAACAAGGACAACAACAGCTGGGATGAATGGCTACCGTTTGCAGAAATGGCTTATAGGAATCACATACATACAGCAACAAAAGAAACACCTTTCTTTTTAATGTTTGGACGAGACATGGAACTGCCACAGCATTGTACTATACGACGTAAAGACGTGAAATACGACTTAGATGAAAATTACGCTACAGAAATGCTAACACGCATGCAGTTCGCCCACGAAAAAGCAAAGGAAAATATCGACAAAGCCGTAGATACTCGCTGTAAGAAATTTAATTCCAAGAAGACAATGAAAGAACTGCAAGTAGGTGATAGAGTGTATCTAAACACCCCCGTGATGCCTGGTAACAAGTTGGCCAAGAAATTTCAACCTCGATGGACAGCACCGTACCGAATTATTGAGAGGAAAGGACCTGTAACTTTTAAAATCAAACAAATAGGAGGACGCAAAGAACAAATAGTTCACGCCAATAGGCTAAAAGAATTTCATGGACAAATATCAGATAAAATTATTACTCAGGACCAAGAGCCTACTGAAACGCTAATCGAAGATAAAGCCGAAATAGATTGGAATTATGAAGATATTCCACCCGCACCGTCCCCTATAGACGACACCAGCAGCAGTGACAGCGAACCCGATAGTGAAGAGCAGCTAATACCGGCTGAAAATCCGGCCGGCGAGCCACAGCGTAGGCTGAACGACGATGTCCCCGCAAACATTAACGAAGGTCGCCGAGAAGCAGGTCCCCGACCTGAGGCACTAGCTATAAATCAGAACCGTCATGAACCACTTGAAGCGCCACCGCACCCGTATCAAACGAGGTCACGCGGCGCGGTAGCCGAAGAGCACCCTTGGGTTCTTAGAAAACAATTTAAGTTTACGGGATAATAAGTTTAGTAAATAGGTTAAATAGGTTACTGAAATAATTAATTATAATTGGAGAGAATACAAGACTGCACTTAGTATTTTGTTGCAGTGTTGCCAGTTTCAATATTGGGAATAACACTACTAGAACTAGTGGCCACCAGTCTCATCGCTTATGACTGCCGAAATGCTGCCACAAACATATCTGCCATATCCTTACGAGAAGTTACCCCGTGTCCCAACCCTGAAACAAATTATGAGACAACCAATAAAATGGTACAGGTAATGGAAAAGCAGAAATATCAGAATGTGCATGTAAAAACCTGCCTTATCGAAGTAACAAGACAAATAATGCATTGTGGGATGTGGTCGCATAATTCTGCGGTCTCCGACGGCCTACTTACATATGTGCATGAAATACGGAAGGAAGATTCACTAAAATTCATGATTTTCAGGAATATAGAGGATTCCCAGGAAACGTTATATCAAATATTAAACCAAATAGTTCTCTTACCACTACGCTGACATTAGCAGGAAGACTGGATAGCGATGGTACTTGCGAAGACACAAGTTATTATGACCATAGAAGACAATGGCATGAGGTAATAGTTACTGCTTCGGTAAAAATTACCGTACGAGACTATACTGCCATTACCAAGTTAGATAATAATGAAATAAAATTGGCAGAAGGGATAGTTTGCCCATTTCTTGAAGGTTACTGCATGGATTAACAGGCGAATCAGTGTGGAAAATCAATAATTTCGACAAGTGTAATAATTACAAGGTTCTATATGAAGGTGAAGCTTCTATCATATTAGAAAACGAAATTGGGACTCAACGTAAACAATACTGCTAAGTGCGCAGCATATATTCGCAATCCAATTGTTCGACCGAGATACGCTATGCGATATAAAAGTCTGGACTACAGAGCACCCTAGACTATTAGTAGTGGAGGAAATGCATCAACCAACTCTTAACAAATGGTTCAACGTTGATCAGTCACAAAATCTAGATCTGATCACTTATGTAAATACAAAATTTTTGTATGTTGAACAAGCATTTAAGAGAGGCTTAGGGGAAATGTTTGCTCAAACTGTGTATCGCAGATGCCTACTGCATCGGGAAATTTTAAAAAAACCGACTTTTGTTAACTACAATTACGCCCAATGCAGCGGCAGTTTTATTAAAAAAATCACAGGGATATGTTGCTAAAATCGCCGCAGAAGTACTTTATGTAATAAAATGTTTACTTATTTTAGTAGAAATTAGACGCGAAACGAAACGTTGTTATAACGAACTACCAATAACTGCCTACAATAAAAGTTATTTTATGGCACCCTTAACGCATGTTATTCAATAGTACGGGGAAGAAATCGAATGCAACACTTCAATACCGTCTTTATTCGTACTAAATAACAAATGGGTAGGATTCGGGCCTGATCCAATTGTTCATGTCAAACCATCCCAGTTAGAAGCTGATGCAGAAGAAAAATATCAATTCCAGAAAATAAAAAAAATTAGGTTCAGGAGGTATTTATACTAGCGGGGAAATTAGGCGTGCACAAGAAGCCATTATGTTCCACCAAGAAAGAAAAGCCGTATCTAACATTATAGTCCGTAGGATAGCAGGGAAAGAAGTAGACGCGCAGGGGTTTTCGACCCTCTCTTTATTTAATCCAGACGAAATACAGAAATTAGCGACTTCAGCCTTGAGGAAGTTTTACGCATGTTTTATAGTGCTAGGAGAGTGGACACGTGCCTTTATAGGGATATATTTTATATTCCGGGTAATAAATTTTTTTATATCAACATTTATAAATGCATTGGCACTGCACCACGCCACTGGATGCAGTTATAATATGATTGCTAGCTGTTGGACGACCCTCACGCATTTTATTATTTTACGCCAAAATACTACAATTTACTAAATTTATTATTCGAGCAACTGATTTCGAGCTGTTAGTTTTCGAGCAATTGATTTCGAGCAATTTACCTAGAATCGAATCAGACATGGTGCTCTGCCCCTACGTTGCCAGCTAGTCGACTGCGGAATCATCTGATGAAGTGCCGGCGACAGTTGGGGCATGTGCCTGAAATCGATTGGGATGAATATTACCGGAGTCATAGTCATATTTTTAATCATTGTTTTATTCCAACCTTCTTCTATACAAGTCAGCTAACAAAAATTGAAGAAATTTATGAATAAAAAAATGAAAAAAGAATGAAAAAAAATGAAGGTGAAATATGCAGCCTAAGTATTTTCTCATAGTTTCATCAACTCTTAGGTGGACAGAAAGACTGGGTAAGTCTGGAAAGTGGCTCTTTGTAAATATTGATTTAACAGTGTATTATCATTTCTAGGAAAAGAAATCATAGGCTCTGTAGAAGGTATAGCTGACTTCATCTCTTTAATGGATCAGTTCGAAAGCGTTAATGGATCAAGACTTGTGTCAGATCATGGAAACGAATTGGGGTGCGCCATAAGAAAAGATTCCTCACATCTGCTGTTTGGGGAAGAATTATAAAAATATTGGGGTCGGCAAAATTTCTGTAGACTAAAGGTGAATTTGTTCCTCCGTCGCTTACAAATTGGGTGAAAACTCTTAAGGTATATTTGGACACAGACAAATAGAATGGGCTTTAAATATTTGACACTCAGGTACATAAACCAGGATGCATTGGAATTTTTTCGGTCTTATACGACGCCATGGAGTTAGAAATGTAAACCCATCATGTATTTCTTTTATTTTACGTCCCCTCATTCTCCCGGGGCAAACTGTGAAGATGACGAAAACTCAGTTTTAAATAAAACATGACGACAGTGTATTAAAAACTTCCCAAGTTTATACTGACAGCAATTTGATGGCAAATTGTCATACTTTTGAATTTGTCGAAATAAATGATCAATCTATTGTAAATACCCCATTCATATATTGCTGGATATATTGCAAGGGCTTTGTTAAAAAAATAGGTAAATGTCCTGTGTGTTACAACCAACTCGGGTCTATCTCGACGTCAGTTGAACACGAGTTAATATCTATAAGAGAGTATGGACACCGACCCAAAGCATTGTTGCGTCCGAAAACCCAATTTCGAATAATGTTTTCACAAATGATGCAACTATTTAATGTTTTTTTTTCAACGATTGTATTTTAAAAGATTTGGTTAAGAAAAGGGTATCCATAATTTTTAAAAGATATATATTTAGCCCATTTTTATGTAAGGAGCATGAAGTTTTTAACTTGTATATTAACAGATTTCTCACATTTTTCATCTTTATATATGTCAAGAATATCAACAGGATATTAAAAGGACAATTCACCGTTAATCCAAACGATAAATACCAATGAAAATTAATAGCACAGGATAGGTGCTTAAAATTAAATGATAAAAAACTAAAAATTAATACTGTTAAGCAATTAGCATAAAGGGCATAATATAAACCATAATTGTTGTTATTGTTTATTGTAAATATAATTATTAAAATAATTGTACTTTATTTGTTCACCAAACTGTGATCTGCCTAATTCTAATTATATTTTTATATTTTATATAACTTTCTGTCAACTTTAAGATCTTTTAAGATCTTAAAGTGGATACGGAGTTTAAGAAAATATAAAAGTATAATTAATAATTCTAAATTTTCAATAAAAATAATACTGGAGCCGCTAGTAGGCAACCAGCAGTGCTTTAGTTGTTGAATTCAACACGCGCGTCGTCTCTATCGCACGAATTGGTGAGAAGTGTGGAGTGGCCCATCTTAGGGTCTTTAATCTGTGGTCTTATAGCAGGTAGACTGGCCGATGACAGACCGCGGCCACACCGCCCCCGACACGTGCGGTGCTGCCAGGTGGGCGGAAGCTAAGCTCGTCAGGAACCGACGAGAAATCACTTCAGGTCGTTCTACGACTTTACTGGGGTGTGGTCACTTTACTGGGTCACTTAACATTGAAATTTTTATCTCGAAGTCGATCGTTGAAGCAGCGAAGCACTGAAGCGGAGAAGTACTGAAGAACCGTTCAACCAAATATATTATTTATGGAACAACGCGTTATTGCCTGTAGGGATGTATACCACCACCCTCCCCCACCATCATTGGTTCCACTGTCACCCTCAACCATCGTTACCCCACCCTCAACCATCGTTACCCCACCCTCAGCCTCATCACCCCACCCTCCTCCACCACTATCAACTAGGATGTATGGAGGATACATCCGAGCACAACGTTGTCAGATCGATGACAATTTACTGAACGATGTGCTGCACACTCCCACCCTCATCTTATACATATACGTATAGGAGCAAAAAGCTCTCTCGGAAGCCTCATCGATAGTTCTCAAAATAATTTCCTGTAAAATCCAAGTATGACGTCTGTGAGGTATATAATGCATGCTGACGGTTTTCAAGTGAACGGTAAATTCCTAGTTAAAGAACTGGGAATATTCGTCATGCAGGCCGGGGACATCACCTCAAGGTATTTCCGTGTGGGTGACTACAGCAAGCTAAGCTCCAAGGATGCCTGCAGTGCGAGGTGGGTGACAAGCAACCTTCATGGCTTGCGGTTCCACGATAGCCAGAACCGCAGGAAAGCGTTGGGGCATTCGGTACCAACATCGAGACCACGGGGTATCCAAAGTTTGATGTACTGGTGAAGAAGCATCCCGTTTTTTACGAAAAGGTAAGAAGGAGGCAGTGCAATAAAACTAAGGTGCATGGGAAAGCGATTCATTGTTCTCGGGTGGAACTAATGTTTTTTGCAGAATATGTTATAAGTTGATAGGGAAGCAGTGCAACAGACACATCGAGAGACATGGGAAAGCGCTTTATTTTCCTCGGGTAGAACTAAGGTTTTTTGCAGAATATGTTATAAGTTGCTGTAATAAATTGTAGTATAATTATATACGTGAAGGTCGCCTGTAAATATTATCTACGTTTTTATTTATTTATTTTTTAGCTTTTAGTGTTTTCAGGAATTTTATTTTATGGTGTTATTTTGTTGTCATTCGCCATATTGAAAATAAAATAAAAAGCCCCGAAGAAAAAGCTAATTATACAGCGGTTGCTAAGGATAAACTAAAAAATGTTATTATAGCCATGTTTTGACCTACAAGCGGTATTGCCAACACCGTGTGGAGACATTTCAGCTTTTTATTACAAGTGCCGTTTAAATTGCTTTAACTTTACAATTTTTGAAATTGCAGCTAAACGTGGTGTGTGCTATTTTCTTTTATTACAATTGAGCAAACAAACGAGCAAGAATATTTTTTATTTTTCTTTCATCAAGTGCTGATAATTGATAAACTGATGAAAGATGAGACGTCCACAGATTAAAGAGGTTAGGTTAAGGTTAGGTTAGGACCTAACCTATATATTTTGTGCGTGTAATGACGACACCTGGTGGCGGATTCGGAAGCTGTCCAAGACAACTTCTTCTATTTTTCTTATGACTGTGTGAACCATAGAGATTATAATCTCTATGGTGATAGAGATTATAATCTCTATGGTGGGACCAGACGCATCCAGAAGTGCTACTTTGTACAATTACATTAAGTGATCTAGAGAACGAGGCGCCGAAATATAATTTCTATGCTATGATAGGTATGTCTAAACCAGAGAAATGGAGTGGGGAGAATAGGCTACAAGCTGCGCGAACTGCCTAATAAAAGTGGCGGCCATATTAAACCAACTTCATCCATGAGCGTATCATTGTTAACAGACTTGGCACTAGAGACTGCTTTAGAGGTCTTCGTCCTCGTTCGCCACGATGCACAGTAAAGGCATCAGCAGCAAAATGTTTTGAACAAACAAATATTTATTTGGACTCAAAGTTCGATCAGTCCCCAAGTTAAGAATTTTTAACCACATATTCAACATGTTATCATCTTTAGGAAATCTGCAAAATCATTAAAGTTATACAGTTGCGCGCCTATGGTGCCCAAAATTTCGGCGATTGTTTTTACTAAACTTACTTATACTTATAATTCTTACAGCTTGGTACTGCACACGACATTTTCCAAAAACACTGACCATTTCTCTGCTGAAAATACAACAACTAATGAGCTAATGAGATAGCAACGTGTCTCTTCAGTTATATTTGCTGTGTGTAACACCGAAGTAAAGAGCATTGTGCGTAGATTTCTGACTGTGGGTCATACTCTAAATGAGGGAGACTCAATGCATTTTGTCATAGAAAGGAAAAAAGAGAATATTCAAAAGGGGACCAATTTGTGTTCCCTCTCAATGGCCACCATTCCACTCAATGGCTGCCATTAAAGAAGGAAAACCCTACGAAGTTAAAGAGTTTCCTACAGAAGAATTTTTTAACTTCAAAGAAATTGTCAGCCAATTTGGACAAAAATTTACCAAGAATTCGAAAAACGAAAAGGTGATCCAGCTACTTAAAGTTGAGGAGGAAAGTCCTAACAAAATATTTTGCAAAGTAAATTTTGACGACGAGTAAAAAGAAATTGATTTTTCATCACGACGCACTCAAAGTTTAAAAGATACTGCCCTAACCAATGCTTATGACACGCCACCTAGTTTAAAAGAAAAGAATAAACAACATCTTCTAGATTTGTGTAAGAAAAACTTGATTGAAAAAGTTCACCAACCTTTTTACTATAAATGCCAATAAAAGTCTTTTATACATTCTTGTGTTATAATTTTCTTATTAAGATGTTCGTAGAGAGCGCCGATATGGCGTCTTAAAATATTGAAATTTCAGTGCAATAACGCCATATCTAACAAAATTCTAATATTATCTCAAAGTCTATAATTTTTGTATGTACGGTTATGTATCAGCAACATGTAAGTATATTCTATCAAAATTTTAAACAGATACCTTTTAGAGTTAATTAAATATTCGACTAATTATACAACACTATTGTTTTATTTCCTTCTACTCCAAAATTATATAATAATTTACACTTGTGGCAGTATTGAACTGGATGTACGATATGTATAAATGTATAAAGGGTATAAGTATTTAGGTAGGGCAACGTCACTTCAAGAAAAAAATTCGATAATCTTATAACAACATTGTGCTATAAATGGGGTAGTCTCTTTAGTTTCTGAATTTCTGTACATCGATGCTTTTGTGCTTGAATAACCAACTTTAAAGATGAAACTTTCTGTGCTGAAGAACTACATCCAGGTATCACTATTTTCATAAACAGTCATTTGGTTCTGCATTAATAAACTATATTCTCCAAATAATGGCGCACTTTCAAAGCTACCAGATCTCGACACAGCCTGGATGCAAGATCTCAACGCTGTGGAAGCCATGCCTCTGCAGCTAGTAACACTCTAGTAAGTTAGTATTAACCATCGATATTCCCCAAATAAGGTTTCCTTCTTACAGCTACGCAAAATGAACCTGGCTGATTATGCTGACGTTCCCCTCCACTCCGCCAAGGACTCATCATTACCCACCTCCATGGTCTCTTGAGCGTTGAGACTTTCGGTGAGGATACTGATGATGAGCTCACTGAAGAGAAGGGTGCATGCTTCCGTAAGTTAGCATTAAGGATGGCCCTCTGCGTAAAGCCGAGGCGACCATTTCAAAGGCACACTTTTCCATATAATAGCTTTATATATTAGTTTAAAGTGGCACGCGTTAATGGAAAACCAAGGACCCGATGGTACTCCTGTTGTTATAGACTCAAATAGTTGCAGGACATCAGATCATACAATAATTCACCATAATTCCATGCTTTAAAAATCCTGATATCGACTTCTAAGATTTAGGACATTCATGAAAGATATTTACATAATATTATATTTACTATAATTATTGAACAACGTTTGTTTATTGTAGGCACTAAGCGATGACTCGATATGAGCAAAGATGACTGAAGTAGGCCAAACAACAAATTCTACATATCAATTTGGGCTGCAAAAACAGTTAGGCCTCTTTAGGTAAAAAAGTACCAATCTTTTTTTCAGATACCTCATGTCCACTCGTTGAAAATTCCGTTAATTTCTGCACTTATAACGTAAACAACTAAAATTTATTCACAGGAAATAAATAGAAACAAAACGGTTGGAAGGAAACACAAGAATAATAGTTTTAATTTTTATTTTAAATTCTACAGAGAGATAAAATAAACTCACAGGCTTGTTCTGTGTTCTGTTGTACCTTTTTCCTGGTCCAGAAAATCAAACAAATGATATCGGACCACTGGGTCGGCCACAGATTGTATTTTTTCCTTTTCATATTAGTGGGTATTTTCCATGTGGTTGAAGTATTTTGCCTGAATAAATAGACAGAAAACATTCATAAGCCTAATTGTTCACTAATACATAATTCATTTTTAGGCAAGGAAGTTGTAACAAAATTTAAATATCCCATATTTTGGATCAATGGGAGTGTACTATGTTTTTTTATATACAGAGTTGGCTATAACTTTTTAAATATTGGTTTAATAAACAAAATCTTCAGTAGGTTCTTTGTTAACCTTTGGTCATATTTCAGCGACATTGAATTTTTTATGTTCGTTGCAATTTAGTTGTTATGGAAATTTGCATATTAAAAATGCTTTGACAAGGCAATTTAGTGAGTTGCTTAATTAAAGTAAGCCGTTAAAGAATTCACCCCGTCAAGTAAAAGTCTTAACAATAAACATTGTTTGGGCAATTGCTCAAGTCGGTCCTCCAAATTTCTCGAATATGCGTTTTTCCAAAATATTGTCTGTGTTTTTTACTTCGGATTTGAGGGGTATATCGATTGGCTTGATGCTGAGGGGTGAGAGGTTCGACCAACAGAGAAGTAAAAAATTCGAGAGTTTTAAGAGGATAAATATTAGGCTGTGCCTCCGCTGCCGGCAACGGCACCCGAATGAGCCGCCGGCAACGGCACCCGAATGAGCTGCCGGCAATGAATTCTTAGGTTTTGCCACTGATTATAATGTATTTGACAGAAAAAGTATCGTACACATTCATTCTTAATGCATTACAAAGGTGTATACAGGGATTCCCAGATTTTTTTGATCAGGACTTTCCGATTTTGTAGAAAATTCCATACCTACCTTTTTTGACTAATCAGAGGCTCGTTTTTCGCTTCGTTGTCATGGCAACTAAAAAAATTTCCGGAAATATTATCACTTGCTCTGGGCAGCAGAAGGTGATTACAGCGGAAATTTTTTGACAGATGTCATTATTATAATGTGACATTGTAACTTGTAACATATACTCAACAAAAATTTTGATAATAATTTCGTTTAATTTACGTGTAGGTATGGAATTTTCTTACCGAATCCCCCACGTTCTTGAATTAATATCCGGAAATGCTTCTCGAACACGAATTTTTGAAGAAAATTTCCGGCAATAATTCAAGCACTAGGGCGATTACTAGTGAAAAAACCATTGCTCTTATAAACATAGATTCTAAGATTATAAACATAGATTCTAAGTCCTAAAGTTCTTCATTTATGGCATTCATGGCATTAATATTTCCTAAAAATCAATGTTTTTATTTACATAAAAATTTAACTACTGTCTACCATTTTCATTTTTTAGATTCGGCAGAAATAAATTACTTTATTTAAATATTTCTGAATGTAGGAAAAAGTAATCCCTACCACGCTCGGAAGCCGTGACGTAAGTGACAAAAATAACACCCACCCACTATTTTTATGTAATCGTGACTGTCAATAACTGTTATTTAAATACGGAAAAATAGTAATTTATTTTTTCAGACAAACTATCAAGTTAATGAAAAAATAATGACAGTATAGGCACCTAAACAAGTTTTTAAATTAACTGGTCTATGGAATACGAATTTTTCTTTTTAAATAAACTAACTTACAAAAAAATTCTGGATAAAAATAGGAATAGATGTTGCGGGTTTCTACCCTCAGGATGCATAGGGTGCAAACATTATTCTACCGTAGTGTCTTCCAATTAACTGCGGTAAGTATCCCAAAATTCATGCTTCTGGATTCAACCGTTTTTGCGAAAAAAAGTCAAAACCAAATTCTTTGTCCCTCTTAATGCTGGAATAATTTTGCAGGGGAGGCTTAAATCGAACAACTTTACATGATAGATCCCCTTAAAACCACCTGTAGAACACTATTTGTACATAATGACGAAACACCCTGTATAAATTTGTTTTTATAACAACTTCTAACACAATGTATTTGAGGTAGAGGCGTCTAAATGAAAAATAGCATGAGAAAAGCGACATTATTATAGCCCAAAAAACCTGTGGTCAATGGGTTGGCCTACTTTTTTGTAACACCATGTAAGTAGGTACTATAAATTTGGGAGGATGTTGTCGGTTTGAATGTTCATAATCCTGTTAATCTCATAATATATTTATGGTATATAGTGTTCAAACAATAATACAGTGTCCTCAAAAGTTCGCACCATAGGGGGGAAATTTTTAATTAACGTTTTATTTTGAAATTTAATTTTGGGTTACCATTTGCTTTAAAAAATATGAAAAATGACCCACTCAAACGTGGTCATGTGACTCTCTTCATCTGTCAAAAATGAGATTTAAAAAATATATAGCCAAAAATGTGTTTAGTTGTTAAAATATGAAAAAGTTTTAAGTGCAAAAGTTGTTTGTTTTTCAATTTTACGTAAGTGTACCAAATTTGAATGCTCTACTGAAATATTTAGTTTTTTGTAAATTTTTAATATTTATGAAATTTCTGGAAATTTTAAAAACTCAAAACTTCGTAAAAACTATTTTATATCACTAGCTTTATCATTCTATTAATTTTTTGTTACTAATTACCGATAAGAATAGGAATTTTTCTAAAAAAAAAAGATATTTACGCTTTAAAATTCTGTTATGTTTGTTGCAAAGTTGATGTACCGTCTAGCGGAAATTTGGGGTATAAATTTAGTTACATTGCGTTTCCCAGTTCTAAATTGATGCCAAAATAATAATAAATTAAAATATCATCTAACTATTTTACGTATCTAAGCAAAATTCTTGACTTTTATTGAACAAATAATTGTTACCTTTAAGTTTAATTTTACATTAATCGATATTGATGAGTAAGGCCATGGAGAGAATAGAAGCAATTGTTTTTATTTGACAGTTATTAAACCCATTTTTTGGCGTTATATTTTTTTAAATGTCATTTTTGACAGATAACGAAAGCCACATGACCACGTTTGAGTGGGTCAATATTATCTCAAAGTCTATAATTTTTGTATGTACGGTTATGTATTAGCAACATGTAAGTATATTCTATCAAAATTTTAAACAGATACCTTTTAGAGTTAATTAAATATTCACACTATTGTTTTATTTCCTTCTACTCCAAAATTATATAATAATTTACACTTGCGGCAGTATTGAACTGGATGTACGATATGTATAAATGTATAAAGGGTATAAGTATTTAGGTAGGGCAACGTCACTTCAAGAAAAAAATTCGATAATCTTATAACAACATTGTGCTATAAATGGGGTAGTCTCTTTAGTTTCTGAATTTCTGTACATCGATGCTTTTGTGCTTGAATAACCAACTTTAAAGATGAAACTTTCTGTGCTGAAGAACTACATCCAGGTATCACTATTTTCATAAACAGTCATTTGGTTCTGCATTAATAAACTATATTCTCCAAATAATGGCGCACTTTCAAAGCTACCAGATCTCGACACAGCCTGGATGCAAGATCTCAACGCTGTGGAAGCCATGCCTCTGCAGCTAGTAACACTCTAGTAAGTTAGTATTAACCATCGATATTCCCCAAATAAGGTTTCCTTCTTACAGCTACGCAAAATGAACCTGGCTGATTATGCTGACGTTCCCCTCCACTCCGCCAAGGACTCATCATTACCCACCTCCATGGTCTCTTGAGCGTTGAGACTTTCGGTGAGGATACTGATGATGAGCTCACTGAAGAGAAGGCTGCATGCTTCCGTAAGTTAGCATTAAGGATGGCCCTCTGCGTAAAGCCGAGGCGACCATTTCAAAGGCACACTTTTCCATATAATAGCTTTATATATTAGTTTAAAGTGGCACGCGTTAATGGAAAACCAAGGACCCGATGGTACTCCTGTTGTTATAGACTCAAATAGTTGCAGGACATCAGATCATACAATAATTCACCATAATTCCATGCTTTAAAAATCCTGATATCGACTTCTAAGATTTAGGACATTCATGAAAGATATTTACATATTATTATATTTACTATAATTATTGAACAACGTTTGTTTATTGTAGGCACTAAGCGATGACTCGATATGAGCAAAGATGACTGAAGTAGGCCAAACAACAAATTCTACATATCAATTTGGGCTGCAAAAACAGTTAGGCCTCTTTAGGTAAAAAAGTACCAATCTTTTTTTCAGATACCTCATGTCCACTCGTTGAAAATTCCGTTAATTTCTGCACTTATAACGTAAACAACTAAAATTTATTCACAGGAAATAAATAGAAACAAAACGGTTGGAAGGAAACACAAGAATAATAGTTTTAATTTTTATTTTAAATTCTACAGAGAGATAAAATAAACTCGCAGGCTTGTTCTGTGTTCTGTTGTACCTTTTTCCTGGTCCAGAAAATCAAACAAATGATATCGGACCACTGGGTCGGCCACAGATTGTATTTTTTCCTTTTCATATTAGTGGGTATTTTCCATGTGGTTGAAGTATTTTGCCTGAATAAATAGACAGAAAACATTCATAAGCCTAATTGTTCACTAATACATAATTCATTTTTAGGCAAGGAAGTTGTAACAAAATTTAAATATCCCATATTTTGGATCAATGGGAGTGTACTATGTTTTTTTATATACAGAGTTGGCTATAACTTTTTAAATATTGGTTTAATAAACAAAATCTTCAGTAGGTTCTTTGTTAACCTTTGGTCATATTTCAGCGACATTGAATTTTTTATGTTCGTTGCAATTTAGTTGTTATGGAAATTTGCATATTAAAAATGCTTTGACAAGGCAATTTAGTGAGTTGCTTAATTAAAGTAAGCCGTTAAAGAATTCACCCCGTCAAGTAAAAGTCTTAACAATAAACATTGTTTGGGCAATTGCTCAAGTCGGTCCTCCAAATTTCTCGAATATGCGTTTTTCCAAAATATTGTCTGTGTTTTTTACTTCGGATTTAAGGGGTATATCGATTGGTTTGATGCTGAGGGGTGAGAGGTTCGACCAACAGAGAAGTAAAAAATTCGAGAGTTTTAAGAGGATAAATATTAGGCTGTGCCTCCGCTGCCGGCAACGGCACCCGAATGAGCCGCCGGCAACGGCACCCGAATGAGCTGCCGGCAATGAATTCTTAGGTTTTGCCACTGATTATAATGTATTTGACAGAAAAAGTATCGTACACATTCATTCTTAATGCATTACAAAGGTGTATACAGGGATTCCCAGATTTTTTTGATCAGGACTTTCCGATTTTGTAGAAAATTCCATACCTACCTTTTTTGACTAATCAGAGGCTCGTTTTTCGCTTCGTTGTCATGGCAACTCAAAAAATTTCCGGAAATATTTTCACTTGCTCTGGGCAGCAGGAGGTGATTACAGCGGAAATTTTTTGACAGATGTCATTATTATAATGTGACATTGTAACTTGTAACATATACTCAACAAAAATTTTGATAATAATTTCGTTTAATTTACGTGTAGGTATGGAATTTTCTTACCGAATCCCCCACGTTCTTGAATTAATATCCGGAAATGCTTCTCGAACACGAATTTTTGAAGAAAATTTCCGGCAATAATTCAAGCACTAGGGCGATTACTAGTGAAAAAACCATTGCTCTTATAAACATAGATTCTAAGATTATAAACATAGATTCTAAGTCCTAAAGTTCTTCATTTATGGCATTCATGGCATTAATATTTCCTAAAAATCAATGTTTTTATTTACATAAAAATTTAACTACTGTCTACCATTTTCATTTTTTAGATTCGGCAGAAATAAATTACTTTATTTAAATATTTCTGAATGTAGGAAAAAGTAATCCCTACCACGCTCGGAAGCCGTGACGTAAGTGACAAAAATAACACCCACCCACTATTTTTATGTAATCGTGACTGTCAATAACTGTTATTTAAATACGGAAAAATAGTAATTTATTTTTTCAGACAAACTATCAAGTTAATGAAAAAATAATGACAGTATAGGCACCTAAACAAGTTTTTAAATGAACTGGTCTATGGAATACGAATTTTTCTTTTTAAATAAACTAACTTACAAAACATTCTGGATAAAAATAGGAATAGATGTTGCGGGTTTCTACCCTCAGGATGCATAGGGTGCAAACATTATTCTACCGTAGTGTCTTCCAATTAACTGCGGTAAGTATCCCAAAATTCATGCTTCTGGATTCAACCGTTTTTGCGAAAAAAAGTCAAAACCAAATTCTTTGTCCCTCTTAATGCTGGAATAATTTTGCAGGGGAGGCTTAAATCGAACAACTTTACATGATAGATCCCCTTAAAACCACCTGTAGAACACTATTTGTACATAATGACGAAACACCCTGTATAAATTTGTTTTTATAATAACTTCTAACACAATGTATTTGAGGTAGAGGCGTCTAAATGAAAAATAGCATGAGAAAAGCGACATTATTATAGCCCAAAAAACCTGTGGTCAATGGGTTGGCCTACTTTTTTGTAACACCATGTAAGTAGGTACTATAAATTTGGGAGGATGTTGTCGGTTTGAATGTTCATAATCCTGTTAATCTCATAATATATTTATGGTATATAGTGTTCAAACAATAATACAGTGTCCTCAAAAGTTCGCACCATAGGGCGAAAATTTTTAATTAACGTTTTATTTTGAAATTTAATTTTGGGTTACCATTTGCTTTAAAAAATATGAAAAATGACCCACTCAAACGTGGTCATGTGACTCTCTTCATCTGTCAAAAATGAGATTTAAAAAATATATAGCCAAAAATGTGTTTAGTTGTTAAAATATGAAAAAGTTTTAAGTGCAAAAGTTGTTTGTTTTTCAATTTTACGTAAGTGTACCAAATTTGAATGCTCTACTGAAATATTTAGTTTTTTGTAAATTTTTAATATTTATGAAATTTCTGGAAATTTTAAAAACTCAAAACTTCGTAAAAACTATTTTATATCACTAGCTTTATCATTCTATTAATTTTTTGTTACTAATTACCGATAAGAATAGGAATTTTTCTAAAAAAAAAGATATTTACGCTTTAAAATTCTGTTATGTTTGTTGCAAAGTTGATGTACCGTCTAGCGGAAATTTGGGGTATAAATTTAGTTACATTGCGTTTCCCAGTTCTAAATTGATGCCAAAATAATAATAAATTAAAATATCATCAAACTATTTTACGTATCTAAGCAAAATTCTTGACTTTTATTGAACAAATAATTGTTACCTTTAAGTTTAATTTTACATTAATCGATATTGATGAGTAAGGCCATGGAGAGAATAGAAGCAATTGTTTTTATTTGACAGTTATTAAACCCATTTTTTGGCGTTATATTTTTTTAAATGTCATTTTTGACAGATAACGAAAGCCACATGACCACGTTTGAGTGGGTCAATATTATCTCAAAGTCTATAATTTTTGTATGTACGGTTATGTATTAGCAACATGTAAGTATATTCTATCAAAATTTTAAACAGATACCTTTTAGAGTTAATTAAATATTCGACTAATTATACAACACTATTGTTTTATTTCCTTCTACTCCAAAATTATATAATAATTTACACTTGCGGCAGTATTGAACTGGATGTACGATATGTATAAATGTATAAAGGGTATAAGTATTTAGGTAGGGCAACGTCACTTCAAGAAAAAAATTCGATAATCTTATAACAACATTGTGCTATAAATGGGGTAGTCTCTTTAGTTTCTGAATTTCTGTACATCGATGCTTTTGTGCTTGAATAACCAACTTTAAAGATGAAACTTTCTGTGCTGAAGAACTACATCCAGGTATCACTATTTTCATAAACAGTCATTTGGTTCTGCATTAATAAACTATATTCTCCAAATAATGGCGCACTTTCAAAGCTACCAGATCTCGACACAGCCTGGATGCAAGATCTCAACGCTGTGGAAGCCATGCCTCTGCAGCTAGTAACACTCTAGTAAGTTAGTATTAACCATCGATATTCCCCAAATAAGGTTTCCTTCTTACAGCTACGCAAAATGAACCTGGCTGATTATGCTGACGTTCCCCTCCACTCCGCCAAGGACTCATCATTACCCACCTCCATGGTCTCTTGAGCGTTGAGACTTTCGGTGAGGATACTGATGATGAGCTCACTGAAGAGAAGGCTGCATGCTTCCGTAAGTTAGCATTAAGGATGGCCCTCTGCGTAAAGCCGAGGCGACCATTTCAAAGGCACACTTTTCCATATAATAGCTTTATATATTAGTTTAAAGTGGCACGCGTTAATGGAAAACCAAGGACCCGATGGTACTCCTGTTGTTATAGACTCAAATAGTTGCAGGACATCAGATCATACAATAATTCACCATAATTCCATGCTTTAAAAATCCTGATATCGACTTCTAAGATTTAGGACATTCATGAAAGATATTTACATAATATTATATTTACTATAATTATTGAACAACGTTTGTTTATTGTAGGCACTAAGCGATGACTCGATATGAGCAAAGATGACTGAAGTAGGCCAAACAACAAATTCTACATATCAATTTGGGCTGCAAAAACAGTTAGGCCTCTTTAGGTAAAAAAGTACCAATCTTTTTTTCAGATACCTCATGTCCACTCGTTGAAAATTCCGTTAATTTCTGCACTTATAACGTAAACAACTAAAATTTATTCACAGGAAATAAATAGAAACAAAACGGTTGGAAGGAAACACAAGAATAATAGTTTTAATTTTTATTTTAAATTCTACAGAGAGATAAAATAAACTCGCAGGCTTGTTCTGTGTTCTGTTGTACCATTTTCCTGGTCCAGAAAATCAAACAAATGATATCGGACCACTGGGTCGGCCACAGATTGTATTTTTTCCTTTTCATATTAGTGGGTATTTTCCATGTGGTTGAAGTATTTTGCCTGAATAAATAGACAGAAAACATTCATAAGCCTAATTGTTCACTAATACATAATTCATTTTTAGGCAAGGAAGTTGTAACAAAATTTAAATATCCCATATTTTGGATCAATGGGAGTGTACTATGTTTTTTTATATACAGAGTTGGCTATAACTTTTTAAATATTGGTTTAATAAACAAAATCTTCAGTAGGTTCTTTGTTAACCTTTGGTCATATTTCAGCGACATTGAATTTTTTATGTTCGTTGCAATTTAGTTGTTATGGAAATTTGCATATTAAAAATGCTTTGACAAGGCAATTTAGTGAGTTGCTTAATTAAAGTAAGCCGTTAAAGAATTCACCCCGTCAAGTAAAAGTCTTAACAATAAACATTGTTTGGGCAATTGCTCAAGTCGGTCCTCCAAATTTCTCGAATAAGCGTTTTTCCAAAATATTGTCTGTGTTTTTTACTTCGGATTTGAGGGGTATATCGATTGGTTTGATGCTGAGGGGTGAGAGGTTCGACCAACAGAGAAGTAAAAAATTCGAGAGTTTTAAGAGGATAAATATTAGGCTGTGCCTCCGCTGCCGGCAACGGCACCCGAATGAGCCGCCGGCAACGGCACCCGAATGAGCTGCCGGCAATGAATTCTTAGGTTTTGCCACTGATTATAATGTATTTGACAGAAAAAGTATCGTACACATTCATTCTTAATGCATTACAAAGGTGTATACAGGGATTCCCAGATTTTTTTGATCAGGACTTTCCGATTTTGTAGAAAATTCCATACCTACCTTTTTTGACTAATCAGAGGCTCGTTTTTCGCTTCGTTGTCATGGCAACTCAAAAAATTTCCGGAAATATTTTCACTTGCTCTGGGCAGCAGGAGGTGATTACAGCGGAAATTTTTTGACAGATGTCATTATTATAATGTGACATTGTAACTTGTAACATATACTCAACAAAAATTTTGATAATAATTTCGTTTAATTTACGTGTAGGTATGGAATTTTCTTACCGAATCCCCCACGTTCTTGAATTAATATCCGGAAATGCTTCTCGAACACGAATTTTTGAAGAAAATTTCCGGCAATAATTCAAGCACTAGGGCGATTACTAGTGAAAAAACCATTGCTCTTATAAACATAGATTCTAAGATTATAAACATAGATTCTAAGTCCTAAAGTTCTTCATTTATGGCATTCATGGCATTAATATTTCCTAAAAATCAATGTTTTTATTTACATAAAAATTTAACTACTGTCTACCATTTTCATTTTTTAGATTCGGCAGAAATAAATTACTTTATTTAAATATTTCTGAATGTAGGAAAAAGTAATCCCTACCACGCTCGGAAGCCGTGACGTAAGTGACAAAAATAACACCGACCCACTATTTTTATGTAATCGTGACTGTCAATAACTGTTATTTAAATACGGAAAAATAGTAATTTATTTTTTCAGACAAACTATCAAGTTAATGAAAAAATAATGACAGTATAGGCACCTAAACAAGTTTTTAAATGAACTGGTCTATGGAATACGAATTTTTCTTTTTAAATAAACTAACTTACAAAACATTCTGGATAAAAATAGGAATAGATGTTGCGGGTTTCTACCCTCAGGATGCATAGGGTGCAAACATTATTCTACCGTAGTGTCTTCCAATTAACTGCGGTAAGTATCCCAAAATTCATGCTTCTGGATTCAACCGTTTTTGCGAAAAAAAGTCAAAACCAAATTCTTTGTCCCTCTTAATGCTGGAATAATTTTGCAGGGGAGGCTTAAATCGAACAACTTTACATGATAGATCCCCTTAAAACCACCTGTAGAACACTATTTGTACATAATGACGAAACACCCTGTATAAATTTGTTTTTATAACAACTTCTAACACAATGTATTTGAGGTAGAGGCGTCTAAATGAAAAATAGCATGAGAAAAGCGACATTATTATAGCCCAAAAAACCTGTGGTCAATGGGTTGGCCTACTTTTTTGTAACACCATGTAAGTAGGTACTATAAATTTGGGAGGATGTTGTCGGTTTGAATGTTCATAATCCTGTTAATCTCATAATATATTTATGGTATATAGTGTTCAAACAATAATACAGTGTCCTCAAAAGTTCGCACCATAGGGGGGAAATTTTTAATTAACGTTTTATTTTGAAATTTAATTTTGGGTTACCATTTGCTTTAAAAAATATGAAAAATGACCCACTCAAACGTGGTCATGTGACTCTCTTCATCTGTCAAAAATGAGATTTAAAAAATATATAGCCAAAAATGTGTTTAGTTGTTAAAATATGAAAAAGTTTTAAGTGCAAAAGTTGTTTGTTTTTCAATTTTACGTAAGTGTACCAAATTTGAATGCTCTACTGAAATATTTAGTTTTTTGTAAATTTTTAATATTTATGAAATTTCTGGAAATTTTAAAAACTCAAAACTTCGTAAAAACTATTTTATATCACTAGCTTTATCATTCTATTAATTTTTTGTTACTAATTACCGATAAGAATAGGAATTTTTCTAAAAAAAAGATATTTACGCTTTAAAATTCTGTTATGTTTGTTGCAAAGTTGATGTACCGTCTAGCGGAAATTTGGGGTATAAATTTAGTTACATTGCGTTTCCCAGTTCTAAATTGATGCCAAAATAATAATAAATTAAAATATCATCAAACTATTTTACGTATCTAATCAAAATTCTTGACTTTTATTGAACAAATAATTGTTACCTTTAAGTTTAATTTTACATTAATCGATATTGATGAGTAAGGCCATGGAGAGAATAGAAGCAATTGTTTTTATTTGACAGTTATCAAACCCATTTTTTGGCGTTATATTTTTTTAAATGTCATTTTTGACAGATAACGAAAGCCACATGACCACGTTTGAGTGGGTCATTTTTCATCTTTTTTAAAGCAAAAGGTAAACCCAAAATAAAATTTCAAAATAAAATTTCCCTCCTATGGTGCGAACTTTTTGGAGGACACTGTATATCGTTTTCCAAATTATATTATTCTTCTACGGGTGGCGACGACGCGACGGTTTTTAGACGCGACATTTCAGTTTTCGAACTAAATTATGATAGGCACTCAAAATTGGCAGCCTCTATACCTTTTCAACTTCAAATTGGGAATAATCAATTTCAAATTGGGAATAAACAACTTCAAATTGAGAATAGTCAACTTCAAATTGGGATTAATCAATTTCAAATTGGGAATAGACAACTTCAAATTGGGAATAGTCAATATCAAATTGAGAATAAACAATTTCAAATTGGGAATATTCTATATTAAATTGAAAATCAATAACTTCATGAAATAAAAACACTTATCAACAAGAACAACTCAATTTGTTAACTAAAGTTTATAATATTAAGCAAAATTTCGACTGCCTGGTAAGGTTCAAAAAGACTTGGCCAGAAATCTTAGACAGAAGACAAAGACCAAATCATTTATCGCAAACTAAAGTTAGCTTATAGAAATTAGAAAGTATAAGTAGTGCAAAATAACATAAATAACAAATTAACTGTAGCGAGTTGCACCAGATTTATAGGAAATATACATAAATAGACAAGGATTAAATATAAGTGTGCAACATATGGGACTTTTTTTTATTAATTGTACAACCAAAATACAGACATTGCAAGTTAAACAGCATACAGGGTAGGTCAAAAAATATAAAAATTGTACGAGAGTAAAATACCCTTATTTCAAAAAATGCAGCCAAAGGTTATTAAGAAAAGTGGTTTAGAATGAAAAGCTATGCCTAAATACCAAAACATAACCACCTAAGAAAAACAATTTTGCACGTTAAATGAGAGTTTTTTAATATGCACATTATGTTAACTAATGTTTTACCTTGTTCCGAAGAATTTTTGCGAAATTTTAAAGTTTTGTTTAATATCGTTGCAACAACCATGAAGTTTGTGATTCCCTAAAAAATTAAAAATCTAAGTAAATTTTACAAATATGCTTGAATTTGAACAAAGTTATGCGAAATTGATTTAATTTTGATTGATTTATGAAATTGTCTAGGGTGGATATTAATACAAAATTTTTTTAGAAAATTATGAATGTTTTTCAAAAAAATTTATTTTTTTCTTCTTAGAAGGCCATGTTTCGGTATTTTGGCTTTCAACTTTTAATTCTATATAGACAACTTTTCTCAATAACATTTTACTAAATTTTCTGAAATAAGGGTACTTTACTCTTGTACAATTTTTGTATTTTTTGACCTACCCTGTACGCTGTTTGACTTGAAACCATTCTAAGTGCGCCTAGTATAATTATCGAACATGTACCAACTTTGCGGAGTATTTGTATTTTCGTTGTGCCAATTAATAATAAAAAATCCCATATGTTGCACACTTAAATGACCACACTGTATTGCAAAAATATGATATTTTAAATTCAATATGTAGTCACATATTGTGTGTTTATTTAGATATAAGTAATTAAAATATTCTTTAATATGAAGTTGTTGCTTTTCAATTTAATATTGAATATTCCCAATTTGAAATTGTTTATTCTCAATTTGATATTGACTATTCCCAATTTGAAGTTGTCTATTCCCAATTTGAAATTGATTAATCCCAATTTGAAGTTGACTATTCTCAATTTGAAGTTGTTTATTCCCAATTTGAAATTGATTATTCCCAATTTGAAGTTGAAAAGGTATAGTCTATTTTTGGGGCGCCATTGCCGGCATCCGAGAAAACATTGAGGGGGCAACCGGCGCCGGCAGCCATTAGTTTATTTTGCGGGCACCGGCATCGGAGGCACTGCCTAAATATTAACACGTTGACTGCCATGTGTATGCACAGATTGGTCTGGTGCTGCGAGGTGAGAGGTTCGATCAATAGAGAAGTAAAAAATTCGAGAGTTTTAAGAGGATAAATATTAACACGTTGACTGCCATGTGTATATATATTATGCACAGATTGGTCTGGTGCTGCGGTTCGATCAACAGAGAAGTAAAAAATTCGAGAGTTTTAAGAGGATAAATATTAACACGTTGACTGCCATGTGTATATATATTATGCACAGATTGGCCTGGTCCTGCGGTTCGATCAACAGCGAAGTAAAAAATTCGAGAGTTTTAAGAGGATAACTATTAACACGCTTGTGTATATTATGCACAGGTCCTGGTTCTGCGGTTCGATCAGGTAAAAAATTCTAGAGTCTTAAGAGGATAGTGGTTGTCGAATTTGCATGAAAAAAATTTGTGTGAAAATTATGTGCTTTTTACTACTCAATAATGGCTTTCAGACTGCGGCGATGGAGGCATTGTCTGAGAAGCATGATTATGAGCAAAATAAAAAGTTTAAATTATGAAAACATTTGTTAATAATAGTTAAAATAGTCCTCAAGTTGTGTGAATTTCAGATGATAGAACTTGTTCCGTCCTTTAGGCTAGGTTATAAATGTCATAAGTTTACAGAATAACAGAACGGTTTATTTTTTCTTATTCTTTATTTTCAGTAGCAATGCTATAGTAAAATAATATATTGTTTTCTTCCTTTTTTTTCTCATTGGGTATAATTAATAATGGAAGACTGGGTTTTATATTTGTTTCTGTTACACCTACTTGTGTTAATCCTTTTCCCAATTAGAACCCATTTTTATCCTTTTCCCGACCTCCTTATTTCCCGGCTTTACTGCGACGCCGCGAGGAGGCGCTGAAGCTGAAGGCAAGGCGACGCGACCAGTTGCCGGTTAACTATCAACTACTACGCGTCGGTGCCGACCCAATCAAGAAGTTTCGCGGTGCCCGCAATCTAGAATCGAGAAAGGTAGGCCATTAATCCTTTTATTTCGATCCAGCATCCCCACCCGCAGGTAGTAACAGGTTATAATCTTTCTCCATTTCGAAATCTTAATAAAAGATTTCTTAATCAAAGAATTCATTCTCCGCGTAATCTGTTGCGACCATAACATTTGGTCCTAGCGAGCCGCGATTAAGGCCTTTTTTCATTATTTAATGGATTCATGTTCATAAATACCGCATAACGGTATAAATTTATTAAAATTGTCAATGGTTAAAATTCAAAAACTGTTCGTTCTTCTGTAAACTTATTTTTGTGCGATTTTTTGGGTAGGTATCGAAGCGCCGTCGGCCGGCCGCCGGTTCACGGAATTTTGTTTTCGTTCCGTTCGCGGAACCCGCACGAGTACTATCCGTTTCTCCTGGAAGAGTTCTCGCCGGTCGGCAAGTGCGGCCCGCTCCCGCACGCGAACGCGTATTCCCCGCAAACACAACGTTAGAAAAATAATAATAATACTTCTAGTTATCTTTTATTGTTTTTTGCTGTTGACAGTGTATATTCGCGTCCATTAATAATATTGTTTTTTCTCAAATTATGGCTTCCACTTCATGGAAAACACATCGACTACTTCGTCAAGTTGAATTTAAAAAATTATCTGAACTACAGTGTGACCCATTTGTTTTGGGGTCAGTCTGTAAAAAGTGTATCAATCGTGCGATTTGGCTGATTTTTTTTTTTTAATTGTAGAGCTCGATGAACTGCACATTTTGAACAAAAATTGCCTGGTTCGCATAAAATCCAAAGCCTACTATGACCGTTTTTATGAGCAAAATTTTAAGAAACCATATTAGCGTTTTTTTTTTGAAAAAATCTGTGTGCGCCAATGGATTGAGCACCCCTCGAAATGGGTATGGACAAAATTTCATCAAAATATTTCAAGTAATAACGATTTTGTAGAAAAATTAAAAATGCAGCCAAGGTACGTCTTTATTTTCAAAAATTCAAAGTTGGCCATGGAAAATAATTGAATTGTTTACTTTTATTAAGTGTCAAACTGTCTAAATTGAGTTCAGAAACTGTTTGTGCTCAATACAATTAATTATCATAATTATGGAATATTTAAGCATAAGAGACAAAATAGAAATTGTTCGACTCGTGGGCGACAACGAAAATTTTATAATTTTAATTGTTTTTATGTTTTGTGTTTATAAGCATAAGGTTGTATTATTACAATTCAATTATTTTCCATGGCCAACTTTGAATTTTTGAAAATAAAGACGTACCTTGGCTGCATTTTTAATTTTTCTACAAAATCGTTATTACTTGAAATATTTTGATGAAATTTTGTACATACCCATTTCGAGGGGTGCTCAATCCATTGGCGCACACAGATTTTTTCAAAAAAAAACGCTAATATGGTTTCTTAAAATTTTGCTCATAAAAACGGTCATAGTAGGCTTTGGATTTTATGCGAACCAGGCAATTTTTGTTCAAAATGTGCAGTTCATCGAGCTCTACAATTTAAAAAAAAAAATCAGCCAAATCGCACGATTGATACACTTTTTACAGACTGACCCCAAAACAAATGGGTCACACTGTATATGAGATTGCAAAAAACGCCCAAAGCGATGAAAATTTGTATGTTTATTTTGCTATGCAATATAAAGATCTTGACAAAATTAAAGAGGAATTTTATAAACTGCATACTTCTGTCTTTCTTTCGTGGCAAGACATTTCTGATGAAGATTACAAAAACGAGGACAAAATTAGGAAAAAATTTGATGACGCGTTTTATGCCATTAAAACAATTCATTACAAATTGCAATCGGTTTTACCTCCATCTGTTGAAGTTAATACCTCAGTTAGTTCTGAACTAATGGAAAGAAGCCATATACAACGTATTCCAAAAACTGCTACCAACTACATAGTGGCTTACAATCGATTAATTGAGCGATATCGGAATGAGAGATTGCTTACCCAGGCACATTGGGACGCTATTGATGACTGTCCAAAAATGAGATCAGAAAATCTTAATGAGTTGTGTAATATTCTAGACATTTTTGGCGAGAATTTAGCTGCCTTGAATAATCTAAATCAACCCACTGATAATTGGGATTTTATTTTAATGCAAATGCTCTTTAAATGATTAGATGTGTCAATTATTACTCGATTTGAATTGCACCATTCCTCTGATAAAATTCCCACATATAAAGGTCTTACAAAATTTTTAGAGAATCAGTGCCATGCTTTGCGGCGCATCAAGCCAGCACAACCTGTTTCACGTGTTCGCAAAAATTATTCTTATAATTCACCACCTGTTACTAAATGTGCTACTTCTTTTGTTGTACAAAATCAGACATACAAATGTTATCTGTGTCATGAAGCACATCAAATTCATAAATGCCCGACCTTTTTGAATAAATCACCCCATGAGAGGTACGAAATTGCAAAAAATCACTTGTGCATAAACTGTTTAAGCAAGTCACATTCCACGAAAAAGTGCAATTCCACTAAATCATGTTATAAGTGTCACCAACCGCATCACACTCTTTTACATTTTAATTCTAATCGCAATGACAATTCGAATATATCTCCCTCGACCAGTGGACCTAATGAGACGCTCCCTACTACTATTCCTTCTTCTTTAGCACCGCAAACCTTATGTGGGTTTGGGCATAGTAGTAGTGGTTCCGATGTTCTCCTAGCAACAGCTCTTGCCGATGTTTCTAATCATTATGGTGAATATACCACTTGCCGTTCCTTGATTGATCCTGGGAGTATGACTTCCTTTATTACATATCGTGCTTTTCGAAGATTGGGCTTGAGGCGCTCTTCCGATATATTATTCAGAATTTCTGGTTTATGTTCTACCGAAATTCAAGCCAATCAAGGAGGCATAACCCTGTTAATACGCCCCCCTGGTCGTATTGCCCCCGTCATTTGTGTTGACGTTCTCATTCTACCAAAAATTTGCGAGAATGTTCCGGCTACCGATTTTGACATTCAAGGTTGGTCTCATATATCAAAGATGAATCTTGCTGATCCCCTCTTTAATAAAGCCGGACCTGTTGATTTATTACTTGGAGCTGAAGTATATGCTCAAATTGCAATGGATGGTAAGATTAATGGTCCCAAAGGATTCCCCCGGGCTTTGAATACTTCATTTGGATATATTCTTTTAGGAAAAATGACAATTACTTCGTCAATTCCGATGCAATTATCTCTCTCTTGTACTACCACTGACCTTCCCGATCTCCACGATGCAGTTGAACGATTCTGGGAAGTAGAGTCGGTACCAGAGGCTCCCCCTTATACTGCTGACGATTCCGCTTGTGGAAAGATCTTTTCCGAAACGTATGCCAGAAATGATCAAGGGAGATTCATTGTAACCCTTCCTTTCAAAGGACAACCTCCTAAGTTTCCAGGGAGCCGGTCTTTAGCCTTGCGTCGTTTTTATTCATTGGAAAAGCGCCTTCTTCAAAATCCGCAACTTTATGAACAATATTGTCTTTTTATGAAAGAATACGTATCTCTCAAACACATGGAACTCATATCCCATATTTCAGATACGGAGAATTCTTATTACATTCCACACCATTGTGTGCTTAAGCCCGGAAGTTCAACAACAAAATTGCGAGTTGTTTTTAATGCTTCGGCCAAACTTCCCTATCAAACCTCCCTCAATGAAAATCTTTTTTCCGGTCCTAAACTTCAAAACGATATTGTAACAATTTTGCTTAAGTTCAGAATTTTTCCTGTCGTGTTTACAGCTGACATTAAAATGATGTATCGACAAATTTTAGTGAATCGTAATGATTGCGATTATCAACGCATTTTATGGCGCTTCAGTCCATCGGAACCTATCCAAGATTACCGACTGCTTACGGTAACATACGGAATCACTTCTTCTCCATATTTGGCAATCAAAACTTTGCATCAACTTGTTGCTGAAGAAGGTCACAAATTCCCTCTAGCATCCAAAATTATTAAAAATTGTACCTACGTCGATGATATTGTTGCGGGTGCTCCCACGGTGGACGAAGCTATTTCTTTAAAAACGGAATTGATCGCTTTACTTGGACATGGCTGCTTTGAATTAAGGAAATGGTCAAGTAACTCTCGGGATGTGCTAAAATTATTAAAAATTGTACCTACGTCGATGATATTGTTGCGGGTGCTCCCACGGTGGACGAAGCTATTTCTTTAAAAACGGAATTGATCGCTTTACTTGGACATGGCTGCTTTGAATTAAGGAAATGGTCAAGTAACTCTCGGGATGTGCTTGCAACACTCCCAAACAGTCATGTTGCTGTAAATCCGTTATCTTTCGAATTTTCCTCTGATCTTATTCCCCTTAAAGTTTTGGGTCTCCAATGGCACGCATCTCAGGATTGTTTCAAATTCTCTATCGAATCCTTTGAACCTGCTTGTACCAAACGCAATCTTCTTTCAATGTTAGCCCGCATATTTGATCCTTTAGGAATATTATCACCGGTCACGTTTCTATTAAAGCATCTTATTCAGCAGATGTGGGTTTTAAAGCTGGACTGGGATACTCCTCCGCCTCTCCCGTTAATACATTTATGGGACAATTTCGTTGAGAATATTGCTAGCTTATCCAATTTTCAATTGCCTCGCTTGATTGTTCCTGAAAACTATAATCAATGCGATATACACGGCTTCGGAGACGCAAGTGAAAAAGGATATTGTGCAGTTATATATCTTTCATTTACTCTTAAAACTGGTGGTAATGTGTGTTACTTTGTTTGTTCCAAGTCCAAAGTTGCACCCCCTCAAACAACTATCCCTACCACGTTTGGAGCTTTGTGCTGCTGTTTTAGTCGCTCGACTACTTTCATTCGTGTACGATACTTTCCAAGACTCATTAAAAGTGACGAATCTGTACTGTTGGTCCGACTCTATGGTGACGTTACATTGGATAAGGTCCCCGCCTATTCGCTGGCAAACATTTGTGGCTAATCGTGTTGCTTTCATTCAGAACCAAGTTCCTACTGCAAAATGGCTTCATGTTTCGTCTAGACAAAACCCTGCTGACGTAGGATCACGTGGATTGACTCCTCCGGAGTTTTTACATTGTCGGCTATGGTGGGCGGGGCCCGATTTCCTAGAAAGCCCTTTTACTTATTTCGCAAATGATCACGCTATTATTAAATCGGTCGAAAGTAACATAGATTTGGAGGAACGAAAAAGGAATATTATATGTTGCGCAACTTCTTCGATTAGTTCTTCCTTATGTGATCTACTTTCTCGGCATTCATCTTTGCCGAAAGTAATTCGAATTGTGGCATACCTGCTTCGTTTTTCTCATAACTGCCGCCATCCTCATTCAAAACTTTTGTCATCTCTGTTCTATTCGGAGTACAATGATGCTTTATTCTACTTGGTCAAACATGTTCAATCTATTCATTTCTCCGATGAATTGGATGTTATTCGTAAATCCAAAATCCCGAAATCTTTGAGATCCCTATCTCCCTTTCTTGACGACAAAGGCATTCTTCGTGTAGGTGGCCGCCTTAGAAATGCTCCTTTAGCCTACAACCGTAAGTTTCCGGCGATTTTACCACACCGCAGTCGTTTCACCGATCTGTTAATTAATTTTATTCACTTAAAATATTTTCATGTCGGGGTTCAGACGTTACAATGTTTACTATGTGAACAGTTTTATATTCTTTCTGCGAAACGCGCCATCCGGCGAATAATTTCCAAATGTATTCAATGTTGGAAAACCAAACCTCAGGCTTGTCAACCGTTCATGGCTGCGTTGCCGTCTTCTCGGGTAAGTCCCGTTAAACCCTTTCTTCATTCTGGCGTTGACTACGCCGGTCCCTTTACCATTACCATGTCCAAAACTCGTGGAGCCAAGACTATCAAAGCCTACCTCTGTTTATTTATCTGCTTCGTCACAAAAGCAGTTCATTTAGAACTAGTTTCGAGTCTGTGTTCTGACGCTTTCCTTGCGGCTTTACGCCGATTTATTGCCAGACGAGGTCGTTGTCTACATCTGTACAGTGATTGTGGCACCACCTTTGTCGGGGCTAACAAACAACTCAATTCTCTTCTGAATTCTGCCGCGGTTATCGAAACAATTGAATGGCATTTCAACCCTCCTTCGGCTCCCCATTTCGGAGGCCTTTGGGAGGCTGGAGTAAAAAATGTAAAAACCCACTTGATAAGAGTCGTTGGCGATCAGGTTCTCACTTATGAGGAGCTTATGACTGTTTTTATTCAAATAGAGGCTGTCGTTAATTCGAGACCCCTCACTCCTATCAGTCACGACCCAAATGATCTGGCCCCCTTAACTCCAGGACATTTTCTAACTTTTGAGCCGTTAATGGCTTCTCCCTGTGAAGATGTTTCCGCATTTCCTCTTAATCGGCTGTCACGTTGGCAGCTCCTCCTGCGTCTTTATCAAAGCTTCTGGACGCGCTGGTCGAATGAGTATTTACATACCTTGCACACTCGTTCTAAATGGACCCAACACCCTGAAAATATCAAGCTCGGTACTTTGGTGCTTTTGAAGAATTAGTTAAATCCTCCTATGCAATGGACTATGGGGCGCGTTATAGAGAGCTTTCCCGGCAGAGATGGGGTGGTTCGGGTGGTATCCGTCAAAACTGAAAAGGGCATACTTAAGCGACCCGTTCACAAGTTATGTCCTTTGCCACTTGACGCTGACCCTTAAAATTGTTTCAAAATACGATGTATTTTGGTGGGCGGGATGTTCCGTCCTTTAGGCTAGGTTATAAATGTCAAAAGTTTACAGAATAACAGAACGGTTTATTTTTTCTTATTCTTTATTTTCAGTAGCAATGCTATAGTAAAATAATATATTGTTTTCTTTTTTTTTTTCTCATTGGGTATAATTAATAATGGAAGACTGGGTTTTATATTTGTTTCTGTTACACCTACTTGTGTTAATCCTTTTCCCAATTAGAACCCATTTTTCTCCTTTTCCCGACCTCCTTATTTCCCGGCTTTACTGCGACGCCGCGAGGAGGCGCTGAAGCTGAAGGCAAGGCGACGCGACCAGTTGCCGGTTAACTATCAACTACTACGCGTCGGTGCCGACCCAATCAAGAAGTTTCGCGGTGCCCGCAATCTAGAATCGAGAAAGGTAGGCCATTAATTCTTTTATTTCGATCCAGCATCCCCACCCGCAGGTAGTAACAGGTTATAATCTTTCTCCATTTCGAAATCTTAATAAAAGACTTCTTAATCAAAGAATTCATTCTCCGCGTAATCTGTTGCGACCATAACATTTAACTTGGTAATTTTAACTCCTGAACCCCCCCATTTGGGACGCCTATGATTAAGAATGTTTAACTCTCGCTACCTCGGTAAATGTCAAATCTCACAGGTACATCACATACCAAATTTCAGAATTTTATCTTTGTTCGTTCTGCAAATATTTAAATGGAAAATGCCCCTTTCGGGGGCTATAGCCCCATTAGGGGCATTTTTAAGGCCATATTTATAGGAACTTTTTTCGTTTTTTTAGGTCATAGAACACGCTGGTAAATTATGGCAGGCTAATTTCGGGACACCCTGTATAGTACGCAATTAAAAGACATTTGACCTACCTTGAAAGCTAATGGACATTTTTTCGACTTTTAAGTGTTAACTATTATAGTTACTTTTCGAAAGAGAGAGTACCTGCGAGCTGTTTCAACAAACTGAGCGGTATAAGACATGTAAAAAATTATAAGTTAAAGTTTAAGCTTAGGAATCATTCATAATATAGCAATTTTCCGATTATGAATTCATACTTGCAAAAACATCTTAGTTTGAGGGAAGAGTCGCGTATAAACATAATAAGTATCACATACCCACCAAATAGTTCACCAAAATTATTTTCTCACCTATTGTGTGGAGAAATAAACAAAACATCATAGCCTCAAGGGAGCCGAAGACCCTGTGTAATTTCTGAAACTAAGTATCCAGTTGTGCCATCAAAGTTTTCCTCTTAAAATAAGCTACGGTTTTGCTAAATTTGTTTTTTATATTGTGCCGATTTGCAGCATCACTTAGCTGCCTACTGACACATCTTTACGTTTTAGGACGCAAAATCGCGGTACTAAAAAATCATCCTGTATATAAAAGTTGATCGGTTAAAGTTACAAAAACAGATTCTAAAAACAATCATATGAATGTTACACATCCAGATCCTGACGTTTCAAAACTTAAACAAACGTTAAACAAAAATTGAAACGAGTTTCTATAGTCTACTTGTCTTGGAAATTTGTAAATAATAGTAAAATATTTTTTCGTCCTAGGCGTTTGTAAGGCAAAATACTAACCATACAGTATGCGCAGGTAAAATGTGAGACCTGTCATACCTAGAATCTATGTTTTATGGTAGAATTATGGTGTATTTAACTTATTCGTTTCCCAAAGCACCACATGTTTCATACAAGCTGGCGGTACAACTTTTTGAAGCAGGTGAAAGCGACGTTAATCTAGAACGATCCAATTGCTATTGTATTATTTTTTGGACAAAATTTATGACGGCTTTACACTATCAGGTGAAGAGTGAAGGGTACCCCTTCAGACGTATTGCCCACCATAAAGCATGTCACAAAAGTATATTGTCCGTTTTAGAAAGTCCAAACATCCCCAAAGCGAGCTGTTTAAATATTAAATCATTTAGAATATACAGGCAATTTGTAGATATACATGTATCCTTTTTCCCTTAACTCGAGGTGCTTAGGTATAAACCTCAATAACTCTATGCAAAAAACATGTATATTTGCTACATATGCAGCATTTCGTACTCTAACTCGAGGTAATTATAAGACATATTTTTATTAAGATAGAAATGAACCCTAAAGAAAAATTTAGAACAAAATTCCTAAAATATAAACTAACCTCAGATGCTTTTAACTGGAAAAATCTTTGCTGTGTAAGACCAGAAGTTGTAACAAACAACATACTTATAAAAAATACAAAACCATCTATTTTTTAACATGTTGACTGTCATGTGCATATATGCAGACAACTTGCACGCCATTTGTATATTCACAGCGCTTTATGTCAACAGCCACAACAGTCATGGAGGACTTCCAGCAAAGGCTCGATAGATTACAGGAGCAAAACGAAGCCCTTCAGGTACTCTTTCAACAACAGAACGCTACGCAGACTGGACCATTGGAAGGCGCTGTTCATCGTGTGGTCATGAAACTGCCCCCATTATGGGCTGACAGACCAGCCCTCTGGTTTGCACAGGTCGAGGCCCATTTCTCCCTGTCCGGCATCACGCAGGAGGCTACCAAATACACGTATGTAGTATCGCATCTTGACGAACGCTATGCCCAAGAAATGGAAGATGTTATCAAAAACCCACCTGCTCAAAACCCTTACACCACACTCAAGAATAAGCTCATTGAACGCCTCTCAGCATCTGAACAGAAGCGCGTACGACAGCTAGTTACGGAAGAGGAACTCGGCGACCGCAAGCCTTCGCAATTCCTTCGTCATCTCCGCTCACTAGCAGGTTCCATGCCTATAAGTGAAGATCTGCTACGTACCTTATGGCAGCAGCGTTTACCATCTCACGTCCAGGCCATCCTTCAACCACAAAACGGTCAATCATTGGATGACATCGCCGCATCCGCCGACAAGATAATGGAGGTAATATCATCTGACATCCATCAAAGCCTAGTCGCTCCAGCTGTGCACGCAACATCAACTCCAGTACCTGTCGAGGATAGTCTAGCCAAGCGTCTAGAGAACATCTGTACCCAGATCACCGCCATGAAAATAGAACTTAAGTCCCTCCGCCAACATCGCCCCAGGTCGCGCAACCGGGACCGTTCAGAAAGCAACCGTCGCAACTCCCCCGAAGAACAAGTATGCTGGTTCCATCGCCGCTACGGTAGAAGAGCGCAGAAATGCACCTCACCTTGTAACTTCAGGCAGTCAAACTCCTCCGGCAGCCAGCAGTAGCGGCGGCCGGCTGCCGCCTGGGTGGAAGCCGCCTTTTCATCCAAGACAAAAACACACAACTTAGGTTTCTAGTCGACACTGGTTCAGATGTATGTTGTTTTCCCCGCAAACAGCTTAAAGACCGTCGCCGTTCAGTGAGCTCCACGCCGCCAATGACACTACCATCAAAACATATGGCGCATTGCACCTCAAGCTCAATTTTGGTCTGCGCCGCGCCTTCACTTGGATTTTTGTTGTTGCAGACGTTGACGTACCTATCATTGGTTCTGATTTCTTAGCATTTTTCTTCCTTCTTCCAGACTGCCGGAACAAACGACTTATCGACGGTGAGACACAGTTTGCTGTCCCCTGCCAGCTGGCCAACATCACGCAGCCCAGCATCAAAGCCCTCTCTCCATCGTCTCCAGCCCACGTCATATTATCTGAGTTTCCTGAGCTCATTAGACCAGCAGGAACACCGCGGGACGTACGTCACTCAACGTTGCACTATATCAAGACCATGCCAGGGCCGCCAGTTTCTTGTCGCCCACGTCGTTTGGCTCCAGACCGCCTAAGGATCGCAAAATCTGAGTTCGATGCTATGCTTCATGAAGGAACAGCACGCCGTTCAGAGAGCCCCTGGTCTTCTCCTCTTCATATAGTTCCCAAGAAAACAGATGGTTGGCGACCTTGCGGAGATTACCGCGCTCTAAATGCAAGAACACTTCCGGATAGGTATCCCGTACGTCATATCCATGATTTCACCCAATGCCTACTCGGTTGTACAGTATTTTCCGTCATAGACCTCGTCAAGGCCTATACTCAAATTCCTGTCAATCCCGAGGACATTCCGAAAACGGCCATTGTCACGCCTTTTGGTTTGTTTGAGTTCCCCTATATGTCTTTTGGTCTAAGGAATGCCGGACAAACTTTTCAACGCTTCATCGATGAAGTCGTCTCCGGCTTTGATTTCTGTTTCCCATATATAGATGATATTTTAATCTTCTCCCGCAGCGTTGATGAACACCAAGTCCACTTACGTTCCCTTTTCAAGCGTTTGACTGAATATGGAATCCTTGTTAATGCCAATAAGAGCGTGCTTTGCTTCCCTTCAGTCACTTTTCTGGGCTACGAAGTCTCCGCATCTGGCACGCAACCTCTACAAGACAAAGTAGTCGCCCTCCGGGATTTTCCCCGCCCATCAACTGCACGTGGACTGCGCCGATTTTTAGGCATGCTAAATTTCTATCGCCAGTTCCTTCCCTCAGCCGCTAAGCACCAGGGTCCTCTTCACTCCGCCCTCTCCGGTCTACGCGGTAACCAGTCTATTCCATGGACACCCACCCTAGAAGAAGCTTTTGAAGCATGCAAGAAGAACCTCGCTGACGCTACTCTGCTGACTCATCCTGATCCAAACGCCAAGATCGGACTTTTTACAGACGCCTCCAGCATTGCCGTTGGAGCCCGCCTACAACAGTACGTCGACGGAACATGGGAACCTCTTGCATTCTTCTCCCAAAAGCTAACACCACGCCAAACAGAGTGGCCCGCATACTATAGGGAATTGTTTGCCGTTTACGCTGCTACTCAGTACTTTCGGCACATTCTCGAAGCTCAACATTGCACCATATATACCGACCACAAGCCTTTGACGTACGCCTTTCAACAGCGCCGTGAAAAACTTCCACCTGTGCAACTGAACCACCTGTCGTTCATTGCCCAGTTCACCACGGATATCCAGCACTTGGCGGGAGCTGCCAACATCGTCGCCGACGCTCTCTTCCGCGTCGATGCCCTCACCGGTCCAAATTCCATCGATCTCGGCACCTTGGCACGCTCTCAAGAAAACGACGAAGAGCTTCGTAACCTGCTAACCAGAGACTCTTCACTCAATCTTCAGCCTGTCAACGTCCCCGGATGCGATTTCAAGCTTTACTGCGATACGACTACACCGCTGACTCGACCGTATGTTCCTTCACCACTGCGTCGACAGGTATTTAATTCCCTGCATGGTCTCAGTCACCTCGGCATAAGAGCTTCAGCACGCCTTGTCTCACAACGTTTCGTCTGGCCCCATGTACAGCAAGATTGCCGCGCCTGGGCTCGCGCCTGTCAAGAGTGTCAGCGCGCGAAAGTTACAAGCCACGTGTATAACCCGCTGGGAGATTTCACACCACCTACAGCATGTTTTCAACACATACACATCGATATCATTGGACCTCTGCCACCTGCTGAATCGTACCGATATTGTCTTACCGTTATCGATAGGTTCACTCGATGGCCCAAAGTCTGGCCGCTAAGACGCATCAGCGCAGAAGATGTTGCCAAAGCCCTTATGAACTGCTGGATATCACGTTTTGGAACACCGGCGCGCATTACGACCGACCAAGGGCGCCAGTTTGAATCTACTCTGTTCCGCACCCTTGGGATGATTCTTGGTGCAACCAGACATCGGACCTGCAGCTACCACCCAAAATCTAATGGAATGATCGAACGTCTACATAGACAACTGAAGGCTGCCATCATGTGCCACTCCGGTTCGACATGGCTACAAGCCCTGCCTGTCATTTTGCTAGGAATTCGCAGCGCCTACAAGCCAGACATCAATGCTTCCGTCGCCGAGATGGTGTACGGAGAACCCCTTCGACTACCTGGTGAACTAATTGTTGCTTCTTCAGACATGAACCATCAAGATGCCGACATCAACTTCGTCACACGTTTACGTCACCAGATGTCTCAGCTTCGCCCTGCCCCCGTTTCTCGTCATTCAACTAAAAATACTTTTGTATTCCAGAGCCTGTCCACCTGCACCCACGTCTTCTTAAGAGATGACAGCGTGCGCCCCGCTCTGAGACCTCCTTACAATGGTCCGTTCCCGGTAATTCGACGTGACGAACAAACCATCACCCTCAAGATCAAAGGCAACGAAATAAAAGTCGCTCTAGAACGGGTTAAGCCAACCTACATGTTATCAGATGACATTGCACCCTCCAGCACAAAACGATCAAGTCGTCGAGTGAGGTTCCGTCTTCCCTGACCTCCGGTCTCTGCGGGGGGGCTAGTGTAGCGACAACCGTGTAACTCCGGTTTCCAAGGAACGGATATTTGGATCATTGTTTTCACTTTACACATTTGTCAATATTTTGTTAGTCGAGATAATAAAGATTCTTATAAAAGAACTGTTGCTTTTATTGGCGATTTTGAGAATCTTATAGGTGCCGATATAATATTAGGTATGTAAAATATAATAATTTATTTTATTAAACATTTCTCCATTAAAGCGGTTTCCAGGTGGCAGGTGTCAATTTAAGTTTCTTTTTATTACTGGTATACCTACGCTGAAGTAACAGACTTACTGAACCGAAAAGTAGTAGTAGACCCCCTGCCGAGATTAAAAGCCTCTATACAATTTTTTTCTTATCATTATTCACTAATGCAGGGAACAATATTGGTAAGTAGGTACCTATGTTAAATTATTGAAATTCCTGTTTACAGGAGAAAGTACGGAATACCCCCTACTCCATCCGCCAAGCAGCAAGGGCGAGATGGAAGTAATGTGGCTATGACGCAGGGGGTCATTTACGTGCTTCTACCTAATCCAGAGGGCAACGACCGGCGTTATGAATCCCTCAGAGAGGGGTTCAAAAACGCCGTGTCTCTGGCGAAAGAAGAGGGCCACACAAAAGTAGCCATACCCCACATCGGCAAGGGGTATGGCTACGATTGGTGTGGTGCTAGGGCCATATTACGACCCATAATTAAAGATGTAGAATGTAGAGTCTATCTCGGAAGTAGGTAAGTCGAATACAAATATAATATATTTAGATATCATGGTGTACAGCGTGATTGGTTATATTTCCCGTTTCCTTATAACTTTTCAGGATTAATAGAAAAAAAAAAAACAAAAGTTGTTTGAAATTAAAGAGAGTATAATTTTGTGTGTTTTTTGTACATACAGGATGCTCCATTTTTCGCGGACAAACACAATATTTTTATACAAATTTAAATTCTACGCAAAATTGTAAGCAACTTACATATACCCTTTCGAATGAATTCACACATTAAAATCGAAAAAAAAAACGCGAAAAATGGAGCACCTTGTGTATACAAAAATACACAAAATTGTACTCTATTTAATTTCGAACAATTTTTGTATTTAAACTTTTTTCTTAATTTTCTTTCTTCTCAGTTATAGGGAAACGCAAAATATAACCAATCACCCTGTACATGAAATCAGTCGAACCCCTTACTTATGACTAGCAAATTCAGTAGACTTATTAAGAGTTTCTGACAAATTTCAATTAATCATGAATCTCAAATGTGTTTTTACCCAAAGTTAGCTCATCAAGAAAGAAATTTTTTCTTTCAAATGAAGCTTTCCGAAAAAGGCATCTGTCAAGATATTCTCGAATGGCCTTCCTTAAATAATCACCCTGTTTATGTCATAGGTTTCCTCCAAAAGTTTTTCCAATGCAGGGCGTTTTTTTATGCTTTCACAAACGTACGTTAGTAGTAATACAAAGAGAGTTCTAACCCACGACCTTGAAAAAAGCGTGCAAAGTGGCTACGTCATGCCCGAGGTCACGTGACGTCACCGGATGACCCCAGTTGACCCCTAGATCCTGATAGATTAACCTTTGACCTTTGGGCCACGTGTGACCCCCAGTTGACCCCCCCCCCCCACTCCAACGGCGGGTGTCAGCCCCCACTCCAACGACGGGGCAACCCCCACTCCAACGGCTTGGTGGGGTGAGGTCTATATATTCGTGCGCAAGAGCAGTTTTCCCGTTATATACACTTACAATTTCCTACAGTCTGATTTGCCGAGTTCAAAATGCAGTCGTTCCTGAATCACCTGAACAAGAATTTGATCTTCAAGAAATTCGAAAGCGTTCAAAATATGGAGGTGGGTGAAAATTTTCAAATCACGAGCGTGGACAAAGTCAACACGCAATACGGAGAGAAGGTCTACGTCGAGTTCGAAGAATTTAAGACGGTGCTGCCGCAACGATACACGGCCGAGTTTACGCCCCAACGGATCGAAGAAATTAATAGGGATATCGGTAACGGAAGGAGGTATTACATGAAGAGTCTTGGACCCGTCGGCCGATCTACAAATATCGAATTTATTGTAGAACCATGACGAAGCTGGAGTACAGAAGAAAACTGCAACAATATTTGAAGAATTTAGAAGCATTGAAATATGAACTTATGTTATATGAAATTAAAATGAAGATAAAACATATTGACTTACACAATTAATTTTTAATAAACGTTTAAAAATCTTTTGTTGTGTTTTTTTATAAGAATCTTTGTGTTGAAGGGAAAACACCTGAAGCATCATATTATAATAAAACTCTCACTCTAAGCAATAATATCACTCTATTCCACTGTTATGTGTATACAGGGTGATTCTTAACTTATACACATAAATTTGGAAAATTGTAGGTTATGTCAAGTAATGGCTAATAATGAAAAAAAAAGTCTAATAAAATTGTTATCGATAAGGTCTGCGTTTGTGATCTTATGAACCATAATTTTTAATTTATTTGTGCAAATAAACCCCGAATTGTTCAAGTACACAAAATTATAACTCAGCTGTTGCGTCGCATCGGGTTACTCGCTGCGAACGCGTGACCGCATAGTAAATATATAGTAAGAGAAAACACGTGGAATAGTTCACGACAGACGCCTGCTTTGTTTGGTCGAGCACTCAGCGATTTTGCTGAAACCGCATATAGAACAATAGGCTACAAATTTCACCCAATTATCTTCTAAATAAAAAAATCTGAAAAAATTTCAGATAGAATAATAAACGGAAAATTTGGGAAAATCAGCATGTAACGCAAACGATTTAGGCCGGAATCTTCAACTAGACACGTGGAAATCCGAGGTAGACTCCTTGGTATCAGGAAATGTGATACCAGGAGGAACGGAGGCCGAAGGCCAAAATTTTTGTTTGCCAAATTTTTTTTTGCCAAATTTTTTTTTTGTCAAAATTTTTTTTGTCAAAATTTTTTTTTGCCAAATTTTTTTTTTGTCAAAATTTTTTTTGTCAAAATTTTTTTTGTCAAAATTTTTTTTTGTAAAATTTTTTTTGACATTTTTTTTGCCAAATTTTTTTTTTGTCGAATTTTTTTTTGCCAATTTTTTTTTTTGCCAAATTCTTTTTCGACAAAATTTTTTTTGATACAAATATAATTGCTAACGTTTAATTTGTTTACCCCATTTACGAAAATGATAACAAAATTGGATCAGACAAGATGTTTTTTCGAAGTATAGTTTTTAAACACAGGGTGCCACCACCGGTTTTACGATATAGGTTTCAAAATGCGACGCAAGTACATAAAAAAAATACCCTAGAGATAAGAAAACAAAATACAACTCACCGAAAGATTCTTGATGATGTATAAAAAGAAATCAGGTTACATCTAATGCCCCAGACAGTAAAATAAACATCCCCGAGCTATCAGATATAACCAAACATCATTTTTCTAACGGCACAGTCATTTTCACGGGAAAAACAACCAGTAACCGTTCAAATTCCATAGATAGGTACTGCCGTAATCCAAAATTTCACTGAACTACGCGTATCTATTATACTGAAGTAGGTACTGATACACTTCCATCTTTCCAAAGAAAAACAAACACGAAACTCAGACTTTTCATATATTTATTACAACGCCTCGATAGAGTCTTTATTTGTGGCCACGACCGAGAATCTACTGAAGCAAGTGCGACGCATAGGACGTGAAAAGTGCCGAGTTGGTTTTATTAAACAATGAAACTTATACCTACGTATATATAAAATAAATGAGAAATATGCCAGAGATGTGAAACCTAATTGTGTTGCAAGTTTGAGGGTCCAAAAAAAATATTGGCTTTAATTTTTTAAGGTGAGAAACACATCTAACAGCCAGTTTGGAAATATACAAGGCAAAAAAAGTAGTGATGTGGCTGTCCCATTTTATGTTTTATACAGGTTGGGTTATTTTAGAATAGTTGTTCAATAGACCGAGACAACATCATAAACGCTTCCCGTTAGAACAGAATGTGATGAAAAGAAAAATTCCATCTGGGTCAAGCTACTACATAACCAAAATAAAAAATACTGAACGTTATAAAATTTAAAAAATCATATTTTCTACGGATTTTTATCCTCTGAAAATTGTTCTTGTGTAAAATTCAGTTTCTCTGGGTCAAGCTAGGTGGTAACTATATAACCAAAATAAAAAATACTGAACGTTATAAAATTTAAAAAATCATATTTTCAAGGGATTTTTGTCCTCTGAAAATTGGTTTTGTATAAATTGAGTTTCAATAAGTTACTAATTGAGATAATAGGAAAAAAATCTTAAGAATCTCTTATAGAATTCTGAGATAACGACCCTGAGAGTAAATATCATACAAAAATCTTTGTGCGTTGACTTTCAACTCAATTTAATAATTAGGTTTAATAATGACAATTTTCTCGATTATCTAGAATCAAAAATATTGCGAGTGGCAATTTTCTAGATATCATGTGAAGCCTTATTATTGCGTCGTAAGTTAGAGGATCCAAAAATATTGGCTTAAATTGTTTAGTAAATGCGATTAAAATATGTTTAGTTTATCAACAGTTAATTGTAACAGCTTATAATCTTAGAAGCTAAACTCTTTAAAAAAATTTTTAGACAAAAAGTTGTAGTTTAATAATGGTCAGTTGGATTCCTTTTGAATCATGTTTGCATATTACCTACAAGGAGTTACAACCTCAAAACATAGAAATCGCTCATTTTAAACCGATTTAATAAAAATTTCACCAAAACAATACTTTCACTCATATGATACACTTCTGATTAATAAAAAAGGCACCATAGGTAGTAATAATAAGATATTCAACGGAATTTTTATCGACTGTTTGCCCATTTTGCTAGCTTTTGGGGGTATTCCTTGATATTTTAGACTGATAAAAATGAATAATAAAAATTAAAAATAAAAATTTCACCAAAACAATACTTTCACTCATATAATACACTTCTGATTAATAAAAAAGGCACCATAGGTAGTAGTAATAAGTTATTCAACGGAATTTTTATCGACTGTTTGCCCATTTTGCTAGCTTTTGGGGGTATTCCTTGATATTTTAGACGGATAAAAATGAATAACTAAAATACAAAACGCACTGTTGACTTTACTTACGTGAATAGTAAGCCTATAATACGTATCGAAAACAGAGAAATATTCAGGTCAAGAAAAAAATTGCCTAATTTACAATAAAAAATATAGCAGACAACATAGCGATGACACCGATTGACCCGTTTTGCTGGTAAAAAGTAAACAAAGGTACCTATTGCGATTCTAATCAGGCATTTCCAACGGAGATGCCTTCAATACGCCCACGTGGGAGAGCCGCCGGTGTTTCGTCACATGCAAATCGCCGCTCGAGATGGAAGCATCTCGGCCTTTCGACGCATTGCGCGCCACTTCGTTTGTTGAAATCTGGCCGCCGCGCCGCCGTCAACTTGCCCGGAGATGCCTCGCTACGTGGTGCGTCGCATACTCGCCGTCGCGTGGTGTATGGGCGCCAGCTTTTGGCCAATTTCAAGGGAATCGTTTTTCATATTTTCGACGGATTTTCGTCCTTTTTGCAGACGTTACACTGCTAAATTGATCCGTTTTGCTGGCAAAAAATATTTCTATCGCCATGACTGAGTCACGACGCTTGACCTTATGCAATTCGCTGCTGGCGCAACTTCCAAACGCTTCCCCAAATATCTTAACATCTCAAATGGGTCAAGGTTTCGGCTAGTTTAAAATTTATAAAAGTGGTGGGGGTAACGTCTTAAAAAGTGTATGGAAAAATATAAAAGTGGTGGGGGTAATGTCTTAAAAGTGTGTGACCGATGATTTTTCATTCAAACGTCTGTGCAACATGGAGATCAGATTCTTTTTTGATCGACAAGCAGTAAACAAAATAAGACAAGAAGTCGTGAGAGATGGTATTGCAAGAAGTATGTTCGATCAGTGGTGCCTAGATAAAAAAATATCGTGCTATATATTATACGTTGATGCTAAACCGGTTTCATTTGTCCTAATGTCAAAAATTGATTTCGACCCTTTAAACAAACACTCCAACCCGAAAAATCTCAATTTTGTTTTTACCCATGAAGAATATCGTCGAAGAGGATATGCGTCAAGACTAGTGAATCATATTAAGAAAATTAATCAATTTACGTCTTTCTGTTCTAATACCAATTCAGAAAAACTTTTTGAAAACTGTTCATGTATTAATTACGGAGAAATAAATTATAACACCATGTATAGATCCCCTAATAAAATGTTTGTGTCAATTTTTCTTCTTTTTTTTCACAAAGCACCTCAAAATCGGGTCCATTATTGCCGAAATCCTCCAACATTGATGATTCAGCAAGAAATTAGACTGCACCCTGATGTACGCCTCTGAAATCCGGGTGTCATCAAACATTTGTGCTCCCACGATCCAGGTACGAGGGCGGCTGAGATATTTTGCATCGGAACCCTAGACGCAGCGGCGCTCCGTGGCGCCCGGCGTTTTGCTGTGCAAGTCTCGATAAAAAATTTGGCCGACGAGCGTGGCCGAGAAATTGAAGAACCACGTCACATTTAACTGACAATCATCATGCGTTCGTTTCCTACTTCGAGGTAGAATACAGAACGCAATAAAAAAAAAATCGAAAATGTTTCACACCTTCAACAAAAATTTTTAATCGCAAATTAGACGTACAGTTTCATATGGATATTAGTTATAAATAGGTTGAATTGTTCTTTTATATATATTTTTAAATTGTAACAAAACTATATGCATTCATTTTCCCACCACCTTTGAGGTAGAATGCAGGGCGCAGGAGGTCTAATCCATGTTTGATCAAACATATTAGAGAGATACAAAGAATAGTGTAATTTAAAAATATGGGATATTACCTTATAAGCTTATATTATGAAAGTATGGAATCACAAACAACCGTTTCGAGCTGCAGGGAGAGTCGCAAACTTGATGATACAAAATTCATTTTTTCATACAAATCCTAAACAATATAGACTAGAAAAGATTAGAGTAAAAACTAGATAATGCAAGTTGGGGCCTTCCTTCTTTCGCCACTGGGGTTGAAACCCAATCTTGAGAGAAACAAAACCATATGAAGGGTACACGGGAAAAACAGGCCAAGTCATTTTTTGTTGAAATTGGGATTACAGTGCCATCTTGTGGTAAATTGTGTGCTCTTTCAAACCAACGTAATAGTCAGGGGAAAAACAGGCTAGGTCACAATATACGTATTACTTTAAAATACCCATACACGGGAAGAATAGGCTAAGTCAGCGCGGAACAGGGGAACAACAAGCTAAGTCATAATAAAAATCGCATAAAATCGTCAGCTGTTTTGTTTAAGGTTAGCAGTTAATTATCGTGATCGTGTTTGCGCTGGCGTCTTTGTACAATCATTACATCACAATAAAATCATTCTTCTGAAAAGTGAAGTTTGCGATAATTTGTCTAACAATAATCAAGACCAAAACGAGCTATTTTTCATTATATTTAAACAAAATTGCCAAATCCCACTGGTTTATAAACTTCACTATGAAATGTGCTATTTATTCACGATTAGTAACATATTGTGGCGTCGGGTAGATGAATTGAGATTAAAATGGTGGAAGAAGATAACAGAAAGAAGTTGGGTTAACAAAAGCTGACTCCTATACAAAAGTATGCAATACCTATCATAATGACAAGTCAAGACTTGGTGGGGTGTATTCAAAACAGGCTCTGGAAAAACGGCGGCCTTTTTACTACCCCATCATCCACTAGATCGTTTCTGACCAAACACCGCTCTTAAAAACTGAGAAATATCTGAAACGTTGTTTTTCACAGATATATGTGATACAAACACCGTACAATATATTGGAGAGGAAACAAAATTAATATTATAAAATGTACTATTTAGGCATTGGAAAAGAAACAGAACCAAGCCGTAGATAAATATTTAATTATAGCAGCGTAGGTAATAGAAGATTTTAACGATGATTACCACAGTGACTTCCTTCCAAATTTCGATAAGTGGAACCGTTTATCAATGACTCCACCGTGACTTTCTACCCCTGCGATTTTCGCTACCTAAAGCAAGCACTCTAACAATTTTTCTAGAGAACACATAGCCTAAAAGTCTGCCTAATATCCTTACAGAGGTATCTTTTAATTAAAAATATTATACTATTTTAGAAGAGTGCCTTTTCTGTAGCTTACGCGTTAAAATGTTGTTAATGAAACTTGTTCAAGATGAAGAATTAGGTAGGTGTAAAAAAAAAATTTCAAAACCTTAGGCCCATTTTGACCCATTTTGACCTTCTAGCCGAGACGCCGCGATCAACCTCATTCGTACCCCAACATGTAAATTTTCAACATACACCCCAAAAGTTCAGCTTTTACCTTGGAAATATTTTTCGACTAAAAGAAAACACCGATACGAAATTTGAGTGCGCCCGGCCTTGGCGTTCTTGTCCTTTCTGGAATTGGTTTTGTGAGCGATGGGAGATACCTCTGTTGTTCGATTTTTAAGCGGAAAGTAGGTTGAACTTTTTTTTTTTGGGAGATATGTTTTTGCGTCTACATTTTTAATTAACTGTGCAACGATATGATTGGACAACCCATGCGCGATTTGTTTCTTTAAACATTATCACATTCAATTTCGCAAAGACTCTGCGATGTATTAACAATCTAATTCCCCCTAGTCCATCAGCCCAGTCCGGCCCTAAAGAACGTGTATAACGCCATACAGTCTAGCTAATTTTTTTTGGATTACATTGCATTATATCGTTCATCCCCGTGGCCTCTTGTTTACCACATATTAAATTTAATGACCACGCATAACGCCACACAGTCTCGCTCAGATCAATAAACAAGTTTTTTAAAAATTCTATAGTGGGCAAATCGTTTTTCTCCTACTATATTTTTTGACTGACATCGAATTTTTTCCCTTTAAAGAGGTTTGTTGAATGGCCATTAGCCAGTTCACAGCCTCCTCTCTTATAAGTTTCTTGATTCACAATAGTAGTTCCAGTGGTGTGTTTTTTGTGTATTTTGGATACTTACAATGCAGCACCCTAAGAAGTTGTTTCTCTCGACAAAGAAACCTACTATCCTTAGCAATATGCTAATAATGCCTGTAAGTATAAATCTTGGTTTTCTGGTAATCTTCAACAATTTTTTTCATACAAAATTATTTTTTAAACTTTATTTTTGAAAAATACTTTTTTTCTAAATTAAACTTATTATTTTTTTTCTTTTCAGCCAACCATCGACTCTGCACAGTCATACAACATGCCCGATTTGAATAGTGCGTCCTTCGTGTCGCCCTCCCAAGTGCCTTGTTACGACGAGATAATGGCATTCTGTCCGAATTCCATTATTTCACCGGTTCATCGGCAAGAGGACGTCGAGCAGTGTGGTGTGGAAAACACGAATAACCCACAATTGAAAGGAAATGGTGGTAAAGACATGCGTCAGTTGGGCATGGACAGCGAGGACTCCTTTAGTGACGTGCACATTAGTGTTAGTCAGCAGATGGACAGCGAGGATGAATTCGAGGAGCTGACTAGTCCTGGGAGTACTTCACTCGGTTCCTATATATTACAGGTCTCAAAAGGGCTGAAACAAAAGGACGCCGAAAATCTAAAATCCTTGAGAGAGGAGCAACATCGACTGGCGACTATTAGGAGAGAGAAAGAACGACTGAGAAAAAGGGAGCAGGTATCTATAGCCAAAATTGAGAAAATGGAGAGGGATAAACGGCTGTCTGCTGGTATTTTAAAAAGATTTAATGTGGTAAAAAAGTAGTTTTTTCTCACATTAAATATTTTTAAAAAAATTTTGAGTCTTTATTTTCCAACGTTGTTTATAGATACCTATCCTTCTTTTAGTTTTAAATTTAATACGTATTCTTAGCTTTTAAGTATATTTTCTTTTATATTTTTATACACAATAAATATGTTTTATGTATATTTTTGGTTTTTTTCTATCCTCCCTTATAAGTGCAAAAACATGTTGAAACTAAAATGTAATAATAATATAATCCTAGAGACAAGTATTTCCTGATTTTGTTCTCCTGAGAAACATGTTACAAACTGAAAATATGTTAAAGTGCACCATAAAAAGATAAAGATAAAATGTGTAAGTATATATTTTTATTAAATAAACCAAAATTCCATTTCTGAATTTCTTACAACAGTACCGATTAAAATAATAAGTCGCTGTTCGAGTCCTATACACAAAGAGTGAATTGCCCATTTTCTTTAAGACTGTCTCGTTCTGTTGTGTTTGTATAAGTAGGTATTGTTCTCTCAACTTTTTTTCATTCATAAACAGCTCAACTTATATGAAATTTCCACTTTTTCTCTGCATCCAGCATATAATACAAATTTTCCAACCCACATTAACTTTCTAAAACTGCATAAAATTCAATGAGGTTATTCATGAAAACAGTCGATTCTTATTACGGCATTTTTATCCAGTCACCAGTCACAGTTCGATGTATGAATTTTATTTACAATTCATTGCATGAAGAAAGCATGCATATTATGTTACACCTTTTCCCGCGAATGTCTCTACCCACACACATTGTTTATCGCATAAGGCCAAGCGTCGTGACTCAGTCATGGCGATAGAAATATTTTTTGCCAGCAAAACGGATCAATTTAGCAGTGTAACGTCTGCAAAAAGGACGAAAATCCGTCGAAAATATGAAAAACGATTCCCTTGAAATTGGCCAAAAGCTGGCGCCCATACACCACGCGACGGCGAGTATGCGACGCACCACGTAGCGAGGCATCTCCGGGCAAGTTGACGGCGGCGCGGCGGCCAGATTTCAACAAACGAAGTGGCGCGCAATGCGTCGAAAGGCCGAGATGCTTCCATCTCGAGCGGCGATTTGCATGTGACGAAACACCGGCGGCTCTCCCACGTGGGCGTATTGAAGGCATCTCCGTTGGAAATGCCTGATTAGAATCGCAATAGGTACCTTTGTTTACTTTTTACCAGCAAAAAGGGTCAATCGGTGTCATCGCTATGTTGTCTGCTATATTTTTTATTGTAAATTAGGCCATTTTTTTCTTGACCTGAATATTTCTCTGTTTTCGATACGTATTATAGGCTTACTATTCACGTAAGTAAAGTCAACAGTGCGTTTTGTATTTTAGTTATTCATTTTTATCCGTCTAAAATATCAAGGAATACCCCCAAAAGCTAGCAAAATGGGCAAACAGTCGATAAAAATTCCGTTGAATAACTTATTACTACTACCTATGGTGCCTTTTTTATTAATCAGAAGTGTATTATATGAGTGAAAGTATTGTTTTGGTGAAATTTTTATTTTTAATTTTTATTATTCATTTTTATCAGTCTAAAATATCAAGGAATACCCCCAAAAGCTAGCAAAATGGGCAAACAGTCGATAAAAATTCCGTTGAATATCTTATTATTACTACCTATGGTGCCTTTTTTATTAATCAGAAGTGTATCATATGAGTGAAAGTATTGTTTTGGTGAAATTTTTATTAAATCGGTTTAAAATGAGCGATTTCTATGTTTTGAGGTTGTAACTCCTTGTAGGTAATATGCAAACATGATTCAAAAGGAATCCAACTGACCATTATTAAACTACAACTTTTTGTCTAAAAAATTTTTTAAAGAGTTTAGCTTCTAAGATTATAAGCTGTTACAATTAACTGTTGATAAACTAAACATATTTTAATCGCATTTACTAAACAATTTAAGCCAATATTTTTGGATCCTCTAACTTACGACGCAATAATAAGGCTTCACATGATATCTAGAAAATTGCCACTCGCAATATTTTTGATTCTAGATAATCGAGAAAATTGTCATTATTAAACCTAATTATTAAATTGAGTTGAAAGTCAACGCACAAAGATTTTTGTATGATATTTACTCTCAGGGTCGTTGTCTCAGAATTCTATAAGAGATTCTTAAGATTTTTTTCCTATTATCTCAATTAGTAACTTATTGAAACTCAATTTATACAAAACCAATTTTCAGAGGACAAAAATCCCTTGAAAATATGATTTTTTAAATTTTATAACGTTCAGTATTTTTTATTTTGGTTATATAGTTACCACCTAGCTTGACCCAGAGAAACTGAATTTTACACAAGAACAATTTTCAGAGGATAAAAATCCGTAGAAAATATGATTTTTTAAATTTTATAACGTTCAGTATTTTTTATTTTGGTTATGTAGTAGCTTGACCCAGATGGAATTTTTCTTTTCATCACATTCTGTTCTAACGGGAAGCGTTTATGATGTTGTCTCGGTCTATTGAACAACTATTCTAAAATAACCCAACCTGTATAAAACATAAAATGGGACAGCCACATCACTACTTTTTTTGCCTTGTATATTTCCAAACTGGCTGTTAGATGTGTTTCTCACCTTAAAAAATTAAAGCCAATATTTTTTTTGGACCCTTAAACTTGCAACACAATTAGGTTTCACATCTCTGGCATATTTCTCATTTATTTTATATATACGTAGGTATAAGTTTCATTGTTTAATAAAACCAACTCGGCACTTTTCACGTCCTATGCGTCGCACTTGCTTCAGTAGATTCTCGGTCGTGGCCACAAATAAAGACTCTATCGAGGCGTTGTAATAAATATATGAAAAGTCTGAGTTTCGTGTTTGTTTTTCTTTGGAAAGATGGAAGTGTATCAGTACCTACTTCAGTATAATAGATACGCGTAGTTCAGTGAAATTTTGGATTACGGCAGTACCTATCTATGGAATTTGAACGGTTACTGGTTGTTTTTCTCGTGAAAATGACTGTGCCGTTAGAAAAATGATGTTTGGTTATATCTGATAGCTCGGGGATGTTTATTTTACTGTCTGGGGCATTAGATGTAACCTGATTTCTTTTTATACATCATCAAGAATCTTTCGGTGAGTTGTATTTTGTTTTCTTATCTCTAGGGTATTTTTTTTATGTACTTGCGTCGCATTTTGAAACCTATATCGTAAAACCGGTGGTGGCACCCTGTGTTTAAAAACTATACTTCGAAAAAACATCTTGTCTGATCCAATTTTGTTATCATTTTCGTAAATGGGGTAAACAAATTAAACGTTAGCAATTATATTTGTATCAAAAAAAATTTTGTCGAAAAAGAATTTGGCAAAAAAAAAAATTGGCAAAAAAAAATTCGACAAAAAAAAAATTTGGCAAAAAAAATGTCAAAAAAAATTTTACAAAAAAAAATTTTGACAAAAAAAATTTTGACAAAAAAAATTTTGACAAAAAAAAAATTTTGCAAAAAAAAATTTTGACAAAAAAAATTTTGACAAAAAAAAAATTTGGCAAAAAAAAATTTGGCAAACAAAAATTTTGGCAAAAAAAATTGTCAAAAAAAAAAATTGACAAAAAAAAATTTTGACGAAAAAAAAATTGACAAAAAAAAAATTTTGGCAAAAAACTTCTACAAAAAATCACAAAAAATTTTCACCTGTCTGAATGACAGTCGGTCCTCCGCCTATTAAGATATAGCTTTTACTTCCTTTATATAAGTTTTCGTTTCCAAGATATCAAGCGGTTTATAAATGGGACAGCTGGTATATTTACATTTTTTTCTTTCTTTTGCTCATGTAATCCTTGGGAATTTTTTTACGAAAGGTTTCCAAATATCTAGCTGTTTAAAAATGGGACAGCTGGTATATACTTACTTGCATCTTGGAGCACTCGAACTGATACGTGGAATCACGCACCCTTCTTATAGGCCATTATTTGTCGACTAAGGTTTTTTTTTGTCTGGTCAGCAGAGCCGCGTTTGCCTACCAAGGTTTTTTCCTAACCTTATATATTTTTTGAATCCACCGGTATAAAATATCGTCATTATTTCCTTCTGTGGGGAACTAAAAAATATTTACTTTCAAATAAGGTTGAGGAAACCGGTATTTAAAAAAGTAATAACCCCTAAAATTTTTCCAAACGAGATGAACTGAAACAGCTAGGGTGTATAAAATGGGACAGCCGCGCAATTACCTTTTTCGGTCTTGTGTATATTTTACTGGAATAAATAATTATTTCCAATTTTTTTTGGTACAACCTCTACATCGTATTTTTTTTACTGAAATTTTTTCATCATTTTTTTCCAAGTGAAACTGACGTTATTTTTACCTTTACATATATTTTTACCGGTATACAAAACTTATTCGAAAATTCTACCTACATTTTCACGTCTTGGATTTTTTTTACAGATTTTGTTCAAACAAAATTTCCTATGTTATCTGGGGCCTTCCGACTAACTATTATAATAACTGTTTTTATCAGTCACTCGAAAAAATTCTATCTGCACTTGTATATAAAACATTCGTCTGAGTCTTGTCTTGTACATTTCACCGTCAAAAAATGAAAATTTCCCAAAATGTTATCGGGATTATAGGATCAGGACCTTTTTAAAATTACATTTTTTGAATAAAAAATTTTCAAAATTTTTCGAATTTTCATAGGTATCAAAAGTGCGGAACTGCGCATGCGCGAAACGCGTGCAAGGGGGAAGGGTGGATTTTGTTCGGGCAACTACATGCCAGTCGGACGGAGGCCTTCGGCCTCCGTTCCTCCTGGTATCACATTTCCTGATACCAAGGAGTCTACCTCGGATTTCCACGTGTCTAGTTGAAGATTCCGGCCTAAATCGTTTGCGTTACATGCTGATTTTCCCAAATTTTCCGTTTATTATTCTATCTGAAATTTTTTCAGATTTTTTTATTTAGAAGATAATTGGGTGAAATTTGTAGCCTATTGTTCTATATGCGGTTTCAGCAAAATCGCTGAGTGCTCGACCAAACAAAGCAGGCGTCTGTCGTGAACTATTCCACGTGTTTTCTCTTACTATATATTTACTATGCGGTCACGCGTTCGCAGCGAGTAACCCGATGCGACGCAACAGCTGAGTTATAATTTTGTGTACTTGAACAATTCGGGGTTTATTTGCACAAATAAATTAAAAATTATGGTTCATAAGATCACAAACGCAGACCTTATCGATAACAATTTTATTAGACTTTTTTTTTCATTATTAGCCATTACTTGACATAACCTACAATTTTCCAAATTTATGTGTATAAGTTAAGAATCACCCTGTATACACATAACAGTGGAATAGAGTGATATTATTGCTTAGAGTGAGAGTTTTATTATAATATGATGCTTCAGGTGTTTTCCCTTCAACACAAAGATTCTTATAAAAAAACACAACAAAAGATTTTTAAACGTTTATTAAAAATTAATTGTGTAAGTCAATATGTTTTATCTTCATTTTAATTTCATATAACATAAGTTCATATTTCAATGCTTCTAAATTCTTCAAATATTGTTGCAGTTTTCTTCTGTACTCCAGCTTCGTCATGGTTCTACAATAAATTCGATATTTGTAGATCGGCCGACGGGTCCAAGACTCTTCATGTAATACCTCCTTCCGTTACCGATATCCCTATTAATTTCTTCGATCCGTTGGGGCGTAAACTCGGCCGTGTATCGTTGCGGCAGCACCGTCTTAAATTCTTCGAACTCGACGTAGACCTTCTCTCCGTATTGCGTGTTGACTTTGTCCACGCTCGTGATTTGAAAATTTTCACCCACCTCCATATTTTGAACGCTTTCGAATTTCTTGAAGATCAAATTCTTGTTCAGGTGATTCAGGAACGACTGCATTTTGAACTCGGCAAATCAGACTGTAGGAAATTGTAAGTGTATATAACGGGAAAACTGCTCTTGCGCACGAATATATAGACCTCACCCCACCAAGCCGTTGGAGTGGGGGTTTCCCCGTCGTTGGAGTGGGGGCTGACACCCGCCGTTGGAGTGGGGGGGGGGTCAACTGGGGGTCACACGTGGCCCAAAGGTCAAAGGTAAATCTATCAGGATCTAGGGGTCAACTGGGGTCATCCGGTGACGTCACGTGACCTCGGGCATGACGTAGCCACTTTGCACGCTTTTTTCAAGGTCGTGGGTTAGAACTCTCTTTGTATTACTACTTACGTTTCATTTCCGAGATACACGTACCTACACGTGTACGGATAAGTTGAGCATAATGACGAAAATCATGGCCATAAAACAGTTTGATAATGATTATGAACATTCTAGAAGCACTTTCATCCAGGGATGATAAAAATCATGATTAGAAAAAAAAAACGTTTTTTTAAATCATGATTTTTTTCTTTTTTTTAAAATTATTGTTTGCTACTTTTTATTAACATGCTTATTTTCTAACTGTTTCGTCAAACTAAAAAATATTTTCAAGCATGAATAATATAGGTACTCGGATCAGTAAAGTAATTCTTATTTCTTATACACTTCACATCTTTTTACTCACAATAAACCACAATAAAGTTCAACAATATTTAGTTTTTTATCGTCAGGTTAGGTTCTCTATTTTTTTTCTTAGGATTTTTTTGAAATCTCATTTTTGTAAGAAGCTGCTACATTCCCTTTCAAGTATTATAAGAAATATTATTATAAAAATTTGCCAAAGTTTTGTTTTTGTTTCCAAAACGATTTTACGGATTTCTTTCTATGAATAAATATATTTTAAAGTGTCCTGATATTTAATAATGATTTTATTTAAAAAAATCGCTTTGATTAATGAAATCTCATTTTTGTAAGAAGCTGCTACATTCCTTTTCAAGTATTATAAGAAATATTATTATAAAAATTTGCCAAAGTTTTGTTTTTGTTTCCAAAACGATTTTACGGATTTCTTTCTATGAATAAATATATTTTAAAGTATCCTGATATTTAATAATGATTTTATTTAAAAAAATCGCTTTGATTAAATTCATGATTTTAATCACGATTTTAAATCATCTCAACCCTGCTGCTTTCATTGTTTGTTCTTATGCACAATAAATTTAACCGCAAACGTTTCGTTTCCAAGATACAGGATAGGAAAAGATGAAACGATAAAGATTGAACGCCCTGTACATTTGTCATACAGTGTGACCCACTTGAAACCCGAACACCCACATAAAACATAAAATTGGTATTTGACATCCGATTTTGATCATGTTTTTTTTTAAACGACAGACATATAGGACATATTTTTTGTGTCAAAATTGGAGAAACCATATTAGGGATATTTTATAAAAATTCTAACTACGCCACTGAATTGGGCACCCCTTAAAACGGGCGTGTACAAAATTTTGTTAAAAAATATCGAACAATAAAAATTTTAAAAACCAATGAAAATCGCTATTTAACTGCCTACTACCTACTATTAACTTTCAAGTGGATTAAAAACGATTGAAACTGTAACTTCCTTTATTACATTTACTTAGGTGGCATTTAATTAAAAAACGCGAGCGGGGCGCCTGGAACCAGTCGTCCATCACTGTCATAGCACTTCGCGGGCAATCGGCCGATATGGTTCGATTTGCCATTCACGGAAAAGTTTGAATTGCAGTTTAGCAATTTAGCAATAATTTTGAGGTTTATGAACTTCCCGAATTTGTCTAAAAGTATGTTAGGACCCGATCTTATTTTCTCTAGTTGACAATATACAGGGTGTTCCATTTAAAATGAAAACTTAGATTTGTACCGCTTTTATGGAACATCCTGTGTATCAATTTAAACAACACCGTGGAAAAGCCCACTAAAAATCGTAAAGCCTTTGTCTGTACAATTTTGTCTTTAACTCGAAAAATAAAGGGGGTAAAATGTTATGTGGATCACCGTGTAGGTACAATTTATTTTAAAACAGATTTTTGTTTTTCAGAGGCAGGCAGCAGCACCAACAGCACCAACAGGCGAAGAAGTTCTTTGGGAGCAGGGTCCGGAAATCTCCCTATTAACCTCCATACGTTCATATATATTTTTTAAACGCTTTATTTAAAATATATACAAATACGTTCCTTTTAATAAACAATACAAAAGTATATTACCATTGATTTTTACGTTTTTTTCTTACGTTTAGCACCTTTAGATAGGCATAGAAATAGAACGTCTATGTAGTTGTGCTGTTACACCTAATTTTACAGCCTATTTTATATCTAGTCAAGACTTATCATAATACTTTACTAAGTACAGTCTATAGCAGGGACTCTTTAATAAGTTAAAAGTCCTTGGTCTATAGTATATCAGATATGTTGGGTTATTAACAATTAAAAGCTACCCCTAGTACTGCGTAGTACCGTCGATGGAAGTCAATCAACGGTAGTACTCTAAGAATAAATCGACCAATGTTTTCCCTTTCTACTCTATATTAAAGGTCGTACGGGCCCTTAAAACGGGCCCCAAAATTTTGTTTTTCGCTATAGACATAGATAAAGGATTTATATATAGGGAGCTATAGATATCTTCTAAACGGCTTAAACGATTTCACTGTCATTTGCCACAATTGGCACATGCCCATAGATACCTACTTATCTCACACCATTTTATTGTAGATTATATAGTGCAATCAATATACGCAACAGCTATAGAGAGCACTATTCTGCAATTTTTTTTCGTTAATTATGTTTCAGATAGCGTCCCAAATTCACCCACCACGCACGTACCCACGGCACGCATATAATAAACATCAAAGGAGCTTATTTGCTTAATGGTATCAACAAAAAGTGGGAGGAACGTACCGTAAAACCGGGTTACTTGATAACATATTTCATGTTTTCACGACTGTCTGCGCCACAAATATGCATTTTTCAAGTAAATTAATTTGTTTTAGATTACTTTGGACCAAAAATTGCCAGTTTGTGTAAAATTAAGAAAAGTGGCTGCAATCATTTTTTCAAAAAAAAATTTCAAAATGCATTTTTCAAGTCGCCCCTTGATGGGGCGAAATGAACCCTTTACCCTCGAGGTCCGAGATTTTCTTTAAAACTGGTGACGACCCATCCCAAAAGGAGCTTATTTGCGGAATGGCATCCCCAAAAAGTGTGCGGAACGTACCTAGAAAAATTAAAACCCGATATACACCCCCAGGGCGAAATGAACCCTTTACCCTCGAGGTCCGAGATTTTCCTAACAACTGATGACGACCCATCCCCGAAGGAGCTTATTTGCGGAATGGCATCTCCAAAAAGTGTGCGGAACGTACCTAGAAAAATTGAAAACCGATATACACCCCCAGGGCGAAATGAACCCTTTACCTTCGAGGTCCGAGATTTTCCTTAATACTGGTGACCACCCGTCCCCAAAGAAGCTTATTTGCGGAAGGGCATCCCCAAAAGTGTGCGGAACGTGCCTAGAAAAATTAAAACCCGATATACACCCCCAGGGCGAAATGAACCCTTTACCCTCGAGGTCCGAGATTTTTCGTAAAATTGGTGATGACCTGTCCCCAAAGGAACTTACTTGCGGAAGGGCATCCCCAAAAAGTGTGCGGAAGGTACCTAGAAAAATTAAAACCCGACATACACCCCCAGGGCGAAATGAACCCTTTACCCTCGAGGTTCGAGATTTTCCTTAAAACTGGTGACGACTCGTCCCCAAAGGAGCTTATTTGCGGAAGGGCATCCCCAAAAAGTGTGCGGAACGTACCTAGAAAAATTAAAACCCGATATACACACCCAGGGCGAAATGAACCCTTTACCCTCGAGGTCCGAGATTTTCCTTAAAACTGGTGACGACTCGTCCCCGAAGGAGCTTACTTTCGGAAGGGCATCCCCAAAAAGTGTGCGGAACGTACCTAGAAAAATTAAAACCCGATATACACCCCCAGGGCGAAATGAACCCTTTACCCTCGATGTCCGAGATTTTCCTTAAAACTGGTGATGACTCGTCCCCAAAGGAGCTTATTTGCGGAAGGGAATCCCCAAAAAGTGTGCGGAACGTACCTAGAAAAATTAAAACCCGATATACACCCCCAGGGCGAAATGAACCCTTTACCCTCGAGGTTCGAGATTTTCCTTAAAACTGGTGACGACTCGTCCCCAAAGGAGCTTATTTGCGGAAGGGCATCCCCAAAAAGTGTGCGGAACGTACCTAGAAAAATTAAAACCCGATATACACCCCCAGGGCGAAATGAACCCTTTACCCTCGAGGTCCGAGATTTTCCTTAAAACTGGTGACGACTCGTCCCCGAAGGAGCTTATTTGCGGAAGGGCATCCCCAAAAAGTGGGCGAAACGTACCTAGAAAAATTAACACCCGATATACATCCCCAGGGCGAAATGAACCCTTTACCCTCGAGGTCCGAGATTTTCCGTAAAATTGTTGATGACCTGTCCCCAAAGGAACTTACTTGCGGAAGGGCATCCCCAAAAAGTGTGCGGAAGGTACCTAGAAAAATTAAAACCCGACATACACCCCCAGGGCGAAATGAACCCTTTACCCTCGAGGTCCGAGATTTTCCTTAAAACTGGTAACCACCCGTCCCCAAGGAAGCTTATTTGCGGAAGGGCATCCCCAAAAAGTGTGCAGAACGTACCTATAAAAATTAAAACCCGATATACACCCCCAGGGCGAAATGAACCCTTTACCCTCGATGTCCGAGATTTTCCTTAAAACTGGTGATGACTCGTCCCCAAAGGAGCTTATTTGCGGAAGGGAATCCCCAAAAAGTGTGCGGAACGTACCTAGAAAAATTAAAACCCGATATACACCCCCAGGGCGAAATGAACCCTTTATCCTCGAGGTTCGAGATTTTCCTTCAAACTGGTGACGACTCGTCCCCAAAGGAGCTTATTTGCGGAAGGGCATCCCCAAAAAGTGTGCGGAACGTACCTAGAAAAATTAAAACCCGATATACACCCCCAGGGCGAAATGAACCCTTTACCCTCGAGGTCCGAGATTTTCCTTAAAACTGGTGACGACTCGTCCCCGAAGGAGCTTACTTTCGGAAGGGCATCCCCAAAAAGTGTGCGGAACGTACCTAGAAAAATTAAAACCCGATATACACCCCCAGGGCGAAATGAACCCTTTACCCTCGAGGTCCGAGATTTTCCTTAAAGCTGGTGACCACCTGTCCCCAAGGAAGCTTATTTGCTGAAGGGCATCCCCAAAAAGTGTGTGGAACGTACCTAGAAAAATTAAATCCCGACATACACCCCCAGTGCGAAATGAACCCTTTACCCTCGAGGTCCGAGATTTTCCTTAAAGCTGGTGACCACCTGTCCCCAAGGAAGCTTATTTGCTGAAGGGCATCCCCAAAAAGTGTGCACAACGTACCTAGAAAAATTAAATCCCGACATACACCCCCAGTGCGAAATGAACCCTTTACCCTCGAGGTCCGAGATTTTCCTTAAAGCTGGTGACCACCTGTCCCCAAGGAAGCTTATTTGCGGAAGGGCATCCCCAAAAAGTGTGCGGAACGTACCTAGAAAAATTAAAACCCGACATACACCCCCAGTGCGAAATGAACCCTTTACCCTCGAGGTCCGAGATTTTCCTTAAAACTGGTGACGACTCGTCCCCAAAGGAGCTTATTTGCGGAAGGGCATCCCCAAAAAGTGTGCGGAACGTACCTAGAAAAATTAAAACCCGATATACACCCCCAGGGCGAAATGAACCTTTTACCCTCGAGGTCAGAGATTTTCCTTAAAACTGGAGATGAGCCATCCCCAAACGAGCTAATCTGTGGAATGGTATCCCCAAAAATGCCCGGAACATCCTTAGAAAAATATAAAATCGGAACACGGACTTTAATTATGACCGATGGTGGAACGGGCTAGTGAGCGGAAAATCGATGACGCTGTCTTCTTTTCGGCCGCGACGCTGGCGCCATGGCGCTGGCGTCAGTGACGCCAACTTCACCTAAGTGTGAATGTGATATGAATTTTAGGTGTATGCGATGTAGGTTTAGTTTAGGTCTAGTTCGTATATTATAGACAAGTCGCGGTCTACTTTAAAATTAGTGTTATCCCCTGTATAATTTAAACCCCTTTTTATACTCTGCTTAGAATCGAAGATTAGCAAATGTATCTTCCATCCATGTTCCGATTGTGGCTTGCACAGTGCACGGTGTAAGTTATGTTTAACGGAATACGAAGAGTAGTTTCCCCGATTAGGACGTTATTTCCACTTTTCTCTAAATTATTAAGTTAATCTTACTTACCTGAACAAGACTTGTATTAGTTTCACATCCCTTGGATGGTTCAAAAAATATTTTTTGAGATAAAATATTTTTTTTGTAGGAAGAGGTGGTGTGTAGCGGTTTGGTTTCATATTTCCAATTTGGGAAAAGAAAAAATCAAACTATGTAATATAAATAAGTAAATTTCGTTCAATGTACAGTGTATATATGCTTGCCTATAGATAGTAGTAACATAAATTCTTAGTATTAGTCCTAAAATAATTTTGTGTCTTTTTATATTTCCTATATCGGGTCCCGATGCCCCTTTCTATGTTTTCTTGTCTAGTATAATGCCAGCACCTGAAATAATTAAATATTAATACATTTCCTGATTTTTGGCATCTATTATTACTTCTAAAATGAGATATTTTACTTTTCCAAGTAGCCAATACTCTTAAAGCAATTTATAGGTCTATTTTCATACACATCGTTTTTCATACTCTGTGGAGTGGACATCTTTCCTAAAAGTATGGTAAATAACCATTCAATAAAATTTCAAGGGCAAGAAAGGAAGAGATAGGCTCTTTTTCGTGAGGCGACGATTCGAGAAGCATGCATTGGCAAAAGTTATAACTTAAATAAATAAAATACCGTTAATTTTGGTGATAATGGCCTAAGAAGATCTAAGGTAACTACTAAGTTATTACTCTTTTTAAATTTCTGGATAAAATCTTCAATTTCCAAAGATTTTGAGATTTTCATTTTTTTATCTATTTTTTATAGGTTTTTTCTTTATCCTTGGTATGGAACGCACGTAGAAAGCAATTTATAAGCACGAATCAGTACCGTTATGCCTCCGAAAAATAATTAACTTGCATAAAAATGATACTTATCTGAAAAAGCTGTCCACCTCCACCACGCAGAATCTCCCTTGTTCTTCTTGATCCTGGTTGAGGATGAGTTCGTAAGATGAAACCTGTGTTCCTGGTTGCTGAGAGATAAAGTACCAATCCATTAAGTAGCAGAGAGTCTCACCGTATTATTATGTAACCACGGGAAGCACTCTTCGAAGCAGTAAGTCCGTTCCAATTTATTTACATCTCAAATGGACCCTAAAAGAAAAATCCCAGATTAATGTAATGGATAATTATAAATAATCATATTACTTACCTGTCTTGTAGAATATCAAAAGTTTTGCATAACATTTATTAGCATCTTTCGTATTAAACGAATGTAATCACTCCTCAACTTTATTTAAAATAAGTTCAACTGTCAAACAAGTGTGAACTACAAGTTAACAGCTGTTGAAATGTAGTGGTTAAAAACCATTCTAGAGGTTGCGTAATTTTAGAAGTAATTATCTAACTGTGTTACATATAATGTGATAAAGGAGAAGAAAGTTACCTACAATTTGATATGTTTTGGCATTATACCAGTATTCCCTGTATAATTTTAATTTGCATTAATAAATAGGGTAAAATTGTTCGTTTCATAGTGTGTGTGAGTCATCTACCTTCCTTTTTTCCAATAGGGGAACTTTTGCTAATCAATCTAGCAAGGGTATTTTTATTGGATGGCGCCAATATCAGCTTACTTAACATCTTTTCATCTTTTCTGATTTTGTAAAAATTCTAATCGTTTCCAAAAAGTACACCTAAAATATCATTTTACCCACGACCCCAGCCTCCGAACGAGAGCACCGTGCCGTGGACGTAAATCGAGTCATAGGAAATCTCCTATTCCTAAAGTTACGTCACAAGACATTTAGAAACATATCACAATAGTTATTTACATTGCCAGATGCGTAAGTGCACTTTTTTGGCCGAGGAGGTTGTTTAATGACCGAGGCAACGCTCGCGTTGCCTCGGTCATTAAAAGTACCTCCAAGGCCAAAAAAGAGCATACGCATCGTGCAATGTATTACATTTTTCCTGCTACCGAAAATTTCAAGTTATAGGTACTTTGAATAAAGCTCTAAATACATATGGAGTAGATTGTGAATAATAATGATCTTCAAATAACCTTTGTTCAATTACTAAAAATGATAATCAGTGATAAATATAAGAGGCAGAATGCAGTGATAATAAAAAATAAATAAAAAATGTTGAGCTTTGTGTGGGATTTGAACCATGGATCTACGAATTACTAATCGCGTACCCTTACCCCACCGGTAGCGCGGTGCTTGTCAAAATTGTTCTGTTATGCGGCTTTTATTTGACGCCAGAGAAACATTTCAATTATTAATTTTTCTTTGGTGTTCGTGTTCTTTATGATTAAAACCAGTTTTTAAAACGATTGTTGTGAAACATATTAAAATTGACGCAAGATTCGCGGTGCTACATATATTTTATTAATGGTTTTAAGGTCCTTGCTGCGTAAGGGTTGCTAAGCAATACTTTTTGTAAGCAACCACTTTCGCAGCTAGCAACCAAAATAACAGGGCACCTCGAACATTTGACTTTCGCTTTCGGGCCTGTTGGCGGGTATGTAAAGTGAACTTACGGGGGAGGGAGCAGGAAAAAGGCATTTACTGGAGTTTGCCAACTCAAGGCGAAATCAAAGTTGGTATATTTAGATTTTTCCAGAAAAGCTAAAAATCTAGACGTTTATAAAGTGGAAGAAGCAACTTTTCTATACAGTTTATACAGATGTAGTGCTATGTGATTGTCACTTCGGATTAGAAAGACGGTTTTGCAAACACCTTTGCGCAATGCAGGAACAGTTTTCTGTGCTAATTAATACTTCTCCTCTGTTGAGCTACACCGATAGAGTCTCGTTTGCAAAACTAGCATTAGGTAGTGAAGTTTCTGAGGCGTTCTATAATGACATGGATACATTAACTCCAACTGAATCTGATCCAATTCAAAATAAATTTCATAACTTTCCAATGATGAACCTAGATACAAATACGGTAGAATCCGAACAAATAAATTTATCCACCAAATTAATAGAAGAACAACATACAGAAGAGGCTCTTAATTTGGAAAACAACATTTTGAAAATTGCAGATATAGCATTAAAAAATCCGAACCCCGAGCTCACGATTGCAATATGTAAAGTTAATATAATTTTCAAAAATGTAACTACCGCCACGGAAGTACAATCACTTATTTGTCAGATGGCTAGCAAAAGAAATATCTTACGTCAGCGTGGTTGACAAATTGGGGTGCAACCAACATCTAAAGCCAGAAGAAAAATAAGGCCAGGTTTAACTTCTGGTTGCAAAAGACTACAATCTGGAAGTCCAGCTAAATCTGAAGAAAATCCAACTAACTCTAAAAAGAATCTGTATGTGAATATCGGACATATTTGCGTATATTGTGATGTTATTTTGAAATTTTCATTCCGTTCATTATGGAAGAAGTTCAAGGTCATATTTTTTAAATGGCAAATGGCATCACAATATGCGCAAATATATCCGATATTCACATACAAAATTTCAATTTTTTTGTGTATATTTTACAAGGGCCGGTCAATTGGTCCATACATTTGCCGCGCTCTCTAAAGGTATGATGATTGTCTAGTCTATACTTTTATATTACAGATAATCCCAAAAGATAATCAAGCGTGCTTGTTGGATATTTTAAAATATTTAACAAACACAAAGATGTATTTGGTATATCCAAACACATTTGTAGCTTTGAGAATCCTGCTAACTTTGCTAGTCACTATAGCCAGTGCTGAAAGAAGTTTTTACAAGCTAAAACTAATTAAGAATTATTTAAGATCATCTATAGCCCAAGAAAGGCTAGTGGGTTTAGCTATAATATCAATAGAGCGCGAACTCTGTGATGAAATTGATTTATTCAATATTATTGTTGCAGCAAAGGCAAGAAAAGTGTATTTTTAAACTTTTTGTGATACTACATGACCAACGAGATTTTTTTATTTTTTATAAGAGATTATTATTTTTATTTGTTTCAATTATTATTTTTATTTTATTACAACTTATAAACCTGACGCGTCTCCAAATTTTTTCATCTACCTCTAACGCATCCAAGTCAGTGTTCTGAATGTGATAGCAAAAGTCAAAAAGTACAATAAGTGCAAAAGTACAGTCAAATCGAAATCGAATATCTGATGTTCTAATCAGTTTTCCTGTCGATCCCCTCCCGAGTGAGCCCATGGGCGTATACAGGGGGGGTCAGGGGGACCTTGCCCTTGCCCTCCCCCCTGCGAGAAAGCCTGCCTCTTATAAGATCTAAAGCCAAGACATAATAAACAAAAAAAGAAAAATATTCATTTCACTTTTTTTATTTGCCTCACTTCTCCTACTAAAACTCCTGGGTACGCCCATGCTAGTGGCCCCGCTTTCTGTATTGCACCCGGCCCCGCAAAACCTTGAGCCGGCCCTGCCAATAATAATTGAGTAGTACTTTGATACCTCTTCTATTTAACCTAACCTAACCAAAGTGCCAATAACTGCCGTAATTCAGTATTTTATGGTTAAGATTTATTTTAAAAATCTGGAAAAGATTGGGTACTGTCTTTCTTGCAAAGGCACCCAGAGCTTGCGCTGCGTCAACCGAAAAAACTTCATTAGCCAGGGCTACTGGATTTAATAAAGTTTCCGTCAACAATTTTTTTTACATTTTAGACGATTATTGCCACAAAAGGAAAGAAACAGGTAGGCACTCTTTCCTCAGCTGAAAGAGGAACAACAACAACCGCAGTAATTTGTTGCAATGCCGCTGGACGATATATTCCCCCGTTGTTGATATTTCCGAGAGTTCGAGAAAACTGGGAGCTATTAGAGGGAACCCCACCAGATACCCGCCTTGTGTGCCACCCTTCAGAGTGGATGAACTCTGATATATTTTGTCCCACTTGGTTTGAACATTTTCTTAAGCATGTTCAACCTACAGCAGCAAATCCAGCTTTACTTATTTTAGATGGGCATGCAAGCCATACTAAAAATATTCGTTTGATTGAAACAGCTCGAAAAAATAATGTGGCTATTGTTTGTATTCCCCCTCACACGTCTCTCGACTCCAACCATTGGACGTATCTTTTATGTTCCCTCTGAGTACCTTTTACTCACAAGAGTGTGAACTATGGCTCAGGAATCATCTTGGCAGACAAATAACCATTAGGCAAGTTGGGTTATTATTCGGAAAAGCATACATCAGGGCGGCAACTCCCAAGAATGCCATAAGTGGTTTTGAGAACACTGGGATATGGCCGTTTAATCCACGCATATTTCCTGAAGAAGCATTTGTAGCTAGCGAAACTACTAACAGGTAACTTAAATCACAACAAAACCTCTACAGAATATTAATTCAATACTTTGAATATTTTCAGACCTGATCCAAATAATCCTACTGCAAATGTTGAAGAAGCATCTGCAATATTAACTGATGCAGATGTATCTAACCTTAATGAGTACCTAAGCATTTAGTCACACCATACCTTTAATCTTTAATTCTTTTGTTTTTCCTTTCAGCTCTGCGAAGGAAATTAATTCCTCATCTGACGAAGACGATATTCCGTTGATAACGCTAAGAAATTTAGTCTCCGACAAGCCCGTTAAGTCTGAAAAACAAGTCGCTAGCTGCAGCAACAATATAGCAGAACCTATCGCTGGTTGTAGTAAAGATATGAATGCAGGGCCCACCGATTTTAAGTCACTTCCTGAAAGTCCAGTGATAACAATTTCTGCATCCCAAAACGATTCTTGTAGTTTTTGTAGTCCGCAATGCAGTCAGAATGTTACTGAGCAAAAACCTCGCAGCAACAGAGGGAAAACAGCAGTGCTCACTAGCAGTCCATATTATCTTGAATTAAAAGAGAAAAATAAAGCTACCCCTGTTATAGTTGTTGCATCTTTAAAGAGAAATGTCTTTGGCGACAACAAGAAAGATAATAACATCTTAAAAAAACAAACGAAACAAAATGTTAAAGACAACGATCTGGATAAAACGCAAAAAAAACGACAATGTTCAGTGCGATATGTGTGGCGGCTATTATTATAACTCCAAATCTCGAGAAGTCTGGATTTGCTGCACCACCTGTGAAGAATGGTCTCACGAAGGGTGCACTGCTTTTGACCCAAAACATGGGAAGCCTTACATTTGCGATTTGTGTTTGTAAAATAAAGTTTTTTAAACTGACTCATTAATATTATTTAATATTATTGATAAATAAACACATATTCCAATTTGCCCCACCTACCATTCCGTTTTGCCCCACCGGTAAGGCAAAACGGAATGAGAAACAATGTTTTAAAAAAAAAATCTGTCACAGTGGTTTTTAAGTTTTGAGTTTTGGAATTCATACCCTTTTTTGGAAATGCTCAGTTTTGTTTTAAAATAGAGAAAATTCAAAAATATTTAATAAGGGAGGAGTTATTGAGAAAAAATCAAATTTCATTCCGTTTTGCCCCATTCTCCCCTAAAACATGAAAATAAAAACTGATGTTGCTTAAAGGGCCCATAACTATTTGGATTTCTTTCAAAATTGGAACTGAACCGAGAAGATATTTAACAAAGCCGCCAAAACTTTATCAAGATATATAACAACGACGTTGAAGATCAACTGGTCGACCCACCCACGGCCACTCCGTTCGCCGGATGTCAATCCATTGAATTTTTATTTTTGGGGTCATCTTAAACAACTCATTTACACAACTCCTATTGAAACTGCCAGTCCCGAAATTTCCAGCGTGTAAGAGACCATTTAGCACCTCGTGTACACGGGTGTTTACTGGCTCGTGGACGACATTTTCAGCAGTTTACTTTACTTTTGTTCATGTGAGTTCGTAATTCGTGTAGCATTAGCAACTAAATTACATTTTACTCGAAAACTATAAAAGATACGAGAGAAACGCAACAGACGTAATTTGCTTAAAATTAATTATGGTACTCGTTACCCGGATCTCCGCCAATGAACTAATTGAAAAGTTTAATATGGATACAAAATAAAGCAATCCAACAATTATGACTTGAATATCATTTGCCACTAATGAATAATAAGAGGAAAACCTATAAAATTTTATTTTTTCGACACCCTCTACTTCGAAAACGCAGCGACATCCGAAAAAATTTTATACCACATTTTCGTCTTAAAATTACTCGAAAATTCACCTCGTTCCTTTTGTCAGAGAGGTTAGGAAATATCCTGTATATGCCACGGGCCATTTCTTTCTAATTATTATTGTTGGGGACGTTAAATATTCATTTTGTTTGATCATCGTTTGGGGGCTATACTGCCCTCCTAAGACAAGAATTCGTATCTGCAAAAATTGCGTTTTTCAGTTTATACCGGTTTCTGGTACATTAATGTTTTACCATCTAGGCAAGGTCTAAATGTCGTATCTGAATTAGAAATAGTGATTTTAAACGATATTTATTTGTTGTATCTGCAAAAATGTACCTCTTACCAGGTCAAAAAGTTGTATTGATTATTACTAAAACCTGTTTTACACTGACAATTTCTTCATGAATGAATTCATAAATTTTTGCATGAATTTCTTCGCAACAGGTTTGGTTTTACACTGCAACAAACACTTTGAAAACTGATGAGAGTTTTTAAGTGTTACCAACACAAACAACACAATAATTAAGGTTATGTTCGATTTATTTTTTCTATTTCCGAAAAATAACAATAGACATAGCTAGGAAAAGTTACTTATTATATTACAAAAAAGAAGAAAATGGAAGAAACAATGCTTTCAACAAAGTAAAAATATATATAACCATAGTGACGTTATTAAAAGAAAAAGGGGTATTGCTGTGGCATTAATAATATTATTAGCGAGTGGTTATTTTTTGCTTTGACAACAACCCCATAAAATTCATAGAAGATGGTGGGTTAGACCCTGGTTAGAAAATAAAAATAAAGCAAGCTTGAAACTAGCTAAAAAGGAATTTAAGCTTCATCCTGAGCAGCAAAATTTCTTCGAATGTCGGAACAAACCTTCAACAAATTATTAGATCTTGTGAAATTTCGAATTGAGAAAAAATACCAACTTTAGGGATTCCATATCTTCAAAAGAACAAATTAATTATAACTCTTAGGTTTTTAGCCACCTGAGAAACTTATCGCAGTTTAATGTATTGATGAAGATGAAGATGAAGATATTGATAATAATTGCGTATTCAGGTTTTGGCTTTCACATCAATGTGGTAATAGAACCAGGCACAGTTTTCTAGCAGTTCATGAAGAATTTAAACACTACTTTATGAATGAAGCTGCAGTGCATTGGCAGTATGATAGAGTTTAACCATTGAGTAATTAGAGATATGCAACGAAGAACTGCAGCTATCCGTGATTGTAATGCCACGTTGCTAGTTTGTCTACTATTTGATAGGTGGCGCTAGTTTTATCTTCTCATGTGTTTAACCTAACCTTTCAGTACAATTTTGAAAGGAGTAGGATGTTTGTTTACATTAGTTGGCTGATGTTAGAAGTTTAGGTGCGATATTTCGTGTGAAAATGGACTTTAGAGTAAGTAACATTTTTCATTATGATAGGATATTCTAACGTTTGTCATTTTGTAAATAGTTATATTAGTCATTACACTAATGTATCCTGTTGACAAATATAAAAAATATTGATTTACATAGAACGTATTATTCGCGTAATTTTGTTTTATAACTTGACTTCTTTATTTTCGGTGGGCTTCCTTATAGCCTCTTTTATTTTGGAAAGAAGAAATCGGACTTCCCGCGGAGCGGTTGCTCGGGCGCCATTTTTTTAGAGCGGTATGCTCCGATAGCTTTCAGTCAGAGAAAATAATTTTTCCAGTGTTCTGTGGTGTGTTGAGGGTAGGGTACAAGTAAAAGTAGTGAGACAAGTTTTACACGGTTTATTCAATTACAGAAGTTTCGAGGTACAATGTTTGACAATTAACAGGCATTAAATTGGCACGGCCGGCCCAGAGAGGTCCACGGATTTGTAAGTGAGAAACACAGTGATGATCTAGATACTATATCTAGATACAGTATCTAGATACTGTATCTAGATACTGTATCTAGATACTGTATCTAGATACTGTATCTAGATACTTTTTATGTACCTAGATACATATCTAGATCCTTTTGAAAGTATCTAAATACTTAGATACTATATACATTTTTTTAGCCAAGTCGTGCCACGTGCCTATATTTAATTTTTAAACCGTTCCTATGGGCAAAAATTAATTTTAAGTGTATTGTAATTCAAATAGGATTTACCTATATATTCATATATTTATATATATAGGACTTGGCAGAAATATCAATATCATCAACGTCAAGAGCTGTAAATGTAAACAAAAATAAAAGTTCCGTGTTTGTTCTATGTAGCTGCTTCAGTACTTAACAGATAAATCTAAGGACTTACAATGATTAAAATGTTGTGAAACTATTTTCGAGATTTTAAAAAATATGACACGGTTTTACCATCAGCTGCACCAGTCGAGCGCCTCTTTAGTACAGGAGGACAAATTCTAACGCCAAGGCGTAACGGGCTCAGCGATGAAAACTTCGAAATGTTGCTAATGTTAAAAAAAATAAACAATACAAATAATAAAATGGGGTGTGATTTAGTGATTTTTTAAAATACCGTACATAAAGTACCTAATCAGTGCTTACTTTAGAGTGACGTACACGGTAAACTACTAACCCACAACTTGTTTTGATTAGTGACAATCAAAACTTCACATTCGTCGAAACAGTTCTACTTTACCTACACACACTTGTTTCATACATATCTAAGTAGGTTAGTATATTGATTGTCTTATGAGGTCTGAAATTTTCTTAATTAACTGATAGTATCTGAAAGTATCTGGACGTATCTAGATACTATGCTTCTGAAAATAATGTGGTTATTATCTCTGTGTCTCCGCATTGTATGCATAAACTACAGCCAATAGGTGTGGCTGTGTACATATGGACCACTCGGGAAATACTTTGAAAGAGCAGTTGACAAATGGCAAAAACAGCATCTTGCACAACACATCACCTTGTACGAATTGGGCGGAATCTTTGGTTCTGTATATTTACAAAGTGCCACTTCACGAAACGCAATAAATGGATTTAAAAAGACGGGTATACTGCAAAAATATAACTTTACCTAAGCCATCGTGTTCTTACCAAGTCAGTGATGAAGATATTGATACTACAAATGGAAACGAAGAAAAAACTACTTTACTCCAATACAGTTGATATAACCTTTACCAAAAATAGAACAGAAAATTAACAAAGGAAAGCGGCGAACTCCAAAATCAGAAATTTTAACATCAACACCAGTGAAGGAAGAATTAAGCAACAAAAAAAACTGACAAGTCCCGAGAAAGCAAAAAACACAACGAAATAAAGTTTAGATATCCGAAACCATCTCTAGAAACAACGGAACCCAACGAAGAAGATGTGGCTTGCTTGGTATGCGGTGATACATACTGAATATTGAAAATTGAATGCAATCTTTGTCGAATTTGGCCACACCAATTATGTGCAGAGTGCAGATTATGGAGGTACAGGCCTATATATTTGTGATAACTGCAAGACTTCAGTATTAGCAACGTTAAAATAGGCCGTGTAGCATTTTAATACATTCCTGGACAACATTTTATTCGTTTGTTAATTTTGTTTTGTCCCTACGTTTGGGAAAAAGGAACCATTCGTTTTTATAGAGAATAGAGATTTTTTGAGAGGCTTATTTTTTGTCAAAAATTAGAATTATCAGATATTGTTTCAAAATGATTATATTTTATTTCCCTATTTTCCCAAAAAAAAAAAAACGATCCAGCAATTCAAGAAACCTATTTCAATTAAAGTGGTTCTTGTTGCCCTAGTCTTCCTTATGCTAAATTATCTGTTACCTACTGTAGTAAATCAAAATAATTAACAAAATGGCAATAAGTATTCGATATCCATTATTTTCACTATTTCGTCTATGCAAGAGTGTCCCAGAGTTTTCGCCCCAGGGCTGTTGTAAGCAAATGTGATGCCCCGTAGATACCAATGAGGTACCCCGTATATACCAACCAAAATTCTCATTTTTATTTTACCAAATAACACGAGGCAATGTTAGCCAAAGCCATGAAATTCTTCAGCGAGGAATCATCGGGTTATGAGTCAAACCACCGGAAACTAGGAACATTAAGTTAAACGAAAAACCATGTTGTTTACATCTTGTAATTATCAAAACGCCAGAAAAGTTCGCTACGGTTATTAGTATTCTTGGAAAAACTTACGCTAAAATCATGTTGTTATACATTCCATCCGCCCACAAAAGCACACGTGCAAATCCTGGAATCGAGGCGAGAACAAAGAACGTAGCTGCTATAAAAGGGGGGTTTCTCCCAAGAGTCGAGGAAGTCGCCGAACATCACTTGTAGGGCTAAGTCCTGCCCGAGAGACCAGCGAGTGTCCGATGCCGAACCAGCAATGAGAAGAAGCCTCCGACCACCAATGGTTGGGCGAAGTACTGCCCGAGAAGTCAACTAGAGTCTGCCGCCTTGCCTGCCCAGAGTCACACCAAGAACCAACCTTAGTACAAGCATGCTGTCTGTTGAACTGACCACAGAGTAAGCGATTGAATTTTGTTTTGTTGGGTTTTGTCGACTGAGTTGCCTTTCTATTTCTAGTTAAGTAATTTGATTGATTTTATTTTATTTAGAGTGCTAGTAGTGTTTATTTGAAAAGGATTGTTATATTTTGTCATATTTTAAAACTGTGAGATGTGTTGCGCGAAAAAATTATTTTGAGAATATTGGAAGGAGTAGTGACGTCATTATATTTTTCCCAGGAATATACCTTAATTATTCCATATTTGCAAAGACTATATTTTGTGAATGACTTTTGTTAAAGAAAACTCTCTCTTATCTGTTTTCGTTGAAAATCTACTAGCCAATATGTTCTGAAACAACTAAAAAAAATCAGTTAGCCAAGTGTCGATCAAAAGCTCCATGGAAAACAATCACGGTTGTAAAGTTGATATGCTGTTGGTTTACGGTGAATCCCAGAAAAATTCAAGAACTGTGCAGTTGAATCGACAAAGTTATCCCGATCGATATGTTCCTGACAACAAAACGTTTGCAAGAATGGAAAGAATATTACGGCAGAATGAAAATGCTTTTTCCGTTAGGTAGCAGGAAATTGTTAATATTTATTGCCATTTTGTTTTATCTTGATTTACTAAAGTAAGAGATAATCTAGAATAACTATCAAAAATCCGCCTTAATTTTATTTCTAACTGCGATCTTTGTAATGATTTTTGTAAATTTAGGTCCACATATCTTGCTAAAGAGGAATGCAAATATCAACATGTCATATATCGTCGGTTTAAAGGTAAAAGTCACTAAGTACCATTTTGGCAAAAATGGTGTTAGAAGTCTTGTTAGCAATAATTATTGTATTATAGGAAAAATCATTAAGTGTTTGAAGCAATTATAAAATAATTTATGGAGTGGTATATTTCACCAAGAGCATCGTCATATGTTTATATCAAAGCTAAAACTCACTCAGTTTCTTAGTGAATATTTTGCTCGGACTTAATGTACTAATATTATAACACTTAATGACTTATTATGCGAAGTTGCTTGCATAACATTTCGGCGACTATTAGTAGGCATGATGATGCTCTGCCTAATAGGTTAAGTATTGATTATTATTATAATATTCAATTATTAACAGTTGGCATTGGAAATTTTGAGGTTAATCCAGTTAGCCAGTTTAGGTTTTTTACTTGAAATTTCGTAGGGCAGAGCTATGTATGACGTTCCACCGTTTCCAAATTCAACTTTGTTTATATTAACCTCTAAACTTAATATTTTATGTAAGCTCCAATTGGACCCTTCATTTTCAAAATCGTCAAGTTTTCTCAAAATAATAGCGCTAACATTGTCATTAAACCATTGCTTTATATCAACGCCACGATCGATTGCAGCATTTTTTGTATTAAAATACTTGTTACTAAAGATTTCACCATCGCCAGATATTTTCACAAATTCACCACAGAAGACAGTATTTACTTTAACTACATTTAGAGAACGTAAAATTTGATTTATACGATTTTTAAAAGGAAAAAATGCGTCATTTAAAAACTTTACTATATCTATGTGAAGTATGTTTACTATAATACCTGACCTTATTCTATTTTGAAAGGCGGACTGAGTGTCTTCCCACTTCAATCGATCAGATCTCTTTTCACGTTTTTGACCAGCCCCCGTATGTTTCCATGATTTAAAGTATACGCCGATCCTTTTCAGATGACCCAAATTTGTCTGAAGTTTCATCAGCGTACCGTGATTATAGTCTCCTTTCTTTATTGCAGTATTATGTAATTTAATATTTGCTTGTAATTTTTTTGTCCATTGCTCTAAAACTCTTTCCTGCGTGCTGTCCCTTAATAAATCCAATGCTTTTTCGAAAGTTTGAACAATTTTGTCACTTTCAACAAATGACATAATGAAAACTTAGCAATAAATTATTCTTAGCTTTAGCTGTTTCGAAACGTTTTGAAAATCTATATGCGTTGCATGCCTTTTTAATCTATTTTTCCCCACTGTTTTCTCATAGGATCTGTTTCGGCACGAAAGGGGAGGGGATAGGGAGCTGGCAATATAAGATGTTGAAATTGCCTACCATACGTATCAAAATGGTGCAGCTTACAGTTGAATTCAGAGCTTTCAGAGCCGCGCTATACGAAATGAAACGTTCGTGTTACGGTAAAAATTTAATTTCTCTCCTGAATAAACCGAATTTTTTAATATTTGATAAGTGCTTCAAAACAATTGCCGAAAGTAAAGAGTGCGACGAGGCCGATTATTGTTTGATGCTGGAGAGCAAGCGAAGAATGGATAACTTTATACGGATACTTGGTGATATTTTCGAGCGAGAAGGCATTAATGAAATCAATGTCGTTGACCTTGGTAAGCTTTTGAGGGATCATTGTTTAAAAGATACTTTTGCACACCAATTGTACGTCCTTAATTTACTTTACGATGCTGATGGTGTGGAGTTACCGTATAATCCGAAAATAGAAGCCTATCAAGTGAAAAATATGAAAAAAAAATTACAACGATATATATAAATGTATTGACGATTTCATATGTGCGGCTGCATATATGGCAATTCCAAAGAATATAGAAAATTTTAAGGCTGCATTAACTAAGTTGAAACTAAATTACAAATTTCAACCGTCTGAAAACAAAGTGCATTTAATTATGGAATGGTTAAATAAAAACGTAAAAAAGTACGAAGAAAATCCTGACGCTATACTGGGTTGGCAAGATGGTCCTTGTTGTTCTCCATGGCCCTCAGAAGATGTGGACGATTATAGAAAGACAATTGCACTATTAAATACCTTCATATTGTAACTAATATACTTGTAAAAAATAAAACTTTTACTAATATTTTGAATTTTATTTCATATTTGTATTTTAAAAGTGACAACGCTATACTGGGTTGGCAAGATGGTCCCTTCTCCAAGCACACAATACAATCATGCAACAAAAATAGTAAAATTCATAGAGAATGCCCGCAGCCAGGTAAACCCAGTTGACTGCGCAGCCGCCGCGTTCCTGAGACTCATAGCGCGCCCTCGACGGCGGGGCCTTCGAACCACCCAGCGGTATCTTTCGAACCCCCTTGCGCATACCTGTTGCAAGGGTAAAGTATTCGGCGAAATATCGATCAATTGGTAGTACTTTTGAAGCACGACTGTAGTTGTTTCCCGACAGAAATAGAGGGCACGACCTGTATTAAAAATCTAATATTTTCATTGTATTGATCACACGTCAATTCATAAAAGAAAATCAGTAGTTGCAATCTTTATGAAATTTGGAATAACTCAAATATGCAGATTAGTTGTTCCATTTATTTCAAAATAAAAAACAGCAAAAAATACAGTTTTCTGAAATGGAGGAATTAAAATTTAAAAAAATGTATCACTTTTTATAGCATATATTTAAATAGGACATAAAACACAAAAGATATGTTAAAATATTTATTTGTATGTACAGGATAATATAAAAAACGTATTAAAAAAACTATTACTAACTAAATATATTACAAACACTTATAAATGTATTCTGCAAAAACACATAACTCTACCTGAGGACAGTGCACGGGTTTTCGTAAATTTTGCAAATGTCTTTTACATTGGTTTTTTTTTAACCTGATTATACAGGGTGGGGCAAAAGGTTTAGTGCAGTTTGGGATAGGCTGTATATCGTGTGTGGTGGGGGTAAGACCGTGGGAGGAGTCTCATTGCATCGGGTGGGTTGTGCCATTTTCAGTCGACATCATGGTTTGGTCCGGCGAACACCGCGGTTTCACTGTGCGCACATTTTTCAAAAATGGCCGTTCTGTCATCGCCACTCAGCGCGCCTTTCGGCGGCACTTCAATATTGCACGTCGCGGTGCTGTCCCTCACCGTAATTTAATAGCAAAGTGGGCGCGTACAATGGAAGAAACTGGTTCCACACTAAGGCCTAGGCGTGTCGGAAGACCCAGAACAGTAAGAACACCCGAAAATGTAAGGAGAGTGAGGGAAGCTATTGAACGGTCACCCACGCGCTCTGCACGGAAACATGCAACTGCATTGGGCATTACTTCCCGCTCTCTAAGGAGGATTTTACACAAAGATTTATCATTCCACCCCTACAAGATTATGATTGTTCAAGAATTAAACCCTCGTGACTATGAAAACCGCATTAACTGTTCCCAAGAAATGTTGGACCGGATTCATGAGAGATCGACTTTTTTCAGTAGCGACGAGGCCCACTTTCATCTATGCGGAGCAGTTAATAAACAAAATTTTCGGTACTGGGCCGAAACTAACCCAAAGCATTTGCACGAGAGACCTCTTCATTCCCCAAAAGTGACCGTTTGGTGTGCGGTTTCCAAATTTGGGGTGGTTGGACCCTACTTTTTTGAGGAGGATGGAGAGACTGTAACTGTCAACGCTCAACGTTATGTTTACATGTTGGAAAATTTTTTTGAACCCGCATTGGAAGAACTGAGTGAGGAAACAGATTTGGGAGATATCTGGTTTCAACAAGACGGGGCTACTGCCCATACTGCTCAAATTTCAATGAGGAAACTGCGACAAATGTTCCCTGGGCGCATCGTTTCTTTGAGAGGTAACGTTGGGTGGCCCGCACGCTCACCTGATTTGAGCATATGTGATTTCTTCCTGTGGGGCTACCTTAAGGAAAAGGTTTTCAGACATCGGCCTCACACCGTGGAAAACCTCAAGGACCGAATTCGGGAGGAAATCAACGCTATACCCGTCGAGATGTGCCAACGAGCGGCCGAAAATTTCAGAAATCGCCTAAATGAATGTGTAGCCGCTGGAGGCCATCATCTTTCTGATGTTATCTTTAAAATTTAAGTAATAAAATGGCATAATGTACCGAACAAAATAAAAAAAAAACATAGATTTCTAAGATGAGTCATTATTTTTTCACAGCCCTTCAAAACTGCACTAAATCTTTTGCCCCACCCTGTATAATTCAGGATTTTCCCCGACTATAATATCAAATTTGGGACATCCCAGTTGTTCTATATTATAGGCTAAATGTCCAAATCCTGCTGCCTTTAAGAGATCCAACTCCACATGTCCGCCTTTATAACCAATCTTTTGATCACCTGAATTGAAGCCCAGACGCCGAAATTCTTTGATGATGTCGTCTTGCGGTTGGTCGCCTTTCTGATCCTCATATCTCAATCCATGAAGATTGTTAGTGACCCACCTTGCGGTTCTGGCGTCTTTTGAATTGAGAGCGTAATAGCTTCCAACAGAATAATATTTGGAGGTGGACTGTTTCCATTTCATATCAAATATTCCAAGTTCCTTAACTAAAAATTTTCCGTTGACGTGGAAACCATCAACATCTACCAAGTATCTTATGGATGGAGTCATTTTCTTGAATAGACTTAGACGATTACATTGGTTCACTTAGCTAAAGTGTGCCTTTTATACCCCTGTTTTAATACGAAAACAGTTTGGCATCATCAGAAAGTGGGGGGGGGGGATCCCCTCCTAGACATCTCGTACAGGTTGATGTTTTAGACTATAAAAACTCTGGAGATATCTCAATAGACATCAGTTACAGTTTTTCTCCAAACAAATTAAATTTAATAACAATGGCTGCCTCCATAAATAATTCCCTATACCAACTTGCGTTAGAAGAAAAAGAAGAGATTGGGAAAACGGTGCCTGCAGAATTGAGAAGAGACATCGACGACATTGACGACGATGATGCTAGTGACGAAGATGAAGGGTTAGACGTTGGCCGCGATGACTCCGTCGTGGCGAAAAGTGTACCCATTAACCCGACCGAGGGTTATAATAACTGGACAGTGGGGGCCTCTGTGTATCTGCCGCATATGTAAAGGTAACAGAAAGGGCGCGTTTGTGCCTAAATTGTTACCGTGCGTATGTGGTAGATTTTACAGAGGTTTCCCTGAATGGTTTCACCGACAATGCGAAGCATCGGCATGAAACTTTACATTTTTCTTTGACAGAAATGCCTTTGCAAAGATTCATGCGGTGTAGTGCCTGTAAAGAAAAGCTTTACATAGCTTTTCGGCAAGACACCTGCTTGATGTGTAAAGCAGGTGCAAAAATTATACCATTATTGTAAATAAAATGTATTATTGTAAATAAAATGTATTATTGGATAATTCTGTTTTTATTATTATTATTATTTAAATTAAATTCCTGACTATAAGAAAATAAACGTGTAATAAAATATTTAATTAAAAACTACAGTTTGATACCTACAAATGTTCTGGGATTTTAGGTAGTCGCATGCTACTGCTTGTCCGTGCGAGGATGATCGCTATGTAAAATCCCCTGGCTGTATTTTTTACCTTTCTTACATCGCTCAGCCGGAAGTGTGCACGTACGGTTATGCTAAAGCATAGCTTTTCGGCAAGATACATGCTTAATATGTAAAACAGGTGCAAAAACTAGGCCATTGGTATTATTGTAAATGAAATGTATTATTGGATAATTGTTTTATTATTATTATTTAAATTAAATTCTCGAATATAAGAAAATAAACGTTTAATAAAATATTTACTTAAAAACTACAGTTTGATACTACAAATGTTCTGGGATTTTAGGTATCCGCTTGCTACCGCTTGTCCGTGCGAGTTCGAGCGAGGACGATCGCTATGTAAAATCCCCTGACTATATTTTTTACCTTTCTTACATCTCCCTCAGCCGGAAGTGTGCACGTACGCTTATGCTAAAGTATGGTCTGCTTAGGAGAAAAATATTACTTTTGTATTTAGCTACCGAGCGACTCTGTATTGCACGTAATAAAATTTTATTGCTTGGTGTTTATAATGGTATTGGGTGAGAAATGAATAACAAAGCGTTGGTTTAAAACTATGTGTAATATTATATATATATGATTCAACTTATGCTTACTTATAACTAGTTAATATTTTATTCACACGCGCTTCATCTATTTCTATTATACTAATCCTATTTACTAAAATTTTTCTTAATTTATCTAACCTATCTATTTTATTTTTTAAACCAGCCTTGTTTTTGGCCAGCTTATTACTTTGAAGCTGTAAGACGACAACATTATCTTCCAGCACTTTATTAAGTTCCAAATTGTGACGTCCTCCAGCTGTTGGATCTTCAAAATCGAAGCTGTCATCCGGAAACCTGTTTGTGCGGCGCCCCCTGTTATAAACCGCTCTCAACGTCTCCATATTTTTCCCAACAGTCCTCACAGGACTGGAGACGTTCTGCCGGTGGGTTTGCTCAGACTGAGCAGGCGACGCATGCCCTGCAGGTTGCGCGGGTTGCTCATATTCAGGTGCGGCGTACTACGCAGGGTGGTTTAATCATCAGCGTCAAATCGAATACGAATCTGGCTATGTGGCAGGGTATTTTCGATTTGCGAATAATGAGGACATAATACGAAATCGAACGACTTATAATTATGCATATTATGAAGGCTGGTTCGACCGTCTACGCAGACAACGACAGTGCTAATATTTGTATATAAGTTTATTGTAACAAAATATATGAATTATTTTAATAAAACAAAACATTAATTAATTTTAGTTTGTTTTATTTATATACTGGTTTCTTGTTTAGTTTTGTTTACCTATTCCTTACTAACCCACTTTAAAGCAATATTTTTATCGAGGAATTTTAAGTGGAATATTAATAATGTACACAGTTTTTTTATCAAAATAACAATAACAGCAAAATATTCTCATTTAAGTTTTAACATTGAAAGCCTTTTTTTATTAAAATCTCAGGTAGGGTCGCACGAGAAGATTTACAAGCAGGTGAAAATCTAAATAATTTGAACAGTCTGCTATAAAACTACCAGGCAGTAAATTTTTATAACATGCCATTTACAGGACTATAAAAAAAAAGGTCTGACAAAAAACATTTAAAAGTGGATCATTGTTATGTAAGATTATCCCTTGAAGGAAGGGTCGCGCAAGAAGATTTAGAAACAGGTGAAAGTCTAAAGAATGTGAACAGCCTGCTATAAAAGTAAAAGAGGGCAAACTTGTCTGCATTTTTGTTGACTCGGCACAAAAAGATTCAAGGTACTAAAACCAGGTGAAGGTGTAACTAATTTGAACAGTCAGGTGTAAAACTCTGAAAGGGTTAACTTTCTCTGGAATTATGCCAAAAATGGTTCGAGTCACTATCTGCGTCGGATTGGCTGTTTATAGAATTGTAGGTGGGAACTGAAAAGCTTCCTCCTACTTAGTAGATCCTTATAAAAGTACTGCATCCAACTGAGACGTTGGCGTCGAAAGTTGGCGTCGAAAGTTGGCGTCTAAAGTGGGCGGCTTAAGTGGGACTTAAAATGGGGACTTGGCTTAAGTGGGACTTAAAATGGGGACTTTACATGGGGAATTTGCATGGGGACTATGTATGGACTTCCTTAGAGGGCACAGAAATTATTATTTTTGTTAGAATTTTTATCATTAGGCATTATTATTTTTTGTTTGGAGCTACATCAAGCTGCAAGAAAAAATTGTGTTTGGTTTTAATTCAAGTTTCAGTTTTGCACTTTTTTTATACTATTACTTTGTTGTACACCTGCTGGGTAGTTTGTTATTTTATTAATTTACTATGGGTAGAAGAAATGAAACATCTCTTATGCTATATATATTTTATTTTTAATTGTTTAAAGTTCTTATTAATTTCATAACCGGTGTGAAGTTAGCAGCCAATTTCTGGCAGCCAAAAACTCCCAGCAGCCAACTGTTTTTGTGTGAAGTTGGCAGCCAAACTTCGGCAGCCATTTTTTGAAACTAGCCGCCCAATTTTAGCGGCCACTCTATTTTTGTCGAACTACCAATAAAATTGTTTGCCCAAAATAATGTGGAAGCCCCGATTATTTAACCTCAACACTATACAGATTAACAGCGGACGTTAAAAATTTCAAAAATCCTGAAATCATACTAGCCGTTCGAATATCAGGTTGATATTTTCAGGGTGAGTTACTGCTTTAGAGTGGAGAAAAGGGCCGCACGCGAAAATCTCTTGCAGTCCGTCTGAAGGGTCGTTCTAAGGGAGAACTCCGGAAATTTAAAATAATTCGGCAAACACACTAGGCGTTCGAATATCAAGCTGATATTTTCAGGGTGAGTTACTCCTTTAGAGTGGAGAAAGGGGCCGCACGCGAAAACCTCTTACAGTCCGTTCGAAGGGTCGTTCTAAGGGCGAACTTCGGAAATTTAAAAAATTCGGCAAATACACTAGGCGTTCGAATATCAGGTTGATATTTTCAGGGTGAGTTACTCCTTTAGAGTGGAGAAAAGTGCCGCACGCGAAAATATCTTACAGTCCATCCGAAGGGTCGTTCTAAGGGCGAACTCCGGAAAAATAAAAAATTCGGCAAACACACTAGGCGTTCGAATATCAGGTTGATATTTTCAGGGTGAGTTACTGCTTTAGAGTGGAGAAAAGGGCCGCACGCGAAAATCTCTTGCAGTCCGTCCGAAGGGTCGTTCTAAGGGCGAACTCGGGAAATTTAAAAAATGCTGCAAACACATTAGGCGTCAGAATATCAGGTTGATATTTTCAGGGTGAGCGACTCCTTTAGAGTGGAGAAAAGTGCCGCACGCGAAAATATCTTACAGTCCATCCGAAGGGTCGTTCTAAGGGCGAACTCCGGAAAAATAAAAAATTCGGCAAACACACTAGGCGTTCGAATATCAGGTTGATATTTTCAGGGTGAGTTACTGCTTTAGAGTGGAGAAAAGGGCCGCACGCGAAAATCTCTTGCAGTCCGTCCGAAGGGTCGTTCTAAGGGCGAACTCCGGAAAATTAAAAAATTCGACAAACACACTAGGCGTTCGAATATCAGGTTGATATTTTCAGGGTGAGTTACTGCTTTAGATTGGAGAAAAGGGCCGCACGCAAAAATCTCTTAGAGTCCGTTCGAAGGGTCGTTCTAAGGGCGAACTCCGGAAAATTAAAAAATTCGACAAACACACTAGGCGTTCGAATATCAGGTTGATATTTTCAGGGTGAGTTACTGCTTTAGATTGGAGAAAAGGGCCGCACGCAAAAATCTCTTAGAGTCCGTTCGAAGGGTCGTTCTAAGGGCGAACTCCGGAAAATTAAAAAATTCGGCAAACACACTAGGCGTTCGAATATCAGGTTGATATTTTCAGGGTGAGTTACTACTTTAGAGTGGAGAAAAGGGCCGCACGCGAAAATCTCTTGCAGTCCGTCCGAAGGGTCGTTCTAAGGGCGAACTCCGGAAAATTAAAAAATTCGACAAACACACTAGGCGTTCGAATATCAGGTTGATATTTTCAGGGTGAGTTACTGCTTTAGATTGGAGAAAAGGGCCGCACGCAAAAATCTCTTAGAGTCCGTTCGAAGGGTCGTTCTAAGGGCGAACTCCGGAAAATTAAAAAATTCGACAAACACACTAGGCGTTCGAATATCAGGTTGATATTTTCAGGGTGAGTTACTGCTTTAGATTGGAGAAAAGGGCCGCACGCAAAAATCTCTTAGAGTCCGTTCGAAGGGTCGTTCTAAGGGCGAACTCCGGAAAATTAAAAAATTAGGCAAACACACTAGGCGTTCGAATATCAGGTTGATATTTTCAGGGTGAGTTACTGCTTTAGAGTGGAGAAAAGGGCCGCACGCGAAAATCTCTTGCAGTCCGTCTGAAGGGTCGTTCTAAGGGAGAACTCCGGAAATTTAAAATAATTCGGCAAACACACTAGGCGTTCGAATATCAAGCTGATATTTTCAGGGTGAGTTACTCCTTTAGAGTGGAGAAAGGGGCCGCACGCGAAAACCTCTTACAGTCCGTTCGAAGGGTCGTTCTAAGGGCGAACTCCGGAAAATTAAAAAATTCGGCAAACACACTAGGCGTTCGAATATCAGGTTGATATTTTCAGGGTGAGTTACTGCTTTAGAGTGGAGAAAAGGGCCGCACGCGAAAATCTCTTGCAGTCCGTCCGAAGGGTCGTTCTAAGGGCGAACTCCGGAAAATTAAAAAATTCGACAAACACACTAGGCGTTCGAATATCAGGTTGATATTTTCAGGGTGAGTTACTGCTTTAGATTGGAGAAAAGGGCCGCACGCAAAAATCTCTTAGAGTCCGTTCGAAGGGTCGTTCTAAGGGCGAACTCCGGAAAATTAAAAAATTCGACAAACACACTAGGCGTTCGAATATCAGGTTGATATTTTCAGGGTGAGTTACTGCTTTAGATTGGAGAAAAGGGCCGCACGCAAAAATCTCTTAGAGTCCGTTCGAAGGGTCGTTCTAAGGGCGAACTCCGGAAAATTAAAAAATTAGGCAAACACACTAGGCGTTCGAATATCAGGTTGATATTTTCAGGGTGAGTTACTGCTTTAGAGTGGAGAAAAGGGCCGCACGCGAAAATCTCTTGCAGTCCGTCCGAAGGGTCGTTCTAAGGGCGAACTCCGGAAAATTAAAAAATTCGACAAACACACTAGGCGTTCGAATATCAGGTTGATATTTTCAGGGTGAGTTACTGCTTTAGATTGGAGAAAAGGGCCGCACGCAAAAATCTCTTAGAGTCCGTTCGAAGGGTCGTTCTAAGGGCGAACTCCGGAAAATTAAAAAATTCGACAAACACACTAGGCGTTCGAATATCAGGTTGATATTTTCAGGGTGAGTTACTGCTTTAGATTGGAGAAAAGGGCCGCACGCAAAAATCTCTTAGAGTCCGTTCGAAGGGTCGTTCTAAGGGCGAACTCCGGAAAATTAAAAAATTAGGCAAACACACTAGGCGTTCGAATATCAGGTTGATATTTTCAGGGTGAGTTACTGCTTTAGAGTGGAGAAAAGGGCCGCACGCGAAAATCTCTTGCAGTCCGTCTGAAGGGTCGTTCTAAGGGAGAACTCCGGAAATTTAAAATAATTCGGCAAACACACTAGGCGTTCGAATATCAAGCTGATATTTTCAGGGTGAGTTACTCCTTTAGAGTGGAGAAAGGGGCCGCACGCGAAAACCTCTTACAGTCCGTTCGAAGGGTCGTTCTAAGGGCGAACTTCGGAAATTTAAAAAATTCGGCAAATACACTAGGCGTTCGAATATCAGGTTGATATTTTCAGGGTGAGTTACTCCTTTAGAGTGGAGAAAAGTGCCGCACGCGAAAATATCTTACAGTCCATCCGAAGGGTCGTTCTAAGGGCGAACTCCGGAAAAATAAAAAATTCGGCAAACACACTAGGCGTTCGAATATCAGGTTGATATTTTCAGGGTGAGTTACTGCTTTAGAGTGGAGAAAAGGGCCGCACGCGAAAATCTCTTGCAGTCCGTCTGAAGGGTCGTTCTAAGGGAGAACTCCGGAAATTTAAAATAATTCGGCAAACACACTAGGCGTTCGAATATCAAGCTGATATTTTCAGGGTGAGTTACTCCTTTAGAGTGGAGAAAGGGGCCGCACGCGAAAACCTCTTACAGTCCGTTCGAAGGGTCGTTCTAAGGGCGAACTTCGGAAATTTAAAAAATTCGGCAAATACACTAGGCGTTCGAATATCAGGTTGATATTTTCAGGGTGAGTTACTCCTTTAGAGTGGAGAAAGGGGCCGCACGCGAAAACCTCTTACAGTCCGTTCGAAGGGTCGTTCTAAGGGCGAACTTCGGAAATTTAAAAAATTCGGCAAATACACTAGGCGTTCGAATATCAGGTTGATATTTTCAGGGTGAGTTACTCCTTTAGAGTGGAGAAAAGTGCCGCACGCGAAAATATCTTACAGTCCATCCGAAGGGTCGTTCTAAGGGCGAACTCCGGAAAAATAAAAAATTCGGCAAACACATTAGGCGTCAGAATATCAGGTTGATATTTTCAGGGTGAGTTACTCCTTTAGAGTGGAGAAAAGGGCCGCACGCGAAAATCTCTTGCAGTCCGTCTGAAGGGTCGTTCTAAGGGCGAACTCGGGAAATTTAAAAAATGCTGCAAACACATTAGGCGTCAGAATATCAGGTTGATATTTTCAGGGTGAGCGACTCCTTTAGAGTGGAGAAAAGTGCCGCACGCGAAAATATCTTGCAGTCCGTCCGAAGGGTCGTTCTAAGGGCGAACTCGGGAAATTTAAAAAATGCTGCAAACACATTAGGCGTCAGAATATCAGGTTGATATTTTCAGGGTGAGCGACTCCTTTAGAGTGGATAAAAGTGCCGCACCCGAAAATCTCTTACAACCCGCCCGAAGTTTCGATCTAAGGGCGAACTTTAATTGTATTTAGGTAAGGTATTATTTTTATTGAGGGTTTTGTTAGAATTGTTGTGATTGGCCTTTTGTCGTATTTTATTGCCCTTTATTGAGAGTGTTTTTACCATTGAGCGCGTTTTTACCATTGAGCGTGTTTTTACGATTTGCACTAAGAAATTCAGATAATGTGTGCCTGCGGCCGTTTCAGAAAAGTGGTCGGTATAGACAGGTACAATATTATGGGATTTCCTAAATAATATTCGGGGAATTCCGGGGATTCCAAATCGGTCGTTATAGGAGGGTGGTCCTTTTATACAGGTGGTCACTAACAGGGGTTTTACTGTAATACTATTTAAATAAGTTGTATATTATTTCCTGATAACATAATTTAAATTAGGGATTAAGAATCTCTCGATCAGTGTTGCCAGATGTACGATAATTATCGGTTTTGTACGATAATCGAAGGTTAGGTGCGATGCACGATATCGCATGTACAGGGTGACCCCCCAAAGAGTACCACCCCCCTTTATTTTCTTAATTTTAAGGTATTTTAACCGGAGAAAAGGCAAAGTATGTATTTTGTTTTATTAAGGCGAATATTGATATTTCTCGTAACATCACATGTTATAGGTATGTTAGTAAATATTTAGTGGTTTATTTTTAAATTTCATATATTTTGATCCAAGGTACTTTTTGGCATTATTGTACAGGGTGGCCCCCCAAAAAGTACCACCCTCCTTTATTTTCTTAATTTTAAGGTATTTTAACCGGAGAAAAGGCACTTCTTTAGCATTTTTTTCCAAATTTTCAGAATCTGCTGTCAAAAAAACAATTGAGCACCAAACAAAAAAGTTACGGACCTAACCACACTTTTTTGAAAGTGAAGCCCAACTTTCTTTTCCATATTCGGATAGGCAACTGAAATCTCTATACGGCGATATATATACAGGGTGTCCCTGGATAGATGTCGGAATAGGTGTAAATAACAAACAAAAAATTTGTTTGATCTTAAAATGTTGGAAATCACTCCTGCATGATCTCATAATGAGACGTAGGCAAAATAAGTTTAATTAATCAATATACAGGGTGATTTGGAGGTAGATTTGAAAATATGCCCAAGAGTAAACTACAATTATTTTCAAAGATATGAAAAACTTTTATAACGAAAAGTTGTTTGGAATAAGGAGTTATCCCAGAATCCCAACTTTGGGGCGACTCGGCCTACTTTGATTATTTTCTCTTTTCGTTCTTAGTTATTTTAATATGGTTATTATTGTAATGCAATCTTAGGAAATAACAATAATTTGTCTTTTTTATTGGATTATTTCCTCTAATATTACATCCGAAGTAAACACATTTCCGGCCATCGCTTTAGTTTTAACTGAACAGGTAAAAATAAAAAAAATATCGCACAAATAATCAAAGTAGGCCGAGCCGCCCAAGATTTGGAATTCTGGCATAACTCCTTATTCCAAACAAATTTTCCTTATAAAAGTTTTTCATATCTTTGAAAATAATTTTAGTTTACTCTTGGGCATATTTTCAAATCTATCTCCAAAACACCCTGTATATTGATTAATTCGAGTTATTTTTTACACCGACAACTATCCAGAGATGTATATATATCGCCGTATAGAGATTTCAGTTGCCTATCCAAATATGGAAAAGAAAGTTGGGCTTCGCTTTCAAAAAAGTGGGGTTAGGTCCGTAACTTTTTTGTTTGATGCTCGATTGTTTTTTTGACGGCAGATTCTGAAAATTTGGAAAAAATGGTAAAGAAGTGCCTTTTCTCCGGTTAAAATACCTTAAAATTAAGAAAATAAAGGAGGGTGGTACTCTTTGGGGGGCCACCCTGTACAATAATGCCAAAAAGTACCTTGGATCAAAATATATGAAATTTAAAAATAAACCACTAAATATTTACTAACATACCTATAACATGTGATGTTACGAGAAATATCAATATTCGCCTTAATAAAACAAAATACCTACATACTTTGACTTTGAATGCTAAAAATTTCCTAGTCCTAATCTATATCTACCTAGTTTGGCAAGACTGTACCTAAATTGTATCGGGGAAAATTATCTACAAGTTTACTAATTTAAATTTTTTTAAACACAAAACTTCTCTCCAGAAAATAAATATCTGCCATATCCAGCCCCCCGACCCTACGCCACTGAATATAAGTTTGTTTTCTCATTGATAAAGTATTATTATTTAAAATAACTTTATATGCCGCCCTCTAATAAAGAAGCACCAATGACGTAAATCGTACGATAATCTCTATACAGTGAGCGGCTAAATTATGGAACAAATTCGATAAAATATATACAGGGCGAAAAAATTAAAAATCCTCTGACACGTCAAACTTAATTAATCCGACACATAAATCTTCTCTGTGACGTCAATAATTTCCCAGATATGACGTCATTGACGTTTTTTCAAATGCCAACCTATACTTCTGATAGCTGATAGTGCCATTTGAAAGAGGGGGTCTTTCTGCATATGGCACATTAAATTTAACCGTATCTTACATAAGGATATTTTCGAGATAAATGGCTGCCCTTTCTTGCTTGCTCGTTTTTTTAACTCGAAAATATCCTTATGTAAGACACCATTAAATTTAATGTGCCATATACAAAAAGACCCCTTCTTTCAAATGGCACCCTCAGAAGTATAGGTTACCATTTGAAAAAAACGTCAATGACGTCATATCTGGGAAATTAATGATGGTACAAAGAAGATTTATATGTGGGAATGTGCGCATTTAAAGAGTAAGGTTGACGTGTCCGAGGATTTGTCTTGTCCTGTATATATTTTATCGAGTTTGTTCCATAATTTAGCCGCTCACTGTATATAAAAATCAATGTTGATAAGTATGCAAGTATGTAAGTATCTTTGTCCTTTATGCGCTCCTAAACCGCCCGTCCGATTGCGATGAAATTTTGGTGGGTTGTTGTGCGCACGCCCGGGAAGGTTTCTGAATTAGTACGACCATTTTACGATGCGCCATTTGGGCCCTATTTCCGATTTTGGGTTTCCGCGATTTGGCGACGCCACGGAGATCGCCCTGTATACAGAGATCTCGGCGGCCGAGACGGTCCGAAGACGAGATCGGGAGCGTGGGGCAATGTTGCCAGATCTACCAGCCGAGCGACCGGACCGTGTTACCGGATCTACCGATTTCGCGGTAGATCTACGAATTTCAGGCGAATCTGTGCGATCTGCGGCGGCAGCGAACCCGCCGCAACGGTGTCAGACCTTCGAGGAGCCTCGCGCGAGCCCCATAAAATAAGCGAAGCCGCCGCGCGCCATAGGCAACGATAATTTCGTGGCCTTTCGATAATGATTTGATGTGGGAAATCTGGCAACACTGCTCTCGATCGGCAATGGCGGCAATCGGCCATTTAGTAATACGAGGTTATGTTAGCTATGTGTGATTGGTTTCTTCTGCAGTCGTGTCGTGTTTAGTTAGATACTTATAAACAAGTGTCGAGTTATAGTGTCATCTTCGTTACAGCTGAGGATAAGGAAACGCATCTTTATACCTTTGTGAAGTGGTAAGTATCTGATAAATTTGTTATACACTTTCTACAAACTACAGAGTGTTTACTTTTATTAGTGTATAAATCCTTAAAATCTTTATTTTTGAAGATAATCGACTTTTTTTATACGCTCGATTTTCAGCAGTACTACTCTAGCGATTTTTTATTCAAAATCTGACACCATAGCGTTAATTAGGATCCGTGAAAGTCCCCATAATATGCAAAATTTGAATACAGAATATACAGGGCATTCCATTCTACAGGTCTTAAGATGATGATTTCAAGACAGTTGAATATTAATCAAGACCTCTCAAAGTCCCCAATACTTACGTGAAATTTGCATCAACAATATGCAACGATCTACACGATCCCAAAGTTGAGCAATATGCTGAATTTTTTGAAAGAGTCAAGTGTGCCATGGTAATATGTAAAAACTGCTGAATGCTTTTTTTGTTTCTGTAAAAATTTCCAAATTGTAGATTATAATTGGTAGCCATTTCTACTCCAAAACAAGTTCTAATTTATTTTTAGCTTTGACCAAAAAATTAAAAATTTGGTACTCAACCGTGGCAGATACGAAAAAACATCAAGAGACACTTTTTGTTCAGAATCAATGGCTCTTTTAGAATAAAGTTTATTGTCGCTTGAAAAAAAAAACATGTAAAACGTTTAAAAAGTCCTCATTGTTGATATTTGTAGCCTTTGCGATCTAGTGACAGTAAAAGTTAATAGAAAAAATCTGTGCACGCCATTGGATTCAGCACCCCTCAAAACGAGCCTGTACGAAATTTTAACAAAAAATTTCAAGTAATAAGTTTAGTCGTTTTTGCGATGAAATTTCTATTTTTTTGTTTACTTTTGTTCTGTATAAGTATAAGACCAATATTAACATCACCAAGTTGTTAACGTTTCATTTTATTTGTTTTTTTCATGGCTAACTATGAATTTTTGAAAACAAATAAGTATACACCTACTTAATGTGTATTTTTAATTTTTCTTCAAAATCGTTATTATTTGAATTTTTTTGGTAACATTTGGTACAGGTCCATTTTGAGGGCTGCTGAATCCAGTGGCGTGCACAGATTTTTTCTAGAAAAATCGCTAATATGATTAATTACAATTTTGCTGCTATAAACTGGCATAGTAGGCCTTGGATTTATTATAAGAGGCATTTTTGCTCAAAAAATGCAGTTTATCAAGCTCTAAAATTTAAAATAAAAATCCGGGTCAAATCGCACAATTAATGAACTTTTTGCAGGGTCACCCGAAAATAAATGGGTCACATTGTATGTATATGAATGGTAGGCAGATCATTACTACCAAATTAAATTCTCAATATGCCGGACTCCAGGCATCCTTGGCGTAATTTGTGCGGAAAATTCGAAATTCTGTTTTTTTAAGAGTTTTTCTCGCGAAATTGTGGTTAAAAAATTTGAAAAAAATGCATAACCTTTATTAAAATTAGTGAGGATATTTGTTGAAACGACTGTCAATTTTTGGGTCATACATGGAATGCCTTGTAAATTTTGCATATGGGGGTTTTGAGGGGTCCCGATTAACACTATAGTGTCAGATTTTAAATTTAAAAAAAAAACGCTAGAGGGGTACACTGAAAATCGGGGGTAAGTATAAAAAAAATTCGTAGATGGCCAGAAGACCTTTCAAACAAAAAAAAGTTCAGTCGATTATCTCGAAAAATAAAGATTGTAGGTTTTTATACACAAATAAAAGTATATTTTAAATAATAATTTAATTTGAACAGCTACAAAAAACATCGTTTTGTTGAATCGCATCTCAATACATTATTTATAATTTGGATGCAGAATAAAGACATTGAAAAAACTACATTTTTAGGGTTACCAGCGTTGTTGTCAAGCGATTGCCACTGGCGCCAAAAATCATGAAAACTCTGTCGAAGAAAACGGCATATGGCATAGCTGCCAATTTTTTAGTGGAAAATTGTCCTCAGTTTAATTTTCTACAAAACTTGGACGAGTCTCTGATAGTAAAAATCGTAGGACAGTTTATGCACACGCAATATGGCTACAAATCAATGGTACGCCGATTAATATATAGAGACAAGGGTTTTGGAAGGTACTACCTCAAATTTGTAGGAGCTAAAGACATAAAATCAAGCGAGAAGCCCATTTTTAATCAAGACAACCTGAAATTTTGCCTTGAAAGACTTAATATTTGGAATCTTAAATGCTACAGATCCGGAGATTCTAAATATGACTCTGTCTGTAAACACTTTTGGATGAAGAATAATATTAAGAATAGAATTAAAATATATTCAATGTGGAATCGATTGAAGTTACATGACAAGGCAGAAGTAGATTTACCGTGTTCATTAATTACTAAGCAAAGCATCAAAAATGAGTTGACTTTATCCAGCGATGAAGAAAACATTAATACGGACGTGGACACGAAGACAAACAGCGGCGCCATTTGTGATGCATACAGTAACGATCTATGTATTCTTTGCATCTGTTGAATGATCATACAAATATTTTAATGACTCAAATTTTAGATATGCCTTTTGTATTAGACAATAAGGATCATTCGAGCTCCAACTTTCAGGAGGGAAAGGACGCTTTGAATCCACCGAATTTGCAGAAATTGTCTCCAGCAGATTGGGATTTAAGTCCATTTACTCAGGTCCGCCTTGAAGAAAATAAGCCACAAAGTTTTCCGTGTAGTACCCCAACAACTGCATTTGAAAAAGAATCGATCCAACAATTGTTACAGTCAATAAATCCGCATGATATAAACGAGAATTTAGAAACTTTTAGTGATAAGGGCATAAATCAAGAACAAAAAGTAGATACAACTCCCCAAAATTTATATATACCAAAAGAAATATTAAATTTATCAAGCCCATCAACATCCGCAGGTTTACTACCACCAAATGCTCGAAATATATATCCAGCTTCAATTTCACATAAATATGGCGAATGCAATAATTTAGAAGGCTCATTTGTGATCGATCATAGAGCATTTGATAAAATTTTTGAAAACGGACATTTAATTTCTAAAAACTACCCTTACCTTTTAAGAAACCGAATTTTTAAATATGTCAACAATACTTGCATTTTTGTATTTAAATATGTTAAATACTTGAAAAAATCAGACGAAATACATGTGTTTTCAAAATGTAAACACATAAGTTGTAAAAAATTCAAATGTATTTTACATATAAATACAAGAAATGTAAATGTGTTCAGTACCTCTTTCCATTTTAGCCATAAAATCTCACAAACTTCCCAAGTAAGGGGTGTCGAGAGGAATATTTTTAAAAAGTCGCTATTACATAGGAAGGCTTTTGATTTTAAAAAAGAAAAATTATTGATGGCGAATAAAAAAGTTATTTACCATGCTAAGCATTTACAAGGCATAAAATCTGACTCGACAATCAGAAAAATTAAATCTGAAGCTTCTTCTCAACTTGATAGAAATAAAGATGACATAATTGATCTTATTAGGATGCAAGCAGAACATCCCGATTACATAAGAGAAATAAGCATACCGTTTAGTGTCAAGGTATATAGTGTAGAGCAACTGAAAGTATTAAAGGCGGAAAGTAAGGACTGTTTACCAGTAATATATTTTGACGCTACAGGGAATATTGTGAGAAAACCTAATAGCAATTGTAAAAGAATTTATTTTTATACAGCAGTTATAAAAGTTAAAATATCCAAACGAATATTTCCGATTTTCTCAATGGTATCTGCCATGCACGATTCGAATGCTATATTCAAGCTTTTTCATGATTTCAGGTATTTTTGCGAGTTTTATAATTTTTGGCCTGCATTTTCAACAGTTGTAACCGACTTTTCGTTCGCAAATTTACACGCAATTTCCAAAGCTTTAAATCGAATGACTCTTCCTGAATATATTCAAAGGTGCTACAATGCAATACATTTTCCATCAGATTTTGCACAACCAGAGATATTAATTGTTTTATGCTGTTCCCATTTTATGAAAATGGTTTCTAAAGACGTCGACAATATATCGAGAAATGATGAGCAACGGCTTTATTTTAAAGATTTAGTTGCACTAGCAATATTAATAGACAATATCGAAAGTTTAAATATTTTTATGCAAAACGTAGCGGTTTTACTTTCCTCTAAATTTCAAAGTCAGCATGTAACCGACGCTATTAAAACTTTATCAAATATTACACTTAATATGAATTATAAAAATGTTTCAGATGAGTTGGGCATAAAAGAACAAGATCCAATTGATTTTAAAGCGGAACAAGGGATCTTTAAGTCCAGCCCATTTTTTAAGAAATATTGTACAATATTAAATGCAGTATGGCACTTGACTGAAAACGAATCAGGATTGCCCAATATATTCTTCAATGAAGACTTCTTTTCGATCATATTAGACAAATATATTCCTTTATTCCCTTTGTGGTCATCTGTGATGTTTAAGGAAAAGAAGACATTGAGCAACTCAGTTGTGGAAAATTACTTCGGTCAACTAAAGGGTATTACATTAGGCGGAGAAAGAAATCTAAAATGTTCAAGATTTTTAAGGCTGTTAAGAAGGGATGTTTTGGCCTTAAAAGTTGAAGTGGATTTCAAGATTCCCAAAAGTAGACTAGCACAGGAAAATACAGATGAAAAATGTTCACAAGAATTCTGGAATAAAAAATGTAAAAAAATTGGCACACATTTTGAAGGAAAATATTTACAAACTGCTAGTGGTGTTTTATGTAACAAGCCCAATTTACACGAAAGATCGCTTCCTGAAATTTGTGTGGCTTATCTACATAAAAACGCTCTTTCGGAAAAAGAAAAACAGGATGTAGAAGCGAACACCAGACAGCAAAACTTATGCGAGAGATGGAAAGCCGAACGACGTATACGCATAACGGCCTCGAATTTCGGGAAAATATGTAAATTAAAAAATGAGATAAGCTATAAAGGAATAGTTCAGAGTATCGTAGGTCGCGGAATCGTACGCACACCAGCCATGGAGTATGGCATAATAAACGAAAATGTTGCTCGTGATTTATATTCTAAAATAAAAAAAGTTACCGTTCAAGTATCAGGATTAGTTGTCCATAAAACTTATCCCTTTATAGCTGCATCTCCAGATGGTCTTGTCGGAGAAGATGGAGTTCTGGAAATTAAATGCCCATACAAAATTAAAGATGAGAATCCCAATCAATGTGCCATAGATTTTTTAAATAAAAAGGGAGAACTCAGTACAACACACAATTATTATTACCAAATACAGGGTTTATTGGAAGTTACGGATAGATGCTGGTGTGATTTAATAATTTATTCCAGAAAAGGCATCAAAGTAATAAGGATCAATAGAAACAAGAATTTTTGGAATATGAATGAAGGAAAATTAACCTCTTTTTATTTTTTTCATTTATTGCCAGAGCTCGTGTTACCACACTGCAAATTAACAACAGAAGAAAAAAAGTGGAGAACTGAAAAAGACTTGTGTTTCTTCAAAAACGGATTGGTCAGTGACGTAAACTATTATAAAGAACTGAAAAGCAAGAGATTATATACAGTGAGTGTACTGGAAGAAATAGAATATTCAATAAAAGAATTGCTAATCGATGACTTTTTATCATTAAATGAAAAACAATTGTTGTCAAGTTTTGTCGTCGACCATTCCTTATTTTTATTGAACAAAAACAATACATTTCAACTTTTTTCTGTAGAAAAGAGTTCATTAATATTTGGAGATATTCAATTACACGAAAATTTTTTGGCCAGTATAATCCTTGAACATGAAAAAGTCGCAATGCCCATTGAAAGAAATGCCCACTACCTTTTGGCAATAGCTAATTTTAAGGATAAATCATTCACATTTATAGATTCCATAGGTAGAGAAAAAGATACTGTGAATTATTACATGGAGAAATTTCTCACTTTTTTAAAATTAATAAATGCAGACTTCAGTGGTTGGACACTGTTAACCCAGAACCACATTTTGCAAGAAGATGCATTCAACTGTGGAGTCTTATTAATATATTATTTTCGACAGATATTAAGAAACGAAAGTTTAACTATACCCGTGGATCTTAATAAATATAGATTGGAAATAAAACATATGCTTTTAGAAGATTCGTGTGATGTGTCATTCAGATGTTTTTTTTGTTCACAATCTTTACCATTAGAAAACACAAACCGTTATTTTCAATGTAATATTTGCAAAAGAGGTACCCACATAAAATGTTTACTAGACAATAAAGATATAAGGAACGGATTAACAATAAATGAAAAAACTTTGAATGGTTTATGTGATCTATGTAGGATTAATTAGTTTCGATGTTTGTTCAATAGGTATTTTTAGTTTTAGTAGATTTAGTTTCATCCCTGTTGAGTATAATATTTTATATTTTTGTTCCTTTTTTGGACATATTGGATTTTATAAAACCAAGACTAAGCTTTTCGTGATTTGTTACTAATGGATTATATATTTTTTGTTCTTTCTACTTTTAGTTTTGTTTTGTTTATATCTACACGTTAACTACATGTGCATATTATGTACACAAACGTTTTTATATTTGTATATAAGAGAATATGAGAAAACACTGATTTTGTTAATATGTCTATGAAGTATTTTTATTACCTTCCTAAATTTAGAGTTCGCCCTTAGAACGACCCTTCGGACGGACTGCAAGAGATTTTCGCGTGCGGCCCTTTTCTCCACTCTAAAGCAGTAACTCACCCTGAAAATATCAACCTGATATTCGAACGCCTAGTGTGTTTGCCGAATTTTTTAATTTTCCGGAGTTCGCCCTTAGAACGACCCTTCGGATGGACTGTAAGATATTTTCGCGTGCGGCACTTTTCTCCACTCTAAAGGAGTAACTCACCCTGAAAATATCAACCTGATATTCGAACGCCTAGTGTATTTGCCGAATTTTTTAAATTTCCGAAGTTCGCCCTTAGAACGACCCTTCGAACGGACTGCAAGAGATTTTCGCGTGCGGCCCTTTTCTCCACTCTAAAGCAGTAACTCACCCTGAAAATATCAACCTGATATTCGAACGCCTAGTGTGTTTGCCGAATTTTTTATTTTTCCGGAGTTCGCCCTTAGAACGACCCTTCGGATGGACTGTAAGATATTTTCGCGTGCGGCACTTTTCTCCACTCTAAAGGAGTAACTCACCCTGAAAATATCAACCTGATATTCGAACGCCTAGTGTATTTGCCGAATTTTTTAAATTTCCGAAGTTCGCCCTTAGAACGACCCTTCGAACGGACTGTAAGAGGTTTTCGCGTGCGGCCCCTTTCTCCACTCTAAAGGAGTAACTCACCCTGAAAATATCAGCTTGATATTCGAACGCCTAGTGTGTTTGCCGAATTATTTTAAATTTCCGGAGTTCTCCCTTAGAACGACCCTTCAGACGGACTGCAAGAGATTTTCGCGTGCGGCCCTTTTCTCCACTCTAAAGCAGTAACTCACCCTGAAAATATCAACCTGATATTCGAACGCCTAGTGTGTTTGCCGAATTTTTTATTTTTCCGGAGTTCGCCCTTAGAACGACCCTTCGGATGGACTGTAAGATATTTTCGCGTGCGGCACTTTTCTCCACTCTAAAGGAGTCGCTCACCCTGAAAATATCAACCTGATATTCTGACGCCTAATGTGTTTGCAGCATTTTTTAAATTTCCCGAGTTCGCCCTTAGAACGACCCTTCGGACGGACTGCAAGAGATTTTCGCGTGCGGCCCTTTTCTCCACTCTAAAGCAGTAACTCACCCTGAAAATATCAACCTGATATTCGAACGCCTAGTGTGTTTGCCGAATTTTTTATTTTTCCGGAGTTCGCCCTTAGAACGACCCTTCGGATGGACTGTAAGATATTTTCGCGTGCGGCACTTTTCTCCACTCTAAAGGAGTCGCTCACCCTGAAAATATCAACCTGATATTCTGACGCCTAATGTGTTTGCAGCATTTTTTAAATTTCCCGAGTTCGCCCTTAGAACGACCCTTCGGACGGACTGCAAGAGATTTTCGCGTGCGGCCCTTTTCTCCACTCTAAAGCAGTAACTCACCCTGAAAATATCAACCTGATATTCGAACGCCTAGTGTGTTTGCCGAATTTTTTATTTTTCCGGAGTTCGCCCTTAGAACGACCCTTCGGATGGACTGTAAGATATTTTCGCGTGCGGCACTTTTCTCCACTCTAAAGGAGTAACTCACCCTGAAAATATCAACCTGATATTCGAACGCCTAGTGTATTTGCCGAATTTTTTAAATTTCCGAAGTTCGCCCTTAGAACGACCCTTCGAACGGACTGTAAGAGGTTTTCGCGTGCGGCCCCTTTCTCCACTCTAAAGGAGTAACTCACCCTGAAAATATCAGCTTGATATTCGAACGCCTAGTGTGTTTGCCGAATTTTTTATTTTTCCGGAGTTCGCCCTTAGAACGACCCTTCGGATGGACTGTAAGATATTTTCGCGTGCGGCACTTTTCTCCACTCTAAAGGAGTAACTCACCCTGAAAATATCAACCTGATATTCGAACGCCTAGTGTATTTGCCGAATTTCGCCCTTAGAACGACCCTTCGAACGGACTGTAAGAGGTTTTCGCGTGCGGCCCCTTTCTCCACTCTAAAGGAGTAACTCACCCTGAAAATATCAACCTGATATTCGAACGCCTAGTGTATTTGCCGAATTTTTTAAATTTCCGAAGTTCGCCCTTAGAACGACCCTTCGAACGGACTGTAAGAGGTTTTCGCGTGCGGCCCCTTTCTCCACTCTAAAGGAGTAACTCACCCTGAAAATATCAGCTTGATATTCGAACGCCTAGTGTGTTTGCCGAATTATTTTAAATTTCCGGAGTTCTCCCTTAGAACGACCCTTCAGACGGACTGCAAGAGATTTTCGCGTGCGGCCCTTTTCTCCACTCTAAAGCAGTAACTCACCCTGAAAATATCAACCTGATATTCGAACGCCTAGTGTGTTTGCCGAATTTTTTATTTTTCCGGAGTTCGCCCTTAGAACGACCCTTCGGATGGACTGTAAGATATTTTCGCGTGCGGCACTTTTCTCCACTCTAAAGGAGTAACTCACCCTGAAAATATCAACCTGATATTCGAACGCCTAGTGTGTTTGCCGAATTTTTTATTTTTCCGGAGTTCGCCCTTAGAACGACCCTTCGGATGGACTGTAAGATATTTTCGCGTGCGGCACTTTTCTCCACTCTAAAGGAGTCGCTCACCCTGAAAATATCAACCTGATATTCTGACGCCTAATGTGTTTGCAGCATTTTTTAAATTTCCCGAGTTCGCCCTTAGAACGACCCTTCGGACGGACTGCAAGAGATTTTCGCGTGCGGCCCTTTTCTCCACTCTAAAGCAGTAACTCACCCTGAAAATATCAACCTGATATTCGAACGCCTAGTGTGTTTGCCGAATTTTTTATTTTTCCGGAGTTCGCCCTTAGAACGACCCTTCGGATGGACTGTAAGATATTTTCGCGTGCGGCACTTTTCTCCACTCTAAAGGAGTAACTCACCCTGAAAATATCAACCTGATATTCGAACGCCTAGTGTATTTGCCGAATTTTTTAAATTTCCGAAGTTCGCCCTTAGAACGACCCTTCGAACGGACTGTAAGAGGTTTTCGCGTGCGGCCCCTTTCTCCACTCTAAAGGAGTAACTCACCCTGAAAATATCAGCTTGATATTCGAACGCCTAGTGTGTTTGCCGAATTATTTTAAATTTCCGGAGTTCTCCCTTAGAACGACCCTTCAGACGGACTGCAAGAGATTTTCGCGTGCGGCCCTTTTCTCCACTCTAAAGCAGTAACTCACCCTGAAAATATCAACCTGATATTCGAACGGCTAGTATGATTTCAGGATTTTTGAAATTTTTAACGTCCGCTGTTAATCTGTATAGTGTTGAGGTTAAATAATCGGGGCTTCCACATTATTTTGGGCAAACAATTTTATTGGTAGTTCGACAAAAATAGAGTGGCCGCTAAAATTGGGCGGCTAGTTTCAAAAAATGGCTGCCGAAGTTTGGCTGCCAACTTCACACAAAAACAGTTGGCTGCTGGGAGTTTTTGGCTGCCAGAAATTGGCTGCTAACTTCACACCGGTAATTTCATATATATCAATTTCATATTTTAGTTTCTGTAATTTTCGAATGTGAGACTCCAAAGTATTTTTATAGCTGTTCCGGTTCTTGGATGGAAAATTGAATATTAGTTGTTTTCCCGACAGGTCCATAACTAATAAGATAATACTTTCGCCCGTTGAAAATGTCCTTGTTTACTTGCTCAATTCGTTCTTCTGTAAATTCTACCGTGAACCTTTGCGGTAAAATTGTTTTGAAATCGTCGAATTCCAAGGATATCTTCTCGCCGAACTTGGTGTTTATTTTCGTAAATGCATGTACCTCAAACTTTCGGTTGACTTCCAAATCTTGGACCCTAATGAATTTCTTCAGGAACAAACTGTTATTTAAATGGGTCACAAACGATGCCATACTTTTAATCTTATTTAGTTAAGTTAAAAGTGAGAACTGTGTACTTTACCAATCAACCATCGAAATATATACTAAAAAAAGTGGAGGGGATCCCCCCACACAAATCCCCCCCACCGCTAGATTTTATCCCCGAAAACCCTATGCGGATCCTGGCTCAGGCTCAAAACCCTTATGCGGAAGCTGGCTCACATATGGCGGCCATCTTTGAGCCAGGATCCGCTTTACTTAACTACTATTATAGTTTGTTATTGGTATTTATTATTATATATTGTTTGCGTAGTTATCGTGTTTTTATTTGTGTGGTGTAAGTTACAAGGATTACCTGAAAGGGCAATCCGTAATTTGCCGAAATTGGTAGCACAATTTTTTTCTAATAATCCGATGTTCGCGTCTGCGGTAATTCATGGGATAAAACTGCTATGTTAGTAAAGTATTATGAGTTCTTAATAAAAGGAGAACCTGGGGCTAGGGACTATTTTGAAGGCGCGTTTATAAAGGCGCCATAGTGCTTAGAAGTACTGAATTGAGACGCCTATTTACCAAAGGTAAGTTCAGATATCTTAATACTTTTATTGGGAATAATGTCACAAGTCAAATAATGACGGTCTTTTCCAAAAACAAAATACAATTCGTTAATGTTATTTTTTGAGTTTTGCCTCTTTTTCCGAAAACATTTAATAAAAACATTATTTATTTTTTTTGAAAAGAGAGTTAATATTATTATTTTATGTGTCTCCCAAAAGAATTGATAAAAATAGCAGTGAATTTTTAATTTCATTTATCAATAACTGACACATATTTTCGTTTATTTGAGTAAGGTGTGCTTAGAAAATATGACGGAGAGATCACATAATAATATACGGGCTGATTTGACACTAAAATTATCAAAACAAAAAGTTCATAATGTAGACTAGACGATATGGACAATTCGCTCTAACTTATGCTTTAAACAAACGTATTTTCAGTTTAAGAAAATAAACGGTCTGAATAACTCTTATTTTGCATTTTCTTTAAGTAAAGCACTTCTGACTGACGAATAAGGTTTTGCTAGTTTGCGCTAGTATCCCGTTTTCAAAGAGAAAAGCTATCTACTAATATTAGCCTGCGCCATTCTAGGACTCAAGAAAACGGGTGGAGCCTTTTTTATTGTTAATATTTCGTTTAACCCACGCCACTCTACCAATATAATAGTGGGTTAGCTGGAGCTGTCTTTAACAGGCTAATAACGCCAAAATCTTACCCACCATCGAGGTAATTAATCTGCTTCCAGCCTAGCAGGTGACAAGATAAAGGGATGTGGTTTTCGAAAATTTGACTACACCACTAGATTTTGCTGAAGAGGCTATATTAGATAAAATAATAACATTTGTGAACATATTTTTTTATCTAGTCGCTACTACAGAGAGCCTAAAAAATGTTATATTTTCAACTTTTGCAACTCAGAATTTTGACAATTTATCAAAAATCTACCTTTACCACTAAATTCCTCACAAAAAGTAGCAACGGCACGCGAAACCACATCTCTCTATCTTTAATAATAACCGAGATATCCTATTATTATTATTATTATAGGGACAATGAAAATAGGACACCGGGACACCGTGTGCATCTTATATCATACGGATTATCATTTTTCCCCTTATTGTTATGTTTTTCGCTGTCCAATTTTTTTGATTTTGTAGTCGGACTGCGAAGAAGACGTCGTTGGACAACCATCGGAAATACACATAACAGGTACTTAAAAACTTAGTATAAATAATAGGTAGTTAAAAAGTCTAAAAATTACGTGTAAGTAATGTTTTCTGATAAAATGTTCTCTTTATTATAACCCTTAACTGGTGAGCATGGGTCAAATTGACCCAAGCCGTTCTTCTTTTACGTATAATTTCTCGGTGGGGGGTTACCTCCCACTCTCGCTCCGTATAGCTTCCTATAAGTGCCCCCTCCTACTACCTCACTACCGCAGTCATCTCTATACGCTCTGCAGTGGCGGATATAAGTACCGGTCGGGTCAATTTGACCCATGGTCACCATGAGTGCTAGAAAAGTTATTCGCTCCTGTGAGGATGATTTTGAAGAAATTGCCAGGAGGTGGTTTGAGGAGGATGATGATATAACCGATGAAGAAGGCAACAGGTTGGATCCGGATTTTGCCCTGCATAGTGATCATGATTCAGAGGATGAACAATCATTTGATGAAGACGACATCATTGACGACGCAGAAAATCTTGAATCGAATATTATTTCCCAGGAAGATGATGACACTACAGAAGAAACTGAAAGTGGAACAACAAATAGTTTTTATTTATATGGGAAGAACCGGATGAAATGGTCACTCACAGCTCCAAACAGTAGTCGGAGAACGAAAGCCGAAAACATTATTATTCACTTACCTGGATTGAAAGGGCAGTGCAAACTATTAGGTGATCAGGCAGAACCACATCAAATATGGGAACTTCTGTTCACTGAAGAAATACGTCGTGAAGTAAGTAAGTTGCACCAACAAACGACTTGATGTCTACAGAGAACGATTTAAGGTAAAAAACAGACCAGAACTCTCACCACTTGATGAAATCGAATTCAATGCCTTCTTAACGTTGCTACTATTTACTTCTATTTATAAATCTGGACACGAAAGATTAGAATCACTTTTTGCCACAAATGGAAGAGGCAGAGATATTTTTAGATGTACTCTGTCTTTGAAGCGCATGCTGGTTCTTCTTGCTTGTCTTAGGTTTGATGACAAAAACTCACGAGAAGAGAGAAAGAAGAAAACGGATCCTGCAGCAGCTATATCAAATGTAATGAATATGTTTGTGCAAAATTTCCAACAAAATTTTTCGGTAGGAGAATTAGTGTGCGTTGACGAGATGTTGGTTGGTTTCCGTGGTAAATGCAAATTCAAGATGTACATACAAAGTAAGCCAAATAAATATGGTCCAAAACTCGTATGCCTGACAGATGCTAGGAGTGGATATTTATACAGGGTGAGTCACATCTAAAGGCAGAGCCGAAAACACAAGGTAGAATTCGCTAAAATAAGCATATATTCTTAATAGACATTAGCTCAAAAACGCTTGGTTCTCCATATACAGCGTGTTGAAACTTTTCCAAAAATAACATATATTTTTTAATATCTTTCGAGCCCGTTTAGGAATTCCGACCAAATTTGGTACATATTATGGGTTGTGCAATAATTTGGCCCTGTTCAGATGACCAGCGGCGTAGATACAAACAATTTTATTTTAAATGCCAGCATAATCGCCTTGGCACTAGTTTAAAAAATCGGAAATTAAGAAGAAACTGTACCAGATATGAAAAAATACCAAGAGGCGCTTTTTGTTCCAAATTAAATGGGCTATCAAAAAAAGCAACATTTTTTGTTTTGCACAGGACCGTACTAATTTTTTGTACAATTATTTAGAGTAACTATTTTTATCTACGCCGCTGGTCATCTGAACGGGGTCAAATTATTGCACAAAATGGCAACCCTCCAATGCATAATGTATACCAAATTTGGTTGGAATTCCTAAATGGGCTTGAAAGAAATGAAAAAAATATATTATTTTTGGAGAAATTTCAACACGCTGTATATGGAGAACCAAGCATTTTTGAGCTAATGTTTATTAAGCATATGTGCTTATTTAAGCCAGTTCTACCTTGTGTTTTCGGCTCTGCCTTTAGATGTGACTCACCCTGTATAATACTTATTTATATTGTGGCAAAAATAGTGTTAGCATGACCCTTTCGCAAGAAGAAAAAAAATTGTCAATTCCTACACAAGCAGTCATCCATCTAAGACGCCCAGTAGAAGGAACTCATAGGAATGTTACAGGCGATTCATGGTTTTCTTCATTGCGTAAAATAAAAAGATATTCCCAGAGAATTTCTACCAAACAAAAATCGACCAGTTAACAGTCGAAAATATGGATTTACAGGTGATCTAACTTTACTATCATTTTGTCAAAAAAAAGGCAAAGTAGTTATTTTACTGTCATCATTACACCATGAGGGAACAAATGAAGAATCAGATAAACCCGAAATAATTCAGTTTTACAACTCCACCAAACGTGGGGTTGATTCCCTCGACCAAAAATGCTCCTTGTAGTCTTCTAGCAGGAGAACTCAAAGATGGCCAATGGCTCTATTCTATGCAATACTAAACATTTGTTCAGTGAACAGCTATATAATCCATCAAAGTTATAAGAAAGCTGTATCTCTTGAACAATTTGATTTTGTAGATATGTTAGCTTTTCATCTACTGGAACCCCAAATTCATCGTCGGTGAGTACAACATTTTGATGACACTTTACTGAATAATTTAAATATCAAATATATATTGTAGATTGGCAAACCCAAAAATTCAAAAAACTCTTCTCTCTGCAATGAGACACGTACTCAACATAGAAGAGGATACCTCCGAAGATTTTGTTTCTGCCTCATCTTCCACTATGGAAAAAAGGAAGCGATGTTTTCTATACCCTACTAGTATGGACAAGAAGACATCGCAAGTTTGCGTAAAATGTAAAAAACCAATTTGCAGTGTATGTAGTGCCAATATCTGCAAGTTGTGATCTGTGAGTTGTTGGTAATATGCGATTTTTTATAGCTCAATATAACCTATGTTGTTTTTTTTTGTGTTGCAGTTTTTATGCAAATATTTTTGTTTATAACATAAAATATTATGTATTATTTTATGTTTGTTTTAAAAAAATAGTTATATTCGTTTATTATATTCAGAATATTGGAATTTCCGTAACCGTTACTTTGTTTCAGTTTATTGTGTTCTATTTATTTAAAACAATATGTATTTCTTGTGCAATATTACCCACTTTGTCTAAATGTATTTTTTGAACTTAAATAAAATGAAAAACATCATTTAGCTATTTCCATTAATAATTTTGCTTTATTTTTACTTTAAAAATGTATTTTGAAAAATGTGGGTCAATTTGACCCATGCACACCAAGACCGCATACAGGATTATGCTAACCAGTTAAGGGTTTTAAGGAAGAAACTCAAGTAACGAAATCGGGAAACCCTAGAAGGAAAAAATATGCTATTAATTTAAAAGAAAGAACTGAACTAAAAATGAAGAATATGAGAGAAAAACTTAGCCTATAGAAACTTGTCAAAGCTAACCCTCGTATATTAATGACCCCATATGTCAATAGGACGCGACGGTGCTATAGTAGGTGCCAAGCGATATTGTTTGCTAGTACAAGCTGAGTTCGGCAATATAGCTTCAATTTGCTAATTTTGCTCCGATTACAATAGATTGTAGTAGAAACCACTAATAATTGTTGTAAGGCCAAAAAAGCGAATAGAGGTGTGAATAGAGGTGTGTAATGCCGCAAATTTTCTAAAACTTCAACCGCTGCAGCGCACCTGCCACAGTTAATTCCAAGAATGCTGCCAATTGAGTTGCCAATGTAATTTGTAGATTGATACAAAACAAACTTAACCCTGGTGCGCTAGCGTCATTTTGACATATTGTGTTCTCATTATACCAATGTGCATGTGTGTGAAATAGTGTGTGTAGGTACCACTATATTTGTGGCAACGTGTGTGTGTAATAGCCTGTACTGTGGCAACTGCTCAAATTGTGGCAACATACACGCGTCGCCACAATTTTTTTGCCCCATATCTTATGCAAAATTTGATTTCAAATCCGTATAATTAATTTTGGCACTACTTATAATGGTTATTATCACTAATTATTTATTTTTAATGCAAAAAGAGCATGCTAGAAAGGTAATAATTGACTTTAATACGTTTGATGTGTAAGACGCCACAATTTAGTTTATATCATATGAGATATACACACTAGTTATACCAAATAGTGGCATCGTGGGCGTGGTCAGAACGTGGCGCCATCTGGAAACTAAATTTGCGCTGTTGCATTTATTGCCGACAACGGTTGGTTACAAATATTTTAGTCACCGATGTAATTTGTGTGTGAAGGTGCCATAATATTTCACAATGTCGTCTCGCGCTGAAAATATTTTAAAACTAGCGCTACAAAAAGACGATAAACCTGCGAATTTACCCGAGGGGAACTTGATATTTCTTGCCGAATACGAGACAACCCGTGGATTGTCAACTGAAGACAGGGAAACTGCGATTAAAGGTAAGTTTCAATGAGCCTCAAACTGGCAGCCGAGCCGGTGACCTGGTCACTGGTCACCCGCTGGGAACGCGTGGCAAACGGGTCGATCTACCCACAAGTTATTAAAATTAATCTACGATGGTGTCATTATGACACATTTAGCATTGACATTTGGATGTCATTATGGCCTTCATAATAACACTGAGTGCCATTATGAATTCATAATAACATGCAAATTAACAACATAGGTTAACATTTCGTAGGTTTGCTCGTACGTCTGTCTTGATTTTTCGGAAAGTAGAGAAACGACAAAGTTTTGCGCAATGCCTTCGATATCCGAAGGGACACTCTCGGAATCAGAATCACCCATATTAATATTCTTTTTCACTAAAACTGAACGTATGTCACGAAATTGGACGTCCACAATTAAGTTGGCAAAGTTAAAATTGAAAATGTCAACAAGCGCGGTTACCATGACATCGACTAATATGGGCACCTGATAATTCTAAATTTTAATTTATGAAAACGTTTCTGGTATTTAAGAAAACCATCGTAGATTAAGTTTTGATTGATACACGTTCGATATGAACTTTATTATTAGTGAAACTTGAGTAACTAAACCACTCGGCTAACGCCTCGTGGTTTAACTGTACACACCTTTCATTATAATGTTCACACCGAACTAGTATCATTAATAACTATTGTCAATCTCCAGTTTTTATTTTATTCTTTATTTATTTATTTATTTTATATTTTTTGTTGTTTGTATTTATCTTATTAAATACCTCAGAAAATGTATCGAACAAAAGTTTTTTGCGCATTTTTGTGACCTTAAATTTTTTTATACAGTGTCCGCCAAAAAGCTGGAACCTTACCTGCTATCAGGTAGTTCCTTTATGCGGCTTGCGGCTACGACATAGCTGTGTGGCCTCATTTTAAATGGCCCTTAAAGACAGAATTTTCATTTGATTTATACCGTTTTTTTACAGATAAAATTTTCAAAGCTTATTATTACCTACTGTTTATTTTTGAATGGATACAGTTAGAAAATATATTTAGCAATTTTGTATTCAAAAGCTGATACGCCACTAGATTCAGAAATAAAGTGGGTTTGTGGGTACTAACTATAACAAAAAAATATGAGAAAAAGTAACTGCTTATTATTGAAAATACTAAAAATACAGTGCCGCCTTCTAGAATTTATTTATTGCCCGATTGTATTTAGTGTTTTATAAAGCTACTGAAAATTTCTATTTCTGTAGATATTTTTCATTTTCAAAGCACCTATAGGTACTACTCCCTCGTTCTTATTTAGCAATATTTTCATCATTGTGAACAATTAATTGTTTCAACCTCACTTAATAATAAATAAAATGGAAACAAAATATCGGTAAAATGGTTTTACAAAATTTGAGACAAAATCAGTTGTAGATTTGAAAATAAGAAATAGCTACCTAAAATTTCCTAAACTTTAGAAGAAAAAAAAATTATTCCAATTAGGAAAAAAGTAAATTTGTCCAGGAGTGAATTTTCATATTTTCAACAATTTCCAAGTCATTATTTTACTAGTAAACATACAGGGTGATTAAAAAAAATACCACAATGTAGTGGAGCGATAATCTGCACGAGATAACCTTTGATTATAATGAAAGGCATAACCCAATTTTAAGAAAGATGCGGGCCCTTAATTTTAGAATTTGGGCATAACTTTGGAACGCTTTAACTGATTTTGTTCAGATTTGGCACAGTTTACTAAAAAATGATGCTACACGACCCACTTAACCCAAATTTGCTCTGACTACTAGAGGGCGCCACTTACATTGACTTTGTTTTTTTTTTAGATTTTTTTTACATAAAATAATTTTTGTAATTCGGGGTACCCTCAGTAAAAGCAGAATTTAGGTTTTTAAAGAATATATTCTTTCAATTTTCTTGCAAAATATTAAAATATGTAGTATGTATAATGTATTTCTTTTTTGAAATAAAACAAAAATATTACAGTCTAAGTTGCCTCATCGCAATTTTATCTCATTTATCTAGTTACCACTGAAAGTAAGTTTCCCCTAGAATTCGAAATTTATTTTGAAATTAGAGCTCTTTTAGTATTTGTGGCTGTGGTTTTAGTAAATATAGAATAAAAAATTGATTTATCTACTAATATAGTAAAGAATATTAATAATTTTCAGATTTTGAGTTGAAGTGCGTTTTTTACTCATTTCGAGATATATTTATTTGTTCACTAAAACTAATTTACATACTCTAATAGCAGAAGTAAATGTTAATTACTTTTTTCAGTGACAACTAGAAAATGGTGATTAGATATGCACGATTGTAATATTTTTGGTTTATTTCAAAAATGATCCGCTTTAAAAGAAAATTATAGGTATATTTTTTTTTGTAAAAGACTAAATTCCAAAATCACTGGGTATCTTTGTGTTACAAAATAATTTCTTGCAAGAAAATTTTGGTCAGTACAAATTTGGGTTAAGTGGTCGCATTCGTTTTTGGTAAACTGTGCCAAATCGGTAGGCGTTCCAAAGTTGTGGAAAATAATATAAAATTAACCATTTTTAAGGGCCGGTGTCTTGAGTTATATAAGTCATTGTTCTATAATATAAATATATCCTGTATATAAATGGTATAAACCAGTTTGAAATGATTGTGGGTCTAGTGGCGTAGTAAGTTTTTAAGTAAAAAATTGCTTCTTGGATTTTAAGCATTTTCTCTTTCCATATAAAAGTAAACATACCTAGCAGATTTTGAAAATAAAATTCGAGTTTCCAAGTTGCGCCCAAAAAAGCACTTTTTGAGATACATCTCTAGAAAAATACCTCCTAAATTAAAAATGGATTTGACCCTCGATCAGACCGTCTAATAATTAGTTGTTTTTACCATTTCTTTACACGTCTGGTTAAACATTGATGTAGCAATAATTATTAATGGCAAATAATTTTTTTTTGTCTGAAAGACTACTTCATTGCTTCGTTGTAGGCTGGAATTTTTGTGAGGATAAGTCGGATATGAGTGAAGAAAAGACGTCTGGTAGCGAATACTTACCTAGTGAATCCAGCGATGATGAAAATAAGTCTCCATGTAAAAAACAGCTAACAAAACTTCAAAGAAAAATAGAAAAAACAGGGGAAGAAAAAAATCCAACGCTAACAGCTAACAAAAATTCAAAGACACATAGTCGAAAAAACAGGGGAAGAAAGAAATCCAACGTTGAGAAGATTAAAATAGTGAGCAATGTGGTAATTAAGCCCGTAAAAGAAAAATATTGTGATGACAGAACTATCAAACAAACTGACAAACAAATCATATTAGAAGACATTATAGATGATTTGCAACAAAACAACACTGAAGTGTCTGAAAGACATACGGATGCGAATACTAAAAATGAGAAAATTCAGACTCCAACCGATGTAGCCTCATCAACATCGCTTTACGAAGAAAAACAAATCAGTAATCAAACGTTGGAAAGCTCGGATGATTCACTGAAAGATTCATTTAGAAGCGTTAATAATGACGATCAAATTGAGTTAGTTCCTGCAACAAAAAACGAAGGCAAGCGCGTACGAAATAAAACTCATGTTTGCTACTTTTGTTCAAAAGCTGTCATAAACATGGCTCGTCATTTTGAAACGTTGCATGCAAATGAAAGTGAAATAGCGAAATGTTTGGCTTTCCCAAAAAAGTCTTTAAAACGCAAGCAAATGTTTTTAGAAGTTATACGTGTTGGTGACTTTTTTCATAATTGTAATGTTCTAGCCACCAGAAAGGGAGAACTAATATTGATTCGCCGTCCAACACCAAATGAAGGAAAATTTGTGACGCATTTGGATTATGGACCATGTCCTAATTGTTTGGGTTTCTTATTGAAAAAACATATCTGGCATCATATGAAATACGGATGCAAAGAAAAACCTCCTAAAGAAGAAGACCAACCTAATGAAAGGCAAGTAGTGGCAGAAAGCAACGCCCTTATTTCCGATATCTTTGGATTAGGATTTTCACGAGAGTACCACCAAAATATCATTTCAAAGTTTAAAGCTGATGGTATTGGAAAAATCTGCACAAATGATATTCTTATAATGAAATTCGGTGCCATGCAATTTGAAAAATATGGAAATACGCAGAACGAGCTTATTCGTCAAACAATGAGGCAACTGGCTCGTTTAACCGATGCCCTTCGGAATTTGGGCGATAAACCTATTGGTTTACTGTGCGACTGGTTATCTCCGGAACATTTTGACTTGATTGTAAAAGCTACTAAGCATATAAGTATGAGCGATACATCAGATGCTACCACAAGACCTCAATTTAATACACCAAGTTTGGCACTTAAAATTGGATATGCTCTAAAAAAATGCATATCAATCGAAAGAGGAACTGCCCTTAGAGCAGGAAACATAAAGAGGAACAGATCTCTTTTGTCGTTTTTGCATTTAATGAATATGGAATGGTCTATTCGTATATCCTCTAATGCTCTTTCTACGCTTTACCGCAGAAAATTGAATACTACGCAATTATTACCAATAACAAATGACCTTGTTAAGCTCAGTAATTACATTGACTTAAACATCAGGTCATCTTTAGAACAGCTCCACAGTGTCAGAAATTTTCCAAATTGGTCACGTCTTGCAACACTTGTGCTAGCAAGAATAATTCTATTCAATAAACGGAGATCTGGAGAAGCCGCTAAGATGAAAATGTCTCATTATATTTCCAGGCCATCATGGGAAGAACAAAATACAAGCGAAATAAAAGAGTCGCTAACAGCTGTCGAAAGAAAATTAGCGGAAACTCTAACAGTTGTGGAAATAGAGGGGAAACGGGGAAAGAAGGTACCTGTAATTATAACACCAGTGATAAAGGAGTCAGTAGATTCACTGATTAGGCACAGATATGAATGCGATATATCATCAAAAAATTATTACATATTTGCTAGACCTGGGGAATGTTTAACTCATTTAAGAGGCCATGACTGTTTAAAGAAAATTTGCGATGAACTTGAGCTCGAGAACCCTACGTCTATAACTGGAACCAAGCTCAGAAAATATGTTGCTACAGTTTGTCAGCTTTTTGATATGTCTGAGAACGAATACGACTGGCTTGCTCGACATTTAGGACACGACATTAGAGTTCACAGGGAATTCTATAGGTTGCACGAAAGCGCCATAGAATTAATGAAGGTTAGCCGATTGTTGTTAGCTGTGGATAAAGGAGAAGCAAACTTATTTGCAGGGAAACATATCGAGGACATTCAAATTCAAGGTAGGTTGTGTTAGTTCAGAGGGCATTTTCACTAGGGGTGCCAACAACTGTGAAAAAGGTTTTTTGGCGATAGCTAGTGAAAAAAACTGCAACCTTTTTCAACTGCTGGTAAAAAACGGGGAAAAAGTATATCCTAGCAGTCAATTTTTTTCAACCGGCTAATTGTCTTGCCCACAGTTCAATTTGTAACCTCCTTTTTAGGAAAACTACTGGTGGGAAATTTCTCAATTTTGGCCTCAAAGTCCCTTAGGCGTTGAACTAAATGGCAACGCAATTATTAGCTATTTAAAAAAGTTGCAGTTTTTTACTATAGTCAAAAAAGGTGTTTCGACGACTGATACCCCGGCTTGTGGTCAGTAAAAATGCGTCCTTAGGTACAGGGCGATTGAAGATTTCTGGACCCTTAATTTCTTTATTTTAAAGTATCTTGGAATATCGACGCACTTCTCAAAAAAATAATTCCGCATAGCATTTATGAGGCATGCATTTTTTAAAACGAACAACGTGTTGTCGATTTCTAAAATCTAATTTTAGTTTCGAAAAATCACGTATGCGTTGGAAATTTTCAAAGAACTAATTTTTCACATCAGTAAAGGGCCTTTTTTGGGTTTTAGAACAAAATGTTGTTAAGGCAACTTGTTTAGAATGAAAAACTGAGAAGGTTTGCAAAATTTCAAAAGTCGAGGCCAGCTTTAATTTTTTTGAACTTTTTCCATTTTTTTAGAGAAGGGCCCTTTCTGTAGCTTTCACGTCAAAATGTTATTAAAGAATCTTGTTCATGGTGAAAAGTTGGATAGGTGAGATAAAATTTCAAAACCCTAAGCCGGCTTCCATTGTGGTGCGTTGTTTAAGTTTTTAGCAGAGAAAAATCAAAGTAAGCCTAGGCTTAATAAAAATTTTCAAACCTACCAAATTTCTCATGCAAACATTGTAATATAAATAATATCGTTGAACTCGTAATGAAGCATAGATTTTCAAAATCGAAAATATACAGGGTGCTTTATTTAAAAAATACAAGATTATAAGTATAAGATTAGGTCATAATATCTCAAAAATGCGATGCGCAATCGTTTTCTGAAAAATACGCCGATATCGCAAGAAAATTCCTATCAACTTTCACATTTCATTTAGTATTATATTTAGTAAATTACTACGCATTTTACAACATTATAAGACAAGTAACAACCCTAGAACTAGAACCTTTGCTGACACTAGCAATTTGTTATTTTTCTATTATTTGTATTTTGAAGGAGAAGAATTAATAATTATGATAATAATTGTAGAAATAGAAATCACGGGTAATATCAGCAGATATATTATTAAGAGCTACACTATTCTTGATAAAAACCAAGCTTTCGTTCTATTTTTTTTCTTCATCAGGGCTAATGGAGAAAGAAAATGTTATTATATAAGTTATTATGAAAAGTTTAAATTTTGCTTACATTTATTTAATAGTGAAGCCAATTTTGAAATTGTAAACAATTATTAAATGTAAAAATAAATATAGTTATGGTATAAAGTTCATAAATATCCGTAGAAAATTATTATTTTAATAAAACATTTAAAAATTTTTGGCATGTATGATTTGTTATTGTTTTGTTTTAAAAGGCATTCTAGAATCAAAAGCTTAGGAAACATTAACAGGTGGTATAAATGTAGGTTATAAAATGATCATTTAAACAAAGAAAAAATGTCAAGTTATAGGTTGTAGGTTATGAAAAATTAGATAGCTTCAATGTACAAAGGGATTAAACCAAAAAAGAAAATATGTTTCTACTATATTTAATTTTTATCCAAAAATAAAATATATGAATAAATGGAGCTTAAATCTTGAATATCAGTTCTTTTGTTCATTGCATTATTTTCTTTTTGAATTTCGACCATTTCTAAAAAAATTCGTTTATGGTAATTTTTTTCTTGCTGAAGAAATTTAACATTATTGAAATTAATCTTGTGTCCAGTATCAAGAACATGTTCAGAAAGTGCCGAAGTATTTTTATTTAGTTTACAATCACTTTTATGTCAAGAAATACGTTTTTTTAATAATTGTGAGGTTTGCCCAATATATTTTTTTATCACAATAATTAAAACAAGGAAAACAATAAACAACATTAGATTTATTTAAAATTGGTGTATTATCTTTTAATTTAGTGTATAATTTAGAAATTGGTTTGACATTTTTTAGAGCAACTTTTTTATTATTCTCATTAGAAAAACAATTGATTATTTTAGGAGTTAAGTTTTCAATAAAAGGTAAAGAATGATATAAAGTTCTGTTATCATAATTAAAACATGCCAAATTTTTTTTAATGTTTTATTAAAATAATAATTTTCTACGGATATTTATGAACTTTATACCGTAACTATATTTATTTTTACATTTAATAATAATTGTTTACAATTTCAAAATTGGCTTCACTATTAAATAAATGTAAGTAAAATTTAAACTTTTCATAATAACTTATATAATAACATTTTCTTTATCCATTAGCCCTGATGAAATTCTAAAAAAATAGAACGAAAGCTTGGTTTTTATCAAGAATAGTGTAGCTCTTAATAATATATCTGCCCGTGATTACCCGTGATTTTTATTTCTACAATTTCCAAGTATAACACAGCACTGATTCTTTCCATCATAAATAATTATGATAAACACCAAAGAAATAATTTTGAAAGAGCTTTCATATCGGGTACCAGAAAACATCGATATTTGTGATTCTGTATTTTATCATTTCAAGGCTCTGCAAAGATATGGTAATGAAAGTATTTGGAGAAGAATGTTCAAGCCAATTGTGTAATTTATTCCTAGAAAACCCGTAATCTAATTTTCTCATTTTGGGGGTCTAATCACAGGACAGGGAAAAGTAATTTAAAAATTTTAATTCAGAAGGTAGAGATTTTCATGTAGGTAATATAAACTGAAACAAGAATTTTCAAAATATTTTCTCTAAAATATCTAATGAATTATCTAGAACTTAAGTGAAACATTTATTACCTATAGTTGTTAGCTTAGTATATTATATTTTTAGATTTGCCAAATCTAGAAGAAGAGGAAGAGGAAGCGGACGAAGAACAAGAAGTAAAAGAAACACCTGAAGAAAATACACCTACTCCAACAGTCAACAAAAGAGTAATTTCGAATAAAGGTTAGTACCAACGGTTTTCATAAAATATGTTGGCTGGGTGACCCATTCTTTTTGCAGTTCAATCATTTCCAAATTAAATTAAATTCGTTTGAATATTTTTAACAATGCACTAAAAAAAATAAGGAATTGAAAATTAGTGAAACGTAACTACCTACCCTTTATAGGAATCCCAGTTATTTTTCAAGGTACACAAAAATGTATAAATATAGGTAAAGTATAAAAGTTATATTAAAAAATAGTTTTTAAAATATTATTGGAAAAACAAATAATTGATGGTTGGCCCCAAGTGGTGTATTCATTCTCTTGAAATTCAAATTACTGCTTGACTCTAAAATGAAGTTGTAATGTACTATACTCACCTACAACAAGTACATTAAAATAATTACCGGAAACAAATTATTATTTAAGAAGTTAAAGAAATCTTAATTTTTAATTGTTCCTCACTCAGAGATATTAGGTGAATCACCCTGTATACAGGGTGACCGTATTTCGAGTCTGTGCATGGGGATCTTGGTTATCTTAAGAGATACGAGGTCGGTTAAATTGGGGCAAAGTTTCGGACCATTGACTGTATTGCTGGGAAAACTTCTACGGGCCATTGCCTTGCCGTCAATAAAAAATGTTTGCTGGGTGGAGGGCCCAACATTTTTTTTTGTAGAGCATAAATAACTAACCAACTGTATAAAAAACAAAGTTGTACAACCCCATATTAACCAACTTACTTTACTTGCAGGAAAGAAACCATCAAAACCCCAGCCATGGTCTGCACAGGAGAAGGAAGCTGTACTGAGGTTTTTTAAAACCCAAATAAAAAAATTTATCGTTCCGGGGAAGAAGGAATGTGATCAATGTATCTCTGAAAATCCGGTACTGTCCAATAGAGAATGGAAACACGTGAAGTTCTGCGTGAAAAATCACATCAGTAAAATTAAAAAGGCCAAAAAATAAATCACATATTTTTCATATACATATCCAGGTTTTTACTTACCTACCTAATTACCTAGTAAAAAATAACATCATGGACAATAAAGTCTATAGTAGAAAGGATCAATACAACTCTCGTAATTTTTAGTTGGAAGTAGCAATATAGCATATTTAACTATATTATGTTAAATAATATGTTGTTAAAATGAATAAAAAAATAGTAGGTATTTTCAGTTTCTCTTCAATATAAAAGATTTTCTTGTCAGCCTGGCAACATTGTGCTCTACACAGGCTTTGTTCTTCATGATTTATGGCAACCTTACACACACCTTTTCATGTAAGAACATATTAATGGCGACATTTATACACACTGTATGTGATTCGATAATTGTGGCTGCGGTTGCCACAAATGTTTATCCGTGATAACTACCGAACCACGGTGTGTGCACTCAAATTTCTAGTATATACATGCTTCTCATAGATGGCGCTATCTATACTACCCCACGTCACAAAAGTGCCACAATTGAGGATATAGCATGCGTTGCCATAAGTACGGCCGTACGTGTATGTGTGTGTGTGTTTGTGTGTCGAATTTCCAATGTCAAGTTTATGCATTTAAAAAGTAGAAAACAACATAACATTTAAAAGTAATATTAACGTTTGCTAACTTAACGTTTGTAATTTTTAGAGCAAAATGTTTTCATATCCGAGTTAAAAATGGTGAACGTCACCACATAGAACGGCTTTTACAAAAGTTTGACATGGGCACGCAAATCACTTTTGAACATTATTTGGAAAGCTGGAGAGATTCTCTGGGAATACCGTTATCAGATTTCAAAGAAAATAGCAATAAGAACTTCTCATTGGCTCTTCTGCATCATGTATCATGTATATTACTATTTTTTGTTAAACATCCAATATATTATTTTTATAATATATATTTTTTTAGATCCAGAAGAAAACGCAGAAAGCTGCATTCGTTGTCTAAAATATGACAATCGTACTGCCCAGGAGTTCGATAATTGTTGGAACGCATGTGCAAAATATAGATTGGCACAAATTAAGGAGCTCGGCTCGACTACTTCGGTTATAGAAACATGGCCGTTTTACAAAAATCCTTCGGGATACCGCTTGGTATGTAAATATAATTATTATTGGCAGTAGCGTCTTTAGGATTTTTTAAGGAGAGGGAGAGCCACTGATTTTTGGCTATATGTAACACCAACACCGTAATATATATTCCCTTGTTTCTTTAGATTGACATGGACTTCAAAACATGTTTTGACGAAAGAGATGGTCTGTTGTTAAACTGGGATAAATATTTCGACAAACTTCTGGAATTTTTATCAAGTTATAGCGGCATTAAAGAAAAAAGCATAAAATTACTATTGAAGAACGTTAAAGGGACTCCAGATTTACCAGAAAGTAAGTAATATTTATAAACGATGTGGTCATAATTCGTATTTTACATTTTTAAAGCGCTTTTAACAGTTTTATAAAGAAATCGTGTGAGGTTATATGTTTTTATTGATTTGTTTACAAATATAAAGTAAAACATGGAGATTTTCCATATGATATAGTTATAGTGGGCAAATTAAATACCCATAGAAATAATTAAATGTATATTTGTTTCTAAAAGCTCGTAACAATAACCAGCAATAACCTAACAATATCATTAACGCTGTATACACCCCGTATATACTCCCACGCATTTCTTATACTTTTTTTAGATGGAAGGAATACCACAATTCTTTGGGCCCTCCACGGTTATTTAGTTCCAACCGCATTAACAGTGACGAAAAAGGACGGAAAAAAGTCCTGCACTCGTTTTACGATTAGAGACTCTCAAGAGTCCTTCGTTTTCATTGGCAAGTCGATGCAAGAAGTCTAAGATCACCTGCTTCACTTGAAGAGTAACAAGCAATCGATCCAACCATTTATATATTGCATTGGTGAAGATATTCTTCAAATTAAGGATATTGGTGTATACTTCGATGACTTAAGACACAAATTCAAAAATTTTCTCCGGGCTGTGGATATATGCTTCAAAATTATTTATTTGTTTGACTTCAATTTTCCACCAGAAAGTTTTTATAGTTTTCTGGAAACTTTTTTCTACAATTTTAAATCAAAACATGTAACAACGAAAATTCATATTTTATCATTATCATTTAAAAAATACCGATGAACAAAATGAAGCAGTAGATATGATGAAAAAATGTTTCTTAATTTTATTAGAAAAATGTAGGTGTTAGTTAGTAGAAAAATTGTAGCTTAAATTTTAATTATTTTCCTTTGCCTTCCTTTTTTAATGAACAAAAATGAACCATCATAAGGTTCCAAATCCACTATCCATGTTCTATAAATTTTGACTTATATTCATTGTTTAAAGTGGTAACTACTAAAATTATGTAGTAAAATTTGATTCGATGGGAGGGGGTTGCTGGTGATAAGCAAAAGCCCCTTCCTCTAAATAATTAAATTAACAACTGCATAGTTAGTTGTTGACTCAAGAGCACCAATACAAGAAACAAAAAAAAAATACTGAGACCATAAACAGTAATAATTGAATTGATAATTGCGTTTGTTGATATAACAAACAATAATTACTATTACCACAATATATATTTATTACGTTAATAAACTTTGTTGTAATTCACAAATGGTGTTTATAGAATAGATAAACTATTGTTTCCGAATACAACAAACAATAAGTACTATTAACACAATATATATTTATTACGTTACAACTTACTTTGTTGTAATTCACAAACGGTGTTTATTAAATACATAAATACAACAAACATGTGCTGTAGAATTCACACACTGTATTTATAGTGTAAGGTATTTTGGGCTTTTAAAGATGTTGGTTAGCCTCTTTCGGCGTTTTGCCCGGGCGCCAGGAGTGGTCTCTTCTCGGTACAGAGATGGTCGAGCCAGGGAGGTGTGCAGGGGATGAAATTAAGCACCGAATAACAATTGACCCCGTATATTGATTACCCTATATGTACAAATAAATAAATAACTAAAAATTAATTATTTACAAAATCAAAATAAATTTCCTCTTCTCTCTCGGCTCCGGTTCCGTCGTTTCTGAAAGAGTACAGAGGATATTAGTGTTTTATTAGAAACTCTAGGTGCACTTATGGTTTTTTAAGCGTGGCTAGGGATGGCAACGATATATCGATATATTTGAAATATCGATATATTTCTCGAAATATATCGATATATTTATATCGATATTTTGTTGGGATATATCGGTAAATATATCGATATTTTGATGCGATATATCGCAAGGAAAATTTTTATCTTGATTTTTCGCTATAGAGCTGCAACCAGTAAAACAAGCCACACGGCCACACCCATCTAGCGGTCGGTGGAAGTAGGTAGTACAGGATGTAGAATGTTGAAGCTATAAATATAAATTGAAACTGTCGGGAGTATGTGCAGTTTCGTTTTTTCAGAGATTACCAAAGGTTAGGTCATTTTGTTTGTGGATAATCGAATCTGCTCGCCCGCAGCTTTATATTTTGTGGCCCGCAAAACACAGAATCTAACTTTTATATTTTGTGGGTTCCTTATAGGTCATCGTCATCTGTCATTCCGTCATTCCTATTTCTATGGCTTCGGCCTTCCGTCCGTATTCGTATCCCGACTTATTAACTGCGCAGATTCTTGAATTTAAATGTCGTGTATTCCGTACTGCTGTTTTATTTTTTATTCTATAAACTATGAACATTAACTCAGCACTCAGCTTTCGTTTGCCGTTCGAAAGGTGTTTTATTGATATTAATAGTGTGTTCCACTTTTCCTTTTGTTATGGCTTCTCCAAAGAGCAAAATTTGGAAATATTACTCGAAGAGAGACAACAATTGTGTACAGTGCCATACCTGTACTAAAATTTTAAAAAGTTCTGGAAATACATCGAATCTGGTTGCCCACTTGCGTCAGAAACATTCTGCATTATATAAATCAGAGTTTGGTGCGAATAAGGAGAATGCCACGGGAATTGACAATAATAATACAGAAGTAGTTAATCCTAATTCTAATAAAGTAGAGGTGGGTATTTAAAAAAAAGTATGTCTGTATACTTATTTTAACTATAAGTAGGTACCTTACCTTACACCTAACCTAATACATTTTTTTTTGTGGCGTTTAGGAAATTATTAACAGTAAAGGAGATGAGCCACAGCCGAGTACAAGTACAAGTCTTAGTAAGACGGAGGCAGAAACATCAACGTCAATATGTTCGCGTCCGCATTCACCTCAGTCATCATCTGGGTCACTGACTCTTTCCATGTGGGTGAAGTCTGATAAAACATCACAACCAACAATTGCAAAAACAATGAAAAACATTTCATCATTCTCAGGTAGGTACAAGTTACAACTAGATGGATTGCGGGATCTATAAGATATGGGTATTATGCACTTTAAATATAGATATATTTATTCTTTAAAAAAATAAGCAATTATTTTTCTTACAGTGGGTGGATCCAAGAACGTGAAAGTAACCAATGCCATAGTTTATTTTATATGCAAGAATAATATGCCATTTTCTACAGTTGAAGGCAAAGGTTTCCTAAATCTATTCAAGGAAGTGTTGCGTCTCTATAAAGTCCCTACAAGGAATACCTTGACCAAAAATTCACAACAATTTCAACTTTGTTTAAACAAAGACTAGAGTCCGTCAAGCATATAACATTAACAGCAGATATTTGGACCGACCTGCAGACAAAAAGCTTCCTAGGTGTTACTATACATTATATTATGGACACAAAACTGGTTTCTTCAACATTAGGAGTAATAGAATTATCAGAATCTCATACGGCGCAATATATCTCTTCAGAGGTTCTAAAACTTCTTGCTGAGTGGAATCTAAGTCCCCAAAATGTGATAGCCGCAGTTACTGATAATGGAGCGAACATTGTAAAAGCGTTTAGTGATGCATTTGGAAGAAATAAACATGTACCATGCTTTGCCCACACACTAAACTTGGTCTGCGAAAATTCTATTAAAACAACGGAAGGTCTAGATGAATTATTACAAAAAATCAGAGCAATCGTTACTTGGATCAAAAGAAGTGTTCATGCTAGCGATCAATTGAGGAAGCAACAAAGAGATAGAGGCACGCCGGAAGGTAATGTTCATGATTTATGCTAGTGCTGAATTAAAACACGGTAATAAGGTTTACTGTGATTTTGCTTAGCATGTTTGTATGTAAGAATTATTTAAAATTTAAATATTTTGTAGATACTTTACAAATTAGTGATGGTAGATTATACCACTGTATTTCACAAGATGAAGTATGTTCAGTAATAGATTCACTGGGAATGAATGCAAGAAAGAAATTAGATGATTCCAAAATTATTGAATATATCAATTCTTTCCCAGCATACCAAAGTCATTACACCAGAAAAGATAACCCTGGCAAGAAAAATTTAAACGAAGAATTAACGATCAGCAAAATGAATGAGTTATACAGAGAAAAATGTATCTCAGAAAATGTTCATCTTTGCAAAAAAGTTTTACATGTACGATGAGACAGAAGGAGGCCGCGGATCTCAAGATGTCGCATCGTGTTTGGTGAAACATTTGAAAGAATTTTCAGCAAATCATAAACACATTATATTGTATTGTGACTCATGCACAGGTTAGAATAGGAATATAAAGATTTCCCTCTCCCTGCTAAAATTAGTACAAAATTCAAATATGGCTGTGGACACTATAGACCTTAAATTTTTAGTGTCGGTTCATTCGTTTTTGCCGAACGATGCCAACTTCGGCGTTATTGAAAAGTTTAGTCGCAAATGCCCTCATATTTTTTCCGCACAAGGCTGGACGAACATAGCACGAGAGGCAAAGAAGAAAGTTCCAAGATTTAGAGTTATTGAAATGAAAATGGATGAATTTAAATAAACCAAAACTTTAGAATCAGCAATACAAACTAGAAAGAAAACTGTAACAGGCCATGCATTTTCATGGTTAAAAATCAGGTGGATGCGTTTTGAACGAGCATCGATAATATAAAGTTCCAAGATTTGGAGTTATTGAAATGAAAAGGGATAAATTTAAATCAACCAAAACTTTAGAATCAGCAATACAAAATAGAAAGAAAACTATAACAGGCCATGCATTTTCATGGTTAAAAATCAGGTGGATGCGTTTTGAAAGAGCATCGCTAATATCCCTAAAGTTTAAGAAAACTCTCAATGAAGACATTGCGTTTGAAACAGTTGATTTAAACAAAATTGCACGAGGAAGAAAAATCTCATCATTAAAAGTCCAACAGGATCAACTATATCCAGTTAGACGTAAAATAACTGAGTCTAAAAAGCAACACATGAAAGATCTTCTTCCATTTATCCCGCCCATATACCACTATTTTTATAAAAAATTACCTGTTGAAGGAAACACTAGACAAAGCAAAGGTAACAAATCCACTGGTGACGAAGAAGAATTTACCGATGAACCTGATTATGTTTAAAATTGAAAATATTTTCAGTTATAAAATGGTTCAAGTCCAAAAAATTAAAAACAATTGATTTCAAAAATTACTACAGTGGTGCTTTAACTTATTTTAGTTTACAGCTGTCCAATAAAAAGTGTAATGAAGCATTTTGTTTATTTTTCCTTTCAGATTTATTGTTTTTTAATTAATAAATATTAAAAATGTTTACCCTTCATTTTCTCCATAATTTGCTTTTAGGGCTTGGTCCAGTTCACTTCTGAACCCCTGACAATAATTATTGTCCTCTCTTTTCTAACCAATTTTTTACCCAAACTCTAGGACCTTTCCTCGTCTTCTTTGACATCTCGTAGTATGCTATAGCTAAATAACTCCAAACTTCGGACTCTGATGAACAAGACATACTTTTATTTTTCACATTTCTATGGAGCGGAGAACAAGAGCCCCATATGATGCCATTTTTCCTATTTATCAAGAATATTTAACACAAATAGAACAATAATAATTACGGATTATGAAGCCGCTCTTGTTGAATCCCTGAGGGCATCTTACCCTAAAACTTAAAGGATGCTTTTTTCATTTTTGTCAGGTAAGAAGGTATATCATAAAAATAATAAAATATAATAAAATAAGGATAATTCAATTTTTTTTTATTTCACATATTTACCTATTTTAATAACTATAAATCTGTTTGAATGTATTATGTAGCAGAGCGTTTGGATTCTAGTGGCCTTGTTGCGCCGTTGCTTTGGATTTCTGATGTTACTCTGGCACACTAGGTGGCTCCGTGCGCCCGTCCAGCAAAAACAATTTTTTGCTGGCCCAAGTAAAAAAACCGCCGCCGCTCGTTTTCGAGATTTCCGATTTATTAGCCGCACTTTTATTATTTGTGAATGTCTATGAGGCTGGCAGCTTTTAGTGTTGTGTCTGCGTTTATTATTGTTAATAATATAAATAAGTCACCGGCTTAGTGCCAGGTAAGGTTTTGATTGTTAGTGTATTTAGCTTGGTATTGATTATTGTGTAATTTTCCAGCTTTTCGTAGAAACAAAAACATACTAAAATAAATACAACGCTGTTTCCATCGAGTGGCAAATTTTTTTATTTATTCGCCGCTACGAACCCACCTACCAGAAATCTGGTCACAATTAGTAAAGGAAGCAGGTACTTACTTATAATCGAAAGCTGTCACGTAGTGCGCATGGAGCAGTTGCTTATAACTAATCCGACTTTTGCGACGGAAATTTTTACTTAGGTCACCTTGTTTTTCCCCCGAAAAGGAACGAAAAAGTGTATTTTCATGTTCATCTCAGTAGGGGTGCATTTTATCGCAACATTTTTAGATGAGTAAATGTACAAAAATAAGTGCTCGCATTTGTGTTGGTGTTTCATTTTTCTTCTATTAACATCCTTTACGGAGTTATTGACAGGTGAAGTAGAAGTTCTAACAACAAAATGAAGTTTTTTGACTAGATATGTATATTACCAAAAATCTGTGAATAATCGAATACCGAATACATGCCTCCCATGTAGAATTGAATATTTGATTTTTTGAGGCGTACGTTGTTTTACAAATCTTACGCGTTTCCAAAATACAAGGGTGTCCACCCTGAAAATCATCTAATCTGTAATATCCGGTACAAATTTTTTAATAATAAAATTAAAAATATAAAAATTATTACTAATATAATTTGATATGCTTATTAGAAATCTGTAAAGACCAACAAAAACATCTCCCCAAAACCACAAAAAAAAAACTTTTTCCATGACAATTAATTCGAGGTACATCCTTCTGTAGGCCCTCATCCTACCTTTGTTTTTGTAAACATCAAGTTATATTAGTGATAATTTATTTATTTTTGGTAATATAAGCAAATCAAAAAAACCTCCTTTTTTACTAAAACTTCCAATTCACCGGACTTTTTGGACAAGCACTTATTTTTGTACATTTAATCATCTAAAAATTTTGCGATAAAGTGCACCCTTACCGAGATAACCTGAAAATGTAATTTTTCGTCCCTTTTCGAGAAAAAACAGGGTGACCCAAGTAAAAAATGTCTGTCGGAAAAGTAAGATTGGTTATCAGCACCTCCATGCGCATAGGAAAAAAATTACACCTGAATACGTGACAGTTTTCGATCAAGTTTCTGCATCCTGTAGGTACTATATATTATGTATGACGAATATATGTAATAAAAATACTATTGTTACAGGCTTTACTTCGACAAGCCAAGGCACTGGGGATTGTACGCCAAATTCAAGGAAATGCGAATGGAAGAAAACTACTGAAGAAATATTATGCGTTGGCTCTTTTACCAGAAGCGATAATTGAAGAGGCATTTAATTCTTTACAGGTTAGTATTCTTTTTTGCGCCCTGCATTGCTTTTTTATTTGCAGCACATTCGAATTGTTTTTGTTTATACAGGGTTAACTATGGCTTAGTACAAAATATTTTACCACGTGCGCAGGGTGGCTTAAGAAAACAGAAAAATATTTTTAGATTTTTTTTACGATCTTTAAAAAAAGGGTAAAAACCCCTATTTTCCCTGTAAATCTCCGCCTTTAATGACATCATCCAATTTGGCTTCGGAACGTACTGACAGCTGTAAGTGATTTTCCGCGGTGTTGCCGTTCATTTAGGAACGGTGAAAATACTTTTTTACTCAAACAAATTTAAAAAATACATAAATAACAATCGATTTGAATCTGTACAGAAGCAGCGCTATTAGATTTCCCTTACCTTAGCTCGTATCCGGACCGGTCCCTAATAATAGTCTCGCGGAAAGCGGAGTACCGCGTGACACCACAAGCCGTCTCCCTTAATACCTCCGGAGCTCCTCTGATGAATTCTTGTCCACCATCTAACCTCTTCTAAAACCTCGGCGCTATGAATTAAGCGACGTATCGGCCGGGTCGAGTCTATGAAACGTTTTTTCGACTGCTCCCCGTTCGTCACTTCACAACTTACTAGCTAGGCAACTATACATACATTATGGTGGGCATGGATCGGCACCGTCGCTTATCATTGCGACGGTTCCGCATGGATGGGACAAGTAGAGGTTGGCGTGGTGCGTAATAATTATCGATATCGATATCGATTGAGTCTTAAAAAAAATAACTTTCATAAGCAATCTTATTGAAAATCTTCCAAACTAAACAAAAAGAATTTTGTGATTTCTTAATGCCGGCGTTATTGGACTGAACGCTGTGCAATACAGACCGAACGTCTGTGTGTATGGAATCGATACATAGTTTTGTTCGACGTCGCATCTCTAATCTAATATTGCGTGACAGTTCACACTAGTTTCGCTAGTAGCCGACGGAGGGCATTTGCGAATGTAACCTCGCGTTATTTCCCAGTTTGGTCTTGTTTTTCGCGGCAAATCGTTCAGCGTCTTTGTGAAAATGCCGGAGTATTCGAACGCCGAGTTAACGGACATGGTTATAATTAAAGGGCGGAATATATGCAAATTGCATATACAGTGTCCTCCAAAAAGTTCGCAGCATAGGGGGAAAATTTTTAATTAATGACTTTTTTTAAATTTAAGTTTTGGGGTTACCTTTTGCTTTAAAAAAGATGAAAAACGACCCACTCAAACGTGGTCACGTGACTTTCGTTATCTGTCAAAAATGACATTTAAAAAAATATATCGCTGAAAATGGGTTTATTTGTTAAAATATCAAAAAGTTTTACTTGAAAAAGTTGTTTCTTTTTCAATTTCACGTACGTGTACCAAATTTGAACGCCCTTCTAAAAGATTTAGTTTTTTGACATTTTTTAATATTTATGAAATTTCTGGAAATTTTTAAAACTTGTAACTTCAAAAAAACTATTTTGTATCACTAGCTTTATCATTCTATTAACTTTTTATTACTAATTACCGATTAGAATGTGTCTTTTTCAAAAGAAAATGATATTAACGCCTTAAAATTCTGTTATGTTTGCTGCAAAGTTGATGTACCGTCTAGCATTTAGGATATAAATTTAGTTACATTAGATTTTCCAATTCTAAATTAATGCCAAAATAATAATTTAAAATAAATTTGGTACACGTACGTGAAATTGAAAAAGAAAGAACTTTTTCAAGTAAAACTTTTTGATATTTTAACAAATAAACCCATTTTCAGCGATATATTTTTTTAAATGTCATTTTTGGCAGATAACGAAAGTCACGTGACCACGTTTGAGTGGGTCGTTTTTCATCTTTTTTAAAGCAAAAGGTAACCCCAAAACTTAAATTTCAAAAAAGTCGTTAATTAAAAATTTTCCCCCTATGCTGCGAACTTTTTGGAGGACACTGTATATGCATTTTTTGCATATTTTATTCAATTTCGCAAAACATTGCATATTTCTGGAAAAACTATATTTTTGTGCATATTTGCATGTTTTTCCTATAGGTACTTATTTATAGATATAAGATATAACCAAGATTAAGAGAGCCCAGAGACAACTCGCAGTGTGTAGTGCAAAGTCAAGAAATCCTGAAAAATGCGGATGTAGCTAACCAACTTGTTTTTATTAAAGTTAATTTTAGTTTCATACCAGATAATAATTCTTTCATTAGAAAGTAGAAATTTAGGTTTAAACGAATCGGTTGATTTTGTTCAAACATTTTCCGCTAAATGTAGAAAGGTTCCCGGTGATGTAGGTATTAAAGTTAGAAAAAAATTAGATGCTCTACTGTAGAAAATAATGAAGGGTTCAAGTCTTTAATGGCAATAAAGAGTATTTTTGATGGTAAATCATCCAACGAAGTTGCATCTTGGCCTTGTACCTTACTACCGAAATTAAAATATTGTCCTATTACATCGGTAGATGTTGAGAGAAGCTTTTCTATATATAAACATATTTTTACCGACAGAAGGCAAAGATTTTTATTGGAAAACTTTGAAAAGTATTTAATCATAAATTGCTACTATACAATTTCAAATTAAAATGTTTTTATAATTCTGCTTTTATATAGGTATTTTACGAGGTATTTTATGTATTTATTTTCCTCTCATTTTTCTTAAAATAAACCCTTTCTCTAAAATCGGTTTTGGTGTTGTTTTAAGGTATTTATACATGTAATATAAATGCATATTATTGCATATTTGGCCAAATAAATGCATATTACTGCATATTTTAAATAAAAATGATGCATATATATGCGCATATTTTGATTGAAATTAAATGCACATATTCCGCCCTTTAGTTATAATGTACGGGAGATGCAATGAAAGTGCACATCGAGCTGCAGCAGAATACCGTATTCGCTTTCCTAATAGGGCAAATATGCCTAACCCACGTACTTTCGTGAACGTTGTACAACGTATGCGAAACACTGGTGTTTTGCAAGCTCGAAGGGGTGGACCTGGCGGGCAAATGAATATGGACGATGTTGAGTCAGTGCTTGATTTGGTGGAAGAGCAACCATCCATAAGCACTACAGCTATTGCAAGGCGATTAGGAATATCTCAGAACAAGGCAAGTAAAATAAAACCAATAAAACTGGGATGGGATTGTCTTTGCTTGCACCTAATACCTACATAAAATTTAAAATGTAACAATAAAATTATTGACAGGCATGGAGGCATGGAGGGAAAACGGCCTTCACCCTTATCACATACAAAAGGTCCAAGCATTAGAAGCAAATGATTTTCCGGTGAGAATGACCTACTGCACTTGGCTACGTGCTCGAATCGCCCAAGACCCAAACTTTGTTTTCAACATTCTTTGGACAGATGAATGCTGCTTCACACGTGCTGGGGTTTTAAACACGTATGTACATTTTCACTTACTTAGCTTTTTCTCTTCCATATTATCTTTTTTATTTATTATAAAATTGGCTATGTCAATCCTAACGCATTCGCCAAAATTGTGAATATTTATAATTTCTGTTTTTTGTTAGACACAACAGCCATATTTGGTCCGATGAGAACCCACATGCGGTTCGGCGGTTTAATTTCCAACGTCGGTTTTCCATCAATGTTTGGGCAGGGGTTTATGGAGATCGATTAATTGGACCATACATTCTACCGGAAAATTTAAACGCTGAACGATACTTGGATTTTCTGACAAATGTTTTGTTTGATAATTTGCCACTACAAGTACTGCATGACATGTGGTTTATGCACGATGGTGCACCAGCCCATTTTGCGAGACCTGTTCGTGCACTTTTAGACGATCAATGCCCCAACCGTTGGATCGGACGAGGAGGGCCAATTGCATGGCCGCCGCGATCACCAGACTTAAATCCAATGGATTTTTGTATTTGGGGATTCATGAAGGCCATTGTTTACGAGCAGGAAATCGACAACGAGCAGCAGTTACGTGAACGAATTAAAGGTGCAGCTGTTCAAATCCGGAATAATCATGGACTTTTTGCACGTATCCGGACTTCTTTAGTTAACCGAGTGAATTTGTGCATCGAAGTTAACGGCGGCATCTTTGAACAGCTACTGTAGTGCTTTGCATGTGCAATGTGTGCTAGTGCAGTTGTGATTTTTTGGTTACCCTTCGGGGTTTTCCTGGCGGAGGGGGATCCACCTCGTCGTGGTCGTCAGGCTAAGTACCTCGCTTCAAACAAAAGGAATAGCCGAGGGAAACCAAGAGATCCCCAACAGATTTAGAAAATGTGAATGTTGTGTTGTGTGACTTTTAATGTAAAAAAGCAAGAAAACAGAAATGGTGCAATACAATCCTGGAAATGTCAGTAAAGTAGGTGTTTCATAGGCATTCTACATGTTCCTTAGAAAGTAATCGTTTTGAAAAGGAAATCGAAATTTTGTGGTGAATCCTCGGATAAATTGATAGGCGTGGCAACGCTGCGCTATTTCACTACCCGTCACTACCATTGACATACGCGAAATTTTAAGACAGGTCACGCGGGCGTCCATAGGCGGCGTTTTTTGAGGGGTTTAATACAATTTGAAAAATTTTCTTTTAGGCTTGACAAATTTATTTTGGCAAGTCTAATTTTTCTGTATCTGCCATAAAATTTTTTGTACTAAGTGATAGTTAACCCTGTATAGGGAAACGAAACGATAAATTTAGGGAATTTCACAATTATGTTAGGAGACAATGGATGCAGCGGGGGAGACCCGGGGCATTTCAGCGTATTCCGACAACGACACCAGGACCAATAACGTAATGGAATCTTACCATAGAAGATTAAACAGCAGGCTGGTTCGGCATCCCGGAATTTGGGATTTGATGGGTACCTACTATATATATTATTTTCACTACTAATTGTATATTTCATTTAAGTTGTATGTTGTATGTGTATTTCTTATCAAAGCCTTTAAACAAGTTATGTAAATTTACCATTACCTCTTTCGTTTTCAGGACATCTTATTGAAATTCAGAACATTGCCATACTTGAACTGGAACAGTTGGAACGACAAGGACGAGTCTTCAGGATTGCAACAAAGAATGTTGTCTTCAACTCCCTCCTGGATGAAGCCTGAGACAAGCTAGAGAATGGTCGGTTTACCATAGGCAATATTAAAAGGAATTATTTCTTTTATAGGCAAGCAGTTCACTTCGTCGCGGGATTGGATCAGTACCTAGAGGTTCAGCATGAAGAAGATGACGCTCTAGTACCCATAAATATTCCCGCTCCTCAAGTACAACCTTTACCTCACCATGTTCCAATCCAAAACGAACTGCCTCCACTTATTTTTTTCCAGCCTCAACGACTGAAAAGAGTGCCTGCTCCGCGTGCTCCCCTCCCTGTGTCTCAACCAAATGTCCCTCAAATAGAACCACCTCCTTTGATTTTCTTCAACGCTCTTGATGCAAATCCACCTTCACCTGACTTTCCCCAAAACCCACCTTCACCTCCTGACTTTCCCAAAAACCCACCTTCACCTCCTGACTTTCCTCAAAACCCACCTTCACCTCCTGACTTTCCCCAAAACCCACCTTCCCAAGTAGCACAAATTGTTTTTTAAAAGCTGTAACAGTATCTATACAGCTTTTTTATATAGCCTCAAGCTATATAATTTAGAGTTGTAAACCATCTTTCAGCACTAATAAAGTATCAATATACCCAAAAAGGCCCCCATTTATACAGCTTTTAAGTTCTATAAAGGTTATAAAACAAGCTGAAATCGTAATTAAATCGCTTCTTTGTTACGTCTTTTCAGCCCTTATAAAATATTTTATACAGCCACTAAGCAGTTGCTATATTGCTATATTCTTTTTATAAAACCTTAAGAAGCATATATTGACGAACAAATGTTTTAAAAAATCATGTTTGCAATAAAACGGCTATATTAAAGCATACAATTTCTGTGTTCTCACAATCACAAACAGAAATATGACGATTGAAGATCAAGTTTTTTCCTTCACCAACGTTACGTCAAAGATATAGCAATCTTTGTTGAAACAACAGAACAACAGAAACAACTACTCCGAGGGCTAATACCCCTACCGGCATTGAACTACACCGTTGGTTCTCGATTTTCGTTGGGAATAAACATTGAAGCAGGATTTGCCTACGTCCATCTGATGATTCCCAAAGAGGATGAAACCGGTAATGGGCTGGCCAGGATCATTGTGCCTGCAGCATCTCAGGACATGTCCCAACAAAGATTGCTATATCTTTGACGTAACGTTGGTGAAGGAAAAAACTTGATCTTCAATGTTTATTCCCAACGAAAATCGAGAACCAACGGTGTAGTTCAATGCCGGTAGGGGTATTACCCCTCGGAGTAGTTGTTTCTGTTGGTTCTATCTTTTGAATCCATCGACCCAGGATTTGCCTACGTCCATCTGATGATTCCCAAAGAGGATGAAACCGGTAATGGGCTGGCCGGGATCATTGTGCCTGCAGCATGTCAGGACATGTCCCAACAAAGATTGCTATATCTTTGACGTAACGTTGGTGAAGGAAAAAAACTTTATCTTCAATGTTTATTCCCAACGAAAATCGAGAACCAACGGTGTAGTTCAATGCCGGTAGGGGTATTAGCCCTCGGAGTAGTTGTTTCTGTTGGTTCTATCTTTTAGAAATATGACGACTTTGTTGAATAACGAAGTAGAATCTGGTACCTAATAAGAATCCGCCAGAAGACTCTTTTGCCTGTATATTATTAATTTTATTGCTCACCCTGGACTCGAAATTCATCTGCCAACAAAGTTTTATGGTAAAACCACTTATTTTAGTGCGAAATAACAACTGCGCCTCGAAAATTCCTTGAAATTAATTTAAACAAAAAAATATTTTTTTATATTTTTCCCTTTTTTTCACAGCTCCTGTATTTAAATAAATTGCGTTACATATTCTGAATGTATTGTAACTAATTATCATAACAATAATGCAAAAATTTCCTTCTAACGTTAAAAAAAATATTGAACATATCAATATGGCCGCCCTATCACCTTCTTTTCCACTATACAAAATGGCTTCTTTCAAAAAGGTCACCATACGATCACTTATAAATCGTTTAAAGAGCACTATTCTGCATAAAGGTGTCATTATTGTTGTAAAGCCGCTTATTAAGCAATTATACAATATCAGGAGAATTTAAAGAAGTTATAATAAATAATAATGCTTTATTATCTCATGAATTTACTATTTGTAGTCTTCCTTTTTCATTGAATTTATGTCTCCAGTGCCATCTCTGGTTGCACGTTAGATATATTTTCTTTTTTAATTGATTTTTATTAATATCGTTAAACACACATTTTGCAATAAATTCATTTTGGGAACTGACCCAACACCCAAGTAAATAATAATATAACGTGATTTATTAATCTTATTTTATTTTAACTTTTTCTCTAGATTGTGAATAAACTAAACGCTAACCACAAATAATACTTTATGACTATAAATAAATAGCAGAAGTAGGTAGCTACAATAAGGTATTGGTTATAAGAATATTGTAAGGTTTTTTATTTAATAATTATTATTATTTATTTCCAAAAACAGGTAAAGATAAAGACCTTCAACTTGATACTGTCTGTCTCTATGACATAGTTTTACATATCGTTTTAATTTATTTGAACACCGTAAAAAGTACTTTTTACAGTTAAAACATCTGCTGGTATATAGTTCTAAAAGAGCATTTCAACTATATACTTGCTATAGAAAATATTCTCTTGGTGATAGTTACAAAGCTTTTATACATAATCTATACTAAAGCTATATTTGAAGCTATTTGTCTTAAATAACTATTGCTGAGAAATTATACTTTATTCACGCTTAAAACTCTATAGTATCCAGCCACAATAAAGCAAAAGTTGGAGTATTAGATTACTTTATAGAAGCTATATGCAAGTTTATATAACTCTTACAAATCTGTTTTACTTATTCTATATAAAGGCTTCTAATACCGCTTTTACGAAGTAAAAATAATACTATATAAATGGCGCAATGAAACACCTTTATAAAAATACTGTAAAGTTGTTTTAACAGCAACGTTATTTGGCTAATTTACTGAATAAGCAATTTGGTATCATATATTTCCTTAATATAACCAATTGGCCATATTAATTGCTGCAATATACTTTTTATAAAGTTTTAAGCAGAATAGCGCACCGAATGTGCTACTTGGGTTCCCCTCCTGAATCTCCTCTAAACCCACCTTCACCTCCAGAATTTGCAGCTTCACCTCCTGAATTTCCTTCACCTTCACCCGAGCAATATCCAAATCCATCTCCAAACCCGGTTTATGAATTCCTTGAAGTTGACAGGCTGTTTGCGCAACTGACAGAAGAAGAAGACAGACTATTTGAAAAAAAAAACACACTCGTGTTCAGCATCGTAAGTATATTACCAGCTGTAATTTGAATTTAAATTCTTCCAATAATTAATTATTGTCAACTACGAGTGTAACAAATTAAATGGGTTTCGACTGCGTGCACGTAAATGTTAATAACGAAGAAGAGGTGTATTTCGTGCAAATTATATTTGTAAAATAAGCATGGTAATTTTACAAATAATTTGCACAAAATACGCCTCTTCTTCGTTATTATACGAGTATAATAGTTATATATAGATATCTACTTAATATGTTGTGCTTAACCAACTTGATATTAGCAGTCTTCATTCGTCAAATGTCAAAATGGTTCTATATAAAATATGATTGGAGCTTTGTCAGAGTTAAGTAAGTTGTAGAGTAATTTAATATCTCTAATTCTTTTTATAAGGTTGGGAGCCAAGCATTCCAGCAGTGGACTTCGACGAAAATAGCATGGCACCGGAGATACGATGTAAGGTTTGTTATTTAAATAAGATTCAGTATGTAATGGCAGATTGTGGACACGCATACTGTACAACTTGTACTGAAACCTTGTGGCACATGCAGAAAGGAGTTGCGAAAAGAACCGTGCTCTTTATTTCTGTAGTGAATTTTTATTTTTATACAGGGCCTCGTGTTTTAACATACCGGTGAGAAATTTTGTTTTTCAACTTTTATTTTTTCTTCAAATCGGCAGGAGGCATTTTTAAAATATTTTATATAACGTAATAGCATGCCAGGAGCTGTTTATTTTATACTAATTCAACGAGAAAGTTGAGCCATAGGCGTGCGAACGGGGTAATACCGCTAATACTTACCTATAACTTTTTCATTTTTCGAGAGATTCGCTTTTCGTAGACTATCATTGAAGATATTATACAGTGTGTCATAAAGCCCCAGAGCACCAAAGTTGCATTTTTTTCAACCCCCGGTATCTCAAAAACGAAGGAAATTATAGAAATATATAGAAATTGGTTTACTATAAGAGATCCCGGCATTAAAATTGAATCACCCTATATAGGATTCCAATGAACAAGAGTGTTCACCTTTTAGTTTCATAATAGTAATACTCTAGCGTTTTTTTATTAGGAATCTTTTCGCAATATTCCACTCTACATTTTGCTTATTTTAAATTTTATTTTATGGTAATACAAAACGAAGTTGGTGTCGGGTAAACATTGAATTTGTTTAGCATTAGCCTACTGCAGGGGAATGTAACATTAAATTAGTTTGGTTCAGCTTATTGTCATGTAATAAATGTAGTGAATGTCAAATCAAAATTCTTGGAAATCGCAAGAAATTTATGCTTTGACCGTCAATTTTTAGGTATATTGTTCGTGAAAACTAAGGGTTGTTACATTTTTGACGATAGATCAAGTTAGTGATTAGTACCGGGTACTTCATACCAAGATTTATTTATTTTTATTTATTATTATTATTTTTATTTGCAACAATTACCTGGTAATTAGCGATAACACCTAAAAACACACTTCACGACTTCAAGTCCAGAGCCTTTGTTTTTCAACGGAATGGCTTCATTTTTTTTACAGATGGACTGGAAAGGTTGCATTATGTCATGACCAGCTCAGTTTTTCAATATCTCGTCTAATTGTTGAAAAAAAAAACTTAACAAATTACATTATTTTGGTGCACATATTTTATTTTTTTTATTTTAAAATATTTTGTGTGCCTCGCGTGAATTTGAATAATGGTTCTGGCAGTCTATATGATTTGCTTTGTATATGCTCGATAAGTGATAATTCGAATAATTTATGTTTTTTTACTTTACAGGTTCATGGTGTTTTAATATAATGTTGTATTTTTGTTCTTGTTTTTAGTAGTGATTTATTTTAAGTGTTATTAGAATATTGCATTTTTGATTTTGTTTTTAATATATTTATTATTTATTATTATTTCCCTTTGATTTAAAACACTCCTGTACAGGTAAGTCGGGAACCCAAAAATAATCCTTTAATGGAACTTTGATGTGTATACTTACCAATTAAATGACCGGCAATGTTTGAAGTACAAAAGGCCTTTAATGGTTTAGTAAAATTATAACACACAGCCTCCATTGGCACTTCTACGGTGGACCATAAGCAAATATGCACTGACCGGCGACCGCCCAATGCTGGAAAAGTGACTGGCGGAACGCTGCAGGGGAACATTACGGACCCGGGCAAATGATGATTTCCATCATCGTTCCAATAATGCAGTGCAGTGCATCAACATTTTTTTAATAAGAAATGAAAAGCGGGAACTCAGCCTCAGGCCTTTTTAAAGCATTTACGTCCTTCTAATTACATTTATAAATCGTTGCCAGCCACCTCAGACTTATAATTTAATCTGTCAGCCTTAAATTAAAACTCCCTTTCTCATTTTTGGAGACAATCTACATGAACTACTAGTAACACGCACTACATCAGTAGGAGTGGGTTTCCAGATCTTTAGTTTTTCAAACTGTCATCAAAGCGTCCGTACGGATTTTTTAGAAATGGATGAAGTGAAGCTGTATTTTGTGTGTGAGCGATCGGATTCGAATATAAAACTTTTTACAGACAATTCCTTATTGAAGTGTACAGAAACTTTGAAGTTGAGAGTAAAATATAATTTAAAATATAGTGGATGTAAACTTAAAGCGCACGTGAATGCCACCGTTGGTTATCACCCGAAGTGCTATAGCACTTTCAATGCTATAAATCAGAAATACAAATCTGATGAACTTCAAACATGCGTGTAAGTATTATATTTTTTATATATAACACTATGGGAATAGTGGGGTTAAGCAGCTCCTATGCGAAAGCTTAAAAAATACAACGTAGAAAGAGAGGCGACGTACCAGTGGAGTATGCTCTCTCTTTCTCTCTCTCTCCACACAAATTTTAGGGGACTTTCAAGATTCAGGTAGTACCTCCTATTATATTATAACGTTGTTCTCACAGCATATTATGTAACAACCAGCAGTTTCGATATATCCCTCCAATAATATATTATTGGAGGGAAACTTGTGCGCAGCTATTCAGGCAGGCGCCATTTTGGAACGAAACCAGTCAAATACAAGCACTGTCGGAACTGTTGGGCGGTATGTTTTGGATTTTATTGTGGAATACAACCAGTTAAATAATTAAAATTTTATAAAATAACTTCTAACTATATTAGATCCGATGAAACGTTTTTCAAATGCATGCCAATCATATACCTATATGAATATAAATGCCATGAATGTGCTAAAGAAGCGAATTTTAGCGCCAATATACAAGGTATCCAACTTTAAAACTGTACAAATCCGTAAAAGCTTCATTTTTGGAGATAATCGCCTGAACTTTTTTTGTTTGAAATGCCTTCAAAAACTGCTTCTTCTGACCTTCCCGCCATTTTCAAAATGCAAATCCAGGGCCCGCTGCGATTTTTTTATACCCACGATTTTCACGAAAACCATTTAGCGATTTTTTTATTTAAAATCTGACCACACAGCGTTAATCAGAACACCCAAAAACCCTTATATACCAAATTTGAATAAAAAATATACAGGGAGTTCCATTCTGCAGGGTGTCAAAGTTGAGCAAAATAGGAATTTTAAAGGCATCTGCCAAGTCAAGGGTGCCATGAAATCCCCTCAAAATAGTTGAATGGTCAACAGGACTACTCAAGGTGTTGGTGTGTAAAGGTCCAATACAAAATATACACAGTGTTCTTATCTGTGCCATCTCAAATTACTGAATTTTTGAAACTTTATACGGGTCAAAAATCGAGTATATCAAAACCGCTCCACACACTATAAACGAACTAAATCTAAAAAATACAGAATCCTGCCAGTCATTAAGCCCATATCAGTTAAGGTGGCTTAAGGTCCAATAATTTAAATTCTTCTTATTTGTTGGTTGGCATTTTGTAAAGAAATAAATTACTTTTGTGTTTATTAATATTTTTTCAATGATTACTCCTGACCAGTATAAAGTTAAATACAAATTCAGAATTTTGAGATGGCTCAGAGAAAAATACCCTGTATATTTTTGTAGTAAATCTTTTTACACCAACATTTTGAGTGGTTCTGTTGACTATTCAACTATTTTGAAGGGATTCCATGGCACACTTGACTCGCCAGATGTCTTTACAATTCCTATTTCGCTCAACTTTGACACCCTACAGAATGGAACTCCCTGTATATTTTTTGTTCAAATTTGGTATATGGGGGTTTTGGGGTGTTCTGGTTAACGCTGTGGTGCCAGATTTTAAATAAAGAAATCGCTAAATGGTTTTCGTGAAAATCGGGGGTATAAAAAAATCACAGCCAACCCTGGATTGGCATTTTGAAAATGGTAGGAAGGTCAAAAGAAGCGGTTTTTGAAGGCCTTTCAAACAAAAAAAAAGTTTAGGCAATTATCTCCAAAAATGAATAAATATATGGATTCAGATTTCAAAAATGCTATCTTCAGTAATAAAGTAATACTAGAAATGAAAATAGATGGTGAGTTTAATAAAAAAAAATACGTGTATATAACACGAGTCATCATTGTGGAATAGTAGCAAAGATATTAAATATTTATTATACATGGTGTTCCCTGAATATTTGGGAAAATAAAATGGCGGATTCTTTGAGCAATTTTAGGGAGGGTCTGTCTTATAAAAATGTTTGATTGGAGGCCTCCCTTCCGAGTCGCATATATAGGGTGAGTCGAAAAACTGGTTTTGATTTTTTTTCTCGGAAATGGCTTGTATAACAAAAAGAGAAACCATGGAACTGTTGTATCTGTTGACGTGATTTTGTCTTATTTTATACGTAATAACAGTTCGATTTGTCCATATGAATTTGTTTGATGACTCATGTTCATTTTGTGAACGAACAAACTCTAAAAAAAAAGTGCACGCTCACTTTCTCGCAACACCCTGTATATTTTACCCGAAAAAAATTTTTCGTCCACTTGCCGCATTTTCGAGGAAACGCGTGCAACTTTTTCGTTTTCAAAGGTAGAAACTTGGTTAATTCGGGGATGTAAAGGGCACGCGACAGAAAATATAAGTTACTTGAAACAATTTTTTCCAGCCTACTTGATTTTCAAGAAAAACGTTAAAACAGATTCCTGGGACAGCCGTTTTTTGAGAAGATTTTTTCTTTCAGAACCCTCAGGTATACAAGACTTTTATACTTTCAAAATGATGGCTAACTTACATTTAGGTTAGATTCCTATGAAAGGGGTGTAAAGCAAAGGAAATGATCTAGGGGTTAGGATTAGACGTCAATATACGACTTGAGAAGAAGTACCTGGTGTCGATATGAGAAATTTTGCACTTTTAAACTGGACGATAGGAAGTTAGAATTCGCCTTCACGTTACTGCCAAGCAAAAGGGCCTTTGAGGTTATAGACATTTCAAACTGCGAATGCGTACCGGGTGTCTCTTTCTGGAAAATGTGATGGGCGAAACAACGCGGAATTTTACGATACATTTCGGAGGTGAATAACTTTATTATTAGTGGGGATAGAGACTGTTTATTTTTTCGATGCCAAGTGCGAGGAAAACTTTCCATGGTTTTTGACAATTTTTTGGACGTGTATATCTTTTTTATTGGTAGAGATAAAGACTTCGTTTTTTTTCTACTCCAAATGCCGAGGGGATAATAATTATCGATAATTTGTTTTCTTGTGACACTCTCAGTTTTCCCAGAACAGATACAACTCTTTTGTTAGGCGAGATAAAAATTTCGCTTCTGCTGGTATGGAATGTGTACGGGAAAGAAAGGGAACCGACGTGAAAAAAAATTTCCCCGCCTACTTGGTTTTCGAGAAAATACGCGAAACTTTTTCATTTTCGGAGATAGGGAAAAACGGAAAAGTGCACGCTCACGTTCTCGCTACACCCTGTATATTTACCTGCCGCATTTTCGAGGAAACGCGTGCAACTTTTTCGTTTTCAAAGGTAGAAACTTGGTTCCTTCAGGGATGTAAAGGGCACGCGACAGAAAATATAAGTTACTTGAAACAATTTTTTCCAGCCTACTTGATTTTCAAGAAAAACGTTAAAACAGATTCCTGGGACAGCCGTTTTTTGAGAAGATTTTTTCTTTCAGAACCCTCAGGTATACAAGACTTTTATACTTTCAAAATGATGGCTAACTTACATTTAGGTTAGATTCCTATGAAAGGGGTGTAAAGCAAAGGAAATGATCTAGGGGTTAGGATTAGACGTCAATATACGACTTGAGAAGAAGTACCTGGTGTCGATATGAGAAATTTTGCACTTTTAAACTGGACGATAGGAAGTTAGAATTCGCCTTCACGTTACTGCCAAGCAAAAGGGCCTTTGAGGTTATAGACATTTCAAACTGCGAATGCGTACCGGGTGTCTCTTTCTGGAAAATGTGATGGGCGAAACAACGCGGAATTTTACGATACATTTCGGAGGTGAATAACTTTATTATTAGTGGGGATAGAGACTGTTTATTTTTTCGATGCCAAGTGCGAGGAAAACTTTCCATGGTTTTTGACAATTTTTTGGACGTGTATATCTTTTTTATTGGTAGAGATAAAGACTTCGTTTTTTTTCTACTCCAAATGCCGAGGGGATAATAATTATCGATAATTTGTTTTCTTGTGACACTCTCAGTTTTCCCAGAACAGATACAACTCTTTTGTTAGGCGAGATAAAAATTTCGCTTCTGCTGGTATGGAATGTGTACGGGAAAGAAAGGGAACCGACGTGAAAAAAAATTTCCCCGCCTACTTGGTTTTCGAGAAAATACGCGAAACTTTTTCATTTTCGGAGATAGGGAAAAACGGAAAAGTGCACGCTCACGTTCTCGCTACACCCTGTATATTTACCTGCCGCATTTTCGAGGAAACGCGTGCAACTTTTTCGTTTTCAAAGGTAGAAACTTGGTTCCTTCAGGGATGTAAAGGGCACGCGACAGAAAATATAAGTTACTTGAAACAATTTTTTCCAGCCTACTTGATTTTCAAGAAAAACGTTAAAACAGATTCCCGGGACTTAGCCGTTTTTTGAGAAGATTTTTTCTTTCAGAACCCTCAGGTATACAAGACTTTTATAAAGTCAAATTATTTTAAGAAGTCCTTACTGGGACTGTCAATTGGTAATTTCGATATCCTAAGTTGGCAGCAATGCAGCAAAAAATGCAACCGGGTCATAAGTTCAGGCCAGTAATGAGCCCATTTGCACTAATAACACGAAAAGTAACAAGAATAAGAACAACACAGATAAAGATAAAACTCACGAAACGTAGAAAACCCGCGAATAGTTTAACTGCCGAATGTTTGAACTAGTTTGAACGATCTGGAAAACCTTCACTGTCACTTTGACAACACCGAAAAATTTGCCTGAGTACGCACCATAGACACTGCCAAAAGCAGCTGATTATACCAAAATGACAAAATGAAAAGTGTTTTCATGACGTTTGAAATTATTATTAAAATGAGTTTTAGTCATAGTTATTTTTATTTGTAGCGGTATAATCGTGATTGCAATAGGGTTTTTATTTTATTATGTTCTTTTTTCGTATCATTTGGGTAACTTTTCACATCATAAATCAATGAGTGACGTCATTAACTGGTTGAGACACATATACCAATATTATACCCATGGTTAACAGAAAATTCCTAGGGATTTTGTGGAGAATGTCATCTGACAAAATCGGGACTTCTTACAGTAATCGGGGTATACTTTCAAAATGATGGCTAACCTATATTCAGGTTAGATTCCCATGACAGGGGTGTAAAGCAAAGGAAATGATCTAGAGGTTAGGATTAGACGTCAATATGCGACTTGAGAAGAAGTACCTGGTGTCGATATGAGAATTTTTGCACTTTTAAACTGGACGATGGGAAGTTAGAATTCGCCTTCACGTTACTGCCAAGCAAAAGGGCCTTTGAGGTTATAGACATTTCAAACTGCGAATGCGTACCGAGTGTCTGTTTCTGGAAAACGCGGAATTTTACGATACATTTCGGAGGTGAATAACTTTATTATTAGTGGAGATAGAGAGGAAAATTTTCCATGGTTTTTGACGATTTTTTGGACGTGTATAACTTTTTTATTGGTAGAGATACAGACTTCGTTTTTTTTTCTACTCCAAATGCCGAGGGGATAATTATCGATAATTTGTTTTCTTATGACACTCTCAGTTTTCCCAGAACAGATACAACTCTTTTGTTAGGCGAGATAAAAATTTCGATTCTGCTGGTATGGAATGTGTACGGGAAAGGAAGAAAACCGACGTGAAAAAATTTTCCCCCGCCTACTTGGTTTTCGAGAAAATACGCGCAACTTTTTCATTTTCGGAGATAGGGAAAAACGGAAATGTGCACGCTCACTTTCTCGAAACACCCTGTATATTTTACCCGAAAAAAAATTTTCGTCCACCTGCTGCATTTTCGAGGAAACGCGTGCAACTTTTTCGTTTTTAAAGGTAGAAATTTGATTCCTTGGGGGATGTAAAGGGCAGGCGAAAGTAAATAAAAGTTACTCGAAACAATTTTTCCCAACATACTCCATTTTCAAGAAAAACGTTAAGACAGATTCCCGGGACTTAGCTGTTTTTTGAGCGGATTTTTTTTTCAGAACCCTCCGGTATATAAGACTTTTACACTTTCAAACGTTAAAAATGATGGCTAACCTATTTTCAGATTAGGTTAGACGTCACTATGCGCCTTGGGAAAGCATACCTGGCGTCGATATGAGACTTTCGCATTTTGTGTTCATTTTGGATGGTTTTAAGCGAAGCGAGGAGCAATGGCCGGCAGAGCCCATGCGCGAGTTACCCAAAAGAAGCCTGTCGCGACGAGCGAAGCGAGGAGCAATGTTCGGCAGGGCCCACGCGCGAGTTACCCGAAAGAAGCCTGTCGCGACGAGCGAAGCGAGGAGCAATGGCCGACAGAGCCCACGCGCGAGTTACCTAAAAGAAGCTTGTCGCGACGAGCGAAGCGAGGAGCAATGGCCGGCAGAGCCCACGCGCGAGTTACCTAAAAGGAGCCTGTCGCGACGAGCGAAGCGAGGAGCAATGGCCGGCAGGGCCCACGCGCGTGTTACCCAAAAGAAGCCTGTCGCGACGAGCGAAGCGAGGAGCAATGGCCGGCAGAGCCTACGCGCGAGTTGCCTAAAAGAAGCCTGCCGCGACGAGCGAAGCGAGGAGCAATGGCCGGCAGAGCCCATGCGCGAGTTACCCAAAAGAAGCCTGTCGCGACGAGCGAAGCGAGGAGCAATGGCCGGCAGAGCCCACGCGCGAGTTACCCAAAAGAAGCCTTTCGCGACGAACGAAGCGAGGAGCAATGGCCGGCAGAGCCCACGCGCGAGTTACCTAAAAGAAGCCTGTCGCGACGAGCGAAGTGAGGAGCAATGGCCGGCAGAGTCCACGCGCGAGTTACCTAAAAGAAGGTTGCGCCCGCCGCAGGCCTGGGGAGACGCCCATCCTGCGCGACAGCCAGGAGGGGCCATGGGAGGGTCCCAGCATGAGAACTGAAAAAGTCAGTGAAGGTTTCGCGTACGCGAAATGCATCTGTCGCTGCATTTCCTCCTTGCGAATGTAAATTTTGTACTGTACGAGCCCCACTCCTCAACTCCACTTGGGAAGTAACGTAATTGTACGTATGATAGTCGTGTTTTTTTATGAAATTATGCAGCAAGCAAGTGGCTAAAATTAAGTAATCTGCATATTTTGGAAAGGCCTAAATTCTTCGATTGTAAAGTCTAAATTTTTGGACCAAAATACCAAAAGTGTTTTCTGATGTCCTCCTGGCTGACACAAACGATAGTTGAAGTTACGCTTCCGATCATCCAAATTAGCCCCGAAAATGGTCGCATTAAGTACGTTTTCAGAGGAAATGATTCGTCTCCTACAATAACATATGGAACTTGAATATCTGTATTATGTATGGTAGATCTTGCTGAAACATTCAATGTTCCTTGCTGAAGTGCTCTTCCTCTTTGATTTAGCAAACACTCCCAAATCAATATCTTTCCCATACGCTCCTACATCGACAGCAATAAAATTACAATGAGCGTCTACAAGAGCTAATAAAACTATGTAAAATGTTTTTTTTTTGTAATTAAAGAACATTGATCCGGAGTTGGGAGGAGCTTGAAAAACAATATGCTTGCCATCTATGGCTCCTATACAGTTAGGAAAGTTCCACATTTCATAAAAATCAGTAGCGATTTTCGTCCACATTTCTTGTGTTGGAGTAGGCATCAATTCTTCCATTAAATGTTTAGTAATAATTACGCAGGTCTCTCGCACAATATACAATCAGAACGTCTAAATATCTACATACCTACATCGGATTGAAAATAGTTACCTCAAACAAACAGTGAGCCTTTCCCTTGCTGTAATACCTTTTCGCCATGCTTTTTAAAATGAACTTCTAACTTGCACAACAGGAAGTTAAACTAATTTTATGACATTCTAAAGTATTAAAAAAATTTTGCTCCGTCGCGTCGTCTACTAGCTTCTTGCATAATGTCATAAATTCCCCTTTTGTCTTGAGGTTACCTTTTTGGTCTGGCACGTCCATAATTTTAGTACTCTCTTTTCACTTTGCAATAAAAGAGTACTCTTGAAATTGGCGAAACGTGCTCCAAAACACCTGTTAACTCCAACATTTGAAACATAACATTTTCACCTACTGCTTTCAAGTGTTACCCACAGACCAACTGTACATTCAAAATGATGAAAAAATGCCAAATACCATTGGTTTTCTTGAAATAGGGTGTCAAAATTTTTTTACATTAAACCCCTTCCATTTCAACGCAAACGGTTTTTTTTGTTACGAAACAATAATACAGTCTTGTTGCAAAATAAAAAGATGTACTAAAATGATGAACCAAAACAAAAACCTCAAAAGTAACGAGTAAAAGCACGATGCAAAAATAGCGCAAATATCTCCCTCTGTGAGATACGTAAAAATTGACATTTTCATCACTAAAAACAAAGCAGTGCCAAATTTCAACAATATACCTATTATGAAGTAAAAGTTCAATTTTAAAAAGTATATTTTTTTAAGTTCTCTTTTATTCTCCAGTAGTATTGCCAGGTTTCTCTGAAACACCCTGTATATGAACTAGAGAAGAATGTCTCATATGAAAGTGGTATGAGAAGAAGCGGAGCATATCTGGAAAATATTTTGTAATATACAGTATATACGGGATGGGTAATGTAGTTGCAGTCAATGTCGGCTTTCTAATTTTAAACACAAATATAAATAATTTTTAGGCGACTTAAAAATCATTATTTTAGGAATGGAAAGAAAAAATAGAGGAATGTACAAAAACGAATTGGTCAAACAAACAAACTATCGAAGCGCCTCCTTCATCGGAACGAATTAATGTTTTCAAACGAACTTATATTTGTCACTTTGTAACGGAAATTTTGTCTCATTCCGTTACAGCGTTTTAATTTCATTAAATTTATCAATTCATTATTGAACCACCCCTGTAACCGACTGAGATTTTCACTGCGGCTCGATTTTGTCCTTTCGACTTGGGTAAAAGTGATATAGTTCGACACAATACCTCAACTCCACATTTATATAAGTCCGTGCCCAATGTGCGAGAACCAAACCAGACCACTTATAGCTGCAACGCTGCAGTGCCGACTAGCTGGGACGTGGGTCTTTGTGGTGGCTGGTGGATCTGTCGCTTAGCTGCACGTGACGTGGTAGGAGGTGATGTGGTGTAACCGCTTCGCCGTATCTGTGAAGTCGAAAACCAAGCAGTACCCAATCTCGTAAGTCGAGAGAAAAATTTGAACAACTAATAGGCGATGCTGTTTATATTTACTTATAATTTTAACTTGTATAGCTAGTAAAACTTTCCTAATTACAACAATGAGTATGACTAATATATTAATGAGATATTTATAATTATTAAAAAAAAACTGTGCACAGAGATAGCGAAAATAATGCAAAATGTTTACTTGTGAAAATGAGATATACAATTTGAAACTTGCTATTAAAAAGAAATCTGAACCTCGGACTGGGACGAGAATGATTTTTGTTTTTGATTAAAAGCTATATTAACACACGCTTATATGTTCTCTGGGTAGGTAAAACAAATTTAGTTCGTAAAAGAGAAAATTCAATGATATAATGATAATAGCACAAAAATAAACTGAGGTGATTCTGCGTTACGTTCCTTCGGGATCAGACGTAGAGAGGTATCGTTGAAAATTAATAAGGTTAAAAAAGTTTAAGATACGGCAATATAATCAGGCCGAAATCCAGAGGACAGCTCGAGTTCGTAGAACCTAGGTGAGTAGATATCTCGAGAAAACGGTACAAAAAAATACGATAAGAAAAAGATAAATGATATAAAATCTACTCACCAGGGTTTCCACGGACTTCCACGGCGCTCGAGCCCCTGTGGACCCCTTCTGTGCTGGCTGAAATGAAGTCGAACTCTTGGGGTAGTACACGTGGTTGACTACACCAGAAAACCAGGGCTCCAGTAGATAAGTTTCACATGAAATTGAAAGATAACAAATATTAATTAATGAATAGTAAAATTTCAACGATACACTCTTGATCACACCGCTAAATTAGGGATGAAAAATTGAAAAAAGTGGCCAAGCCAAAAATATGATGCGAGCACCTCGAGAATGCAACGGAAAGTGTCTTCGGAACGAGAACCTTTTGTGGTACGATATCCGGTTTCGAGATTATGGAATGTTCTATCGAATTCTATAGATAACCCGCGAAAATTCTTAATAGAAAGGCACTATGAAAAACTAACATTTTTTGAATATAATTTCCGTTTGTGTTTGTGATTCGTACCACAAAAAAGGTTAGGTAGATGAACGACAAAATCGACACTTGACCGGGGAATCGACTAATAACAAATCACTTTAGTTAGATAAATTTGATATGATCGGAATAATATCAGGTATTTATTCTCCAAAAATAAGCACAACAAATTAAAAGGTATTTTACTTTAACAAGTAATCAAAGGGAATTATTTAGTTACATACCTGAACTTTGGAATCTGGCTCGCCGACCAATATTCACACAACCACAAAATACAAATCCACGTCAGAAGAAGAGTCTGATCGTATGCGCGATAGGCATAGCATTATCTTACGGTTACAGGGGTGGTTCAATAATGAATTGATAAATTTAAAGAAATTAAAACGCTGTAACGGAATGAGACAAAATTTCCGTTACAATGCTACGCCTATCGCGCATACGATTAAACTCTTCTTCTTCTGACAGGGATTTGTATTTTGTGGTTGTGTGAATATTGGTCGGCGAGCCAGATTCCAAAGTTCAGGTATGTAACTAAATAATTCCCTTTGATTGCTTGTTAAAGTAACATACCTTTTAATTTGTTGTGCTTACTTTTGGAAATAAATACCGGATATTATTCCGATCATATCAAATTTATCTAACTAAAGTGATTTGTGATTACAGTCGATTCCCCGGTCAAGTGTCAATTTTGTCGTTCATCTACCTAACACAGTCGATTCCCCGGTCAAGTGTCAATTTTGTCGTTCATCTACCTAACACCTAACCTTTTTGTGGTAGGAATCACAAACACAAACGGAAATAGATTCAAAATGTTAGTTTTTTCATCGTGCATTTTTATTAAGAATTTTCGCGGGTTGTCTATAGAATTCGATAGAACATTCCATAATCTCGAACCCGGATATCATACCACAAAAGGTTCTGATTAAGTTCTCGTTCTGAAGACACTTTTCGTTGCGTTCTTGAGGTGCTCGCATCATGTTTTTGGCTTGGCCACTTTTTTCGATTTTTCAACCCTAATTTAGCGGTTTGATCGAGAGTGTATCGTTGAAATTTTACCATTCTTTAATTAATATTTGTTCTTTCAATTTAATGTGAAACTTATCTACCGGAGCCCTGGTTTTCTGGCGTGTAGTCAACCACGTGTGCCAACCAGGAGTTCAGCTGCAATTCAGCCAGCACAGGAGGAGTCCACAGGGGGCTCGAGCGCCGTGGAAGTCCGTGGAAACCTTGGTGAGTAGATTTTATCTCATTTATCTTTTATTGTGTATTTCTCGTACCGTTTTCTCGAGGTATCTGAAGGGTATCGGGAGAAAACAAGGAATGTCCATTTTTTGGCCAAATCGAGGTGACCCCGCCATCTGGTGTCGGATGACCCAAATTATTACATGCCCTAAACAGTTCTGCAGAAAACAGGGTTAGTGCCAAGATATTAACGTATTTAGAAATGCCAGGTACGGAGAAAACAGGGAATGTCCGAGTTAAAACGTAATAAACAGGGAATGTCCATGATCTTACGTAGTTTTATTTTTTTATCGCATATTGTGCCCCAGTCGTCTTAATGAAGTAAATAGGATAGGATGTGTTGTGTTCAACTCTAAATAAAATGGCTGCAAGAAAGGTGACTAGAATGTACGAGGTACTGAAAAATATTCGATTGCAATCACATGAATTCGGTGTGTTTTGTAACTGTAAAAGACTTAAGTGTCTGGAAAAGGTGAGTGAAAACAATAGAAGGAATATTTTAAATCATTTCAACGGTCTGGGATCCCACGACGAACAAAATTCCTATTTGTGCTCATTAATATCGGTCACAACTGTACAGAGGCGTAGGTCAAGAGCTCCGGAATGTTTTGCAAAATATCACGACAGCAGCTTCATGTATCGGGTGAGAATAAAGGAAGACAATCGTTTTGATGAAGTCCAAGTTTGTGCTAAATTCTTTTTAGCTGTACATGGTATATCTAAAAGTAAATTAGAGTACCTACAGCGCTCTTTAAAGAATGTGGGTGTTGCACCAAAAGATAAGAGGGGCGGAAAAAATTACAAATCTTTAACGACTGAGACATTGGATTGTATTAAATCTCACATTGCGTCGTTTCAGACTAGACAGAGCCATTATAGCTTAAAAGATAATAAGAACAGATCTTATTTGCCTGAAGATCTTAACATAAAGAAGATGTACAGAATGTTCTTAGAAATAAATCCTGCTCAGAAAATATCTTATCAAACATATAGGTCGGTATTTAAGAAAAAATTCAACATTGGGTTTGGCTATCCTAGGACCGATACATGTAGTCAGTGTGATCAGTTTAATGTATTAATAAAAGCTGCCGAAAAAATCAAGGATAATATTGAAGAAGTAGGAAAGTTAAGAAGAGAGAAAGAATTACACTTGCGAAAAGCTCAAACTTTTTATGACAGGAAAAGAAATGCTCGAAAAAGATCCCAAAAGCAGAAAGGCTTTGAAAGCATAGCTATGGATTATCAAAAAAACATTTCTCTCCCGAATATAACTACTAACGACGTATATTATAAGCGACAACTGTCAATGTTCTCCTTCAATATTCACGTACTGTCGAATGCCCAATCTTTCTTTTATACTTACCCTGAATATGTTGCCAAGAAAGGCGCTGATGAAGTGTGTTCATTTTTGTTTGATTTTTTCATGAATCACTTACCTCATGAAGTGGAAAACTTGCACATTTTCTGTGATGGAGCTGGTGGACAAAATAAAAATTACGCTCTTATCCGTTTCACTCATTATTTAGTTCATGTTGTCAGACGGTTTAAATCTATTGAGGTTACTTATCCAATCCGTGGACATTCGTACTTAGAGTGCGACAAAAACATGGGTCTAATAAACACAAAGACAAGAATGGAATCTCCTAGTGATTGGGAGCAAAACATTGCCACAGCTAGGGTGAAGCCAATGCCGTTTAATGTGATATCCGTTACTCAGACACACGTCAAGCAGTGGACCGACTTCTTCACTGACAAGAAGTATATAAAAAAGTGCCCATTTCTAATTCAAAAAATGAGAGAATTCAAAGTCACAATGGACCACCCCCGTCTGATATCTCACCGAGACAACTACAACGGATTTTACCTTCAGTCACCTATTATGTCTATAAATCAGTGGAAAACTATATTAATGAACAACAGCCCTGCCAACAGTCATTTTGAATTCGAATTACCTCAACAGTCTTATTACAACTTTATCCCCATAGACAGCGACAAGTATAAAGACCTTATCTTTTTATCAAAATTTTGCGAGTCAGAAGAAACAAAAAAAATGTTTGCGGACATTCCCCACGTGGATAAGCCTAAGAAGAAAAAGAGTCAAGAAGTCCAAGAACCAGGACCATCCAAGGCCACTAGAAAACCTTTGCAAGAAGAAGGTAAGTTAAAAAAAATATCGTCGATTCAAACCAATTTTTATCCTTTGTTGCAGTTAAAAAGACTGCTCAAGTGGAATCATTCAAGCGCGTGTCTATTTCCAGAAAAATGTCTACTAGAAAAAATATGCAGAGTACAGGTAGACAAAAAATAGAATATTTTGTATTGTCTACTCATACTAATTTTTGTTTTGTTTTAGGTACATCCTACAAAACCTACTCATCAACTCCAGAAAAATTCCAGAAGTGGTCAATAAAATAATCAAGACCAAAGTCAACAGCCTGGTATGATTTAAAAACATTATTATTATCGATTTTTGTTAAAACTTTTTGTCTTTATAGGTAGAAATGATCTGTGGACATTTCCGGTTTTCACCCATAAATGACGGATGTCGGATTAGTTTTAATAGTTTTTATAACACGTTGTGTATTTTTCTGCTAAATTTCTTATAAATTTGAGTTCTTAACAAACGTAGCAATAAATATTACCATTTTTTACTTGTTTATTATCCAAAGTGTCAACTACATCAAATACTAAAGTTTCAAATTCACTTTTCTCGAAGAGCTTCCGGATGGACATTCCTGATTTTCTCCCGATACCCTTCATCTACTCACCTAGGTTCTACGAACTCGAGCTGTCCTCTGGATTTCGGCCTGTGTTCTGCTCCTGATTATATTGCCGTATCTTAAATTTTTTTACCTTATTAACTTTCAACGATACCACTCTAGGTCTGATCCCCGAAGGAGCGTAACGAAGAGTCACCTCAGTTTTTTTGCTACTATCACAAATTTTCTCTTTCATTAAATTTGTTTTCCTTACCCAGAGAACATATAAGTGTATATTTCTTAATATAACTTTTAATCGAAAACAAAAAGCATTTTCGTCCTAGTCTGAGGTTCAGATTTCTTTTTAATATCAAGTTTCAAATTGTATATCTCATTTTTACAAGTAAATATTTTGCATTATTTTCGCTATCTCTGTGCACTGTGTTTCTTTTTAAATAATTATAAATATCGCATTAATAAATTAGTCATACATTGTTGGAATTAAGATAGTTTTACTAACTATACAAGTTTTAAATTATAAGTAAATAGAAACAATATAGCATATAGTTCTCTAAATATTTTCTCGACTTAAGAGATTGGGTACTGCTTTGTTTTCGACTTCACAGATACTTCGAAGCTGTTGCACCACACCTCCTCCAACATCAAAAGTTCTGGTTTGGTCACGTGCAGCTAAGCGACAGATCCACCAGCCACAACAAACACCCACGTCTCAGCTAGTCGGCACTGCAGCGTTGCAGCTATAAGTGGTTTGGTTTGGTTCTCGCATATTGGGCACGGACTTACATGAATGTGGAGTTGAGGTATATTGTCGAACTCTATTAATTTTACCCAAGTCGAAAGGAGACGCAGTTAAAATCTCAGTCGGTGTGTAAACTAAGGCGATTGCTTAACCTCAATTTTCAAATTTATTGCTGTTTAAATTTCATTTACTTCTGTTTAACTTATGTAACTGAGAATAGTATAACTTCCTTTTGTAAGGCAAATTAATGCAAACGATTCTCAAGGTGTAATAAAACTTGTTTTTAGAATATTGTGTTTTATTTGATCGCCCCATAACTAGTTCCAAGAGAAAAACTTGCTCTCCGCATCTCGCTCTCTCAATATATATTTTTTATTAGTTTTTTGAGTAACACCTAGCGGTTACAACTTTAACACTAGAGGTGGGAGAAAATTCTCTGAAAGTATTAAAAAAACGCGGGAACATAGGTCTAAGAACATTAATTGTCCTGCGCAGTTAATTGTTATAGTTAAAAAATATATAAAGAGACGTTCTCGTGCTAAAAATGTTAATGAGCTAGCCAACGAATGGCCCTGTATAATTGAATTCAGGTATAAACATAATCACTCTATAGATAGCGTTGCTACGTTAACACAAAGAAGCATTGGAGCAGAAACAAAAAATGAAATATTACGATATTTTGAAAGGGGTCATTCGGTAGCCTCTGCCTATTATTATAATTTTGACAAAATGGAAAAATTTTGTGAAAATGTTAGCATAATGTCTGCAGATAGAGCTAATTTTCCTACTAAAAATGATGTTAAATACTTGTGGAAAGTTAATTTCAAAAATAAGTTTGGTTCTACAGATGGAAATGAGATGCTTTCATTTTTGGAGCAGAATTTGACGAATTCTGATGTGTCTCATAAATTGAAAAACTAGGAGAACATTACACAATATCATTATGCACACCTGTTATGCAAAGGGTTGGTCAATGGTTATTACAAAGTTCCGAAATTCTCTTTGTTGACTCAACTGGAAATTGCGATGTCGACAACTATAAGGTCTATTTTTTCGCAACCCAATCTCCCATTGGTGGCCTTCCTTTGGGGTGTCTCATTTCAACATCTGAGAAAACGGAACTGTTCAGACTAGGAGTAAAAAATTTAATAGAAATATTGTCCTACAACTTAGCACCCAGCGTAATTATAACGGACGATGATTTAATAGAACGAAATGTGTAAAAAGAGTATTTTCCAAATTCGAAATTATTATTATGCACTTTTCACGTCCTCAAAGCGGTTTAGAAATGGCTTATGAGCACGCATAATGGCATAGAAAAAGACCACCGTCTAAGCTTATATAAAATGTTCAGAGCAGTTTTGATGGCCTTAAAAGAAGAAGATGTACTTGAAAATACAAATGTTTTATTAAAGAGTTCGGAAAAATATCCCAAATTTCAAAAATATATTAAAAACCTTTTGACCCGAAAGGAATTGTGGTGTCTTTTTTATCTGAGAAATTTAATGACACGAGGCACTAATACTAACAATTATGTTGTAGTGATGTTTCGCCTATTTAAATATATACCACTTGAATGGACAAAAGCATAATTTATAGTCTCACACAGCTGGCGGATTTTATAACGAGCAGTTTCAGTAATTATTATAACCAAAGGATATTGGATGTTGTAATGGGTAAACTTGATCGTACAATAATGTTAAAATTATTACCAGATTTCAAAGATGTTAACAAAGAAAATATTACGTCAGAACCTGGAGGCATGCAATATTAAGTAAAAAGTGTTTCCGATCCCACTCTAAATTACTTTGTGGTATGAGTATCGGCATCTGTTCATATACGGTTGGTAGTTCTGGAAAAATATGTAAACACCAGTCAGCAGTAATTCATGCGTTTAGAATTGAATACGCATGTAATACACTAACCCTTCGAAGTAAAGAGTTATTGTATAAAATAGCAACGGGAAAACCTAATGTTTTTGTGCTTTTGTTAGAGACTGGTTTTCAAAAGTCACACGCCGATCATCACCAAAACGTTGCGTCCATAGATATTATTTGTTCCAATCTAAACAACGAACGTTATTCTCCAATGAGTGCCGATAAAAGTGTTATAGAAATTGAAGAAGACTCTGATGCAAGGGAAACCGGGGAGAAAGTAAAAGAATTTATCAACCAATTCCAAACTACATTACTGGAGAATTTAGAAGACGATCCACAACATTTTCAACCGGCTATAGAAACATTTATGAAAAATTACTACTCAAATGCTAAGACACCCTTTCAACTATTGAGCTTATTACATACTTCTTTTAAGAATACTGAATATAAGCCAAGTCAGCCACCAGCAATTAGAAAGGGGAAAAAGATATCGGTGCAGCCCACAGCAATAGCAAGAAGGAATTCAGGTACGGCGATACAAAAAGTCTAGAAATATGTGCATCACTAAATTTTTATTTTCTTTAGGAAAAAGAAGATTTCAAGGAGGCGAAGGTAAACGGAAGAAGAAAAAGCCTGTTGCACCCCATTCACTCGGAACATGTGTGGAAAACAACGTAGGATTAGGTGCCACAAAAATAGCAAAATAACTGATTTTTTGCTTTATTGCGCCTAAAAATTATTTTACTCCATTTTTTGCGAATAAACGATCTTTTTGCTAATTATATTTCATTTAACCTCCTCTCCCTGAACGGATTGTGCTGAAAAGAAAACAAACCGAACCGTTCTCCTATAGACTGCCGTCTGCCACCTGTGTACCAAATTTCAACTCGATATAATATAATCTCAATTCCTTTGAAAGTTAACGCCTTGCATAATGTATACTTATCGCAAGTAAAAAAGGGATTTCACCCAAAACGACTCTTAATGCTATGTTCGCGGAACAATCCCGAACCAGTTGCGAACTAGTAACTGTCAATCTTATTGGTGCGTTTGAATTTTAGAATTGCTGTGGACCAATCACATTGAGAGTTAGGTACTAGTTGGGAAATGGTTTGGGATTTTTCCGTGAACATAGCATAAGGACTCGAAACAATTAATCTAGTCAAGTCGCTAAAAGTTGAAATGAAATAGCTACTTACAGTTTGCAGTATTAGGTAAGAATTTCAGAGCACAAAGGGAGAGTAAAAATAATTTTATTGTCTAAAAATTTTCGATTCAATTTAATAACCATCTTCTTATGCTTTTTCCGGCACTATTGTATCATGTTTAACTATATATCATGTAATATATTATGCGAAACCTGATTGGGTAAGTAACATACGACAGCGCACAACCTTCGGCGCTATGGCGCTATCATATGTTACATCCAAAAATACGAACAAGTTTATCGTTTTTACCGAATGGCGATACCGTATGTTACTTACCTATATGGGTCGCGGACCAGCTTAGTTGGTTTTAGAGAAACGCACTCTCATTGGCAGGCCGACCAGCACTGCTAACCTTCAGCCAATCAGATGTCGCGTGACATCATCAGCGTGCCGCACTGCGGGCAAAAACTTACATTGGCGCGCTGGCGCCTATGCAGATAGCTCTAGACTAATTCACGTCGGCGTCGATGTTCTTATTCACTGCTTCAAATTGATTTTATTTATATGTTCTTAGAATTCTGTGTCCATTTTGAGAAATTAAATTATTTTAGCAGGCGGATTCGGACTGCCGGGCAGAAAGTAAAAGAACAGAAAACAATACCCGAATGCGCGGAATGAGAAGTTAGTTAAGCATGTTATGTAAGCGGAAAATTCGGCGGCTAGTGTGCAATTAATTTTCAGAAAAGCTAAAGCGCGTGCGGTCGGACTGCCGCGACGGGTTCGGCCTATGCAAACGGACAATTACGGCAAAATTATCAAGTCCAACTGAGAGGCGTTATCCCGCTCGCACACCCAGCGGCTTCCTAACAACCTATTTACAGCGGCACAGTGTTACTATCTGGAAGGCGTTGGCCCGGTCGCACATCCAGTAGTTCACTAAAGACTTTCGGCGATCTGGTGAAATAGTATTCAGCTGGGAGGCATTGGCCCGTTCGCACACCCAGTCAATTGCCGCTATACTCACCAGTTACCGGAAAGGTAAGATCAAAGATGTGATCTAAAGATGTCCTGTCCATGTCCGCGTGCCGGCTTTTATACGGCCCGGCAATGGAGGGGCAGTGCGTCGGCCGCCAGCCGACGTGTCGAGCCGGGCGTCCCCGCTCCTCTCGCAGCGAGGCGCGCCGCGGGCGGCGGGCTGGTACAGGCGGAGATGACTCGCAGCATCTCTCCGACCTCGGCGACATCGGCGTTGTACTGGGCGTGTCTTCTTACCCCAGTATCCAACAAGAACGGGGCTTCTAGCTTCAAAATTGACCTCGGAAAAATCAATGGAAGCGGAACAAATAACAGAAATAATTATTCTCAACGGATAACTTGAAATAAAAACACTTCGTTACAACTCTTATTCGGCTAATTGAGAGCAATTAGAAATTTGACGTATCCAGCCAAGCAGCAACTGACTTAAATATCCAGAAATGGAACAAAGTTAGCATTGTCCCTCTTGCCAACGATCTTAAACTTTTAAAGGATTATCTTATAAATAAACCATACATGGCACTTAAACAACTACATTTTATTAAATAGAAGACCCCAGGAGAGCTTCAGAGGCTCTTAGTTCATATATACAAGTTGGCATGTTTAAATAAAAATTCTCAAAATTACGAACAATTTTCAGAAGCAATTTCTGACATTGAAAGTTAACCAGTTTAGAAGGATTGTAATAAGGAAGAAAGAGGGCGAGGGTACTCATAAGCAAAGATATACAAGAACATATTGAAATCATCTTAAAATACCGAGACGAAATTAACACAAAATCTAATTGTTACCTATTTGGCAATCCAAATTCTCAAAAACCAATTATAGGGTATAAAGTTCTAAGAAAATATGCAGTAGAATATGGAGCCAAAAACCCAAGTGCTTCGAACTGCACTAAACTCAGAAAGCACTTGGCCACATTAACGCAATTATTTAACATGATCGATAGTGACATGGAGCAGCTAGCGTCATTCATGGGCCACACATTAGGTAATCATAGAGCATCATACAGATTACCTGGTGATGTGTACCAAACAGCCAGATTATCTAAACTGCTTATTCTTATGGAACAGGGTGAAGCAGGTAAGTTTAAGGGAAAAACATTGGATGACATTGAGTTAGACTTGGAAGAATATTTAATAGACCAAGGAAATAAGAGTGATGGACTTACAGAAAAAGTACTGAAAAGAAAAAATGTACAAGAACAGGATCAAGAAGGTGAGTAGAGAAGTATCCCCAGTCGATATTATTTTTTTTTCTAGCATTGTGCCAATAGTAAATTAAACCCCATTTGCCCCACTTGCTGTTAAATTTTAACTACAACGTCCCAAAAGCCAGTAACACTCATAGTAGGGCATTAATCTTCGAGAGGAATAAAATCCCCCGTATTCATTTATTTTTACTCAAAAATCGAAATCGAAAAAGCGACTTTTAAAACAATTTATTTGACAACTACAGAGCAGCGATTACTGCTACAGATCAAGACGAGACTGACTACAATTGGTCAGAGCTTAATATACGTTTTACAAATTCTGACTTAGCTTACACGTGTTCACGCGCTCAGCGTCCACACAGCTCTTTCACTAAAAAGGGTCCATTATTCTTATTGTCACAACTTTATATTGTTAACCTTACTGTAGTCTAATGCAGAATTGAGTGAAAAATATCTCTTGCATTTTTCCTAAAAATGTACTGTTTCGAAGGTAACAGTTGTTTATGTCACCAGCATGGCCACAGGAAAATCGGCATCCGAAAATGTTAAGAAAAATCGTATTCTTCATGAAAGACTAACCAAATCGTCAGTATTTGACTTATTGAGATTATGCTTGTGAGGGTGGTCAGAGAAGGATTTTTATCTTCAAAACAGTAAATTTTTGGAAAAAATTTGGAATAGATCTTTTTTATTTACAATTAAATCAATATCAAAATGTCAACAACTAAATGTGCAAGAAATTTGTGATAAAGAGAACTGACAGCATGTGATCCCCGCCAGGATCAGGATAAAATTATACAGAAACGAAACCAAATCATTTGTTAGTCAAAGTTGGTGACCAATGTAGCTGTGTGATAACGTGTTCTATGAAATTTTGTATAATTGACTTAAATATCTGTGATATAGAATAGCCCTGAAGGAGACGAAAAATATACGTAGAAATGTCGGCACTTTCTAAAAATATAGATATTGTTGTTTTTGTCCTCAACCTGATATTTTGCCCATCACCTCAAATAGTAAGGACGCTACATTTCCACTATGTCTATCTCTATAGCAGTGAATCGTAATATCAGGATAACATTAGACGCCAGATTGATTGGTATATGTCATCCTTTTTAATCATATTCTCACTCATTTTGACGGTATTTTATGTCATTATTGAAATCAGAAAAATGACTAGAAAAATTGGCTATTAAAATGGCCATCTATGTTTTTGTGCACCTTTTATCTTTAAAAGTACAAACTGTATTAATATTACAATTGTTATTAGAAAAAACAAATTCTTCAAACTCAAACGTTGGAAAACTGAGTTTGTGGTTCTTCAATCTGCGAAGTTATATTAGTTGTAGTTTTTCGTTTAGTCATCCACGTCTACAAATACAAATTCATTATTTTAATTCCATATTCGCATAATATAATACTGAAAATTTTAAAACAAAACTGCAAAAAATAAATGGCTGTTTTTATGTCACGATCAAAGGCGCATTCGAGAAATGAAATTTTATGCAGAAAGTTAGCTGCCATGATCGCTGACAATATGCTACCACTATCATTTGTGGAGGATCGGGATTTATACGATTTATGAAAGTTGTAGATCCATATTTTCATGTGCCGTTGAGAAATACGATGCAATCACGTTTACAATTATATTCCGATGTGAAAAATAAAATCATTTGCGACATTAAAGAAGTATCATACCTATCTTTAACTACAGATTGCTCGAGTTCACTTAGGAATCACTCTTACATAACAGTGACATGCAACTTTGCCAAAAAAATGGAAGTTGTACTCATACACATTAGCGACTAGACCGTTGCCCGAACGACACACTTCAAAAAATTTAGAAAATGCAATATCTGAACGAGTGGGAGATTCAGAACAAGATACTGGCCACTGTACATGATAACGCTTCTAATATAAAATCGGTTTCAACTAATAGTGAACTTCTGGGAGCTTCAGTCAACTGTTTAGCTCAGTCTCTTCAACTAAGCGTAAATTAGGGATTAGAAGAGGATACAATGAAAGAGGTAATAAGTACATGTAGCCAGATTGTTGCCCACCTATGCTTTAGAAAATTCGCAGAACTTTTTAAACTTGCCTAATCACGCGCTTATTCAATCTGTGAAGACAAGATGGAATAGTGTATATTTTATGCTTCAATGACTGCAGGAGCACCGTTTTAATGAAGTAGAAGAAAATAATTCAGCACGTGTTTCCGAGAAAATGCTGCGTTTTAGTTGTGCGGACGATTTGGACGTCCTGCGGCAAGTGGTTGCAGAAAATCCGTACGAATATACCTAGGTGGAAGGAAATTCAAAGAAACGTATTTGCGACGATAGGGAAAGAGTTTACAGCACGTGCGATAACAAAGCAAGTGAAATGCCTGATCAAGTTTTCAATAGAATATAATATGGCTCAGTTGAGGAAGTAAGTTACACCTACTATAGGTAGGTAAGTGTGTAATAAAAACGCTAACTATTCTAGATCCGGCACGGAAAAGCAGTACGAAGAGAAGGAAGGTTTGCTGTAAGAAGTGTGCGACCTGAAAAAGGAATACCGAAAGAATGCTTGTGGAACAACAAATGTAGGACTTAAGGTGTCCAAAAAAGGTGTAGCATTCAGGGCATCTGTAGCTGCCGTTGCATGTTTGCCAAGGTATTTGGAAGACGTGTTTTTTAAAGAAAAAATATGTATACATATAATAAATAAAATATTAAAGAACCACAATAAATGTTATTAAATTTTTGGAATTAAAAATAATTGGCGACGATAAAAACTGTAAATATTAGTACGTGTTTGAAGATGGAGCATTTACGCAGTAGCAAGTCGACGAATGGTTGACGACCTCAAAGAAATATTTTGTCAAACATTAGTGGCTCCTTCTTTTTTTACCATCATCGAAGAAGCTTCACTTCAGTAGAGTAGGATAGGGGTTTTCAACTCACATTTGACCTTCACCCCTGTAGAGTTCAAACTCCCAAAGTCAAATTCCAAGGTGGTGGCATACAGGTAAACAACGTCTAGACGTCCGGCCCAAGTGACCATGTACCTGCAGGGTAATTTGCATAATTTATTTGTTATCTGAATTTAGAACCCAATTTAGATACCAGGTAGATTAATTTTTGACATCCCATTAATTTTAATTAAATGCAATAACAACTAAAACGTGCATTCCTATACATTTTTGTAATAAACATAGGTCCAGCATTCCACTTTTATTTACATATATGAGAAAGAGAGAGATAGCGATGTCGGCCTCAAGTGTCCCATAATCTGGGTACATTCCATATGAATCTGATTAATTTATTTAATAAAAATACCTAATGCAATTAGGAGTTCATATAGCCCCCACCCCACCATTAATCCCCACCAACAAAATTGAATTTTTAAATAAAATAATACCGAGCTTCCTCAGTTTTGTATACGATGTGTAACAGTATAGACTAACATGTGGATGTGCTATACGAAATATCCTGAAGTACATGATCTACAAAGTGGTGTTGAAAAGTTAAGACAATTTTTTTCCAACTTAAAATTTGATGCTGAACATGAGGCGATATATGGAGGTGGTAAATTTGTACCAGAAGAGGAGTGTATCGAGCGTGCAGAAAGGTATGGAAGTGCTCTGGAATTGTGTGAACAATTTTTGGAAGATAAGGATATAAAAAGTTTTGCTTTGGGGCTCAAAAAATTGGATTTGGATAGTAATTTAAAGGAAATAGGAAGATATATATCAATTGAAGACATAGCCAGCGTTTTGGACATTAACACGCTTATAGATATATTTTATGACAGTGATAGTGATGGTGATAGTGACTAGTGTAACAGATACTCTCATTCATTGTATTTTTATGAAATCTACAAATTTTCTAGTTTTAAAACTAAGTAGATAATAAAGTGTAAAATGTCTGAATGCGCAAACATTGATTATTCATGAGGAAGAAAGAGAAAATGTTTGGTTAAGTTCGAAGACAATTACTCACAATTTATAAAAAAATACAAAAGTAGAGAAGCAGCTTATCTTTATGATTTATATCAAGCTCAACCCCAGTTGGATGAGGAATATCAAGCCTTAGAAAAACGCTTTGCAGATTTAGATGAAGAAACCTCTATATTCAATGCAATTATTTTTGAATACAACTATAGAATTTTTAGAGAAAATTTATATTATCAAATTAGGTACTTAGATAGTGGATTATTATTTTATACCTGTAAAATAAAATAAAATATATGATGTAATAAAAGATTTAGTCTAAAAGAAAATTATTTTTATTTTTCATAATAAGTATAATTATATTATGCAAGTTGATTCTTGTCAATCCATGTGTTATTAGTACTATCCATCCCCAACCATTTAACATAGAGTTTACTTCCTTTTTTTCTTACAATTTTTTCAATTAAATATATATCAGGATATTTCACTTTTTGAAGTTCTTTTTCATAAAATCCTCCTTTTATTTCAACACCTTTTTCATCTTCTAACAAATATGTAGTTGGATTGGTGAGAGTTATCCTTTTCACTTTATATATTTCGTTTGACCAGTTTGGTGTATATCCCTTTTTAAAAGCTTCCCTATGTTTACTGATGCGCACATAGTCACCAGGTGAAAATAATGTTCTGATATTAAAGGTTTTTGGGTAAGTATATACCTCTTTCAATATTGATTTTTCATTGTTTTTATTAACGCTCTTAGGTTTAAATGATGTTGTTCTATGTTTTGTATTATTATATTTATCGACGATTTCTTGTAATATGGGTATCCATTTATAGTTCCCTTGTAAACTAAATTGTTTCCAAATTGAATTTTTCAGAGTACGATTAACCCGTTCTACAACACTAGCTTTCATATTCGAAAATGAACTGTAATGGTTTATTTGAAATTCCGTCATAAGTTTGCCAAATTCTTTATTATAAAATTCTTTTCCCATATCAGTTTGAAGATTTTTAGGTGATGTTTTAGCCTGAATTAGTACATTTTTCATAGCTGTAGCGACATCTTTCCCACTTTTAGATTTTACTGGTTGTACCCATACATATTTAGAGAATACATTGATTACAACTAAAATATATCTATTACCTTTATTAAATTTAGAATAAGGAAGCATTTCAACCAAATCAGCTTGCCAAAGATCATTAAGACCTTTAACAATTACACGCCTTCTCTGATAATGTACTCGTGCTGGTTTATGAAGTTCTTCAACAACTTGTTTTTTAAGGTCCGACATTATTCTATATCTATTGAACACTTTATCAATAATTCACCATAAAAGCTCTTCAAAGGTTTTGTGAAATTTTATCTTTTAGATGTAATTGTGTTCCGACAGGATTTGAAATTTTCTGATCATTTATTAACAAAATCATGCTGCTGGGAAATTCAGCACTTATAATATTACATTCCTTAAGAGGAAAAATATAGCTCTCCCTCTGATCTTGCAACAAAGCGTAGTTTTTAGTGTTTTTGTTAAAATCACCGATAAATGGTAAAACTAAATTATAGTACAATTTAACGTTCTTTATATCTACTACATTGTAAAGTTTATTAGAAGATGTTGATGATTCATCCAAAGATTGATATCCTTTTTTAAATATGTGCGCTCCAAATTTATCGATTGTCATTATCACTTGAATGTTCAATACATACTAAGAAGATTTAGATTAAACATTACACTTATTGAATAATTTTTGCCTCGCGAAGTTCCTCGACAATAGACATCATTTCATTATGGTGACCAGTATGACCAGCGATTTGAGATGCCAGAAGTAATTTTAGTCTTTCGACAATTTCATTGGGATCCTTATAATATACATAATCTAGCTTTTTGTTAGATACACTCATCATACCTCCTCCTTTCTTTGATCGTGTAACCGATCTTGTAGTTGGTCGCGGCAGTGAACTAGCAGACATTGATCTCTCTCTGAGCACAGATGGTTCTACTAATGTTCGTAATACTTCATTTTTTAAAATATTCTTTTTAACGAGCCACGGTCGCACAATTGTTATATATTTGGAATTCAAAGAGCCCTGTACTTGTTCGGCAGGATCATTGTTTCGTCTATATGTTGAAGTTTTATCCAAAATATCCATATAATTGTCCAAGTCTACATTTGTATACCCCAGAGGGTTTTGTTTAAACAATAACTCGTAAAGTCCAGGTGTACCTTCATACAATCGTTTCATATCAGGTTGAAGTGTATTTTTCCTAAATATTTGAATATCTTTTCCAACGAAATCAACTAAAGCGTTTCCTATCGAAAATTTGCCTGTAGGTATATCATGTTTTATACCATATACGTAATCATAATCTGTAGAGGTTCCTCGTGTCTGTCCATCAATGTAGGTTCGTGGAAGAGGATTAAATTCTTCAAGCCATAATTGATAACCAGGTTGTCTCGATAAATCCTCAAAATATTGTCGGCTTTGTTCAACAGCATCATTAATGGTCTTATCGGTCACGGTGTCTTGACCAGTTGATTCAAAGGGGTCTCCTTGTTCAGGGATAAAACTATCTTCCAAAAACGACAATCCACCGAAAGGTAATAATGGTTGTAACCGTTTATGAACCAGTAAAGAGCTTCGTGGAGATCAAGAAGGGATTCCTCTAAAACTTTCCCCCTGTTGTTCAACTTTGGGTTCAATTTTAGGTCTAATTTTAGGTTCTTGTTTGATATTCGAAAGCAACATATAGAGCAATTTTCACGATCGTGGATTCGACACATATTGATTACTGACATTTTGGATTTTGTTCACTATTAAATTGGAAAAATATCTTTACTATTAATTTAAAAAAAAGAAAATACCTTTACTATTAATTAAAAAAAAAGAAAGAAAATACCTTTACTAACAGAGCACTGTAAGCAAACGAGCATTAAAAACACTAAAAACGAGCTAGTTATTAGGTTAGTTATTTTCAGAAAACTGTAGGCACTAAAACACTTAAAGCCGGGCAGAGAATGTTAGTAGCTGAGAAATCTTTTACAACTGAAGCGCTCTGTATACTTTTATACTCTATATCCCTCTCCCCACCATGTTAAATTCGATTAAAAAATATGTATTTTATATATTAATATAACTACCTACATTATATACTACCTACTAACTAATAAAAAATATATATATTATTATTTTCCCACTTGCTGGTCCTAAAAATTAAAAATCTGAAATTAAATATCATTAAAGATAATTTTATATTTTTACCGTAATCTATACAGCACAAAAGGTGGAGGGGTCCCTTCAAATATGGCGGTTAAATAATACCCCCCTTCAAGGGGGTAATTTTTGTACAATATCGTAGATTTTATTTTTAAGACAGACATTTCCGCCCCGTCAGCTGCTAACTCAATTATTGGAGTCTATAAAAAAATTTTAAAAGTTAACACTGCTTGCATTCAGTGCAGACCAATTTTTTGTAACCGCCGCTGAGGAATATTGAACGGTTGTTGAACGACAATATAGGGTGGTGACAATTTTGATTCCCACCATGGGTATCTCAGCTGTGATTGCTCGAAATTTAGGGCCTAGAAAATTTCTGAAACTGTCATCACATCGACTATGACCAAGTTTTATGAGTATAAATTACGAATAATAATAATAATAATAATCCTCACCCTCACAATACTCTAAACTAGGAGTATCCCAGAAGCAGCGACATGCTTGTGCGGGGAAGACAATTACTATTATTTTGTCTTCGTTACCATTTTCGGCTAGTGTCGATTTTTTCCCGATAGGACTAGGATAGCATACGCTCAAGTACTACGGAAAACCCTAGAAAACCGTAGTAATCCCAGTGAGTGTAGGACAATTAGTAAATCACACATATAACGCTATTAATTAGCAATACCGTGTCCAGCTCTCTTGGTCATAGCGGTGTTTTCCGTTAAAGACATGTGCATGCCCCTGCCTCAATATCGGTTCGAACCAAGGTTAAGGCAGAAAAACATGCAGTCTAAAAAGTCAGCGTCGGTACAAGCGACACCACCGCGACATAATGAATTAAGATATCTGTCATTTAATAACAGAGCAACATTAGCCTAATTTGAGCGACGTTGCATCTTTCCAAGATACCAATGCTAAGCATCAAAATTTTCACCACCCTGTATATATTTGTAGTAAGCTAGGTAATAATGAATAATTATTATATGTGACAAATACTGCAGGATTACTTTTAATTACTAAATATTAATTGCTAACTTTGAATGGACAAGAGTTAAAAATTAAATAATACCGATAATGCATAACCGAAGACAGCGGTAACTAGAGAATGCATACAGACAACGATTACAAAAATTTGGTATGCATTGAACGCAACCAATAAAATTCACTTACGTTGACAGGCAGCCCCAACTCTGTTAACTTTTTAGTAATTATTTTTTCGATTTCTGCAAGATAATTCGAACTATAGTAAAATGTATAAAGTAGGTACTTACCAGTTACACTTACGGGAACACATTTTGTCGGGAACCAAACACTACACTGAACACAGATAGCAACTTGAATATAGCTGAATAAAGCTAGTATATATACTATGCAGCCTCTACTTCTTGCATCTGAGCAGAGGTGGGTATATGAAATTTTTGTCTCTTTATGTATGATTTCAATAACTATTTTTGGTTAATTATTCATTTGGGCGTAAGGTCCATAAACGCTTATATGTTTTCAAATTTTAAAATTTACATTTATTCCTATTTGAGCTGTGCAATCCTTAAATTGATGAATAAATCCGTTCTTAAAAAATATCTGTCGCGCGCCTGTGTTGAAAATTTTCCATCCGTGATTATGTTGCAGTTTTTTTCGTTGCTGACCTTTAAGTAAATTAATGGTTGCTCAAAATTAATCTGTCTGGAATTTAAATTGGGTTTTAAATTCAGGTAGGTATAAATGAGGTGCATAATATGCTAATAATCGTCTGAGAATTTTGTTTTCGCTTTCATAGGCCATGGTCGAATGTATTTTTAAATATATCTATATGGGATTGATTTTAGTCTATATTTTCTAAGTTTTTAGAAAAGTAATGTACACCCTGATAATTCATTTTGGAATGCGCCCCAGGTATATAATCTGTTGGGTTAGACGTCTAGACATTGTTTACCTATATGCCACCACCTTGGAATTTGACTTTGAAAGTTTGAACTCTAGAGTTCAAGGGCAAATGTGAGTTGAAAACCCCTATCCTACTCTACTCACTTCCTATTGAATTTCTTGATGGAAGCAGTGCAGATACAAGTAATGAAGACATGGACACAGGCAATGACCCCAATTTTCAACTAAATCCAGAAGATTCCGAAAACATTTTGGATGATGAAATAAATGCAGATGTCCCTCAAGACGTAAGCTTAAAAAGGTAAAATATGAAAAAACAAGAATATATGGAAAAAGAACAAACATAGTTTAAATAGAGAAAATGGAAAGTCTTATAAAGGAAAGAAAAAGGAAAATGGAAAATGGAGGTCGCAAGAACCAAGATTCTTGAAAGGAAGTCGCAATGTAAGCCAAGTCGAAATAAAAAATCTGGCCTATTGCGCACTATAATTAGTAAACATGAGAGAGTAAGAATTTTTGAAGAGTTCTGGCAATGTACGTGGTATGAAAATAAGATGTTTGTAAGAAACCGTGTATTCAGAGAATGAAGTGTTGAGAATAACATATTCGAGCGCATTCTTTTCAGGTCCCCCAGAATAACAATTTGCAAAACGATGTTCCTAAATACTCTTGGCGTGATGGAATGGGTAATAAAAATGGTCCAAAAGCTAACTAGAAGAGGATTTCGTGGCTGTGCAAAATCACCAGAAAGAGATTATAATATTTTTCGAATCTCTACCAACAATGGAGTCCCATTACTTTACCTGGAACCAATGCAAGAGTCAATTGCCCAAGTTCTAGAAATCCGATTTTTGCAGAAACCAGAACAAAAAAGCCGTATCGATATCCAATTTTCACAAAGAATTTTAAAAGAATAAACTTTACCTATATAGAAGGATCTTTGTGATATTTGCGTGTCATTTCTTTCAAACAGAATATCGGAAGTTGTATCTAATGAACATATCAAATTTCAGGATGAAGCAAGAGCTGAAGAAAATTACGATAAACAATCACAGAATGATGTTATTTGCCAGGGATTACAAATCGGTTTTACCTTATCCGAAATCAGATATATCTTCTCTCTATTATAAAACCAAACTAATTTTGCAGAATTTCACAGTTCATGACATTAAGTGCCAAAAGTGCTTCTGCTAGTTATGGAATGAAGATTGAAGGTGGGCTAACAAGTAACGAGTTTATCAGTATCATTCTTTATTTCTTGAAGCAGCATGTAGAGATGTATTATTTAAAAGAAAGAGTCACTGAGGAAATCCAAATTATATTATGGAGTGATGGTTGCGGTTACCAAAACCGAAACTCAACCCTATCAAATGATATATTAAACTTTGCTTTAGAAAATGGTTCAACTGTACCTAATCCAAAAAAATATTTATAAAAAGGTCACGTTATCTAGCGTCAAATTCGAAACAAAAAATTAGTATTATTAAGATGATAAAATTTCACGTCCCTAATAGATTTTTACAGAAAGAAAGTTAGCGGCTTCTTGACTGCGTGTCTCATGCATCACTCATTCAAAAGCTTCAGTATTATGGCTTGGACAACACTTCTTGCAACCTTATTCAAACGTATTTGCACGGTCGCCAATAATATGTTGAATTAAACGGTATAAAGTCCGGCATGGCCGACGTCGTCAGTGGCGTGCCTCAGGGTTCCATTCTGGGCCCGATACTCTTCCTAATCTTTATAAACGATCTCGAGGGAGCCCTGCCTTACTTCTGGTCTTCGCTGACGATGCGACCGTTTTAAGTCCACATAAAAGTGAGAACACTGCGATGGTTGGGTTGAGGGACGCGCAGGCGAGGGCCGAAGAGTGGTTTAAAACCAACAGCCTAAGCCTAAACGCAGATAAGACTACAGTAATGACATTGAGTTTTAGAGAAATAACACTTAACGATAGTGGTATCAAAAATATAAAGTTATATATATATATATTTACATCCGCAATTACATAGCTCCTCCACATACAATCCAGCTTTAGGTCCTCCACCAGAAGGAGTGGATATATATATATTATTTTGTTCGTGTATATTACCCCTTTGCCTCCTCCGATGCAGGCCCCCACCAAAAATCCAGATTTTTTTGTTTACAATTTGCAGGCATATTAAGGTTGATAGGTCCTCCAACTATACTACACTCATTGAATCCTCCGAAAGTATATGAGTTACAATATTGCGCTAGATCACTCCTCCAGAATATACAGTCCATATAGGAACTGCAGTGGATAAGTTCTCCGACAATGTTGCCATATTTCCTGCTTAGCGTTTCATATAGGCTCCCCCCCCTCCACTGGGGAGGCGTTATTACTTGATTTGATTAAGCGGAGCCGCGGCCCGCGAGCCATTTGATATAATACAAATACAGAGAGTGCATGTGTTGCGTAGTGCGCGAATCCTGTGTGCCGATTGCCGATTGTTTTATTCTACCGAATTCTTTGGGATTATCAACAGGTATGTATCTAAAGGCGGCTTCAGATTCATGTCGCGAACATCCATAAAGAAGCGTTAACGCGAATATGGATGACTTTCGAGCTTTTTCGTGCCTTTTCACGCCGTGAACGAAAATAACCGAAAATGCCAAGAGAAATTTTTTGTTCAGAATGCATTGGAGAATGAAATTTGACTCCCCAAAAATACTTTGCTACAAACACTAATTTTTTGTTAAAGAAAAACCTTGCTTGGTAGTAGTAAATACCTAGGAATATTTTTTCTGATAAAAAATGTGTCTACGCAACAAAAATTGAAATTTTGAAAACTTCTAGACCGCAGTAGGTATGACGTGTATGGCTTCAATTTGACGAGTCTGACAACTTTTTTATTTGCGAAAATTCTCGGAAGTGGGGTGTTTTCGAGCGTGCAGCCGCAAAAGATGTCATTTTATGTTGTAGGTATTCTTATTGCTTTTTACTTGAATTGAGAAATAATATGGTGAGAAAGTCGAAAAAAAATTTCGGATAAAAATAATGGGGCGATCGCCTAGCCCGACACCCCCAATATGTGAAAATAACGACGTTAGCATAGTATCAGACTAGGCGATCGCCCAAGTATTATTTTTGTCCGACATTTTTTTTACTTTCTCGCCATATTATGTCACAGTTCAACTTAAAAGCAAGATTATGGTAAAAATACTTTTAATCCTTACATATAATAAAGGAATAGAGGTCGAAAAGTGTATACATGGAACAAATTTTAAAAAACCTATACTCACTCGACTATATTGATGATTTCGAGATAGCAAATCAATAGTTAAAATTTTGTTTGTTTGTTTGTATGTTCGGGCACAACTGAAAAACCAATGAACGGATTTTGATATGTTTTCACTATTTGAAAGCTTAACATAAGGGTCAATATCTAGGCGATAAAGTAGGTAACCCCTAAAAGGGTAAAATAGGGGGTGACTGGTGTCTAGAAAAGCCATAGAGGCCTGAAAATTAGTATGTAAACTCTACTAATAAATTAAGTCAATACGTGTTTCAGGGTTTTTTTAAATGATAATTAGGGGTGGTTCTGTTTACCGGATGATGATTTTTTTTTATTTGGGAGATATTCAGTTGCAAACAAAGTCGCGGGTATTAGCTAGTACAATATAAAATTGACATATGTTGCAGCTGCGCATTCGAAAACGCCCAACTTCCAAGAATTTTCGAAAAAAATAAGAAGTATGGTAATAATTTTACGAAAGGGTCAACCGAGGGGTCAACGTACTGCGGACTCATTTAGGTACCTTACAGTATGGCCCATTTGTTTTGGGGTCAGCCTGTAAAAAGTTTATTATTTGTGCGATTTGATCCGGTCTTTTTAAAAACTGTATAGCTGGATAAACTGCACACTTTGACCAAAAATGACCTGGTTTGTACAAAATCCAAGGTCTACTATGCAAGTTTCTAGAGCAAAAACTTTAAAACATCATATCAGCGATTTTTTAGGCGAAAACTCTTGTCAGATTCTTGTTCAGAATAGCCTAAAACCCCTTTGTACTCGCCTCAAAAATACTTTATTTTTCCATTTTTTTAAAATCTTTCATTTACAAGATTAAAACAAAATATTTTTTAGACCAACAAAAACTAGTACAAAGGGGTTTTAGGACATTCTGAACAAGAATCTGATATTAGTTTCTGCCTAAAAAATCATATGAACGGAAAATTCGATTTTCTCCATTTATAAGAGTAAAACAAAATATTTTTGAGGCGAACAAAAACTAGTACAAAGGGGTTTTAGGCCACTCTGAACAAGAATCTGATATTAGTTTTCGAATAAAAAAATCGCTAATGTGATGTTTTCAAATTTTTGCTTTAGAAACTTGCATAGAAGGCCTTGGATTTTGTATAAACCAGGTTATTTTTGGTCAAAATGAGCAGTTTATCCAGCTCTACAATTTCAAAAAACGGATCAAATCGCACAAATAATAAACTATTTACAGACTGACCCCAAAACAAATGGGCCACACTGTATATAAAACTTCATGTGAATTAAAAAAGAGAAATCGAAGACACCTCAAAAATTATTAGAGATAGGCAGGGGACATAGTAACAACATAATAATAATTGCAGATCACCGGTACAGAATGAGGAGTGAAGAAGAAAGTCGAAGTCTTTCTTCCCAGGGACCGGTATGTAGTTTTTTGGCCATTTAGTCTTAACATTTTAACAGTGCACTCTGTACAGATAAACATAAACAAATATAACTCTTCACTTTCTTGTGACCAGGTTCACCACGTGAGAATTTTATGCTTCTTTTGTTTTTCCATTTTGTAAGCTTCAAAAATGTGAAAATATAATTACTGAGGCATCTCGCCGCGCCACCGCGACCGCCATACACAGCGGCCTAAAATACAAAAAAATAAAATACTTATAAAATTTAGTAAATTTTTTAAATTATGCAAAAACTCTCATTTTGTTCAATTAAAACATTTATTTTTACTTTTTGTATAATTAAATCATTTATTTCAATTTCGTATTTTATCGTTTGTTTTCTAGGCCTTGTTTTACGAGTGGCAATGTGTGTCCCGGTAGTGGTGGCGCGGCGAGATTACTCACTATGTTTTCACACATGGAGTGGGAATTTTTGTGAGATGTATATAATCATTGAGGACTATCTTTTGCTAGATGAACAAAATATAAAAAAATTATAAATGGCAAATATCATGTCATTGACAACTTATTTCCCAGAACCATACTCGTTTCTTTAATTTTTTTTCTCTGTTTCTTTTTTTTCAAAGGTTACAGGGTCTGCCATATTTTGAAAAATCTACGTTAGGTTGAGGTTTGTTATGATTCAAAGATTAATCAAGAAGAAAAATTGAAACTGAAAAAATAGTGTAAGGGATCATTTTAACACCAAATTATTGAAATTAGAGATAATTTTAAAAATATTAAGCAAAGTGCAATTACTTAAGTGTCCGCTCCACCCTCTATAGTAAATGAAAACGGTTACTCATTTCTTTTAACGTAGAATGGTGACAGAAAAGTCTCCCCGTTTTTTTTTCGTTTTCTTCGACAAACCAAAATAAAAGTTTTGAAGCACCATTCGGGTTAAAAAATAAGTAGTTTTCCTTTAATCAGAAATATCGTTTTTCTGAATTTCCCGAAATGGTCTCTTAATATTTCTTTTTAATTCTAATTGTTTTCCTTAATTGAATCATGGCCAACTCGAATTTTATTGTCGATTTTTAAAAACACTATTGACCCTGTAACTTTTTAAAAAAAGGAGATAAGTGAATAAATAGTATAGTTCATTACGAGTCTGGAAATAAGGATTTGTCCGTGCGCGCGTGACAAATTCTCGGGAAGTCATGCAAGCACGGAAAAATCTATTTCTGGACGTGTAATGAACGATATTTTTTATTATACTTCTTTGAAAACGGAAAGTTAAAACAAAAGGAACTTTTTTTTATTTTCATAACAGTTATAGGAATACAAAAATCTAACGACTAGTACATTTTATCGGCATAAATTTAATTGACAGAAAATAAATCACGCCAAATACAGTATTTGGCACGTAGGATGCGTTTTCATGGTTACTCTCGAATTCTTTCAAAGGTGATTTGTTTTAAATTAGTCTATGACAGATAAGGCGGAGAAAACGTAAAAAAATATTACAGAAATGTATCTAAATATTCAAACACTTTAAACAAAACAATTAAAATACAAAATAGGTACATGTTAAACATCAGACAGCATATAGAGTTTCTTAAATTTAGTTTACTTTGCTGTATATTACTACTAATACAGATGAAAATAAGGTGTTTTCGAAGAAGTATAATAAAAAAATTGTTTTCACAAAAGTTATTCACAAAAAATAGGTCTTTCCAAATATGAACCGAAATTTTACACGGTTTTGGGAAAAAAGGTGTCGATGACGTCTTTTCCGCTATTTATAATTTCTTTAAATTTTGTTCCTCCTACAGGAAAAAATAGACATCAGGACATCTCATTTAAGTACAGGCTGATTCTTTTATCTGGGGAACTGCGTTTTTCTTCAAAACGGCCACAGCAAATTAATTTCTGTCGAAAGTGTGCTATTATGCTCCATTTTCACTAAAAGTTTTGGCCTAAATTAAAGAAAAAATAAATACGACGCTAGGCGTCGCGACGCTCCAAATTTTTTTTCTCAGAAACATACCTGTTTTATTACATGGCTTAAAAGTCCCTACAATTTGAAGTATATTTTTCAAATACATTTTTTTTCTCTATAATCAACCTTTACGAAGTTATGGACCAATGTTTAAAGCAGCGTATTTTTGCGTTATTTCTGAAGTAGAGGGTGTACGAAAAACAAGTTAGCCTTGGAAAAACAAAATTTGCTTTCTGTCATCAATCTGCCAGTGTTTTAATATCGATTAGTGTGTCTTGGGTAGGAAATCTATATAAATAATTATTATATATAAGTATTACCCTCAAATTAACTACCCAAATACCTAATATTATTTGTTAAAAATGTTTTCTCACAATGAAAAAGTGTATATATTATTAATTTATGGAGAAGCTACGAAAATCACAGTGGCTGCACGAAGGCTAGATGCAGAGAGATATCCCGATCGAAATATTAAATAACAATAATATTAAAATAATGTTTAGCCAATTTTTGTTTAGTTTTATGTTCAACTTTGCTTTTGACTGTTTTCTAAACATGTCTATAGTCTATAAATAATAAAATGTTGCTGGATTTCATGTATAAACGGCGTCACCCTGTACTTCGGAAATCACGCAAAATGCATGTAATACCCTGCTTCAAACATTGGTCCATAAACGGATGGGAAGTTTTGCGCCTGTATGAAATAAACAAGGTAATATTTTTGGATTGATTACATACTATGCCTGAGATGCCACAAACCTTACATTGGTCCATAACTTCGCAACGGTTAACTATAGAAAAAAGTGTATTCGAAAAAATACTTTAAATTGTCGGGACTCTTAAGCCATGTAATAAAACAGGTATGTTTCTAAGAAAAATTTGGAGCGTCGCGACGCCTAGCGTCGTATTTATTTTTTCTCTAATTTATGCCAAAACTTTGATTGAAAATGGAGCATAATAGTACAGGGTGGCCCATCCAAGCGGAAAAAGTGTGCTACGTGGAGAAAGGTTAACATAAAATCGTCATTCAAAAAATGAGATTATAGTAAAAATTAAGGGGAATTCGAGAGTGTACCTGAATTTTGTATACGGGGGTCGGTAAAAAAGTTATCGCGAAAAAACATTTTTTGCAAAATAAAAAAAAATAATTTTTTACCTACACAACCATTAGAGAACCTTTAAGTAGTATTCCCGAATATTCAGTTTCTTTATATAACTTCCGGTTATAGCGGAAATGAAAGTGGTTTTCTCTATTCTACAACGTACACATTTCTCTTAACCATTGTTGGATTCCTTTTTTAATTCTGAATCCAACGATATATAATTTGACCTATTTATGTCCAACCGTTTCCGAGATATTTATCCGAGAAACTCCATCAAACTAGATACATGATCTCATGGTCGGTGTCTGATGTTCGATCCGAGTAGGCCAAACAATAAAACCAATTTTATTACAAATCAAGTCAGCCATGATAATAAAACTGACAATCGAGTAGGCTGTCAATTAAATATTTCTATTTACGAGTCAGATTAGTCTAAAATTTTGTTGCTGAAGCTGTTACTAGTTGCAGTTTAAAAAATGTTTTTGAAAGAAGAATGCTGTGATATTTTAGAGGTCTTCATCAAAAATGATAAAAGATACGTAGAAACTTTGAGGGAGTATTCTCGTAAATATCCAAATAGAAATGTTCCGAGTGCTTCATTTATAATATGTAATCTTTGAAAATGTCCGAAAAAATTTCTTAAATAGACTTAGGTTATGCGTAAATAATAATGGAAACCATTTTGGACATTTAATGTAAATGAACTTCTAATTAATTTTTAATAACTAATCATATTGTTGTTGTTATAATAAGTATGACAGTAATAAAAATAATAAATGTTTCATAATTTCCACGGGATTTTTGGTTAAGTTGAATGCAGTTGAATGGCTATAAATAGCCACTTTAACATTCTATCTATACTACAGTAGATAGAATGTTGAATGGACAGCCCACTCGATTGTCAGTTTTATTATCATGGCTGACTTGATTTGTCATAAATTTGGTTTTATTGTTTGGCCTACTCGGATCGAACGTCAGACACCGACCATAAGACAATGTATCTAGTTTGATGAAGCTTCTCTGATAAATATCTCGGAAACGGTTGGAGATAAATAGGTCATATTATACAGAGTGACCCATTTGAAAGCGGGCCACCCTCATAAAATCTTTATTTTGCATCCGATTTTAGCCGTTTTTTTCCCTGAAGGTAGGTCACAAAAAACTCTATTTTGATGCAAAGTTTCAGGTCTCAATCTCAATTTTCAAGGCCTACTACGAATTTTTTTTGTAGTAAAAAATGACGAAAATCATTTAGCGATTTTTTTATTTAAAATTTGACACTACAGCATTAATAGGGACCCCCCAAGACCCATATATACCAAACTTGAACAAAAAATATACAGGGAGTTCCATTCTGCAGGTTGTCAAAGTTGAGCAAAATAGGGATTTTAAAGGCATCTGGCAAGTCAAGTGTGCCATGGAATCCCCTCAAAACAATTATATGGTCAACCGGGCCACACAAAGTCTTGATGTGCAAAGATCCAATACAAAAATTTACAGGGTATTGTTCTCTGGGCCATCTCAAAATGCTGAACTTTTATGAAACTTTATACGGGTCAAGAGTGCTCTGGAATTATTGAGAAAATGTTAGTAAAAGCGAAAATAATTTATTTTTTTACGAAATGCCAACCAACAAGTAAAAAATAATTTAAATTATTGAACCTTTCTCGATAAATTCACTGTCTAAGATTATTACATTTTCTGTGCGTTTCCTGTTGTGGCACAGGAGCCACCTCAACTCATATGGACTTATTGGCTGGAAGGCTTCTGTATTTTTAGATTTAGTTCGTTCTATAGTGTATGGGGCGGTTTTGATCTACTCGATTTTTGTTCCGTATAAAGTTCTAAAAAATTCAGCATTTTGAGATGTCCCAGAGAACAATACCCTGTATATTTTTGTATTGGATCTTTGCACTCCAAGACTTTGGGTGGTCCTGTTGACCATATAATTGTTTTGAGGGGATTCCATGGCACACTTGACTTGCCAGATGCCTTTAAAATCCCTATTTTGCTCAACTTTGACAACCTGCAGAATGGAACTCCCTGTATATTTTTTGTTCAAGTTTGGTATATATGGGTCTTGGGGTGTCCCTATTAATGCTGTAGTGTCAAATTTTAAATAAAAAAATCGCTAAATGATTTTCGTCATTTTTTACTACAAAAAAAATTCGTAGTAGGCCTTGAAAATTGAGATTGAGACCTGAAACTTTGCATCAAAATAGAGTTTTTTGTGACCTACCTTCAGGGAAAAAAACGGCTAAAATCGGATGCAAAATAAAGATTTTATGAGGGTGGCCCGCTTTCAAATGGGTCACTCTGTATATCGTTGGATTCAGAATTAAAAAAGGAATCCAATATTGGTTAAGAGAAATGTGTAAGTTGTAAAATAGAGAAAACCACTTTCACTTCCGCTATAACCGGAAGTTATATAAAAAAACTGAATATTCGGGAATACTACTTAAAGGTTCTCTAATGGTTGTGTAGGTAAAAAATAATTTTTTTTTCTTTTGCAAAAAATGTTTTTTCGCGATAACTTTTTTACCGACCCCCGTATACAAAATTCGGGTACACTCTCGAATTCCCCTTAATTTTTACTACAATCTCATTTTTTGAATGACGATTTTATGTTAACCTGTCTCCACGTAGCACACTTTTTCCGCTTGGATGGGCCACCCTGTACACTTTTGACAGATATTAATTTGCTTTGGCCGTTTTCGAGAAAAACGCAGTTCCCCAGATAAAAGAATCACCCTGTACAACCCCGTTTTTAGAAATTAATTCTCTTTTGGTTTTACAACAGAATATGGGTTTGTTTTTATTTTTAATTTCAGTCATTTGTTTATAGTATACTCCCTCCTCATCAACGGATAACTCCAGAAAAAGAAAATCGAGCTGGTTTTGCAATCGACCATTGTCCCCATTACTTGAAGTTCAAGACAAAACTATTTCAACATCTGATGAATCTGAAATCGTACAAAGTTTAAATAATTCAAAGATTGCAGAAAAAAACGAAAGTGAAGAAGTAAGAAATCATTTTTTTTACAATTTTATATGAAAACCATTGTTGTAAAAAAGGGCAGTCACTTAAAATAATTTTAACTTTAAAATGTTAACATTTAAATGCAAGCAATTTAACTGCAATTTTAACATCTTTAGCCCTAATAAAGTTCTTAAACAAGAACGAAAGCTTGAAATTTTAAAAACGAAATTGTGAATTTTTCTTTAATCTCAAACTCTTATAAGAGTAATTTTAAATAAATAAAAAAATGTCTCATTAGTTGTCTGATGGAGTCGAATAAGACTGACCACTGCTTTAGTTCTCCATCTCATTCTGAAGTAAAATGAACAAATGAAAAATACATTGTGGTACTCGCGCTTATTATTTTGAAAAATAGAAATAAGTAGTGGTTTGACTTACTTTAATTTTTCAGACAACAATGAAAGTGTATTTTTTAATGTTTGTAATGTAATTTTTAAGAAACAAAGTCTGCCAAGCGTAAAATCCCCAGTTGACGACAGCGTAGCTGATTCTGACTACCAACCATCAGAAATGAATTTTTCGGTAAGTTCGATTTAATTTAATTACTGCACATCATACAACCTGTTCAATGTTCGTGGTTCGATCATTTATTTTAATTGCCTAATGTTCTCCCAGCTTTTAAACATTAAACAGGACGATATTTAAATCGCAGTATAAAAGTAAGATCTTCGGTCTACATCCGACGCATGCATTTTTTGGTCGCTTTAAATGCAAGCCTTTGAGGCAATTACAAAAAAAAATTTAACATGCGAGCGCGTCTGCACACGGCTGTACGAAATCAAATGCATTAATTTACCTATAATCGGTATGAGAGAGGCCTTACCTTAAAAGCGGCATCTCTTTTTCGAAATATAAAGCTTACGTCTGATGGATGTGTTCCCGATGCAACACTCCGATTACTTATACGTAAATTCATGTATTTGATTTCCTAAAGTAGTACTCAAATGCATGTCAAACTAATTTATTTATTTATCTTTCTCGTTCGCAGATGCTTGGCTCATACCTACGTAGAGAGAATCCCACCTTTAGACAGCTACAGGTTTTAATATACTTTGTAGGATATTAAGTCCACATCTGATCTGTACTCTTTCAACCATTTTTTTCGTAGTTGTTTACACTACTTTTTGTTCCTTTGTTGAGCAAACTGACTCAGTTTGTATTTCGTCATCTTCAATGAAACCAAGGGGTTGATGACTCTGAGCTTCATCTAACAAATTTTGATCTAAATTTAATCTGATTTCTTCCCTTTGAAATTTTCCTGCTTCCCCTTTTCTCCATCAAAATGAGAAGTTTTGGTGGATGTGGCCAAATACATTTTAAGCTTTGTGCATATTTTCAAAACTTTGTAATTTAAATTAAATTATTCAGCTGATTTAAGATTGCCAAAATCGTAACTGTTGAATTTAACAATTAATATTTATAATAATACTTTATCACAATTGTTTCCTCTCAGTACTATTCTTTTAAAACTACTCTTCATGATTTTCTGAATTCTTATTTGAGACTGCCAATTTACGAGTATACGTTTGCATTTGCGACTCTCCTGGATGTCTCCTATTTAGTAACAATAGAGGAAAGCAACAGCAACCCAATATAGACTTGTTGGTTAAATTAAAGAAGCATTGCGAGTTCTCTCATTTTTGTGACGCCAACAGGACAAAATGCTGTTCTTTGTGGATTTTTAAATACCTACCTAGAGGCAAAAATACATATTACCGGATCCCTCTGCAATTAGTGAAATGTGGTCACCTCCCATTCGAGGAAATATTGTTTTTTGTGTTCAAGAACAGTAAGCGAAGCAAACGGCTTGCAATTTTGTCCTTATTCTTCCCAAGTAAAATGAAAGACAGCAATAGCAACCGCTTGCATGCGCATGCATGCACTTTCACCACGGTGAACGCAACTATTGGGTCTGTTCTAAAGTGACGCAATAGATAATTTGGCACTTTGGACTTCGGACTTGCAGTTTTTGAATAATTTTAAATTATTTGAATTTTCTCTCCGTACATTTTTTAAAAGTAAAAACTCATACAGAACGAACACAGCAGGTAATTTATATCGTTGTTCCCTTTTCGAACTGGCTTTCTTATGGTATCATTGCGTTTTAAATAAGTTCCCTTCTTTTTTAAATTAAACTTAAGTACTTTCGGTATACCTAGAAAATTGGTTCAATTTTTCCTATCTCTTTCTATGGTATTACTATCTTCATCAGGATTGTTGACTGGAATATTGGTATTTCGATATTATATATTTTCAACAATTTCAATTCTAGATTTGTCAGTTCATTGATCCTCAGGGAATGTAGTTGTAGGAGATCAGATGTGGATGTGGAGAAGGCAAAGATATAACCTACAAACTTTGTAACTTTTTAAATAAACTTTTTAAAACCTGTACCCTGTACCTACCTTCTCTCTCTACGTAAGAGGCAAGCATCCATCAAACGTGTAAGATAAATTAATCAGTTTGGCATGCGTTTGAATACTACTTTAGTTGCATCTTACACTGTTGGACAGGTTCTGGCTCTAATACTTGAATTTATTTGTAGGACATGTCTTTAAGGTCTTCTCCATATCTGGCCTGTACTCCACCTTCATCCCCTGAGGACAATAAAGATGATGAAGCTCCAATTGAATTTGATGAAAATATACCTCAAAATAACAACATTCCAGCTAACAATCCTGATAATGATAGAAATATCACAGAAAGACCTGAAAAGAATATTGATAAATCTAATTTTAAAAAATCAGTATTTTGTTACTTTTGCGAGTCTCAAGTCACCAATTTTCCAAGACATCTATTTCGAAACCACCAATCAGAACTTGAAGTCCAAAAAATTTTATCCTTAGGCCCTGACAAAGGAAAAGAAAGAAAGGAACTACTTTTTTCATTAAGAAAGAAGGGCAATTATTTAAAAAGCAATGATATTATAAAGCCAGTTCGAAAAGGGCGTAATCAAAATTACCTGCCGTGTGTGTTCTGCATGGGTTTTTACTCCTCAAAAAGTTTATGGAGGCATCGCAAAAATTGTGCAGAAAATCCAAATAAATCACAACCCTTTAAAAATTGCAAGTCCGAAGCGCAAAATTTTCTATTACGACACTTTAGGACAGATCCAATGTTAAAAGAAACAGTATTCCCTCGAATGAGAGCTGACCAAATTTCACTCGTTGCGAAGAAAGACCCACTAATATGTGTTTTTGCCTCGAGGTATTTAAAAATCCACAGAGAACAGCATTTTGTATTGGTCGCTTCACGAAAAATGAGAGAGCTGGCAAGGCTTCTTATAGAAGTAAAAAAGATTAACCCATCTATAAGAAGTCTCTTTGGAGCTCTGAGGCCAGAAAACTATGATACATTAGTTAGAGCAACTAAAATTGTGGCCAGTTTTGACACAGAAACTCAAACTTACAAATCTCCTACATTAGCCATGAATATGGGCACAACCTTGAAGCAATGCTGTGACTTAGCACTCGTGCATGCTCTTAAGAGATCAGAATTTTTAATATCGACTCATACGGCCAACTGTGAAGCAGACCTTAAAACGCTCACACAACTCCTTGAAGGAAATTGGAAGTTTGACGTTTCTAGCCAAGCAGCAACTGATTTAAGCACAAAGAAGTGGAACAAAGTTTCTTTAGTTCCACTTGCAAGCGATCTAAAATTACTGAAAAATTATCTTGTGGAGTAAGCAAATGAAGCATTATTAACACTGAAACAAGATGATTCTAATCGACAAGCCTTTACTGTGTTGCTGGAGACTATATACTCTCGTCTATTGTTACTAAACAGGAGACGCCCGGGAGAGTTGCAAAGACTTACAGTCACCACGTATAATTTGGCATGCTCAAATAAAAATTCACAAGGTTATGAAGAATTCTCCGAAGCTGTAACTGAGACTGAGAAAATTATGATGAATAGTTTTGCAAGAATAGTAATAAGAGGAAAAAGAGGACGAGGTGTCCCTGTCTTAATTAGTAAGGATATTCAATAACACTTGGAAGTAATTATGAATTATCGTGATAAAATAAATACAAAAAAGAACAATTACGTTTTCGGCAATCCCAAATCAACGGAACCTATTTTAGGTTACAAAGTGTTGAAAAAATATGCTGGACAGTGTGGAGCAAAAAATCCTGATTCCTTAACTTGCACTAAGCTTAGAAAGCATCTTGCCACATTAACTCAGCTATTTAATATGACCGATAACGACATGGAACAGTTGGCTTCTTTTATGGGACACACATTGGGGGTTCACAGATCATCCTACAGGCTACCCGACGATGTATATCAAACCGCCAAAATATCAAAACTTCTCGTTTTAATGGAAAAAGGAGAAGCAGGAAAATTCAAAGGGAAGTCCTTGGACGAAATCACATTAGATTTGGAACAAAATTTGTTAGACGAAGCTCAGAGTCCTCAATCCGTTGATCTCATTGAAGATCGTGAAGAACAAACTGAGCCAGTCTCTGGCTGCTCAACAGAGGAAGAAAAAGTAGTGCCAAATGATAATAAGAAAAAGAAAGGAAAAGGTAGAAGAACTCTAGTTCCATGGACCGAAAAACAAAAGCAAGTTGTTATTGAGTACTTCAAAAACCACATCAGGAAGCGCAAACCTCCAAAGCGTCGAGAATGTGATGATCTTATTTCCCAACATGGAGATCTTTTAAAGAATAAAGACTGGTTAAAAATAAAAGTCTTCGTACAAAATAAATATTCTAAAAAATAAACCTTTGTGTAATGCTTTATATATTTGTTTTATTTTTTGTCTTGCCTGAAGCAATTTTAACTATTTAATTTTGAAGTTAATAAGTAAAATTTCAACGAATTTTTAAAATTTTTATTATAAAATTAAATAAATTTCTTATTGTAACAGAACTTAACCTTAACAAACATAACTAGAAAATAAAACAAACATTAAATTTAAATGCTTTTTGTGTTTATGATCCTATATTTATTTTATAGTTAATGCACTATTCATCCATTGGATCGCATTAAAAAATCAAGCTTTTCAAATCACCAACATTTCGGTATATTTTAACACCGTCACCATTATCGGGATTCTACAAATTACAAATATCCAAACATAACAAAACCAATTAATTAATAAAACAATATAATCTTGACATGTTGTATGTGCATCGTGTTGTTTTTTTTGAATATTTTCAACAACACCATTACCACATATCAAAAGGTATGTCTACAGTTTTTGGTTGTTATTGGGAAATTTACTATAGAATTTCTGTCAAGATTGTATTGTCTTATTAATTAATTGGTTTTGTTATATAAGCAGTTTAAATGTTTGTAATTTGCAGAACCCCGATGGTGGTGTTAAAATATACCGAAACGTTGGCGATTTAAATAGTTTTATTCCTTTCATTGGTCCAAAACAAAACCATATTCCACTAACTATTAAAGTTAAATATCCGATCATAAACTTACCGAGTAGCACTGCTGATTTCTTTGATAATAGGGCCTTTACTCCCTCCTTGCTGGGGAAAAGCGGGAATTCCTGGAAAATAAAATAAAGATTAAACTGCAAACTAAAACAAACTGAGAATACCCTTTTGTGTCCGTTGAACTGTTCCAGAGCTTGTGTTTTTCTGTAAAAAAACTGACTATATTTATAGCACGTACCGATTTAGGGTGTCTACTTTAATCCACTCTAAGTTATTTTGCGGAGCCCTTTAAAGCAAGTACCTTAAAACGACTGGATTCCTGGAACATTTAAAATAAAGATTAAACTGCAAACTAAAACAAACTGAGAATACCTAGCTGTGTCTGTGGAACTGTTCGAGAGCCTGTGTTTTCCTTCCTCGCAAGTTGCTTCCACTCGATTTTTTTTCCTTTTGGTTCTTCTATTGGGGGTTGCTAGGGGGTGCGTTTGAGATTGAAAATTATTTTGACTCTCGGAGCTTCATTAGTTCGATAATCCTCGCAACTTGATCCAACTCGAATTTTTTTATCCCTTTTGGTTCTCTTTGGTTGGTAGGTGGTGAGTTTGGGGGAGCAAATTATTTTGACTCCCGGATCTTTCTTAGTTCAGTATTCTTCGCAAGTTGATCCAAACCGAATTTTTTTATCCCTTTTGGTTCTCTTATTGGGGGTTGGTAGGGGGTGAGCTTGGTGGTGCAAATTATTTTGACTCCTTGATCTTTCTTAGTTCAGTATTCTTCGCAAGTTGATCCAAACCGAATTTATTTATTCCTTTTGGTTCTCTTATTGGGGGTTGGTAGGGGGTGAGTTTGGGGGAGAAAATTATTTTGACTCCCGGATCTTTCTTAGTTCGGTATTCTTCGCAAGTTGATCCAAACCGAATTTTTTTATTCCTATTCGTTCTCTTATTGGGGGTTGTTAGGGGGTGAGCTTGGTGGTGCAAATTATTTTGACTCCTTGATCTTTCTTAGTTCAGTATTCTTCGCAAGTTGATCCAAACCGAATTTATTTATTCCTTTTGGTTCTCTTATTGGGGGTTGGTAGGGGGTGAGTTTGGGGGAGCAAATTATTTTGACTCCCGGATCTTTCTTAGTTCGGTATTCTTCCCAAGTTGATCCAAACCGAATTTATTTATTCCTTTTGGTTCTCTTATTGGGGGTTGGTAGGGGGTGAGTTTGGGGGAGCAAATTATTTTGACTCCCGGATCTTTCTTAGTTCGGTATTCTTCGCAAGTTGGTCCAAACCGAATTTTTTTATCTCTTTTGGTTCACTTATTGGGGGTTGGTAGGGGGTGAGTTTGGGGATGAAAATTATTTTGACCCCGGTGCTTCCTTAGTTCGATATTCCTCGCAAGTTGGTCCAAACCGAATTTTTTTTATCCCTTTTGGTTCTCCTACCAGGGGTGAGTTTGAGGGTGGCAATTATTTGGACTCCCGGATCTTTCTTAGTTCAGCATTCTTCGCAAGTTGGTCCAAACCGAATTTTTTTATCCCTTTTGGTTCTCCTACTAGGGGTTGGTAGGTGGTGAGTTTGAGGGTCAAAATTATTTCGACTCCCGGAGCTTCCTTAGTTCGATAATCCTTGCAAGTTTATCCAACTCGAATTTTTTTATCCCTTTTGGTTCTTCTGTTGGGGGTTGGTAGGGAGTGAGTTTGGGGGTGCAAATTATTTCGACTACCGGATCTTTCTTAGTTCGATATCCCTCGCAAGTTTGTCCAACCCGAATTTTTTTTATCCCTTTTGGTTCTCCAATTGGGGGTTGGTAGGGCGTGAGCAAATTATTTTGACACCCGGAGCTTCCTTAGTTCGATATTCCCACAAATGCCCAAACAAAATTGTAATATTTAATAATCTAATTTAATAAATTAGTAAAATTTAAAAAAAGATTAATAACCATAAAACCGCTCTGGGTCCTCCAACCGACGACGGCGACCGATCTACCGTAGACCAGTCGATTGGCGGTAACGGCTCCAACGTTGCCATATTAGCGGAGTACTTATTCACTTCTATTTAGTTATTAAAATATGCGCGGAGGAAGTATCCACTGTAGTTTAAATGGAGAATATACTCTCGCCGATATACGCCGTACAGCGCCTCCAACCGAATAAGCGGAGGAACGATGAACTAAAATATACAAATTTGAGATAAAGGCGTTTTACCTCCTCCAGCTCAAAACTTCAGGGGAGGGTAGGGGGATAGAGGGGGGCCAAATAACATGCAATGCGTTAAGTCCTCCGTATACGGAGGACCGATCGCACCCGGAGGCCCTATCTTATGAAAATGGTTAGGCTTCGGAGGACTCAACCTACGCGGTTTGTATATATATATATATATATATATATATATATATATATATATATATATATATATATATATATATATATATATATATATATTAGTTATTAGCCCTTGTCTGTATATTCTACATACCTTAGTACTTGCTTTTAAGAATACACAGAGCTATAGCCAGCATAACCAATTCCACGATTATAATTCCAGAAATCAAAGAGATCTGCGTATTGACCATCTGCGGCTCAACGCCAGCGGCTACAGCAAAAATTATTTTGGTCCTAAATTCCTAAACAAATTAGATTTTGACTACAGGGGGCTTGGCTTATCAAATTTTAAAAACAAAATATATAAAATTCTTATAGAAAGAGCTTGCTATTCTATAGATGAGTTCCTTAACAGCTAAGTCTTGTCTCTGTGATGTTTGCCTTTTACCATTTTTTTGTTGTTATTCTTATTCGTCTGTAGTATGTATTCGTAAATGTTTGTATATCGAATTATATTTTTTATATAATGCAACTTTTGACAATAGTAAGCACTATATTGTGTAATAACATGAATTAAATAAAATAAATAAAATAAATAAATACTACCAACTACAAAATATAAAAGCAAATGCTCGAAAATACGCTGTGCGTAAAACTCCTAACACCACAGTAGATATTTTGACGCCGTACCTCCAATGTTTTGCCCTGCAGCAGTCAACACGTGGTTATAATCGCTCTAGTTAATCCTTGTTTTACGTATAATAATATCATTCTTTTTTGTTTTCATTGGTACAATATAATAAAGGTAAGTTTCTTCTTAATTTGTGGAATATTTTTATTGGATTATATTTTTTATAAAAACTCAAAACCTCTGCTGAAATAAAATTAGGAATTAGCTGCTTTTCTATTGTTATAATGTCATAAAATTCTGACTCTTAGCAGTTTTTCGGCAGGTTTTTTTTAAATAATAATAATTAAATACCTATTTTTGCGCTATCAAATTGAACAAGACTCAAATTTGACATTTGATTCGAACAAAAATACTTTTCCGACAACAATAAATACTATCCCGAAATTGATAGATTTACAGTAGTGGACAATGTAAATATTGAAATGATAGACAATATCTCAGAATGTGGTGCAACCAATGATGCAGATTATAATAATATGTCCCTGTTAAATTATAATGATGAAGATTCCTATCAATTATTATTGCCATTCGATGATATTATAAACAATACTACAGTACCATCATGTAGCAACGTATCTTCTATAGCTCCTTCGACTAACTATTTTAATTATAATGCTGATGATGTACAAAGTCCAACATCAGCTATGGTTCAAAATAATTTTCATAAACAGAACACAATTATTAATGACCAGGACATAATATCCGATGAAAGTGACAATGACCGACCTTTGGTACCTTATTCTGAGCATTCAGACTCCGTTAGCTCTGTTGAAAGTGACCTTCCTAGAAAAAGCAAGAAACGTAAGAAACGCTTCCAGGTGAAAAAAGATGCCTAGTTCAGTGAAAAAAATAAGCTCAGAAGAGAAAGGCGTCAAGCTTATTTTGGAAGGAAGAAAAGTGAAGGAAATTGGAGCTACGATATTGAAACAACACCCCGGGAAATGAAAAGAAGATGTACCTGTAGAGGAAGAGATAATTCTTTAATAAAATGTGCCGATGTTTCTGAAGAAGATAGGAAAACTATGTTTCAGCATTTTTGGAATTTAACATGGGGTGAAAAAAAAATTATATAGATAACGATGTAAAAACTTCTCCCGTAAATAGGCAGCGAGATAGAAAAAATCCATTTTCTATTCTTTAAGAGTCAACGGACAAGCTGTTAGAGTATGTCGTGTAATGTTTTTGAATACACTTTATATTGGTAGGTGAACAGTGGAAAAATTCGTTCGTTTCAGAGCCCACAAGAAAACCCACTTCCTATCGGGTACATCAAAACAAAAAATCAAAACCATTCGAAACAGAGAATCTTTTGCTATTAGAATTTATTGATGCCCTACCTGCCATGGAGTAGCATTATTGCAGATCAACCACTTCCAAAAAATACTTGTTACCCGAGTGGAAGTCAAAAAAAGCGCTGTATAAATTTTATGTTGAAGAATGGTGCAAGACCCGAGACGTGGTTCCCCTTTCAATTTCATCATTTAACAACGCGTTAAACTTGCGAAATATTGCTCTGTTTCATCCTAAAAAAGACGAATGTGAGAAGTGTTCAGCTCATAAAGTTGGTCAACTTTCGGAAATTGAATATCAGCTACATATATTGAAGAAGAATGAGGCTAGATTGGAAAAAGAAAATGATACTCTGAATGAACCGTAAATTTTTACTGTAGATCTTCAGGCCGTATTAATGTGTCCAAAATCGAATGTCAGTAGCTTATACTACCGCACAAAGTACTGTGTGTATAACCTTTGTTTTTTTCATTTTCAAGAAGATATCAGTATAACACTTTTTGTTAAATGGGGATGCGATGGAAGCAGCAATCAAACAGAATATAAACAAGCCTTTTCTGCTGAGTTTAATGAGGCAAGCGATTCGGATTTGTTTGCTGTTTCTTTGGTGCCTCTTCGGCTTGTCGCTGATCACAAAACATTTTTTGAAAAGAAAATTCTTTGGCAAAATCCTGTATCTTGCTCCACCCGATTTTGTCGGCCAATTAAATTCATTTTGAAAAAAGAAACCAAAGAATTAATAAAGAACGAAGTATGTAGCATTGAATGCCAAATTAAAAATTTAACTTCAACAAAGGCTACAGTTAATAATATAACATTTAACGTAAAAACAGATTTTTTTTAACAATGGTAGACGGAAAAGTTTGTAGCGCTTTAAAAGATATTTCACCGCAAAACTGTATAATTTGTGGGGCAACGCCAAAAGATATGAACAATCTATCTAAGTTGTCGCATAGGCCTGTTACTTTGGAGAACTGTTCGTTTGGTCTTTCTACACTACATGCGTATATTCGTTGTTTTGAATGCCTACTGCATATAGCCTATAGACTTAACATAACAAAATGGCAAGCTAGGTCGGAAGAAGAAAAAGAAAGTGTTAAACATAGAAAAAAAGAAATAATTTTTAAATTTAAAATTAAAATGGGTTTGTTGGTAGACAAACCGAAGCAAGGTACAGGATCAACCAATGACGGCAATACAGCCTGCAGATTTTTTAAAAATCCAGCATTATCATCAGAAATAACTGGACTAGATGAACAATTAATAAGAAAATTTTCAACAATATTAAATGTAATGTCTAGTGGTTTTCCGATTGATACAGAAAAATTTGAAATATATACCAAGAATACTTTAAACTTATATTTACGTTTGTATTCATGGTATAATATGCCAGCAACCGTTCATAAAATACTTATGCATAGTGCATTGGTAATAGAAAATGCGTTATTACCTATAGGACAGTTATCTGAAGAGGCACATGAAGCTCGCAATAAAGATTTAAAAAGTTTTAGACAAAAATTTTCACGAAAGTTTTCTCGGAAAGCTACAAATGAAGATTTACTTCACATGCTATTAATAACATCAGATCCGCTAATATCTCAATTATTTCCAATACCTAGACATAAAAATTTGTTATCTCAAGATGTCATTCTTCTTTTAAAAGAACCAGACATTCAGACATCGATAGTTCGGGACCGTAATGACTTAGATAGTGATTCAGATTCAGAGAGTGAAAACAGAATAAGCAGTGACGATGATTGAAAATTTTCAAAAAAGTGACCTATAATACTGTCGAAATTTGAATGTTTTAGATTAAGTATGGATAGATTGTTGCGCGTTGAATATAGTTACGTTTAGTTTGTACAAAAATAAATAAATATATACTACAGTGTGTGTCGCACTTAAGTATTTCCCACCCCTCTAAAATTTTTATTTGTGCGCCGATATTGATAAACTTTTTTTTGTTGGATGGGTCTTTTAAAAACGTATTTACTTAAGGCCCCTTTCAATTCTTTGTTTTTTTTCTGGTAAGTATTTTAGGCTATGGTTATAGTGGACGCGTGTTCTAAGTTCTGACGAATTCGTACAAAAAATTATACAGTTTCGTGTCAGAATAAATCGTCAGAACACGCACGCGTCTACTACAACCATAGCCTTAGATGCAAAAATTCGAGAAACAATCATGGATGTTACGGGCGACGTGAAGACGAAGACTTTTTTTAAAAAACTTTTATTTGAGTAACGCGAGTTACAGAGTTTCGGCTTAGACTACAGACAAGACTAGAATTGACACTCTTACTTTACTAGGTCCTATTTATACAGATCTGTTATGCTGAGGTGTTGTGGTTCTCATGGGAAAAGAATATAAAGACAAAGGGAAGATCAAATTCTGCAATTCTTGCAGTAAGCAAGTTTTAACAATACTCAAAAGGAATATGATATGTTCTAGTAATCATTCTAGAACAATATACAATGGAAAATGATATCTTTGTAGTAAGCACCTTGAACAATAGAGAATGAGAACATAATATCCAACAGTAAACAGAATCAAGGGTAAAAACAAGGTTATGATCAAGGTGATGCTTGAGGTCGGATATAACACCTTCCCCCTTATATTAAAAATTTGTGTTAACAAATTTTGACATTAAATTAGGCATATGTTTAGTATTAGAATTTAGTTCAATTTCTTCTTCTTCGCGAGGTTCGTCCAATCTATAAGAAGGTCTTCTTTTGACAGTAACAAATTTTCTTAAATTTTGAAAAACGCGATTTCGAGTTCTAGGAGGTTGTGGAGGATCGTCTCCGTTTTAGTAGTAATAATGCCTATTTTAATGTTCCTAGACTTTTTACATTTAAAATAAAAGTACACAATAATTAAAAGTATGATTAAAGTAATGGACAGATATGTCAATATTGGCGTATACTTATTTACAGTTGGTTCGTTAATAATATTATCAAGATCCTTTGCATATTTGTCTAATTTATGCTTTGCGACATTTAAATCGTCATAATTAAATTTATTTAGTTGTAAAGGTTTTAAGTCAGGATATTTTAGTTTATTTGGAGTTTCTTTGCAACATTCAAATGGTATATTAATTAGGTGAAATTTATAGGTTTGATTAGATTTATTTAAATTTTTCGTTTGAATTTTAGTACTTCCAATATAAGCAATGCATTCAGATTTTAACGATAAAATTGAAGTTTTGTCTAGCATTATAGTCAAAGGATTTTGATTTTTACACTTAATAGTTATAGGAAATATTTCACTTAAAATTATTAACCATTGATTCTCTTGAATCAATTGTACATTGTAACTTTCAATTGAAATTGTGACTATGTCACAAGTATTAGGTAAATGGGTTTTTACCTCCAATAATTGAGCTTCACATCTTGAATGTGAGTCAATAGGAGTAGGATATAAATCTTTGCACATTATTAAATCAAATGCTAGTTCTTTACAATTTTTTATATCATAGAGAATTACATAGAGAGTTGGGTTATCGCTTTTTGCTACAAATTTAGTATCAGTGGATACCATGTGATAAAATCCAGTTTTATTGTCGAAAATTGGAATAGGATAAATTCTATAGAGTATACCATTGAGGTTCTACTAAAGGAATGTCTAATATAAAAACAAGCCTATTTTCTGTTTGAAAAACCCTTAGTTCTATAAAATCAAGATAAGTTGCAACATTTAGAAGTTGAGGAGTTAAGGGCAAATTATTTTTGTTTAAAGTTTGAGCGATTATTTGCAAATGATGAACCAGGTCTTCAGGAGTTATAACTGACGTGTGAATGATATGTAACTTTGCAAAAGTAATAGAGTTTAGAATGTCATTTAAATTGCTTTCGATAAAGGTATAGGATTCTAGGAGTCTTTCGGCCATCTCTAAAACTTGTAATTTTGCAGTGTAATAATTAAAATTATCAGAAATGTTATAAATGTAATTTTCGATTTGTTTTATGTCATTATTAAAAGTAATTTCACCAATTTGTAATTTGTTGATAGAGTCATTAAAATTTTTGATAACTGAAGTAGTTACTAAAATTTGTTTTTTCATTAATTTTTCTAATTCGTGTTCGTCTCTGTTAATTTTGTCGATACAATCGTTATAATACTGTCCGTCTGAAGAGTCTAAATTTCCGGTAATAAATTTCCAAACTGACCCAAAACCATTAATTAAACCTCTTTTATATCTTCTTACATCAATAGCTAATTCTTCAAATTTGAGCGCAATGTTTTCGGAAAGTTGATTTAGTAAAGTGAGATGTGACTTAACTTCGCTTAGAAAGGCGGCCATTCGTACGTCTTTTGGTTGAATTATAAATTGCATATTTTCTAAAATTTTATTATTATTTTCGAATGTTGTTTTTAGAGATGAAATGTCTTTATACACCAATAAACTCCACTTGTCATTAGAAATTTTGAGTCCGGATTGCTCTTGATAGAACACGCCTATGGTGTTATTAATTGGTCGCAGTGTATATTGTGCCATAGCGGTAGCGAACAAAGAAAATCTGTAACGAAGTTTCAGAATTAGGAACTTGGTTCGATATAACAAATTATTTTAATATCAGTATTTTTGAAAATATATTTGATCATGGGAAGAACTGTATCCCAATCTAATTTATCTAATCCACAGGCTAACTTGGGGATGGCTATAACTTTATCTTTTTCGTCAGTGCTCTCGAGGCAAATTGTTCGTAATTCTTTTAAGCAATTAAATAAATTAGCATAAGTCGGTTTATAATAGAAAAATTCTTTAGTTATTAAATAATAAATATTTCTTGTCGGAAGTTGAAGTACTGCTATTTCACCAATTGACTTATTTTGATTTTTTAGTTCATCTACGTGTCCAAATTTATTCTTAAATTCTTTTGCAATTCCTGCATTCATTTCTAAATCTTTAGATACACAGTGAGCTAATGAAATATTTTCAGGGGCATCAAATAAATTGCCCAGTTCAATGGAAACGTTATTATTTTCAATAGGGATTTTTCGATCTAGAGTATAAAAGAATTCTTTAACCGTTAGTTCTTCTTCCTCTAATTCGTGACATTTCTTTAGCATATCAAAATTCATTTTTGTAGTTTGGTTAGTAATTGGGTTATGTAGCAAAGCTGAATTCGTATAAATTTCTTTAATTTTATAGGGTCCATTAAATTTGTTAGCTAGTTTATTTTTTATTTGGGACTCCTTGACATAAACCTTTTCTCCTACGCGAAATTGTCGCTGCTCCGAAACGTGTGTATCAAATCGCTGTTTCGCCTTTTGTTTGCGCATATCCGTACGCTTTCTTGCCACTTCATAATAATGCTTTATTTTATTGTTTAAATCGCGAACGTACTTAGAGATTAATTCTTGCTGATTATACAAAACTTCTGGAGGTCGAGACGAGGTGTGACCGAATAGCAATTCGTAAAGAGTAAAGCCGTGTGTTTTATTTATAGAATTGTTATATGCTATATAGGCGTAAGGAAGCATTTGAAATGGGTGTTCGTTAGGATTTTCTGTACTACACGCGCGTATCATTTCAGTTAAGGTGGCATGAAATCTTTCTAAGGAGCCATTTGATTGCGGATGACTAACACTAGAGAAAGTTAATTTTATATTGTATAATTTACAAAGATCTTTCATTAATTGATTATTAAATTCTTTACCTACATCGCAATGGATTCTTAAAGGAGTTCCAAAATGTTGAAAATAGAGTAAAAGAGCGTCTACTACAGATCTCGCTGTTTTATTAGGAAGTGCATAAGCCTGGGTAAATTTTGTCAGTTCGTCTCTTATGGTAAGGATATTATTTTTCACTGGGATTTCTAGAATGTCAATATTTATTCTTTCGAAAGGAGTTTTAGGAGTTTCGGTAATAACCAAGGGACTGTCCAAGTTTTGTCTACAAATTTTTGTCTTTTGGCAGATTTCGCACTGCCGAATAAATGTTTCAACGTCTTTAGTTAGTCCTGTCCAGTTATATTTTTGTTTAATACGTCTCATTGTTTCGTTTATTCCTCGATGTAAGTTTGTCTTGCCTGAATGAAATTGATCTATTATTATAGGTATTTGGTCTTCATCTGGTATAGTCACAATGTTCTGACAAATTGTTAATTGAAAGTTTTTGTCTGATAACAAAAAGTTAAACATTTCTAACAGGAATTATATAATATTTTCTTTTAGCTACGGTTTGACTGGAAAGAACATTTGCTTTATTATAGTTAAAATCAGGATTTAGCTCAAGTAAATCATCAATAACTTTTTCGTGAAGGTCTGTTAATTTGTCTTGTTGAAAAATTAGTACAATGTCTTTGTGTGTTTTGTCTAAAAGTTGATTATTAGTGTATTGGATTTTAGAATAGTCGATCATTGAAGTCGTCTTGTATAGATCAAAAAATCTGTCAAATTCATTACAGATTATAGCAATTTCGTCAGTCTCATTATTGTCAATAGGCGGGTCAATGTCTTGAGGATTATCATGGGAAGTAGATGGTTCGTCTAGGGAAGTATGAAAGGAAACAGCTTCTTTTATATGATTGATTTTGATTCGAGATAAAGCGTCGGCATTTCGATTAATTTTTCCAGGTTTATAAATTATTTGATAATTATATTCTTCTAATTTAAGTCGCCAACGTGCTAAACGACTACCGGGATCTTTTATTGAGAAAAGCCAGGTTAAAGGTCTATGATCTGTAACCAATAAGAATTTTCGTCCGAAAAGATAAGGTCTATAGTTTTTTACGGCAGCAATTATTGCCAAAAGTTCTTTCTCTATAACGCTATATTTCATTTCTGCTGGACTTAAGGTTCTTGAAAAGTATGCTATGGGAAAATCATTTCCACCAGGTCCTTGCGAAAGTACCGCGCCTACAGCAAAAGCGCTTGCATCTGTAGTTAAAACAAATTCTTTTTCAAAATTAGGATATATTAGAATTGGTGAAGTTATTAATGCATTTTTAAGTTGTTCGAAAGATTCACGACAATCTTTATCAAAAATAAATGGTACGTCTTTTCTTAAAAGTCGAGTTAAAGGCTTTGTCATTTTTGCGAAATTTGGAATAAACTTCCTGTAGTAACCAGTAAGACCCAAAAATTGTTTAATTTGTTTTGTATTGGCAGGTTGAGGAAAATCGATGACAGCTTGTACCTTTTGTGGATTTGGTTTAACCCCTTCAGGTGTAATAACATGTCCTAAATAAATTACTTCTTTTCGTAAGAATTCACACTTATCTGGTTGTATTTTTAGATTTGAATTTCTTAATCTTTGAAAAACTTCAGTAATACGAGAGATATGCTCATTAATTGTGAAAGAATAAATAATAATGTCGTCCATGTAAACTAAGCACTTTTCGTTTTGTATCCCCATTAGTATATTATCCATAACCCTCTGAAAAGTTGAGGGCGCATTACGAAGGCCAAAGGGCATACGTAAATATTCAAAATGACCATTTTCAACGGAAAAAGCAGTTTTCGAAATGTCTTCTGGATTCATTTCAATTTGTTGAAAACCAGAAGCCAAATCTAAAGTAGTAAAATCATGGCAATTACCCAACTGATCTAATATATCTGAAATATTAGGCAGTGGATACCTGTCATTAACTGTTAATTCATTTAATTTCCGATAATCAATTACGATTCTCCATTTTTGTTTGCCTGAAACGTCTAATTTTTTTGGAACGACCCATACTGGGGACGACCATGGTGAAACAGAAGGTCTAATTATTCCTTGAGAAAGCATTTTATTAATTTGTGTTTTTACTTATTCCTTGTGAACTTGTGGATATCGATAAGATTTAGTAAAAATTGGCTTAGCGTCGCCTGTATCGATAGTATGTTTTATTTCATTAGTGAAACTTAGGAAATCTCCGTCAAAGTAAAATATATCTTCAAAATTCAAGCATAAATTAGTAATTAATTCTTTTTCTTCTTCGTTTAAATGTTCTAGCCTTAATGATTCTTTTATTTCTTCTACTCTGCTTTTCGTTTTATTAAAATTACAAATAATATTAGTACTAGCGTTCGTTTCTTTAATGTAAGGCTCAAATTCAAATTCTTCGAAACAAATATCCTTTGTTATGGCATTAGCGTTTAATATTGTCGTATAAAAATTACCGTCTTCGTTTATTTTTACTATAGCATTTGGCACGTATACCTTTTCTACTCGTTGTGCGCATAAAATCATTTCTTTATTCGTATATCTATTCGTATGAAACTTGCATATTTTTTCGCAACGCGGTTCTATCGTAACCTTATTTATATTATAACTCGTATTTTCGCTTTCAAAATTATTTATACTTTCCGTATTATCGTTATTATTATTATTATTTCGTTCATAAGCGTTTATATGGAGGCTGTCGTTCCTTTCGTCAACATTAACTTGTCTTTTATAAACGACTCGATTATTATTATCATTATTATTTGTTAACTCGTTTAATTCATCTCCGTCTTTAAGTAATTCGTGTACCTTATAGTACGTAATTAATTGTTTATTCCTAAAATCTACTATTGCACCGTACCTTTCTAGAAAGTCAGCGCCTAAAATTCCGTCGAATCCTATATCTAGATCGCAAATATAAACTTTATGGGGAGAAAGAGGACCCGTAAAAGAAACAAATACCGTTCAGTAATAGGAATTGATTGGCCAGAAATACCTTTAATTTGAAAATTTTCTGGACATCGATTTAAAAATTGCTGAAGCGTCTCTGGTTTGAAAATTATATATACCAGCTCCTGTGTCAATTAAAATTTTGTACTTATCGGTATTATCTTTAATATAATATAAGTTACTATTGTCAACGGTATTTATGCAAACGTTTGGTCCGTATTGGTCATACCAAGATTCTTGAAGTTCGGAATAGGATTCTGGTCCGAGGCTGTTAATTGAAAATTTTCGCTTTGGCCCAGATAATGTTGTTGGGGAGTTCTATTTTGGTTATTTGGATTTGAATTTGGGAAGCTAGGAGTAAAATTTTGATTAGAAGGCTGGAAACCTGAATTATTATTAAAAGTTCTTGGGAAATTGTTCCTAGGGATATTATTAGAAAAATTTCTAGGAGGTTGATTTCTTGGTTGGAAGTTTTGAGGGTGGTTCCTAGGTTGGAAAGAAGGAGTTTGAAAATTATTTTGCTGAGGAAAAGATGATCTTTGATGGAACCTATTTTGGGAGAAATTATTTCTTTGGGAGTTATTTTGGAAATTGTTAGAGAAGCTAGAAGGATTTGGACCATTTCTGTAATAATTATTTTGATTTTTAGTTCGACATTCATTGATAGTATGTCCATTTCTTTTGCAATAATTACAAAATTTTGGAAAACTATTATTAGTTCTCTTAACATTATTACTGAAGACTGGTACACGATTTTGCCTCTGAAATTTTTGATTTTCAAAATAAGAAAGTTGCAATTCTCTCTTAATTAAAGCTATAGCATCCATCATGTTTGGTGGATTGCTAGCACGAATTAGTTGCCCTATTCTTGGTTCTAGACCTGTCAAAACTGTATTTAGACACATGCTATCGATTAATGTAGCTTGCGATTCTTTTTGTTCCCTAGTGAGAAGGCTTTGTTTTCCTATTGCGGCATACATTTTTGAGCAGTGAGTTTGAACTCTGCCTACAAAAGTCAAAGCATTTTCATTTTGGGATTGACACATTCTTTGTAAATATTGAATTAATGAAGTTAGATCGCGAGGATCTCCGAAATGAACGTTAAGTAATTGTTTGATTTCCCTCCAGGTACTCAAGTCTCTTGAATTAATGAGTTGGGCTGCACGTCCCTTTAATTGATTTTTAATTTTTATAACAAGTAAAATGGCTTGGTCGCCAACAGTCATTTGCATGGCCCTATCACATGCAATGATAAAAGTATTTAAATTGATTTGATCCCCATCGTATTCAGGGATGATAGAAAATATTTTGCTTAATTTAAATGGTACTTCGTCGTTATTTGAAGCGTTTGCTTCATTGTTTACATTAGAGTTTAGAGCCTCGTTATTCGGCATGTTGAAATAAAAAGGTAATATCGTTATAACGTAGAAAGTTCAATAATAGCAACGTAGAAAGTTCAAAAAAAAAATCACAAATAAAATTCACTTCAAGTTTTTCACTTACAATAGAAGTAACTTCATGCTCGCTGGATGTCGTTGATGCTGCTGTTGTTGCTGGATGCTGGCCTCAGGAGACTGTCCTTCTAAGTGCCTCCGGATCTCCCTCGTTGAAGACCCTTTTATCGAGGATCCCACTTCTGACACCAAATTGTTACGGGCGACGTGAAGACGAAGACTTTTTTAAAAAACTTTTATTTGAGTAACGCAAGTTACAGAGTTTCGGCTTAGACTACAGACAAGACTAGAATTGACACTCTTACTTTACTAGGTCCTATTTATACAGATCTGTTATGCTGAGGTGTTGTGGTTCTCATGGGAAAAGAATATAAAGACAAAGGGAAGATCAAATTCTGCAATTCTTGCAGTAAGCAAGTTTTAACAATACTCAAAAGGAATATGATATGTTCTAGTAATCATTCTAGAACAATATACAATGGAAAATGATATCTTTGTAGTAAGCATCTTGAACAATAGAGAATGAGAACATAATATCCAACAGTAAACAGAATCAAGGGTAAAAACAAGGTTATGATCAAGGTGATGCTTGAGGTCGGATATAACATGGATTTCACGCGGTCATTTTGGTAAAAACCGCGGTTAACCGTGCATTGTTGTTCAACAATTATGATTATTAGATAACAATGCACGGTCAACCGCGTTTTTTACCAAAAAGACCGCGTGAAATCGATCAATATTGGCGATTTTTTAGGCGGGAATTAATATAAGATACTCTTTCAGGGTGTCCGGACCTAACACCCCAGCTTTTGTTCAAAAATATTTTGTTTTACTCTTGTAAACGGAGAGTTTCATACGATTTTGTCCATTTATAAGAATAAAACAAAATATTTTTGTGGCGAACAAAATCTACCTATTGACTGATTAGTTTAAGCGTACCTACCTACCTACCTACGTTTTTGAAAAATCCCTCCAACAAAAATTTTTTTTTTAAATCGGTGTACATATAAAAATTTTAGAGGGGTGATATATCCTCTAGTGGGACACACTGTATGGTGTATATATATAATAATAATAATAGATAAAATTCAGAATTGTTAATAGTTGATATAGATATTTAATATATACGGGATATTTTGAGTTATTTGTTTTGTTATTTTCATTTATTGTTATTGGTATTATTTAAAAAATTAATAAATGTTTTATTTGGAACTATTCTTTATTAGTAATATTCCAGTCCTGTCATAATTATGACACCCTGTATAAAATATATTAATGCCAGTGACACTAAGTAAAAGACTATTAAAAAATCCTACAAGTAAAGTTAGGTAAGTATATAAAACTTTTTAACAACTTTTTTATAACACCACAGACCTATATGTACAGGATGTTATTTAAGTACGTGGTCAAACTTCAAGAGGTGATTCTTTGAGAGATTCTAAGACGAAAAGTTTATATAAACATAGGTACGGTATCGCTTCGTTTTCAAGATAGAGGGTGTCAAACTTAAAAAAAATCTTTTTTTCAACATCTTAATAATCCTTAAGCCGATTTTGTTGAAATTTGGCAGTGTTATTTACGGTAGAGAGGGGTTAATTTAGCCCTAAGTAGATTAAAATTATTAAGTCCAGTGGCGTCCCAGGGGTCACCTTGACCAATATTTTTGAGAAAATAATGTGCGCTACTGACTTTTTCAACACTTTTATATTTTTTTCCCATTAAGCAACTAAAAATACAACTTTTTTGTCTCTTGCACTTTTTTCGTATCTTGCTTCGTTTTCGAGAAAGCCACAGTGCAACAACAAAGCAATGACATGCAATAAAGTGGTTTTTATTTTTTTTTTCTCAAAAACGAAGCAAGATACGAGAAAAATTCAAGAGACAAAAAAGTTGTATTTCTAATCGCTTAATGCGAGAAAATATAAAGGCATTAAAAAAGTCAGTAGCGCACATTTTTTCTCAAAAATATTGGTCAAGGTGACCCCTGGGACGCCACTGGACTTAATAATTTTAATCTACTTAAGGCTAAATTAACCCCTATCCCTTGAGAAAAAAAAAATAAAAACCACTTTATTGCATGTCATTGCTTTGTTGTTGCACTGTGGCTTTCTCGAAAACGAAGCAAGATACGAAAAAAGTGCAAGAGACAAAAAGTTGTATTTTTAGTTGCTTAATGTGAAAAAATATAAAAGTGTTGAAAAAGTCAGTAGCGCACATTATTTTCTCAAAAATATTGGTCAAGGTGACCCCTGGGACGCCACTGGACTTAATAATTTTAATCTACTTAGGGCTAAATTAACCCCTCTCTACCGTAAATAACACTGCCAAATTTCAACAAAATCGGCTTAAGGATTATTAAGATGTTGTTGAAAAAAAGATTTTTTTTAAGTTTGACACCCTGTATCTTGAAAACGAAGCGATACCGTACCTATGTTTATATAAACTTTTCGTCTTAGAAGCAAGATATATTTTCAATAGCTTGAAAAATTTATTGGATTTATACCTATCGCATGCATCCTGTTATATTTAAAACACCCTGTATAAAATACATTAATGCCAGTGACACTAAGTAAAAGACTACTTAGGGCTAAATTAACCCCTCTCTACCGTAAATAACACCACCAAATTTCAACAAAATCGGCTTAAGGATTATTAAGATGTTATTGAAAAAAATATATTTTTTTAAAAGTTTGACACCTTGTATCTTGAAAACGAAGCGATACCGTACCTATGTTTATATAAACTTTTCGTCTTAGAATCAATCAAAGAATCATTCCTTGAAGTTTGGAGACGTACTTAAATAACACCCTGTATAGTGTATAGCTAGCTATATAATAGGTCTGTGATAACACCCTATATGTATAAGTACTTAATGTACTTTTCACACCCGCATTGTGTTCTATTGCTCATATTAGTATTAAAATATTTTTAAAAAATAATGGAGTTATTACTCACGCCGCGCCGCATATAACTTACAAATGAATATGTTCCAGTAGAATTGAGTTTGGAACCACTGTGCGCCGGTCAGTCCCGGTCCCGCTGGTCCACAGCTCCTTACGCGTCTCCCAAGCAGTCAAGATGCTGTTGCAAACATTTATATGAGTTCGGGACAATACAAGTCCGTTTTGTGTATACCTGTGTCTCATTTGGATTACGCTCCGTCGTCGGTCGCGACCGCTCCCAGTGATCCCGGCACGCCGCGAGGGTCAGTCCAACCCTCCGGCACACACGAATAGTGCGACACATGGTGGAGGCCCCGTGTTGGAGGCACTTAGTGTGACAATAACATGTATATATTATTTAAACATATTGTAGCTGTCCTGAAGAAGGAATAAACAATTCCGAAAGCTTGGCAATTAACAAATGGTTTTCCATTTCCAACTTGACTGCAAACCCACTAAAAGTTCCATCTTTTATCATCTTAATACATTCAGTCACGAGATTTCCTTAAGCAACACAGAAAAATCAGTTTTTAACGCTTCCTGAAAGGTTTGAGAATCGTAGTTACGCATTTTGCGAATTAAGCCGACGAAGTGTGGATGACTTTCATGGGCGTCGTATGTGTTCCTAGCATTACATACAGCAGATTAAGAGTGAACATATGGCACATACAGTGTATTGGACCCATAAAATAGCTTTTTTTGATCTGTAGTGGCCATGGCGCATAATTTTAAACTTTTGGTCAATACAAATTTTAATCTAAGTAATTACTAACATTTTAAGACCAAAATTATTTTAAAATATACAGGTTTATTGGTACCGTAAACTGGGGTTACTTTGAATAATGGGGTTATATTGATAATAACATCTGATTTGTATAAAGTTGGGTTTTTTTCAAGAACGGTTGGCAGTTTAATAGTTGGCTACGTAGAGTTGGTTACACTGTTTTCCCGACAAGTTACCACGAGACGCTTCGCTACGTTGAAATTGTTTGCAGAGTTTTAACGAAGCTTAATTTTATTAGTGTGTATTGTGTCAATTTTTGTAGGGCGGAAATCTTCAAAGGTAACTATGTAACCATTAATGTTTCACCACATTTTAGCTAGTAATACTGATTAGTTATCATCTGAGAGCATGTTGTAATTTTCACAGAATTTCTAACCTTAAAATAAAACCGCGTTTTATCTAGTAATATAACGTGGGGTATCTTTGATCGGTAGTATGGGGTTAAATTGGTCAAGTGATCAATGTAACCCCATTGATCAATGTCACCCCGAATATTGTTTTTATCATCCATTATAGGCAATATTCTTGTTGCAGAAGTATGCCTAGGACTTATAGAAAGAAATTGGGGTCCCGCAATTACAAAAACTACACGGAGCAAAAGTTAAATGAGGCCCTAACACAGATTGTGGACGGTAAAATGAGTATACGTGCAGCTTCAAATCACTACAAACTACCATTTGGAACACTATACAATAAATATAAGGGGAATTTTGGAAGGAAACCTGGGCCTCCAACGATTTTTGCTGAAAACGAGGAAAAGTGCTTACTTCAAGCAGCCGCAAAGTGTTCTGACTGGGGATATCCACTAACTCTCTTAGATATTAGAATCCTAGCTAAAGCTTATCTCGATAAGCAAGGGCGATCTGTTTCAAAATTTAAGCAAAATCTTCCAGGTGTTGACTGGGCTTATTCTTTATTAAAAAGACATAAAGACTCATATTTTCAACGAGTGGCGACATAAAAAAAGCCAGAGCTACAGTTTCACACGCTACTTTAAATGAGTATTTTACAAATTTGGAAAAAGTTGTTGCCAATGTACCACCTTCGCATATATTTAATTATGACGAGTCCAATATGAGTGATGATCCAGGTAAAAAGTTAGGGATCTATAGAAGAGGGGTCAAGTATCCTGAGAAAATTATGAATTTCTCAAAAAGTGCAACAACTGTAATGGTTTGTGGTTCGGCTGATGGGGTGCTTTTGCCTCCCTATATCATCTACAGAAGTGTTCATTTATATGATACCTGGAAAGAACGAGGACCCCGAGGGCTTCCCTGTTGTAATAAAAGCTGTTGTTCGCAAGGTTCTAGATTCAACAGAACTGCAAGTGGCTGGATTGACACTGTCACTTTTATAGATTGGTTTATTACATGTTTTTTACCTCATGCGAAAAACCTAGTTGGTAGAAAAGTGATCATAGGCGATAACCTATCATCACATCTAGATTATGATGTTATGAAAATGTGCGAAGAAAATGAGATAGATTTTGTGTGTCTGGTGCCAAATTCAACGCATTTATGTCAGCCATTAGACGTGGCCTTTTTTAGGCCGATGAAATCTGCTTGGCGATCTGTTCTCACAAATTGGAAGCTTCAAAATCCTAGACTTTCAAGTGTTCCAAAAGACACATTTCCCTATCTTCTCTCCAAGTGCTTAGATAAAATGGATGCTATCAAGCCAAAACCACATTCACCATTTGAAAATATAGTCTCTGGAATACAGCGAAATTTAGTAAGTGCTTTTAAAGCGTATTTTCCCTCTGAACAAAAATAAAGTTTTGAAACGCCTGCCAGAAGTTGAAATTGAATGTAATGCTAACGAGATAGAAAGCGTGCTGACAACTTTTTTGCGAGACCAGAGATTTGGAGGTCTCGACACCTCAACCAAAAAGAAAACACGTTTGAATATACAACCAGGAGCAAGCGTATCAACATCACAATCACAAAGTAATGAGGATGAGGATGACAACAATTATACCAATGTTAACGATGATGATCACCAACTTCTGCCTGAAGATGACAATCATTCTGACATTGGCCGATACGTATTAACAAGATTTTACACTAGCAGAGGGAAAAAACAAATATGTATGCAGGATTGTAGAAACGGAACCGGAATTAGTTGTGCAAGGATTCAAATCTTTCGAGAGCAAGAGGAAGTTCCAGTTAGTTCCGGGTAATATATCACAAATAGGCGAAGATGATATTGTGGCGCGTCTTCCAAGTCCACTGAATAAAAACAATGATAACGGTTCTAGCTTTATCGAGTTCCCCTTTGACTTGAACATTTTAGAAATGTGATTTGTTTACAGTTTAGAATAAACAGTATCATTGACAGTAGTATAATTTTTACTAGCTCGAAGTAACCCCACAAACAAAAAAAGCCTATAGCTTTTGATCGTATTGACAAAAATATTTTATTTTTCGTATGCATCTTGCTAACAGGGTTTACTTTGAATTCCTGCAAAGAAAAAGGGGTATATCAAAGTAACCCCATTTGTAGTATAAAGTTGATCATTCAGTTTTTTTTTCATTATTTGCAAAAATAAATAAAGATAAAATTTTGAGATTAAGTGTACGTAAGGAATTATAAAAACCGATAATGCATTTTTTTTGGGATTTTTCTGTCCCATTGTAAAAAAGGTACAGCCTGTTAAATTCAAAAATTGATCAAAGTAACCCCAGTTTACGGTAATTCGATACATTCCTTTTGAAATGTTATACGGGAGGAGGTAAGGAGTAAATTTGATCCTATATGCATTATGCAAAACTCAATTTTTTTAAATATTTTTGACAACTTTTTATTTAAAATTTTCCTATGATCTAAATGTTTCCGGACTTTTTCATTCCAAACATAAGACCATAGGTAGCTACATTATTTTGTCTACTAAGAAAAATTTAAATATCTCAAAAACTATTGAGTTTTGCATAATGCATATTAGGATTAAATTTACTCCTTACCTCCTCCCCTATCACATCTCCAAAGGAATGTATGGAATTACCAATAACCCTTTATATCAAAATGACCGTATATAGATATTGAATTCAAATCATTTGTTTGAATCCATCCAGGAGTACTTACTTATTTATAAGTTATAAGTACATAAGGGAGGGCAAGGCATAAAGACATAGCAGGCAAAATGACACATTCGTTATTGTATCGCTAGTTTCGGCTTCCTGAAATGTTTGCGAGTATTACTGGTTGTCGCATTATCTGAATACAAGAGTCTATTCTATTAAAATCAGTTGAGTCGACATTCTGAGTTTTCATCATCATAGTTGTGATTCCTCCAAAAAACATCAGGGTTAAGTTGTAGTTTTATCTCAATTTATTTTAATTTCACATATTAATTCGTGTGTTTTCATAATTGTCCGTTCTCATTATCTATCTAAGTATAGCGTTTAGTGCAATTTTGATATGCCGATTTACATTCTAACCTTAAAATTTTAAGAAACCAACAAAGTTGCAAGCAGGGCAAAATGACATAGCTGATATTATGAAGTATGTCGTTTTGCCTTGCGGTTTAAATGACACACTTAACTTAACATTTTTTTGTTTTAGATGGCATCTAATTACAAAAGAACGACACAGCGACAAACGCGGTCATCTGAAGGCAATAGAAGCTGTCGAACAAAAGAGAATGGGATGGCTTCGCAGTTTTGTATCCAGACATCCATCAATTTTATTAAGAATTCCGGAAGCTACGTCAGCTGCCAAAGTACAAGCTTTTAATAAACTACAAGTGGAAAAATATTTCAAGGTGTTGGAAGAAAAAATTGTAAAAGAGAACATTCAGCCAACAATGACTTATAATATGGACGAAACAGGGCTCACTACAGTACAAAAAAAAACAAAAAATTATTGCTAAAAAAAGCAAGAAGCAAGTAGGAGCTATAACTAGCGCAGAACGGGGAATTCATACCACGGCAGTTGCATGCGTCAGCAGTGCAGGAAACTTTGTCCCACCAGGTTTAATATTTCCTAGGAAAAAGTATAATGAAAACTTGTATGATGGAGCTCCTCCTGGCACCTTGCCATTGTTTAATGACTCTGCATATATGACAGGCGAATTATTTTTTAAATGGATCAAGTATTTTGTACAATACGTTAGACCCACCAATAATAATAAAGCTTTACTCATTCTTAACGGGCACGCGAGCCACAAGCACCTAGAGTCGTTGGAATTTGCAAAAAAAATCATGTCATATAGTTTTGTCTACCAGCACACTGCACACACCGGCTTGAACCGCTTGATGTTGCCTTTTTTGGACTGATGTCTACATACTATTATCTTATATAATTTATCGAAACGTCGACAAAAATTTAGAAAAGTAGTTTCCATTTTAAGACGATCCCAATACCCAAAAAAAAGATCCTTCTGCATCATCTCGGATCGAAACTGATTTAGTGACTCTAGTAGAAATAATTACCAAAGCATTCTTATTGTAAGTCCTTTTATTAACGATTTAAAAGAAAAAAAAAAGAATTAAGGAAAAATGAGAGAGCTCGTGTGACAAAACGTATTTTTGTTGAGTCAGATGATGAATACGGATTGTGCAGGCATTTATTGCAATGACTTGTTTGTCCACGTCAAGAGAAATGTGGATAAAATGTCAGACTTGCAAAGGATGGGCCCACGCAGAATGTGATGGTGTGCCGAGGAAGATCAAACGATTCATTTGTGATGCCTGAGTAGATTAATATTTTCTTGTTAATTTTTAATAAAAAATCGAATGCTAAATAAAATCTTTTCTTTTTCGTATTATGCATATGAAAAAGGTATGTCATTTTACCTTCCACAGTAGGGCAAAATGACACATTTGCACTTTTTTTAAAACAAATTGTAATTCGTAATCCAGTCATTACAAAGTGTTTAATACGTATTCTGGGTATAGGCCAATGACTATCACTTTCAAAATATAGAAGTCTTAAGTAAAAAGCGCAATTATGGCCAAATTGTTGAGCAATTTAAAGATAGTATGTCATTTTGCCTTGCCCTCTCCTAGAGAATAATCCAACTTAAACTTTGCATTGAAAAAGACTAAGATAGAAGATGAGAAGGCAAAAGCCGCACACCCGCCTACCGCGGGAGTGGAGGTTACAATAGCTGCTCATATCGCCAGCGAGTCTGCGGCCGTTGTAACCCCCACTCCGATGGTAGGCGGGTGTGCGGATAGTTCGATTACCACTTCCTAGGATGCTATACATTTATACAACAAGCACTTTGACTTCCTCTTGTTAAAATAGGAACAATTCAATGACGCCATGTTGGGGAATAGAAATCAGAGATATTAAGAAATATTCGTCGAATTAAAATAGAAGCAAAACAAGTTGAAAGGGGCCAATCTTCAGTATTTTCAACACCAAATAAACAGAGAATAAGAACAGCAAAAAAGTCTTTATGACGCGGATTTGGCTCTTTTACGAAAAAATATTGTTAATTTTCATATTACAAAAAATAACGGTTCCAACACTCAAGGCGGTTCATAAGAAACTTGTTGGGTTTTTAAGTGGAGAAAAGTAAAAAATATTCGTACAATTCTAATGGAACGTCAGCCTATCAGACTGCTTGAATATAATTTCTTAAAATAATTTTAATCATATAATTAAATGGTTTAAGCAGAAATATTAAATAAATGAACCAACAATAGATGCAGTTGTGGATGAAATTATTATAAATTTGGGCAAAACAGATAACGATACAGAAAGTGAAGAAAGTGACCCGTTCCAAGTAAAGCGGCTAAAAATATCGATATACTTAATTTCAAAGGCTGGTGGCCACAATATTTTAAAAAGACTGCAAAAGATGTTGAAAAGGAACAGTTACTTACCATAAGCAAATACAGGCATTTAACATATACCCAAGCAATGAAAAACTATATCAAGGCATCTGAATTCATTGATGGTTTCAGATGGTTTCAGCAACGGACTTTTTAATATGAAGAAACAAGACAACGTGAACCTTTCCAATTCGAAAGCGTACAATAGTAAACTTCCTATCAACGCTAAGAAGCTAGAAGACATTTCCAAAATAATCTATTACATACCCGAAGACTACAGGGCATTCTATGATGCGATTCTTACAAATCCCACAACAAATAGAGAAAACAGTGACCCAGAAGAGTGAAAAGTATATACACGTTATTTTACAGAAAGATTATTTCTTAAATAAACACTTGTCTTGTTCCTTATAAATGCCCTTTTTTATTTTGTTTAACTCACTTTTTCCATTTTGAGTGGAAAAAGGCAGTGGCGGCTCGTGGGCGAATATATCGAGGGTTCACATGTGACATCGATAATAAATCTTCATAGGGGGGGGGCGACATTTTTTTGGGGTGTAAGTTATGGCCGTATGAACAATGGTCCCGTTTGTGTAAAAGTGCGGACAAAGTGCTGAGTGCGCGGGCACGTGTAGGCTAAGCTTGCCTTTTGTATACTTACTATAAATATGAGCTCTGCTCCATGTATATTTAGTCTTGTCTTGTCTTGTAGCGTGAATCGCTGCCCTGCTGTAACTGTCCTAATAAATAGTTTTAAAAACTCCATTTTCGAATTCGTTAATTAAACTGGCGCAGTCGGTAGGACGTGCGTCCAGTTTCCGCGTTCGTGCGTAAGTTTGGAATCCCCACGATATCGGAACCGCATTCTACCGCGTCGCGAGAAGCTGAAGGATCTTTATCCTGAAGACGTCGTCCAACAACCCTGATCTTCGAGGCATCGCAGAGAGGCAGCCCCTGGATCAACCCAACTCCCGGCAGACAGCACGACCAGCAGCTACAACAAGACATTGCTCACCACAGAACCTTGGCCTGCGACCATCGATTTGGTAACAGTTGAGTACTCCTTTGGTTCCCATTTTACCCTATTTCCCTTTATTTTTAAGATATTTTGAGATATTTTTGATTTTTATGATATATTTTTGAGTTTTGAATATTTTTTGATGAGCGAAAGCGATATTTCTATTGATATAGAGAGTCTTTCAAGTTTATTCACAAATAATTTAAGCTTTGAGGGACAAAGTAACGTAACCGAGGTTACCCAAGTTATTAATAAGGAAAGTGATCAAATAAAAATCGCAATGGCGAACGAAAAACTTAACCTGCCAATGCTTAAGATGTATGTTGAAACGATCTCTGAATTCGATGGCAATGCGACTTCTTTGCCCAAATTTATTTCTTCTTGCGATTATCTTTTCGAAACATATAGCGAAATTAATGACGAATTTTTGCAAAACTATTTAATTAGAGCAGTCCAGATGAAATTGACTGGACGTGCCGAATTATTGATAGGCTGTCGTAACGAATTGGACACTTGGCAAAAGATAAAAGACGCGTTAACACAATGCTTTGGCGATCGTAGGAATCTAGAGTGCCTAGAGCAAGACGTATTTACAGCTAGACCCTTTAAAAACGAATCACCTTTAGATTTTGCAAAACGTTTACAAGTCATGCGTAGTAACTTAAGACAAAAGGTAAATTCTGATATTTACTTAAACCAAGCTGCTAAAGATATTTACGGTAGGTAGTATGATGAATTATGTCTACGAACATTTGTTAGAGGTTTATCAGGTCCCTTACAGACGATAATTCGTTTGAAGGAACCCGCATCCCTAGAAGATGCTATGAATTTAATTATACAGGAAGAAAATTTCAATTACACTCAGAATATTTTTAGGAATGGTGCACAAAGTAATTTTTCTAACTCACCACAAAATAACCCTCGGACGAACAGACAGAACTCGTACCAAAATAATTACCAAAACAATTTTTCTCGCCCCAATTTCCAAAATAACTTCCCAAGGAATAATTATCAAGGATACAACCATCAACCTAGGAACAATTTCCAAAACCAAAATTATTCTCCTAGACCAGTTTTCCCAAGTCAACCTATTAATGTACAACCAAATTATAATAACCAACAAAGACGTTTCCCTACCAACAGACAAGTTTTTGGTCCACCTCGTAATGCATTTAGACCCACAGCACAAAATCCCCAAAGACAGTATGAACCAATGCAAACTAATTCCCAAACCAGTAGAAATATTAATGCTTTTAATCCTAGAAATCACGAAGCTATGTCTACAAATTCTAGAGTACCCTCTAATGTTCATAGGAGTTTCTCTGCTAGACAAAATAATTTGCCGAGAAATAATTTTCAGCCACAAAATACTATAACCGAAGAGTTGTATCAGATTAATAGCGAAAATGCTAATAATGGAAGCCAGTCAATGCGTAATGCGTATGACTTGGTCCCCTCTCAGAATGAAGTTCAAATTCAAAACAAAAATGATATAAGTCCCGGAAATTTTCAGCAAGTCAGGTTGTCCCCGAAACGGAAGAAATAGAACCCGAAATTGTTGAAATCCACACTGAAATCTGCAATAGTTTACCCTATATTATTGTAGAAAATCCCCCTTTAAAATTACTAGTTGACACTGGTTGTTTTCAATCCCTTTTACGACCTTCTATTGTTGAAAAATATTACCCAAATTTCATTTATACCTGTCCAACAAGAATTCGAACTAGTTTAAGCCAAACCGAAGTTCAATTTTGAGCGAATATACCAGCAGCATTTTTAAAACAGATCAAATGTTTATATGTACACTTTTTGATTTTCATGAATTTTTTGACGGAATTTTAGGACTACGTGAAATTAGAAAGTTAAAATTTATTATTGACCTCGACAGACAATTTTTAACAAATAATGTAACAAATATCCCATTCTTTTATCGTGACACAAAAGAAGATTGTCACGCCATTTCGATTAATACACTCTCAGCTAGAATCCCGGTAAATACGTTTAATAATAACGCTATTGTTCCCGAGTGCAACATAGGAAATCTTTATTATCCAGAAACAACAGACATTGTTTTAAATAACGACGATGGTTCTGATGATATGATTAATTCGCTATATTTAGATTTTCAAGATTTTAATAATGATAATGATAATGTTAATGACGATATATTTTATAAAACTTGTAAAATAAATGGTGTTTTTACAGAAGGAACTAATAAAGTTAAAAGAAATAAAAATAAAGTTAGGAAAAATAAAAGTAGAGTTAAGAAGAATAAAAATAAAGTTGAGATAAATAATGAAGATGTTATAAGAGAAAATAACGAAGTTTTAAGTTGCAATAATAATGAAGTTTATAGCGATGATAATAATGTTACAAATGAAGTTATTAATGAAGTTAATGAAGTTCATAATTATGATATAGATAATAAAGAAGTTTTTATTAATAATAATTCCCCTAGTTATGTACAAGCAATATTTCCAATATTTTCTACTAATTCAACTAAAAATAAAAATAAAAATTTTAGGTTCAAAGTTCCTATAGGCACTAGGAATAGGAAAATTATCTTACACACAAATAAAAACAAGGTGAAGATAAAGCGGAAAGTAAAAATTAAAAATAAAAATTTTAGCCTCCATCGAACTAGTTATCCCACAACAAGATCAAAACCAAATGTCGAAAAACTAAATTCACGTTTAGTTGACTCGAGGCTGAAGCTCGAAGAATACTATTACGAAATTAAGTACAAAACAGGAAAAACAAACACTAACGCTGATTCACTATCTAGAATTCAATTAGAGAGTGATAATAACATTAATAATTTTCTATTTCATGATATCGACTCAGAATATCAAGAATTTAGGAAAAATACCAATAATAATACCGATAAAATTATAGAAGTTAGAAAGGACTTATTTGAAATGCCTGAAACATATTCTTTAGCTCACTGTGTATCAGAAGATTTTAAGTTGAGCGCTGGGATAGCCCTACAGTTTAGAGAAAGGTATAATAATATTGAATATTTAAGAAACCAAAATATGAAGATAGGTCAAATAGCAATTTTAAATGACAAAAAACGATTTGTTTATTATTTAATAACAAAAAAGTACTTTTACGAGAAACCTACATACTATAATGTGTTCAATTGTCTTAGAAATTTAAGAGATAATATAATTAAAAATAATATCGGATACTTAGCAATGCCAAAAATCGGATGCGGACTTGACCAGCTAGACTGGAACATAATTAAAACAATGATTAATTTTATTTTTGAATTTATACCAGTAGAAATAATTATTTGTTCTATAAACAATGATATTTCAGAAAGTTACCCAATATTCTCTACAAACAAAGACCCACCTGAACCTATATACGGCTTACCAAAAAATATAAAAGTTTCTATAGATGAAAATCAACGCACAGTTAATTTTGAGGAACCGATAAAATTCCATAGAGAACGTACAGTTAACGAAAATGAAATAACAGTAAAATATATTCCCGAAAATAATGTTCAAGCGAGTAATGCAGATTTAGAATTTGAGTTAAAGCTGAATGAATTTTTGAGACAGCAAAAGGAAAAAGTTAGGAAAAGTCGAAATAATAATGACCTTAACGCTATTGAGAATCAGTCAATTTTAGGAAATCCCGGTGATATTGATGAAGAAATTCATAGATTTTTGAATAACCCTATAACCAATGATGAAATAAGAGAGTATTTAGAAGCTGAATTCCCCGAAGAAAACCCGGATATAAATGACAATAATGAATATCAAAATAATGACAGAGTTAGGCCAAAAATAAATATTATTTCGGATATACGTATAAAACCCACAGGTGAAATTGAAACAGTTTATCACAATACCCCAGTCTCTACAGTTCACTCTGCTATTGAAGACCCAATTTTAACTATTCCAATACCCGAAAATTGCTTAAATACTTACACAAATCAAATTATATTTATTCTAAAAGATTCAGGAAGATACCACGTTATTAAAACACACCCTTTTCCCAATAAAATGAGGCTAACTGTCAATCTAACATTAAAAAACTACGCTTATGAATTAATTAAATTTTTCAAAGAGTATATAAATCCAAAATCACTTTACAGTATTTATATTCAAAAAAGTGAAATTGATTTGAAACCGAGAATCTGCAATTTACTAGCAAAAACTTTCAAAAATCATGCATATAAACTTAATTTCTCTAATATTTTCTTAACTGACATTACTGAAAGAGATAGACAACAAGAATTATTACAATACCATCATGAAACAAAGACATGTGATAGAGGCATAAATGAAACCTTATTAGCTTTGAAAAGATTATATTATTGGCCAAACATGAAAATCGATATAACTGAATATATTAATAAATGCGAATATTGTGACGCTAAATATGACAGGAATCCACCTAAAATTAAATTTGCATTTACCCCTACTCCTTCGCAACCTTTTGAATCTGTTCATATGGATACTTTTCAAGTCTTAGGAAATAAATTTCTAACCATAATTGATGTTTTTTCAAAATATGCACAAGCTTATTACTTAGAATCTTGTAATTCTACTGATGTGATTGAAGGAATCTTCACTTTTGTTTCTCATTTTGGCATACCCAAGTCAATAACATGCGACAATGGTACTGAATTTAAAACAACTCTTTTATCTGATTTTTGTAAACTTCATAACGTTAAATTACATTTCACTACACCCGGTAACTCGACAAGTAATAGCCCCGTAGAAAGATTGCATAACACATTACTAGTTATCTAGGCAGAAATTCATGCATCATCAAGAAAACTGTAGAAGCTCCAGAACCGTCTCGTCTCCTGCAAACTCAGCAATCCGAAATCTTATATATTTATTGTATCACAAAGCGCGTTCAGATTAAGACCGATCTTTGTCAAAAGCTTTTCGAATAAAGTTTTTTAAAAGCCTACTGCTGTGGCCAATCATTTAATTGGCGCAGTCGGTAGGACGTATCGCGGAAAATCGCAGAAGTTTGCGATTCGGGCAAGCCTTGCAGTCGCCGAAACTCGCGTTTTTCCTTCGGGTTCCGATTAAGCGGTTCGTCCTGCAACATCGTCTCCACCGTTAGACGACTCGGGCCAAGCAGCAACTGGGCTTCAACCAGGAGGGCAAGGACTGAGGTTCCGAAGAAGAAAAGGGCTAGCTACCAACGGTAAGAGCCATTTCCCTTCGTTGAACTATCCTATACTCTCTGCTGGGGCAAAGACTTAATCTCACTAGGTTAAGAATTCAAATTCGAAAAACGATTTTTCACATTTTCAAATTTTGATTTTCTTTTAGGAAAACTTAATTTTAAGTAATTTTAGTAGCAAAAATTTAATTTTTATGAGTAATTCAGAAAGTGAAGAGGAGAACGAAAACGTAGGAAGGTTAGGTATCGATCACGATACAGATCTAGCAATTTTAGTTGATTTGTTTGGGCAAGTAAATCTTTCTACAATGAACAACCAGCAACAAAACCAAAATCAAAATGTTAATTATCAATTACTACGCATGTATATTGAAAATATACCTCAATTTTCTGGTGATGTACATACTCTCGAAATTTTTATTGACAGTTGTAATTATCTTGTACAAACTTATACAAACCGAGCGATTCCTAACGATCCAATAAACAAATTTTTAATTCGTGCAAGACTGTCTTGTTCAAGATTTGATAGTTTTACGACCGTTAAAAAATGAATCCCCTGTAAATTTCGGATCTAGGATCCAAGATGCACATAGCTTAATTATTTCCAAATTAAATTCTAGCGACTTAGCACCAAATATGAAACAGTTACAATTGAATAATTATAAACAACTAGCTTTAAAGACGTTTATAAGAGGTCTCACCGGCAGACTACAAGACATTGTGCGTATTAAAGACCCTGATAGTCTCGAAAATGCTATCGCGTTAGTAATTGAAGAACAAAATTTTCTCTATGCTCAAAATCGCCTTTTCTCCTCAATTCAACCTCAAAATAATATCCAAAAAATTCAAAGACCAATTCAGACGCAAAACTATCCCCAAAATATCCCAAAACCTAATTTTTTCAATCCTCAGATGCAATTCCCAAATACCCCAAGGACAAACTTTTTCCAAAACCAACAAATGACAAAAATATTACCACAACATGTCCAACCCCAAAGATTTCCACAAAATAACCAATTTCCCAAAGGTCCTATAAACATGCCCCAACCAAGACAACTACAACAAAAGTATTTTACAAACCAACAAGTTTTCGGGTCAAAACAACCCCAAACCAACGTATTTAAATCAACCGGACGAACAACTAATGACAAACCAACCCCTATGTCAGTAAACGCGACAATACCAAGTTTACGCCAACAAGTACCGCAACGTGTACCGAACTACTTCCAAAGTTCAGGTCCCAGAAACTTTATATCGGAAGAACTATATAATATAGAAGACGACAACCCAATTTACGACCCCCAAAATTTATTTGTCGACGAAGAGAATTCATATTATTATATCCCTGAAGAATATAACCAAAATTCAAATCAAAATCTTTTTGAACATGAATATTCAAACCTCTATAATACGGAATATGAAAGTTATACTAGTTTACCAGAAAATTCAGAACATCTAGAGGAAATAAAAAATGAAAATTTTCAGGAAACCAATATCGTAGACAAAAGAAAATGACAATAATTGATCTTAATAACATTCATACTAATATCTTACCCTATATTGAGACTTATAACCCGAAATTTAAATTCTTAATTGATACGGGAGCTTCAAAATCAATAATAAATCCTTGTTTTGCAGAAAAATATTTCCCTAATACAATCTATCATGAAGACTTTCAAATAAAAACGTGTAACGGTACAAATAAATGTAGATTCAAAGCTGACATACCAATAAATGAACTTTTAGGTTTAAACGATCAGATTACTTTCCACTTGTTTCAATTTCATGATTTTTTTGATGGATTACTAGGCTTCGAAGATATAAAAAGACTAAAGTTAATACCCGATTTTGACAAAAATATTCTCTATAACGAAAATATCTGTATTAATATTTTTTATAGACACAATCAACAATCTAACTTACTTTCTATACAAGTCAACCCTCACGAAACATGTAAAGCGAAAATACCTGTTTCTGTAAATTCAGGAGATATCTATTTTCCAAGAAAAGACATTTCAAGAAATTGTTTTATTCCGGAAATTCTAACCACTGCTAAGAATGGTTATGCTATTGTCGAAATTCAAAATCATTCAGACGAAACAAAAGTCTTATCTCTAAATAAACCATTCACTACAGCTAGTTTTCAAGAAATCAATAATGATTACTCTCTTTTTAATATCGAACAAATTTTTAATAACAAAAAAAAGCAAATCTAAACAAAAATATGATGTGAAAAATATAATACGATCCGATCATCTTAATTCTGAAGAGAAAGAAAAAAATTTTAAAATCTGTCAAGAATTTTCAGATTTATTTTATAATACAGGAGAAAAACTTTCATTTACGAACAGAGTAAAACACGAAATAAAAACCACCGACGAGGTCCCTGTTCACACAAAGTCTTATAGGTATCCTTATGCCTTAAAAAATGAAGTTCAAAGACAAATAAGAAAAATGTTAGATGACGAAATCATTAGACCTTCTTCAAGTCCATGGTCTTCACCAATCTGGATTGTCCCCAAGAAATCGGATGCCTCCGGACAAAAAAAGTGGCGTATAGTAGTCGATTACAGGAAAATCAATGAAAAAACTATTGATGACCGATATCCAATTCCCAACATTAATGAAATTTTAGACAAGTTAGGCCGATGTACTTATTTTACTACCCTTGATCTAGCTTCCGGCTTTCACCAAATAGAGATGCACCCCCAAAGTATAGAAAAAACAGCTTTTAGTGTAGACAACGGTCATTACGAATATAATAGAATGCCATTTGGCCTAAAAAATGCGCCAGCCACATTTCAGCGTGTTATGGACGACATTCTAAGAGAACTCCAAGGAAAAGTTTGTTTAGTTTACATTGATGACATCATAATATTTTCATCATCATTAGAAGAACATATTCCCAATCTCAAACTAGTTTTCAAAAAATTACGTGAATACAATCTTAAGATACAATTAGATAAGTGTGAATTCCTCCGCAAGAAAGTAGAATTCTTAGGACATATAATAACACCAGGCGGAATCAAACCAAACATAAAAAAAATTCAGGCTATTCAAAAGTTTCCAATTCCTAAAACGGCAAAAGAAATAAAATCATTCCTAGGCTTAGTAGGTTATTATCGAAAAGACTTTGCAAAAATCACAAAACCTTTCACCAAATGTTTAAAAAAGGGAGAAAAGGTCATTCACAATGAATCTTTTATTAATGCTTTCGAGTTGTGCAAAAATATACTCACGAATGACCCAATTTTACAATATCCAGATTTTTCTAAGCCATTTAACTTGACGACAGACGCCTCAAACTACGCTATAGGTGCAGTATTATCACAAGGTACTGTAGGCCAAGATATTCCAGTGGCATATGCTTCTCGTACACTTAATCCCGCAGAATGCAACTATTCAACTATCGAAAAGGAATTGTTAGCAATTGTCTGGGCCACAAATTACTTTAGACCTTATCTGTTTGGACACAAATTTAAAATCATCACTGACCACAAACCCCTTCAATGGCTATTTTCCCTTAAAGACCCCAGTTCACGTCTCGTTCGTTGGAGACTCAAACTTGAGGAATATCAATACGAAATAGTATATAAAAAAGGAAAATCAAATACCATCGCGGATGCACTCTCTCGAGTAGAAATAAATGCACTAGAAAATTCTTTAGAAAACGAATCAATAATAGCCAATTTAGGTGATTCAGATGACGAAATTATTACCTTTTTAGAAAATTTAGATGAAGGAAACCTTCCGGAAATCTCAAGCGAAGATGTAAATGAAATTTTAGGAATTACCCCTAACGAAAAACCTGTTGAAAAACCAAAAATTAATATTATTTCCGATATACTTATTAGACCGGCATTCAATGTCCAAGAAAACGCTCCGAGAAATAATATAAACGAAACTGTCCATACAGCAGTCGAAGATCCTGTTTTACTAATGCCAATAACAGAAAAATCGGTAAACTCATACAAAAATCAAATAATTGTTTCTTCTAACAACAAGACACAACATAAATATGTAATTCGAAACAAACCATTTAACGAAAATAAACGATTAACGGTATCTTTACCTCTCCAAAATTTCGAAAGTGAAACAATAGCTTTTATAAAAGAATACGTAGAAGATAAAAAGGTTTACTGTGTATATTTTAAAACTCCTAATATAATCCCAGAATTTTGCAACATTATCCAAAAGACATTCCAAAATTCTTCTTTTAAACTAATACAAAGTTCAACCTATTTAGAAGATATTTATACTTTTGACGAACAACAAGAAAAACTAAAATATTATCATGAAGGTAAAGTTTGCCAAATGAAAGTAAAGTTTGCCAATGAAATGGAAAATTCCCTAAAACGAAGATATTACTGGCCAAAACAAAAAACTGATATAGAAAAATACGTAAATAATTGTGAAATTTGTCAGTTAGCTAAATACGACAGAAAACCCGCAGAAATAAAATTTAATTTGACGCCCACTAGTACCAAACCTTTTGAAGTCATACATGTTGACACTTTCCAAATAGAAAACAATAAATTTTTAACAATAATAGATTCATTCTCTCGTTATGCACAAGCATACAAAATAAGTGGAGCTTCAGCTATAAACACCATTGATTGTTTCTTACAATTCGCAACACATCATGGTCTACCAAGAACCATTGTATCTGACAATGGATCAGAATTTAATAATACAACCGTAAAAGATTTTGTAAAACTTCACAAAATTAATATTCATTTTATTACTCCTAATAATTCTAATAGCAACAGTTTAGTTGAACGTTTACACTCTACATTAATTGAACACATAAGATGTTTAAGATTAACTGACAAAGACAGTCGAATCGACAAACTCATGCTCTACGCAATTTTGGCATATAATAATACAGTTTATTCAGTAACAAAACAAACTCCATATAACATTGTTAGTGGACATACCGATAGTTTTGATGCTTTCGATACTACTTCTGAAATAATTATAAATGAATATGTTAACGAACATAAAAATAGAACACGTCTACTTTATGACAAAATTCATGAAATCAATCAATCTACAAAGGAAAAAATCATTCAAAAAAGAAACCAAAATCGCGAAGATCCTATAGAATATAATGAAAATGAATACGCTTACGAAAGAGTTCAAAACCGTTCAAAAATAAAACCCCGTTTTAAAAAGGTAATCGTTCAGAAAAACTTAGGTATAAAAGCGAAATTACCACGCAAAATAATTCACAAAAAGAATTTAAAAAGACCAAGAAAACTGACAGAAAAATCTTTATTACAGGACAGACATTCAGACAGACATGAGAAACCACCTGATGATCCTGATATCCCTGATCCTGATATCCCAGGTCCAAGTACAGGAAATTAAAATAACGGATTTGAAAGATTCACCTGGAGTCTTACCTTTTAGATTAGGAAATGCAAAGATCATAACTAGAAAACACACTTTTCTACATTATGTTCAAATTAAAGCCTTAAGTAACGAAATAAAAAATCTTAGATCGGTTCATAATGATTTAAACATTTCTATTTTTAAAGAAACACAATTTGTATTTTATTCTAGCTTACGAAATAACTATGATAGTCTTAAACCTTTAATCTTAGAAATAGAACGTAAATTTAATAACATAATATTTAAGAAAAATATAAATAAACGCAGTAAACGCGGACTTTTTAATGCTATAGGAACGGTAAATAAATGGTTTACTGGATCGCTTGATGCAAGTGACGGTATTAGATACGACAACGCTATAAGAATACTTGAGAAAAATCAACAGAGAAATCAGAAGTAAACACACAAATTTCCTTATTCAAAAAATTAATTGATCACTACGGAACCTCAATTGAAACTATAATTGATAATCAACGAAAAATTTCTGAATATTTAGAACGTTACCATGAATTAATAAAAAGAGAAACTGATATATTCTATAAATATACTGTATATTTAAGTATACTTAATCAAATTTTTATCAATGCTAATGTAATAATTACTTTCCTAGACAACTTGGAAAATGCTATAACCTTTTCACGTTTACATACTATTCACCCTGATATATTGAATATCGACGACTTACAAGAGATATTAACGGACTTAAAAACACATTATTCAGAAAACGAAATTATTAATATTAATTTTTATGATTGGTACTCTGTAATTAAAACAAGTAGTTATATTTCAAAAAATCAAATTGTTTTTGCCCTAGATGTCCCTTTAGTTCATCCAGATAATTTTGATTATTATCATTTATATCCTTTACCTTCTTCCAAAAATACCATAATTATTCCTTCCAAACCCTACATGGCTCTTAGTACTACTAGCTACCAATATATGGAAAATTCCTGCGAAGAAATAAATGGAACTTATATTTGTCTACAAGAACGGTTAGAAGCAACTCCAAAAGAAGATTGCATAGCTGCACTAATTTCTGGCGAAGAACCAAGTTGTAACGTTATGGAAGTTCAAACTCACAATCAAATAATTGAAAGAGTCAACGACGAATTTATAATTGTTGTCCCGAAAGAAGAATCGAAAATTAAATTGTTATGCAAAAACATGGAATATGCCATAATAAAGACACCGCATTTAATTTGGTTACCTACCGGATGCAGCATGGAAATTAATGGAATTTCTTATGGAAATAATAAATCAAACAGTAAAACCCATTCATTGGTATTGCCGGCGATTAAAATTGGTGAAGTTCAAGAAAACATCAATACATTTGGCAAACTCCACATCAGGAACATATCACTGGACGATATCCATGCTCTTCGAAAACATATTAACTCTATTAGTCCTGTGGTCGTCGAAGAAGTTGCAAATACGTACACAACAAATTGGATTTTATGGATAACAATGGTAATGGTTCTCTTAATATTAATTGGATATGGAATTTGGAAATATTGGAAGTTCCGAAAACCTAGAAAAGAAAAGGAAGAAAAAGCTACGGCTACTTCGATCCTCTACACTCCCGAAGAAGCCTCTTAAGGATGGAGGAGTTATCTAGGCAGAAATTCATGCATCATCAAGAAAACTGTAGAAGCTCCAGAACCGTCTCGTCTCCTGCAAACTCAGCAATCCGAAATCTTATATATTTATTGTATCACAAAGCGCGTTCAGATTAAGACCGATCTTTGTCAAAAGCTTTTCGAATAAAGTTTTTTAAAAGCCTACTGCTGTGGCCAATCATTTAATTTACTTGATAGTATACGCGTACTTAAACTTACTCATCCGAACTCAAATATAAAACAATTAATGCAGTATGCTATACTAGGATACAATAATTCCACTCATAGCGTAACAAAACAAAAGCCTTTTGATATCGTTACAGGTCATACAAATGCACTCGACCCCTTTGATATTACGGATGAAATAATATTAAATCAGTACATAGACGAACGTAAGAATAAATTAAAAATAATTTTTGACAAAATTCATGAGGTATCATTAAGTGAAAAATATAAACAAAATACAAGACACAATAAAGATAGAGAAGAACCACAAAATTACGAACCTTATACTACTCAATTTCAGAAAAATAAGGCATCACTAAGAGATAAAACTAAACCAAAACATTTGAAAATTCAAATTGAAGAAGATTTAGGAACAAAAGTTAAAACTTATGACAATAAAATAATTCATAAATCGCATTAAAAAGGCCGAAACCTAATTTGACTCCTTGTTTGCAGGAAAATGAAAATGAACCTTCGTGCAGTCATGTTATTCCTGACAACGACAATATTATTAACATTGACTCCAGTACTGACGACGAGTGACATGACATTTACTCCGATAAAAACTCCTTTGCTACCATTTCAGCTAGGAGATACGAAGATTGTAAAAACCAAACACACTTTTATCCATTATATTAGATTTAACCCTATAATTAAACAGCTTAATAATATTCGAAAATTTTACACTATTATAAAGTTATCCTTAAATAAGAGTAATATATCAGAAATTACTACTAACTCATACTCTAATGTTCTATATAATTTAATACAGCATGTAGAATACTTAATAATGGAAGTAGAAAGAAAGTTAGATAACATAACTCCACATAATAGGAATAAAAGAGGCTTAGTAAACATAATAGGTAAAGCTTCCAAATGGCTTTTTGGAACGCTAGATTCCGACGACGGTGAAAAATATGAAAAAGCAATTTACGCCCTTCAAAACAATCAACAATCCTTTACAAAGGAAGTTTCTTTACAAATTTCGTTGACCAAACAGCTTATTAATAACTATAATTCTACTATAACTATATTACAATCAAACCAAAATTTAATAAAAGAAAGCTTAGAAAATTTTGAGTTGAATATAAATAAAACGATTAACGACATTTCAGCATACTTGCAAACACAAAATATTTTAGATCAAACTATCCTTAATTGTCAAAATTTGGTGACTTTTCTAGATAACTTGGAAAACGCGATAATGTTCGCAAAACTAAATATCTTACATAGTTCTATTATCCCCTCTTCACAATTACGTTCTATGATTAAATCATTGGAAAATTTATATCCTACTGACTCTATTTTAAAATTAAAAAATGTTATCTCTTACTACCAAATTGCTGGAATTCAAGTAAATTTTAAAAATGACAAAATTATATTTGCAATTCACTTTCCAATTTTCTTACACGAAAATTTCCAAACTTATCGATTATTCCCAATTCCTATAAAAAATTCAATTATTATCCCGAGTCATCCCTACCTTGTACTTGGCTCAAACCAACAACAATTCGAGAATGAAGAATGCCCGAAGATAGAACATTTCTACATTTGTCAAAATTTACTCACGCCTCACTCAAATGAATGTATCATCTCCATGATAAAAGAAGCCGAAGGAAAATTTTGTCATGGTTTATCAATCAACTTAATTAACCCAATAATACAAGCCGTCAACAGCGAATATGTCATCGCCATTCCCGCCGAGGAAACATTAAAAATTTCAACAAAATGTCAGAACAAAGAAGAAATCAAAATTATTAACGAACCAAATTTGATCCATCTACCAGAAAATTGTGAAATCAAAGTCAAAGATTTCCAATTTATTAATAAAAAAGAGGAAATTAAAGGAAAACCATTTAATTTACCCGAAATCCAAGTCAACGAAGTCAACTTTAATTATCTACGAACGAAATCTCTTCAACTACAAACAATTAATTTGGAAGATATTCATAAATTACAAGAAAAGTCTACACTTCTGCAAGTCCCCGACATTCAGAAAATTCACACATTAAGCTATGGATTTGCCACCAGTATTATCATTATTTTATTATTAATTACTGCATATATAATATGGAAGGTATACCAGAGAAGATGTATGAAGAAGAAAATACGAGTTAAGTTCGAAATGGTGGAGAAGAAAGAAGAAACGGAAAAACAACCCTCCAGGTTGATATATTCCTCTAAGGGTGGAGGAGTTATGGCCGTATGAACAATGGTCCCGTTTGTGTAAAAGTGCGGACAAAGTGCTGAGTGCGCGGGCACGTGTAGGCTAAGCTTGCTTTTTGTATACTTATAAATATGAGCTCTGCTCCATGTATATTTAGTCTTGTCTTGTCTTGTAACGTGAATCGCTGCCCTGCTGTAACTGTCCTAATAAATAGTTTTACAAACTTCATTTTCGAATTCGTTAATTAAACTTGTAACGCCCACTTTTTACCCAAAAGACCAAAGAAAAAATATAAAACCTACTAACCAGCCTACTAAGCTACCTGGGGTCCTAGGTCCTAGGGTAGTAGTCCGTGGAAGCGGCAGCATGTTGCGTCCATGTCGTGAGAGGCGGGCGAGGCGCCGGCCTAGCTGGGCCCGCGGCGTTGTCGGTTATTTACTGTCTTGCTTGCAAAAATTTGAAAAACACTGTTTTGTTAGTTGCCTTGGCCTTGCAGCCTGCAGGCTGTAGTATAAACAATTTGTTTTTATTGTCATAAAGAAATGTCACTCAAAATTCGGACCTGGCCTGGCTATCATCTTAAAAAATAGATATTGCCTTTGCTATTCCTATCAATCGTGCCAACCGGCAATGTCGCGACGAAACCCACGATTTTAATGTGCTCCTCGGCTATATAGCGGTCCTTGTTTATCATACATATTTTGGCTGTTTCGCTCCTTGCGATATTAGACAGAGGCGAGCGCTATTTTATCGGATCTCGCACTTTTTAGGAGCAAGTGCTCATGAGATTAGGTATTATGGTTATTCATATTTTCACAGCTTTTGCTGTTCCCGCGCAACTTGATGCCGTACTTTTTTTGCTTTTTTCCCTGGTTTTTGTTTGTTGAGCGGCGTCAGTATCTGGTTGCCTGATTTCTGGTTTTCGGTTTGTATATTTTTTAACGTGGTTATATATACTTGGATCGTGGCCCTAGAAGCCATTTTTATGTAGTTAGACTCATAAAACCGGCCTTAAAAACAATCGAAGAAATACATGCAGTGACACTATAAAAAATGATTGTATGAACTTCTGAATTAGTTTCAAGTTTAATAGAATGTCCCACTTATTTTCTTTTATAGGAAGAATGGCATCAGCGAGAAGCCTTCTAATAATAAAATTGCCTCATAAATGTAAATTTACCACTCGTGATTTTAAAAGATCAAGATTCAAAATATTTTGGGCGAAAATACCAATAACGAAAATATTGCAAATGTTTCGATGGATGGCAAAGAAGCAACAATCAGCCAGTGACTGCGGATATAATAGAGCAGTACAATTTAGAGAATGAACCAATCGACACCTGCAGAATAAACTCCTTGATTATCCCGACTTCGATATTCAAAGAGAAATTTCTTCAGACTTAGAAAGCACATTGGGCTTCGACCGTGAAAAGCAGATAATATCAAAAATAATCCCGAACGAGACAGAAATATAGCCAGTGAAGGAGATGAAGCTCCAGTTACTCAAGATAATACAAAAAGTGCAAGAGAAAGGAAAGGTTTAACACGCAACAAGAGATTGCAAGAAAGAAGAAGACTCTTGATGGAAAAGAATATGAAAGCTTAAAAAAGTTAATGGAAAGTATCGTTATAAAGGTCCGGAAAAGCTAGAAAACTTAGTGCAAAATGTAATTCCAACAGGTGCGCGAAAACAAAAAGGCTCTGCCTGGAATTTACAGAAGACGATCGAAAGACGATCTTTAATAACTGAGACGACACAAATTGAAGAATATCTTCTGCTCGGCTCTGAAAAAAAGCAAATGTTGACACCAGCAGAAAATTATGAACTTAAATCTCACATGGATACATCTGACGAATGCTTACCTGAAGAGCATTCTGAAAGCAATGCCGACGAACCTTCTGATTTAGAGAATGAGAATCCAAACGAGGTAACAGCTCAAATTGATAATGAAACTGAAGATGTGAAAGAGGTAGAAAGTGAAGCAATGGAGAACCACCCAGAAGAAAAAGAAGACGTATTTATCTAAAGCAAGATTCAACATACTTGCAAAATAAAAAAGAGCAGGGAACTTAGTAAGGCTTATCAGAGCAAAAGAAAGATAAGCAATAGGTGAAACTACAAAGTTGAAACGCCAGAAAAAAAATGAAAAATGGATGTTCGTGCAAATTAAGAAAAGCAAAGTCACGCAGTAATATCGCAAGAAATATTTGACAAGTTTTGGAAAATGGCATGGCCTGAAAAAGTATAATATTCGGTAGGTATGGTTTCTTTATAAAACGTGGGCATAACCGAAATTAGTAGGAGAAACTTTTCATTAAAGTACTACTTCAAATGTAGCAATTTGAAAACGTACAGAGTTTGCAAGAAGATGATCGAAGATAACTGCCAAGATAGTCGAAAGACCTATAAGAGAATACGATAAGACAAAATCAATGAACCAGCTAAAAGTATGTTTTACTTCCTTTTCTAACATGGAATGACACTATTGTCACGCTTTCAGTAGCAAATTATATCTAGAGGCTCTATGTCAGAGCAAAAGAGAACTATTTCGTTTTTTAAAAAATAACTGTTGTGAAGAGCAAAATGCACTATCTGTTAGTATAACGTCATTTTGTTCAGTATTTAATTAAATGGGTTTATCTTTATACAGACCAAAAAAGACCAATGCGATGTCTGCATGGGCTTTAAAGCTAAAAATATCTCTGATGAAGTATATCAAGAACACTTTATTTTAATGGAAGACGCTAGAGGGGAAAAAAGCAAGGACAAGCTTTCCGAGAATGATGTAGTCCTGACAGTGGATCTGCAATCAGTATTGCTTGCCCCGAAATCCAAAGTATCACTAATGCATTAAGTTGAACCCAGCTGTGCACAATTTTGCCCTTTATGATGAAAAGTCATACGATGGCTATTGCTTCTTATGGAGCAAAATTGAGGGTTCTCTAGGCGCCAATGAATTTTCAAATATACTTACCTATTTTATTGAAAACATGATTTTACCTAACATTGACAAGAGTTTATCTAAAATTATACTCTGGAGTGACGAGCGATGAAATGAAGCGAAAAATTATACTTTCAAGACCAAATAGACCTAAGGGATCGTTTGTTAGGAATGTACATACAAATAGATCATTTAGTATTGAATATTACTACACAACCACTAAAAATGGACAAAAAATTGATAGATTTTGGTTATGCTATTCCCAGATTTTAAATGCAGTTTACTGCCAACCTTGTTGGCTATTTTCTGATAGGAAACAATAATATGCATGGTGTGACGGCACTATTAATGTTGAAAAGCCAGAAAAAAATGAAAAATGTTTATGTTCGTGCAAATTAAGAAAAGCAAAGTCACACAGGAATATGCAAGAAATATTTGACAAGTTTTGGAAAACGACATGCCCTGAAAAATGATAATATTCGGTAGTTCTGGTTTCTGCATAAAACGTGAAAAGGTAATAGGGCATAACCGAAATTAGTAGAAGAAACTTTTCATTAAAGTACTACTTCAAATGTAGCAATTTGAAAACGTACAGAGTTTGCAAGAAGATGACCGAAGATAACTGCCAAGATAGTCGAAAGACCTATAAGAGAATACGATAAGATAAAATCAATGAACCAGCTAAAAGTATTTTTTACTTCCTTTTCTAACATGGAATGACACTAATTGTCACGCTTTCACTAGCAAATTATATATAGAGGCTCTATGGCAGAGCAAAAGAGAACTGTTTCGAGTTTATCTAAAATTATACTCTGGAGTGATGAAATGAAGTGAAAAATTATACTTTCAGGACCAAATAGACCTATGGGATCGTTTGTTAGGAGTGTACATACAAATAGATCATTTAGTATTGAATTTTATGAAGAACTCGGAGTAGAAAACATAAAGTGCTTTGATTGTGATAATTAATTTCTTTATGCTTTTATTATTACTTTTTTATTTACCATATGAGCGTTTTCAAATGACCCTGACACTGTTCGATTGGAAGCTTATGCCCATTTTAAAAAAATGTTGCGGATATTTATCCAAATATATTTTTTGGATATTTTTAGATTATTTAATAATTTGTTGCACTTAGAAATGAACACAACCGTTTAATTTTTATTCCAACACAATGGATGTGATTGAAATTTAACAGTTTTGAGTGTTGGACGTACCTGTGCGTATGCATGATTTTTTACTGCGCTTTTAACATGGCCAGCAGCAGATGGATAACATGCTGATGGGGCTAGTTTACCCTCAAACTCAGTAACTACTTCGTATTTACGATCATACGCTGATGGATAAAATGTTGGTCATACTGGTTTATCAACATTTTGCACCTCAGTAACAATTTTTTTTTTGCTGAAATCGAAATTACGTACAAGCATAAAAACTGAAAGTTTTCATGGTTTTCTTTCGTAAATAAGAAAATTTGAAGTATCTCGTTTTCAGAATTGTTTATAAAGAGAAATAGAGGCAAATAATTACTTTGTTTATTGTATCATAAAATGGTTCCATCATCGCTCTTCAATAATTCGAAAAGGTCACTACCACCCTCGGCCACATTCAGAGTATTCGTGGTGGAAGATTTCAACAACTTCTTGCTTTTTTCACCAGTAGCGGGAGAATGCACCAGACCGTGAATTATTTATTATTTTGACACAATTTTGATGATATTGAATACAATGCTCATATGGGCTATGTCGATAAGTTCGATATGTTAAATAACCTTTATGAAGTGGGCCGTATATCACATAAGTGGTGGCACAGAATCTTCTTTCACTTCGATGACGCATGTGTAGTAAACGCTTTCATTATGATTAAACTGAGAAGCAAGTCAAAAGGATTAAATTTGAAATAATTCCGTTTGTCTGTAGTCAGGGGTCTTATTGGGGCAGTAGTTCCTGCTAAACGAGGAAGACCATCAAACCAGAGACCTCTCAATAAGTTTAGGAAGGTTGTTCTATTGGAACTTCGCTAATCTAAGGCAGAAAGGGCTACGTTGCTGAGAAGTATCAACTGTAATGTGGGATTTTGCATAAAACATAATAAGAACTTTTTTGCCGTTTACCATACTAAGTAGTTCTATTTTCTCATATATTCTTGTTTTAGTATTTTTTACAAAAATATTTTTTCTATCTTTGTTCGTAAAGGTTGTTATTTGCCTAGAGGTAATTTAGGGATACCGTATACTGCAGAATAATTCTTATTATTTATAATTGCCAATAACGTTTTAAAAGCTAACCTTAATATAAATAAACAAAATTAGTCTTCACTTTGTTTTGTTTTTTTCAAAAAAAAATAATCCGGTATCAAAGGGTTAAAGTTAAAGAATATTTAAATTCCATCCATTCAGGAACGAAACATGATGAGATAAATACAATAATTAGTTACTTTTATAAAATAGGAACCATAAAAATGCGTAAATTTCGAGCTCCTAACACTGAATTCGTATTTGTAGCATGTAAACAAAAAATATGATAACTATTTATATTAACACATTAAAAACTGGTGATTACCATAATAAACTATTTCAATATAGTTCGGTGGTTATATCGAACGTAATGGTTCAACCCTCAAAGTAAGTGCTGATTTTTATTGCTGTCACTGGTGACTCTAGTGAATGCCGGAAATAAGACGCGGCTATTACTTCCTTAACCATATTTTTATAACCAGATTCCACTGAGTTTCGAAACTACTAAAGTCGGTTCAGTAGACATTTTGTCGTTTTGTAATTTTTTTTGTGTTCGAACAAGTTAATATTTTTTACTTAGTAGTTATAATATTAATCTATAGAACAATTTTTTTAGGTATAAATTCCCTCTCTCTGGCCAAGAAATTATACAAGTATACGACGTTGTGTCTGTATCTACATCTTCTGCAACTTCTAGACCCGAAAGCAGGAGTGAGCAAACGCTACAAAGGTCAACAAAAAAGAAGAAATTGGATTTAACTCAGCATTCTGCCACAACAGATGAAGTCATTCATGATGCATCGAATGCCCTCAAGGCAATAGCGACATCACCTATACAGAAAAATGTGACGATATCTTTGGAGAGTTTGTTGCATCTAAGTTGAATTTTATAACCAATTTGAATATAAGAATGTACGTCGAACAACAAATTACCCAAATTTTGTATGATGGAATAAAAAGATCAATGGAAAATACTGAATAACCGCTTGTTGTAAACGCTTACCCCCTCGCTACTTTCAAGGACGCCTGTTCGTATGTATGTGTGTGTGTTGTTCGTACTTCTTTTAAGGCTACAGGATGCAATTTTCGATTTTTCCAGCGCAAATTTGGCGTAGGGCCGCGCATGCGTATGGGCATCACGCATATTGGAGGGCGCCCGAATCGCAAGAACCGTTCGTCCCTTGGACTTTTTACTTTTTTTCCATGGGCTAGCATTTCGAATCTATATCGTCGATCGAATTCAACTTTCGCGTGGGGCCCCGAACCACATGGGCCTTTCTCATACCGAAAGGCGCCCCAATTGGGCCAATTTTCCGATTTTGGGTTTCGCGACTTGACGAGAAAGCAAAGATCGCCCTGAATACACTATTTCTGTGAGCGAGGCAGGCGCGTTGGCTGGAACGTTGAAAACCGGATAGTGTTGTCAGGTCTACACCTCTTTTCGAAGATCTATCAATTTCCATCTTACCTACTGATTTTGTAGTAAATCTAGTGAATTCTTATAATTTATGGAGCAACTAAAAATATATCCTAAAAGAGTATATGAAGTACCAGTCGTTGGACATAAACAGGGATTTTCTGTATTTATAGGAATTTGCCCCACTTTAGCAAGACGGCGCGTGCGCGATTGTTCTGCGAAAACATTCAACAAAGGCTTTCTTTTATGATATATAAATTGATTATTAACCGCTTTCATTCCGTATATTTTAATTTTTGGTGTTCATTCACTGGGTAAAATAACTATTGTTTCTTATATACTGAAATATATGATGTTATATTATTAACTGCAATATGCGTTGTTCTTATTGAGGAAAAGTTATAAAAAACTATTAGTGCCCATTTAATATGTGTAGTAGGTCTTTTCCTAGAAGAGACAATTTTGAGAAAAATCTTTGCTTAAACCATAAACCTCAAATAACGGCAGATGCAACAATGCGAACCGAAGATTGAACAAGACTTTAGTATGTTACACGCCAATAATAACCTACATTATCCTTTTTTTCAATATTGCGACAAAATATTAGAATTGGATAAAAAAAACGGACTTCGAAGAAGATAATCCCTGTCAAGGTAAATACCTCCACTTATTCTGACTACATAAAAAAATATTTTTTTTATAGTTTGGCGTGTGTGTCCCAACAGGAATAATATTGCAAGTACCAAAGACAAGCTGTTAATATTTAAAAAGGTAAGGCCACTGCTAATCAATATTTTGATAATTACTACTAATCTTTTCTCTCTATACTATATTTGTTTAATTGTTACCTACTATCTACACTATTCTTATTCTAGTCGATACATAATTTAAATTTTGCTGTAGAATTAACACTATTAGTAATAAAAATTATTTCCTTTTATTTTAGATCAACACAACCTTCAACGAAGTCACTAAGAATTGTGGAAGACAGCCATTCTTAATTGCAGAAGGAAGGGACTACGGATCTATAGGGGCATATCATATGTGTAGATCAGAAGTACATCACATTAAGGTCAGACATTACTGTTCTAGAAGCTATCGACGTTTTATTTATGCTTCATTTTGTGTATAACATTGAGTACGAGTCATCGCTCAAAAACTTTTACCTATGTATTTTTACAATCTTTTTACCAAATAGACAGCAATTTTATAACGCCAAAAATAAGAGAATTACGAAGCAAACTACACCTTTTCCAATTGTATTTCAGAAAGCGTCAAATGTAATTGAGAAAGCGTTAAATGTATTTCAGAATAGTCAAATGTATTTCAGAAACAGTCATATGTATTTCAGAATAGTTAAATGTATTTCAGAAAGTGTCATATGTATTTCAGAAATTAAAATTCACCTGTGTAATTTTGGTACCAAGGTTTTTTGGCCTTATAATTTATTATGGATCACCCTGTATTTGGTGTTCGTAGACTTGATAATTTTAGGTAATGTCATATTTAAATAATTTTGTGACAGTTACAATAAAAATTCACCTGTTTGTTAAAAAAATCGATTTTATCTGTCTTATCATAAGTTATAAATATTGTCCATTTTTTAAAAAATATATATTGCAAACATGAATGTGAGTGACAATTGTGCAATTTGTCGGGTGCAAATGCTTCGAGGACAAGTGGCAAAGGTACACACGTGTAGTCACATTTTTGATGTTAAGTGCACAGAGGCTCTACTCGCTGAACCCAATGCACGTTGTCCAATGTGCAGAAGACCGATAACTGGACATGAAACGACTGAAAGAAAAAGGTACTTAAAACATACCAATATGGACCGGGAGAGAATTGTCTCTTGTGCCAATTAATCGGGGGGAAGATTGGGTCACTTTGGCGTCGAAAATAAAATATAAAACCGCCTACACATGGGTGACATCGGGTCGGGAATTGACGAAGAAGAAAGGGGGAATTAAACCAAAGGCGCTTAATAAAGATGAAATAGACAAAGTAATGGAATGGGTGGAAGAAGATCCTGGTTTGGTGTTGAGCAGCTGCAATCCAAAATATTGGCAACGTTTCGAAAGCAACTGTGTATAGCCAGCATTGGAAACTACCTAGAGGGTAGATTGTTTACCACAAAACAAGTCCACTGTCAGCCCGTTACGATGAATTCAGCGGAAAATAAGCTAAGCGTGCAGAATATGTCAGAATCTTGAATGAACACATTCATAATGGAAATCAAATAGTTTGGATTGACGAAACGAATTTTAACCTATTTTGCCGACGAAGAAGAGGACGTGCCAAAGTTGGTAACAGAGCAGTCCAAGTTATGCCAGCGTCAAGAGGGCCCAAGGTGCACCTAATTGGAGGTATATCTGCGGCAGGTGTGGTGATAATGGAGCGTCGTCGTGGATCTTTTACAGCAGATGCTTGTAACGAGTAGATGGAAAGGTTATTACAACATTGGGTTAATGGAGGTAACAATTTAAATGACCTCGTCATTGTATGTGACAACGCCCCTTGCTATTCTCTTAAATGTTTTAACTGGGACCGGAGCTACAATTTTACGCCTAGCGCCCCTATGCTTAACCCCATCGAGAATAGGTATTTGGATAAATAAAATAAGTAGGGGGTGGGTATCGGTTCATTAGAGGCACATTTTAAAATTATTTTCAAATTATACAGGGTGTCCCAAATACTCGAAACGTATAAAAGTTGTATTTATTAAATTGAGACCCCCGTATATTATTCCATCTTGGATTGTACAGAAAATTCTAAACACTTTTGATGAATGTCATTTTCCAAAAATATTACTAAGTTTCGGTGCTATGAACAGTTAAAAATCAGCATTTCGACAACTTTGCACCCCTGTATCGAGAAAAGTATTTGAGATAGATCAAAATCAATTTCATATTCCCCTTAACTTTTCAAGAGCTACCTATGTAATGGTGTTGGTACCAAATGGTATCATGTTATCATGGTACTACGGGTATTTGAGACACCCTGTATAAATAGAAATTAATTATAAAATTAACCTCTAATAAACCGCTACCTATCCTCTTGTAGCATTTGAAAATTCCGCTACATCTGAATCGTTATTTTTATTTGAAAATATGGTACGCAGCGACCTATGGAGAAGGTACCGAACCTATAGCCGTGAGTGCTGGAAGCGAGATAAATTTCTTTATTTTCGTAGTCCCGTCCTCGTGCCGTGGTTAAGGTAGATAATTCCTATCGCCTAACGCACCAGGTTAGGTCGTTTATTTTATTTATTATTAGATCCTCATCCGTAGAGTGGTAACTCTTTTATTTCATTTCCATTTGGCTTGTTGTGTATGTCAGTTGTGTTTCTGTCCAAGTTGGTGTTTTATTTGAAGATATTGATACGGGAATTCATTCCAACTGGTAGTTACCCAGGTAATTTCGATAATTTGTTAATAGAGACCTTTAGAAGACCATGCGTTCCGGAGAAGGAGAGTGTCAAAGCCCTCTTTCGACTGCCGATCGTCATGCCGGTTACCTGAGAGAATTTGCGAGGTTTTTTCGGAGCATAAAGTGAAATTAAACGCGGATCTGAAGTGAATAAATCTCGGCAATGAAGCTAGTTTTATAACACCACGCAATCTTCTCCGATTAGCCTCCCTCAGTGCTGTCTTTATAGCAAATTTCTCGCCGGTACACTTCGCAGCGTTGGTAAGCCCTCCATTAACAATATGTTTACTTGGATTCTGTCGGAGGCAGTACGCCAGCAAAATCGGGTGTCACTGAAATTGCCATAGGAGTTCCGCAAGGATCTATTCTCGGCCCGGTTCTGTTTTTGCTTTACATAAATGACATTGCATTATCACTCAACTGTAACATCTCTTTATTTGCAGATGATGCGGCACTCATAGTGTCTGGTTCAGGAGATGTCGTTGAGAGTTGTAACATTAATTTAGGGCTGCTCTGTGAGTGGTTCAATAAGAATTCTTTATATATTAATGCAAGTAAAACAACTTACATGCGTTTTCATAATTATCAAAACAACAAAAACGCAAATATTTCTCTGTCCGTTAACAATAATACTCTGTCACAGACTGCCAATACAAAATTCCTAGGTTTACTTATCGATGATTGTCTTAATTGGAGGGATCACTGTCAGAGCTTAATCTCTAAACTGAATTCTTTTTGCTTTATGTTACAGAATTTGCGTCATGTATTAACCATCGAACAATTAATTTGCATATACCACGCACAGGTTGCATCGCGGCTGAGGTATGCAGTCTGTTTTTGGGGCATTTCTTCTGCTGCTGCGGATGTCTTTACTTCGCAAAAAAGAATTGTCAGATGCATTACCGGATTGGGCAGACTTCAGAGCTGTCGTGATATCTTTAAAAAGTTTAAAATTATGACGTTACCATCAATATTTATTTTTGAAATTTGTTGCTATTTTAGAATGAATAAAAATAATTCTCTCACAAACGGGGATGTTCATACATTTGATACTCGCTCCAGAAATGAATTTAGGCTGCCCCAGTGCAGGTCTCGAATTGGCAGACGGTCCCCATCATTCTTGGGTCCCAAGTTTTATAATGGGTTGAGTGCTGAAATTAAATCTGCCTCCACACTCGGTGTCTTTAAAAACAAGTTAAGATGTTTTTTATTATGTAACACGTTTTATAGTGTTGATGAATTTGTACAATTTTAAATTTTATAGTGTTGATGAGCTTTTCAATTTTAAATTTTAGTATTGATGAACTTGTACAATTTTAAATTTTGCTTTGTATATAAGTATGTATGTAAATGTAGTATTTACTTTGACCTTTTTCATAATGTTTTGTTAACATTCTGTGTGAAAATAAAGCTCTAATCTAATCTAATCTAATCTAATCTAATTTTGTAGTTTTTTATACGCCTAAGTCCAATTCCCAACCTTCAGGCATTTTCTCAACACAGATAGACGTTATATCTTTGGATTACTGCCGTATACCTGTCTTTCTCCAAACAGAAAAACTCCAGACGTATCTTCTGCCGAATTTTCTACAAGTTTCTTTTTCTTTCTTATGTGAAAAAAAAACAGGAAGTGGTAATTTTTTTTATAAATATGTTATAGTCCTTTTGCACAAATAGGGATAATTTTCAGGTTTTTTTTTGTACCTATTTCGCTTATATTGGTGGTTGGTGCCTGATCTATTTGGAGGACACCACACACACACACCTACAGGGTGGACCACAACTACCTGCACGTGAGAGGTGATCACGTGATTTGTCTCTCGTCTGCCCAGCAAGCAGAGTCCAGAATGTTTAACGCTGGATAAGCACGCCTAGAAACAGATAAGTCTACCCAAACTATTTTCGCTGTGCCTAGGATTAATAAGTTCTACTTTGACTACCTATTACTAGTACCAATAATCAGTTTAGGTTACCTACATTTGGCATAAAACTATCTAGTTGCCTGAAATAAGTTACCATATATGCTGAACTAGCTTGCTTTAAAGAGCACCATTTTTACATCCAATAGGTTATGTACTTTGGTTATAAACATTGTAAATTTTAGAACATAAATTTAACAACGGGGTTATGTAAACTTAAAGTTTCGAAACTTAATAGTTAATACCACCTCAATTATTAGAGATATTAAATATCATATCTAGTTAGTAAAGTGCATACCTACTGAACCTTTTTGGCTTACTATTTTGGTTTTTACTTTTTTCGTGTATACAGGGTGTCCCGAAATTAGCCTGCCATAATTTACCAGCGTGTTCTACGACCTAAAAAAAATAAAAAAGTTCCTATAAAGATGGCCTCAAAAACGCCCCCTAATGGGGCTATAGCCCCCGAAGGGGTCAGTTTCACAAACGGGTTTCTATAAATATTTCCAGAACGAACAAAGATAAAATTCAGAAATTTGGTATGTGATGTACCTGTGAGATTTGACATTTGCCGAGGTAGAGATAGTTACACATTCTAAATCATAGGCGTCCCAAATGTGTGTGCTTTTCCCCAAACTTCTTGCGAAATTATAAAATTTCAGGGTATTCTACGAAAAAAGTGTGCTCTTGTCTAACTTTGATAGCGTGCACCGTTTTCGAGTAAAATCATATTGAAATTTTTTTGCAGAGGGCCATATCATATAAAAAATAACAATATGACACGACTAATATCGATGGAAGATTTTGACAAGAATATACCTAGCATAACATATGTGTCTGAAGATCGGTTTTTTGCGTCTATTCAATAATTTAGGGTAAGTAGGTAGGTACCTACAAATAAAATAAGAAAAATCACTTAAGAGATATTTTTTTGTTTCTCTGCATCATTTGCATGTTTTCAACAAGATAACGGTGTGAATTAAACCTAATTTTAATGACCTATGATTTGTGATGTAACAAAACAGAGACTGCTTACTTTAATTGTGATCTTATACAAGAAGTGATTTTTAGTTTTATATACAGGGTGTCCCGGGATAGTTGTCGGGATAGGTGTAAGTAACAAAAAAAATCAAGTTGAAATTTGAGCTTTCTGGGATCAGCTCTGCTTGGTTTGAAAGTAATGTGTGACACAATTTTATTTTCGAAAAATCAAGTAACGAAAAAATAGAACCTAAAATTATGTTTTGGCGTGTTTTTTTTTATCCGCTTACAATTTGGTTGCTGCAAGGCAGAAGGAGAGCTGGGTTGTTCGTGAGTTGTAGAGTTGATAATTTTTTAATTTTTTATAATATATCGCACTTCCAATGGAATAACGACCTAACTGCAAAATTAGCAAATTTCGAGTTAAACCCGTCTTAAGTGTGCTCTGGTATTGCTCTTTCATGTGGAATAACGACATAACAGTTGTTGCGCAAATTGACGCCAGATGGCGGATGTGTCGTTTACCAATCGAGCGACCTTTACGCGGAATAATGACTTTACTGTCAGTTGTATTTCAACCTTCAAAGCGTGAGTACGTCTTTTCGCGTGAATAACGACACAAGTGCAATTTTTGACATCACAATCTAGAAATTGGACTCCAGTTTTGATGGAATAACGACGTAAGTATCAGTTATGACCTTTTTCCATAAAAATCTTATAATTTTGTAGTTCCTAATTGTATATTGAGTCACTTTGGTTCTAAAAAACTATGTGTTTGTGATTTAAAATACGGTTGTGTCACTTTTCAATTGAAAAGTAAAAGCATTATAATAACTTAACCGCAAGTTATGTCCCTTTTCCTTATTTTATTATTTTTTGCTAAATTCTTGTAGTACGTTTACGTTCTTGTTTTCCAGAAAATGTCTTCCCGTTCTAGAAGGATTCTAGAAATGGCCAACGCCGGTTCTAAAATAAATCCTAGTGTGACGGATTTAAATCCCACAAGCTTAGCTGACAATAATTCACTTGCCAATGGAGAATGTGGGATTATCCAGTTAGAACCTTTGATTTCTGATCCGGAAATTTGTAATGTTTCTAAAGAACATATTGATTTAGTAGCAACAAACTGCAGTGACAGTAACATTAGTGTGGCTTTGTCGTCTTTTGACGACGACGGGGCCGATGGAGGTTCTAGTACTAGCGTTTATGCTTCCAGGCTGACAAACCCAACTACACTTAACCTTAGAAAAATCTCAGCTGTTCCTTGCTATAAACAAACTGAAAGTAATAATTACTCCAGTTTTTATGGATGTGGATGTTGACGAAACCTCTTCAGAAAGTGGATCTGTGAAGTCTGATAATAATAATAGTTTGACTTTGACTGACATTACAAATGAAACGAATCTCCCTGAAAATTCGCCAAAAGCAAAAGGCAAGAAAAGGATAAGGAACCCATCTTTATGGAAAAAAGAAAAGGTAAAAATTTTGAGAAATTTAGGAAAATAGTATAAGTCTTCATCAAAAATCGCAAAAATTGTGGCGGAAAGGAAAATGGGACCCAGATGTAATGAGAAATGTATTCTAAGTTGCTCCAAAAAATTTTCAAAAGAAGATAGAACTAGAATTTTTGATAATTATTGGCAACTAGGTAAGTTAGAGCGTCAAAGAGATTTCTTGGCATCTTGTATTCAAGAACTTCAACTAAAATATCGCCGGGTTTCTACACAAAAAGACCCTAGGAGACCAAATTCAGGATTCTATCTATTTAATAAAGACATCCGTATCATTGTTTGCAAGACATTTTTCAAAAATACCTTGGGTATTACTGACAGGCCTATCCGAACAATAATTGCAAGAAAAGAAGGCGGCTTCTTACCAGAAGATCAAAGAGGTCGCCATCAAAATCATTTCAAATTAAGTGAGGAAATCCGTCAATCAGTTGTAAATCACATAAACGCAATTCCGCGTATAGAAAGTCATTATTTGCGAGCAAGTACATCCAGACAGTTCATTGATGGGGGTTTAACAATTGCAGAAATGCACAGAAATTATGAGCAAGAACGCAAAGCAATTAATCAAACAGCTGCCACTTACGCGATTTATGCAAATATTTTTAACACAGAATTCTACATTGGGTTTTTTAAACCAAAAAAGGATTTATGCGATTTCTGTGAAGCATACAAGAATACAGAGGGAAAAAGCAAAGAAGATTTAGAAGAAAGTTATAAGCTACATCATGAAGAAAAAAAACAAGCCGGGAAGAAAAAGATCGTGACAAAAAAGAACAGAAGAATGTTATTTTAGCAACTTACGATCTTCAAGCAGTTCTACCTTCGCCTATTGGGCAATCTTCAGTTTTTTACTACAAGTCAAAACTGAACAGCTTTAACTTTACGGTAAATTTTAAAACTGAGAATTAATTTTTTGTCATGGTTCTAATTCAGTTTTCGTGTTTCAGATCTGCGAACTAAAGAATGACAACACTATTTGCTATTTTTGGCATGAAGGCGAAGGGAACCGCGGTTCAAATGAAATTGCAACATGTGTCTACAAATTTCTTCAAGAAATATCAGACAAAACAAACAGTGATAACGAAATGCCCGAAGTCATTTTCTACTCAGACAACTGCGGCGGGCAACAAAAAAATAGGTTAGCTCATAAAAATTCTCATTTTCATATAATTAACTTTTCTTTTTTTTTAGATTCATGCTTACTATGTACATGCACGCAGTAGAAACCTTAAATATTAAATCAATAACCCACAAATTTCTCATACGTGGACACACCCAAAATGAAGGGGATAGTTGCCATTCGGTTATCGAAAAAGCTATTGCAAGAGCTAAGAAAGCAGGACCTATTTATATTCCGGATCAGTACATCAGTATAATAAGAACTGCAAAAAAGAAGGGGAATCCTTTTAGAGTTGTTGAAATGTCCCATAATGATTTCTATGATTTTAAAACTCTAGCAGAGGAAACTGGCAACAACTTTTCAAAAAACGTTGATAACGAAATCTTTAAAATTAATGAATCAAAATTACTCCGTGTGGAAAAAACTACAAAAGATGTATTCTTTTACAAGACATCCTATAAAGATATAAATTGGAAGTCGGTCCGAGTTTGCTCCGATCGTACCAGAGTACGGAAGACAAAAGAATGCGTGTCATTAAAAAAAGCTTACAGATCTAAATTGTGCCTTAGCGAAAATAAAAAAGGGACATTTCAACTTTACTTAATACTAGTATAATACCAAAGTAGTATGAGTTATTTTTTAAAAACTATATATAATATTATATTACTTAAGTTGTAACTGACTGAAGATAACTTTAAGATTTTGTGCCTGACCCATATTCTTGTTCTGCACCTGTTCCAGAGTTTAGAAATAAAAATATTTTGTTTCAGAAATATGCCTATTTTAATACTAACTCTAAAAAACGAAAAAGGGATTTCAAAAGAAAAGTGACACAATTACAACTTTCTCCTATTTTTTAACTCATCTTAAAGGATATGTCAAACTATCATGGGCCATTGTCAAATAGTCTACTAAACCTCTACCTAACATGTGGCACAAATCTCCAAGGTATGTGCATTACACGTAAATACCAATGTAATGAGATTCCAAATTTTAAACCTCAATTTCTCACAATTTGGAATATAGTAGTTATGTCACTATTCCATTGGAGGTACGATATATTAATAATGATGTTCAAAGGGCGCCACCTGATTTGTAAATAAATATTAACTTATAAAAGGATCCAAATTGACATATAAATCAGGAAATTAGTCTTATTTTTTATTAAAAAAACAACTCTGACTTTTATTTAGTCTTGTAGGTACTTATTTTGTTGTAAATAGGCAATTGTATTCTTTATAAATAAAACACAATAATGTGGGGGCACTTACTAAAAGTATATTGAGTATAAATAATGCACAAAGAACACGTCATGCGTAGGTTAAATTTATAAAGGGAGTGTCTATTCTGCCGACCATTCGGCAGAATAGGTTTTTTTATATTCGGCCGACTGGTCGGCAGAATAGGTTTTTTTTTTATTCTGCCGACTGGTAATAATATAATACACTACAATGTTAGGTTAAGTCCTCTATCCTGCTGGGGAAGCTAAATAGTAAATATGACTATTGTTGAATGCCAGTGTTCCTTCTGGATGAATATGAAGCTTCCAAACATATATTAGCAGCAAGAAGAGAACAACAAATATCCCTTTATTATCATAAATTAGTTCATCCAAGATTCCAGAGGCACCACTACCTGCAAACATTTATAAACAAGCAACAAGAAGAAACTGATATCTCAAATAATGAAGTTAATGTTTCTTTCATTGAAACTAGCAGGGCCCTTTTAAATCATAATGAAAAATGGAAAACTGCTTCAAAAACTTGTCAGCAGCTTGCCAATATTATTTCTGAATTTGGAACTTCTAAATTTAAAGTTGCAATAGAAACAATTAAACAATTAACAGAATATATAAATGAAAAAAAAGATGTTTTAATTGTAGAAAAAATAAATTTTGAAACTTCCATTGAGAGTATTGAAACAGAACATTCTCATAGCGACTTAGAAACACGAGTAGAAACCATACCCGAAACAGAAGACTCCCCACTGACATCAAAGGATTTGTCAATTCTCTAAACTCAAGATACTATGGCAATTTCAAAATTTTCAGCCCCAAATTCTCAAGAACGAAAAAGATGTAGAAGAACTTAATAACAACTGTGAGAATCACATTATTCCTGTTAATGAAAATTATTTCTTTATTGGTATGGCAGATTGTGATGAAAACTATGATAACTCATGGGATGATAAAACCTCGGATAAAACTAACTGTAAAAATGAAAATATTAATGAAGGTCAAACTAAGAATGTAAATGAAATATGTGATACTCAGTGTGATATTATGTCAGAGAATAGTACTGTAAAAAATATTTGTAATAGTCAAGCAGAAAGTCAACTCTGCCCAAATTTGAATACAAGTCAATTAATTGTTACATCAGAGGATATAACTAATCCTAACTCTAATGTTGATGAAAAACATGTAAGTAGCAGCAGCACATGCCTTAAAAATATTAAAATGCCATTAACTATGAAACAGCGAGGTCGTCCTAAGGGAATCGCTAACACTGTTATTGGCCTTAAAAAATCGCACACAGTTAAACCCTTATGGGAAAAAGATAATTTTTCAAAAAATAAATTAATTTCAGGCTCTTTTTTATTTGATTCTGAAAAAATTAATTCTGTGATTTTCAGTGGCCACTTGATTGAAACAAATGACCTCAATATACATGTGGACAAGATAAACCCCCTTATTTTTGAACCAGAAATAAAAATTGAAGAGTTGGAAAAATATTTTTGCCCAGATGCATTCGAAAAGGTTAAAAAATTATTGCAAAAAAAAGGAAAATTAAAGTGGTTATGCAAAGTTTGCGAACTTGTCATCCCAAATAAAAGTATTCGGTGCGATTCCTGCTTCCAATGGTTTCATTTTCCATGTGGAAATATTAAGAATCCACCAAAAAAATACTGGTTTTGTTTTGACTGCATAAGAAAATAAGCAGTCTCTATTCTAAACTCATTTTTTCCCAGATTTTGGAATCCCTGGAAAAAATGTTTAATGACTGATGATGGCTGTAAAGAGCTCTAAATAACATATTTTATAGGAAATCTGTTTTATTTTTATATTTTATTTTACCTATAGGTATTTGTTTATTTTTGTAGAAAATATGTTTTATTTTTATATTTGTTTTACGTAATTAAAAACCATTTTTTATTTCAAATAATAAATAATTTTTATTTTAAATACTTTTTATTACAATTTTGAGGAAGGAACAAGGAGCCTATACCTATGTGCTGCAGCCGGCAGAATAAAAAAAAACTGCCGACCAGTCGGTCGAACATAAAAAAACTATTCTGCCGACCAGTCGGTCGAACATAAAAAAACCTATTCTGCCGACCAGTCGGTCGAACATAAAAAAACCTATTCTGCCGAATGGTCGGCAGAATAGACACTCCCATTTATAAAAGTGGGGTTAGGAAATTTGTCAATGTAATAATTTTCTCTCACGTGAATGTTTCGAATGTTTCCTCAATAGATGGTAATAAAAATATCCTACCTTTTCAGGTTTCTAAAAAAAGGATATATAATTTGACTATTCCTAACACTGCTCGCAGATGACTCAATCGTCAAACTGGTACCTAGACCCAGAAGTTTCTTGCAACAATGAGAAACTTCACCATGAAATTCCTCAGAATGAATCTTCGGACCATATTAGAAATAAAAAATAAAACCCTAAAAATGAACATTCTTAACATATTTGCAAATTATTTCACAACCAAAGAATTTTAACTTACCACTTTCTTGTGGGTTTTCACTCTCAAAGAATGTAGGCAAAATTAAGACGAAACAGACTCAAATAAACAGAACCATAAACGCAGAACTTTAGTAGAATACGGTCCCAAATAGTGTCCAAGAATTGTTGTGAAGTCCTTCCAACAGATCATAATTAAATCAGGGAACAGCTGAACCAAGTTTTCGCCGCGTACTTCCAACTTTCTTCACAAAAACGCCGTTTTTTCTACCAAATTCTTCTTCGCGCTTGAATATTGTTTTTGTTTTCTCGTTGCCCACACAAAAAAATAAAAATAATCACGCCTTCCCACAGCTATCTTGTTTTCTCGCTTCTGCAGCGCCTCTATTTGTGACAGTGCGAAGTATGATGCAGAACAATGCCATGTAAAATAACAAGCCAACACCCAGATACAGAAATAATGCGATCGCAACTAACAGGCCAACACCCAGGCAAGGGTTTTACGGATAAGAAATAGCATAAAGTGCCTGTAGTATTTCGAAAATGCTACACTGTCACAAATTACTTTCAAACTTTCAAAAGGGTTAGTCTCCAAAAGCTGAAATTTCAACTCGAAAATTACACCTATTCCGACAACTATCCAGGGACACACGGTATAATATATAGAATCTTTATTTGTTTAAGCTAGGTACTAGTTAGGTATTAACAAAACGATTAATAGTTTCCTTTGAACAAAACTATTCCCGTTCGTGTTTCGCATTTGAAATAATATTATACGTATGGATATTTAATGAAAATATTTTTGAAAGAAATACGTGCGTATTAATATTTTGCCAATCCTGTTTTTTTTATTCAAAGACGAATTGTTAGGACTCCTTTCATCCTCCAACTTAACAGTATTGGTTGGGTAGGTGGAGACTATAGGAGACTGGGCGACAAAGTCACCCCTCTCGCTCTCGTATATTTGAATGACACAACTCACACGGTAGGCGGTGCTAAAATATCGGTGACTACTCTGGGAGCACCGTGTTAGTTGTGCCATTCAAATAACAAAGTGAGTTAGAGTCTCCTGATCTTCATGCAATATTAGTTTCTTTGGAGTAACCTCGTGTGAGGAAGGCCGTACTTTCAATTGAAGTTTCAACTCATTCAACTTAACGTATTCGTTTTCATATTGAGAGTTTAGTACCTTGAATTAACCTAACAATTTGTTTAAAATGAAAATAGTGTAACTTGGATAAAAATAACAAAAAAAATAAATTAAACGCTTTTAGTTTTAGTCCAAGAGAACTAAATACACATTCAAAATTTATAACAATAATAAAATAAGTGTTTAAATAGTTAAGTATTGGAGAGGTATAAAATTAATTCAAACTTAAGTTTAGGCCTCTCCAGTAAACCAGTAGGTACATTTAGTGAAATAATAGTTAGGTATGTGTTTACCAAGGCACTGAAGTTCAACAGTGAGGTTAAAAAGTTGAATGATCATGCTGGCTGGGTTTTGAATTGGCTACGTTCAATAGTACATCCAATTTATAGATAGTACATCCAGTCTGACGTTTGATAGTTAAGCTCGCCAAGGGCGCCAAGGCCAACTTTATAGAAAAAACCGTACAATAAATATCTACTTTAGTACCGACTTTTGAGTTTTTAATGGCGATTTTGAATCTCTTTAGCACCGATTAAAAAATATTTCTTTTAAAGGAAGACATTATTGCCAACTTATTTGTATTGGGGCTTCAATGTCGGGTATATTTTATCAAAGTTGTAAGACTTTTTCTGCTGATTATAATGAAGAAAAGAAAATCATTTAATTTTCTCCATTACAATCAGTGGAAAAGTAGTGGCGTCATAACTTACAGCGCCATGTATACCTACTTGAAAAGCATTTTTTTTATTTATTGGTACTTGTAAAATTACTATTACAACCATTGTTTTTTTCTTGTATACTGATTTAAATACTGTCAGCCTACTGTAAATATCATTCAAAATGCATGTTCGTTCGAGTTTTTTTAATTATTTTTCTACGTAAAATTCCTGTTGGGGAAATGAATTTTTCTTTGCAAAGCCATTATTACATTAAAATAACATTTAAATATTACCTTTAACAATAATTAAATGCTTGGCAAATTGTTACATGGAGGGCTCAGAAGCCAATCAGTGTAAGTCACTTTTCTCTGGACATTGAGTTACGTATTGAAGGTTTCTTCTTAAAGTTGAAACTTTCGGCACGCAAACCGCCTAAGTCGATGCTTCGCGTTAAAGCCAACAGATGGCAGCACTTGATTTGGCCTCGGGATAAAATTGGAAAATATCCGAAGTCATCTCGGTGTATCAGAACGTGGTTGGGGATTTATTGGTCACCTTAAAACGCTTTTGTTACCTCTAATATGAGTGAAATGAGTGATTAGAATTAGAACTAGAAGAAAATGATCCTTTCTCTGATAGTGGATCGGATTATATGCCTAACAGTGAAAACAATTCATCTGATTCTGTTAAGTGATCCTAACCTAAAAAGTTCACGAAAATAATTTCTTATGAAACTGTTATATGCTTTTAATAGAATAAGTATAGAAAGGAAACACAAAAATTTCATTTTCATGATGTATTGTAACTGAAATTACGACACATTCAATTTTTGTTGACTTACGCTGTTTGACCACCGAACTTTGTTTCAGATGTTTCCAATTTACCTTTAGAATCTACTGCAAAATCTTCATCTGATGATCTTAGTGCTGAAAGTAATGTGGTTTAGAATGAAGATGGCGATACAGTAGAATCTTCGGCAAACGGAAGAAAGCGCAAAAGGAATCCAGCAGAAGGAAACGGACAGTCAATGCAGTTAAAAGGTATAGTGGAATAAATAGCGCCGTAGGCTATATATTCTGTGATTCAACATATCCACTTTTTCTGATCTTGTGTAAGTTTGCGGCATTTTGCAAACACTATTTTTGCAGTTGTTTTAATTGACAACACATTGATACCGTGGTTTACTATAAGAGAAGTACTTTTCTGTAGACAGACGGTATGACAGTTCATTAAAGATGTTCAGTTCAGTTGCAAATCCAAATAAGTTAAAGAAAAACCACTTTCTGTCAGCCAAAATGTCACGTGTGAGGCATCGTTGGTTTCAGTACATCGAGGAGAATCCGAAACTTAAATAATATACAGGGTGTTCCATTTAAAAAACAAAAGTGAATGTCACTTCCGGTAAAACCGGAAGCGGAAATAAATGAATTTACACGTCAAAAAGTCAAAAAGTGACATTTATAAAGTAACATCGACATGCCAAATTTCAAAATTGTATCTCAAAAAACAAGGGAAAAAAGTGGGGTGTACCATGATTCAGTTCCACCCTGTATATATATATATATATTTTTTTTAATTTCAGTGGACACTTGCGTAAGTCATTTTTTTCTGATTTAAATGTATGAGAAAGAAAAACATTTTCCATTTTCATTAACCTGTGTTCTATTTACATTTTGTCAGTATGTTTTACAAGTTTTACAAACAACCAATTTTCTCATTTTCTATGTTCAGTGACTTACACTGATTGGCTTCTGAGCCCTCCACATGTTTTTCCGAGGAATTTTATGAAACTGGAGGTACAAGTAATTTTACCTATACAAGTTAGGTATATTGTTGCCAATGTAAGACATGGTAAAATTACCGAGACATTTTTTACTGTGTAGAGCAAAATAACCTGAATAATCTTTGTAGGGAACCTACTTTTCCTCATATTTGTTTGTATCTGTAATACTTAACGGGTTGCAGCGCATTAACATGACAAAAATTCCGCACGCTACAGGGATGATCTCGTAAAAAAAATTTACAAAATAAGATCTTCTTAAAAGTTTCATAGGATCAAATTCTGATCAAATGTTCCTTATAAAAAAATTTGTATCTCTAATACTTAATGATTTACAGGGCATTTTATGACAAAAAATTATTTTTATCTACCACTAAAACCCCTGTATTGGAGTTTCCAAAAAATTAAATATTAAACCAATTTTCGAGTAATATGAATTAAGTAAAAATTTGCAGGGGAACTTCAAGTGCAATAGTAACAACCAAATAGAAAACGAAAAGTATCTAAAATGCGAAAAGAGTATTCAGAAAGAAAACGTAAAAGACATTAGTACCGATGAAAACGACGGAAACTATGTACCTAACGGGAACTGACTGAAAAAATGAGTTTCCTTTAACCCTTTATGTCCCACTGGTTTCACGGTGAAACCAGAATTTTAAATATTTTTCTTTAAACGCCCGGGGGCTATACGGTGATACCAGTAGGCGTGGTTTACTTCTCTTGACGCTTCCCTTAGCCCCATAGACGAATTGACATCTAGCGTGGTTATTTTCCTCAGTATGGCCGGCCACGACCTCGTGTGCGCAAGCTAGTTGATTGCTGTGACAATTTTATCCGCTTTTTAGTGTTTTTTGCTATGCCTGGTAGGAAATAATATACAATATTTCTTCTAATCATGTTTGTAGCATTTTTGTGCAAAAATGTTTCAAAGAAATATCTCGTTTTTACAAGAAAACTTAGTGGTTTCGGGCCGATACCGATGGGACTAATAAGGCAGAGAAAAGTTGATTTCCCTGCGGATGCTAGAACAAATGTCCTCTGAAAATGTATTTACGTTTTTGGACGAAATTCGGAGTGTCGTAGAGTCGGAACTTGGCGATGTTAGCGAGGATGAAGACCTTTTAGAGGACCCCCATGTTTCAATAACACCTAACAAGGTGAATGATGAAACGTCATTATTTGACCTAAACGAACTTCCCGTTATTTTTGAAAGAAAATAGAAAATACAAATATTACACAAAACGGATATGAATGGGAGAGTGAAAATGATGTTCCACTTTCTAAACTACGCCGCATTTGATGCAAAAATCTGTTTGGACTAGTTCCAGTTAGTACTGTCTCAAAGAAATGAAGATTTTTGCAGAAGCTGTCTTACCAAATATTCCAGAAGTTGCCCACTGATGTATTTCTTCTCCTGTTTCCAGAAGATCTTATAGAGACTATTGCATTTCAGACCAACTTGTACGCTATATGAAAAAATAATGGCCGCATTCAAGCATATCGTGTACTAACATCACTCTTTGTGTTCGACATTTCTATCTGGTCGAGTATCAGTGGTAAGAGTTTGGCAGAATTGACAGTTGACACCACCCCCTGCATTCTTGATCTGCGGTCGTGGTATTTTGATTTTTTTTATTAATAAGTTAGCTTTCCAGACCTTCTAGATCATTCTAGAAGCAGAAAGTCGTCATCCTTGCAGAGGAGGTTATAAATAGACCCCACAACAAGAAGTCGACGACTCCCCTTTCGAACACTCGTGGTAAAAGTCGCGTTGGGTGAAATTTGGCCTTGAATTTCCTGTATCGAAATTTCCATATGAAAATCTCTGTTCAATCCTAATTTTCCACTGTATGGTCGGCTTAAGTGGTTTTGTATAGTGTGTGCATTCGTTATCGCTGTGCTAATTAAGGTTTTCTATTTTTTTACATGTGTCTTGCGAGCACGTGGCATTAAGCTGTGGGAGTGGACGATTTCCACGCATTTTTCGAGTTTCAACAGCGACCTGCTGCAGGTGGAACCACGGAGAGGATTCCCGGGAAAACAGTCTAGGTGAGTAGCTGCTCAATTTTTAATAGTTTCTTATTAATAACGTCATTTTGACGACTTCTTGAGCTACTCTCACCTAGGCCTGTTCACCCCTTTTCTCTGTGGGCTACACGCAGCGTGCTGTGGCCACATATTTTGGTTATAAATTTGTTTTATTAGCACAGACTTATCGAGCGCACCCTTAAGTTGCTCGAGATTGATGTGGACTCTACCACGGTCCTTTTTTGGTTATCTAGCTTTTGTGGCTGTTATATTTTTCGTCTTGTGTTTCGATATCGAATGGGGAAGTCGCCAAACATTTTATATTTTATTAATGTTACCTTTTATCTTGTAAATATTGTACAGTAAATTTATAAGACAGGTTTAGTCGAGATAATTGATCGCTTTTGGGTTATTAATTTTTATTATATTTTATTGTCAGGTTCAGGGTTCATTATTTCAAAGTTACAGGCTTTAATCTATCTCTGGGTTATTAGTTAAGGTTTGCCAAATTTTATCGCAAAATCTGTGCAGATTTAATTCATTTTCAACCCTTTTTGCATTTAAGAAATTTAAATAGTAATTGTAAAAGCGTCGAAACTTCGACTGCAGTGTTTTCGGATACTGTTCGTTGTGTTTTTTTACGTGCACTCTGGTACATGAGCGAAGCACCATCGGAGTATGGATACACCATCCTACGACACATGTCTGACAATGGTCGCACATCGTGTAGCCCCAACTTGAATCGTCCACGACCCAACCTTGAGTCTCGAGTCTAGCCGAGGTCATCACGACAACGATAAGAAGTTTCGAGCAACGGCGGCGACTCACCAGTGTCAACGACCCAGAACGTTTAAGGTACTCTGTTGAACTCAGTCGTCCAAATTTTCATAGTGCTCGTAAACAAGACTTTAAATGCTCACGTGAACTTTTCGTGCTACTTGTGTTTTTGTATTAATCTCAAGAACAACTCCGATGTTGTATAAACTTTAACATTTTTCAGTTTTTAACAAATTATAAATTGTAAGCATCAAATTTAACTACTCAGTTTACCAAGTTCACTTTGTTGTATGTACAAATTTTCAAATTGTAAATATATTGTAAATTGGAAAATGTGCGTTTTGTTTAACTATTAAATACTTCAAGCTTCTGGCGCTCAAATATAACCATTTTGGTTATACAATAACAAGTCAAACTAAAAGAAAGCAAAAAGATGGCACATTACAAGAAGTGGCGTGCCCATTAGTTGCAGTGAACTACAATACGCACATGGGATATGTAGACAAGACAGACAAGCTAAAGACACTATATGAAATAGATAGAAAGTCGAAAAAGTGGTGGCATCGTATCTTTTGTCATTTTGTAGATGTAGCAGTCGTTAATGCATTTATTTTATTTAAATCAAGAGCAAATATGGCAGAGGTTATGAGCCTAAAATATTTCCAAATTGCAGTAATAACCGATTTCGTTGGAGCTACGAAGACAGGTGATAGAAAGAAGGGAAGGCCATCAATTATTGTGCCCCTGTTCAAAGTTACAGTACCACAGGAAATTCGTTACGATTCCTGTAGTCACATGCCGCAACACAAAAAACGAAAGTCATCGCACTTGTTCGAGGTAGGTATATTTTATATGGACTTTAAGTGAGTTTTATGTTAATTTTCTTTTTGTTTGTTTTAGATGCAACGTCGGTTTGTGTTGGAATGACAAAAAACTGCTTTGCGGAATTTTACAAGAAGTAGCTGTCGGCTGTGTAACATGAATAAGTCTGCAAGTCTTATATTACAATATTTTTGGTTAGATAGTGTGTGTGTGTTTACATTTTGTAGAATTAATCTTTGTTTATCAAAAATCATATTTTATTGCCCAACGGTTTCATGGTGAAACCACTCGGTAACAGATTTATTTAAATAATAAAAAACAAAAACAGTTAAAAGTAATTTATGAAGCTTTTTTCTCCCCTGAAAATCACACACTGACTTTATTTTAAAAAAATAAAAAATGGGCCTAAAGGGTTTTAACAGACACAGACAAGTTGCCTCTTACAATAAAATGATGTAAGTAAATAAGAAGAATAAATAATCTAAAATGTGAAAAGATCATTCAGAAAAACAAAAAGTGGAAGTTGATGTTATTATCGATAAAAATAATATCCACCCGTTGGATAACTAGTAATAATTATAAACAAAAGTCAAATTAATGGCTCACTTTATATGTTTTCTAGTACTTACAATCCAGTTACTAAATCTAAAAGACATATGAGAATTTGGGATAAAAATATGTATGCCTCTACTGCTTCGAAAATATGACAAATTTTAGTCAGCACCTAAGTGGAAAGCATAGTTCTGAAGTATCTGCTTACCAATTTATGTACGAATTTGCTTAACTACATTTCGACTTTTTGCTCGAAATTTATCTAAATTTCAAATTGTTCTCCAAGTTTTGTATTTTCGAGTACCTACTCTACGCTGTGTCCCGAAATTGGCATGCAATAATTTGTCAGCGCGTTCTGCGACCCAAAAAAAATTAAAAAAGTTCCTATAAACATGGCCTCAAAAAGGCCCCCTGAGGGAGCTATAGCCCCCGAAGTGGACACTTTGGCAAACGATTATTGCTAAATATTTCCAGAACAAACAGAAATAAAATTCTGAAATTTGGTATGTCATGTACCTGTGAGATTTGACATTTACCGAGGTAGAGATAGTTTGACATTCTTAATCATAGGGTCAATGGGATTTGTGTGCGTTTTTTCCCCCAAATTTCTTGCGAAATTATGAAATTCCAGAGTATTATACGAAAAAATTGTGCTCTTGTTGAACTTCGAGAGCGTGCACCGTTTTCGAGTAAAATTGCTTGGAAATTTGTTTCCAGGGGGCCATAAAAATGCGTATTACAAATTAGCCTGCATAATTTACCAGGGCGCTCTTAGATAAAAAAATGATAAAAGTTCTTATAAAAATTATCTCAAAAATGACTCGAATTATCTCGACGTTGATCAGTCACAAAATCTAGATCTGATCACTTATGTAAATACAACATTTTTGTATGTAGAATAAGCATTTAAGAGGGCCTTAGAGGAAATGTTTGCCCAAACTGTGTATCGCAGATGACTACTTCATAGGGAAATTTTGAAAAACCGACTTTTGTTAGCTAACATTACGCCCAATGCAGCGGCAGTCTTATTAAAAAATTCACAAGGACATGTTGGTCCCCGATTGGGGACTCGACGATTTAGTGCGGGATGTCGAACGGGAATTTCGACTACCGTTCCCCCGACGATCATGTGTTGACGTGAAGTGACGTGAAAGTGCGGAAGGGACGATTGAAACTGAGTATTTCCAGTGTAGGTTAAGTAGCAGTAAGCAGGCAGTAAGTTAAGATTATAGATCGAATATAAGTGTAGGTTAGGTTAGGGAACTTAGGTTAAGGAAAGAGAAGTTTAAAGCAACTCAGACTTGATTTGTTAGGGTAAGTTCAAAGGTTAAAATGGTTTATTCTAATATTCAAAAAATTAAATATAAGAATAATAAGAAGGGAGGGATGTGGTGCCCGCGGGATTTTTCAACAGAAGTATCAAAATTGGGTTCTCAACCGGCCACTTCCTTTAGTTTTTTGCCAGATTCCCTCGGGGCCCCAACTAGGTCCCAATACTCATCTCAGTAAATCAAAGTATTAATTAAGTTACTGTACACAGGCTGCGGTGATGCCAGAGAGAGTTACCATAAATTGATCGAAAATATGGTCCAGGGAGATTGATTTATGATAATTGACATAATTAATTGCGCGGGAGCCGGTCTTCCCAGAAGTTCGCAGGGATTGTAGCGATCGCGGGGGAGAGTAACGGGGTACCAAAGATGTATAAATACAAGGTGAGGTATAGGTGAGAAAAGACTCCCGAACCAGCTAACGAAACGAACTGATAGCTGCCGCCTCTACAAGAAAGCCGAGAAAAGTCTCCGAAAGTACCTGCAGGTAGTATTGATAGTATTTCAATCGAATCAGAGTAGGCCAAATGAGTTCAAATTTTGCACTCTTGCATATTTTTTTCTACTGAATAACTTTTTCTAATTAAATTTTTTTGCATCTTAAACGACAAGGATAGTTCACCTACCTATAGGAAATAAAATGGACGAAAATCAAAGTAGGCCAATTATTATGAAACAGGGACATAATTTTTAATTCTAAGCAACTCATTCGGCCTACTTTGATTTTTTTGATAGTATTTCAATCGAATCAAAGTAGGCCAAATGAGTTCAAATTTTGCAGTCTTGTATATTTTTTTTATTCTGAATAACTTTTTCTAATTAAATGTTTTGGCATTATAAACGACAAGGATAGTCCACCTACCTATAGGAAATAAAATAATTCTAAGCAAATTTTTCGATATCTTGTCGAAAAAAGGCACTTAACCTATTCAGAAAATAAATAAATCGTTCCTGTCAAGGCCTACTTGATTTTTTAAAATTGAAAATATTATGAAAATTGTTTTCTAGACAAGCAGGCCTGGACCCCAAAATGGCCAAATTGGAACTCGATATTTTTTTATCTTTTACGCCTCTTGTTTCACTTATCGTGGGACACACTGTATAAATAAACAGTGGCAAACACTGTTAGAAAAATGTGCAAGGTCCACTTTTGCTTCTTGTGATAATAGTTGAAAGTTGCAATGTCATGCTACTGCAGCATAATATGACAAATTAGACATTCAATGTCTGGATCAACGTATTATGTACATACAGGGTGTCTACTTTTTTAACTATCCCCCTATTTTCACCAATAAAACCGACGAGAAAGTACTTACTCAAAACCCTCAGACCACATGTGAACAAAAAATATATCTAGAGAGTTTCATTCTACAGGGTGCCAAAGTGTCCCGACTAACCCTGTGGTGTCAGATTTTAAATAAAAAAAACGTTAGGTAAATCGTTTTAGTGAAAATCGGGGGCAATTATAAGAAAAATCCTCGGAAAAATCGTAGGCAGCCCTAGATTTGCATTTTGACAACGGTAGAAAGGAAGCAGTTTTCGAGGATCTTTCAAACGAGAAAATGTCAGGTGAATATCTCAAAAAATAAGATTTTGTTGATTTGTCTTCAATTTTTTGCAATAAAAATCTTGTAAATAATACGTTACAAAACTGTGTAATTTAGGCACTTTACATGTTATCTCACTAGGCTTCGCCTCGTGTAACAATTTTCGTGGCTCATTTCGTAACTTGTAATTTAAATAGCTATTTTAAAACAGCGGCAAATTTCAGAGTTTTTTTTCATTAACAGGTGCACACATTATTTGTAGGAAAATCATGGAGAACCGAGTTGTGAACAAAAGATTTGAAGAAGCGAAAACAAAAATTAATCGAATATTGTCTTTTTTGGCATGGAAAAGGACTTTCCCAATTATTTAAACGAGTTATTGGCCCATTTGGATTGGGCGAAGAATCATATGGCGTCATTCATAAGAGGGAAAACGATTTACATTAATTATAATGATTGCTTCAAGTTTGAAGAAATTAATGGTACAGTTTTGCGGACAATTGCTGAAGATTTATCCTGCCCTTGACAGGAAGAAGCTGACACTAAAATTGTGTTCCATGCCTGCAAAATAGATGTTAATTCTCGTGTAACTATTAGGTGCTCCCAGGGACTCTTTAAAATAAGGGGACTCAGCATTTCACAGTCTATCACATAGGAAAAGTGAAGCCTTGACGGGAAGTTTGTTTTCTGTATACTCCAAGGAGGCCACATAAGTGGGCTGGTACAAGGTTATGTTATATATGTCAGTGTCCAACTGCCATCAGGTTTTATGTGACATGCCAGTGTCATAGATTCTAAAGGAGGCAAAATATTTCCCATCATAATTCACAATTTTTAAGTTTTCTAACTTTCTGATACTCAGATGCGACAATTAAAGAATTTCAACTATACAATAAATTTGTTTCATTTGACAGTTACCATATTCTGTAATTGTAGACACAACATTGTCAAGTCTAATTTTTATAAATCATGGAAACCATTATTAATTTTTACTAACAATCAAACTACCTGTTATATTCGTAGATTCTCCAATAAAATGGCATACTTGGCATCACTGACACCATTAGAATGATGAAAGAATAGGCCTCACTTTGGAAAGTATAATGCTGGGTCCCCTTATTTTTTTTAAAGAGTCCCTGGATGCTCCGATACTGAGATCTTGATAATCCTGCTCGCACACATGCCTGCTCTGCGAAGTGAACTAGCTATTAGAATTTTAGCTGGAAGTGGCAATAGACGTTACGTTGACGTCAATAAATTGTTCGACAACCTAGGTGAACAACTATGCGCTTATCGCTTCCAGCTTATCATGCTCTAACAGGCTGTATTTTATAGAAAAGTCAAAAAACCTGTGCAGATCTTACGAAAATCATCAAAATACATGCAGGCAATAACCAATATTTCAAATGTAACACTTGAAAACTTGGCAGAAGACGACTTATCAGCATTGGAGGAAATTGTTTGCTGTATGTGCGGTCACAGTAAAATAAACGACGTAAATGAAGTACGAGCTAAAATGTTCATGAAGGCGTACAATGTGAGTGAGAAGGAAGAAACATTAAAAATTGACCAGAATTTCGGATGAAAAGAACGAGACGAAAAATACTTATTCAAATGGTTTCATGGAGAACAACTGCCGAAAATAAATACCATTACTAATGACAGCAAAGAAATTACAGGTAGATAATAATTAATTCATCTCTTATAATCTCATAATGTTTTTCTTTTATTACCGCTATTAGCATTATTAGCATTAGCAGATGCTTTGGAAGATAAAAGGGAGGATGAAGGAGAAGCGAACGAACATGAAGATATTGAAGTTAATTCCGATACAAGTTCGGATTAAGAAAATTGTCACGATGACAGTGATTCTGATAACTGAAATGATTAGGTATTATTTTATAATAAAATATACAGTAATTTCTCTTTGAATCACTTTTTTTATTAGTAAAGTCATATTGGCAAATATGAAAATCTGTAATTAATTAGTTTAATATATAAAAAATAGAAAATCAATAGTCAGCTGACAAGAAGATGTGGTAAAATATGTTAGCTGCGTCATTAAAAAGGCAGCGCGCGGCGCCCGCTTAAGTACTCCGCTATATTTTGAACGCCCAGCTAACAGGTTTAGCCACAGTTTTGCACCAGCTGACAGCTATTGATATGATTTCCATATCGAAATGTATTATATAAATAATTTTCAGTTTGGCTGAAATCATCGGATTTTTTTTTCAACTTTCTTGCATGTTCACATGCGCAGCTGACAAGTTTTGCCCCTCACCGCAGGCAGCTGACACTTTTTTTTCATGGAAACATTAAAAAGTAATCCTCAAATTTCCAGCTTTGCTAAAATGACCCGAAAAAAATTTTTTTACTACTTTCGCAGTCCCTTAGTGCCCTTTTGCCACGTGGGTGCGCCAGCTGACGCTAACCTTACTTATTTATTAAGTAAAAACTAGCGCACAGAATGAAGAAAAATTATGCTGAAATGACCCATGAAATGTTGGGACTGGCAATTGCTCTGGAGAAAGAACATTCCAAAGTTGTTCACATGTATGTTTATAATTATATAATGAACTGTGCTTTTACCAGCTCTATATGCCCATGCAATCTCTTGCATGGAACATCCCTGTGCGAGGAAACTGAAATAAAAATATATGAACATTTGCAATAACCATATTATTACAGTAACTTACTGAAGTGTCATCATTATTCTTTGTTCAGGGGGTATCACCTTGCCTCTGTTTTTTTTTTCTGAATAGATGGTCCCACTACACTTAGCAAGTGTTTAAATAAATAGGGAGTCATGCGGGTATACAAAAAATAATGGTTATAATCCCATTCGATTTTCAACATGTCATTAATTAAGGTAGCAAAAAACCCATCTTTTTCTCTATTTCTGTTTAAAGGGCGAACGGCAAACCGTGTTTTATTCTTTCGAATGTTTTTTGTTCGGCAATTGCAATAACACTACTTGCTAAACTAAGAAATACGCAAGAAATTGATATACAATTAATCAAATTTTTGTTCACTTTCATGCCGTTATTATATATATATATATATATATATACAGGGTGTAACTAAACTGATGGTCAAAAATGAAACCACGTATTCTTGGAGTCAAAATAAGGGCACTTCTTTATATATTTTTTTCTCCTACGGGTCATCGTTTTTTTTATACAGAGCGTAGAAGTTTGGAGAAAAATACACATATTTCTTAGTATCTCTAGAAGTAGACGAGATATTTTCTTCAAACTTGGCGTGTCACATGAGCAGATGAGTCGTCAAACTTAAGGTTGACATGAAGCTTCTGAGGCTCCTAGTTGCGGAGATACAGGGTGTTAGTAAAATTAATTAGTTCAGAAAAATATGAATACCCTGCATAATCGCATTTTTTAATTTGTTTTGAGTGGTGAATAGAATGGTTAACAAAAAGTATCTCTTAGTATTTTTTCATATTCGCAGCCGTTTCTAAATTATTTTTAAAGAACGGCAACGCTGCAATGAACAATAGTCACTTTAAGAATAAATCTAGCAATCTGTGGATGTCAATTAAACTTTATTTAACAAAATACAAACGCAAAAACAATAATAAAAGAAACGTATTGCTATTAGAAAATTAAATTATTAAATATTCGTCTCTTTCAATACACGCAACTATGCGTTTCCGCATGTTTATTATTGCCATTCGCAAGGCCATAGCAAAAGTGCATATCAGTCAATTCTTCAAATGAAAATATAATTTTTGAAAATATTGATACTAAGGTGCAAAGTTGGCAGCCAAATGATTCAAATAATGCCAAGTTTAATTGACATCCACAGATTGTTAGATTTATTCTTAAAATGACTTTTTTATTGCAGCATTGCCGTTTTTTGAAAATAATTAAAAAACGGCTGAGAATATGAAAAAATACTAAGAGATACTTTTTGTTAACCATTGAATTTATCATTCAAAACAAATTTAAAAAATGCGATTATACAGGGTATTCATATTTTTCTGAACTAATTAATTTTAATACCACCCTGTATCTCCGCAACTGGGGGCGTCACAAGCTTCATATTAAAATAAATTAAAATATCTCGTCTACTTCTAGAAATACTAAGAAATATGTGTATTTTTCTCTAAATTTCTACGCTCTGTATAAAAAAAACTATGGCCCGTAGGAGAAAAAAATATATAAAGAAGTGCCCTTATTTTGACTTCAAGAATACGTGGTTTCATTTTTGACCATCAGTTTAGTTACACCCTGTATATACAGGGTGTCCCGAAATTAGCCTGCCATAATTTACCAGCGTATTCTACGACCTAAAAAAATGAAAAAACTTCCTATAAACATGGCCTCAAAAATGCCCCCTAATGGGGCTATAGTCCCCGAAAGGGGCAGTTTCACAAACGGTTTTTTTCTAAATATTTCCCGAACGAAAAAATATAAAATTCTGAAATTTGGTATGTGATGTACCTGTGAGATTTGACATTTGCCGAGGTAGCGATAGTTAGACATTCTTAATCATAGGCCTCCTAAATGGGGGGGGGGGTTAAGGGGTTAAAAATGACCTAAATCTTTTGTGTCTGCTTTTTCCCCAAATTTATTGCGAAATTATAAAATTTCAGGGTATTCTACGAAAAAATGGTGCACTTGTTCAACTTTGATAGCGTGCACCGTTTTCGAGTAAAATCGTATTGAATTTTTTTTGCATAGGGCCATGAAAATGCGTATTAGAAATTAGTCTGCGATATTTTACCAGCGTGTTCTGCGACCCAAAAAAAATTAAAAAGTTCCTAAAAACATGGCCTCAAAAATGCCCCTTAAGAGGGCTAGAGCTCCCGAAATGGACACTTTGGCTTTGGGTTTTTTCTAAATATTTCCAGAACGAGCAAAGATAAAATTCTGAAATTTGGTATGTGACATACCTGGGAGAATAAATCATGAAAAAAGCGCACAATTTTTTTTGGATATTTTTAACCCTCTGACCCCCCTTTATTTGGGACGCCTATAATGAAAAATCTCAAACTATCTCTACCTCGGTAAACGTCAAATCTCACAGGTATATCACACACCAAATTTCATAATTTTATCTTTGTTCGTTCTGGAAATATTTAGAAAAAACCGTTTGCTAAAGTGTCCATTTCGGGGGCTATATCCCCCTTAGGGGACTTTTTTGAGGCCATGTTCATAGGAACTTCATTTTTTGTACCAATAAAGGTGGTGGTAAATTATGGCAGGTTAATTTTTAATAGGCATTTTCATTGCACTCTGCAAAACATTTTCAATACGAGTTTACTCGAAAACGATGCATGCTATCGAAGTTCAACGAGAGCACCTTTTCTTCGTAGAATACCTTCAACTTTCATAATTTCGCAAGAAATCTAGAAAAAAGTAGACAAGAAAAATTTGGGGTAATTTTTTAACTCCTGAACTCCCCATTTGGGACGCCTATGATTAAGAATGTCTAACTATCGCTACCTCCGTAAATGTCAAATGTCACAGGTACATCACATACAAAATTTCAGAATTTGATCTTTGTTCGTTCTGGAAATATTTATAGAAAAACGTTTGTGAAACTGCCTTTTTCGGGGGCTATAGTCCCATTAGGGGGCATTTTTGAGGCCATGTTTATAGGAACTTTTTTCATTTTTTTAGGTCGTAGAACACGCTGGTAAATTATGGCAGGCTAATTTCGGGACACCCTGTATATTTAGTTTTAACTGGTTTTAACCATGGCCTTCTACGATTTACGGCTCTCTTCGCGTCCTTTCTGGCCTGCTCATTGAAGTAGATGGCGCCACCAGGCGTACCAATTTCAAGATGGCCACCGAAGTCATTTTTGGTCATTTGTCAATTGACCGCGTTTGACTTCGAATTTTTCGTAACCTAAAATTTGAGCGTCCTCCGTCTTGCATCTATCTAAAATTATGTTCAATTTATCAATAACATAATTATTATGTATCAAACTGCTATGAGATAAACAAGCCGACAGTTACGAGAAACGAGAATCTGTGATTAAAAAGGATAGCCGATAGCCGCAAATCGATTGTTGTGTTTACGAACTCCGAAGGCGTGGGTCCGTGAGTGACTCCGTGTTTCTCCGGTCTTCCGAATCGACGTTTTGGATTTAATAGGACCTCGATTGTCCTCCGAAAAGAAGTGGAACTTTTATTGTTATTGATCTTCATGCTTAATGAGTGATGTTGACCATGGTTGACCAGTGCTTCAAAACTTATGATATGATCACACTAAAATAGTGAAAACCTACTTGAAAACTAAGCAGTGGCAAACAAAAATAATATCTGACTTGCAATGTGCTTCTTGAGTATTCTTGATGGAATATGGATTTCATTGCTGATAGAATGTTGACGTAGGTATTTTATGTGTGAGTATTATCTGAGGTATTATCGTTGTTTAAACCAGAATGTTGTCAAAAGTAAGATGCCAAACTTTTATAGGTCATATTGAATCAACAGTCAACAATCTACGTGAAATCTGTGTAGGAAAATCATCAGATTCTTGATGTACGGATGGACTGAAAGATTGACCTACTTATGAAATTTTTGTTACGATGCACAAACCTAAATTGCCAGTAATGTATAGCTAAACAACAAAAATTACTGTTCCCCTTGGTGTGGGAAATATATTAGTTTGTACATAACATATTGTTGATTACCTGTGATGATGATGTATCTAAAATTTGATTGGGGGAAGCGGGAATAACAAGACTCATTATTCCTTTTTGAAAAATGTCAGGGCTATGAACAGCAGGTTATAAATATATATATATATATATATATATATATATATCTATAAGGATGTAAGATTAGCGAGTGTAAATGTAATAATTACAAGAAAAGGTGATAATGGGCAAACACTCAAAGTTAACAAAAAGAAAAAACTAGTAACCGCATACACGTGTTTCATGCTATTTGGCAATCATCAGTACGGTGTAACATTAACCAAATCAAAAGATAGGCATGATTTGGGAAGCAACAAATGAAGTCCAGGCAGGAGCCAACAGCACATTTGCAGCTTCAGTCAGCGCATCCCCTATTTTGGGGCTTGTACTAACATCGCCACGGAGGCTGCTAAAGCGACCTGCGTGGAAATCTTCATAACCCAAGATACAATGACAATAAGGATGTAAGATTAGCGAGTGTAAATGTAATAATTACAAGAAAAGGTGATAATGGGCAAACACTCAAAGTTAACAAAAAGAAAAAACTAGTAACCGCATACACGTGTTTCATGCTATTTGGCAATCATCAGTACGGTGTAACATTAACCAAATCAAAAGATAGGCATGATTTGGGAAGCAACAAATGAAGTCCAGGCAGGAGCCAACAGCATATTTGCAGCTTCAGTCAGCACATCCCCTATTTTGGGGCTTGTACTAACATCGCCACGGATTGCGATGATTGCCAAATAGCATGAAACACGTGTATGCGGTTACTAGTTTTTTCTTTTTGTTAACTTTGAGTGTTTGCCCATTATCACCTTTTCTTGTAATTGTTACATTTACATTCGCTAATCTTACATCCTTATTGTCATTGTATCTTGGGTTATGAATATTTCCACGCAGGTCGCTTTAGCAGCCTCCGTGGCGATGTTAGTACAAGCCCCAAAATAGGGGATGTGCTGACTGAAGCTGCAAATGTGCTGTTGGCTCCTGCCTGGACTTCATTTGTTGCTTCCCAAATCATGCCTATCTTTTGATTTGGTTAATGTTACACCGTACTGATGATTGCCAAATAGCATGAAACACGTGTATGCGGTTACTAGTTTTTTCTTTTTGTTAACTTTGAGTGTTTGCCCATTATCACCTTTTATATATATATATATATATATATATATATATATATATATATATATATATATATATATATATATATATATATATATATATATATATATATATATATATATTTACTATCAATATACTTTTATTTTGTATTTATTTTATTACAATAAAATGTAGGACTTTTTTTGCATTTTTTCCTGGGTTTTGATTGGATTGGGAAGATGTTTTAGTACCTACTCACCCAAGATCATTGCAGTGAAAAAGGTTTGCTTTTAAAAAGTAAGAAATATATTTCCTATATACTTTTCAAAAGTGGGTGATGTATAGAACTTTCTGTAATTACTGGAAAAAGTCACAATGATTTAATAATAATAATATTGTTTATTTACACTAACTAACAAAGGGATAATACAAATAAGTATGCAAATAAACAATAAGAAACTCACGAAACAACCTTTCGGCTGCTTGTTTGTGAGAGACATTTAATTTAATTTAGTATAAACAAAACAAAAAACAAAACTAAAACAGAATTAAAGTCTGTAGTGGTGTAAAAGTCAAAATATAGTGGATAGTTACAATCATTTTGTGTAAGTGTCTAACCTTGGAAGGTAGGTAAGTCTTAAATTGGGTGTCATAGTGGTATTGTTTTAATTGAAATGTATGACCACAGTATACATATATTACCGTAGCGCAATTCATTCTACGATATGACGCAGATATAGCTCCGAACTCAACTTCGGTTTACAATACCATGTAGGGGAGGTGTGGGAACACTGTTACAAAGGGTACAGTGTTACATTGAAATTTCCCGCCTTATAACTGAGTTTTAATTTATGGCATTGGTAGCACTGTCCTCTGTTAGTGATTTTTGTTATATTCTGTCAGTTTGTGTGAATATACTGGTTAACCAACACGTTTTGAAGAAAGAAAGATATTTTTCTGCAGGAAAATTTTTATTTATAAAACGGTAAGCTGGTGTTTTCTTTAGTTATTATACTTGGGATTAAAACTGCAGTGAATGTATTTTGTACAGACATATATTGCCTTCAGCATGAGTCAGCTGCATAACCTACAAATGATTCCCTTGGCGAGAAACCGATTTTCTAGTAATATTGAACACAACGGGTACAGTGTTACATACACTATAAGTAACATATTACATGTTATGTGTTCATCAAATTCTGTATCAAATTATGTTATGAAATCTCTTACAGATGCCACGTAAGCCTAAAACAGATCGAAAACTAGCGAAATGTGAAGAGGATGTCATGAAAAGTGCGGTGGCAAAAGTCGTAGATGGATGGTCGATTCGTAGTGCTGCCAAACATCATGGAATATGCCATCAAACACTTAAAAGGTATGTTGTGAAACACAAGAACATGCCTCCAGAGGACCTAGACTCTATGATATACGCTCCTAAATATGATACAAATAAAGTATTTGAGACAGAACTGGAATTGTTATTGAAGGAATATTTGATTAAAGCCTGCAGATTGCATCATGGGCTTACACGTAGGGATGTACGCAAGTTCGCCTACCAGTTGGCAGTAAAAAATAATGTAAAATTTCCGAACTCCTGGCAAAAGAACAACATAGCTGGTGAAGACTGGCTGAAAGGCTTTCGAAAAAGACATCCACACCTTTCGATACGGAAACCCGAAGGAACTAGTCTCTCCCGAGCCACGGCCTTTAATCAAACAAATGCCAATAAATTTTTTGATAATTTGACAGTTGTTTATAGAAGATTTGATGACTTACAGGCCTCAGATGTTTATAATCTTGATGAGACGGCATTAACGACCGTTCACGTTCCGCCAAAAGTCTTGGGACCAAAAGGGCAGAAGCAGATAGGACAAGTTACTTCCGGAGAGCGAGGGATTTTGGTCACCGCTTGTTTGTTTCATTAGTGCTGCAGGCCAAGCAACTCCCCCTTATTTGATTTTCCCTCGTGTGAACTTTAAACCACACATGCTGAATGGGGCACCTAATGGATGTGGAGGTAATGCGAGTAAGAGTGGATGGGTAAACGGAGATATTTTTGTGGACATTTTAAGACATTTTGCGAAGTGCATAAAATGCACCAAGGAAAAACCTGTTGTTCTTATCATGGACAACCATGAGTCGCACATAACGATCAACAGTCTGGAATTTGCAAAAAACAATGGAATCATCTTGGTTACTTTACCTCCTCATATCAGTGGAAAGCTGCAGCCGCTGGACAAAACTGTTTACAAATCTCTGAAGTCAAATTACAATGTTGCTTGCAATGATTGGATGATATCCAACCCTGGTCGTCCCATTAGTATTTATGATATTGCCGGTCTGTTTCATAGAGCTTACTTGAAGTCATTTACGCCAGAAAACATTACAAATGGTTTTAGGGCCACAGGAATATGGCCCATGAATCGTGACATATTCACCCCGGATGATTTTCTCTGCTCATATGTTACCGACAGGTCCAACAATATGCAGGAACTTGATCACACACAAATTATTAAGGATATTCCAGAGCAACCTTGTCGATCTCTAGAATATCGTCGGGAAATAACACCACCACCACCAGGCCCTTCAAACCAAACAGAGTCACTTTCAGAGTCGCCACAACCAGGCCCTTCAAAACAAATAATGTTTACACCAGAACAAGTTCAACCGTATCCAAAAGCGCTACCAAGAAGGGTAAAAGGAAAGGGAAAGGGAAAAGTAAAATACTTACTGATACACCGACTAAGGAACAAATTATTGAGGAACTGCATAATAGGCAAGAGAAGAAAAATAAAGCTATAACTTCAAGACAAGACAAGGTAAAACAAGCAGCCAAGAAAGTGAAGAGAGCTGTATTTGCAGAATCTTCATCATCTGAAGATAGCGATAACCTTAGTTCACATGACTCTAGTGATGATGATGACCATATGAGTGAAGCAGACAATGAGATTGACTTTAATGATATTTTAGTGTCAAAGGGAGATTTTGTTGTCATTCAAGAGGGAATAGTTAAAGGGAAAATTATTTTCTCTATTGGAGAAGTAATCTGTGCTGAAGAGAATGAGAAAGTGCTAGATGTTTTGTATTTAAAACATGTTTATTCATTTAAATTTGTGAGAACCTACGAACAATACACTTTTAATAAAACTCAAGTTTTTAGAAAACTTCCAAACCCTGAACCCTCTGGTGGAACCGAAAGAAGTGCGGGTTTATTAGTTTTCCCTACCAATTTAAATACATTTGTAAAAGGTGTTAGATGCTTAAAATAAAGTAGTTACACGCTTGATGAGCCATTTTTTCTTACCCATGTTTTGTGCCTGTGATGTTTTATCATCTAATGATTCAGTCTTCATAGACTGCAGTAAATGCTAGGTATATCTATTATGTAACACTGTTCCCTGTGCCAGTGTAACACTGTACCATCCCAGTTGGGTACAGTGTTACAATGTTGAATAGCCATGTTTTATATATTTTTATACTGCATGCCGTATCATATTAAAAAACAACATTGCTAACGAAGTAACATAAAGTATGTTTAATAGCAACACATGTTTTAATTTTAATTTACAACTTTAGTTAAAGGAAAAAAAATATATATAAAAAAAGTGTAACACTGTTCCCACACCTCCCCTATTTCATGCCTATTGTTTTCCTGGAGAATATTTGTAATTTTTTTCTTAAACAGATTGTACCTGGATATTTTTCTAATGTCCTCTGGAACCAGTGAATAGAACTTAGCAGCCAAATACGTACTGCTCCTTTGGCCAATACTTTTCAAACACCTTGGAGGCAGAAATTCTTTTTCTTTTCGTCTAGTATCATAGGTGTGTGGGTTTTGACATATAGAAATTTTACCCATGTACACAAACAAAATTACTTTTAAACAATACACTTGCCTAATATCAAGAATGCGTGCTTCGCTGAAGAGGTCATCACTAGGATATGTCGGCGATTTTCCATAAATGATTTTAAGTGCCCACTTTTGCACAACTGCAAGACTTTGTAGGTGGTTGTCCGTAACGCCTCCCCATCCTATGATGCCATAAGTTAAATGTGACTGTATTAATGCGAAATAAAGTATTCTCAAATGTTGCACATCAAGATAGTCTTTAACCCGAATTGTCCCGGCGTTGCCATATGGCAACTCACGAAGTGCAATAAAATTTAATTTCTCAACCGACCCCCGTAAACTTCTGTAGGCAAACGGAATCTGTTTTATCGACATATATGGATATTTCCATATGTCAAATAGCCGCAAGCTATTCTTAGGTTAGCCGTTACGGAGTGAACACGTTGCAAATTTGTGCGTGCATCAAAACATGTCAAAATACTGTGATTCCAGATACATGACAAGGTAAATAATATTGTTTCATAAGGTTTTTTTTATGTTGTATGATATGTATCCTAGATTTTAGTATTTAGACAGGATATTAGTTATTATGTAGATGTTGATTTTTAGTGGGTGATTTTATATACAGAGTAATTCACCTATATTTTGCAATGTTGCCATATGGCAACGCTGGGTCATACGACGTTTTATTTTTTTTAGGAAGATATCCTTGAAAGAAGCCTTGGATTATTTAGAAGAAATAGCATCTGATGATGATGAACCTAAAGCTGTATACATAGAACCACCTGAAGTAGAAGACGGGGTACTAAGTGGTGAAGACGATGGTGAGGAAGAGGAAGAAGCTACGCCAGACAACGTATGTCCCGGACAACTAAAAGCAAATTGTGAAATTGTATTAGCTTCTGGTCGACGACTTGATTCAATTGAACACATACAATCCGAAAATTCGTCGGAAAATGAAGATTTCGTTGAAGATCAAATTCTACTTGACATACTACAAAAGTCTTCCAATGCTGTTCAAACTGATTTACTCGAAAGAGAAGACTCTGACAGCGACTCCGATGTACCACTAATATCGTATAGAAAGCCATCGACCTCTTCTGATAATTCACATTTACGTAAAGTAACCATTTTCAAATCGAGTGCTGAAATTCCTCTTGCTGCTAAGAATACCAGATTTGTTTGGGAAGAAGATCACTGTTCTGGTAATATACCTATATTTCCTCCAGCCAATTATACAGATTGTTCTGGAATAACACCTCATGAACAATTCGAGAAGTTCTTTGATAATAACTTACTACAACATATTTGCGTCGAATCTGAAAAATATGCAGTTTTTCTGGGTAAACCAAATCCAAATATTACAGTCGACGAGCTAAAAGTTTTCATCTCTATTTTACTTGTTACTGGATACAATTACCATAGCCGAGCTCGAACACTTTGGAGTATTGATGAAGACTTACAAAATTTATTGGTAATCAAATCAATGCGCAGGAACAGGTTTCAGCAAATATTGCAGTTTCTTCATTTTGAAGACAGTCGTAAACAAACTATAGAAAAGGATAAGATGTGGAAACTGCGTCCGATAACAGATCATCTAAAGGCCAATATGATTACGAACTTTCATCCAGAACAGCATTTATCATATGATAAATTGATGATGATTGCATATTTCGGCAGACACGGATGCAAACAGTTTATAAAAGGCAAACCTCTCCGCTTTGGATACAAAGTCTGGTCTTTGTGCACTCCGTCAGGATATCTTGTAAATTTTGAAATATATCAGGGAAATAATCCAAGATCAAATCCTCAGTATGAGGAGAGATTTGGAAAATGTGCTGCCCCTTTGTTGAGTATGATCGATGATTTTACACCTAATGTTCAGCAACTTCCATTCTCTTTTTACTTTGATAACCTATTTACCGGATTTCCATTATTAGTCTACCTGAAATCCAGAGGTTACACCGCCACTGGAACCATCCGGGAAAACAGGATTCCAAAGAATTGCCCACTGCCGTCAAAAGAAAAAAATTAAAAAAAAGGAACGAGGTTTCGCTGTTTCGACAAAACTAAAAGAAACAGACATTGTTTTGACAAAATGGGTCGATAATTCGGTTGTATGTGCGGCATCTACGGCATATGGCAAGAATCCAATGTCAAATGTGCAGCGGTATTCTAAGGCAAAAAAACAGAAAATAACTGTCTCTCGTCCATGCGTAATCGGTCAGTATAATAAATACATGGGAGGCGTGGACCGAATGGACCAAAATGTAAGCCTTTACCGCATTGGCAACAGGGGTAAGAAATGGTGGAGCAGCATATTTACTTGGTTGCTTGATGTGTCGGTCCAAAATGCATGGCAGTTGCATCGATCAGCCCACCCAGCAATGTCACAATTAGAATTTAGACGTAACATAGCAATCTTTTACGCCAAACATTACGGACAAGAAGCGAAAGGACCCGGACCTTCTCGAAAACGGAAAATTGAAGACACAGCCTATGAAGAAATAAGGTTTGATGGGTTGAACCACTGGCCGTTGCCTATTGAAAAGAAAAGGAGATGCGTTGGATTATCCTGCAACACTATTGGCCGTACTGCCTGCGAAAAGTGCAATGTAGGGCTTTGCCTGAAATGTTTTAAGAAATATCATACACAACTATAATTATGTTGTATTATTTTGGTAAATAAAGTTTTTATGTGATAGGTTCAAGTTTAGTCAATAAAATAGGGTGACTGACGGTGTCGAATGCCTTTTTTAAATCCACAAATATACTTATCGTTGGAATATTTTTATCAAGCTTTTCATATAAGTATTTAGTTAGTGCATAAATAGCATCCTTGCTGTATATCCTCGTTCCACCAATATGGTGGTTTATAATCTTCGCCGGCCCTGATCTTTGGCGTAGTCTCCTCGAAGGCCCTTTTAAGCAGCTTTACGCACTTTTCGGGATCTATCGCGTTTGTTTCCAGGGACGCCAGGCGGCTGAATCTCTCGCATATTTCTTTCGTCTTTACGGCGCCGAATATCCACCTAGCCTCTTGTGGTCGTGATCAGAATCCTCCGATGATCGCTGATGGTCTCTTGTTCCATGACATTCCACATGTTGACCCATTTGGTCATGTCTTCGCTAGCCATGGTGACGTCCACGTAGGAGACTCCATTATGTCTGACTGGCGTCGGTGTTTTTCCGTAGTTTAGGACGTTTGACCCGGTTGCGTACGTCCATTCCTCCAGCAGTTTCCGCCTTCGGTTCTCCTCGCCGCCGCCCCATCTGGGATTTTTGGCGTTGAAATCTCCAGCAATTACGGCTTTGCCGCCGGTCACAGCGATCGCCACCTCCAGCTCGTCCAGGATCTCCACGAAAGTTTCTGTGTCGCAGTGCAGGCTGATATATACGCTGAAGATCCAGCACACCCCTAGGTTCACACATACGAATCCCCTGCCCTTAATGATATCTATCACAGTTAACTTTTGACTAGATTTCACTCTCACAGCGTCTGTTTCCTGGCTAGCGTATTGGCTAGGTTTTTGTATTTTTTTCTTATTTGGTTCGCTTACCGCAATTAAGTCGCAGTTATGTTTTGCAGCTATGGCCGTGGCGAGGTCTTGCGATGGGGCACTCCTGTTGAAATTTATTTGCAGTATCACCATTACGTATATCTAATACTGCCCTTCCTCCTTCTAGCCGCTTGTAGGGCCTTCCTAAGAGCGTTGCATTTTCAATAATGAGGTTTTCAAGTCAAAATGTAAGTGCAATAAAAATATCAAGATCTTCTTTAACTTTGTGCCGCAAAATATAGGCTTTGCTTGCACAGAAGTGCAAAATAGGAAAGATTCGTCCAAAGACATGTAGACAATTTTACAAATCGGTTGTACAATCCAATACCCGAACAGCCTTGTGCAATTTTATACCCGGACTGCACGTCGCCAAGAAGATCCATTTAAGGCAGGTCTACTTGTAGCTCCAGATGGGTACATCGTAGATATACAAGGTCCATATTTTTCGGATGTAAGTAATAATGATGCAGTGATTATTCGCAACGAGATGGAACAGGACCGCGAAAACATTCGTCATTGGGTGGGCGATGCTGATGTATTTGTTGTGGATAGAGGTTATAGAGACGCTGTTGAGTTTTAAAAAAATCTAAACCTAAACGTGGAGATGCCGCCTAGCCTTGCACGAAATCAAAGGCAGTTCAGAACTGAGCAGGCCAATATGACAAGAAAAATAACGAAAACAAGATGGATAGTGGAGACAAGAAATGGACACCTACAGTCAGTTTTCAAATTTTTTAGAGACCTTATTCCTATGCAGCAATGTTTTCATTTAGCTGAATATTTAGAGATTGCGTGTGCGCTTATTAATGCATTTAAAGAGCCCATTTAAATGCATGATGCCAGTGAAGAGTTTGCTGAACGGATAATAGCTATAGCATGAAATCCAGAAAATCGCCTACAAACACGAATTGAATTTGGCCACTTTAGCTTACTTCGAGGGGGTGGTGCATGGCTAAATATGGAAAACAATAATATTGAGTTTCCTGTTTTACCTTTAGAATATGCTATTCCTAAAACATTTGGTACCTATCAAGTGAGGCTTGCTCCAGCCTATATCCGGGATACCGCTAAAAGGGAAGCATATACTGAATTTATTTTTCAAGTTCAACAATTTGAAAATGGCTTATTGAGAGCAAAAATATTGTCACACTAATCGTGTGTGCCGGAGGGTTGGACTGACCCTCGCGGCTTGCCAGGATCACTGGGAGGGGTCGCTGTCGCGGACGGAGCGTAATCCAATGGTATACACAAAAATAACTTGTATGTTCCAAACTCAAACAACCGTTTGTAACAGCTTCTTGACTGAATCAGGTGCGGAGGAAGGTAAAAAAACTTCAAAACGAGGCTCAAGAAAAATTTACAAAAATTACAAACTTCTTTACATCGAAAAATGATTAGAAAGTCGGAGAACCTCAATGCTGCGTGTGGGGAGACGATATTTTCTTATATTCCCAAGTCTTCAAGCAGATTTAGTTGGTAAGTTGTAGTTTAAGGTTCATTAGAACTTGTTCAACGGTTATTTTTGTCTGGTCACTACAGTTTGGTGGAACTTTGCTCCAAGATGGCAGACACATTAAGGTTACCTGAAAGCACGTCGATCCATTGTGAAGGGGAAACTGAAGAAAGTACAGGGTTAGGCAGAATGAAGTATATATTTTCTATATACTTGTATTTATTAATGGTTAAACTTTAATCAAAAACTGAAACAAAATGTTCTTGAGTAAACATGGCAATTCTATTTTCTGAATATCACATCAGTCAAATGACTGTGAATTAGGCAGAATAACCTATCCATTTTTGAACTACATTTATTCAATAATGTAAAAAATCTAATTTCAAATCAAGTCACCATGTGTTCCCGATACATGGCAATTATGACAGTTGCCAAACTGTTTGCGAGAAACGTCAGTTAAAAGCTAATCGAACTTTGGAACAACTGAAGCATAATATTCGAACCGAGATTTAACGCAATCCCAATTGAAATGTTGACACTAGTGAAGCAAAATGTTTGTGCTAGACTTCAGGAGTGCCAGCAGCGAGGCAGAGGTCATTTGTCTGATGTGATATTGAGAAAATAGAATTGCCATGTTTACTCAAGAACATTTTGTTTCAGTTTTTGCTTAAAGTTTAACCATTAACAAATACCAGTACATAGAAAATAGATACTTCATTTTGCCTAACCCTGTATAATTGAAAAACAAAACGATCAATGTGATAATAACAGTAACAAGACTGATACTACTTTCTGCTTCACTTCAGGTTCCTATATCAAAATCTATAACAGATATTTTTATTAGAAATGTGATAATTAACAAACCAAAAAGTGATCCACTTGAAGATACCGAAAAATGGTACAAAGATCGAGACAGATTTTACTACAGAAGTTTGAAGGAAAGTCATTTTTACAGAAATAAACTAAATTTTGGCAAGGAGAGAAGAGATTGATTAATATATGATGCCACTACCAAAGGCGTATACTGCAATCCGTGCAAGCTATTTTCAAAGGAAAAAACAATTTAATTACCGGATTGACCGATTGGAAACATTTATAATTTATAAAGATACACGAGGAAAGTAAATCCCATCTCAAATCAACTGTGGCATTATTGACAAGATCATCTTTAGTTTTAGTAATAGATAATTCATTAAAACAACAAGTCTACGAAGAAACTGAAAAGTAAAAGTTTCTTTTACGCATCGTAGCAACCATTAAGTTTCTTGCCTCCCAGGGGCTAGCATTTCGTGGCTCGAGTGATAATATCAACGATCCTCGCAAAGAAAATTACTTAAGCTGCTTGGTTTATCTTGCTAATTTCGATGAATTTCTATATCAGCATTTAAAAAGTTTCGGCAGTAAAGGAAAAAGTGGTTTTACCGTGGTACCAACCATTTTAATAGTTGCCTATATACCCTCTCCACTTAATCATAATGCTGATAATTTAATTCCAATTTACAGTTAGGTCAGTGATAAACGGGTTAGAAGTGTGTGCCTACCTATTTCGAGGTTATGAGCAAAATTATATGGTTTTTTTCGTAATGTAAGGTAAGTTTTTCGATACTATAATGTTAAAAATATGTTAGAGGTGTAATCCTATAGGGATTCTGATATTATTCTTTTATTTTAAAATGTATATATTTACAAAAAAAAGTTGGCGGTCTTAACCTGATGACACTAGGAACCTGTATTTTTTTTTCACAGGAAAAAAAACATTCATCTCCCAGGATCTATTCACATTTCTAGATGAAATTCCATCGGGTTGTGAATCTGAGGAAGATTGTGATCTAGACGAAAATAATATTACTCAAGATTTGTTTGATATTGCTATATTTTTTGAAGATAGCCAGCTTCCCGGAGATATCAATGAGGAAACTGGTGACGAAAATGTTATTGCTGATGATGGCTTGTGGGAGGAAGAACACAGTGTTACTCTGTATATGCTTGGGGCAAAAAAAACAATATGGACCCAGTCAGTAGATTACTGTGTTGCAAATACTAAAGAGTTTAGAGGGGAGACGAGTCTACGGATCCCGGACGATTTGGAGAAGCCAGTGGACGTATTTTTGCATCTATTTCCCAAAACATTGAGTGAAAAAATTGTAATTCAAACCAATTTGTATGCTCTTCAGAAGCGTGGAGGTGACTTCATATACACCAACCAAAGCCAAAGAAATTGAAACCTTCATTGGTATAAACATTTTGACGGGTATAAAAAAACTTCCCAGTTATTGTGATTATTTGTCGGCAAACCAGAACTAAGAGATCACTACATAAGTTCGGCAATGTCAGGAGATATATTTGCTTGGCTGTTGGGAAATATACACCTTGCTGACAATTCACTGTTGCCTAATCGCGGCTCTCCAGAAAATGACAAGCTGTATAAAGTTCGACTGCTGTTGGACACGTTGTCTGAAACTTTTACCACCTCATATAATCCCTCCAAATACAAAGCAATTAACGAGTCTATGATTCGTTTCAAAGGACGTAGTTTTTTGAAGCAATATATTTCCCTAAAACGACTTTTTGAAGCTACTCTCACCTATGCCTGTTCACCCCTTTTCTCTGTTGGCTTCACGCTGCGAGCTGTGGCCATAATTCGGTTATAAATTTGTTTATTACCACAGACGTATTGAAACGAATCCTTAAGTTGCCCGAGATTCGCGTGGACTCTACCACGGTTCTTATTTTGGTTATCTAGCTTTTGTGGCTATTATATTTTTTGTCTTGTGTTTAAGTCGGGGAAGTCGCCAATCATTTTGTATTTTGCAATGTTACCTTTTATCTTGTAAATATATTACAGTAATTTTATTATGTCAGGTTAAGTCACGATAATTGATTGTTTTTGGATATAAGTTGTTAATCTTTATTTAATAGTCAGGGTTCATTAAGTCAAAGCTACATGCTTAGTCCATCCTAAAGTTTTCAATTTATTTATTTTCAACAATATTTTACACTGAAGCAATTTTAATAGACCTTGTAAAAGCGTTGACGTCTCGACTGCAATGAGTACTTAACAGAGACTGTTTTGTGTAATTACCTTTACACGTGAGCACCCCCAAGCACATGAACGAGTCAGCAACGGACTAAGTCCTAGTACCCCAGCCCTCCCACGTGGCTAGAGAGTACTTTGCAGCCTTCTAGCACCAGCTTGGAAACCCCCACGACCCAACTGAGTCTCGAGGCCTAGCCGAGGTCGCACCAACGAGAAGCTTGGCGCAGAGGTGGCAAATGCCCTGCTTTGACTGTGGAAGGTTTCGAGATACTCTGTAAAGTAGTCCAAATTTTCCAAGTGCTCTTAAACGAACTTTAACGTATCGCTTGAACTTTTGAACTGCAGTGTTCTCGTTATTATACCACATCGTCTCTGATTTTGTATTGTAAAGATCGAACTTTTTTTGCTGTGCTTGTTTCTGAACCAAACATCAACCAAACCTTTCGAGTGTAAATAATAAGCCGTACTTTTTGACAAAACGATTTCCTTGTAACAACATTTTATGTACAATTTCATTTTGTAAATAGATTGTAAATAGGAAGGTGTTATCTTTTCTTAAGCCATAAAAACAGGTCAAGCTTCTGGCGCTCAAACATTAGCATCTTGGTTATAAAGTTAATATGGATAATGTGGCAAGTAAATTCTTTATAGCATTCTGTTGAAATAATAATAAATCAGAACGACAGCTGTGTAGCACAATAATTAAGCAGCGTTTGATTTCTTGAAAATAATACAGATGATCAGCATATCATTCATGAAACCGACTATACCACTAATATCTCTGTAACCCAGTACTTAATCCATTTTTTCGAAACACTGGACGTTCCTAATTCTGCTAGGTAATTCTTCAGTTCTTTTATGTGTTAGTAAAGAATAATAATACGGTTAATGCGATAAGTAAACTGTTTGCGACATTCTATAAGCCCAGTTCTTTTTTATTAATTAATAATAATGTTATTATTATATTATAATATCGATTACTTACAATCGTTATATTTTGTATTTAATTTAGTGGAAACCAAAGAGTCAGGAATAAATCTCGATTGGAATATTGGGAGTGAAGAAGTGACAATTATTCATACAGATGATCAGCATGACAGTCCGAGAGAGAAAACGCAACCATTTTCGATTACAATGATGGAGAATGATGGCAAACTTATTTTGGTGCAAGGAACTATATTAAACGAAACTGGTGGTAAGTTCAATATAATTTCGATTAATGATAAATTATAATTGTGTTACTTGAATTATAGCCAATCACAATAGCACCTTGGACAACGGCACTCGTTTCTCTGCGAAGAAATCAATTTCCAAATAGACGCATTCCTCATTACAGAACGTTTTTGGAAGTACACAGACAATTTCGGGAATGTGGACTGCGTGATTATCTTTTCGACCGGGGAGTAAATTTACCAGCAGACTTGGACCACCAAGTATTGGATACTGTTGTAAGGGATCCAACCATCAGTGTTCGCGGAATCTCTACACAACTTGGAGTGCCACGAATGACTGTTTGGCGAATTTTAAAACGTGAAGGCTTAAATCCCTACCATTGCAGGAAGGGCCAAGGTTTGCTTGAAACAGACCACCATGCTCGCCTAGTTTACTCTACTTGGATATTAAGACAGTCAATATGGACGATAACAATAACTGGCTTCGCGCAAATCCTTCTCGAAAAATTAATCGACTACAGTTTGGGCATTTATTAAGTAAGCCTTGGTGTAAGGCGGCAGTTCCAGGAAACGCCATTTCTACTTTTAGAGCAACTGGTATATATATATCCATATTGTCCTACAGAAATTCCAGAATATGCCTTTTTATCTGAACCTGACGTACTACGACAAAATAGTCCTGAACCCGTTACATTAAGAGAAGCTACACCTGATCCTGCGCCCTTAAATGATAGTGTCAATTTAGAAGTAATATCTCAGCCAAGTACTGGCGATGCTTTGCAAAATAAAGCAAACGATTTCTCTCAGATACCATCAACAAGTGTTCAAGAAGTCTCAAAAATAACTCCAGGCAAACTGTTAGATCAAGTTTCGCCACCACCAAATGTTCGTGCATTGGAGAGTACTCGAAAAAGGGCGCATATTTCCTGTATTTTAACTGACGCAGATAATATTAAATAATATTTAAAATTCGTTTAACTTGAAAGAATCCTATCTTCGTCATGCCAATGATGCTATAAGCGTAGAGTCCTGGGTTAATGAACTGAAAGCCAGTGATTCTGTACCTTTCTAAAAACTACAGGACAGTGTGTGTGTGTGTGAGGAACACCTTGAACTTAAGTCTGAAGATTTTGTATTTATTATCATGACACAAGGCCAACAAGATCTGATGATAAATTTTGGTGAGGGTTGTAAAGGGTCTACCAATAGGAGTGATAGAACCTTCGAAGGTCATATGCACCTTTTTGCTTAGTATACTCCAACATTTCACCATGAATCGTTTAACCACAGAGCAACGTCTAGTTATCGTACAAAGGTACTACTAAAATGCGCGATCGGTTAGAGCTTGTTATCGTGCTCTTCGAGAAGATTTTGGCCAACGTGGACGGCCTTCTGAGCTTGCTATCAGGCGCACAATTACAAAGTTTGAACGGGATTACACTCTCCTGGGTAGTAATCCACTGGCAAGACAAAGAACTGCAAGGAGTGCTGAAAATATCGCAGTGTAAGGGAATGCGTGAACGCGAATGCTAATGTATCCATTGTGCGCCGTTCTCAGCAATGGGGTCTTTCAACGTGGCGCATTTTGAAGAAGGATTTGGGCCTGCATCCATATAAGATGGTTCTAACCCAAGAACTCAAGCCTGCCGATCATGGTTTCATCTTTTCCGATGAGGCTCATTTTTTCTTAATGGCGTTGTTAATACGCAAAATTGCCGCTTCTGGTGTGAGAACAATCATCAGAAACTAGTCGAGAGAAATAAAAAATTTTGATTAAGTCTAGTTGATTGTTTCTTGAAGTAATTACAAGGTTACCAGCTAGGTCTTTTATCAAGGGAAGATGAAAGGTATATTATCATTTTTACTCATCTTAGGATCACTATTGTGCTTAATAGCGGCTAAGCCGCCATCCGTGGGTGCTGCAACAACAACTGCGCAGGACCTCGCTAAAATTTGGAAAATGCCAGATGGTGCAACGAAGATCGATCCTTCAACTTGGACATCAGGGTTTAAGACTGTGGTTAAACCCACAATTATTTTTGTGTCAGGTTTGGCTTTTTAGGAGCTCCTGCGTTACATCTTTTAGGAGGGTTTGTCTTATTCGTAGGATTGCAGAAGACCGACTGGCTTATGGCTTTGTATCTGTTATCAGCTTATTATAGGTACAAAAAAGACACAATTTATATCTAGTGTCTGGTTGCGTATTAGCATATAGGCATTTGTTCTCTTGGGAGATCACAGATTTGCTGGGTTGGTGACAGAACATCGTCATTTGCCTTATCGGATGGGGTTGGTGATGGCTGGCGATGGAAGGCTGTTGAGGAATCCATCGTCCGTTAATCACTCTCCCAGGATTTCGCTATGCTGAAACGGATTATGATTTGACTGCTATCAAAAAAATTTTTGTATGTTGGTGATGAGGATCCGTATTGTGTGGACCACCTGCTATATGATGTAGGATGGTTTGTAAAAGATAAACCTGTTGAGAAGTGTAAAGAGTCAATGCGCAGGATTGGTTGTTACTATTTGTGGCACGGCGTTTATAACTATAGTGTTGGATTTTTTGAGAATGAACATACGGTTAATTGTGTTGGATTGAGGGACTCGCCCTTCCAGATTGAAAGAATGAAAGTTACAGTATAGTGTGGTTTGCAGTATAGTGTGGTTTGTATAGTGTGGTGCTACATCACACACTGCCAGAGACACAATGAATTTATTGAGAGAGCGTTTTGAGGAGCGAATAATTTCGCGACATGGTAAAGGATTGCGCACATTACACCAGCACGGACCAGCGCGGACCGGCAAAATACGTCTGTAATAAATTCCCATGTATTTAATACAACCGTGCACACTAGAACGTCACCGGCACGGTCCATCACCAGCAACCACCGTCATTGCAGGTCGTGATGGTCTGGGTAGAATCTCAACCAGCATTTGCAGGTCCGTACGTGCTGGTCCGGTGTGCGCCGGCGTCATCAGCGCGAACCGACAATTCACGGCTTTCCCGTGCTTGGATCATTTGTCAGTAGAAATCTTGACTTTGTCTACTTACCACGCGCTGGGTAATAAAAGAAAATAAAACATGAATGAAGAAAAATTGATTCTCGCTGTACAAAGGTACCCGAAACTGTGGTGTAGGCATCACTTTTGGTCATCTAGCTTGGCATGTAGAGTAAACGATCTTCCTTACCGTTGACTATCCCATTCTATAGCTAGAAGATATGGTCTTAAAACTGTCCCCAGTTTTAAGAAATCTGAAATTAATGCAATTATATTGGACACTAAACTATTACGACGTGTTTGTTAGAAGTCCTAATATAATGTTTCCTTTCCAGGTGAAGAGTGCAGAAAGAAATGCGTTTTCTTGAAGAGACGGGTATAGACGAAATTTAAAGAAAAGGAAAACTGTCACAGGACAAGCTAGAAAGAAATTAAAACCATGGAGATTCGAGAAAGAAATGGAATTTTTAATTCCCTGCTTTCAAGAACGGACACAACTAAGCAATCTAGATGGCGGATCTGACATCAATGAGGATGACTCTAATGAACGTGAATCTGCAGACAAAGAGGCTTAACTTCTCCTGTTTCTACACGGGCATTATCGCCAGCTTTGTCCGTACAATCGCAAGTAAGCAAAAGTGTTTCTACCCCAAAACCACATGTAAAAAGTAAGCCCGGAATCAAAAGGAAACAACAAAGAATCAGGTTCGCGCCGCCGAACCTGAAGATTAATTGACAAAGTTCTTTCAGGCTATGGAACCTTCTGTTAGAAGTCTTCCTCACCGATTGCAAGTTGAGAAAAAAAAACAAATATTTCAAATAGTCAATGATGCTGAACTGAAAGCACTTGTACAAGAACCATGTCAACAGTTTCCTCAATAATATCTCAAGTAAACCTTGAACAAAACTCTCCATCTGACAATATGACCCAAGCCAATCAAGAATATGAGAATTTGTAATCTTTTTGTTTCTCTCAAATAAATACTTAAATTCGCGAAGCTCTTTAATATAACTTACCTCAAACAAACAGCAAGCCTTTCTTCTGGTGGTATTGCTCTACGAAATGTAGTATTCTCGTGTCGTAAATGGTGAAGAAGCATATCCAAAAGTTCCATGAATTTAAATTTTGTCATTCGAAAATACTGGAAAAATTTTTGAGGATATTTTTGTAATCATCAAATAAATGACTAAACTCGCCAAATTAACTCCTTTTCAAATTAATTGGATGCACCCATAATCTCTTTTTTGCTCTCTGTCCATTTCTTCATCCTCATCACCTTCACATAATAAAGTTCCAAGAACAAAAACTTCCTAGTCTGAACTGCATATTCAGGGCCGTATTAGCTATGAAGCAGAAGAAGCAGTTGCTTCTAGCGCCAAATTTTAGGGGCGGCAAATTTTCAAATAAATATAAAAACAGGAGAGGCGCGCAGTAGCGCGCGCCCGGCGCCGCTCGGGACGGCCGACCGCCCGACCGGGCCGACCCGATGCGCGACGCGCGCCGCCGCGCCGGCGGCCAATAACAGTCGGTGACGTGTCTGATAGTCTGATCTTGTAAATAAAATCCGCCCCACTACTCGCTTTGTTACGTCGCGCGGTGCTGCGTGAGTGCGCCAGTATTCGGCTATTGATTTTGATTGGGATTTGGGATTGTCACTTATTTTCATCTTGACTCCTTGCTGTGTTGTTCTCTGCGCCTTTCTAAGCGGAACTACAGAAATAACGAGGTATATGCTCATTTATTATTAAAAATTTATAATTATTAACAAATTTATGGATCTTTAGCATTGAAATTTTGACTAAAATGAATGACGCTAAACGAAAAAAGTTAAGTGGCGCTCAATATGCCAAGTTAAGAACTGACAAACAAAGAAGAATAGAGAATCAGTTGAAAAAAAACCAAAAAATCGACTTATTTTTAAAGTCTAATATATCAAATAATGACGAACCACACCAAAGAAGTGAAAGTGAAATACCTGGTATCTCAGCTGCCTCGGTTTTAGCCGAGGAACCAACTACAAGTAGTTCCTCTACCTGTGAACAAGAACAAGTGGGTTCCGGTAAAGAAAAGTCTGTAGAAACCTCGGTAGAAACTGATAATGATGTCAATGACAATGACGTTAACGACGGCGAAAAAAATATAAATGCCAACAGTTTAATTACAAGTAGTGATCCAGCAAACTGGGAGGCAAGGGATAATAGAACAATCGAATATCTGTTACAAAATGGAATAGAGCAACATATTCAAGAGGAATTTCCGGAAACAAAACGTGTTTATCCAGACACCGTCAGATTTTTAAAAAAACGGGCATTTTTTCGAAAAATGGCCAATGGTGAAGAAGTTTTACGAACATATTTAGTATATTCAGTATCCAAAAAGAACATATTTTGCGCACCCTGCAAATTACTGGGGGGGCGCAATGCTTTTACATCAGGATTTTCAGACTGGCGCAATGTTTATAAAGCCCTACAACAGCACGAGAATTCGCCAGAACACAAAAAACATGAAATAGACCTACTGAATCGAAGACGTATTGCAGGTATGTAATTTTTAGTATTTCCTTTTTTTGTTCCTTGTGTATTGTGTCGTATTTAGATTAGATTTAATTTATTCATTTTCACGCAATTTTGGTAGGTACCTACCCTACTTGCATGTTCCCTACCCCTACCTACTTAATGTTTGATGGTACGGTGCGCCCCTCCAAGTACAAACCCCACCACACGCCACTGCAAGCAGTTAAGCTTGGGCTCAAGGGTTGAGCCAGGATTGTACAACAGGGCCTTAGTTGCCTAAACTTTCCCATTTTATTTTTTCCCCTATTGTTATGGCACATGATCATTACTGAAGTATTTGAAATGACATCATTATCATCATACGCTTTTCTCCAATCAAACACAATGAATTTTGCATTGTTGCCTTTTGCCTTTTGTCTAATTTTTCTCTCAACGATATGAAATAGGTATATTATATAAAATGAAAGAATACGAAAAGTTTAATCTGTTGCTTTGATTCTCATTATACACTTTATTAATTCCACAAGAATTTCAACGTTAATTTTTGTTATATTGTCAACTAAATAAGAGTAGATAAAAAGATTTAAAATTAAAAATATTTTTAGGTAGAATAGATAGTAGCTTAAAGATTCAAACTGACAACGAAATTGAGTATTGGAAAAACGTATTAAAGAGAGTGGTTGCTGTTATCAAAAAACTAGGTTCTAGAGGACTACCATTTAGAGGCAGCGAAGAAATTTTTGGTTCTAATTTTAATGGAAATTTTATGATGTGTCTAGAACTCATCGCCGAATTTGACCCCTTTCTAGCAACTCATATTGCCCAACGTGGCAACCCTGGAAAGGGAAATACCTCTTATTTATCCTCGACAATCTGTAATGAGTTCATTACTTTAATGAAGGATCACCTATTAAAAACAATTTGTGATGAAATAAGAACTGCGAAATATTTTTCAATAATTGTGGACTCAACGCCAGATATTTCTCATGTGGACCAATTGTCTTTAATAATCCGATATGTACGCCAAAAAGACACCGAAGAGAGTGTACCGGTAGAGAGATTTATAAGTTTTATTCCAAATGTTGGGCATAAATCCGAACAGTTGGCAAATGTAGTTTGCGAAAAACTAAAGGAGTTGGATATTGAGATTGGTAACTGCAGGGGCCAATCGTACGACAACGCTTCTAATATGTCGGGGCAATATAGTGGATTGCAAACTAGAATTAAGGCATTAAATCCTCTGGCAATTTACGTTCCGTGTGCTGCCCATTCACTTAATTTGGTAGGAACTAGTGCAGCTCAATCATGTTCAGATGCTAATAATTTTTTTTACACTGTCCAACACGTGTATACCTTCTTAAGTGGATCTACAAAAAGATGGGGCATACTTCAATCCCAAATAGAACGTACCGAAAAGAGAGCTACAAAAACTGTGAAAAGCCTTTCCCAGACTAGATGGTCGGCTCGTTCTAAGGCTGTTAGTAGCATTAGGGAAAACTATGACGCTGTCAAATCTGCGTTGCACCAAATTAGTCAAGATGTAACAGAGAAACCTGCAATTAAAAATGAAGCTCAAGGTTTGGTAACGTGTTTGGAAAAACCAAAATTTGTATTTTTACTCGGGTTTTGGAATGATACCCTCGAAAGGTGTAATGCAGTCAGTCAAAAATTGCAGTCAGTGTCAATAAGTATTAGTTGTGTTATTGATCTATATAGTTCTTTGATTGGATTTATCAATAAAAAACGAGAAGAATTTTTATTTTATGTAGAGGAAGCCAAGAGAATATCAAACAACCATGAAAATTTTACTTTCAGTAACCTATCCTCTAGAATACATAAAAGAAAGAAACAGTTCGATGAAAATATTGAAAATGAGGCACAATTTGAGACTGAGGAATACAAATTTAAAGTAACTACATATTACGTCATTATCGACTCTTTTTTATCAGAACTAAAAAGACGGAAGGCTGCCTATGAAGATGTATTTGCAAGATTTTCCATATTTAGCGATTTCACTAATACAACTCACGATGAATTTTATAAAAAAGCCGAAAATTTTCGGAGTTTTTATCAAGATGTAGAAAAGACTTTTGGTTCCGAATGCATACATTTTGCAGAATACATTAAATTAAATTTTCCTAATAACACTTGCCAATCGGTTCAAGACATGTATAGCGTTATCAAAAAACAAAATTTGTCGGGAGTCTTTCCAAATATAGAAATAGCCCAAAGGATATATTTATGCATGGCTATGACGAATTGTACCTCTGAACGATCGTTTTCGACGTTGAAAAGAATAAAAAAAATTTTGAGATCTTCTCAGTCCCAAGAGCATACCTGCGCATTTGGATTATTTGCAATAGAGGCAGATTTGCTCAAAAATATTAGTTTTGACGAATTGGTTAGTCAATTTGCAAATTCAAAAGTAAGACGAAAGGCTGTGGCATTGTGATAACACTGATAACGTATTTCTTTTATTTATATAATATGTTATAGGTATTGATAGTTCATTTTAATTTTATTATTTATGTTTATTTTATTTTATAGTCACTTTTGTTTTCACTAGTCGGTTCCTTATTGCAAAATAAGGCGATTGAATTTTACGTTTTTTTTTCTTTTTAATGCATTTAAGTTTTGTTGTTTTTTTATGAATAAAGATTTTTTTATACAAGTTTTTATATCCACATTCACACTTCGTCTCACAAGAAAAGTATGTTTTTAAAAACCCAGACATTGAAGGGGTGAGGGGCGGCAAAATTTGCTCTGCTTCTAGCGGCAAGTCTCTTTAATCCGGCTCTGTGCATATTTCCATTTTCTTAAAATAATTTAACGAAACCACGTGTGTGCAGTACGGATGTTCACGTGGGTGCAGGTTCGTGCTGCTCTGTGCTTCTATCGTGTGCGACCTGGTCCGTGCTGGTGTAATGTGCGCGATCCTTTTTTTTATCAACTGGCCGCCACGGTCGTGCGACCTTACACCGCTGGGTTTTTTCTCTGGGGATATGTAAAGTCATTGGTGTACACTAACAATCCTCAAACCAGCGATCCCTTAAAAGTCAACATCACCCGAGTTATTAACGAAATTCAGCCCAACTTGTAGGAAAAAGTTATTGAAAATTGGGTTCGTCGTCTACACGTCTGCCGCCGCAGCCATCTCAATGATGTCTTATTTAAAACATAATTTTTTTTTTATTTATACACTACCCAACAGGCGAACCCATTTATGGGGTAGGAAAATACAATAACAATAGTTACAGAAACATTATTACAAAACATACACATTCTAGCTCAAACTTTTTAAACATGAAATTTTACAAGTAAGTATGTCAACCTGAGGACTTACTATATTGTTATAGTTGTCACACATATTATATAAGGGAGAATATTTTTGAACATTCACTCTAGCAGTCGGCAAGTAGAACAGGTTGCAGTTTCTGGACAAGACACGTGGAACATGAAAGTCAAGTCGGTGCAGTATATCCGGGCAGTCAATTTTTCCATGAACAATTTTAAAAAGCAAAATTTGTTGACTTTGTAATCTTCTTTGCGCAAGACTTTTTATAGAGAAGCGCTCAAGTAACAGTTCATGTGGATAGCCAAAATGAGGGTATACACCATCCTGCTTGAAAGCAGCATACTTCAAGAAGCGGCGCTGGATTGACTCAATTTCAGATATGTATGTGGTGTGGTGGGGGGTCCAAACAGGTGAGGCGTATTCTACTTTAGATCGTACATATGCATTGAAAAGTGTAAATAGCGATTCAAGATTTGCAAATTCTCTGGTGTTACGAATGACAAACCCCAGCACCTTATAGGATTCACTACAAACTTTATGTATATGAAAAGAAAAAGATAGCTTTGAATCGAAGTAAAGACCAAGGTCTTTCATAATTTCAACTCTAGATAGTACACTGTTATTAAATTCATAATTGAATAATAAAGAATTTTGCTTCAGTGTATAACTAACAACGTTACACTTCTGGACATTCATTGTCAAGGAATTATCTTTACACCATCTGTTCAAGCATTCGATATTTTCTTGCAAGTTGATACAATCTGAATAATCACAAACTGTGGAGTAAAGCTTGAGATCATCTGCATATAAGAGGTAGGATACATTGAGGTCTTCACCTATATCATTGATAAAAATGATAAAAAACAGAGGCCCGAGAACCGAGCCCTGAGGAACTCCTGATGTAGGGGAGAATTGGTCAGATTTTTGCCCAGAGCACTCAACATGACATACTCTGTTTAAAAGGTATGTCTTTAGGAGAGATAATAAATTGGGCGATATATTTAAATTCTGCAGTTTATGAAGAAGTATGTCATGATTAATCTGATCAAATGCTTTTGTAAAATCTGTATATACAATGTCAACTTGATGTCCAGAATCAATGCCATCAGCAATCACCTGGGTCGCAGTAAATAAATTAGTAACAGTAGAGCGATTTTTTACGAATCCATGCTGTTGATTTACTAGGACAGGACTAAAGTGCATATATAATGGTTCATATAGGCAAAATTCAAATACTTTTGATATGTTATTTATTATGGTAATGGGTCTGTAATTAGATATTATATGCTACTTAACTTACGGGATCGGAACAAGACCTTTTTAAAAAATGCAAAGTTTTTTATTGGCAACTAGTACAGAGTCTGAAAGCAGAATTCGCAAGATTTCAAGGTGTTCGAGAGTTTGCTGAGTTTGTAGTTTCTACGGCGTAATTTCTATGATGAGGTAGCAACTTCTAGAACATAACTCCTCCCGCCTTAAGTGGAGACTTCCGGAGTAAACAGGATGGAAGGCGACGTTGTCTTCTCTTCTTTCTTCAAAATTTTGAATTTATTTTTCATTTTCCAAATAGTATAGGTGATCAGGATGATGACGATGCTTCCTACGGTGATCCATAATATCCAATCTATCGGAGTTGAAGTATCGATGTCGACTATGCTGATCGGGTTTGACGCTTGAATTTCCAATTTCCAATTTCCAACTTTCCAATTGGTGAATATCTTGAAGGTTTACATTTTCGATTTTCAGGGGGCTTCTTCTTGTTTCGATCTTGATTATTGATGGATTTTGAATTTTAGGTATTAATAAAGGATTTCCAATGGTTTTTGTTTCTTTGTTACCAATTTCATAAGATTTGTATTGAAATGTACAGTTGTAGGGTATCTGAAGTAAGTTGTTGCCTTGTACAGTATGAAACTTCTTTTCTGGACATGTAGAAGTGGCTTGAATTTCTTCTTCGCTGATTATTATGAAATATTTATTATTAATTTTATTGATGATAAATTTTGGTGGTACGATCGGAATTTGGTTGCATTGATTTGGATGACCATTTATTAAGGTGGTTATGCAGTCATTATTTTCTTGAATATTTTCTAGGTTACAGATGTATATTTCGTCAAGTTGCGGGCATGGTTCTTCCATGTATTGGTGAGCCTTTTCTTCTAGGGCCAAGTAAGGTTTTGGGGGTACAATAATTAGGTTTTTATCCGTAGGGATTGGAAATAAATGAAAATATTGAAAGGTACTAGGATGTATTATAGGGAATTCCATGGCAAATATTATATTATTTTCCGAAAAATGGCAATTAGTCTTAATTATTGAATACCAAGATTCTAATTTTATATTAAGAATTTCTTGTTTTTTATATTGATTAGAAAGTTCGTTCAAAATATCCACAAGATTTCGCCTTGTCAAAATGTCGGGGTGTGCTACATGTAATTTTGAAAAGGTGACAGCATTCTCTAAATTATCTAGTAAAGTAATAATGATATTACTATTTATAAAAATTTGTTCAACTATCGACATGTAGGTCGTATATCGGTAAAATTCATTGGTAATATTGGAGATATTGTTTTGGATTTCATTAACTAACTTTGCGATTTTCCTTTGATTGGAATTAATGTCTTCTATAATTTTAGATTGCTTTTGAATTAACTGTTTAGAAAGAGACATTTGTAAATTAACTTCTGAGACAATTTTTTGTTGATTAGATTTTAGTAATTTTAAAGCATTATCATAGCGTTGACCGTCATTAGCATCCAGGGTGCCAAAAAGCCATTTTTGTACAGTGCCTGCTAAATTTACAAGACCTCGTCGTTTCCGTTTGTGATTAAAATTTAAATTTTCATATTTTTCGTTAAGTTCGATAATTAAAGGATATAAGTGTTCTGAAATATTACGAGAATTTCTAAGTAGAAAATTCCAACTTCCAAAGTCGAGTGAGGAATTAATGTTTTGAAAAATGTTTGTTATCCCATCAATTTGAGTTTTTATGTCTAGTAAATTTATATCATATAAGAAAACATGTTTACTTTTTATAACGCGAGCTTGGCCTAATTCAAAGGGGAGAATTCCGGGAGAGTTGATTTTGGATATTTCTATTTTATTCTGAAATGTCACTATTATTTGCAGCAGAAGTAGAAGGATTCTCAGCTTCATTTTCCTGTAACAAAGGAGGTTGTTTTAGCTCCTTCATATGAATTATTTCTTCTTTATTATTATTATTTTTGTTTTTTATTTTGAATTTATTATGTTCTAAAATTTCGATAATTACGTATGGACCTATAACTTTGTTGCTCTTTTTATTTCTGTTAAGGGGATTTTTCTTAAATACAATTTGATTAATTTTAAAAGAAGGATTTGTATTGCCCTTTGCATTTTTCGTATTAACAATCTTTTCTTTTTCTTTTATTAACCTCGTTTGGACGTCACCATATACGTGTTTTAATTTTTCCGCGTGATTTTCGACATAGTTTGAGAAGAAGTGTTTAGGAGTAAAAATTTCGGGGTTTCTTAAGTCCGTATGACCGTATACTAATTCAAAAGGCGTGAATGTCGTCGAACTGTGTATTGAGCAATTATAACCTAAAACGGCGTAATTTATTAAGTCGGTTTCGTTAGGGAAAGATTCTTTTAAAATTCGCAGGTGTTCTATTATTGTGGAATGGAAACGTTCTACTATACTGTTTGACTCGTGGTGGCCTGGTGTAGTGAAATGAATATATATTTTATGTAATTTTAATAATTCCTTAACCGTTTCATTATTGAATTCACGTCCATTGTCTAAAATGATCTGTTGAGGAGTACCAAAAGAACAAAAATATTTTACAAGAGCATCACATATGGTTGTAGCGGATTTTCCGGGAATTAATGTAGCTTGCGCGAATTTCGAGAAAGCGTCAACGAAAGTTAAATAGTTTCTGGTGTCATAATAGAACACATCGACATGAACTAACTGGAATGGTTTACAAGGAGTTTCAGTTAATACTTGAGGTACATATGGAGGGTTTCTACCGTATTTGGTTCTCTGACAAATTTCGCATGCATTTATATATGCAGTAATATCGGATTTCATATTTATCCAAAAATAGTTTCTCTTTAAATAATTTAGTGTTTCTTGTATTCCGCGATGATTCGTTTTTCCTAAATGGTGATTTTTTTATTAGTAATAACTGTTCCTCTTTGTCTTTTATGGTATTAATTAGTTTTGTACATATTATCAGTTTGGGACCTAATCGATTGAAATGCTCTGAGTAAATATTTGAAAATTGTGTTATAAATTGCGAATGATTAAAATAAATGTGATACGTAGTGTTTGGTCTTAGATATTGTTTTAGAAAATCTAGGATTAATTGCTCATTTGAAATTAAAGGAATTTTGACTGTCATAATTTTTTGGTGTAAGTAGTTTTCTTGTTCTACTGAAAGTTTATCGACGTTATTTTTGAAAATATGTATTTGATTCGTTTTATTATTGATAATTTCGTCCAAAATAGGTAAACTTTCATTACATATTTCTTTTGAGAGGGAATGGGCAGTTTCGTCATCACTAATTTCAATAGGTGCGTCATTTAATATTGTCGGTCTAGGTTTATCAGGAGGTCGGATTTGTATGTCGGAGTGAATTATTATCTTAGGTTTCGTTCGCGGGACGGGGTCAGCTGTGTGAGTGTCTGGCGTTAATGAACTTGCTTGGGTATTGTTTACATTACTGTTAGAAATTTCTTGGCTTGTACTGGGTAGTTCAAAATTTTCTGGGTTTTCTACATAGTTCCTTAAAAATTCGAAAGTTTCTTGATTTATATCTCCTGGATTATTGATAACAGATTGGGTTTCATGAATATTCAAATTTATACGAGAGAGTGCGTCGGCATTGGAGTTTAACTTTCCCTTTTTATAAACAATTTTGTAATCATACTCTTCTAATTTGAGACGCCAACGAACCAATTTCGAATTGGGTTCTTTTAAATTAAAAAGCCACGTGAGGGGGCGATGATCGGTAACTATTGTAAATTTTCGACCATAGAGGGAGGGACGAAAGTACTTACAAGCCCAAACAATGCTCAATAACTCTTTCTCAATAGTACTGTAATTTTGTTCACTGTCATTTAGGGTGCGTGAGGCATAGGCAATAGGTTTGTCTTGTCCAATGGTGCCTTGGGATAATACTGCGCCGATAGCGATGTTGGAAGCATCAGTGGTTAGAATGAATTCTTTGGAAAAGTCAGGATACTGTAATATCGGATCATTACACAAAATTTTCTTACATGTGTTGAAAGCTTCTATGAATTTTTGACTATGAGTAACTTGAGCGTTCTTCTTTAAACAGAGAGTTAAAGGTTTAGTTATTTTTGCGAAATCTTTAATAAAGCGGCGATAATATCCAAGTAATCCAAGGAATGATTTTATTTCTTTTTGAGTTTTAGGAATGGGGAATTTTTGAATACAGGAAATTTTTTCGGGATTGGGTTTCACTCCTTCTGATGTAATAATGTGTCCGAGGTAAGCAACAGTTTTTTGTAGAAAGTCGCATTTGTCAAGTTGTACTTTAAAATTCGCGTCACGTAGTCTGTCGAAAACTTTTTTGAGATTAATTATATGTTCTTGGAGAGATGTACTGAAAACTATTATGTCATCTAAATATACGAGACAAATTTCGTTTGTTAAACCACGTAAAATATTATCTATTAATCTCTGAAATGTACTGGGTGCATTTTTAAGACCGAATGGCATTCGTAAGAATTGATAATGTCCAGAATCAGTAGAAAATGCAGTTTTGGGTACATCATTTTCGTCAACTTCAATTTGATGATAACCGGAGGCCAAATCGAGTGTTGTAAAGTAATTCGCACGTCCTAGTCTGTCTAATATGTCCGTTATGTTTGGAAGGGGATATTTGTCACTAATAGTTTTGTCATTTAACTTACGATAGTCGATGACTACTCGCCATTTCCTTTTTTTACTAGCGTCGAGTTTCTTTGGAACGATCCAGATTGGACTGCTCCACGGGGATGTGGATGGTTCAATAATTTTTTGTTGTAACATTTTATCTATTTGGGATTTTACTTCTTGTCGATGGATTTCGGGAAACCTATACGATTTAGTAAAAATAGGTTTTTCGTCTGTGAGATTAATTTTATGTTTGACTTTATTTGTAAAGCTAAGAGGTATTTTTTCACAGTAAAAGATGTCCCTGTATGAATAACAAAGTTTACGTAAAGCGGACTTTTCTTCATAATTGCAATGATCAAGTCTAATATTTTTTAAATTTTGTTTTAGTAGATTATCTTCAGTTTCTGAGAGTTCCGAATTATCTTCGATTTTGTCGATAAAGTTAATCTCATTAGGGTTTAAAATTTCAACGTCTAAAGGTTCAGTAATTATGACTTCAAAGGGTTCTAAATTTGGATTTATAATTGTTGTTGTCGCGAAATAATTTTGAATATCAACTACAGCACGAGGGGATTCTAAATTGTTATCAAAATTATTGTAATCTAAAATACCGAGGCCATTTTTATAGCATACTGGAACTTTAACTATTTTTTGAGTTCGAGGTGGTATAATTAAAGAGTGATAACATTTTTGGAAATTTTTCTGTTGTTTTGAATTGGAGTTTTCCGAAAGTAGAGGTATTTGAACTTTGGGAGTCTTTAGTAATTTATTGTCGAGATCTATATTTGATCGTAGTCTTTTCAATAAGTCCATGCCAATAAGACCGTGATATTTTGGGGAAAAATCATAGATATAAAATTTATAAAATCGATTTACGTTAAAAATGTCGAAAAGTGGAATTATGGCAATTTCATTGTGAAAAGTAATATCGTGAGAGGTCTGAATACTAAAATCTTCATGAAAAATGCAATTACTGTAAAACTTATAAGCTACATCGGGGTTAATTATACTACGGGAACTACCTGTATCTATAAGGAATCTGGCATTAATTTCTGGAATTTCTATATACGTTAAATCGCTCTTATGTAGATGATTTAAGTCAATTATTACGTTGGGTTCTGTGGATTCGAAGCCTGGGAAAAATTTTCAAAACTTTCATAAGTTTCGTTCGGTACGAAATTTTCATCGAAGTTTTCATGGTAAAAATCGGGAAAAATTTCATCGGGATTTTCCGGGTTTTCGAGACTTTCGTCGAAGCTAAAATCTGCCTCTTCAATATTGTGGAGTTGTGGAGTTTGGTAATTTTTTGGAAAATTATTTCTGAATTGAGTTTGTATAGTAGGAATTCGTGAGGTAGTAGACATCGGTTCAGGTTTATGTTGCGGAGTTATACCGGTGGGTTTAAAAACATTTCTGGAAGTGTTAGGGGCTCCAAATACTTGTTTATTGGTAAAAAATTTAGGGGAAGGCATATTCTGTCGAGGTTGGATGTTTATAGGTTGAGATGGGAATTGAGCTCTTTCGGGAAAATTTTGATTTTGGGAATAATTTTGATTTTGCGAAAAATTGTTATTATTTGGCGGAAACATTGATTGTTGTCGTGGTGTTATAGCTTGTTGATTATTATAAGAATTCATTTTTGGAAAGTGTTGAGGATTTTTATTTGGTAATGTTGAATTTTGGAAATTACTTGTTTGAGACTTTTGAAATAAAATAAAGTTTTCTTCTTCAATAACATACGATATTGCGAGTTCTAGACTGTCAGGATTTCTTAAACGAACCATATCTTGGATACGTCCAGATAGACCTCTTATAAAGGTTTTTAGTGAAAGTTCATCATAATTTTTAATTTTAAAAGCACGTTCTTCGTTAGTCATTTCCATTGAAATTATTTTAGAAGCGATGGAACTACGGCACTTTTGTAATCTCTGCCCAAAATTACGAAAAGATTCATTTTTGAAGGGTCGCGAAACAAGCATTTCTTGCACTAAGCAATCAAGGTTTCTTTGGTCACCGAAACTTAGTCTTAATAATTCTTTTAAATTTGCCCAATTTCTTACGTCAGGTCTACTACCAGCAATAACTAAAGCGTGTCCTGTTAATTTTCCAATAACAGCTCGTATTAGGAAGGTATTTATGGGATCAGCGGGGTTTGCATTGGAATATGTGGAAATAAGAAAATCACAATGTTCTATAAAAATTTCGAGAGTGTGTGGGTCTCCATTAAAATTTGGAATTGTATCGACATACAATCTAAGCAGACTATAATTGATTTGTGCAGGTTGAGGTTGATTATTCATGATTTCTTCTTCAATTGTACCAATACTATCACTATCACTATCACTTAAATCTAGAGAACGGAACGAGTTTGAAATATCTTCGAGTGAATCAATTTTGAAATTTAAAATTGAAACTTAAAATGAAATTGAACTTCTTAACCTAACTTAATTATATCTTTTGAAGTATTATATGCTCTAATATTTCGCAAGACGCAATCTTATGAATAGATTCAACTAGAAAAACATATACACTGGATTTCTAGGGACCTAAGACTGACCTGTTTGCCACAGAAAGGACAAGGGAAAGGAAACACGGATTGGCCTTTACCTTGGTCTCTTCCTGGCTCTGCAGCTTCAATCGGATCTTGAAGTTCTTGTTTGTTGGGAGTTCGATACTCCAGAAGCGCGAGACCGATGGCGCCACGCAACTCAAACAATCCGCACGACTGCGCCACTTAACTTACGGGATCGGAACAAGACCTTTTTAAAAAATGCAAAGTTTTTTATTGGCAACTAGTACAGAGTCTGATAGTCAAAAGTCGAAAAATGTGGAGCGCGATAGTTTATATAAATTAAGGAAAGCAGAATTCGCAAGATTTCAAGGTGTTCGAGAGTCCATCTAGACTCTGCTGAGTTTGTAGTTTCTACGGCGTAATTTCTATGATGAGGTAGCAACTTCTAGAACATAACTTGCTTATCATTTTTTTTGTATACTGGCACCACTTTAGCTTCCTTTAGAATTTGCGGGAATGTATTTAACTTTATACATAGGTTAAACAACCTGCACAGTGGATGAGAGATAATGCTTGCACAATCATTAAAAATAAACGCAGGAATTTTGTCAGGACCTGCTGTGTTTTTCGGTTTTATTTTTTTCAAAGCTTTGTATACATCGGTTTGTGTGAAGCTATTAATATTCAGTATGTCGGTGCAATAGGGAACGTTTGCCATGTGAGTTGTATTGATAGTAACGTTTGAAAAAGAGTCCTGAAAAAAGCAAGCAAACGCATTAGCGACTTCTAATGGTGTGTCGTATGTGACATTTTTATACTCCATAGTTGTTGGGAGGCCTGACGTGATTCTTTGTCCCTTGACATACTTCCAGAAACCACCAGCATTAGATTTTATTTTACTCTCCACTGTTACACAATAGTTCTCATGACTCAGCTCAATGTCCCGCTTGATTTTTTCCCTAAGCCGCGAGAATTTAGAGTAATCATCCCATACATTATGCCTTTTCCATTTTTTCCAGTAGATATGCTTTTGCCTTATACTCTTGATAATTTCAATGGAAAACCACGGCGGGTATGTGCGGTTGTTGATTTTGACTTTAGGTACATGCTGATCAAGTAATGTATAAATAATTTCATAGAATTGAGAAAAGGCAGAATCGATGTCATTTATACTGTCAAGTACTGTCCAGTCAACTTCTGCGAGGGAGGCATACAGCGATTGATAATTACCCCTTTTAAAGTTGTAGAAACTGGAAGGGTTTTTCATAGGTTTATCTCTATTGCGAACGTTGAAGCTAACGTCAAGTGGGGGATGATGGATATCGATATTTAAAAGAGGGTCACGGGCATTTTGAACAAGGCAGTTCATGTTATCCAACACCAAATCAAGTAGTCTGTTCTTGCTGTTAAGAATAAGATTATGTTGAATTAAACCGAAGAAATTACAAAAGTTCCTTTAGTTTTAGATCGACAGGTGATAGGTGAACATCCACAGCAAGAGCCACACCCCCCCTCTGGACCTACCAGTAGTCACAAAGTCTCTATAACAATGAAATACACTATATTTTTTAAGATCGAATAGTTCAGCGCTAAAAACCGAGTCATCCAGCCACGTCTCAGTCAGTGCAATACAGGAATAGTCACTTGAGCAACTGTTATTGAATAATTGCCTTGTTTTAGTATTGAGTCCGCGGGAATTTTGGTAATAGATTAAAAATTCATACAACGAATCCGACGGAGATATGCTGCCCATTAATTGCTACACTGCAGTAGGAGATACACCAAAGACATCGGATTTCATTTTGTCACATGCACGTTTATAAGCAGTACAGTTATTGTGATCCCATACAGCATGATCTATTTCAACATTTAATTTCAGAGACATATTTAAATTCACACAGTTAATACATTTTCTTGGGCTACCCGTAGGACAATCTTTAAGCGCATGGTTTTTGGAGCAGATTGGGCAAGTCATTCTACTTTTGCAAGAGCTGCTAGAATGAAAGTAACTATTACATCTAAAACAATGAGGAACATTTACATGATCAAAGATTTTACATGGGTCAAAGCCAACAAGCATTTGACCCTCTCCTAAGGCCTTATTATAAGTTAGTACATCTAACTGAAGCGTAGCCTGAAATATGTCCGGTTTCTTCTTAGTAGGGGCAATTCCAACAACTTTGCATACAGAGTCTTCATTGAATATCGATGGATTCTGCTTTACAAGGAAGTGAAGTAGAGAAATATCGTCATAGTTTTGATTGAAACCAACCAGGCGAAGCATAGGCTGAGGAGTCTTCAGCATATGAACATCATATTTCTCCGATAGACTACTTTGGGCTGCATCCATGATCTTTGCGGTATCTTCTTTGTTCTCACAACCAACGAGAATTCCGCCATTTCTTATGTGTTTAACTTTATGAATGTTTATGTTAAGATCTGCAGGATTGGCAACTTGGAGTAAGTCGGACTTTGTACGGACGTTATCTTGATTTGGATCTTTCGGTTTAATGATGACTGTTTCCACTAGGTTTTTCTTAAGTTTGGATGCGAAACTATCAATAGCAGGAAATGAGGAGGCTACACTAGTGTTAATTGCTTGCAAGTTAGCGACTTTATCAGTAAAGAGCTCAAGACATTCAGTTTTGAGGGAATTGAATTTTGCAGTAAATTCCGACAAAAGTCTAGTGTAGCTATCATCAAAGATTTCCTTAAATTCTTCCGCAATTAACTGAGAGTCTATATGTCTGCATTCATGACATCTCCATTGAAGACCAGCAACTGTAGACAATAATGCACCAATCTCACACGGTACTTTCACGCATTCAATGTGGAAAGGTTTCTTGCAGGCCCCGGAGCAAAAAATTCCCTGACGCCGACTGACTGTGGATTCGCATACGCCGCATCGAGACATTTTACATTGCCATATATCACGACAAAACAATGCTTCATTCGAAGTACAGTAAATGAGGCTCACCTTAGTAGTAACGATGACAATGCTGGCGTATTTAGATTTGTGTCACACCATACACTGATTAATTATTTAGGGTTTTAATGGAAACAACTCGAAAACATACGTCCGCACGGCTCGGCGACCAGCAGCAAATTCAGCAAATGTTATATGTACTACAAAATAGTCATAAAAAATCGTATAAACATCAACTTTTTTCATTTTATATCATTCTTATCGGTAGACCCTTTATATGTAAAGATGGCACCCATGGACTGAATGGTTATGGTTTTGAACTGCATTCAATACTGATATTATATGACTTGAGAGAACGTTATCCATGTGCCTTTCTCATATCAAACAAAAGTGACGCTCTGGTTTTTAAGATTTTTCATGTGTTGAGAATAGAATTGAAAAGAAAATCAGACCTCTCGTGTTCATGTCAGACATGGCAGAAGGATATTATAATGCCTGGTTAGAAGTTATGCATCCAGCTGAATTTAGCTGAGCTAGCATGAAATACTTGGCCCTTTTTGTCATATTTATTTTAAACATATTAATTATTTACCTTTATAGGTTATTTTGCACATAGCATGTGGAGAAAGCTTGGAGAAAAAATTTAGATAAAATTGGGAATTCAGAGAAGAAGGTATTATAATCATCGTACCTAGCGTGTATATAACTTCTTTGCAATATTTAACTTAATTTAACTTAATTTAACTTTTATGCTCTTATCTATGGGATGCTAAGGATGCTTTTACAAGGAAGAGATATTTGTGCATTTAAAAATCTACTCCAGCAGTTTCTCACAGATTGCCGTGAGACTGTAAAGTTTGCTAAGTACTTTGAAGAACATTATACTAGTAAATCTCAGCACTGGGCTTACTGTTTTAGAGTAAACAGTGGGTTGAATTTCAACATGCACATAGAGAGGCTGTATCGAACGATCAAGCATCTTTACCTAGGTGGCAAATTTGTAAAAAGATTTGATGAGGCGATTGGAGCCATTATGAAATTTGTCAGAGACAAACTTTTTGAGAGTTAATTGTTTTACACAAAGGAAAAACATGCACGAAGTTAAGTGATCTGAGGCATAGGCATAAGAACAGTGAAAGCCTGGACATCTCAAAAGTTGTTGAAAGTGATATGTCTTGGATTGTACCTTCATCATCTTGCAAAGAGATATATGTCATAGAGGCAATAAAATCAGATTGCAGTTGCAAGATAATATGTACTGAATGCCTACATTGTTATAGCGTCTGGACAGATGTATTAAATGGAAAACATATACATCTAGTTTGCAGATTCATTCAGAAATTCCCACAAGACCTCAGACAGAAGCAGAAGCACAATCGGGTAAGATATTTGTAGTTTTTTGTACGAAAGCACTTTCCTTCTGAGGTATGTAGGGTAAAACCCCTAATAATAGTTGACCCCGACGCAACCATTGCCACCCTTTCCCCCATTTGTAATTAATTTGAATAAACCTCTGTTATTGTAAAGATATTTTGGATAATCTGGCAATGTTGTTAGATTTAATAACAACTGCACATGCCCAGGAGTTCCAGTAGTGGCCGAAATTTCGGTAGTGTTGGTTGACAGTGGACCGTGCGTCGGTAAATCTTAAGGGAGACTTGATCTAAATAGGTATGTAATAGTTTTAGATAGCCCCTAAGACGTGTTGTATGTATTTGACATATATATTTAGTGTGCTCGAATGTATTTTCACTGCATAATATATCAAGGGTTCCGATAATTGGTATGAAAATCGTTCTAATTTTAATTATTTGCATGGGTGCCAATGAATACATTTTTAAGAAATAAACGGATTCTACTTATTGGCAGTGCCTAATATGAGCCCCTTCCGATTTCAGTTAGCCCAGTCCAGCATTTTTGAAAAAATTATCTTTAGGACGAAAAAACCAAAAACTGCATGCACTTTAAGGAAATATTCATTCACTTATCAACATTTCTAGCATATTTAATATACAAACACTAACTCTAAATGCCAGAAAACGATAATAAATAAAAAAAAATAGTAGAAACGAACATTATACCAACAACTATAGAAAATTATTTACATACAGTTGTAATGTTTACCCTTTTTTGTAATGACATCCGAAATTGTTTGAGGCACAGTATTAACCATGTTTTGGCAAAATTATGGTGTAAATGAATCCCTTATTTCCTGGAGCTTTTTCTTCAGTTCAGGGATTGTCCTGGCAAGATATCTCCGTAGCACTTTTTTCATCTCATGCCACAAAGTTTCTTATGGAGACAAATCGGGACTACTAGAAACCCATTTCTGTTGTCAAATATTCTTCCATAATTGGTAAAAGGAACTCTCCCAAAATTTCCAAATATTTGTCTGTGTTAACGATTCCATTCATAAAATGCAATTTTCCTATTCCTTTTGATGACATGCTGCCCCAGATCATAACTGAAGCAGGAAATTTTATCTACTTTTCTTTTGAGGCAGTCAGGATGAAATGCCTCATGATTCCTGCGAATCACCCGACTTCTACTATCTCCAACACACACTTCGAACCAGCCCTCATCGCTCCATTGGATTGCACCCCATTACTGAGTCGTCCAATACTTATGTTCTTTGACCCATTTTAATCTATGTTTATTTTGCAATGTTGTTAAAAGTGGCTTTTCTTTAGCCTAAAACAAAATTTGAAATGTTACTACCATTGTGCAAAATTCTTTTATTTTAAAATGTGTACCTTGTAAGTGCCAAATGTGTACCTTGTAAGTGCCAAGTCCTATTTTGTGTGCTTCCCTGTGACAAGGGGATCTCGAAATCCCTCTTCCAACAGCATCACTCCACAAAGCACTCAATTCAAGATAATTGAAGTGCCGATTTTTCTTGATAATTCTTCTTAATGCCCTATCAGCATCTGCAACTTTGTTTTTTCTCACATATCAGGGCTTTGTGACAACTGAACCAGTAGTGTTTTACCTATATACTTTAACTATTATATTTCTCACACAGTATGGTGATAATCCAACAAATTTCCAATTTCCTAGTTTGATTTCCCGGAATTGGAGAGTCTAATCATAATTGAGGGAAGTTTTTCATCGATAATCTTTCCTCTGCCCATTTTATAGAATACAGATAACTTCAAGTCTTAAAAATACCTTCTGACAGCTACTAATTATGTTGGCATCCTTTTTGCGAAGCCACCTTCGAGTATAGACTTATTTTGTCACAAAATAAGAATGGGTTCGGGAATTTAAAACCGGTCTTATTTGTGTTATCTTTCATTTTTAGGCCAAGAATTTAAAAAATTAACAGTAATATATATTTTTCTATTACATATTTAGTGAATATACTTTGTTAAGTAATTTTATAAGTAAATAAATGCATAGCGTTTGTTAATTTTTGACATTACAAAAAAACTAAAATTTCAGTAGGTGGGCCAACTGAACTGGGAAGGGGCTCGTAATGAGATGAGCTAGAAAACAGAATTTTTTATTGTTCCCCTCTTTTTATATTTCTCAACCGATTTTTTTCGTTCTGATCTCGGTGGAAAGCAGAATCGTAAAATTTTAGTGTTTTGGCGTACTTTTTAATATTTTATAAATACGTAAGACGGCAGGCCCTATACAATTTGACCAAACTTCGAAAAACGCTGACATTTCTCTAAAATACCTACAGATTTTTAATTTTTCAACTGTAAGTAGAAATTTTGCACACACCGTGCTTTACGACTCTTCACATATTTTTTTAAGCACACAATTATAAATTCTGTTTAATTACTAAGTTTTTTTGCTATTTTCTTGTTCATCTATAAGAGTTTTTTTTGTTACTCATTTTATTTTGTTGGATGTTTTGCATCATGCTGTATTATTTATGGATTCCGAAAACGAAAACCAATTCGAAATACGTAAAAAAATATTCGAAAAAAGCTTTACAGCAAGCTTTAAGCCGGTCCCAGACGCTCTGTGTATTCGGCGAACATTCGCTATTCGGGCACATTCGCGCACCGTGTGGGAGCTCAACTTTGCCGAACATTCGTTATTCTTCAGTTTTCCGTCGGTTGTCGGTAAAATTACACGAAGCAAAGGAACGCGAACCGCACTACGCACAGCTTCGGCAAAGCTCCCACACACTTCGTTTAACTTCGAGATAATATATCGTAGTGATTTTGAATCAGTTGAGAGCGGGACAGTGTCGCGGTAGGTTCTTCTCAATTTTTTAATATCTATTATAAAAAATGGAGTGGACTAACGAGCTAACTTTACAATTTCTGGAATTATATGAAAACCAGCCGGTTATCTGGAATCCAAAAATACCAGAACATAAAAATCGCAATAAGGTGGCAGATGCATGGGAGGAAATTAAATCCTCCTTTAGCGTAGATTGCTCGGTTGCCGAATTAAAGAAAAAAAAGGATTCCCTAATGGCAATATTTCGCCAGTTGGTGAATAAAGTGAAGGCTAGTATTCATTCAGGTGCTGGTAGAGATGACGTATACAAACCTAACTGGTTTGCCTACGAAATAATGGCAAATTTTTTGAAACCTGTTTATAACCCAAGAAATACTATAAGTACCGAGGTAAGTTATATTTTTCCTTTCTATATAACAATAACTTAAAAAACTAATAATATTATTATAAAAAATAATAATTAAGTAATAATAGTGAAATGAAAATTGGTCAAATACTGGTTAAACATACAATAAAAAATTGCCATAATGTGGAATTTATTTGTAATGGTTAGGTTGTTAATTATGGCTCGCTAACAATAGGCATCCTGCCACGATAATTTTCCAATTGTTGCAAAATACTTGGCAAACGTATCTCTGATTTTTTTTGGTACATGCCCCGATTTTCTTGGAATATTTTGAAGGGGCAACAAAGAAGTAATATTATCTTTATCTTGCCGCCAAGACCCCGCCACTATTTGGCCTTCGTGCTCACTGTCAAATGCACCGGGAGGCGTGTATCTTGGTGATGATGTTTTACTCCTTCTTAAGAAGTTATGTAGTAAAGAACAAGTCATAACAATATTAGACGCTTTATCCGGTTCAAGCAATATTGGTTTTCTGAGTACCCTAAATATGGAAGACATTATGCCAAAAGTATTTTCAACTACTCGACGGGCACGTGATAGACGATAGTTAAAATGTCTCTCTTTACTGCCTTTTTTGTGAGTCCCTGGGTACGGTTTCATTATATATTCACTCAAACCAAAAGCATCGTCTGCCACGATGACGAAAGGCATAGGTGGTCCATCTGAAGATATACACTGAGGTAAAGGCACATTCAATTCGTTTCTTTCCAGTTTCTTAAATAAAGAAGTATTTCTAATAACGCCTCCATCGCTTATTCGCCCTTGGCAACCAATGTCAACGTAACAAAAACAATAGTTTGCATCCACTAGAGCCATTAACACAATACTGAATGTGCCTTTATAATTGATGAATTCTGACGCACTATTTATAGGAGATTGTAATACAACGTGCTTACCATCCATCGCTCCAATACAATTTGGAAAATTCCATTTGTCGTAGTATTCCTGAGATATTGTAATCCATTCCGCCGTATTTTGTGGCATCTGAAAAATCAATATTTTTATTTTATACACAAATAACTAAAACTTCTAGTCTAGCTTGATATGAAAGAGCAAAAAGATTTTTTTCTCTCTACATAGTATGATAGTATGCAATTAAATTTGTCCTATACACTTACGAGCAGTCAAATCGACTATCAACCCCTAAGCGTGCATACATAATTGTTTTTATCAAAAAGTACCTAACCGATTCACAAATATTTCTATTTTCTCGAAAAGCACCAACTTAAAGCTAAAAATATAAGCTTCCAAAAAACATAAATTTTTCTTGAATCGGCTGAGTATTTTTGACCAAAACTATATTTATGCACGCTAAAAGGTTGAGTCGATTTGGTTACTCGCATCACGTGGCGATATTTATGTAACCTCATAATATGAACAAAACATAGAGAGAACGCGAAAGATTCATGAATGCCGTTTTTTAGGCTGAAGAGGATTCAAATAATAATCCAGAACAAGAACTGGAGCAGGTTGAGTCACCACCATGTATGACTCCGGTATCTAAACCGAAAAAACAAAAACTTGCGTCAATGTCAGTGGAAGCAATAGAGGAGCATTTGGTGAAAGCTGTAAATGTTATGGACAAAGTCTCAAATAAACCAGGTAAAGACGATTGCTCTCTTTATGGGGAGCTCCTTGCTACAAAACTGAGATATTTTAATGAATGAAATAGACAATTTGGTTTTTCAAACGACCATGAACATGAAACGAAATATTATTTCTCCAGCCTCTTCTTGTTCTCGACTTAATTATCAGTTTTCGCCATATCAACCGTCACCATCTAGTTCCGTGCATTCGCAGAATTACACCACTCAACCGTCACCATCTAGTTCCGTACATTCGCAGATTGACCCACCTCAACCATCACCATCTAGTTCCGTACATTCGCAGATTTACCCACCTCAACCATCACCATCTAGTTCCGTACATTCGCAGATTTACCCACCTCAACCATCACCTTCAATTCCCGTTCACTCACATGTTTACACACCTCAACTATCACCTTCTACTTCTGTTTATTTACAAAATCTCGGTCCACAATGTAGATCTCAATTGGACGAAACTGGTACAAATTTTGAATAAAACTATTTTTTGTATCATGCTAAATTACTTATTATTTACCTTTATTTCCTCTTTCAATATTGTTATTAGAGCATGGCAAACTTCATGCACAATATCAGAAATTATTTGGTTAGACATTTTGAATAAATACGAAAGGCTCACAAAACTGTCACCAGAAGCTAAAAATCTTAAAGTCACAACTAATCTTTCGTTTGCAGGAATGGCTTTTCTCATGACTGTATCGTGCTTTGTTATATGTGGGCCTATTTTATTAAGAATATTTTCAAAATCAACCGCCGACATCCGACAAAAATTTTCGAATTTTCCAGATGGTTCTTTAGTCAAATCGTGCAACATATCTGATGCATTATAACTGAAAAAATAAAAAAAATAAGTGCACTTTTTTAACAAACATAGAAAAAGTGACTTTATTATAATTATTTTAATAAAATACTTACCTGGACCGACTTCTGTTGAAAGAAACCATCCACCATCTTCTTTTCCTACGTTCACGTTTTTTAATTTTTAATAATAATGCACTACTTAAAATTATACACGTAGCTAGAGCGACATTCTGCTCGTCCTCGCTGTCCATTTATATATATTTGATATATACTTGATAACAAACCAAAATACACCATTCAGCGCCACTGATGGAATGAGACTAGAGATCTACTACACGTAGTTACTGCCGAAGTGTTTTGATACCGAACATTCGCCAAATCATCGAATAGTGTGGGAAGATAACCGAATGCCTACGCGAATGCAGAAGTATTCGTGTATTCGCCGAATACACAGAGCGTCTGGGACCTGCTTTTAGATGAAAATAAAAATAGGATTCCAAAAAAACAGTCACCAAAAAATATGGAATACCCCGTTCCACTCTTCAGTTCAGATTAGGAGAAAACTGAAAAAAAATGAAAAAGGACGCAACACGTTTCTCACCAAAGCGGAGGAACAAAAATTAATTGGCAAGCAAAGGTACACTGTAACGAAAAATTTCGAAATCCAAATCCTGGAGGTAGTCTTTTGAGATCAAATGATGTGCGCAGTGGATAGACGGCCAGTATAGACACATAAGGCATTGTAAATTGAAGTGGATGTGTGGATGTGTCGACGGATACGGATGACGGATGTATATTAAAAATGAGCAAGAAAAGATCAGGTGCAGAATTTCGTAAAGATAAGCATATGAGGCTTTTCGAGAAAGCTGCTTCTATAAACCAAAATATAAGAAACCATTTCTTACAGAGATAAAGATAAAGATGTTGCAGACGTTGAAGCATTAGTACCGGTGGAGATGGAAATACCCTCAGTTTCACTAGTTTAAGTTTCACTGGAAATAACGTAAGAGAACTCACACATCATGTCATAGTACTAACCTTGATAGGTAGGTTCATTGTAGTGGCACATTGTACCTATAAGGTAGGTATAGGTATACATTTTTATTTTAATTCTGTTTAGATTTAGCGATTGCGGCCTATCCACTTCAAGCACTGTTCTTAAATCTGATGTTGGTGTTAAGATATCAGCGTCTGCAATGAAAAAAATAGACCCAACGAAATATAATAGCAATAGCGACGCGGAATCGGAGGAATTGCCAATAAATACTTTAACTTTTTCTGGTTAGTAAGCATTTCCATTAATTCCATTCCTCTTTTGTATGTTTCAATTCGATAGAGATTAGATAATAATTAGGTATTAAAATTATGTGAATAAGTAAGAAATATTTATATTATAACTTTATCTTTCTAGCTAAATGTTCTGAATTCGAATCCGAAGTTACATTGGATATTGATTGATGAGGTTTTAACTAATGAAGATGTCAGAAAAATAATTACTGAAAGCCCGTGCCAACCAGGTCTTCACGATAATTTCAACGGTTTTCATGTCGATGAAAAAAAAAACAGAAAATTTTCCAGCGGATAGCATATCGACAGAGAGGGTCCAACTCAAAAATGTAAAGAAAGGTAATGGTTAATTTACTCTCCCCGGAGCTACAAATTATATTGATTTTATTGTTGGCTAATGAGTTCAAATAATTCAAAATTCGAATTTAGGATTTTGCAATTATAAAAAAGGAGTTGAAAAAATCAAAGCGCACGATCAAAGTATTTTTCACAAAAAAATGCAAAATAGATTTATTATCACTAAACTGAGAATTGTTAAAGGTGAAACTACAGGGTGGTTCACTTTTATGTGGTAGGACTTTAACATTAGATAGAAAAAGATAATCTAAAATGAAAATTTTATATCAACATATATCGGGGAAAGCTTAGTTTCCGAGATACAGGGCGTTGAAGTGTTGGAAAAAATATAAAGTATTTTTTACACTGTCCGAACCAGTGGAGATATTTAAACCAAATTTGATGTGTAGTACCACCTTTTTGACTACGATATTTAGTGATAATATGAAGGTCCTGAAATAACCAGTGGTGGAGTTATGGGTTTTCACTATCACTAAATTTAAAAAGTAATTAGTACGGACCTGTCTCACATCAACGTAAATTTTTTTTTCGTAAAGTTCTTTCAATTCTCTACAAAAAGTGTATCTTGACATTTTTTTGTATCTGCCACGGTTGTGTAGTAAATAAATTATTTCGTTTCCATCTCAGCCTTTTTTGCCTAAAAATGTGTTTTCTAAGATTATTGATAAATATCGCAAATAACAGAAATTAATTATGGAACACTTATCGGATTCAGATATTTTATTTTTAATTTTATGGAAACAATTTTAAAAATAAACTGGCACTTTGAGGTACATTACTTTATTATCATTTTAACATTTTTATCAAATCTAGTATTATTTCTTAATAATTTTTATAATTCTAAATTTGTAGAATTCTAAATTATACCACGACGAGTAAAACATGATTCTTCCGCCCAAAAAATGTAATTTAAAAATTGTCTTATTTCCTTTGACTACAAAATCCATCGGCAAAATACTAATGTCCTTTCTGCATCGCCGTACTGGTGAAGATAAGTGTGCCATGGAAAAGAAAATCTTATTGACAGTTAATAATACAATAATCTGTCATCCAGTAGATGAACGTAGCAGCGCCGCAGTTTGTCTTTGTTAATAATTAAAATGCCGTTCCAATTTACAAATGAAGAGCAGGCTGACATCCATTTCTGCTATGGAGTTGCAAATGGGAACTCTGCGGAAGCAGCCAGAGAATACCGGAGGCGATTTCCAAATAGGCGCCATCCGCGTCCCTCGGTGTTTGTTAACATGCACCGGCAATTCAGAACTCGCGGTCTGATAACTAGAATCGTCGAACGAGGAAATGAAAACAATATCCAACAAGTCAGACGCAACAATGAGATTCTTCGTGAATTCGATAGGAATTATAAAAATTATTAAGAAATAATACTAGAATTGATAAAAATGTTAAAATGATAATAAAGTAATGTACCTCAAACCAAGTGCCAGTTTATTTTTAAAATTGTTTCCATAAAATTAAAAATAAAATAGCTGAATCCGATAAGTGTTCCATAATTAATTTCTGTTATTTGCGATATTTATCAATAATCTTAGAAAACACATTTTTGTTTGGAAACGAAATAATTTATTTACTACACAACCGTGGCAGATACAAAAAAATGTCAAGATACACTTTTTGTAGAGAATTGAAAGAACTTTACGAAAAAAAATTACGTTGATGTGAGACAGGTCCGTACTAATTACTTTTTAAATTTAGTGATAGTGAAAACCCATAACTCCACCACTGGTTATTTCAGGACCTTCATATTATCACTAAATATCGTAGTCAAAAAGGTGGTACTACACATCAAATTTGGTTTAAATATCTCCACTGGTTCGGACAGTGTAAAAAATACTTCATATTTTTTCCAACACTTCAACGCCCTGTATCTCGGAAACTAAGCTTTCCCCGATATATGTTGATATAAAATTTTCATTTTAGATTATCTTTTTCTATCTAATGTTAAAGTCCTACCACATAAAAGTGAACCACCCTGTATAATAGAGGAACAACTGCGGGCTGAAAAAAAGTTAAAAAGAAAAAATAGAAAATAGTATGGCGTCTTTTTGATATAATCATGTTTTTAGCAAAACAAAATGTACCATTTCGAGGACATAAAGAAAGTAAGAAATTAGTTAGTAGGGAAAATTTTTTAGAGTTGGTATTAAAAAATATGATCCCGTTCTTGCAGAACATCAAGGTCAAAAAAATTGTAAATTGTAAAGGATATAAAAGTTGCCAAATTTTTTACATTAATAGTCGACTCAATATTAGATATATCACATAAAGAACAAATGAGTCTTTCACTTCGTTTTGTTGGAGCGCAAGGCTATGCCGAGGAACGATTTTTAAAATTTGTGGATATACCGACTGGAACCGCTGAATGTTATTATAATGAAACATTCCGAAAACCATTCTTCAATGGAAACCGACGACCTTTCCTCTGGTGTAACTAGTTCCATTATAAAACTAACACAAAAGAACTACTTAAAATAAACTGTGCCAAAAAAACATCTGGTGGTAAGAAAATTCGGAATAAAGACCACAGTTCCACAGTTCCACAGTTGTTATTTTTTCCACAAACTGCTTCGTAATTTAGACATTTTGAAAGAGACCATGTCGTCCCCTAAAAGTTCGTATAAATGAACATTTAAATCAAGCAAATTCAACCTTTGGAGAACACTTGCATACTTTTAATAATAACTTCAGTCCTCACTCCAATTCAAAAATTTTACGCAATGTCACATCAAAGAATTATAACAGACTTGATTTTCTTGAAGATATTCAAATAAACAGAGAATTATCCAATAATCCAGATTGTTTAAACGTTAAAGTTAATCTTAACAGATCTTTCATTCCTTTACATAGGAGACTCACTCAATGATGAAAAAAAATTTTTTGGCCATCATCTTACCAGGTTGTTCTGTTGTCTCCTCTATTCATGTCGCGTTTGGGACTTTGGTAGATTTTTGGGCTTATCATATAAATAAATAATTTTCGACTTCCTAATTTTATCTAATTTTCAGTACCAATTTATTAAACATTCATTAAATATAAATTCTGAACTTATAAAAAAATTTTTCTTCAAATTATTCACATTCACTCTTTATAAAATATTTTTACCCGCCTATGACAATTTTGATTTCAATTTTAAATCTCGCGCGCTTTTCGACTGACATCCAGTTCCTTCATCGGTATGTTCAACAGGTTATGTCTCAAATTCCACTTCCACCTTCCACGATGCATTTGGCACTTCTGCTGGTCTTTTGTTTAAATAATTTGGGTAGCTTGGCTGCCCACAGTTGTATAATTTGTTAATATCTTAAAGTTTTAAAATGTGACTTGGTTTGACCTCCTATTTTATGGGTTTTTACTATTGTATAGTGTTTTATGCTCCAATTTCCTGTACACACTTGACAAGTGAGTATGACATGACGTTAAAATAATTTAGTTTTTCCATAATTAACTATTTTCCAACCCCTATTTTATGTCATACTCTCTTTTTAGGTGGTACTGAGGATGGCTTAACAGCCGAAAGAGCTTTACCATTATTTTTAATCAAATTATTTGCACGGAAATACACTTCGTTCTCTTTTTCATCTATATATACGTGCACACAGCCTCCTACTCCGTTGTAAAACTTTAATTGACAAGATTGCAAGGAAAAATTAAAGGAAACAATTTATCTCAATTTAAGGAAAGATATCCCGAAGCTTAGAACCCAAAAAAATCCAACAGTGAGAGATCACGAAAATTTAGGAATTGAATTTACAACAAACAAAACGTTTAGCTATTTATCAGCTACAAACGCTGCTCTTTCCGATAGAAAATAATGACGGTACTAATTTGAGGTAAACGATAATTAAAACCCAACGTATAGGTACTAGAAAAGATAAAAGAAGTCTCCGTCAAGCCTGGAACATATTGGGTGCAACTTTACCGATACGATAAATCTTACTCTTGAGCAGAACAGGACTGAAAGGCAGCCACGGATATTCTTCCTTTTATATTTGCAATTAAGCTGGGAGAAATCTCCAAAAAGAACAAACGTGCCTGGGGCAAGCCACAGGTGAGTTTCAATAAATAGGAAAAATTACCAAAATTATAAAAATAATTTTAAATGAAACTCACCCGGTACTTGTGTCCACCTTCCCAGTGCCCTGCTCAAAAATCAACAGGTTTCCCAAAGAACCACGCGTCACGTCGCCCTTGAACGCCAAGATGGCCACCTTGTTCCAAATTTCCCAAAAACTCCAGGTGCGCCAGATCAGATTTCACATGAAAAACAGAAAAATACGGTTTCATTCCGCTGCAGAAAACTATACCACACAATATAAGCACTCAATATCCCCAAATGGAGATAACAGGAAGCCGATAAAAGTAGATGATTAAATCGAGACACACAGCCTTCCTGCTATCACCAAATACCTGCCGGAACACTTCACGCTAAAGATTGCAATCGGAAAAGGGCGAGACGGCTGTCGCAGGTAGTTTTGAAAACCTCTGCATTATAAAAAATGCAACGTAATACAGCCAATCACGACGCCGCATTTGTCGATGTCATCTGGCCATCTGAACATAGAGCAACCAAAATCTTCATCTGTCAGAATTTCACGATGCCTTCCCGCATAAGGCATGGAACCAAACTCACAGAAAATATTTGCTCTGAACTGAATAAGTGGCATCAACAAAAATACGTAGCGGATGACTTGCTAATCACCTTAGTGCTAAATGTTGGAACGTACCTTCGACGTAATACACAAAGAATCACTGTACTTACACTGTTGGCTTAGTAGCAACAAGCACTAGTGCTTACCAAAAGAAATGAATTTAAATGGAAAATTGTGATTCATCTTACAAATAACGATGCGTTATTATTTAAAACGTGGTAATGGAATTTTTAAACAAAAATTCCGTTACAGGTGATACTTCCAAAACTAAGTGCACCCCACAGTATACCCGGCAAACCAATCCCGTACCAATCGAACCTTAAAAACCATGATTGCACATTTTTGCCGCATCGACCAGAAAAAGTGGGATGCGCGCCTTTCCAAATTATTATTTGCCATTAATACGCGAATTAGAAGTTCCCGGCGCTATATACCGATCCGGAGAATCCGCTCCCGATCCGGTGGACAGTCATCCACCGAACTGACCGCCTCCTCAAACTACACGAAACCTTTGAACTGGTGCGCGTGAATTTAGGGCGGGCGTTTACTAACCAGAGCCATCTTTATAATTTACGCCGGCACGAATGGCGCTGTCATCTGCACGACCGAGTAATGAAGGGGGCACATCATTTATCCGACGCCGCGAAAAGCTTCGCGGCCAAACTGGCTCCTAAATACTCAGGACCGTATACCGTAATTCGAGCGCACTCTCTGGTGGTATTCGATTTACGATCTGACTCCTGGAAAATATTCCGCCGTATCCAGATCAAAGATTTAAAACCTGTTACCTTCAATGCGTAACGCGATGGTAAGAAAAATAAATACAAGATAAATTCAAATTACCTACCTCAATTCTTGGTTGGTGAGTATTGAGCGGCCGCCAGCTAACAGTGGAGACGGGCGTGGGAAATAAAAGATCTTTTTAATAATAGGCGCCACCTAGTTTGTGCGCTCTACACCTCACACAATTTCTTTTAAGTCCAAACTAGGAAAATCCTTCGTAGGTAAATAAAAACTGAATTCAAAAATATCAATAAAATTTACTCCAATGGCACTAAATACTCTCAAGGTATAAATAACAATTACTAGTCATAACTTTAAAGCTACGCCTTTCAGATTCACCAGCTATATTAATAATTAAAATGGTACGTGCTGTATAGTAAAACAAGCGTATAGTACCATAAACCCCCGAGCGTGTACACGTTCAGTTCACAAAAAAAAAACAATAATAATAGTCAGGACGTTGCAATAACTAATCACAACCCCGCAAGAGTTGACACGACATAATATACGCAATAATAATCAAGACGTACGCAGAAATAACAGAACGTACGCAAAAATAAAAGGAAGGTAAGCAGTAGTAGCCTACGCTTTCGATTGTACACGTAAATCAAATTAATTTTACTAGTCCAGGCACGATAAATGTAAAAATGGTAAACATGCAAAACTTAGCTTCAAGTTGAGTCTTCAAAACTGCGATGTTTCTGGGCGAAGGTTCTCCAAACCCCTCTTAGAGCAGTCAAGGACAATGTGCGCTCCAAGAAGAAAATCGCCAGGTATTCGCTGTTAGTGAATCATCAAAGCCACGCTCCAAACTCAAATCCAAAACAAGAAAAATTAGTAGGCCGTAATTAAGAACTTATAGGCCAGAAAGAAAAACTAAAATAGAAAACCTATTTTAGTCACACTCATAGGCTAAACCTATAAATTAATTTGGGAATTAAAACCAAAATTGGGACTTGATAAACAAAAATAAATCTTACCTCGAGATATAAGGGTTTTTTATCAACAAGTGTCCTTGATATTTTCTAAAAGTGTCCTTGAATTATCGTGAAATCCGGCACCAAAACCGTTGGAGTAGGTGCTCTATAAAGAAAACACTGTGTAAAAAAAAACAGCTCCAAGAATAAAATATTCACAGTTGAACTTACCCAAAATGTAATCTCGGGATGGAATGAGATGTATTGAATAGTGGATCCCTATGTATCAGATATTTACGGCTGGTTAAGGCAAATTATATATCCCGAAAAAGGGCGGCTAGAAGTCCGTGAAACAACAAAGCCAAGTTCCAGCACTTCTGGCATGCACAGCAGGCGAATTACTCCCGGAAAACAAGCCGGACGAGTTACACAACACTCGGAATCGGTCCTACTGGCGTTTGGAAATATTTTTCCCAAAATTTATGCCGAACCACTGTAATCTCGGAAACTTAGAATCTCAACTGGCGACGTAGGTATTCGAAAATCCCCAAGCACGCAAAAAAATGGTATAAGAACAATTTTATTCGATAGACTGGGTCCGAAGGACATCTGTGATTAGTAGCATGGAAACACAGCAAGGGCACTAAGCGCGAAGCACAAACGCATAGTAGTCTCAGCCGCCGCTCAATAGGTGGCGATGCAGTTGCCTTAGGAAATGGCTAATTAGAGATTACATCAGAAACATACTTAGGAAGCGGATAAAAATTAAGCAGTTTGGAGGGATTTAAAACAGAAGAATATCAGGAAATACTCGTGAAACTCCGGTGCGATTACGTGTGTAGATAAATAATTATTGTTTTTATTAGGTATTTCCTAGTGACCCCAGAGAGTTCACTAAATATCGAACTAAAATCAAATTTGGTTGTAACAAATCGGCGGTTAATGCAGAGTTTTCCGTAGATAGAATCGACCAGCATGGCCACCGCTAATCCATTGCGGGAAACCGCTGCAGCACCGCCACCGATTCATTCCGAAGGCACCCCGCCGTTCCCGGTAGAACGCTCGGCGCGGATAGTGATACTTCAGAATATCGTGATACGACCCGCAGACCCCCCCGGCTGAGCATTGGACACCGACCATGCTAGCGGATCTGGTTCGGCTGGTTTCCCGAACCCTATCGCTGGACACCAGAGATGCGGGAAATCCTGGTGTCCATGCGTCCGCTATGCGCCTCACCGGACCGCTACGCTCGGGTCTCTTTACGTGACTACACGAGGAGGCAATTTCGGATTCTGGTGCCTCCGCCAGAAACTATCCGCCCAAGTTGAGGCCGCCGAGTAACCAGAGAGTCTATTAAGAATTATTATTTATTTTGGATTTTGGGAGTTAATTTTTAAAAAATTAATCGAGCTTAATTTTTTTAGGGGAAGAAAGAGGGGTGTGTAACGAAGTTACTAGATTTCCCGTATTTTTATTTCGAATTTTCCGTTTAGAACAATTATTTCTTTATTTGTTCAGGTTCAGTTGCCTTTCCGAATTTCTGAGAGTATTTTTGAGGATAGCCAGAGGGCTTAGAGGATTAGAAAGGGGTAGGATATGCTTCCAGGACATCTTTGGAGCTATAAATCCCGTTCTTGCGGGATAATGGGGAAACAGGGCACGCCCCGTACAGCGCCGATACCGCCAAGGCCGAAGAAGAAGGTGACCACGCGCCGCGCAACTTTCAAATTGAAACCATACAAGCTTAAAAATGGTGCCAGGAAAAAACAATATGACTTATATTTTATTGCTTTTTTTGCGTTACAACAAAATACACGAAGTAAGTAGATAAGTACTTCCATACATATTATTATAATATAATCATTCCTATAAGAAAATATAAGAAAATTTCATTTTGAACAAAAAGTTTCCTATAAACATGGGTCCGAAAATGCATGATAAGAAAGTTACAGGGTGATAATAATAATTCTCACCCTCACAATACTCCAAACTAGGAGTACCGCAGAAGCAACCACATGCTTGTGCGGGGGAGGGGGCAATTACTTTTATTTTGTCTTCGTTGGCATTTGCGGCTACGGCCAACTTATTTCCAATAGAACTAGAATAGCATTCGCTCAAGTACTACGGAAAACCCTAGAAAACCGTAGTAATCCCAGTGAGTGTAGGACAATTAGTAAATCACACGTATAAAGCTATTTAGGAGCAATACCGTGAACCCACATTTGTCCAGCGCTCTTGGCCATAGCGGTGTTTTTCTTTAAAGACATGTGCATGCCCCTGCCTCGACATCGGTTCGAACCAAGGTCGGTCGAAGGCAGAAAAACATGCAGCCTAAAAATGTATATTTTGAAAAACATCTTTATGGCAATAACTTCTACAGAAGTTATGCAATTTAACTGAAACTTTATGCAGTTCTTTAGTAAATGAAGTGCAACAATTTTGTGTTAAAACAATTTATTTCCATCGACCAGAGGAGGAGGGGCGGGATAGCACAATGGATTTTATACTAATAACTTTTTTGAGGTTATCTTTTTGGTCTCGCAGGTTCACTATTTTAGTGCATCTTTTTATTTTCCAACAAAAGGGTACTCTTGTTTCATCGATAAAATCAATTTGAAATCGGCAAAATGTGCCCCAAAACACCTGCTAACTCCAAAATTCGAAAAATAAAATTATAGCCTACCGCTTTCAAATTTTACAAAATAATTGTACCATTTAAAGTGACAAAAAATTCCCTATATATCAAAAATTTTTCGCTTTCAAAATGGAACGGATTGAACTCGACAAAATTTTTAAATCCATATTTCAGGAAAATCAGTGATGTTTATTCAATATCCATTAGGCATTTTTTCTTAATTTTGAACGTACAATTCATTGTAACACATGGACATTCTCTGTAAAATCCGATTCGATTCTACAACATATCACCAAAGTGTATTCTGAAGAACTTTGAATTTTACAATTCGATATTTGTGCATCTGGCTGAATGTTTTTCTCTAATTTCTCTAAACACTCTTGATTTGATTCAGACATTATGGTGTAAAACGTGAAGACGCGTAGGACCGTGATTAGGTACTGATTATGCTGTGTCAAATGGCGTATTGTTTAAAAACCGTCAACGGCTGTGCGCATAGCCAGCGGCCAGCAGCGTTCCAATCTATACCGCGTTCCGGCGCGTCGCGAGCTCCGAAGTATACCGCGATAGAGACAAAAGGCGTGACCTAAATGGCCTATGTTCTCTACATGGTATATTTTGTAAATACGCCCCCCGGTGATACATATGATCTCAAAAATAGATCGTTCCTGGAAGTGAGCAACAAAGGAATTAATTCTAACCAAAAAGATATAGAAGCAGGTGTGCCGCAAGGCTCAGTTCTCTCCCCCCTGCTCTACATACTACACGGTGGTGACAATTTCGATGCCCACCATTGGTATCTCGAAAAGTATGAAAGATACAACATCGGTCAAATCAGACAAAAGTTGCGCTATCATACCCTCTACAATTTTCTGTTATTAAATCTCAGATATCTTGATTCGTTCGAGTAGATAAGCTATGTCGGTTCTGGCGCAAATTCCCATGTTATTTCTTATGAAGCTTCATTTGGGATTTCCAGGTCGTTCGACGATGACGCCCCACCCCCTTTTCCCCTCCTACCCAATCAGACTCGAAGATGTCCGCTTCCTCGTGACGTCACAGCCAATCAGGTCGCGAGCTGGTCCGAGAGTAGAGATGGGTCGTTCGCGACCGACCCGGTTCAGTGATCCGGATCTTTACGTTGACCCGTAAGAGCCGAGTCAGTAAAATATTTCGAGCCGGCTCACGGATCCCAGAATGTTTCTAATCGACGTCGGAGATCGACGATCGTTGAGCGGCTGAACTGAACGCGTTCAGTCGTTCAGTGGTTCGTTCACTAATAATAGATCGTGTTGGGTTCTTGAAACGCGGAGTCTTCTTCATTCCCTGTTCATTCTCGATCCGGATCCCAATAAATCCTTTGGGTCGCGACGAAAGCACGCGAGCCGCGTCCCTAGAATGGCAAGATTTGATAGGGAACCGACTGACCCGAGATCCGGCTCACTGATCCGGATCTTTCAACTGATCCAGATCCGTTGATCCGGCTCTTTAAAAAGATCCGGATTGCCCATCTCTATCCGAGAGTGTCCGAAGATATCCGACCCCATCCGAAGATGTTCGAATCAGGCCGAGTCATGGTGCGTTTCCGCCATCCGCGTCGGGCGTGGTTATTGGAGGGAATGTGTATCATCTCGGTCGCCCGTTTGGGCGCACGCGCGCTTGCACCCTAAGAGGGCACCTGTCAGGTAGCGTTAAAGGGAGCCTGTCAGGCTGCGGATCCGGGGGCCTGAGAGGGAGAGTTAGATTTAAAGCTAATAAAAATGTAATGTGGAAAACTCGTATTCAGATAGCGGAAGCGTTCAGTTATCAGCGGTTCTATTTTTAGAATATTATGTCGAGTGAAATAATCCAATTCGAGCGCAAAATTCAATTTCTTGGAAATGTCTTAAAATATAAGAAACAATGTGAGAGAGAAGAGAGTGAAGTTAGGTCAGGGAGTTGAGAAAAATACAAACAAAAAATTAGATAAATATACTGGGTGAGAGAGAAAAAAAGGAAAAATTTAGGAGAGAAAAAATAAAGATGAAACAAAAAAGCCTGAAAAATATAAACAAATGTTAGGTAAATATACAGGGCGAGAGAGAAATAAAAGGAAAAATGTAAGAGAGAAAAAATATATATAGAGTGAAGTTAGGTCAGGGAGGTGAGAAAAAATATATATACAGGGTGAGAGAGGAATATAAGAAAAATGTAAGATAGTAAAATATATACAGGGTGAGAGAGAAATATAAGAAAAAAAATATATATATATAGAATTTCGCCTTTCGGGAACCTTAATGGGTAAATAGGGTGAAATCGGACATATTTAGAACGGATTTGTGGACTAAAAAATGCTATTTGGAAAAAATCTTAGAAAATCTCTTGATATCTGCGCAGGAGCTAGCATCCTAAGAAGGGACTTGTCAGGTAGCGTTAAAGGGGGCCTGTCAGGCTGCGTCTATATAGGGTGAGAGAAATATAAGAAAAATGTGAGATTAAGAGAGAAAAACATATAGAATTTCACCTGTCGGGAACCTTAATGGGTAAATAGGGCGAGATCGGACATATTTAGAACGGATTTGTTGACATCTGCGCAGGCGCTAGCATCCTAAGAAGGGACTTGTCAGGTAGCGTTAAAGGGGTCCTTAAAGGGACAGTGAAAATAAAAATCTTCAGGTAAGATCAGGTATCTGACAAGTATGACGTTATACCTCAGGCTTATTTATTTCAATGATGATTCGATTTTCATTAAATATATTGGGTGATTTGAACTCTGGTTTTTAAATTAGGGTTGCGTCATGGAATATTCGTTTAGGTGAAATTTGTTAGAACTTGACGAACAAAAATGAATCATTTGTTTCAGCAGGGGATTTTTTCTGTGTTGGTGGTCGTATTGTATGATCATCATGATCCTAGAAAAATTGTGTTGGTAGTATTCAAGGTCATCCATGAAAAATCTATTCATAAACGCAGAATTGACAAATTTTTCTCAGTTGTTCTTTGCTACCCTTCATAGTTATAGTTACTAACTACTAGTAAAAAAGTTAAAATTAATAATTTTATATTTTATAATAGAAACATCATCTACACCTATTGCTAATGATAATGATACATTATTTGCAAAGAATTATTTGGAACAGTTTGGATATTTAAATATCAGCACCAATGTAGAAAGCGATCTACTTTCAATAGAGGATGCTTTGGTTAATTTTCAAGATTTCTATAATATAACTGTGGATGGAACCCTAAATGAACAAACTTTGAAACTCATGAAAAGACGCAGATGCGGGGTAGGAGATACAATAATAAAAAACTATGCTCTTAGCGGAACGAAATGGAATCGTAAGAGTTTGCGATGGCATTTCTCTATAGCAACGGATAAGGAAGTAGAATGTGCTAGACACGCCTTTAATGCTTGGGAAAAAGAGTCTGGGTTAACTTTCCAACAATCCTCTCTAAATCCTGATTTGATGATTCTGTGGGGTGATAAACCTTTCAATCATAGTCACCATAGGTGTTGTTCGGGTGTTGGTCAATGTCCTCATCCGTTTGATGGACCAGGTGGAGTGTTAGGACATGCAAGTACATATATTGATGACAAATGCATGGAGATACATCTAGATATTAGCGAAAAATGGCATACTGGTATGAATGAAATTCAAACTGACAGCTCAGAAATAAACTTATACTCGGTTCTTTTACATGAGATTGGACATACTTTGGGGTTGTACCATTCGATGAATCCTAATGCCATAATGTATCCGCTTTATGACAATAATCAAACATTAGATATGGATGATATCGATGCAATTTAAAAATTGTATGGCACACCGTCCTCACCAAAACCGTCTTCAACTCGAAAACCACTGTCACAAATACCGTAGAAACAACACCAAAACTACCCACGAAAAAAGATATTGATTTGTGTAGTATAGATATTTCAAAAATTAAATTTTTAATAGTAACACAATATTTGTATATTGTTTACAAAAATTGGGTGTGGATTATGGATCTCAAAACACGCAAATTTACCTCTGAACAAATCGATATACATACGACCGTAAATAATTTACCGCAGTTTAGTGAATTCCAATCAATATTTCAGAAACCGGATGGTCAAATCGTATTAATCATTGACGATGAATATTATATCTTAAACTATCCAAATTTCCATGTAATTGAAAAGAACACTTTACAACATTTACATATAGATAGCCAAGGTCAAGTCATAGGTGGTGTTATAACGAACACAGGACGAATATATTTGTTTTTCTCTAAAGATTATTATGAAGAACTTAGTTATAGTCTATAGAACAAAAGGCGGGGTTACATATCTAAAGATTTTCCAGGGATTCCTTCTCATTTTGATAGCGTTTTCAGGTACACAAACGGTATGCTTTATTTCATACAAAATGGTAGATATTTTGAATATAGTGAATTCAAACTCGTTGCATGCTAGTGACAAAATGTCTCTAGATTTCTTTGGAATCGACTGTCCAAACATCTCTCTTTACGAGCAACTCAAAATACTCCTGAAGAAAATCTTATCAACAAACATAATAGAATAAATTCACACCCAATATAAGTATTGATTTGTAAAAGATTATTTTAATATAATTTGAAAATATATTAAATGTTTCAATATCTTTAGTTTTAGAAAAATTGTAGCATGTTATATATCCTTAATAAAGGTATTAATATATTTTGTATTAACGTTTTATTTTTAATAAATTATAGAACTAATAAATGAATGCTCCTCAATATTATTTATATTAAGTATAATTAAAAACACATACAGCAATAATCTGGTTTCGCCGTTGCATAAAATATTGCTTCTATGATAGGAAGTTTCCTGTGTCGTCTGCAAAAAATCAATCCAGGAAGTTTTTCTCGATTAGTCCTACGAAAAATAGTTGGTATAAAACTCATAGCACATTGTTAATGCCAACATAATTTTACAGCAAGCACAATGGGTAAGCATATATTTTTCATACGTTTAGTTCAACAACAGCTTTTGTTTTTACTTTTATTTTACAGAACAAGAACTAGTACGATTTGTTGAAGAACACGTTCACCCTACACCAGTAAGTAACCTCAGTTACGATGTTTTGAAAATAATGACTTTTATTTTATTATTAGAATGTGTTTGGGTGGTTAATAATGTATGCCCCTGCGGGGGTACCGCCTCCACCAACACCACCACCCCATTTCGTAGGGGTGTATCTGGGGCGGATAATATGCTATAATATAATTGATGTTGAGTTGATGGGTATAATATGGGTTTATAGAGAATGGTTTGTATTTAATATATCTTGTGCTATTTTAAAATAACCAATGTGTATGTTTTCAGAGGATCCATAAAAATAAAAATATTTTTAATAAAATGTGGTCTGCTTTTATTTACCAACACACATTTTAATAAATAAAAATGTGAATATTTCAAACAATAATTTAAACAAATTTATAATATTCTGTAGAAAAAAAGAGATCCTAAAGCACCATCTAGGGAACATATTTTGAATGAAATAACATTGATCAGATGGTTTTATGATCAGTTGGTTTTAAGTTTACTATATTTTTTCAAAGGGAACGAAAATAATAAAATAAATTAAATTTATATATATTTTGAAGCAACAACAACAACTACAACAACAACAACAACAACAACAGATATTAACTATAAACTAAAAAAGATACCAATATTTTGTTTCTATAATATATTGTTTTAGGAGTTATGTGAAATATGGGCATTTACATACATATTTGAATATAATATTTCATATTTATAAGATCCACCTGTATACGACTATCCATTTGCGGCTGAAACTTCGACCCTCTGACGTAGGATTCTGACGTAAGATTCTGAAAACAGAAAGTGGTGAAAATAATCATAGGATTAATATTTTTAATATGATATAGAAAACCAATATGTTACACATGAAGATATAAAAATATTCCATTTGTATGGGTTTAGAGACATCTTGGGGTCTTCTACGATTCTCTATCTTCAAAATGGTTACGTCACAGAAATTACATTCTCTGAGCAGTTACCCCAAATGTTATATGTGTTAGTAGGAATGGTGAGTCAAACTATAGGTCAAATATGTATACTGATATATTGGTATGACTCACCCAATGAGCAGATTAATTTTTAATACAAGAATTATTATTCAAAGCTAGGCTGAATTTTTGATAACATATGAGTTGTTACATTTCAAGTATTTAATAAAAAATAGTCTATATTTACGTAATCATTCTAGTTAAATATTCATGTTGGTAGTAAATTAGATCAGAAGCAGTTTTGATCTTAAGAAGGAAACATGTGGATGCTATACAGCGAAAAACACTGGACAGAGGCTGTAGATTTATCAACCAGCATTCAGAGGGTGAAAAATGAATTGTTCGCGTGTGCTCAAGACGCCCTGTATGAAATGAACGAGTCAAAAATGGATGGTGACGACGAATGGTGCAAACAACTTTATGGGAAATATTCTAAAGGTCTTAACGCCTGTAATAAGTACTTGGATGGGGAGATTTCCTTAAAGCAATTTTGTATGTTGTTAGTGAAATATGAACTCAAAATGTATTTAGAAGATATTAATCATTTTTTACCTGTACAATTGAGAAACGAAATAGATCTTTTAAAATAATTTATTTGTATCATTCATTTTGATTTCACATCCACGACATTTCACACTTCTTGAGAGGTAGCCTTTAAGGCTTCCTGAAAAATTCCCTCTTAGGGTCGAGGGCTGTGCACCAGAAAACGTTATAGACTGTTGGACAGGATCCCGTGAAAACGTTGCGTAACTGTCAAAAATATAACATAGCTGTCAAAAATGTCACGTAACTGTCAAAACGTCGCGTAACTGTCAAATGTCACGAAACCGTCAAAACGTCGAGGAAAACGTCAACCCTTGCGTCAAAACGTCGCGTAACTGTCAAATGTCACGTAACTGTCAAAACGTCACGTAATAATCAAAAATGTTATGTAACTGTCAAATTTGTAATCAGAAATATATGTGTATGGCCATTAGGAATATGCATTTTATGATAGGTTGAAATAGTACAGCTACATGAAAACTTTTAACTTGAGCAGAAGTTGATTTGTGTATAGTAGGTCGACTTAGGCGATTATCCATCCAAGTGTCTGCGACGCACCCACGCCTCATCATACGGTTGTGAATATGCTGAAAACAATAATAATTCTATAAAACAGGATGTAGATAATAAGCATACAGTTTTATTAGTTAGAAAACATAAAACGCGCGAATTGAAAATGTTTGCTCAGGAAGTTATAAGGTCCGCGAAAACCCGCAAATTTACATTGATTCTTATGAAAAACATTAACAGATGCGTGCTTATCATGAGGCCAGGAATAAGATGCGTTCTGATTGGTCGAACGTCTCCGCCGCAGTACTATAAAAGGGGGGCGCGGCACCTGGCGCATTCTTTCATCAGTCAGCTCTCATAGCGCAAGCAGCACGATAATCATCAGTCTCTCCGAAGCAAGATAAGATGTCTTTCGCTAAGTCTTTGAAAGAAATTCAAACAGCACTTTTCAGTGCTAATCTGGTTGGTGGTGATATTGAGTTAAATATTCAAAAATGTAACGAGATCTTAAAGCAAGTGCAAACGTCCCTGAATAATGCTACAACTATTGGCGAGAAGCAACATCTGACGACGACCTTGGCAAATTTAAAATCGTTCAAAGGATTATTTAATGCTATGAAGATAGTGGGACATGGCTATGAACCCGGAAAGGAAACTGCTAAGCATAGAGTGAAATGGGAAGAACTACAGTCGGCGTTCAAGTCACGCGTACAAACGGCTGCCATCACCAACATCAAACATAAGGAGCCCAAGCTGTTTTTAGAAGATTGTTCTGCGATTTTTAAACATCGAATTCACAATGTTTTGAAAATACATGGTTCGGTAAAGGTGAACACCGTTTTTTGTGGACTTTTTGAAATAAAAAGGGGTGAGCTAATTACTGAGGATTTGAAATACATAAATACGAAGAACGCTCCGATTTACACGGACACCAAAGTACCTCAATGGTTTTTGAAAAACGTGCAGGAACCCATTCTTCGAGATTTGGATGAAATAGAAGACGGTGAGAGCGGTTCCGACTTATCTCACCAAGGACAAATTGACAAAACATGTTAACTTACTGCTGGTTCAGGATGTATACGATGATGGAGACGATATTTTAAAGCCGATTAAATACCACTACGTGTGGATCAAGGACCTATCCCGACTCGTTTCATCTCAGCTGAGCAGGGTTGGTCAGAAAAAATGGGTGTGTGATAGGTGCTTACACTATTTTCATAGCGAACAGAAATTAATTGCCCACCTTGAGGATTGTAAGCACCTGAATAATTGTAGGGTGAGACTGCCGACGGAGGAAAATAAAATTCTTAAATTTAAGAATCATAAAAACAAAGAGCCTCTACCATTCATAGTATATGCCGATCTAGAGAGTATATTAAAACCTATAGAAGAAAAGGGAAAGTACCAGGAACATAAGCCGTTTAGTGTGGGGTATTACGTCAAATGTAGCTATGATGACTCATTATCATTTTATAAATCTTACACCGGCGTCTACTGTATCGAATGGTTTTCAAAGGAGCTTAATCAGCTGGCCGAGGACTTAGAGACCGTTTTTCTATGTCCATTACCAATGGACCGCCTGACGCCCCTGCAGGAGATGGGATTTAAGTTATCCACCACTTGTCACATTTGTGAAAAACCATTCAATTCCGATCAGAAAAAGGTTCGAGATCATAACCATCTAACTGGAAAATTTAGGGGTGACGCCCATAAAGACTGCAACATAAATTATCAGGATAGTCACGTGGTGCCTGTGGTATTTCACAATTTAATCGGGTACGACGCTCATTTTGTGATTAAGAGCATTGCCAAAGATGTTGAGGGGAGGGTTGAGCTGCTTCCCCTTAATAAGGAAAAGTATATTTCCTTCACTAAAAACGTATCGGAAACAGCAATTAAATTCCGGTTCATTGATAGTTTTCGGTTTATGGCGGGGAGCTTAGAATCCTTGGCGGCAAATCTCAGCGATTATCCCATTCTTCGAAGTCATTTTCCACACCTGCCTAATGATAAGTTTAATCTTCTCACGCGAAAGGGGGTTTTCCCTTATGCTTATGTGGATTCCATGAAAAAATTAAATCACAATCATCTACCACCCAAAGACCGTTTTTACAACAAGCTGGAGGAAAGATCAATATATGAAAAAGAGTACGTTCACGCGCAGAAAGTATGGAGAGAGTTTAGTTGTAAAAATATCGGTGAATATGCAGAATTGTATATGAAGACGGACATAATTCTACTGGCAGACGTCTTTGAACAATTCAGAAAAAGTTGTATGAAATCACACAAGTTAGACCCAGCCCACTATTATACGTTGCCTGGATATACGTGGGACTGTATGTTAAAATATACTGGAATCGAACTGGAATTGCTTACCAATATTGACATGGTAATGTTCGTGGAGAAAGGCATCCGTGGGGGACTCTCTCAGTGCTCAAAACGCCGATCTACAGCAAACAATAAATACATGCCTAACTATGACTCCAGCAAGCCTTCGAAATATCTGTCATACTTTGACATAAATAATCAATATGGTTGGGCCATGGGACAGCATCTGCCATATGCTGGATTTAAATGGGTAGATCCAAATATCGACGTCAACACAATTCCTGACAATGCAGCAACGGGTTACTTCTTGGAAGTGGACTTAGAGTACCCGGAAAACCTACATGACCTGCATGGAGACCTGCCATTCTGTCCCGAACACCGCAAAGCTGATGATAATCTCAGAGATAAAAATGACTGTAAATTAATGGCTACATTATACAACAAAGAAAAATATGTGGTTCACTATCGAACACTTAAACAGGCTTTGGCAAATGGTCTCAAACTTAAACAAATACATCGAGTCCTAAAATTCAAATAGTCGTCGTGGTTGAAACCATATATTGATCTCAACACACATCTACGTACTCTGGCAACTACCCCGTTCGAAAAAGATTTATTTAAGTTGTTATCTAACGCCGTGTTGGGGAAAAGCATGGAAAACGTTCGAAAGCACAACATTGTGAAATTAATAAATAAATGGGATGGAAGATATGGTGCAGAAGCCTTAATTTCCAAACCAGAGTTCAAATCATCCTTTATATTTGATGAAAATCTAATCATCATTGAAATGAATAAGTCTGAGGTATTTTTCAATAAACCAATATATGTGGGAATGTCCATTTTGGACTTGGCAAAAACCACCATCTACGATTTCCACTATGGGTATATGAAACCAGAATTTGGGAGCAAATGTACCGTTCTATACACAGATACGGACTCATTAATTTATGAGATACAAGAAGTTGATATTTATGATATTATACGTAGAGATTGTCACGCACGTTTTGATACCAGCGATTTCCCAACAGACAATATTTACAAAATACCTCAGGTCAATAAAAAGGTCCTCGGGATGATGAAGGAAGAAAATAATGGCAGAATAATGACAGATTTTGTGGGATTAAGATCAAAGATGTATACAGTGAAACTGCTTCAGACCGATGAAGACGAAGAAAAACGAAGACAGAAGCTACGAGAAAGCGGATTTACCGATGATGAAATAGGTGAAATAATGAAAAATGGTGGAGTAATAAAGAAAATAAAAGGTGTTAAGAAAGGTGTTATTAAAACCAAAATAACGTTTGAAGATTATGTACGGTGTCAATATTGAAAAATGTATTAGTCAAAATTTAATAAGATCCGAAAAACATGTAGTATACTCCACAACACAAGAGAAAATTGCACTGAGCCCCCACGACGATAAACGAGTTTTGCTAAATAATTCATACTGTACATTACCATGAATTACTCTACATTACTCTACGAAAAAACGTTCTTCTGATTAACACACCTCACCCCCGAAAAAATTTAAACAGACATAATTGTGGATGGTGGACAAACCTCATCATCATTAACAAAGTATCCATTGAACCATCAAGATGCCTAAGGAGTGCGATTGGGGGAGGCCCTGCGACTGTACCGAATGCACCCCCGACTTGGAGGAAATTTGCGATATATGTAACAAAAATAAAGCATATAGGATCGGATCACACTACACAAAGGATAGAAAGGGCATTGGCTATTATTCTTTTACATCATGCTGCTACAAATGCTACCAGATACACTTTGGAATAGCAGAGGAGGCTCAGTTCCGAGAAATCAGAAACCTGGTCATCACCAGGCTTGCCTAAAATAGGAGAGTCTGATTCCCTAACTACAGTACTTAAGAAATATTTTAGTACGCAAGTACAGATTATTGAAGATTTTCGTAAAATAGTGGATACGCCGTTGGTTGTAAAAATCAACGTAACTATATACTCTGGAAAAATCACTATTGGTGTAAATCTACCTGAGGCAACAATAACCAAAGAAGAGGACCCCGCAGCATGGTTCGAGCGCACGATATTGGATAACGCAATTAATTATTTATCAAAATGTACAAACCCCATAATTTAAACTATGCGATTACGTTGTATACCAATTTAAAATTTTATTGTTAACAATATAATAAATTGAATAATGTAACAAAATTGTAAACCACTAGTATTATTTTTATAAGTAAATCCCATTCAGTTTCTCAGAAAAATTCTTATCTAATCTTAATCTGATCTTAATATGTTGCCAACAAATTTTGTATGTTCCTTCTATAAATTTTCTAATAATTTTTATGTATCTCTAGAAATAAAAACGTTAAACCAGGAAACTGCTTATCATATGTAGATAAGTCCTATGTACACAAAATAGGTGTCCTAAGCAATTATTATTAGGTATTATTTAAAATAAAATAATATTTTTGAAAAATCCCTATAAATAAAAACGTTAAACCAGTAAACTGCTTATCATATGTAGATAAGTCCTATATACACAAAATAGGTGTCGTAAGCACTTATTATTATTATTATTATTTAAAATGAAACTAATATTTTTGAAAAATCCCTATAAATAAAAACGTTAAACCAGTAAACTGCTTATCATATGTAGATAAGTCCTATATACACAAAATAGGTTATTCTAGCAACAAACACCCACAAATTTCTCTACTAGGTAAGCATAAAATTTTGCTTCCCCAAACAATATGATTAAATCACAATTAAAAATTTCTACTAAAAATTCACATCTCTATAAATCTTCACTAAAAATTTATATAAAACGATGCCTCCATAATTGTTACTAAAGTTTAGCCTCTAAATGTTTTCTATAAAACGAAGCGCCAGTAATTCTAAAAATTTTATATTTCTATAACTAGAAAGCTAAACCCAATATTTTCGCTAAAATTATTTATGTATCGAGAAATAAAAACGTAAAAACACCTATAATGTTTCCCTAGCCTAGAATAAAAATTTGTATATAAGGATGCACATATAAATTCCAATAAAATGTATAAAACACCTATAATTTATCCTCAAAACCTGAGAAAAATTTTATATACAAAGATAATCACACATAATTTCCACTAAAATTGTTCATACTAATTATGGAAACGTACATTTTCGATTAATAAAAGTTGAAAGTGTTTAGGTCCAATATTTTTTAAAATTATATTCTAAAATTAGGTTTTCTTTAAGCATCTGATGGTTCAGACGACCCTGTACAATAATTATTATTCCTAAAGTGTTGGTCTAGCCTAAACAATTACTCGAAAAGTTCGACACTATGTATTTATTTAAGATGGTACCTTGTCAAGCTGGCATATTTTACCATATATTAACGGGTACAACGCGGTTTGAAATTCAAAATTGAAATATTCCTATTTTGGTATAAAATCATTCGTTGGTAGACGAAAATCCAATGATTACCGTTATGGGTAGTCGTTTAAGATAATCACCCACACGACCCGGGTACCTTGTTAAGCTAGCATATTTTACCATGTATTAACAGGTACAAACGAACGCGGTTTGAAATTCACTCACCATTTTCCCTGCTTTATCCTACTGCATATCTGCACATTTTCTCTGCTGTATATCGCCCCAGCCTAGATCGCTGTAGCTGTCACTACTAAAAATTATATTTTAATAACAGGGAGTGTTTTATTTAAAATTCATACCTTTTCATTGGGTTAGTTTTCCAGGTTTTGATCCATGTTGTTATCTGATTTTTGGCTGATTTTTGGCTTTGCTATCTGATTTTTAGTAGGTACTCAATTTGATGACCTGCTGCCTATAATAATAAAAACATTAGAAACTATTAAATTTTAGATTCTAATACATTACTTACACGATTTTTCTCTTGTAGTCCAACCACATATTTTATTATTCTTGAGCCCAGTTTGCACTAAAATCACCACGCAACTCATCACTCTTCTTATACTAGGTAGCCGTCTGTTGTAAGCCAAATATAGTTGCCTCAAACCTTAAATTTTTTTATTATTATATGAAAAATAATTGATTTTTCACTTACCAAATTATTCTTCATAGTAGTTCTTCAGCCGCCAACGTACACATCTATAAATGCTTTGTGTTTAAAGTCTGTGGTACTGGCAAAATGATATCTCATACACAGCAGGATGTTACTTCCTTCGCAGCAAAAATCGTTGATAAATACAACATTTATTTGAATATAATTCATGACATCTTTTTTATTACAGTGCTAGTTGTAAATTATTTAGGTTTTTATTGTTTTTTGTTCAACCTGTACCTCTTTAGGAGAAAAATCTGTGACGTAAGGCCCTGTTATACTACACCGGTGCACGCGTCAATGAGTATGTCACCTGTTCTTACTTCTTCAATGTCGCTAGACTAAATTATTAAGTAACTCGGTACACGGTTTTTACATTACCTTCTAATTTTATATTTTAATTCTGTGTCAACCTCCGAAACCAGGAAATGGTCTTGTTTATGTGTATTTTATCTAAATGTCCTTTTAACGTCTTAAGTTTTTTGAAAATTGAGATCAACATTTTTTATGTGAGTATTGCCTGTATTTTGTGTTTTTTTTCTTTTGAATTTGGAGTTTTATATGCTATTTACTCACTGTGTCCCTTTTATATCGTTTTAATTTTATAGTCCAACCAATTATGTATTTTTGTAACATTGTAGCATCCTGAAGATGACCTTATAAAGGTCGAAACGTCGATGAATTAAAAAAAGTAAAAATCTCTATAAGTTCTTTGACCTAATCCCGACCACTATTGCCTTGTTTTGGCTTGTATATAAATTATTAAGGCCCCTCTGACCTGCTTTTCAATCCACTCTATACATATTTTTTCTCTCACCTTTTTCCCTATGTGCACCGAAGATCGGCACATGTGTGAATGAGTATGTTACTTCTTGTTCTTAGTTCTTCAGTGTCGCTAGGCTAAATTATTAAGACTTTCATTTTGGCCATTATGCAAAACAAACTTAAATTTGTGGGATCATTATTCGTGTTATTCTCGCCCCAACATTATTTATTTTTATTTTATTTAAGATTATTATACATTTCAAAATGATTCCAACGAGGTGCCGCAAGGGCATATTCCTCGCACCGGAAATGAACACCGGAAGTTATAATTTTATTGCAAATTTGGCTTCTCCTCGATCCCCTGATCATTATTTAAGTGTCAGAATATTTCTACCTAGCGCCGATCTCCCGCGATAAGACTTTAAAGCTTTTTTATGCAAAATTCGTGTTCCCGACGTCGAGACGAGTCCAACGAGGTACCGCAAAGGCATTTCCCTCACACAGGAAATGGGCACCGGAAGTTGACGTTTTTGGCTTCTCCTTGATCTCCTCTACATTTTCTTAAAAGGCGGTTTGGTTCTGGCAAGCACCGATCTCCCGCGATAAGATTTTAAAGTTTTTTATTTCAAATTCGTGATCCTCATGACGAATCGAGTCCAACGAAGTGTCACAAGGGCATGTTTTATTTTTACCCACAGTCACTCTGTATATTTCTTACCTTTTTGTTCCATCCTGTATATTTCTCCCATTCTGTATATATTTTTTTCCTGGTCTTATTTTTGTTCCAACCTGTATATTTCTCTTTTTGTTCCATCCTGTATTTTTTCTATCTATATTTTTCCGCTCTGTATATTTCTCACATTCTGTATTTTTCTCTCTATTTGTCCGCTCTGTATATTTCTCTTTTTGTTCCATCCTGTATTTTTTTTCTATCTGTATTTGTCCATTCTGTATATTTCTCTTTTTGCTCCATCCTGTATTTTTTCTATCTATATTTGTCCGCTCTGTATATTTCTACCATCCTGTATTTTTTCTCTCTCTATTTGTCCATTCTGTATATTTCTCTTTTTGTTCCATCCTGTATATTTCTCTTTTTGTTCCATCCTGTATATTTCTCCCACCCTGTATTTTGTCCCTCTCTATTTGTCCGCTCTGTATATTTCTCTTTTTGTTCCATCCTGTATATTTCTCTTTTTGTTCCATCCTGTATTTTTTTTTTCTATCTGTATTTGTCCGCTCTGTATATTTCTCTTTTTGTCCGCTCTGTATATTTCTCTTTTTGTTCCATCCTGTATATTTCTCTTTTGTTCCATCCTGTATATTTCTACCATCCTGTATTTTTTCTCTCTATTTGTCCGCCCTGTATATTTCTCCCATCCTGTATTTTTCCAAGATCTCAAGACATCTCAACACATTTTGACATCTCAAGACGATCTCAAGATATTTTCCAAGACATTTTGACATCTCAAGATGTCCCAAGACATTTTCCAAGACATTCTCAAGACTCCTCTCCCTCTCAGGCCCCCGGATCCGCAGCCTGACAGGCTCCCTTTAACGCTACCTGACAGGTGCCCTCTTAGGGTGCAAGCGCGCGTGCGCCCAAACGGGCGACCGAGATGATACAGTTTCCCTCCAATAACCACGCCCGACGCGGATGGCGGGAACGCACCATGACTCGGCCTGATTCGAACATCTTCGGATGGGGTCGGATATCTTCGGACACTCTCGGACCAGCTCGCGACCTGATTGGCTGTGACGTCACGAGAAAGCGGACATCTTCGAGTCTGATTGGGTAGGAGGGGAAAAGGGGGTGGGGCGTCATCGTCGAACGACCTTAAAATCCCAAATGAAGCTTCATAAGAAATAACATGGGAATTTGCGCCAGAACCGACTTAGCTTATCTACTCGTTCGTGATTTATACTCACAAAACGGCACAATCAGATTTTTTCAAAACTTTGTATTTTCCACATCGGATACCCGAATTTAATGAAACTTGTATCTACAGCTGATTTCCCTAGGAACGATGTATCCAATTTATACATATACGCCGACGACACAGCCATCACGACACATAACAGAAATACCAACAGAATAACACTTAGCACACAAAGGCAAGTCGAAAACCTAGAAAATTACCTTAAGGAAAAGAAAAATCAACGGCGATAAAACACAAATTGTATTCTTTACTAAAAAAAATTGAGGGTCCCCTAAGGCGAAATAATTATTCACAACACTTACAAAGACTGGGCTCTGCAAGCCAAATACTTAGGCATCACCCTCGACAGAAAATTAAACTGGGGCACACACATAGAAAATAGAGCTACTATGGCGCGTAAAGCTATTGGCTCCCTCTTCCCGCTATTAAGCAGAGCATCGCGTCTATCGCTAGAAAATAAAATCCTCATTTATACCATGATAATCAGGCCTCTAATGACGTACACCGGCCCGGCATGGGCAACAGTTTTAGAGACTAACCTTAAAAAATTAGAATCGATCCAAAATACAAGTTTAAGACTAGTGGCTGGCGCACTGTGGTACGTGAGAAACACCACACTTAAAGCGGATGGAATTTGGTCCCTCGCGGACTAAATTAAGTCCGCGGTGGTGCGAATCTACGAGGACTCCGGACCTCGACATCCAAATACTCTCTTTAGGAACGCCATAGATTATAGTTTAGATCCGGAAAAACCCTATCACAGGATCAGGGAAATCCTGACATAATAAGCCAATACACAAGAATGATGCACGTTACCAAATTAAACTTCACATCACCACCCTTAAATTTTATAAGTGTAGTAAACAAGTTTTTGCAAGATGCCCAATTATCATTTCTATGACGCCGACATTACATCGTACACATGCTAGAATGTAACCAAAAATACAAAACAGCAAAATAAAGACAAAAACCAAAGAAGCAAAGGACAAAACCACCCCAGGTCGTCCTTGGAGTTAACGCAGAAAGAAGAAGAAGGGAAGGGACTTTCTTTCATTCCGTCAACCGGTGAGTATAGCGGCAAATCACTGGGTGTGCGACCGGCTTCAACGCCTCTCAGCTGAAATTATCTTTATCAAACCGCCGAAAAAGTCTATAGAAAACCACTGGATGTGCGACCTGGCCAACGCCTTCCAGGTAGTCCTATTGAACCTCCGTAGAAATTGAGTTAGGAAATCGATAGGTATCCGACCGGGACCAACGCCTCTCAGCTTGTCTCTTGATAACTTTGCCGTAACTCTCCGCTTGTCTAGTTCAAAATTAAACATGCTTAATTAATTTCTCACACCGCGTAATCGGGTATTGCTTTCTTTTGCTTTTCCGTCCGTCAGTCAGACTCGGCCTGCTTAGTTAATTCAATTTCTGTTACAGAACTTTGCCGAGAATCCGCCCCGAGCCGGTCTACTAAATGCATGTTGCTTGTAAATAACGCATATAATTGTTTGTTTTTAATCAATACAGTTTGTTAAATCCGCCTACTTGTTTGACTCTATTCCTTCCCCTCAAAACACACCTCTTTTGCACTTCTGGAATTATTTTTCTTCGACTAGATCTATCTGATGTAACAGCGGCGGTCACCGCTATAAAAAAGGGCCTAGCGCCCGAGCGAATCAACTATTAGGTACTTCCAAAAGAGGTTATAAGAAGACCCAAACCAATATTAATAATTGCATAATAGTCTAGATCAAACCGAAAAGCTTAGTCGGAAGGGCACTCGCGTTACATATTCTTCACATCTTTTTTTGGCCTCTGCCATTCCGAGCAATTTAGCCACTCGGAGAATAACGTAGGTTAGGTTCAACGTTTAACTTTCAACTACACATAAAACAACAGAATAAGAGATCTTCTTCTTCTGCTTTTCTACCTGATCTATCTTTTTTTGCGCTGGGTTGCAAGACCGTTCAATCGGGTGCTAAAGGGTAGGCGACTCACTATAACAATCGTTGACAATTTTCTAGGGTAGTGACGTCACGCCCCTAAAACTAATGAAATATGTTCAGTTGTCTACGACCGGTTAAAAAAACAAATTTTCGGATGCAAACAAGGGTGGTACGGTTAGTGGCCGACAGCTGCAGTGGCCAGAATAAAAACTCTGTTATGATAGGAATGTGTTGCAAGTGGCTTTCTGAAGATGCACCTAAGTACCTAAAGTGCATAGAATTGGTTTTTCCTATAACCGGTCATTCTTTTTTTCCCGCAGTTCGTGTGTTTGCGCAAATAGAGAAAAAAATAAGAAAAATAGAAGTACTAACTGAACCTTCACAGTATGTTGATCTATTGAAAGAATCTGGATCTGTTTCAATTAGGCGAAGATTGTGTTGGAAACAAACGGTGTCACATAACTTAAAACCGACTACCTTCTGTAATTTCGGATTTAGGCAAGCAAAACGATTTTATTTAACATGTTCTCGAAGTGGTAACATATTAATAAGGGGAGAACTACATTATATCGACGATCTCAATACAGCAGAAAATGTTTTTAAGAAGGGCAAAACGCCTAAAACCATTCGCCTGTAATCAATCATTGCAGTAATCCCGTAAGCCACCTCAAAATAAGGGATGTAAAAATACTAGTTGAAAAACATTGTTGAAACAATAATCGACCCAAATGAAAATAATGACAAAGAAGATCATGCAAACTGTGAATTTGTTGAAAAGTTACGAAGTGTTTTGATTTAGTTTAGGTGTATACACTTGCTGACTTGTATTAGCTGTAAACAAATAATGTAAACTTTGAAACAAAATATTTTACTGAGGTAATTTTAAACATACATAGAATCAAACATGGCAATCTCCAAAAGTGAGTGACAAAAGCGGCAATCTCCAAACTTCACTTTATTTTTTTAAATTACTGGAAATGCTGCATACTATTTTCTCATGTCAGCATATTTTAGGAACGTTAATAGAATATAACAAAAAAACAAACAATTAAACCTTCTCTGGAACTCACAAACGGTTTTTCATAAATACTGAAAATTATTTAATTGCCGCCTTTGGTTCTAGGCCCCTCAGTTGTGAAACTTATCATCAACTTTCACAATACCATCGCAAACCCCCTAAAATCAAATTTAATATCACACCAACACCATCTACACCTTTCCAAATAGTTTACATCGATACATTCCAAGGTGAAAATATTTTTTTTATCAAAATTATAGATAGATACGCATATGAAAAGGCGTATCGCAAATGACAAACCTGCGAAATAGCAACCAACGGATTCAAAATAGGAGATATCTACCCTTTTAGTACGGTAAACGTACCAGAGTATTATACGTGGGGGGTGCAACAAATTAGTAACAAGCTGATCTAAGCGGGAATCTTTAGATAACACCCTCCTATTTAATCCTTCAAAAGTCCCATTCAGTCCCAGTGGGGGAAGTTCGAAAATAAACACCGCCATCTTGGATTTTTTCCTTTTTTACAAATATCTCCGTTTTCAACAGTTTTTTCAAAAAAGCATAAGAGGCATTTTTTGTAGAGAATAAAATTTTAAAAATTTCATCTGCTTAACATTTTTCTCTAAAGTGAATGGTAACAGCGATAGAGCTATAATTTAGAGGCGGTTGTATACATTTTCCACTTTGAACATATTTTTTGCACAAAATATGAATAACTACTTATTTAAATGAATGTGTAATAATAATATAATTAAATTTTAGATTATATCTATTATTATGTACAACTTTATCCGACGAAAATAATAAGTAATAATTAATTAATCATCCGCGTATCTTACCCCATATATCCCCCTAGTTTTAAGCATACCTATTTCTATATAAAATTTACCAAAATTGGAAACTTGAGCTTCCGCCCCACCCTCCTAAAAACCGACGATCGACGAAGTAACACCAGAGAACGTTACGTTTAAGAGGGGGTTGCCGACAGCGAAAGTGACGTTAGGTTTCGTATTTTTTGTTGTATAGCATAAAATCTAATAACATTTTACCTGGCAGAAATTTAGTAGAAACATCTCTGTCTTCATTATAATCATAAGATCTTACAAGCAGTGTTTTGTTTTATAGGTTATGAAAACCTTGGGAAAAATAATAATTCCAGTGCATATGCTTTTAAGATCTTATGATTAAAATGAAGACAGAGATGTTTGTACTAAATTTTTGCTAGGTAAAATGTTATTAGATTTTATGCTATACAACTTAAAAAAATACGAAATCTAACGTCACTTTCGCTGTCGGCAACCCCCTCTTAAGCCCCGCCCCGTTTTTCACGTGTCGTTGCAGGTTGAATTAATAGACGATATTTTAGTCAAATGCAAATATTAGGTACTTACGTGTTAGGACGATTTCTAACTGTATAAGTGCAAAAGTGACTATGGCTTTGTTAAGAAACATATTATGCAGTATTTGTGAGAAAGACAATGGCGAAAAGACAGTTCAGGTGACTTCCAAGGGATTTCCAAGTTTAGTAACATATTTTTCACATATCTCACCATCATTTGAAGAAATAATATGTTTAGGCGACTTTAACACTTAACACAAACTTTTTGAATCTTAACAATCCAGTCAGCACATGTCTAGCGTCTTATAATTTGGTGCAGATTTTGAATGAGCCGACAAGAGTAACGGGAACATCGAGTAAGGTAATTGAACCTATATTTGCCTCTTGCAGTGATGCTGTTTTTGCTGTAGGTACAATATCAACCCATCATATCTCTGATCATTGCCTTACATTTTGCGAGTTAAAGATAGCAAAGCTCAAAATTAAATAGCGACCTAAAGAACATATCTATAGTATCCCTCCCTCTGAACTCAACCTCCAAATGCTGTGTTTTATTATTCGGCTCAAAAATATCTGGACTGGATTTGTCAGATAACCTTAATATTAATATTGAGGGTACTTCTTTACCAAAAGTTGACTCAACTACAAATTTGGGAATCATTATGGACAAATATTTTAGATATCGAAATCGTGTTAAAAAGGCTATACAGAAATCATATTGCTCCCTAAAATTACTACTCTATATTCTAATAAACACTTTCTTAGGCAAAATATTCGAAAGAATCTGTGTGAGGCTCTTGTAATGTCTCACTTTAATTACTGTAACTTTTATTATTGGTCTTCACTTGATCTTGCTAGCAAATCTAGAATACAATAAGTTCAAAATATATGTTGTTGACTGGTTTGTAATTTGAGAAAATATGATCATTTCTCCGCTAAAATAAATGAGTTGAGATGGCTCAGTTTAAAAATTAGCCCTATCTATTTTATTACTCAACTTAGAGAAAAAGTGTCAGGAAATAAAATGTTCAAAATCATTTTCCCTACAAAAAAGGTCTCCTATGTTTTTTTGAAAAAACTGTTGCAAATGGCGATATTTGAAAAAAAGGAAGAAATTCAAGATGGCGGCGATTTTTTTCTACCTTCCCCCACTGGCACTGAGTTTTGAGGTTTTGAGAGGTTAAATAGGAGATTATTATCTAAAGATTCCCGCTGAAATCAGTTTGTTACTAATTTGTTACACCCTAACCCCCAGATTGACTCCACAATTTGGACACATCATATACCTATAGCAACCTATACTGCGCAAGAGAGACGTCCGACCGGGGGAATAATTTGGCGGCCATTTTTAACCCTAAATGAGGCGGGAAATTAGAAATAATTTATACGGGTGGGTTCTATAAATAATGTAATATCTTGGTTGTCGTTTTGTGTAAAATAGAAATTATTTTGGTTCAAAGTACAACATAGGTCTAAGATTTTTGTTGGTTTTAATTTTAAATTAATGCATTCGGAAAGCGAAGCAGTTAACTAGGTTGAGAAATTGTACAACTTAATCAAAACAATATTTTAATCATCATAAAGAGAACTAATATAATTATTATTGTACATTATAACTTATAGGTACAATAGCTACATTATAAATAATTACTTATAAAAAACATGAAAATATTTTTATTTGTTTAACATTTCCATACACTATTACTTGGTATAATTATTTCTTTGAATACTTTTAATAATAATTTTCTAGGAACATATCTATACCTATTTATTTCTGAATTTTTAGGCAAAAATACAAGCAAAAAAAACTTGGTAACTTCAACTTCTACCACTTTAATCTTTGTTTCAAAAATGAAAGTGAAGTGATTTATAATTACGGTCTTCTTTGAGAAGCTTCAATAATTTTGCTGGCGGTGATCTGCAGTTAACAGGTTTACTTGTTGCTGCTGTTTGCATTTCTTCGGTTAATTCTATTTGCTCCAGAAATGTGGCTCTCTTCGTCGTATCGAGAATTACAATGTTTCCATTTTCCTCATCTCCATGAGTTACACTTCTTGAACTTCTTGAATATTATTGTCAACGACAACTAGAGTACTAAGCCACTTTCTAAATTCAGTTTCTTTTCTTGAAAACCTAAAAATCAGCAAGGAATCAGAAAATATCAATGATAAAACAATATTATTTGGCAAAAAAAATTATACCTATTTACTTACCTATGGAATGTAATTTCACAATCTGGATGTAAAAGTATCTTTGCATTTGCACCAAGTCATGTTTTGATCTCGTAAATATGAGAACGAAAAGCTATTAACCGTACAAAATATAAAAGAAAAAAATCGCGATTAAGAACTAAAAACACATGCATGTCACACTGACTTTTATGATTTTACCGGCGCCTTCAAAAAGTATAATGCAATTTCATCCATACAAAAATTTAAACAAGAAATAAGGTAGCCACCATTCAAACTGTCAAAATAGGGTTAAACATGGCGGCGAATTCCATCTTTTTTCGTTCCCTGCGCCTTGCCGTGCGCAATAGGGCCAAAAGCGGTATATTTTAATATACAGGTATGTGGGACACATATGCTTTTAGTGATGCAGATTTCCTTGCTGCGGAATAGGAAGAACAATTCTGATATCCGCTGATGAAGCTGAACCATCAGTAAACGAAGCAGAACCTGAAGGAGAACAATCGACAGAAAATGAGAAACCGGGTTCATCTTCAAGGGTTCTAATAGAAATAGGAAAACAACAGTTAGCATATGGCTCTGGTGTGTCTGTAACGCCTTCTGATATTTCACCGATGCCATTACCAAAGAAGCGAAATTCTAATAGAGGTCGAAAAGCATCAAAATCAACAATTGTCTCTAGTTGTCCATACAAAAAGAACTTGAGGAAGCAGGAAAGCAAAAACCACCAAAGGTAATTAAGAAAGTTGAAAAAACAGGAAAAAGTGGACTAAGAAAAAGAATGCAAAAATCAGAAGACAAAGAAACAGATAGTCCGTCTAACGCAAGCTTCAAGAGTTCAAATTTGTCAGAAGAGCTCGCTCCAGAATTTGATTTAGATAGAGTGCCAGAAGATAGGGAGACTGTATGTTTTCTCTGCAATGGGAAATTTAGCGAAGATGTAAGGGGAGGGCAGTGAGTTCAATGCCTCACACGTGAAGCATGGGGGCACTGTGAGTGTGCCGGATATGACGCCGGAACATGTGTGTTCCAAAATATCGTTCACTATTGACGGTTGGATTTCTTTCAACATTAAAGGATTTTATGGCATAACAGGTCATATCATAGACAAAAACTGGACACTCCGGTCAATACTCTTGGATTTTGTACCTGCGGAAGGCGGTCACACTGGTCAACATATAGCTGATATATTTTATGAGGTCATCAAAGCTTATGATATGACAGAATTTGTGCAAGGAGTAACTACAGACAACGCAGCTTCTAATTTTACAATGGCGAAAGAAATAAAGAAGTAATTGCCGGAATTTAATGAAGAAAACCACTTTGTATGCTTTGCACATATTCTTAACTTAGCCGTGAACGACTTCGTGAAGAATGTGTTTCCATTATATACATCAAATACAGATCATAGAGTAGATGAAACTATTAGTGACATCGAAGAAGAAAATGAAACAAATGACGATGCTGAGATTATAAGCAGTAACATAACTAACCCAATAGAAAAAATAAGATGCACTGTCAAAAAGATCAAATATTCTGAGCAACTTCAAATAAAACTAAAAACTTTTTGTGATGCTGTTAACATAAAAATGACCGCGCCAAAATTATATGTATCCACAAGGTGGAATTCCACTTTTGAAATGCTTAGTTGGTCTCTAGGCATAAAAAATGCGCTGATTATTCTCTGTAAAAACTGTGAAGTGTTAAAAGAGTTGATCATTACCGACGAAGAATGGACCATATTAGAAAAAGTATGCTTGTACTTGACAGGGTTTAAAACCCTTTCGGGCGCTTTACAGGGTGAGAAATACTGCACGTTGTCAACTGTTGTGATAGGCATAAACATGCTCTTCGACAAAGTGGAGACATGGGCGCACGAATTAGACATTAAGGAAAACAGAGATGGTATTGACGAATCTAAATTTATGGCATTCAAGCGGCTAGGGATAAAATTATTAAGCACTATAGCAAAACAAACTGGATTTATTGCGTGGTTCTTATTCTTGATCCACGTCATAAAATAGAAACTTTCTCGTCGACGCCCTGGGGAAGATCCTTAGAAACACAAGCAGTAGCTAAATTTGAGGAAATTTTTTAAAATCAATATTTTAAACCAAGCAGCGAACCTATAGCGCAAAAACCTTCATGCGCAGCTGAACGTACCATTAGTGAATATAACATAGATTTAACATCACTATTCTAAACATCAGAAAATGTATCTCCTAGAGATTGGCGTTATGAAATCGATAAGTATTTAAACGAATTACGAGCAGAAATCAATGAAGACATTTTAGATTGGTGGAGAAGGCATGAGAATGTTTATCCCTGTTTGTCTAATATGGCCAGAGATTTTTTCACTACACCGGCAACATCAGTTCCCATCGAAAGAGTATTCTCAAAAGCAGGCATAACTGTGTCAAAACTTAGAAATCGGCTTTCGTCTGACTCAATTAGACACCTAATGTGCCTAAATTCCTGGATTTCGACAGATCTCTGCAATATTTAGGTTTTTATACATTATAGTTAGTTTAATTTAGCATGATGTTTTTAATTCAATGAATGAGTTTTTGTTTTTAACTCAATGAATTTTTAGAGTTTTTAGAGTTTATTATTTTTTTTTCTGTTTGAAGTTTATTTTTAAATTAATAAATTCATGGACTGAGATTTTTAAATAAATTTTTAAGGGATCTTAGTTTTCTCATTTTGACTTATTAATGTGATTCCCGACCACAGTTCCCAACTTTATGCAATACTTCCTAGGTATTTACTGACAAAGTTCTTTGATTACTACCGATTTCATAAAATGGTATAGTTTCAAAATAAAATCAAGAAATTTCAATGTTTTGAAATTTCTTGTCTTGAAAAATAAATTTCTTGTCTTGCCTTGAAGGTTCAAAACCTTTTCTTGTCTTGATCTTGTCTTGAATTCAAGACAAGATCAAGACAAGATCTTGAAATTTTCAAGAAAGGGGCCATCTCTATGTGTACGACTACTGTTCTTTTTAAATAAATATTTGGTTAAGTACTTTTTAACAATGTTTTATTTAACTTTTTTAATAAAAAGACATGTGCTGCTATTTTGGAATATTCCAAATTGGTGGTATTCCAAATTACCAGCATGTTATACAGGGTGTAAATTAAGTACTTAGACAAACTTCGGCAAATGATTCTTTCAGTGATTTTAAGTCAAAAAGTTATGTAAACATAGGTCCAAAAATGCTTCGTTCTCAAGATACAGGGTGTCAAACTTTGAAAAAAAAAAATCGGTTTTTCGTAAATATCTCAATATTCTTTAAGCCGATTTTATTGAACTTTGGCAGATGTATTAATGATAGTAAGAGGCTAATTTAGCTTTAATTATATTAAAATTATTAAGTCCAGTGGCGTCCCGGAAGGCACCTTCCCCAATATTTTTGAAAAAAAAAAAGTGCGCCACTGACTTTTTTTAAATTTTTAATTCACCAACTAAAAATACAACTTTTTTGTCTCTTGTGTTTTTTTTGAATATTGCTTCGTTTTTGAGATAAAAAATAAAAACGACTTTATTACATGTCCCTAAAACAACGCAATAAAATAATTATTTATTTTCGCGCCACTGCACTGGCAAAATTAAATTTTGTGAAATTTTAATTTTAATTTTTTTTTAAATTATTTATTGCATACTTCCGGGGCATGCAGTACACAAGAAAATAGTAGCCTTTGAAAACAATTGAGAGGTTTCCATGGTAGCAGGATCAGTCATGGCAGTTGATTTAGAAGAAAACAGGTTGTTCAAAATGTTCAAAATGTACACAAACGCAGAAATGGCAGACATTCATTTTACTTATGGAATGGCTCGCGGTAATGCACGAGCGGCAAGACGAATGTATCAGGTGCGATTTCCTCAACGAGTGGTGCCAGACGTCCAAACTTTTATTAATATTCACGCAAGACTTTGTGAAACTGGCAGTTGTAAAAGGACAACAGATGTTCCGGGAAGGCCTGCGACAGTTCGAACAGTTGCGATTGAAGAAGCTGTGTTAAACAGAATTGAGGAAGACCCGCAAAGTAGTACACGGAAAATAGGTCGTGAATTGAATATTACACACACACTTGTTTGGCAAATTTTAAGGTCCCAACAACTTTATCCTTATCATATGCAACGTGTGCAGGCTCTATTACCTAGAGATTTTCCCCTCAGGGTCGATTTTTGTGTTTGGTTGCGTAATAGATTAGTAAGAACCCCGGATTTCTTAAGCCATGTGCTTTTCACAGATGAAGCCTCGTTTTCTCGAAATGCCATAATTAACTTTCATAACAACCATATCTGGGCTGAGGATAATCCGAATGCTATCGTAGAAAATCATTTTCAAGTGCAATTTTCTCTCAATATTTGGGTAGGCATTATCGGTGATCACCTTATTGGACCTTGCATTCTTCCGCAAAGGCTTAATGGCGAAGAGTATCGAAGGTTTTTGGAGCATGAACTTCTCAACCATTTAGAAGAAGTTGATTTAGAAACCAGAAACAGGATGTGGTTAATGCACGACGGAGCTCCGCCACACTTTAGTGTCGTTGCGCGTCAATTTCTGGGCGAGAATTACCCTAATCGTTGGATAGGAAGAGCAGGACCACAAGCCTGGCCTCCCAGATCACCAGATTTGAATCCTTTGGATTATTTTCTGTGGGGTCACTTGAAGTCGTTAGTTTATAAAAGTCCAGTCCAAAATGAACAAGATCTAAGAAATAGGATATTTGAATCTTGTGCCATTAATAATCAGACGCCAGGTATATTCGAAAGAGTTCGGCAATCAATGTTAAGACGACTTATTGCATGCGTTGAAGTAGGCGGTGGTCATTTTCAACAACTATTGTAAAATAATGTTATTAACTAGTTTAGTTTTAGTGTTGTAAATAATTTAAGTTTTTTACCTAATAATACAATCAATAAAAGAAACATTTTTTGCTTATTTTTCGAAATTAATTATTTTTTATCCCGAAAACGAAGCAAGATTCGAAAAAACACAAGAGACAAAAAAGTTGTATTTGTAGTTGGTGAATTAAAAAAAAAAAGATTTAAAAGTCATTGGCGCACTTTTTTTTTCAAAAATAGTGGGGAAGGTGCCTTCCGGGACGCCACTGGACTTATAATTTTAATCTAATTCAAGCTAAATTAATACATCTGCCAAAGTTCAATAAAATCGGTTTAAAGAATATTGAGATATTTACGAAAAACCGATTTTTTTTTCAAAGTTTGACACCCTGTATCTTGAGAACGAAGCATTTTTGGACCTATGTTTACCTGAACTTTTTGACTTAAAATCACTGAAAGAATCATTTGCCGAAGTTTGTCGAAGTACTTAAATTTACACCCTGTATAAACAGGCATTTTTACACTTTTTTCATCAGTGAAAAAACCCTTCTAAAGTATTTTAAATACTTTGAAAATTTCGTATGGCATAGCACATATCGGGGGCTAAAACGCAGGACCTCGTAACTAACGTTTTTGACAAAATTGACATTTTGTTGTAAACTACAACAGTGTTTGGTGTGATCCCATTTAAGAATATGTAGGGTTAAATTTTGCTATTAACCTCTTAGTTGAATAGTAATCTTAATACTATCATAGTGATTTCCCTGAATTGGTAATGATTTTATATGAAATTTTACGTTTAATCGCAGGTGTTAGATACGAGGTCCTGCTCCGCATTGCTTTAGAGAAGATACGAAGTACTGTCGCCTAAAAATGTCCAGTCGGACGAAGAAAATTTTGGAATTGGCGAAAACAACGCAATCAGGTGATAATATTATTGAATAAAATGATTGTTTTGTTCAAGAAGTCAATGAAATTGAACTACCAGAAGATATTTCTAATATTATCACAGAAGCCGAGATTGTCTTTGAAATTAACGATAATCATAATAAAAGTGCTGTATTGTCAGAAATGACAAAAGTAATTAGATCTAGTAGATCTAAGACTAATAAAAGATCTAATAAAATCTAAGCCTATAAAATAATCGACGCTAGTAGCGTAAATACAATAGATTCACTCTTGATATACGCAACACATCACGGACTTCCACACACCCTAATATAGCGGCACTGGATTTAATAATTTTGCTAAGTTACATAGAATGAACTTACTTTTACAACGTATAATCCTAATAGTAATAGTCCAGTAGAAAGATTACATTCAACCCTATTAGAACATATTCGTTGCAAAAGCATAAATAAATGATAAAAACGGTAGAATTGACCAACTCATGTTATACGCGATCTTGGCATACAATAATTCTGTCCATTCTATAACCAAACAAACTTCTTTAATTAAAATTGAATTAACGTATCCATTTGGAAGAATCAAGTTCGATAGTTTTTGTAAAAGGTGTGACAGGTTTCGTGAACTACAATGTTCACATCCTGAGACACGCAAACACTAGAAAACCAAATCTATTAGAAAAGGAATTTTCAACAGTCCAAATTTACCTTTTGTTGCACTAACGAGAGTTTTCAAACACGTTAAAAAAACTTTTTATCGCCTTTTTCGGATAGTTGCGGCGTTCAAAACCGCAACTATATTTGATTCAGACAACAACCATTGATGTCATTGAGCATAAATTTCTCGAAAGTGGACACCCGTATATGGAGGTAGACTCTAAGCATAGCGCGATTTAGAAACAAAAAACCCACCTGTATACGTGGTTCATGATTGGTTAGATTTATTTAAGCAGGCGAGATCCAAGAGGAATAGAAATAAACTAAGGGACCTCTATATTTTTGAGCAGGTAATGTTTAGGGACTCTTTGGATTTTCAAGATTTGGCAAAAAAATTATAAGAAATAGATTGTGTGATCCCAATAAGCATAAAGTTCAATGGCTAAAAATTAATTGCTTGCGATTATAGAAAATAGAATTTGTTTATATTATCGAGAACAAATTATGATTACTTTGGAAAATACATTCGTATAGATATTCGTGGAAATAAAATAAGGCTTCCAGATATAAATTTTCAAGATTTAAATCTGAAAAATCTCTACAAAAAATTACCACCGTAGTTGGGGCGCATTGATTACCAATACCTCTGGATATTTTCAAGACTACCGCAAAATTTCCATATTTGATTCGGTTGGCATGAAGCATGCCAGTGAAGCCCTACCAATGAGGTGTGCATGATCTTCAACGCCAGATTTGGTATATTTGTCATCCAAAAATTTTTGTGACATAAATCAAGACTTTGTGGACAGTTCGAAACTTTTATCTGTAAGTGCTAATTGATAGCAATTATCGTTTTATTGCTATAATATACCCCTGAGCCAATTCATCCTCCTTTGTTATTTTTAGCTATGAATGCAAGAAGTGCAATGTTTTGGCAGGAATTTTGAAATTTAAATTTCAAATTAATGGGGCGAGATTCATCATATTAGAAACTAATCAAATTCACTCAACATTATTTTTGCTTTAAGTTGTCAATAATAAGTATCATGTACAATAGGTATATTCTTTTTAATTTTTAGCTATAATGGTGCGAATCTATAAAAGGAAGTTAGGAGCTAGAAGTTACAAAGACCATAGTGATGCAACCGTTGAAGAGGCCCTGGAAAAGTCACCAGTAATGGTTGGAGCTTGCAACGTGCATCTCGAGAGTACCCTATGGTTTTTTAATTAATAAATATCATCTATTAGATAATAAATATCATCAATATCAATTTGAAATATAAATTTCAAAATTCCCGCGAAAACATAGCACTTCTTCACAAGGGTACATTATAGCAATAAAACGATAATTGTTATCAATTAGCACTTACAGATAAAAGTTTCAAACTGTCCACAAAATTTTGATTTAATGCCACACAACTTTTTGATGACAAATATACCAAATCTGGCGTTGAAGATCATGCACCTCATTGCTCGGGCTTCACTGGCATGCTGCATGCCAATCGAATCAAATATGAAAATTTTGCGGAAAATATCCAGAGGTATTGGTAATCAATGCGCCCCAAACTACGGTAGTAATTTTTTGTAAAGATTTTCCAGATTTAAACATTTAAAATTTATATCTGGGAAACTTATTTTATTTCCACGAATATCTAATCAAATGTATTCTCCAAAATAATCATAATTTGTACTCGATAATATAAAGAGATTCTATTTTAAATCTCAAGCATTTAATTTTTAGCCATTGAACTTTATGCTTATTGGTATTACACAATCTATTTCTTATATTTTTTTGCCCAATCTTAAAAATCCAAAAAGTCCCTAAACATTACCTGCTCAACAATATACCGGTCCCTTAGTTTATTTCTATTCCTCTTGGATTTCGCCTGCCTGAATAAATCTAACCAATCATGAACCACGTATACAGGTGGATTTTTTTGTTTCTCAATCGCGCTATGCAGTCTACCTCTATACAGTGTGGTAACTTAAGTGTGCAACATATTGTTTTTTTTTTAAATATAACACCCATGCTGGTTATGATAGGCTATATTCTTTGCTTAAACGACATAACAACAATATTGTGAAAAAAGTTGCTTCCGAGCTGCCGCTTCAAAGCAGACAATAACGGACTAGTTTAACAATTTACGCCAGACATTGCAGGACATACTTTCAAGCAACATCCTGAAAGAATATGTAATTTTACAATTTCTTCTGCTGCAGGATCTAGCTATAGTCGTACACAAAATGGATGGATAGACGCTCAAACTTTTACGGATTGATGTTTTCTACCTCACGGTAAAGAACTATAAAGCCGCAAAGTTCTACTTGGCGATAATTTATCATCACATTTCACCAACGAAGTGCTACGATTATATGGCGAGAATGACATTGCTTTTCTTTTCCTGCCAAACAACTCCACACATTTGACCCAACCCTTAGATGTGGGTTTATTCAGACAATTTAAAATTAAAACATCTGGGGGTCAACTTTGTCTAAACGGAATCTGACATACCACTCTTCTGTATCAATTGATAAAAAAGATTTTCCACAGCTACTACTTAGGACATTAAAATGACATATTTCAGAAACCCCACATGTGATATGCTGAACTAATCACGTCAAGCTCCAATTTTTCCGTTTATCTAATGGATAAAGAAAACAGCGTGTTGAAAAATTGCAAAAATAGTGGCCCCAATTTTATAAAAAAAAATTGCTCGTCAATAGCTTCATACGATAGAGGGGTACCAAAATATCAAAAGTTTCCTTTAATATACCAACTTTTATGCAGTTTACTCATGCATAAAACAAAAAGTAAATCGCTTTACTGGAGTAAATTTTTGGCTACTAATATAATTAGTGTGTTCAAGACATCAGTTGATAACTATGAAAAAAATTGAATGCATTTTGTTTGGCACTTAACTGACTTTGATTTAACGTAAGTATTGGCTTTGAACTTGTTAAATTAGTGCTGTTATTAGGTTTTAAAAGTGGGGCAGGTTGTCACAAATGAGCGGGGCCCGTTTGTCGCATGTGACAACCAGCCCCGCTAGAGATTAGCTTTCCACATTACTCCACGTAGGTAGATATTATATTTTTTTGTTCATTTCAGGTTACATAATCATGGTTCGAAATTTTAAAAGACCGAGAAGGGAAAAGCTCCCGCTGATGTACTTTTAAGAGCTGCTAAGTTAGCAAAATTAAACAGATCTTCAATAAGAAAAGCGGCAGCTGATTTTGACGGCAAGATACTGTAAAAAAATTCCAGAGTCTATATTAGTCTACTTAGCTATATTAAAAATCATTTAGTATTTGAGCCTGAACTTCAAAACCAACTGGTTGATTATATATTTTGGATTATCACCTAAGGAAGTACGTATTCTAGGTTATCAATTTGCTAGTGCTAATACTTTGAAAATGCCGGAAACATGGACGTGCAATAAAAGGCCGGTGCCGACTAGTTTACTGGGTTCATAAAACGACATCCTGTTATGTCTATTCGAAAACCAGAGGCGCTGAGCAGCTTTAACAGAGCAAAATAAAGGTCAGCCAGGAAAGCCCTATTACTCTTCTTCTTTACCAATGCTGCAAATTGAACCATTTCACAAAAAGCTTTTTGCCAGCAATGAAAAAAACAAACAGGACTGTTTTGTAATTGGATGTTGCGAGGGTAAAAAATGCAGAAGATCAAAAGTTCAAAGAGAAAAGATATCCATTAATTTTGAAAATTAGTGGATTGGTAAGGAAAAAATTGAGCGTGTTATGAGAAACTTTGTTTTACATGGAGAAATTCCGCGAGAAAAAAGAGGAAGTAATCGCATTGGTGATAAAAACGACGACAATAATGAATTTTATCGAATCTCTTAGTTGTGTGCAGAGACATTATTGTCGAAGTAAAACAAACAGTCGTGTGACTTGAATTATACAAAATTGTTTAAAATTTATAATTCACGAGTTGAAAATATGTTGCGCGTAAAATTAGGATATTATAGGACTTACTTAAACACACTCTATAATATTGGATTCGGTACTCTAAAGTCGTATGTGTGCTCGACATGTTTAAGAAACAAAGAAAAAATTAAAAATAAAGATTGGCCTGCTATTGAGAAAAAAAACCTTATAACAGAGCAACGTAATCACAGATTAAAAGCCAAAGCGTTTTTTGCTTTATTGAAGCGATCATCGGAAAATGTTGCTATTTTTTCTTTGGACTGCCAAAAGAATTTGCCATTGCCAAAATTGCCCGACCAAGCCTGTTATTTTAGTCAGCAAATTAATTATTACAACTTCACTGTTGTTTACGCATCTAGTGCACAGTTGAGTCCGGATAATGTTTACTCATATGTGTGGCCAGAATCAGAATTTTCCAAGAATTCTAATTCTATTGCATCAGCTGTTTGGGATGTATTGTGCAAGTTTAATTTCCATCAAACAATTGATTCCGTTTATTTATTTGCCGATGGTTATATATGTTATATCAGAAAATACGCTAACTAATCACAGAAACTACGTCTCAGATAAATACGTTATCACGCTTCTTAAATTTCTGCAAACTTCGACTTCTTCTATTACACAGACTCCACATCCGTTCTAAGACTCTCTGGAAAAATCTCGCGCTTCTAGCATTTCCCTTACCAAGCACCAAAAGGCTATAAAAGCCTCTGATGCCATTCGGCGGAGACACACAACAAACAATCATTATTATTAGCATTACTCGTTCAGTTCAGACCAATCTAAAAACATTCATTGTTCAGTCCAGTTCAATTGTTCAATTTTTTCCAACAATTATTAAATCCAGTTCAATTGTAAAAAAAGGGTTCTTTTAATAATTATTAAATAAAAACTAAGTGAAAAAATAATTTTTTAAAAAGTTATTTACCGCTCGGTCCGCGTAACATATATAATAATATATTATATAATAATAGTAATAGTATTATGATGACTATGATTTATTTTTGGCTTCAGACAAAAGCTCCCAATCATATCCAATCTATTACCCTAATATTTCCAGTGGTAGGTCATTCCTTCGTGCGGGGTGTGGAGGCCGGGGTCCCTCAGGGCTCTGTCCTCGGCCCCGTTCTGTACACCCTGTACATCGGGGACATCCCGAATCCTCCTAACACTACATTATACTTATACGCAGATGACACTGCCCTAATGACTTCCGATAAGTCTCTCCATTATCTTCCTACTATTCTGCAGCCGGCTATTGACGAAATTGTTACATTCCTACGCAAGTGGAAAATCAAACTCAATCCCAATAAGACACAAGCCTTGCTTATTACTAAAAAACTCAAAATACCTCCAAACCTTAGGACCATAAATGTCTAGGCAGACTAGACAGATCTCTGGCATCCTCACGTAAACAATAGGCTGCTAAAAGCTAAAAAAAGTATTCATATCCCCTTACCCGATGCTCTCAAAAAATTCAAATCTCCCCCCCCCCCGTTGCAAACCCACTCTAATTAATAAAATACAATTATTTCAAAATAAATTGCTTCGGCTAGTGGTTGGAGCGGAATGGTACATCTCTAACGCTACTATACATGCTGATTTAAAGGTGCCCTATATTTAAGACTTTTAATCGCCCCAAACCACCCTAACGAACTCTTAAGGCGCTGTTGCGACTACCAACCCAATCCTCTCCTGCCTCACAGGAGAACTAGAAAAATCATAGACATTTGACTCAGCATCCTCTTGCATATTAATCTAGACAACACACATATGTAGAAAGCTTACGCAACATTTTTCAGGCCAAAAATTCTGCCTCTACATAATTTATTTCCACATAACCGCGGAAAATGGCGCTAGCGCGTCCACCGCACTTGTCAATTTAAGAAATGGAAATGGAAGGGACTTTCTTTGGCATTCCGTCAACCCGTGAGTATAGAGGCAAATCACTGGGTGTGTGACCGGGTTCAACGCCTCTCAGCTGAAATTATCTTTATCAGACCGCCGAAAAAGTCTGTAGAAAACCAATGGATGTGCGGCCGGGCCAACGCCTTCCAGGTAATCCTATTGAACCTCCGTAGAAAGTGTGTTAGGAAATCGCTGGGTGTGCGACCGGGACCAACGCCAGCTAAATATAAATTCATCTAAATATAAACTACAAAAAAATTAACCCAAAGCCGTATCTTCAAAAAATGGTGCATTTGAAATTCACAAGGGTCACGGTTTATGACAATAAAACGAACGCAGTTGTTTGTTATGTATGGAATGAAGCACAAGGTCATCGAGGCGCCAATGAGATTGGTTCATGCGTATTGAACTACTTGGAAGATTTAAATGATGCCTTTGCTAATGAAACCGATGTTATAATTGTGCCCGGCAGCAAAAAAACAAATTTTTGTTGTCTATGTATACCTATGTTGTGAGAAATTTCCATAATATCAAGAGCATATCTCATAAATATCTAATAACGGGGCACACCCAAAATGAGGGGGATAATACTCATTCCCTCATTGAAAGGAATGTAAAAAAACATTTAAAATCTGGACCGATCTGTATGCCTGAACAGTATGTGACCCTTATTAGAACAGCCAAAAAAACTGGCAAACCTTATAATGTAAAAGAACTTTCACATGAAGACTTTTATGATTTAAAACATTTAGCAAATTAAATAGGTTTCAGTACTTTGCCCAAACCATTTAAACTTTCTGAGATTCAAATATTTAAAATTGAAAAAAAAACATACACCCTTTGTTTTTAGAAAACCTTTGATCAAGATGAATTTGAATCACTAGAGATTGATAAAGGCAGAATCTCCAGATCAAAAGACACAAGCTCAACTTTGTTAATGAAGGCGTATAAAAATAAAGTTGGCATTACTGAAAACAAGAAAAAAGTTTGCTATCCTTATTTAATGAGACTGTCAACAAGAAAGGATCAGCGATTCCAAAGTGTTATAAAAACTATTACCTAAATCTTTGATGAATTTTTTGCGTTTTCCGTTTAGTGTACGTATAAAGTTCTTTGGTGTTTGGATCAACGTTTTTTATTAGAAGAGCATTGTTTTTCGTTTAAAAACTTGTGAACTTTATTGTTCATTATTACATTAATAAAACTTACATTCAACATTTTGTTTTAATTTGAAATTTGTTTCCCGGTATATGCCAAACAATAACACAAACACAAACTAGGTCAAAGAATGGATCAAAATATGATTTGTTTTTCAGCCGAAAAATAAATTAAGACTAAGGTCTACTCCAAGATGCCCTAAACTTTATATTTTGACAAGTTGAATAATAATAAATTTATACTTATATCTGAAAATAGGTATAAAGCAAATAAAAATGTTAAAAACGCGTTTCCTGAAAAACTACGATTTTTGAGATGTGACACTGTTCTTGCGAATGAGCGATGTGGTTTTCGCAAAAAAATTTTAGAGTTTGTATTTGATAAGTAAGTTTATTAGTTTGATTGGTCTTGTGTCTTATAACATAACTATACGTATTATAGATGACACTGAAGATGTTTGTTTAACCGAAAGCGCTCTGTCAGGATTTATATGAACTTTACTAATTTTCAACTTGATATCTTCACATGCAGCTTTGACTTTCATTTATGCTTATTGGTATCACAATTTATTTCTTATAATTTTTTTGCCAAATCTTGAAAATCCAAAAAGTCCCTAAACATTACCTGCTCAACAATATTCTGGTCCCTTAGTTTATTTCTATTCCTCTTGGATTTCGCCTGCCTAAATAAATCGAACCAATCATTGGTGGATTTTTTTTGTTTCTCAATCGCGCTATGCTTAGAGTCTACCTCTATACAGTGTGGTAATTTAAGTGTGCAACATATGGATTTTTAACATTCTTTGCTTATACCACATAACAACAATATTGTGAAAAAAGTTGCTTCCGAGCTGCCGCTTCAAAGCAGACAATAACAAACTATATTAACAATTTACGCCAGACTTTGCAGGAGATACTTCCAAGCAACATCCATTTTGTTTGGCACTTAACTGACTTTGATTTAACGTAAGTATTGGCTTTGAACTTGTTGAATTAGTGCTGTTATTAAGTTTTAAAAGTGGGGTAGGTTGTCACAAATGACGGGGCCCGTTTGTCGCATGTGACAACCAGCCCCGCTAGAGATTAGCTTTCCACATTACGCCACGTAGGTAGATATTATATTTTTTTGTTCATTTCAGGTTACATAATCATGGTTCGAAATTTTAAAAGACCGAGAAGGGAAAAGCTCCCGCTGATGTACTTTTAAGAGCTGCTAAGTTAGCAAAATTAAACAGATCTTCAATAAGAAAAGCGGCAGCTGATTTTAACGGCAAGATAGTGTAAAAAAATTCCAGAGTCTATATTAGTCTACTTAGCTATGTTAAAAATCATTTAGTATTTGAGCCTGAACTTCAAAACCAACTGGTTGATTATATATTTTGGATTATCACCTAAGGGAAGTACGTATTCTAGGTTATCAATTTGCTAGTGCTAATACTTTGAAAATACCGGAAAAATGGACGTGCAATAAAATGGCCGGTGCCGACTAGTTTACTGGGTTCATAAAACGACATCCTGTAATGTCTATTCGAACACCAGAGGCGCAGGGCAGCTTTAACAGAGCAAAATAAAGGTCAGCCAGGAAAGCCCTATTACTCTTCTTCTTTAACAATGAGGCAAATTGAACTATTTCACAAAAAGCTTTATGCCAGCAATGAAAAAAACAAACAGGACTGTTTTGTAATTGGATGTTGCGAGGGTAAAAAATGTAGAAGATCAAAAGTTCAAAGAGAAAATATATCCATTAATTATTTCGTCACTACAGACCACGGCGCAAAAGTACGCGTTTGCAAAACTGCGTTTTAGAAAATTAGTGGATTAGTAGGGATAGAATTGAGCGTGTTATGAGAAACTTTGCTTTACATGGAGAAATTCCGCGAGAAAAAAGAGGAGGTAGGTAATCGCTTTAGTGATAAAAACGACGACAAGAAAACATCAATAACGAATTTTATTGAATCTCTTAGTTGTGTCGAAAGCCATTATTGTCGAAGTCAAACAACCAGTCGCGTGTATCTCCCTTGCGACTTGAATTATACAAAATTGCGGAAAATTTATAATTCACGAGTTGAAAACATGTTGCGCGTAAAATTAGGATATGTTAGGATTTACTTAAACACACGCTATAATATTGGATTCGGTACTCCAAAGTTGGATGTGTTTTCGACATGTTTAAGAAACAAAGAAAAAATTAAAAATAAAAATTTGCCTGCCTTATAACCTTATAACAAAGCAACGTTTTCACTGATTAAAAGCCAAAGCGTTTTTCTGCTTTATTATCTGCTATTTTGTCTTTCGACTGTAAAAAGAATTTGCCATTGCCAAAATTGCCCGACCAAGCCTGTTATTTTAGTCAGCAAATGAATTATTATAACTTCACTGTTGTTTATGGTCCACCTAGTGCAAAGTTGAGTCCGGATAATGTTTACTTATATGTGTGGCCAGAATCAGAATTTTCCAAGAATACTAATTTTATCGCAACAGCTGTTTGGGATGTATTGTGCAAGTTTAATTTCCATCAAACAATTGATTGCGTTTATTTATTTGCCGATGGTTATATATAATAATATATTATATATAATAATAATAGTGTTATGATGACTATGATTTATTTTTGGCTTCAGACAAAAGCTCCAATCTACTACCCTAATATTTCTAGTGGTAGGTCATTCCTTTATACCACCCGATCGGGTATTTGGAATGGTTGAAAAAGAAGTAAGAAAAATATCTGTTATTGTAAAGCCCGCTGATTATGATGAGATCTTCGCTCATAAGTTTACACTTCGTAAATTTTCTATATCGGCTCCACCTGGTTCACAATGTTCAGCAAACCCTTCAAGTTGGATGCAAGAGGCACATTTCTTGCAATTCCTTAAATTTTACAACTGAGATTTTTTATCGATGATGAATTTCTTGCGTGCTCTGTCACGGATAGACCAGATCCGGGCATCTTAAACGAATAAGAAACTAGGCTAGATACGGGCATCTTAAGCGAAGAAGAAACTCGAAGCTTGGCAAATATCAACGCTCAACTAACAAATAAAACAATTCAAGAGAGCAAAACAAACACCAAAAAGATATATTCAAACTAGCCCTAATGATCTCTGCTGCAGTGATTTAGCAAGGCATGTAACGAGTAGAATTTGCCCTTATAGAAGTTAACGATTAGTAGCCTCTTTCTTAGTCAAGATTCGATGGGTTTCGAACAGACTTCTTTTCCGAAGTAAGAACCAACACAGTACATAGTTGAATCATTGTATTTGCCATTAACATCTTTGTAAATTGTTTCACATGGGTCGCATGTATTTTCACAGATCACTTCATTAATCACTGTCACCGAGCTCCATTCTAGCCGCAGAAATAGGGAGTTCATCGAGCACTAAAAAGAATCGTTATTAAAACCCAAAAAGGTCGAAGCTTTGAAATTCTTACTGTTTCATGCATTGCGGGCCACAGTTTTTGCCTGTATACGAGGCCTTGGTGCTGCTGGGAAGTGCTATTAATCTTGGCAGTATTTCCTCCGTTGCCGGGCTTGATTCTCGGAATTTCACCGTTTGATACCTGTGGAATATTTTTGGGATATATAATGGGGTTTTAAGAGCGTGCTGAATGTAAATTACCATGCCGGAGATCAAGGGAAAAGTTCCATTTTCTATTTTCTCGAACCTTTGTGTGGATAATGATCTGACAGATAAATTAATTGAGGTTATTATCGGTTTGACATTTCGTATATTTTTGCCGCACTCTTCTTCTTCTAATAAACTTTGTCAGCTGAGGGTTTTGGCTACTTAGCAACGATTGTTGTGCGCTGATTAATGAAATTGTTGTTTATTTGTAAGTTTGTTTATTAGGAATGCCCGCTAACGAATATAGTTGCGACTGGGAAAGATATAAAGGCTGAAAAGCCTCCGGATTTTAGCGTTCTCGAATGGTACTCTCGATAGATTTAATGTTTTGTGGTTCTGGTGAGTCATCTGTCATTCGTACAATACCATTTCCGGGTCCTTCTTGGAATTCGGGCATTTCCCATCAGCAAGGGTGCTTGAAGAGGTTGCACCGGTGTTCTCCGTAAAAATTCATGGTAGTTGAGTATTGTGAGTAATCGATAAATTCGGATAAATCGAAAAACGCCGTGTAAAGAAGAAACCGAAGTAGGTTATTCTTCATTTCGACAAGGGATTCGTTGGATATTGCCGATTTCTTCAGGTGTACCTTGGTAAGCCTTGACCTTCACGACCACGTGCCGCCATTTCACCAGCTACTTTCTTTTCAGCTGTGGATGATACTATCCTTTGGACATTAAGTTATTCCGAAGGTCACCAGAGGCCACACAATATCTAAGTGAGTTAATATTTCCGGACCTTGCCATATTTCATAGGTATACTAAGACATGGTTCTCCTTTTAGGGCCTGTGTCTCTGTACCTGTCTGCCTGTGCCTGTCTGTCTGTCTGTCTTGCTCAGTGTCCAGCTCCGTCGGTCCGTGTGTAGACGGGCGTAGGTACTGTACGTTCCTGCCGGTCAATATTGGATTTAGTCTGTCCACTCTTCGTTCCGGACCTGTCTGGTTGCCGTCTAGCCTGGGCTGTTGGTGCAGTCTTGTACCGTAACCACTGCGTGGGATTATAGCCCTGGGTTGGAGTTTCCGGGATAATAGCTTATGTCAACGTAGATTGGAGGCTCGGGACAGATAAGTTACAGTCGTAAGATTTTAGGGAAGGGAAAAACAGTAGCACTCTGGGAGTATAACGTGAGCCAGTGGACCCGTGAATATTTTTGCACTCAATATTCGATTTCTATTTAAATCTCAATTTCACCGAGTCTTAAACGATTGGTCAACCGTCCGTTACGTGAAATATATTCCGGTCGCCGTAACGAGTTCGCACATATAAGACCAGCTCAGTTATTTAATCAGTCTTATTTAGTTAACCGTACTAACCTCCCCTTTTAGAATTACCTTTAAATATTTTTTAATACAGCTTTAATTAATTGTAATTATATTATTATATATTTATTATTGTTAACCAAAATAGTGTTCCTTCTTTTCATTTTGAAGCCCTGCCACCACCACGAACCTACTCCCCCCGCCGACTGGAGCTACCCGTGGGCCACAAGCTAGCGTATAATTTTACTACAATAGTTTTCTTAGAATCATTACAACAAACATAAGTTATAACTAGTCATACTTTCAGTGGCGCACGTAAAAACAAATTCTTGCCTTAGGGTACTTTTTTTCATTTGTCAATATAATTAAGCTCTTCAAGCACCGAACCCTGTTATTACTATTTTCTTGTGGAAATTGATCTCAGTTTCCCGTAAATTAATTAAAAATTCATTAAAAATTAAAACTCATGTCTTTCCCCCTTTTACACCCTAACAGGCAGCGTACTGGAGATATAGTAACTCCGGAAAGTGTGAGACCCCATCCAAAGGCATCAGCAAGAAAAACAAATAGCTGCAGATGTAAACGAGAAAGTGCAATTGTTTGGGAAATACCAAATAAGTTCTTGTCTTTATAGATATAAATAAATTCTTAGAATAAATGTATTATAATTTTACTCAATGCAAAAATAAATTGTCCATTTTATTTATCAATTTTCAAATCGAGCTTTTTTTCGGATCTCCAAGTGTATAAGACTTGTCTTACTCGCGTCAAAAAAAAAACCTCGGGCGTGAAAAGAAGCAGAAAACTTCCTCCAACTTTGATGCAATTTTCTCCAAGTTAGAAGAACCAAGTCGCCAACAGAGGTAGGTAAGTGGGTAGACAGTTCTTATAACTGCGCGAAAGAAATAATCGTTTTCTCAAAGCTCAACCTCTCCTAATCTCATACAGTCCGCTACTCGTTTCACTGCTCAACAGCAATACTTACTGACACCACAGTAAAAGACCAATAATTGGAAACAGAGAGAAATAAACGCCAGAACAAGAAAAACAAAAAAGGAAATGGTAAAAATAAGCTTTTTTGATTAAGGAAAAAGTTAAGGAATCGAAAAAATCAAAACTCCAGGCCGCCAATTCGGATAGTGAAACTGATGAAGAAAAATGTTTTTGCTTAATTTGTCTTAAACCATTTTCCCACAGTGCGCCGAATGAAGAGCGGATAAAATGCACTGATGGACAAGAACTTGACATTTGACATAACTGCGATTGTGACGTATTTTAAAAATATGCTGTTCTAATTTTTTAAGCAAAAAAAATTATTACAAACTTTGTTTCGTTGGTTTTAAATCAAAACATTTTGTCCTAATATATATTTTTAAAAGTATAATTTTATAACTTATTTATCATGTAAAATATACGTGACAACCAACCCCAAGTATAATGTGACATCTAATCCCAGCAAGGGACAAGTTATCACATTTGTATCAATTTTTTGAAAAATTCAAAAATAGCACAACATTTATCGCATTTAATTAAAAAATAATAATTTCCTAAAATTGTAACAACTGGCCCCGGTCTCCCCTACATTGATAGTATCGATGAACATGTGAAGATAAATCAATTATTTAATTGTGCTTTGTGTGAATTTAAACACATGTATGTCCGCCGGCGGAATTTTTCAGTTTTAATGAAAATTCCGCCGTTAAACGAAAGAAGATTAACAAAAATTAATTTTCCAAGTGCGAATATACTAATATGCATTTTTCAAGTGCGGAGAACTTTTAATAGGGAAATTTCAGCTAATAATCTCAATATAACATTAAACCAAAGACATATAGCTTTGCAAATTTTGCAAAAAATAGTATATTCTAAAAATTCGATGAGTTATGATTTACTTTATAATGAACTGTTAAAAAAATGTACATTGCCTATACCTAATTGAATATTTCAATACTAATTGGCATCCCATTAGAAACGAGTGGACATTAGGTATTTTCTCAATTCGTCCGTCGCATTTCGGGCGTGCTCAAAAATCTACCTAAATCCGTCGCAACTCGGGCGCCTCGAAAAAGACTATACCTAATAGTTCGCAATTCGGGCGTAATATTGAAGGGTTACACTGCACCCTGAATTATGAAATAATTTTATGGTAAATGTACAGTCCTGACAATTATTGCCACCATGCACTTTTAAAATTAAATGCCAAAAATAAAAAAGAACTACTTATACCATGATGAATTAGGTGTACGGTTTTTTTTAACAGGACTGTATGTATGCCAACAATAGTCAGTAATCCAAAAATACCTACATGTTTTTGTATATATGTCGCAGCCAACTAGCTTAATCAGCCGTTCAGTTAACAGCCTAGCCGTTTCACTAAACGACATAAGACTGAGGAAATTCATTTTTATAATAATTTTGAGAAATAATTTTCTTTTATTGTAGGCGATTTTTTAGTTTTACTTTTTAAGATTAAATGTTAAATTTCAGTTTTTATTAAACAAAAATCGCCAACCCTGATTGATATAATCTTTCTTAATATAATATTTAAATATCATTTGTAAAATCCAATTACCTGCTCATCCCTAACGACCTAACAGATATAAATTGCGGCAAAAAATCATTTTATCTTATTTTCGATCAAGATTTTGAAGTGAGAGTGTTGCCATTTGTATCTACAGCAATGGAGGTCCAAGTAGTGGAAACTTAACGTGGTCAGCCTGCAGTTTTACATTCGGGATATAAATATTCGCTGAAGTGCGTAAACAAAAACACAACTCGACGTTAGATCTGCATAAAGCGACCGTGTCCAGGTTATATCACAACAAGTGATTGCTACAAACTTTTGGGGCAAAAAGCTCATTCCTGTGTTCCTAGTGTTGCCAGAAATGAAGTTGAAGTAAGCTTATTTAAAGCAAAAAAGCGTGCCCCTGAAGAAATTACTCCAGTGCCACAAATTTTTAGACAAGAAGTAACGAACATTCAAGACGCAGGGCTCGATTTAATTGTTGAGATTCCAACATTCCTATCTTTTAAAGATACAATGTATAGACAGAGACACAAGGGCCTAGGAATTGCGAAATTACCTACATCTAGGAAAGAAATACGACTTCCCGATTCAGTCCAAGAGTACGTAGTGGCAGACGACCAAGAAGATGGAGAACGTATCATGGTTTTTGCCGATAAAGGACGACACCTCCTTACAGAAGGGACTGAATTTTTTGTGGATGGCACATTTAAAAGTTGCTGCCCACTCTTTGATCAACTATATACACTACACGTAGATCTAGGTAGCACTGACCAATCAACAGTAATTGTTCCTGCGGCGTATGCTTTGCTGTCAGATAGAAAGCAAAGTACTTACAGAAGGCTCTTCCGAATGATCCGACAGAACGTGCCCAGATTATCACCAAAAAAAATTCATATTGATTATGAGCAAGCAGCCATTAATGCTATTAGAGAAGTGTTCCCAGAGACAACAATAAAGGGGTGCAACTTTCACTTTAATCAAGCTTTATGGCGAAAAGTACAAGAACTTGGACTGGTTACAGTATACCGAGAAAACCAAAATGTTAGAAACCACATTCGCATGTGTGCAGCCCTTGCACATTTGCCAGAAGGCGTGTTACCAGACGCGTGGCTGAACATAATGGAGACTGCACCAGATAACACACAAGTGGAAAAATTCAACGACTACTTTGTTGATCAATGGCTGGACAATGATTTATTATGGGTAGTCCACAAGGAGAGGCATAGAACCACTAATTCAGCAGAAGGCTGGCATAATAGATTTAATAGAAGAGTTGGTAAGGCCAATCCAAATATCTACGATCTAATCAAAGTCATTGAAGAAGAAATCAGGTGTTACAATGTAGCAGAAAAACAAGTAAGCCTACACATAAATACTACCAAGAGGTCCAGAAAATATATTCTTCTTGATCAGCAGTTAAATGATATTGTTGAAGATTTGTCAAAAGGGAAGATAAGCTTAAGAAGTACGCTAGAAAAGTTAAGGCATGTTATAAAATTTGATTAATTTAATTTAATTTTTCTGTCTTTGTATAGTAATAAATCATTTTAGTTTACAAATTGTTTATGTTGCTTATACAGGGTGATCCACTTTTTTGTAGCAGGACTTTAACAGTCGAAAGAAAGAAAAAAAGACGAAAATTTCATATCAACGTAGGTCCGTAAATGCTTCGTTTTAAACAAACAAGGTGTTAAAAGTTAAAAAAAAAGATTATTTTTGATAGTGTCCCAACCACTTTTTAACCAAAAAAAATTAATGGAATGGAAACCCGACAACTCCGCCACTGGCTGTTTGTGGGCTTTCATTGCACCTTGTTTGTTTAACACGAAGCGTTTACGGACCTATGTTGCTCGTTTAAAATATACAGGATTCCAAAGTTGAAATTTATACCATAAAAATATCATACACATTTTGTGTGCATCTGAGCATGGATTTGCATCTTTAATGAGGGTGGCAACAGGTACCGATCTCTCTACGCCCCAATTGCGAAAGACAAATACCTACCTGACAACCTTACGCCCGAGATGCGAAGGATAACTGATTCCGCCCGAGTTGCGACGCACCAATCGCGAATAAATCGGACATTAGGCTCTAACTTTCAATAATCAATTTTTTTAAATACTACTAACAAGCGACTGGAATCGCTCAACTCTAAAATAAAGTAAATAGGGTACTTGCACAAATTTTGTTTCTTGTTCAATTTATATTTAATGAAAAGTTTTTGTATGCAGGATAACATTCCTCAAATAAAAACTGCAAAATAATTGTTTCCTTTTTGGCAAACTGATTCTGAAAATGGCTTTTTGAATGCGCGCTTAAACAAAGCTCTGACGTCACTTATATCTAAACATGGTAAATTTGGCAACATGGGGTTTTGGCTGAAATACCTTGTGTTTTATGGAATAGCAGCTGTCAGTGTCAGGCTTAGGCGTCAAACTGTAATCATAACCTTATTAGTGGATGCTGATAGATGATTATTTGCATTTGGAAATTCAGTGTTCAATCAAATATCTTATACTAATGCCCGTTATAGGAAGTGTTGTCGTCGTATTTTGAACGTGATACAACAATGGAAGCAAATTTTGTGAAAGCTTATAATCAAATAATTTGCCAAAGCTTGATGTCTTCATTGTGGCATATTATTTTACAAATAGCAAGCTCTATAACTCAGCAGAAATTCGTGGAGTTAAGACACAGAGGTAAGGTAAAGAACAATATTGTTGATTAATTAAGTACCTAATATATAATATTTCTTTCAGTGCGGCAAGAGATATGATGATTCAGCCGTTTGTTATGTGCACTTAAAGAGACACTCAGGAAAGTATACTGTAAAAACCAAAATATGCGCAGAACACAAGGTTCGTTCCAAAAATTATGCAGTAGTTTGTGAAATAGATGAAGTGGCCGAGAAGATCATTCAAGCGCAATGTCTAGACTGCGCAGCGGCCCAAGGAGGCTGCATACATTCCGTGGCATTTTTAACGTGGCTGCATAGGCATAGCCAAAGTGAATGAGACAAGTGTATCCATTATCCACTCCATGTGGTCGTCGGGCGACGAAAATGAAATGTTATTGACGGCCGGGAGTGGGAGAACTAATAGATTATAGGTAACGAAAAGTGCTCAAATTATAAATAAAGGTGGCCAATTCAGGTATTTTACTGTATATTGAAGTAATTTGAACTTAAGGCATATCTAGGCATGAAGTAAATAGTGCAGTTGTTACAAATCAATGTTTATTTTTAACATAATTTACCTAGACAGTTTTTTCTTTTCTCTGCTCTCTTTCGCAAGGTGTATATCTCGTTGCTTAGAATAAAATCGCATTCTTAACAATATGTAATTATTATGAAACTAAAATGCCAACACATGATTCGTGACTTTTACGTTCAAATTTAAACGCACTATGTACAGTTATTTAAGAAGTCTTGTAAAGTTGAATCATACATATCATTCGTACCAATATGCTCAGAGAAACCACTCTAATTTTCCTAATAAATAATTTATATAAGAACTATTATATATTTTTTTCCATGTCTTCTTTTAGCTAAAAAGCATTATATAAACGCAAACCAATAAAATATCACCTGGCTATGACTTACATAAAAATGATCTTCACATACAAATATGAGTTTTAGTGGAAAAATTATTTTTACGTTTTATAGCTTTTAACAATTTTGTTCTTCTGTGGCGAGTCTGTATAGAACTTGTATAAATGTTTAATTTGAATTTAAATTAAAGACGTATTCTCACAAGATTTTACCACCAATGCCAATAATAATACATTTCGCAGTCTCTTTTAGGCAAGTAGAACTCCAGTTAAAAGTACACAACACTGAGAAGACAACACAACTAAATATTTTGACAATCAATATGTTTATAATTATAATCCAGCAGGTAGTATAATGAATAAGGAGACTATAATAAAAACCTAAGGCCTGGGCTGGGGGGAGTTAAAACAAATAATTTAGGTATTTTTCTGAATTTATAGGTTATAACCAGAAAACAACTTTTCAGGTTATAACGTTGATTGAGGATCCTTCCTCCATCGACGGTTATAAGTTCAGCTCTTCTTCTTCATTTTGTGGAAGGAAACCGAGAAGGATTCGGCCAGTCCCATTAAATAAAAGGATTTTAAAATCATAGATATAAAAATAAATTTACAATGTTGCCAAATCTACTCGATAAGTGACGTCACCGGTTGTTTTACAGGAATTGAAATTAGAAAATTCATATCTCAGTAACAGTAACTAAAAAAAATGTTTTAATGCGTTTTTCGTATTTCACTATCACTTAGGTGTAGTTTAAAACTAGTTTTGAAAAATCGTCAAGTTCCCTATTGTTGAAAGATATAACTCCTTAGCAAATTTTGTTGATTACTTCTTCAAATTGATTTTTATAATGGATGACGAAAGAGATCACAAGGCGGCAAATATGCTGTACAAACGCACCGTTTGTTTTTACGAGAAAGGTAGCACACTTGAAAAATATTTCAAATTATTAACCACATACGCTTTTGAGTTTGTTAAGAAACGATTTGAAAGTAGAAATAGCACAGCGCAGTCGGGTTATGAAAGTAGTTTACGTTAAAATGAAAAAATTGAACAAGACACTACGCGAACTGCGAGAAAGCTAAAACCAGCGTGCAATTCAGAATTTTGTCCAAGCTTAGAAACTGTTCAAACATTACAGATAAGTTTACGTTATAAAACAAAATTATGCGTGCATAATTTTACCGTCTATGATTTAAGAACACATGACGCAACTTACTACTAGTTTTCCGAAGATCAAAATAGTCAGTTAAAAGCTTCCACTTTTGTTTCGTGCCTGCTAGATTATTTAGAAAAAAATGTCTTGCAGAAAATCTACCAATCGTCATCTATTCTGATGGTTACACATATCAGAACCGCAACAAAAACATGTTTAAGGCAATTTTAAATTTTTCAATAAAATATAATGTAACAATCTATCAAAAATTCCTTGAGACAGGGCACACGTACATGGAATGCGATTCAGTACACGCTAGTATTGAACGTAAACTAAAAAATCGTGAAATTCACTTGCCCAATGACTAATTATTTGTCGCCAGGGAAGCAAGGCAGAATCCCAGGCCCTGTGAAGATATCGACTTGGACTTTTCGTTTTTCTCGAATTTTGCTTCCAATGAACATATTAGATACTTCCTATACGTCCTGGATGACAGAAAGACGAATCCACTGTGACAGATATAAAAGTTATCAAATAAGAAAATGGCAAAATTCAAGTCAAAATCAGTTATGATACTAAATGGCAAGAGTTACTTGCTAGACCAAAAGAAATGCCCATAATAGCAAAATATCCACGGATGCGTAATCAGCGATGCAAGATACCCGACAATAAGTGGGAACACCTTCAAGAACTTAACAGTTATACCCGACGACGTCCATCATTTTTATGATAACCTGCCTCATTAAAGTTTAATTTAATAATGACATGTTCTGTTTTGTTTGTTTTTAAATTCTACATAATAAAAATGTAGTTGATTTACACATTTGGGTTATTAATCATTCTAGCAATTTTATCCTAATAAATATAATAGTAGTAATATAATAGCTCCTAACTAACATTATGACAACAAAAACAAAATTTTTGATTCCAACAAATCACTTTTTCAAAAAAATGGGTTTTGCCACCCATAAGGTCAGAAAATTATGTAGAACTTAGAAATAACAAAAATATGACGGGTTTTTCTTTCCTCCTGAAAAATTAAGTGAATGTTGGTTAGGACATGTTTTGCAGGCTACAAATCGATATGATGTATATTTGGTCCAGTTATTTGGAAGATTTTCGACTTTGAAACTTTTACTTTTGCACTTTTGATGCATGGCTATTCAAAAATAAAAATGTCCAGGGGAAGGGTAAAAATAACTATAAACCCCGTGTACAATTTTATTTTAGGATTAAAAAAAATAAATCAGCTGATTTAAAAAGATGTTATTAAACCAATAATAAAAAAAGGATTGGAGGTGTATTTTTTAATTTGCAAGCATTTGGTTGCTTTTGGGGTACTCTTAGTTTGAAGTATTGAGTGAGAATGATTATTATTATTACCTTTCCAACTGCACCACAAAATTAGTAATTCTGTTAACTGCAATAATAAAATTCAAATTTTGGGGATTTTTTCAGGACTAATATTTGCTAAAGGCGATATATTATAGAACCAGGAATATCTGATAATTTTGCAATATGAAAACTAGAAAATTGGACAACGAAATTATACTTATGTTACTATTCTTTTTACCATAAGAAAAACAACAATTCTCTAAATATAAATATTCTGGAAACTTATGTTTGTATTTGGCAAATTTTTTAAATTTGTGTCAATTAAAGCTGTTAGAAATCTCGAATTGACTTTACAAATTATAAAGTCACATTCCACAAGTAAGACTTCTTAGACCATCACTATTTTTCGTGACGTTTTGTCATGTAAGGGATATCGATAAATTTTACTATAAAAAGTTGCAAGGAATTAAAATTTACAGCCCGATTCCGTAGAAACTTTCCATTTTAGCAAGCTTCAGCAAGTGGCCCAAGATTTTTCGACTCCAAAATAAAATCTGACCACGCCAATAAAGTTAGTGCAGAAGCATGCCAGTTAGTAAAAGATCACATTGAAAGTATCCCAAAATATAGTAGCCACTATAGCCGCAAAAAAATCTACGTCAATCATGAACTGTCCATTCATTTTTATATCAAGATTATTACAGGCCTTGGTGCGAGGAAATTAATATTCCACCAGTAAGTCATGACAAATATAGGCGAATTTTTTGCAATATTGGTTTCAAATTACCCCGTAGTGACACCTGCAAAATATGCAATTCACTCAATCTAAAACTTTAAGACGCCACAGGAAATGAAGATGTTGTCAAAAACCATAGTATTGAGTTGGAAATCCACTAAAGAAGAGCACAAACGATGCAAGATGACATAAAAAAGGGAAGTTACGCCAGCTAAATCGAAAAATAATACTTGTGTTACCTCCTTCGACCTACAACAAGCCCTTCCGGTGCCAAATTTGACAACAGGTCCTGCATTTTACTTAAGGAAGACTTGAAAATAATAAAAAAGACCTTTTCCCGACTATTAAGAAATACGTGGCAAGAGACAAATCCCACTATAATTCAGAATGGTTTCAAAAAGGCTGGGATATATCCCTTCAATAGCGATATTGTTAGTAAGGACAAATTTGACCCGCTCGAGTATAAAAGGTGGGAGAATAGAATACAAGAAGGAATGCATATTACAGCAGAACTTGACGAAGAGCCCAATAACAACAGTGTTAGTCAAACAACTGTAACAGCTAACGAAAAACCTAGCACCAGTAGTAGTAAAGTTTCGGTTTCAATTCCGTTTGAAGAATTACTTCTATCAGCGTTACAGCAAAATAAAAATTCTCAGGGGCAGAAGAAACCGAAGAAAAAAATTGCAAGTGGCGCTGAAATCATTACCAGTAATGATGTGTTGAAAAGATTAACAGAAATTGCTGAGACAAAATGTAGGAAAGGTAAAAAAGAGAAAGAAAACATAGAAACTGAAACACAAAAAGAAAAAGATAAGGCTGCAAAAAATAGAAAGAAAAGTAGAAAAACAGAGGCCATAGACGAACCAGAAAGTGAGGAAGAGGAAATCGATCTAGATGATGAATCCGATGAATCTTTAGAAGCAATTGCCAACCGAATCGAGCAAGAACTGCAGGAAGATGAAGAAACTACTGACACATTTTCTGAAATCTCCGACGGTGATTGGGTTTTGTTGAAATTAGCGGGAAAAAAGGCGATTAAACATTACATTGGCCAGATTTTAGAAAAAGACTCTGATACCAGATATGATGAGGTGAAAGTTAAGTTTGCTAGGAAAAATGCCTTTTCCACTCAAAAATCTGTTTTTAATTTTCCTGTGGTAGATGATGTAGGGCATGTTGTAACTAGTGAGATTATAAAACTACTTCCCCGACCTCACATATCTAGAAGGGGTGAAATTTCATTTGATGTGTCATTTTCAGGTTGTACTATGCAATAATGCTGTTTGCTTATAATGTTAGCCAAAGTTAAGACATTAAAATGGTTAGTTACTTTAAGAGATGAATTACATTTGAGTTTATATTTTTGCAACCAATAAAGATATCTTATTTCTATAAAAAGCGTTTGAAAGATAAAAATTACCGAGAACAATGCACTTACCTTCAATAAAGGGTATTAATATAATATAGTAAAGTGACGTCCTTGCCGCACTTTCCCTCAATATGTGGGTAGGTGCGGCCCCCTGACTCAAAAAAATATATGTAAAATTTATATGTTTATAGCATTTTTTATAGCTTCAAATTTGTAGGTTTTATTTAGATGTACCTTGTTAATACCTCACCATAAAAAGAAATAAATTCCTGTCTCTATAAAGAATTAGCACAACTTTAAACAACAACTAACGAATTTTCTGTATGCACTTACCGCACCGCACCTTACAAGGAGAAAAACATTTTTTGGTTACGTAATACCTTCAATAATGAACTTACAATTCAAGTTGGAAAAATTAAGAGCTAACAATTTCAAATATATGACTACTTTCTTTGAATGGCAGATTTAAAGACTATTTAAATTTAACAGAAAAAGCCAATAATGAATTAATTGCTACAATAACAAATCCAAAATTGAAAATGCGCTGGGTTTCTCTGTATAAAGGCCAAAGGAAATTGGATTTGTTTGAAATGCAAGCGCTGAACAAACTGTATTACTAAACAGTTACTTACGATACTAATGAGCGTTTATTTAAAGCAGTTTACCTTAGGAGATCTCTAGGTCTTAGCTAAAGGCTAAAGTGAAAATTGTCAGAATTCGCGAAAAATGACAAATAATATAAACAAACTGACGTACATTTTACCTACAACTACAAGGACCTATTTTGAGGTCAAATTTAAATGACTGCTTTATGTTAATTTGTATTTTATATTCAATTATCTATTTCTCAAAATTCCTAATTTTATAACTTAAGTTATAAAATTATAAATTGCATAAATAATCGGTGAACATGTTTTTACAACAAAAGACTAATTCTCCATAGGTATATCAACTTAGTGATTACGTAACCAGTTCAGTTGGAGTAGTAACTTTAGGTAACGTAAAGTTTTACTTTACAAAACTAGTTACGTAAAATTGGACGTATCATCACTTGCTCCGGTTTTGAAAGGTGTCACTTTATACTATGTCAAAATCAGGAAAAGTATTTATAGACATATATATCTATTAACTATACAGGGTGTATCTTTGATAGGTACAGAAATTTTAACCACGTAATCGGGGACGTTCATAAAACCGAAAAATGAAAAAAATTTTTTTTTTAATCGATGTTTAGAAAATGGGGCAAATCAATCTTTATCCGTGCTCAATGCACGCCGCTGGATCGTCACTAGAAGCGCTTAGAGGGGAGGTCTAACCTCTCCCTAGGAGATGGAGGGGAATAACGTTAGATTAGGAAGGGGAATACCGCGACGTTGCCGCATGTCAGAGTGGAATAAATCTGCTTGCAGAATTAGGTACCTAGGTACCTTTGAAAATTACTGCTGGTAGGTATCCACGTTTTTTTTATGATGTCGGTTGCTGTGACGAACTGTTTATTGCTTTCTTCACAGGCGCACACAATAATTTAACAAACACGTCAGTTTTTATCACTTTACTGTTATTTTAAGTCCCTAGGCAGCAGAAATGTATCCGAGCGCCGCTCGGAGAAGTCATTGCTAGAAAACTCATTGCTGATTTCACACTCATAATTTTTTGACAAGTCTTTTGTGGAGTAGGTATCTACCTACCTACCTATTTTACAACTGATTTTCAGGCCGCCATTTTTTTATACTAATAATTAGCCATCTCTTGGGACAACTTGGGATAATAAATTTCTGATCGGCAATCAACTGAATAAAGTATTTGTTTTAAAATAGAAATTATCTGTAAAAATTGCAAATTTCCACAACCACCCATAGGGTAGAGCGTAGAGCAGCGGCGCGTTACTTTTTTTTAGCGAGTGTTCGCCTGTAGGCCTATCATCTCGAAAAAAGTGGGGGAAGACTGTAATTTGACGTGAATTTAACGCGCGGCTTCGATTTGTTCATAGTTTTTAATATTTTTCAACCCTTGCCCGATAGTGCGCCACCTTTAAACCCCCTCAGGGTTGTGGTCCTATGTATTATCTACTTTTAAAAAATTATTCGTTTCCGAAAAAAGTGGGGGAAGACTGTCATTTGATGTGAATTTAACGCGCGGCCCCGATTTGTTCATCGTTTTTAATATTTTTCTACCCTTGCCTGATGGTGCGCCACTTTTAAACCCCCTCAGGGTTGTTGTCCTGTCTATTGTCTACTTTTAATAGTATATTACACACGGAGGTGTCTCGAGATAAAGTAAACTTTCCACCCGGGCGGGAGGGCGGGAAGTAAAAGTAAAAAAATTGACACTTTCAAACTTCTAAAAAGTCAGAAATGTCGATATTACATACATGGTTGTAAATAAAAAATTATTCGGTTCCGAAAATAGTTGGGGAAGACTGTCAAATTGGCGTGCTTATCATTTCCGCATTTTTTAACCCTTTGCCGTTTCGGAACTCTCTCAAGTTAATTCCTTACCATTCCTCTTACTTTTCGTAAAAACTTGGTGGCGAAATGTCGCGTAATGTCCCCAAAAACCGAAAAACAGCGACTCCTCCTGGTGAATTTAAGCTTCTGCGTGCCCTTGACTACTGCCCGACATTCCTTCGCCGAGATTCGCCAGGCGCGGGCATATGACGTTGGCGTCGGGCGCTGGCGTCCGACGCCAACTTCACACAAAAACGACGCCGCGCCGAATCGCGCAATAATTACAATTACGAATGAATTCACTGGCACTGATTCACTCGATTTTGCTCCATTTCCATGCCGCCTGGCCCGGCCGACCTACTAAATTACAGCTGGGCGAGGAGCGCAAGCGCGGGGCGCCACTTGACATCGACACTACAGGTGATCCCCACTACTCATAACTTATGCGCGATATTAGCCAATCGCGGCAATTCTGTTTCCAAAACGTGGACGCGTATGCAAACGTCGCGTCTTGCTAACCGATATTGTTCCGTTACTTTGCTTTGTTTTACGAACTGTCGTCGGAACTGAACCTGCTTCTGTACATTTTTCCAGATCCGTTCGCCATTTTTTTGGACCAGCAGTGATGTCCAAACCTGTTGCAATTGCCGCTACGAATTTGCAGTGAAATAACAAGTGATTTTTTCATATTTCCGTTAAGAAATGCAGTGTTAAACGTTCGCGGCCTTCGTATGAAAACAGTGCTAGATAGGCTCCTACTAGGTACCCCAATTACGCGCGAGGATAAAAGAAGCAGCGGTATGGATCTAATTGTACAATCCACCTAGTCGAGTCCCCGTTGGAATAAATCAGCTGAGGGAAACCGAGACGTCCCTAATATTTGGCATCGCGCCGCTTTAAGTGTGCAGTGAAAAAAGAACAAGTGTTTTGTTCGTATTTCCGTAAAAAGAGACTATGAAGTGTTATACCTTCGCGACCATCGTATAAAAACAGTGCCACTAGTTAGGTAGGTACTTAGTGCTTTATGTGATTTTGTGAAGATTTTTGGATAGTATCTAAACACAAGAAAATAGTAAAAATAATCGATGCATCTCAAAGGTAGGCTTTTTCATGCTATTCGTCGAGCTATTCGCTAAAAGAACCTTTAAGGAGTTGTCCAAAAATTATTTATTTATTTATTTAATCTCCACATACACCAAATGATACATGGTTGCGTCAATATTCTTCAAATACTGCGAAAAAGCCTCGGAAAAAGCGATTCGACTGGCAACCAGTTACCTAGTGCTTCTTGTGATTTTCGAGAGGATTTTTGGATAACATAAGAAAGGAGTACGACACCCGCAAGGAAAATCATCCAGGCATCCGAAAGGTAGTTTTTTTGCATGCTATTCGCTAAAAGAACCATTAAAGATTTGTTCAAAAACTAGTTGAAAGACTATTCCTGAAATACTGTGAAAGAGCTATACGTCTGACAACGCTGCACGGCGGAATTGGGGGGGATCCGCCGGAACCGGCCTCAGTTCCAGCTGGTCCCGGCAAGGTCAAGGACCCATGGCCGTAGCGTCCGAAAAAGGGGTTTTAATAGCGTTTTAAAAAAAATTATTTCTGACGTTAATATGCACTTTAGAAAAATTTTAATTGCATAGGCGTAACAAGTGCATTTTTCCCGACCTGCCCTTAAAATTTCTGTACTTATCAAAGTTACACCCTGTATAATATCATGAATTTGTAGATGTAATATTTTAAAAGATCTTAGATCATTTAGAGGATCTTAGTTCGTTTAGAAGATCTTTCAAAAGATCTTAGATCGATTGATCTTTTTTAAACGTATCATTTTTAGACGATCTTTGATCCAAGATCGTTTTTGCTTGAAAAGATCTATTTTTAAATGATCTTAGATCTTCTTTTAAAAAACGATCTGATCTATGATCTAGATCTTTTTTGGCGCGATCTTTCCCAGCTCTGGTGACGTGTTTGTTAAATTATTGTGTGCGCGCGTGAAGAAGACAATAAACAGTTGGTGGCATAGCACTCTGACATGCGGCAACGTCGCGGTATTCCCTCTCCCAATCTAACGTAGTTCCCTTCCATCGCCTAAGGAGAGGTAAGACCTCCCCACTAAGCGCTTCCAGCGAGAATCCAGCGGCGTTCATTAAGCACGGATAAAGACTGATTTGCCCTACTTTTTAAATATCGAATATTTTTTTGCATTTTCCGGCTTTTGGACTTTCTCCATTAAAATGGTTAAAATTTCTGTACCTATCAAAGATACACCCTGTATTGTTACGCTAAAAAGACAGCTCAATCAAAGTAGTTCTTTTAAAATTTTGGTGGATCATCTGGGATCACTGCTTGTGAAAGAAATGGTTTTGTTTAACAAAAATCAATTCGTGGTAGTTGGAGTAAATAAACGGGTAAAAATTTCGAATAGTTTATTTAATTTATTCGCAATACCATTTTTATTAGTTGTCTCACTTGGTCGAAGAGATTTTGTTTCATCGGCTAGTAAACCCTCTTAGCTTTCGGAAGATGTTTGCGCTAGGTTGCCATTGATTTTTCTTGGCTTTGTAGTAATTTGTTTCCTGAAAAATATTGAGTTAGGAATGTACCTAGGTGCTTTTTGCTGTTGATGAGTCGTAGTGCAAGTGGTTTTGTTGTGAACTTACCTTCTGTGGTTGGTCTTCGAGCTCTGTCGAGCGAACAATGTTTTGCTTTTGTTCAGATAGTGTGTGGCTGGTTTTAGCAGTTCTCAGAGCCTTCGCGGTTTGTTACTAGCTTGTGGGACCTAGAATAAAAAGGAATATCGTTAGTTATTAGAAGAATAAAGGACGTACGACAAGTTTTTTTAGGTTATGTTTTGATTTCAACTTGGATTTATTTTCGAAATACTTGTCCACCGATTATCGAATATTATTTGCTGTTCTAGTTACTGATGTTGCTGATGTTCCGCACATTCCATAGTTTAATGATATCCAATCTTTTGTTCCACAAAATAAATTGCCAAGTGACGTTCACATACTTGCGACTGCAGTGACACCTGTTGGACAGTGTCACAAGTTGATCGTATTGCTTGTCATTGGGCCACCTAACGAGTTGTCGCGCCATCTGTCGGTGTCGGCGTGAAGTTTCTCCTATAGTCGTGGATTTCGACAGATTCTATATTTGTTTTCATAAGCAGAGTGTAGATGTCCTTCGCATCACGATTTATTTGATTTGGGTTGTTTTTTTGTGATCGCCAACGGATTTTAGTTTTTTTTGCCAGTAATTTGGGACTTCGAGTTCTGGTGTTCCGTTTGAAGGACGGCAAATCGGGAAGTTTTTCCGGCGGCAGATTAGTCGATTACGAGTGTAGTTTCTGGCTCGTCTTGTGTACTTCAAGGATTATTTCGACTGCCTGCACGTGTAACTGGAGGTCCAATACAGGTTATGGTTGTGATTTATGCTTATTGGTCCTCTATCCGCTTTTGTGGGATTAAATTGCTCTGCTGAAAAATTGGAACCTGGAACCTACGTAAAAGAATCCCATTTCATCTTGGGAGTAATAATACCTGCTGGTAAGCTAATCTGTGCCTTTCATTTTAGTTCATATTTCTGATTGTGTTTTTTATTTTAGAACCATTGTTCGGATTCATAAAAAATTGGTGTCGACTCACTGAATTTCCAACGGTAAATTCAAGGTTATTTTGGGAGAAGTTGAACTGGAAAAAACCCTCGTTTGGAGGTAGGTTAGGTTTATTGTGTATGTTTATTTTTTTGGGAACTAAATTTAGTCCCAAAGTTCGTTATAGGAATTGGTTAATAAAATACCAATCGCGTAATTTATTTTTAGGGTTTTTTTTTCGGGTCCAGCCTAGTTTTTTCTGCTGGAGCTGATTTGTTTTCATTGGACTGCAAGTTTTGAAGTTTGGTTTCGACTACAAGATTCGGGTGTACCTACATTGTCCCTTGAGGCGCCTGAGTGACGGAAGGCACTTTGTTACCACCTGATCGCTCTGTGGAAGGCTAAGAGGACCTTCATGAAGAAGATGCGAAAGCGGTTGAAGAGAAGTTGACAGCTCTTACCCCTGAAGTGGCAAGTTTCAAGGATGCTAGAACTAGTGGAGTTTTCCTTGGACTTCAGACTAGGTTGTCTTTTGTTCTCACTCGGTTAGATAATATGGAAGTAGGCGGTGAGGAGGAAAAATCGAAGAAGAAGGCGAAGTTGCTTGGTCTTACACTGTCTCTCATTGAAAGGCTTAATCAGCAATTGAGTGAAATTGAGAAGCGTCAAGCTATTGTTCCTCCTGAGTTACAGTTGCTTGAAAGTCTGGCCGATGGAGGTGATGATACCAATGGTATTATTAACGCGTCAGCGTCCTCCCATACCGAACCTCGACACCAAACTAGTCAGACTGGTATGACCACTGTTAAGCCCATTTTGCCTAATAAATGGGATGTCAAGTTTTCAGCTGATAGGAAGGGTTGGTCTGTTACAGCTTTTTTTGAGAGGGTGGATGAGTTGAGGAGAGCGAGAAATGTTTCTAAGGACATTTTGTTGGAATCTGGTATTGATTTATTCTCTGGAAGAGCTTATCAGTTTTATCAAGAGTGCAGATTAGAAGTGAATAGTTGGGATGACCTCGTGAGAATGTTTAATGAAGAGTACTTGCCTTCGGATTATAATGAGAAGCTTTTCGAGGAGATTAAGAAACGAACTCAGGGACCTGAGGAGAGTATTGGAACGTATTTAGCTGTTATGTCTAAGTACTTTCAGCGACTGTCCTGCCAGATCTCTGAAGATGCGAAATTGAAGATCTTACTTAGGAATATCTCGCCATTTTATCAAAACTAACTGGGTCTAGTGGAGGTTTCGTCGATATCTCATCTTCGTTCTCTTTGTAGAAGACTCGAGGCAAGGAGAGAAGCCGTGGAAAACTACTCTGTGCCGAATCGTAGGAGTAATGTACTGGAGCCAGATTTGGCGTACTTACAGGTTGAAGAGTCGTTTGCTAGTCTTCAAGTCGCTCCTGGTACCAGTCGCGATTCTGGTGAAGTTGTCTGCTTTAGGTGCAATAAGTCCGGCCATCGTGCTATTGGATGTACTGTTCCGGCTAGGAAATTTTGCTATCGGTGTAAAAAAGAGGGATGCACTACGAGAACATGTCCATCGTGCGCTCAGGGAAACGCCAATCGGCGGACTTAAGTGACCGACTTAAGTCTGGCCCTGTCCTATCGGTCGAAGCTGTCAAAGTACTTTTAGCTTATATTCTCGATCACGCTGAGAATGATGAACGAGCCTATCTTAAGGTGAACGTTTTGGGTCAAGATTTGTTAGCTTTGCTTGATTGTGGTTCTACTAGAACTTTTATAGGAACTCCTGGTTGGGAAATTTTAAGTAAGTTGGTTTTGCCTCTGAACCAGAGTAAGAAACACACTGCTCTTATGGCAAATGCTTCTAGGATGGATACCCTAGGTACTATGGATGTTCCAATTCGTCTTAGGGATAAAGTAGCTCTCGTTGAGGTTATTGTTGCGTTAGAGTTACCTAGTGTTATGGTACTTGGAGTGGATTTCTTTGTTAAGATGGGTATTGTTCCTGATTTGCGACGTGGAGAGTGGTTCTTTTCTGGAGTCGGAGAGGATATTTTCCTTGGAAATAGAAAAACAGCAGATACAAAGTGTTGTTAATCCAATGGAACAATTGAGATTGCAGTCTGTTGTGGACAAATATAAGCAGTCTATGGGAGAGAGATTGGGATGTACTTCACATACCGAGCATAGGATTAAGACAGATGCAGATCCGATAAAGCAGCGGTACTATCGAGTTGTTGTGGAATCAAACAGGTTGGTTGTCGATGTCACATCTTTATTCTATGAATGCTTCAATTCGTCTCCCCCATATACAATAATTGTTATAGTTACCTACTTTAGTGTCCTACATTCTAAACTGCTGAATAGCTATATTTATGTTTAAACTAATAAATAAAATAACGATATGGATAATGATAATGATAATTATAAGAAGGCACTACACCTTTCCCCTTTCGAAAAGTTTGCTTAATATCTATTCCTATTTAACCCAATAAATGTATTATGTTATGAATATTATACCCTATGTTTGTAATATTATATAACTTAATTAAATATAATTATTATTACAAGTATAAATACATAATACAGTATTTCTTATCTAAGAACTTATATAAAAAAAATATCTTCTTTTTTTTAAAAAACAAGCAAGCAATTAATCACCTTTTTTGTACAATTTCAGTCTGTTATTGTGAACAGTTTGTTCTACGTTTTGGTTTAGAATAGTTGAATTTACACCATTTTGTTTTATGATTTTAAATGGACCTTTATAGGGGCTATCTAATTTATATTGAAAACCTCTTTTTAATAACACTAAATCTCCAATGCGAAAGTTTGAAGGATTAACTTTTTCGTCGTAATTTGACTTAGACTTTGTTTTAGCGTTGTTGTAGCTCCTGAATTCTCTTATGTGCTTCATTTAGTTTATATTTTAATTCATCTGCGTAATTATCAGTGTTATATACGGGGTTAGACGTACTGTAAATATCATTTGGTAAGTTTGGAATTTTTCCAAATACTAATTCATAAGGAGAGTAGTTCGTTACCGAATGAGGGGTTGTGTTATAGGCAAAAACGAAGTATTGCAAAAATGTGTCCCAATTTGAGCCATTTGAGTATGTGATTAAATATTCGTTTAGAACTCTGTGATTTCTCTCTAAGCTACCTAAAGTTTCATGATGAAAAGCAGTTGAAGTGCTATGCTTTATATCTAGTGACTTATTAATTAATTTTTGAGTTTCGTTTATGTATTCTGTGCCTAGATCTGTTTTCAAAATTTTTGGAATTCCAAATTTTAACATAAAGTCTTCAAATAACGCTTTGGCTATGCTTTTAGAGTGTTTACTTTCTAAAGGTATAGCTTGAATGAATTTAGTTAGATTGCATTGTATAGTTAAGATGTAACGGTTATTGTTTTCTGTGATTTTTAATGGTCCTACTGTGTCTACTGAGATATTTTCAAAACTAGTCGACGGAGTTTCTGTAATGATCATTGGTTCAATTGTGTGTCTAGTGACCTTATTTTTATGAAATTTCTCGCAATTAGATATGAACTTTTTTACCATTTTTGACATATTCTTCCATATATATTTTTGTTTTGTAACGTCCCAACCCCCGGCCCCTTACGGTGCCGAAGAAAGGAAGCTTTAATTGGCATGATCGTCTAGTTTAATTGGTTAGGACCTTGTTCTACGTTGTGTTTTGTTTATTTGTAACCTAAGTAATTTTTAAAGTATTGATGAGCGCTGAACTGGTGCTATAGACACCGGCGGCGACGTGGTTCGCCGACGGGGTGCAGGTAGCCGGCACCGGCGGGTCCGCTGCTGGTGGAGGCGGCGGCCGGGGCCGCTGCGACGACCAGAATCGAAGGCCGGCGGATGCTGACCCGGTGCTCTAGGTACCGGCGCTGGGTTGGTGCATCTTCCAGGGTACAGGTGCGAAGTTGCCAAGGCTTGGGCCTTGCTGTCTGTTATAGGTTCGCTGTTCTGATGTCCATTTTTCCATGGAGGCGGCCAGTAGGTTGCAAAAATGGGGCGCCTCGGGACTACTGCTGCCGCTGTGCGGTGTTGTCGGTGTGCGGCCCTCGGCCACATACAGAACCTGCTCGTTCTTAATCTAAAGTTCACCTGGTTTGCTCGTATATCACGAAAAACAAAAACAGGGGCAGTATCAGTTTAATTTTAACAAATCATAACAATCAATTTAAATAACTCTATATCCTGGTCACGGCACCAGTGTAACGTCCCAACCCCCGGCCCCTTACGGTGCCGAAGAAAGGAAGCTTTAATTGGCATGATCGTCTAGTTTAATTGGTTAGGACCTTGTTCTACGTTGTGTTTTGTTTATTTGTAACCTAAGTAATTTTTAAAGTATTGATTGCATATTTGTTAATCTAACTGTAGGGTGTAGTCATAAACACTTGTTCACTGGTTATTTTATGATAGTATTAGGTAGACGAGGCTACCGCAATAAAATTTGGTTTGACCTAGTTCGGATAGTCAGCTGTGAGGGAAAATAGTAAATAAGACAAAGATTTGTTCGGTGCATAATTAATAGATCTCGTTTATTAATTATGTTGCGGTTTAGGACCCGACTTCGTATTACATGGTGTTGGTAGGGCATTAGCCCGGACACGGCGAGGAAAACCTAAATAAAACCCCGCCGGACTCCCAACGAAAACCTATCCAAGGCAGCACATACACGACTTATACTCCTTCGCCCTGGGAAGGTTAAGCGTTTGGCTGATATTGACCACAAAATTCGTGTGGGTAAATACTGGATCGTAAGAGGTGTATATCGGCGGCCACACCGCCGATTGGTTCAGGTAACACCCGTAGGTAGATATAAAGTTATGTAGGCACCTATAGAATCGTGGCCGTCGTTACCAGGTCACATTGGACCTTCAGCCTCTCTCGGACCAGGATAGCCAGCTGTAGCCACAGGGGTTCTCCTTTCTTCCGGTAACGACGGATCGCAGGGATTCAGGTTTGTGTGCAGGTAGGGGGGAAACGAAACCCGTCCAGTCGTGGACCGGGTTTGACATCCCTCGGCCGGGGAGTCTCCCCCGGGACCTTAACAGGTCGGGTTACGTTCGGTAACAAAGGTGTTAACTGACAACCAATCGGACAGGGCGTCCTCCAACATAGCACCACGCTTGGTCGAGTGTTTAACTGCACGGCTGGTTTACTGAATTAATTAATTCTCACAAGAATAAATCATGTAGTACTGTAACATATTATTTAGGAATGGTGTAGTTCAGAAACAACTCCCTAATTTAAATTTAGGTGGGTGTCCTCTCGAGAGTGACACGTACAGCGGAGAACAGCTAAATTTGAATATATAGTACACATATGTACAAGAGCATCTAAGAATGAACGGTTCAGCCTGTCGCCTATGGTATTTACATTAACATTATTATCGGATCCATGACCATGGGTCCCCTGACGTTGGTAAGGTGTGTGTGTGTGTACAACACGCGGCGCGTGCGCCGTGCTAAACATGTAAATGAAAGGTTGAGTGAGTGATGGCGGAATACAGATCTCGTCGGTATTGAAAAAATATGAAAAAGCTTGTCTCGACAATGTCCTGCCGTTTAGTTGACAGTTCGCTACTGGGCGAAGTGTTTTTAGTACCATATTGACTTCAGAAAAAGTAATGTTTTCAGTGAGAATAAACAAGACAAAAATACGTGTACACAGACACTGTTACTGGAATGAGAGGTAATTTGTAGTCTTGTAGGTAGCTGATTAAAAATATAATGGAACATATTATAAAATGGATTGAATGACAGCTGTGTTTTCAGTGGCGCACTGTGGCCAAAGAACAAATTGAAAATAGTTTGTTTACTCGAAGAGATACATATTCCCGCAAAAGATAGAATAAAAATATATCTCCCTCAAAAACCCTTTTTATAAGAGACTACTCGTCCATGCTATGCATACATTAAAGATGACGGAAATTAATTAGAGAAATCGTGAATAAGTTAGAGATGCCGTGAATGAATGGGGCACATACCAGAGAAGCCGGGAAAATAAAGGATGTCGTGAAAATTAAAGTAGCTGCGCCTAAATTAGAGCTCTGTGAATAAATTAGAGAAGTCGTGAGTATATGAAAGATGCCGTGACCAGAGGACAGAAGCAAAATGGAAATTAGTGGTTTATACTCACCTAGTTCCCGGTTCAGGTTCTCGCGGTTGAACTCGCGACTACACCGCGGGTCCGGCCCGACTTGCATTGCGATACACGCACTTACGCGACTGAAAAATATTTATAATTTGAAGAGGACAACATCGTAAATATAAAATAGGAATAAGAAAATATTACCAGAAAAAATCTACGAAACAGCGGCCCTGGGGCCGGGGTGTTTCAGTTTTAATTTATTAATTGTTCTCTTCACACCGGTGTGTCCTCCCAATAAAGAATAATGGTATTTTTCTATGAGCTCATTTTGTAATCTTTTTGATTCTACCTTAATTGGGGATTCATATAACAAAATAATTATTCCGGAGTCGTATTTTTTATATATTTCATTATACATTTCTTTGAAAGTCATGACTTCTAAATAAGCAAATATATTGTCTTTTAACGAAAGTGCTAGCTTTTTAAAATTCATCGCTACAAGTTTCTCCAGAACAGTACCTAAGTTTTGTTCCAGATTATCGCTCAGTAGTGTAATTTTAACATTTTTCTATTCTATTTCAATATTATTTTTAAATTCATTTTGATAGTTAGCGCGCTTGTCAATAATATTGAATTTTAGTCTCCCTAATTTTGTAATTTCGGTTAATGACGTCACTTCCCAAGTCTCCAGTTGATCGGGCTGTTGGCTTGGTATGTTTAGTGACTTTTGATTGCCATTTGGACCGATAATATCGTTTTTTGCCATAGAGCGAGTTGTCACTGCTACAGTTGTTGGTATTAGTGCTTTTAACATATCTGAATCTACTCGAATTCTTGATAAAGCATCTGCATTAGTATTGGCTGAGCCTGGTTTGTACTGTATTTCAAAATCATAATCCTGTAATTCTAAGCGTATTCGCGTCAATTTTGAAGAAGGATTTTTGTGGCTGAATAAACCGACTAAAGGTCTGTGATCTGTTATCACAATGAATTTTCTTCCAAAAAGATAAGGGCGGAAATAAGTGATTCCCCAGTAAATTGCTAAAATTTCTTTTTCTATCACAGGTTTATTTAATTCGTGTTTCGTTAAGGATTCGCTAGCATATGCGATGGGTCTATCATCGCCAATCATGCCTTGGGATAAAACGCAACCTAAAGCGAAATTTGAGGCATCAGTAGTTAGAATAAAAGTTTTTTGAAAATCCGGATACTGTAAAATAGGAGGTTCAATAAGTTTTTGTTTCAAATTTATAAAAGAATTGTTGCAATCAGATGACCAAACAAACGGTATGTTTTTCTTTAATAACTGGTTCAGTGGGTATGCTATGCTTGCAAATTCTTGGATGAACCTACGGTAATAGTTCATGAATGCAATAAAGCGTCTTACATCATCGGCGTTTTGCGGTGTCGGGTAATTGTTTATGGCTTCGTCAGGCAAAATGCCTTTATCAGAGATTAAATGACCTAGATATATTACTTCTTTGTGTAAAAAATTACATTTTAACGGATTAAGTTTTAAATTGTATTTTCGACATCGTTCAAAAACCTTTGTCAAATTATTGTTGTGATGCATTAGGCTGCATCCGAAAACGATGATGTCATCTACATATAAGAAAGCGTCTGCGTCCAGTCCGGCCATAGCTATGCTAATCATTCTGGAAAAACTATTTGTTGAAATATTAAGACCAAAAGGAAGTCTTTTAAAATGATAATGACCTGAGTCAGATGAGAAGGCTGTGAGAGGGCGAGATTTTTTTTCTAACTCTATCTGGTGGAATGAACTTGCCAAATCTAAAGTACTGAAATATTTCGCTCTACCTAATTGATCAAGAATATCTTCTATACGTGGCAATGGAAATTTATCTGTTACTATTTTTTTGTTTAGTTGTCTAAAATCTACCACCAATCTCCATTTTTTATTTTCGTCATCCGATTTCTTTTTTACTATTAACAATGGTGAATTATATGAACTTATGGAGGGTTCGATAATATCATCGCGTAATAACTGTGAAACTTGATTTTTTATTTCTTCCTTCTGGGAATGGGGCAATCTGTAATTTTTTATAAAAACTGGATTTTCATCAAGCAATGAAATTTTTTGTTTGTAGAAATTGTTTGCCGGAAGTTTATCACCTTCCAAATAAAATATGTCGTTATAATTCATGCAAATATCTAGAATAGTTTTGTTAGCCTTATTGTCCTCACCTTGTAATCGTATGTTATTAAGCAGTTTTGCTGATCTGTGCGCAACGTCTTGCGCACTACTTGTGTCAGTAATAACACATAATTCATAATTTGCAATGGGTTCCATATCTACGCTAAAATTATTATCGATAATTACATCTTCACTGGTTGTGTTTACCAAGAAAACATGAGGGATGCCCTTACTAGGTACTAGAGTGTTACTTAAAAATACACCTGGGGTTATTTCTTTATTAAGAATTATACTATCTTCGCTAATGTGTTTATTTACGGCTTGGATTAATTTGGTTCGCGCTGGGATAGTTATTTTGTCGACGAGCGGTAATTTTGTTTTCATGGGGAGTGTTATTTGAGTATGATTCGTATGTATAGTGAATGACCAAGTAAGATAGTCAATAAAACACGTATAATTTATCAAAAAATCTCTACCTATTATGCCATCTGTAAGAATAGGAAAGTTATCGTCTATCAAATGAAATTCTTGTGAGAAAACTTTGTTTATTACGACTAAATTTGTTGCAGTGAGACCTAAAGTGTAAAGTTTGTGAGGAGTTATACCACCTATTTCGCATTTTTCTCCAGGGAAATATTTTTGTGCTTTGTTTACTATGCCAAGTTTGTAAAGACTTATATCGGCTCCTGAGTCTATTAAGAAAGATGTGATTTTACCTGTCATTTCACAGTAAATATTCACATAGTTTGAATTATTTGTGGTTATGCAAATTAGTTTCGGGTGACCAACTCTCCTACTGTTGCCGACTGATTCAGTGAAAGGTGGCTCAGCTCGTTTCCCGGATTTGAATCGTTCCTTTCAATAAAGCGAATATTTTGATTTCCCCTATACCTGTTGTATCTGAAATTACGATTTCCGCGATAAGAGTAATTGAAATTACCTCTAAAATTACTTCTGCCGCGACCTATGTTACCATTGTACGAACCGCTAGGTACGCTGCTTTGTCCTCTAAAACTGGTTCTGTCCATGTCCGCGATAATTTCCTCTAAAATTTCCTGAGTACCTATTTCATGTCGTTGTCTGCTCAGTTTTTTGGATTCTTGCTAGTATAGTTGAAAAGGCAGGGTCGCCATGTTGTGGAATCAAACAGGTTGGTTGTCGATGTCACATCTTTATTCTATGAATGCTTCAATTCGTCTCCCCCATATACAATAATTGTTATAGTTACCTACTTTAGTGTCCTACATTCTAAACTGCTGAATAGCTATATTTATGTTTAAACTAATAAATAAAATAACGATATGGATAATGATAATGATAATTATAAGAAGGCACTACAGAGTGTCCCCAATCATGCAAAAATTCATAGATAATGAACTAGACGAGATGCTGAGAATGGGAGTTGTAGAGAAGAGTAATAGTCCGTGGGCTTCTCCAATCGTGTTAGTTAGGAAGAAAGGTAGTGACAAGTTTAGATTTTGCATGGATTATCGTAAGTTGAATTCCGTAAGTGTTCGAGATAGCTACCCCCTTCCTTTGATTTCTGACATTTTAGACAAGCTGAAAGATGCACGATATCTGTCTAGTCTCGATGTGAAGTCTGCTTATTGGCAAGTTAGTGTAGCTGAGTCTTCGCGTCCGTATACGGCTTTTGTTGTCCCAAACCGTGGGCTTTTCCAATTTTGGTAGAATGATTTTCAGTTGCCCTAACTATTCCTTGCCCTTTAGTATCCAAACAGATGCATCCGCTTATGGCATTGGTGCTGTGCTCACCCAACCTCATCCGGATGGTGACCGAGTGATCTGTTATCTAAGTCGCTCGCTCTCAAAACAAGAGAAGAATTACTCCACCACTGAAAGGGAATGTTTGGCAGTTGTGTGGGCCATTGAGAAGTGTAGACCTTATATCGAAGGGATCAAATTCGAGGTAGTAACCGATCATTATAGCCTTAAGTGGTTACAGAATTTAAAGGATCCGACAGGAAGGCTGGCTAGGTGGTCAGTCCGCCTGCAACAATTTGATTTTACAGTAGTTCATAGGCGAGGCAAAGATATGGTTGTACCTGATATGTTATCTCGTTCTGTCCCCATTATAAGTTCTATGGAGGTTGAAGACTATGTACCTGATCCATGGGTGCAAAAGATGATCGATAAGGTGTCTGAAAATCCCCTTAAATTTTTGTCTTGGCGTGTGACGAATGGTAAATTGTTTAAATTTGTGAAACAGGAATATCCTGGTCTTTCACCATTAGAGGAGAGTTTGAAGTTAGTTGTTCCTAGCAGTAAACGATTAGAAGTTATTCGTTCTGCACATGATACTCCTTTAGCTGGTCACTTGGGTGTGTATAAAACTTTTGCTAGAATGTCGGAACGATTTTATTGGCCAAAGATGAGGTATGATGTAGCTCGTTATGTTCGCCGTTGTTCAGTTTGTTTGAGGCATAAGCCTGATCTTGGACCTTCAAAGGATAGGATGGTCTCTCATCCTAAACCTTCTAGACCGTGGGAGTTAGTGTCCACAGATTTGATGGGACCTTTGCCTAGATCCCAGAAAGGGATGACATACATCCTTGTTGTTACGGATTATTTAAGCAAATTTTCGTTGGTCTTTCCTCCCAGGAATTCTAATTCGTCGACTGTGATTAAGAAATTGGAGGAAGATGTGTTCCTTATTTTTGGTGTTCCTAAGATTGTTATCTGTGATAATGGACCACAGTTTCGAAGTCGTGATTTTAAGAAATTCCTGGATGAATATCAGTGTAAACCAAAATTTAATGCGAATTACCATCCCCGTGCTAACCCTACGGAAAGGCAGAACGCTACTCTGAAAACGATGATTTCTATGTACGTTCATGAGAATCACCGTACTTGGGACTCTAATCTGGCGAAGCTTGCGTGTGTCCTGCGAGCAGCCAAACAGGAAACTACCAAACTGTCTCCTTACTTCATTAACTTCGGTCAAAATATGTGTTTGTCAGGTGAAGATCATGCCTTACATGATATGAATCGTGCTGATGATCCGCAGCGAGATTTTGCTACCAGAAACAAGTTGTTTAAGATAATGTTTGACGATGTGAAACGTAGACTGGAAATTGCTACTAAGAAGACAGCTGATCGATATAATTTGAGACGTAGATATGAAGAATACCTTCCAAATCAAGTTGTTTGGAGGAGGAACTTTGTTTTGTCGGATGCAGCTAAATTTTATACCAAGAAATTAGCTCCGAAATACCTGGGGCCCTTTCATGTCCACAAAAGAATATCTCCGTGGACATACGTTCTTCGTAAGCCTGTAGTACTATCATGCCTGGGTCATGGCATATTAAAGACCTGAAAAGTCATCCTCCGGACAAGGATGAATGAGATTCGGATTGCGAGTGAAAATTGACCAAAAATGGACAATTTTCTTGAAGGTTAGGGAGGATTTGTTACGCTAAAAAGACAGCTATCAATCAAAGTAGTTCTTTTGAAATTTTGGTGGATCATCTGGGATCACTGCTTGTGAAAGAAATGGTTTTGTTAAAAAAATCAATTCGTGGTAGTTGGAGTAAATAAACGGGTAAAAACTTCGAATAGTTTATTTAATTTATTCACAATACCATTTTTATTAGTAGTCTCACTTGGTCGAAGAGATTTTGTTTCATCGGCTAGTAAACCCTCTTAGCTTTCGGAAGATGTTTGCGCTAGGTTTGCATTGATTTTTCTTGGCTTTGTAGTAATTTGTTTCCTGAAAAATAGTGAGTTAGGAATGTACCTAGGTGCTTTTTGCTGTTGATGAGTCGTAGTGCAAGTGGTTTTGTTGTGAACTTACCTTCTGTGGTTGGTCTTCGAGCTCTGTCGAGCGAACAATGTTTTGCTTTTGTTCAGATAGTGTGTGGCTGGTTTTAGCCGTTCTCAGAGCCTTCGCGGTTTGTTACTAGCTTGTGGGACCTAGAATAAAAAGGAATATCGTTAGTTTTTAGAAGAATAAAGGACGTACGACAAGTTTTTTTAGGTTATGTTTTGATTTCAACTTGGATTTATTTTCGAAATACTTGTCCACCGATTATCGAATATTATTTGCTGTTCTAGTTACTGATGTTGCTGATGTTCCGCACATTCCATAGTTTAATGATATCCATTTGTTCCACAAAATAAATTGCCAAGTGACGTTCACATACTTGCGACTGCAGTGACACCTGTTGGACAGTGTCACAAGTTGATCGTATTGCTTGTCATTGGGCCACCTAACGAGTTGTCGCGCCATCTGTCGGTGTCGGCGTGAAGTTTCTCCTATAGTCGTGGATTTCGACAGATTCTATATTTGTTTTCATAAGCAGAGTGTAGATGTCCTTCGCATCACGATTTATTTGATTTGGGTTGTTTTTTTGTGATCGCCAACGGATTTTAGTTTTTTTTGCCAGTAATTTGGGACTTCGAGTTCTGGTGTTCCGTTTGAAGCACGGCAAATCGGGAAGTTTTTCCGGCGGCAGATTAGTCGATTACGAGTGTAGTTTCTGGCTCGTCTTGTGTACTTCAAGGATTATTTCGACTGCCTGCACGAGTCACTGGAGGTCCAATACAGGTTATGGTTGTGATTGATGCTTATTGGTCCTCTATCCGCTTTTGTGGGATTAAATTGCTCTGCTGAAAAATTGGAACCTGGAACCTACGTAAAAGAATCCCATTTCATCTTGGGAGTAATAATACCTGCTGGTAAGCTAATCTGTGCCTTTCATTTTAGTTCATATTTCTGATTGTGTTTTTTATTTTAGAACCATTGTTCGGATTCATAAAAATTGGTGTCGACTCACTGAATTTCCAACGGTAAATTCAAGGTTATTTTGGGAGAAGTTGAACTGGAAAAAACCCTCGTTTGGAGGTAGGTTAGGTTTATTGTGTATGTTTATTTTTTTTGGGAACTAAATTTAGTCCCAAAGTTCGTTATAGGAATTGGTTAATAAAATACCAATCGCGTAATTTATTTTTAGGTTTTTTTTTGGGTCCAGCCTAGTTTTTTCTGCTGGAGCTGATTTGTTTTCATTGGACTGCAAGTTTTGAAGTTTGGTTTCGACTACAAGATTCGGGTGTACCTACATTGTCCCTTGAGGCGCCTGAGTGACGGAGTGCACTTTGTTACCACCTGATCGCTCTGTGGATGGCTAAGAGGACCTTCATCTGAGGACCTCGCCGCAGTGAAGGGTCACCAACAGCTAAGTGTTGCATGATCATTTTCTTTCTATATATCAAAAACATTTATCGCGTGAATAAGGGAGAGCGTATGCTATCACAGCTCCTTCCTGCGTACGTCGTGACGTTTTGCGTTTATTTGTTATGAACAATAGCGTTCGTCGTGTTGAACTTTTGCGTATAGGTTATGATCTTGCTGCGTATGCTATTGATCTTATGCGATCGTTGTGTAAACTGCACGTGTACACGTTCGGGGATATAAACCAACTTGTAGTATCACATTCTTTGAGTATTATTATTAATAACATCAATTTATTTTAAAATCTCTTTAAGAATCTAGGAAGACCTAGACAGTTGTGTTATTTTGGCTAGTGGTGTAGAGCACCAAAAGAGAATAATTACAACTTTGTTTGTCTGTCGACAGCCAATGTTTACTGTTTGTCCGAACCCTAGTAAGTTTAGTAAATTTAGTAGACGGTCCGAAACCTTGTTTTATTTTATTTTTATTATTATTTAAATTGAATTTCGAGTTTGGCAAAAATACCTACCGAGAATTTTCTTGGTTTGTTTCTCACTTACATAGAGTGAGGGGTGGTAACAAACTAAGTGGCGCCTTCCCCGTCACCTTTATACCCACGCCCGTCTTCACTGTTTAAAAGCTGGCGGCTACCACACCTTCATCGACGAATACATTGGTATACATGGTAGGTAATCTATACATTTTTTAGACAACAATAAATAGCTTTGCAGTATAACCATTCGAAACAATACACATTTGTGTTGCCCACCAGCCACCAGCCCACCTTCCAAATTTTTCTGCGGGTGTCGAACAATCGGTAAGAAAAAGCTGGCGCCGACACTGGTTATACCAAAAACCTATTTATTTTTAAAAATACTATCATATCCTGTCGGGTCGGACGATAGAAATGGCTCACCCTGTATATTATATATTTAATGTTTATTTTGCATTTTTCAGATAACCTACATTTGGTTCAAATTTTATTATGATTATGATATTAATAAAGATGTGTCTCAACCGCAGAAATTTTGAATAAGTTTACATCTCCGCAACGTTCCGATGAAAAAACGTTAGTAAAGGTTTTTCGAGGAGACGTGAGGAATTGCTTTCAAAGAATGGTTAAAAGGCCGTCATTTTCTCCTTTCAAAGAACCAGCTGTAATATTCACTGATATAGACAATATTGCTTGATGAAGTAAAAAGCTATATTTTTGAAGGTATTTATCTGAGCGACTAAATTAAATTATGCTAACTAATTTAAATTTTGCTTCTAATTGCACGACGAAAAAATGCTAAACAATCGTATATCGAAGAGATTTCCTTCAAGAAGAACGATACTACTACTCCGCAATTCTCATAGCTATGTCGCTATTTCACGGAGGGCCGGCCCCGCCCTGTTTTAGTGACAGTTTTTACAAGGCATTTTCTTCTTCTTTTTGTTCTTCTAGAAATGTTTAATGAGGAAGTTTCATTAGCATTAAAAGATCTGAGAGAAGCTATAGATCTAAATACATTAAACCATGTGCTAGTTGTCCTTCAGTTGTGGCTGATTTATCCCGGAAAAATGTTATGTTAAAAGGTTTGTAGATTGCGCAGTATATATATAAAGAGTAGCTATAACTATTTTATTTTTAGGAGCAACTCATTTTTTACCAGTTTGAGATTTTATGAAATTCTCAATCAATTCGTCGATGGTTTTAAACTTTTAAAAATGTATGACACTATACAAAAAATGAGTTCAAATTTAAAAGTATTTTCTGCTATGAAGAGAAGCTGCTAACAGCTGCAGATATTACCAAACTTTTTCATTAAACCTGGGTAAAGAAGGCTCAAATGAACGAGCTTTAAAAGGCAGAGCATTGTGCTATTTCAGAAACTTTGTTTTTGATTCTGATGGTAATTGTTAGTTTAACAATAGTGCATAGAAAAATGTCTTTGTCATACGCTCCCAAAAATAGCTATTTTACGGACTCATTTAAGTCCATAAAATGTTTCTTTTTCGGTCCAGTCCCCAAATGAATGAATGACATGACAAAATTATCAAATAAACAAACTTGATGCTACGATAAAAATTATGGAAAATTTGCAAATTTAAGCTTTCTGAAGAATTGTAAAAGGCGTGTAATAAAATTTTTTCAAGACTCATCTGCTATTTCGGACTCCGCTAACGCCTCGTCCGGAAACAGCAATGATTCGTCCTGTAACAAAAGTAACTACTTGTAAAAAAACTATTGTGAGCCCTGATACAAATTACTGTATTTTTATTTTACACAAAACAAGGTAGACGGTAAAACTGAAGATTTCCTCATATTTGCTACAGTTCTAAAAAGTCCACCACCATTAGGATTCCTCAGCAGCCTTCTATTAAGGTTTTGCATGAGAATTATGAACTAAAAAAAGCTAACACTTGTGAGATGTCTCTATCTCTTCGAACTGTGCATCAGAACTATAAAAAATTTCAACGTTTTCTCTTATGGGGTTTTCGTGAAGGGTTTTGAATGGATTTATTTACTTTTTTTTACTTAACTATATTTGTCTTACGTTTGCTTTTTTATAAAGAATTTGTATTTATTTGATAGTGAGAAATTAAAACTTAAACTTTGCTTTTAATTGAGTGCAATTACGTAAGATTTACGTTTAGGTTTTGATTTTAATCTACATTTTTATTTTATATATTTTTTATTAACATAAAAATAATTTAAAAATGTTTATTACATTATGAGATCGATTATAACTTGACACTTCGCTGGGTTGATAGAAAAGTGACATAAGTCAAAATTCTTCATTTTCCAGATTATTCCTGAAAATCAACCTAAAAGCACAGACCTATATAGCTTAAGCATAGTAGATTCATGTGGAAAAGCGACATGACTGTAAGTTTCACCAGTCACCGTTAGGAGGTGCAAGTGTCATTTGTTTATTTTAGTAGTCAACCTTTTACCGTTGACTGACGTATTAATAAAGACTGCTCACGGCTCTCATGTTTGATGCCATCTACTTTCCAGGACATGAAGCTTGTAACGAGGTTACCACGCTGTTCTTCTTTCTTCATCAATCACAGTCTTTAACAAAGTTGGCTCGCTTTTTTCCCCGATTTTCCGCCTACATCTCGCCGCGAAGTCCTAGTCCTCTATCGTCGCATCGCGTCATCGCTACGTCCGCCCGAGCTGCCGACCGAGGGCACCACGCACGCATCTAATCGGCGGCCGCTAGTTCAGATGTGTCCGCCCGGGCCGCCATTAGATGGCGCTGGGAGCCGGTATCTCACCGCCGGGTCCCAGTCCTCGGCTGATAAAACTGTGGCCGTTTATTCCATCAGGTGTCTTAGTCTGGCTATACCAATTGAGTAAGCAGACTAGATATATATATTGCTGTGCTTAGAAACTACCGATTCTGTTCTCTGTTGATTGAATAGTGCCAGGAGCGTCTGCTGGGGCTATTCAAAGACCGAAAACCGAACCGTAGAACCGAGCAATAGCATTCGCTGATACAACCGTGGGATATTGCCAGGAGATAATGCTGGAAATTATCCTAAGACCGGAAAGACAGCACCGTGGAATGGAATAGTGCCGGGAGTTGATGCCGGACCTATTATATCCCGGGGCGACTGACCGTCTAGGCCATTTAGAAAATTCTGTAGCTGCCACCGGTGCCGTTTCGCTTACGTGCCACGCTCGTTCTCTACCGCTTGCCCTGCCTGTTTGCTACATTTGATAGCTCCTAAGTGTACCTAGGGTTTCTAAATACTAATATCCTCCGTACTCTTTGAGAAACGACTGGGCCGGAGCTGAGGAAGAAGACCAATTTAATTTTCTTTGTAAATAATCAATTTTAGTTTATTTTATTGTTTAGGGTAATCAATATACGGGGTATTTATTATTTGGTGCTTAATTTCATCCCCTGCACACTTCCCTGGCTCAACCATCTCTGGACCTAAAAGAAAAACCACTCCTGGCGCCCGGGCAAAACGCCAAAAGAGGCTAAACAACATCTCTAAAGCCCAAAATACCTTACAAGCTATAGCCGTGAGAAGTCTTATTAATACGTCAGTCAACGCTTTTACTTTTATAGAGTTTGCCAAAAATATCCTAGAAACGATTTTCGTTTGCAATATGTCGTTCAAAGCTACGACTTTTCGTTAGCAGTGAAATAAAAATGAATATCGTCTTTAGAAAGCACAATCATCAAATAGTTGACACCTGGGTACACGCTCAATTTCAAATTGGAGCTAAATTCTTTTGGTGGTATTGCAACATCTTCACCCAATTTTTCAAGGATTTTGTTGAATTCCACTGTTAACTGGAACCATTCAAAACCGTCCATGGATATGGGATTTGACGGATCCAGCAGGTTTATAATTTGCACTGCTGGTTTGAAGAATCGTAGGGGGCCGAGTCCACAGTTTATCACATACAGATTTTCCGGCTTGAGCACAAATTGTGTACTTAGCAACAGTTGCTTTTCATTGTGGATCTCTTCATCGTAACCATTCAAAACACGATTAACCTCGTTATGTTCGCTGCTAGTGCTGTACCCCGATTCACTCATGGTGTCAAACTACATCTGTGACCCTTATCCAGGAGTCATGTGTTTTATCGAAACCCAACCAGCGAATCAACACTTTATCCCCCTCCTTCTTAAAACTTTCTCCACAAGGTAAACATTTGGATTTGCTGCTTTTTGCAATTCCTCGCTGTAAAAGCCGCCCTTTATCGGATTCCCCTGCACATCTTCAAGCAAATAAGTTATGGGTGTGGTTTTCTTAATTTTAACAATTTTAAACAATTCCGTGCTCCAATTAGGGGTGTAGCCCTTCTCAAAAATATGCTTGGCTTTGCTGATGCGAACCATATCGCCCTTTTTGAACTTTGATATTTTAAAAACTGTAGGATAGCTGAAGGTTCTAAGTAAAGCAGCCTCGTTACTTTTATTTACATCTTGTGGCCTCATTCCAGTAGTTCTATGTCTTCTGTTATTGTACTTATCAACAATTGTAGATAATATATCAATCCACTTATATGTGCCATTTAGGCTAAAGTATTTAAATAATTGTTCCTTTAACGTACGTATAACCCTCTCCACTATTGCTTCTTTTGTTATGCTAAATGTACTATAATGATTAATTTTAAACTTTTTCACTAGATTTTGAAAATGCAAGTTGTAGAATTCTTTTCCATGATCACTTTGCAAGTTTCGTGGGTGCCGTTGAGAGTTTTTCAGTATTTTATCAAAGGCCTTTGTCACTTCTTCGCCAGTCTTAGATTTAAGGGCTTCACACCAAACGTACTTGGAAAAACAGTCAATTACTACAAGAATAAACTTAAATTTGTTATTGTGAGCTGTATATTGATCTAACTGGGCAAGGTCAACCTGCCAGAGGTCATCCAATCCTTTAATAATGGCCCGACGACGAGGGTATTTTTTCAATGCTCGTCTGTGTAATTCATTCACAATTTGAATCTTTTCTTTACTATGCTTTGTTTTCGCTGCTTTCATTATGTTTTTGATATTCCAAAACACTTATTCTATACAAAATTTCACGCAGTTGTTTTTCTTGGATTTCAATATGTGACTGTAAGGCTTTTTTTTATTTCAGAAAGTGAATCATCAACGTATTTCTTGTTAGTTGAGTCACCTAATGCTTTCGGAGCCTTAAGATTGCTGATTTTTAAATTTCTCGCATCTATATGACCTTCAGGAGTAAAAGTTAAACCGCCTGTGTGAATACTTGGCCGTGAATAAATTCTTGAATATTGACCAAACTTATTGACACTCATGTTGTGAGTGGTGAGAACCTGTAATGTGCTTGTATTTATATTATGAAATTATGTGAGCCTCTTTTAATTCTGTCTCTATAGCGGTTATTTCATTATCGTGAGAGGTGTTTCCAGCATTTTTAGAAGCAATAATAAGCATTAATCTATCCACTAATTCATTCACAACATCCCAATAAATATACTCGACTGGTTTTTTATTGTAAATTAAATGCATACCAGTACCCGAACGTGTTTTTGGTTTAGCTGGAGATTGTCCTGGTTTGAAAATGGGTCTAATAATTTTAAAATATTTTGATAGTTTTGAGCTTTTTAATTTGCCTCTGGTATCAAGATGTGCCCCAGTTAATTTTAAAATCTCGATATATTTTGCAAAGTCTTCGTCTGGATCTGTATAAAAAATCAAATCGTATAGTCCTGATGTTCCCTCAAAATTCTTTCCCTTAACTATTATATCTGCACTACTATCAAAATCAATATTTTTACCGGCTAGCAAAAATTTTGATTGAGATGCGTCATAAACGGGACCATATACTTTATCAATTTTCTTTGAATTATCACGATGGTCTTGTATATATTGTTTTGCTATTTTAGGATAGAAAAAATCTTCAGGCTCACTATTTTGTACATCGGAATCGAAAAAATCAGCCTCCTTTTTTAACTGTGGGCTTTCCGGTTCTTCTTTTTTATATATCATTTTTGCGAAGTTGGGTAGTTTGATTTTGCTCAGAGATTGCGTAACTGGTTGAACATTTTTTTAATCGATTCGTCTTCTTCAATTTTACCTAATTTGAGTGCCACATACTTTTTTCTAACAGCGCGAGCGAGCACACTGACTTTCTTCGCACGCTGCATTTTAAATAATTGATCTTGCGTTGTTGATGGCATGATTCAAAATTAGTTAATCTAGCTGAGTTACAGCTTTATATACCTATCAAATCCATTTCTGAAACGCCCATTATTTAACTGAAAATCTTTTACAATTACTAAAGTACCGTAAGCATTATTCCAGCACTCGCTACACATAACTTTAAATTGATCATAAGTTAAATCGGGAGACACGTGCTCATCAAAAACATGACGTAGGTTCATATCATCCTGTCGAAATAGTACAATAACATTACAGTTATCGCGGACCAGCTGTTTAGGTATTTTCGAGTAAGTCTGACAAAGATATACGACATCAACGCCTTTGTGCCGTCCCATCGAATAAAACTCACGTATCTTATCTTGCCGATCACAACTCACATCATCGAAAAGAAAAACTGAATTTTCCAAGGCCTCGGATGGTGGAATGACGTCATCATTAGCTTTGAATGGAAAATATCCGATTTTAGGAACTTTTTTTAAGACATCTTGAAGTAACTGATATTTTGGTTGATATAAACTTTTACTATAAACGTACATATTCTCAAACTTCAAACCATTCTTGTCAAATATTAAACTTAAAAGGGCATTTGTTTTGCCACAGTTGCTAGGTCCTAGGAAAGCAGCTCTAACGGACTCTGGGAACAGTTTACCATGCTTAGATGCCTGTCTGGTCCCTATATCTGCAACGTCTAAGTTTTCAATAGGGAGAGAGCTTTGTTGTTGCCTTATTTGCATTTTGGACTCTTTTAAAATTAATAAGACAGTTGATGTCTATTTATACTTTCCACAGTATTTTGTAAAAAAAATCAAATAAAATCGTTTAAAAATTGTCGGCCTTTTTAGTGTGATCCTTTTCCTAACGTGTGATAATCTACAACAACACGGTGACCTCTCCTGAACATAATAAAAGAAAAAAATACCGAGCGCTACTTGAATCTAAGAAATAGAATTGACAATTGCCCGGCTCCGCTCGGGATTATAATCTCACCGCGTCGGCTTTCGCCTTCGCCCCGCGTCACAAGCAATCTTAAAGCCGGGTCGAGTCGGGTGATAGTCAACTGGTCTCATAATTACGTAATGCGCTTGAAAGTTGAATATCTTATAAACTAAGGACTCTACAAAAAAATGTTTCAAATAAAAGTCGTAGCATATCAAAGGGGCTAATCAAATGTTTATAAAAGAAAATTTACAGATGCCGTTTTCAAGGTCATATGACAATTAAGTTGGTTTTTTTCAGTGACACCCTGCTGTTTTTATTTGATAAAAGCATTTAGCTTCTTTCTCGGAATATATTTCATTAGAAACATTTTTTTCTAGATTGTAGGTTTCAGGACATGAATTTTTGCTTCGTTGCAAAATTAAATTTTCTAGCGGTTGCGCCTTGGTATATAAAGAGCGGATGGTTTATCTACATAGCAGAGCTGTGCAAACACTGAACCACATCGACATATTCGTAAATATGAGTGTCTTTGTAAATATTGACTTTAAGGCGTATCTTGCCTCACACAGAGTGTTATTTCAGCATTGCCACGGTGATTCATTGACTTATATACTACAAAAACAAGATTTTATTATCCCAAACGAGTGGTTTGAAAAAATTGCCAAGCAAGAACTTCATGAAATTTGTACCTATCGTTTAATGTTTGAAAAAAAAAACAGCATATGTGATACAAATCATTAATATATGTGACGCAGAAAACATTGAACAAATAAATTATTTTACGCTCGATGGACTTCTGAAGAAACATGGTTTGGACTCTGGGCTCCAATATAAGATGTATATTCTTAACATATTAAGTGAAGAATACCTTTTAGAACAGTCGTATCCTACCAAGAACTTAACTTTAAATTATAGGGATTTATTAATATGTATTGATGATTTTATATGTGCGGCCGCTTATATTGCAAGATATGAAAATTTGAGGGATTTTACAAAGTCACTAAATGATATGAAATTAACCTATTAATTTGAACCTATACATAATGAGCGTCATCTGCATATTTTGAAATGGCTACAAAAGAATATAAAAAAATATGAAGAGGATTCAAAAGCTATTCTAGGATGGGATTGTGGTCCAGACTCCGGTCACTGGCCATCTACCAAAGTGAAGGATTATAAAATGACAATTTCATTATTATATTGTAACGAAGTTACTAAGTTTCCAGGCTTTTATTTTTATTTCACACTGGTTTGATTCTTTCGCCACGCTATATCTAGCGTCCGGCCGCCGTAGTTGTTATATCCATGCCGATAATTATTTATTTTTACTTTTGCCGCGGAGGGCCGCGTTCTTTATTCCGAGTCATTTGCAATTAATACAATTAATTGTGGGGGTGTTTCCGGCTAAATTAATTTATCAAATATATTTGGGTTATCTTAGAGGGGTAGGAACGCCGAATAGGGGTAGATCCGAAAGGGGTGCTTAAACTGGGGTTAGAATCGGCGTTCTTTTTGGGAAACCGGGTATTTAGGACATCGCCGATCCAATGGAGCCGCCGCTGAGGACGCGCCAGGGGTGGTTCATCCCTTAGGCGCTCCGCCCGGCCGTCAGCCGCCGCAGCGAGACCGATGTGGAGGGGATCGCTTGCGAATTCCCGTCGGCGACGCCGACCAATGAGCCGCCGTCGCCCCACCGCTGGGTCACGTGGGAGCCGGCTATAAGACGGCCGGCGGCCGCCACGGAGCCCGTCTTTCGTCTTTTGCCCGCTACCAGGTTAGTATTTTGCGCTCTTCGAATAGTCTCTACTAGGGGGAAAAGTGTGAACTTTGCCCCAACCGTCCGTCTACCGCGGCCCTTTAGCTAATTACGCATTTATTGATAATTTAGTTCAGGTTAGACAACCGAGGAACGTGCTAGCAATTTCACTCTTCGAATATTCTCTACCAGGGGGAAAAGTGTGAACTTTGCCCCAACCTACGGCCTACCGCGGCCCTTAGTTATCCGAACTTTGCTAGCCGTCAAATCCGTTGCTTAACCGTAACCTAGAATCCGAACCGAATATTTTGAACTTGCCTCTAGCTTTTCCGTTGCTTACGTTAACCGGTAGGGCAGTTAAAGTACCGCAAGCAAGCCTCGCCTAGCAACCCTAGATTAATACTAAAGTCGCGTTGTTTCTTTTATTTACAGAACTCCCGTGGGCTCTCCCCCGATCGCGACTCGCCGAATTTATTTTGTACCATTTATTTAAGAACTTATTGCCTACTTTGTTTAATCAATATACGATGTCTTGAAATATTGTTTGATTGTGCTCCTATCCCTCAAACACACCACATTTGCACTCTGGAATTATTTTTCTCTGACGAAAGCTATCCTGGGTAAAACCGGAGCATACCGGTCTAAAAAAACTGGCGCCTGAGCATTCCGTTCCGCCAAGGTTCTGTTTTTCCATGTCTTAATAAAAGAGGCTATAAGGAAGCCCCCGCATCTAGAAAGGGAAATCAGAACGGGAAATACACTAACAGTATAAATTTCCGTTTGTCAAATATTTAATCTTCAAAAATCAGACCGACTGCAAAGAAAAAGTAATTTTGTAAAAAGTGTAATTCCGAAGTAAAAAAGAACGTTATAAAAAGTGGCGAATTACGATACGAGACCACGGCAATTGCTTTTTAAAAACAATTTATTAGAGAACGGAGTACAAGACTGGTTACATCTGGGGTTTTTACATCTTTTATAACATTAGAGAAGTGTTGAGTATACAAAATCATATTACACTTAATTTCTGGATTTGCTTCTTCTCGTGGGAACGTAACTCCTCCATCCCTTAGAAACGAGCACAGGGTGCGAGGTGATTTTAAATTGTTAATTGTTAAAATATTTCAAAAGATATCTTTGTTATTTTCTTTTTCCTTCTGTTTTTTTATAATATGTTTTTGATAGAAAAATTTAAATAAAAATGAGAGTAAGGTTATTATTATTATGAGGTAAATCAATATAGTCCAGAAACTAAGTTTGTTAAAATGAATCGGTACTTCAGAAATATTTTCTAATTTTTCTTTTTGCAAATCTAAAGCATTTTTGATATTATTAAATTCATTTGTGTTTACATAATTCAATTTAAAATTTCTAAAATTAACAATCAAATCAGAATGAACATTATTTTCGAAATTTAAACTAGGTAAAACAATATTTTTATAATTAATTTTTGAGCTTTGATAAATTCTAATATTAAAGTCATTCACTTGCACTTCACAGTTCACTTCCATTTCTAACACAAAGGTTCCGTTTAAGGGTAGTTTTTGTTCACTGGATCCGCAGAATAGGGTAGCTATAGTCTCTTTGGGGGCGATAATTAACCATTGATTGTTTTCCATCTTATGTACTCGGAGTTCGGGAACTTCTACAGGAATTTGTTGACACGACGTGGAGTTTTTGATAACATTTAAAAGACTGACTTCGCATGGAGCGTTAGTTTCTATTTTGGCTGGACTATGTTCATGGCACAGGTATTCTTCGGTGGTAATTTCTTGGCATTGCTTGTGCTTGTCCGTTGAGATATAATATTGCTCATTAAGGAGAAGGTATTTCTCTTGAGGAAGGATTAGTTTGAATTTATTGTTTTTCGAGGGAGTTGGTATAGGATAAAGTCGATAGTAGCTGTAATTTTCTTGAAGCACTAATGGAATTTCTATTATAAAGACTAATTGATTTCCTTTGCTGTAACTTTTTATGTTTACTATTTTTTCAAATAATAATATGTTTTCAGTTATAGTGTCAAAAGGTAATTTGAATTTGTACAAATGCTTCTTGATTGATTTTAATTCTATTAATAAATCTAGCGGCTCAATTATTGAATTGTGTAAGGTATTTAATTTTGAAAATGTTATTGCAACTTCAAGTTTTTCTAAAATGTCGTATATCGTCTGATATGCCAGTGATATCTGAGAGATTACCATATCTATTTCAAAACTCTGAAAAATTCTATAGTTTCTATACTGTTTGCTTTAATAACTTCTTCTACGTTTTTCAATCTAGCATCTAATACTTCCTCGTTATGGCTAAGTATATCTGTAGTATTCTTAAATTTGGTAATAGATCTTTCCAAAAGGGTTATTTGTTCTTTTACGAGAGTCTTCAATTTTTGTTCATTTTGTGAAAGTGTAAATAAAGCTGAATCATATTTTTGTGCGTCTGTTTGATCCAAGTTTCCAGTTATTGTTTTAATTAAAGTGCCCAAGGGATCAAGTATGCCTCTTTTCTTTCTTATTATTGGGTTTATTTGATTAATTTGTGAAATAATTTTGTTTTCCAAAACATTAATTAAGTTGTAGGAGTTATGAAATTCTTTTTTATAAGTAGATGAGTAATTAAAGCTATTCTTGAGTTCTGAAAACTTGCCATGAATAGTGTAAAATTGTTCAACTATTTTTGTTACATCAAAAGTATCAGTGGTGACTTTTGCATTTCCTAATTTTAAAGGTAGAAGTCCTGGATTTTCATTAAGGTTGTGAAATTTTGGCGTTAAAGCTCCTGCTCCGATGACGAGCCTAAAACAGGAATTTTTAATTCTTTAATATGAACTACTAAAATTTTATTTTTCTTATTTTTTACTTTTACTTTATTATTTTCGAGAATTTCTAAAATTTCGTACGGTCCAATGAATTTATTTTCTTTTTTATTTCTCTGAATATTAGTTTTGTATACAGTCTGTCCTACTTTGAACTGGTACTGGTCTGGTCCCTGAGTGTTGTGTTTTCCAAGAACTTTTCTTTTGTGGTCTATAAGATTTTCGGAAACAGTTTCATAAAGGTTTTTTAATTTATCTCTATGGGAACTTACGTAATCTGCATAAAACGAACTTTCTATTAGCAGTGAAGGGTCACGTGAATTTGTATGACCTAATGTTAATTCTAAAGGGGTGAACTTTGTTGAAGAATGAATAGAATTGTTATAGGCAATTATTGCGTAAGTCATTAAATTTGTTACATTTTCATTTGTATATTTTTGTTGGAGTAAACGTAAATGTTCTATTAATGAGAAAGGAGAGTTCGATTCATGGTGATTAGGGGTAGTAAAGTGAATTTGAATTTTGTGAGATTTTAGAAGTTCTTGTACTGTCTCGTTTTTAAATTCTCGTCCATTGTCCATTGTAATTTTTTCGGGTATGCCGTAAAATGAGAAATATTTAATCAAAGCGTTGCAAATTTCTATAGCTGTTTTTCCTTGAACTGGGAAAGCTTGTCCTAATTTTGAAAATGCGTCTATCACTGTAAGGAAGGTGTGATTATCATATTTAAATAAGTCGGCATGTAAAAGCTGAAAAGGTTTTCCGACGGTCTCGGTAAGCACGATAGGAACATATGGTTTATTTCTTGCATATTTTGCAATTACATTTATGTAATTAGTCACGTCGCGTTTCATAGTAGGCCAGTAGTAATTTCTTTTAAGATGCTCTAAAGTTTCTGTTATTCCGCGGTGGTTGCATTTACCTTCGTGTTGAAATTTGATAACCATTAAGCGTTCGTCTTTTTCCTTAAGAGAATTTACTATTTTGGTGCATTTTATAAGCTTAAGAGTATTGGGATTAAAATTTGTGATATATACTTCATTAAATTCCTTATACATTGATTCATCGTGGAAATAAGTGTGATATGTCTTGTCAGAGGTTAAATAGTCTCTTAAAAATTCAAAGATAAGTTTTTTATTATTTTTTGGGAGAGATATATTTAAAACTTTTAAATGTTCAAAATTTTCGTGAACAACTTCTAATCTATTATAGGGGTTTGGATAAACTATTATCTGTTTATTTTTATTATTTATTATATCGTCGATTATGGGAATACCATCATTTAAACTAGATTGGTTACTAGTTGAATGAGGTGTAGCGAGTGTATCATCTACAGGAGTAAGTCGTCTTGGGAAATTTGGGGGTTTAATTTGAATGTCTTGTAAGATTCTAATTTTTGGGCTTGGTTTTGGCTTTTTAGCGATTAAAGAATTGGGATTCATGTCAGTAAAAGTGTCTTCGTCCTCGGTTAAGTCAATTGTTTCGAATTTTTTGTAAGCTTCGTCTGTTAAATCTTTTAAAAATTGTTCAATGTCTTGGTTTATTTCACCTGGATTATTAATTACACTTTCATTTTCTATGGCGTTAATTTTGATTCTAGATAAACAGTCAGCATTTGTGTTTTGTTTTCCTTTTTTATAAATTATGTCGTAGTCAAATTCTTCAAGTCTTAGTCTCCATCTAACTAATTTACTATTGGGTTCCTTGAGATTAAATAACCAGACAAGGGGACGGTGGTCAGTATAAATTTTGAATTTTCTACCAAAAAGATAGGGTCTAAAATATTTGCAACTCCACACAATTGACAAAAGTTCTTTCTCAATGGTGGAGTATTTTGTTTCACTGTCATTAAGAGTTCTGGATGCGTATGCAATTGGTCTGTCATTAGGAACGTCACCTTGTGATAGAACTGCACCTATGGCGTAGTTACTTGCGTCTGTCGTTAAAATGAATTGTTTTTCAAAATTTGGATACTGTAAAATAGGGGCATTGATAAGTAAATTTTTGCAATGTTCGAAAGATTTCATAAATTCGGGAGAGTGTACTACTTTAGAATTTTTCTTTAAACAAAGTGTCATTGGTTTTACAATTTTTGCAAAGTCTTTAATAAAACGTCTGTAATAGCCTACTAAGCTTAAAAATGATTTAATCTCCTTCTGAGTATTGGGAATGGGAAAATTCTTTACAGCGGAAATTTTGTCTGGATTGGGTTTTACTCCGTCTGGGGTTATTACATGTCCTAAATATAAAACTTCTGTACGTAAAAATTCTGACTTGTCGAGTTGTAACTTAAAATTGGATTCTCTGAGTCTAGTAAAAACTTGTCTAAGTCTGCTAATGTGTTCTTGAAGTGAGGTACTAAATATGACTATATCATCTAGATAAACTAAGCAAATTTCGTTTTGGAGCCCTCGGAGGACATTGTCCATAACCCGCTGAAAACTAGAGGGCGCGTTTTTTAAACCGAAAGGCATTCGTTTGAATTCGTAGTGTCCGTTTTCCGTGGAAAAAGCAGTTTTTGGTATGTCGTCTGGGTCCATTTCAATTTGGTGAAAACCACTAGCCAAATCTAATGTCGAAAAATATTGACTTTTACCTAACTTGTCTAAAATGTCTGAGATATTGGGTAAGGGATATTTGTCATTAATAGTCCGTTCGTTAAGTTTCCTATAGTCTATAACCATTCGCCATTTGCGCTTTCCAGAAGCGTCCATTTTTTTTGGCACTATCCAAATGGGGCTAGACCATGGAGAAGTTGAGTCTTAGATGATACCTTGATCGAGTAATTTGGAAATTTGGGTTTTTACTTCATTTCTGTGAATTTCGGGATAACGATAACTTTTTGTAAAAATTGGAGATTCATTAGTTACATTAATTTTATGACGAATTTTGTTTGTGAAAGTTAAAGGAATTTTTTCGCAGTAAAATATATCTCTAAATTCAAAACAGAGTTTTCGAATAGCGTCTCGTTCTTCTTTGTTGCAGTGATCGAGTCTTAATTCTTTTAAATTTGATTTTAAAATATTGTCTTGGTCGGGTTCAAGTATTTCGTCAGTTTCCATTTTCTCGCAAAAATTAACATCACATATGTTTATTGGTTCAATTTCGAAGGGTTCGTCTAGTACAATTTTAACAGGATTTTCGTTTATATTGGTAATAGTAGTGATAGCAAAGTTATTTTTTATGTTTACGATAGCGCGAGGCATTTCTGTACCTTTTCCGAATTTAAAATAATCTAATATTCCAAAAGAATTTCGAATATCGCAATCTACTGGTATTTTGACAATTTGTTTTGTTCTAGGGGGTATAATAATTTGATAGGATTGAAAGGGTTCTAAAAGTTGAGGTGTACTATCGGCGTCGTTATTTGAGTAAATTATTGGAATGTCTGAATTTGGAGTTTTTAATCTTCTGCGCCTTAGTTTAATATTGGCATCTAATCTATCAATTAGATTGGCTCCGATGAGGCCATCAAATTTTTCAGAAAAGTTAAATAAATAAAATTTATGATATCCTGGAGTATTAAAAATTTTAAAAATTGGAATAAGGGCGACTTCGTCATGGAAAGTACTTGCGTGTGCTGTCTGAATATTAAATATCTCATTTCTAATGAATTCTTTGTAAAACGTTTGTGCTATTCTAGGATTTAGTATGCTACGTGAGCTACCGGTATCTATGAGAAAATATGAGTCAATTTCTGGGATGTAAATATGAGGTAAGTCTTGGCGGATGTTATTTAAGTCGATTAAGACGGGTTGTCTTTCAAGTTGTCCTTGGTAAAATTTACGTGTTGTCCAGAGTTCATATCAGAGTTCGAGGTACTTTGTGAAAAGTCAGCGGAAAGCATGGGATCGCAATGTGAAATTTGAGGTAGGTAAGTCTCGTATGGATTCTGGGAATAATCAGTGTCATAATCGTGGGAAAAAGAATAACTGTCGTACTCAGGCGAGTAAAAGTTTTCGTAGAAATAATCGGGATATTGATTTTCGTCAATTTCAGTGATTGATGCTTCGGATTGATCGGGATTAATTTCGTGATTGAAAAGTTCTTCAAATTTAGAAACGTGTTTTGGATTATTGGTTCGAGATTGAGTGCTACTGGTTTCCATAGCTTCGGGTTGATTTGGGTTTCGTTGTTGTTGGTTTCGTAAAATTGCGCTTGTTCTTTGATTAGCAAAATAGGGGTGCTGTTGTGTTGGATATCGAGATTGGAAATTAGAAAAATTGGGTCTTTGCTGAGGTTGAAAATAAGGTGTGAAACGAGGTTGAAAATTAGGTCTAGTAGGAATAGTTGGTCTAAATTGGGGTTGTGTAGTTGGTCTAAATTGGGGTTGTGTAACTTGAGGTTGAAATATTGGGGGTCTAGGAAATATTCTTTGATTTGGAAAAGTAGAAAGTTGTGTTGGTGGTCTATTATAGAAAATTGGTGAGGAGGAAAATTGGGGTCTAGAAAAATTAGGTTTGTTAACTAGAAAAGGATTAATTCTTGGTTGGGGTTTATATACAGGGTGAGTCAAATTTTGGTTTTGTCCGGTACTCAGATATTTGAAATTTTCTTCTTCTACTACTAAAGATAAGGCTTTTTCTAATGAATCAGGAGATTTAAGTCGAACAACAAGTTGAGTTTGATAGGGAAGGCCATTGATAAATGTTTTTAAAGCAAAATCATCGTAATGTTTTATGGTAATAACTTTTTCGTTTGCATTAATATTCGTTAAATTTAACTTGGAAAAAAGTAAACTTCGTGCATCCTGGATCCTCATTCCAAATTGTAAAGGAGTTTCATTTCTTTGGGGTTTCATTGAAATTAAATCTTGTATCAAACAGTCTATACTACGTTGATCGGAGAAAGTATTAATTAAAGTATTTTTTATATCTGCCCAAGAAGTTATTTCTGATCTAGAACCTATTAAATCAGCTGCGCGATCTCTTAGTTTACTTAAAATGGTATCTAATAGACAATTATTTACAACATTTTCGGCATTTCTAGTGTCCAAGAAATTTCTGAGGAGATTTTCGCAAGAAGAGATAAATCTATTAAGCAAATTTGGGTTTCCGTCAAACAAGGGAATATTATCTGCTTGGTAACGTAGAAGAGGAACATTAACATTATCGGCTGGCATATTGATTTCGTTCTCAATATTTAAATTTAAAAAGAAATCAGCTAAACTTTCAATAATACTATCGCTCATAAACTAAAAATAATTGGGAAAATGGCTTCTTAAAAATACGAAAATTACAACTAAAAAATCAACTGTACAAAAGGAAATTGGCAAAAAGGATTAAGCAACTTACAAAAGCAGTGTGATGAAGCTCGATGTTTTCATTTGTTTCTTCTTATACCTAGTGCCTATAAGTCCCGGCGATGCTTGTCCAGGTACTCAGGACTTCGTATCCTAAGGTCCTAAGAGGAGAGTTGTCGAAGTTGGACTTCTCCCTAGGCGTTCTCTCCGTGGTTCGTCTCGGTTGTGGGTCTCTCGGTGTCCTGCAGGCGATGCTGTCCTTGCTGGATCCGTGGGGCCCGGTGTTCGGATCGATACCAATTTAACCGTTGATACAGCGCGATCGAATCTGCAACAGACTAACGACCGATTGGCAGCGTCCTACCGACTGCGCCAATTACGATACGAGACCACGGCAATTGCTTTTTAAAAACAATTTATTAGAGAACGGAGTACAAGACTGGTTACATCTGGGGTTTTTACATCTTTTATAACATTAGAGAAGTGTTGAGTATACAAAATCATATTACACTTAATTTCTGGATTTGCTTCTTCTCGTGGGAACGTAACTGGCGTACCCGAGCAGGAACCGTGGTGTTTTGAGGTGGAGTAAAATAAAACAAAACTGAACTTATTTGGCCAGGGGGGACCAGCGTGAATTTTAGTAGTTGTTTTCCGAATTTTAGTAGTTGCTTTCCGAATAATACTTTGTAAATTTATTGTGTGCTTTGCGTGCAACCACAAGTAGCTTTGCTTTGCGTATAGAGGTGGCGAGTAGATAGTTAGTAGCGGTGTGGACATAATATAAAGAAACCACCGGAGATCGGAACTACGCCGGCTTCGCGTAATAGAGATCCCCGGCCGCCGGACGGCGCCGGCAGGAAAAAACTCTGGGTTTTTTTTTTGGCCACGTCGTTTTTGCCTCGCGCTGCACCTGAACGCAAACGAGTTATTACCGAAAGCCATTAATTCCGTGGAATAGAAAAAAAGGTGGCACAGACATATAGGAATCGGATGAGTATTTTTCAAACCGAATTAGGGTTTTTGAAAATGAATGAAGAAAACGAGGCACCAGTTACCACCGAGGCCGAGATGGCAGGGGTAAAACCGGATGTCCGTGTGGGGTGGATTTACCAGTTAAGAAGAGCTGAGTTAGATGCCGAGTTAGAAAAATTTTCCTTGTCCGCAGAGGGTACGGTAGAAGAAGGGCGCAAGCGGTTGTTACAATTTTTCCGGGAAGGACGAGCAACTCCCCGACCGATGAATTTACCGTGGACTTTTCCGCAATTATTAGCACCGACTACCACGGTTAGTGCGCCGATTTATACAATTTCATGTACAATTCCCAGTACCACTATGATTACGACCACCTGCACTACCACTGCGATTCCGTCGCTAGGAAATTTCGCGGTACCGACGGCACAAGTACAGCTTCCGGACAAGCAATTCAAAGTACGCGATTGGCATGTCTCATTCAACGCGAAAACCGATCCCGCGCTTTTTCTGGAACGCATAGAGGAAATTTGCGCGTCGGAAGGTATACACCAGGATAGGTTGTTACCACACATGCCCGCCCGAACTCCTGGAAGGGGATGCGGCATTGTGGTTCCGTAATAACCGCGATAGTTGGCGAACCTGGCAAGGATTTGTAAACGACTTTAAGATTTTTTATTTTCCGGTAAATTATCAAGTCGATTTGGAAGCGGAAATCGGGAAAAGACGACAACGCCCTGGTGAGCCCGTGGCTAAATACATTACGGATTTGCAAACTCTGATTCGCCGACATGGAGGTGTACCTCCTGCACAACAGCTTGCGTGGCTTTATCGTAACCTGTTGCCAGAATACCGCGTAAATATCCGTCGGGATGATTTCACAGATTTACCGTCCTTTTCGCGTGCTACCCGAGAGTTCGAAGTTCTGCAAGCCGAATTAAATCACGGCAGAAGCTCGGCGCCGCCGTTACCAGAAAGTACTCTCCGAAATTGCGCGCAAACGATTGCCGTAACCGAATCTTATGCCGTGCCGTTAGAAATAGGACGGCAAAAGATAACTGTAAAACTCACGTACCTACCACAGTTGGCCTCTGAGCTCGTGATAGGGATGAATGTAATGCGTCCATTACGTTTCTTACTAGATTTGGGCACCGGGAAAATTTCTGCGTGGGATGAAATGCTGCAGCGACCCGCAGACGCCGCTGTGGGTAGCAGACTCGATCTCGTAGAGGTTTGCCACCGCGAAATCGACCGCTGTCAACAAGTTTCTGCGAGGGACGAGGGATTTAATAATTCCGCGGATACCGCCGTAGATTTAATAATCGACCTCGCGGAACCTTCTACCAGCAGGACAAACCGAAACCGGGAAATTTGTACAGGGGGCAACAAGTGGCGAAGATCCGTGGAAACCGCCGCAGGGAGCACGACCGACCTTTTAGAAACTTCCAACCGCGATCGCGAAATCTGCCGAGAAATTTCTGCGAGAACCGATATGTCTCCGGAGCCTGTGGAAGCGCCACCAGTGACGTAACCAGGCTCGCAGAATTTTCTGGTCCCAAAACTGAAACACTGAGTTTTGGGAAGCGAACAAATCTACCGAAACCCGCGGAAACCGCCGTGAGTACCGCCGTATCCGAGATATCCGACCGCCCCGACCGTCTACCGCCTCTGATCTTATCTAACCGAAACGCCGAAAAACTTAGGGAATTTTTAGACGCCGAACTACCGCTATTTCAACATGTGAGAGGTACCACGCCTCTGGTATCGCATGAAATTGATTTATTAAATCCCGAACCGATTAAACAACACTACCGCCCACGTAATCCGTACATGCAGGAGGTTATCAACCAAGAAGTTGATAAAATGCTCGCCGATGGCGTAATAGAACCGTCTACCAGTCCGTGGAGTTCACCCGTCGTTTTAGCTAAAAAGAGGGACGGGAAATATCGCTTTTGCATCGATTTTCAAAAAGTAAATGACGTTACGCGCAAAGATGCATACCCTCTGCCATTCATACAAGCTATTTTAGATAAATTACGCCGGGCCAAATACATCTCGACCATAGATCTCAAGCACGGGTATTGGCAGGTGCCATTAACGCCCAAAAGTAAGCCAATTACTGCGTTTACGGTACCCTCCCGCGGGTTATATCAATTTCGCGTTATCCATTCGGCTTACACTCCGCGCCCGCGACTTTTCAGCGGCTTATGGACTCAATCATAACTCCCGATTTAGAGCCGTATTGTTTTGCCTACCTAGATGATAATCGTGCTCGGTGAAAGTTTGGAACACCACCTGCAGCTTCTACGCGAGGTTTTCCGCCGTCTTCGCGCCGCTAATTTGAAACTCAATCCCAACAAATGTGGTTTTGGTTGTCAATCATTACAATATTTAGGGCACGTAGTTACGTCAGAGGGCATCCGTACCGATTCAGAAAAAGTATCCGCGATTTTAGAACTTCCGGCACCGACAACCGTCCGCAGTTTGCGTCGTTTTCTAGGAATCGCTTCCTGGTACCGCCGCTTTGTACCGAATTTCTCGCAAATCTCCGCACCGCTTAATGAGTTACTTAAAAAACAGCAAAAATGGAAATGGACCGACTCACAAGAGGCCGCTTTCCGCGAATTGAAAGAACGCCTGACCAATGCACCTGTCTTGGCGTGTCCAGACTTTTCATAACCGTTTGTTTTGCAAACAGACGCCTCGGACGCGGGTTTGGGCGTTGCTTTGACTCATAACGCGCACGGGCAAGATTGCGCGGTTGCCTATGCTAGCCGTTCGCTAACCGGAACCGAGAAAAATTATAGCACAACCGAGAAAGAAGCTTTAGCCATGGTTTGGGGCATCGAGAAGATGCGTCCTTATTTAGAGGGATATAAATTCACCGTAGTGACCGATCACCAGTCTCTAGGGTGGCTCCGATCACTCAAAAATCCGTCCGGACGTCTAGCGCGTTGGGTTGTATTTTTACAACAATATGATTTCGATATAAAATATGATTTCGATATAAAATATCGCCGGGGCGTGCTTAACCGAGTAGCAGACGCTTTGTCACGCGCACCCGTCGAAACTCCGCCCTCCGATGCGATGACAATTCCGAAGTAGTACTTTTCATTGATACCCCTACGTGTAGGTGGTATATCCGTAAACAAGCGGAAGTAGAGCGCAATCCCGAAAAATACCCGGACTATTGCTTAAAACAGGGTCATTTGTATCGTCACATTTGGGATCTTTCCGCCCCGATCGAACCCGAACTTTCAGAGCCGTGGAAGTTATGCGTACCAACCGAATCCCGGCCGCGAGTACTCAGGGAATGCCACGATCTTCCGACCGCGGGACATCTCGGAATCTCGAAAACTACCGCGAGAGTAGCCGCGCGTTATTATTGGCCAGGGATGCTGCGGGAGGTAGCTACCTACGTTCGCCGTTGTACATGTTGTCAACAGTATAAGGTTAAATCCCAAAAACCGGCTGGCAAAATGCATCCCTCGCGTAATCAAGACCCGTGGGAAATAATCAGTACCGATTTAGTAGGGCCGTTACCACGCTCCAGTAAAGGTAATTCGTACCTCGTAGTTTTCCAGGATAGGTTCACAAAATGGGTAGCCGCCCGCGCAATCCGAAAAGCTACGGCTAAGGCCGTTACCCAAGCTTTTTACGAAGAAATAATTACTCGCTTCGGATGTCCGAAAATAGCTATTACCGATAATGGAACCCAATATACCGGTCATTTGTTTAATGATTTTCTTACCGAGATGAATATTCAACATAGACTTACTCCGCCGTACACTCCGCAAACCAACCCCGTAGAACGCACCAACCGAACTTTGAACCATGATTGCGCAATTTTGTCGCGACGATCAAAAGAAATGGGACGCACACCTCCCCGAGTTACTATTTGCAATAAATACCGCACGTCACGATTCCACAGGTTTTAGTCCTGCTTTTCTAGATTTTGACGTACCTGGCGCTTTGTACCGATCCGGCAAACCCGTGGACGACCCGGTAGAAAATGTAGAGTATCAAACTGACCGCCTGGTCAAACTTAGGGAGACTGCTACGCTCCTACGTATGATTTGTTACAATATGCATTTTAAACTAATTTGCCAATTGTCGAGATCAGTTGCTAGCGTAGCAATTGCCCGGCCGGATGTAAAAGGCCTATGGGTTCGATTAATAATAATAAATAAAAAAAAGAAAGTGATAAGGGTAGTGCGCCAATGGCTTAAAGCGGCCTAAGCCAGAAAGCCACAAGATGGTCGGTAACCGACTCGACAGGTTAGCAAATAAACAATAAGGGGGAGAGAAAAAAAGATAGCGGAAATCTTCAACACTATTCTCTGTATTAATTATTCGTTAACTAGTGCACCGAACACGCACCTCTTTACATGAAATCAACCAACTTGGTTATCCTAAAATGTCTGTCACACACAGGTGTATCGATATGTAATTAAATTAAATGTTATAAGTGGAATTAGAGTACTCTGTAGACACCTAGCCCTATAGATCTACCGCTCGTGATCACGCAGAGGTTTACAATAACAAATGGAATATCATTTGCTGATCGGGACACACTTATGACAGATAAGGCGAATATTTCATAACATTTACTTAAATAGCTTTGACATAGTATAGTTAGTTAAAATTATGACTTTTGGAAAATAAATCAAATGCAGAGGCGCACTTACAAGTGCGTAAGTGAAATAGTAATTTCCTCGACCATAGAGAGATTTTGATTAATGAAGCAAATACAACTCGTTAGTAACGTTTAAGTTGTACGACGAGCAAACGCACTAGTTAATATAGAACGGTAACTTAAAATGAGAAAGTAAATAAACACGTTAATAACGTGTGAGTTGAATGACAAGTAAACGAGTTGAATGACAAGTAAACGCACAAGTTAAAATACATACAATGATAAAAGCTACTAGCGCTAGTGGACAGATTAAAAAAAAAGGATCAACCCGAGAAAACAAGCTAACTGGCACAGCCCAGTAGTTAAGTACTCACAGCGGTAATTTTCTATTAAACGTACACATAACTTATCCTTATCATACCGCTCGGGTGTAGAGATGGACAGTCTCAATGAAGTTCCTGGTGCCAATCATGGGTTCCCACCAATCGGGCCTTCCGCCTACCAACTTGTAGAATGGAGCAGCAGAGCCCCGGCAGCACTCCGAGCAACTCAAAAGGGGTCGCCAAACCACCACAACCAAGGGCGAGACGCGGCCAATGTAGGCAACACGTGAAGAACTAAGATGACGGAGAAAAAGAAGAAGACCCTGCACCCAAGCAGGGGTCACGTAAATACCACATTATATCACTCGGCATATTCATACTTACGTAGGTATTGGGTGGCCTAAAGTGAAACAGAAGTGGTAGCTTCTGTGCAATACAAAATCTTCGATATTAATCTCCCCAATCTCCCCGTATGGCAGACAGGCGTCAAGGTTTTCCCTCTCTAATGTATCGGAAGAGTGCAGGGTTAAATCCAATAATCAAGATATTAATTGTGTACGAGCATAGAGTGGTTTCGGCTGATGGGACGTACTACAATATAAAAAGAAACGAACAGTTAGATTCGAAGCCACGAGGCCCAACAAAATGGTGGACTTACCAAGTATCCTTTGCCCTTAAAATCCGTATAAGACGAACGCCTGCTGATGTAAGATAACGTAACGTAAGGCAAGGTAGCAACAGCAGACAGTTAATACGTTTATATTTCACCAAAAATCCCACAAAGGCGGTCCTTAGAACGGAAACTAAACGGTGAAAAACGCAGGCAGGACACTTGACGACTTGCGATGGCGGCAGGTGGCAGGAAAAGAACTCCTTCCCGGAAATCCAACAACCGATTTTCCACTTGCGACAGATGTCAATGTCAAATGTAGGCGGGACTCAGCACAAAACCCGAAAAGACACCACAGAACACAGAGGGATAGACGTAGATACGGAGAAAACCATCAGCATTCTACCCAGTATTCAATCGTAAATTATAACTATTATTTTTTTTATCAACAACCAATATAAAACAAAATAACCTAACACAACGCGTGCCGCTAACATTCCGGCCTTTTCAAACAGTGACACCGATTCTAGGGTGGGTAATGCCGTCCGTTTCCCGGGCCGACAGGATACATAATACTGCTGGGTTAACGCGGTTAAAATAAACGATACAAAAGGAATTTTAAGCATCAACTCAACAGATATGAAGACGCGGATGAAGACATTGCCAGAGAGAAAGGAAATAATGGGTTCAACTACAAGATAATCACAAACAAATTCGGAACCCTGCCGACTTGAACTCAAGAAGGCACGGGCACAAACCTCGATCGCAAATACCGAAAGCAGGCAACCAAACATGACAAAGAGCGAGGTGCTTTGCCTCACAATACCACCTCCAATAAATGACGAAATTATCACATCATAGTTTAAATTTACAAATTCCAAATGGAACCGTAACAAGACTTTTGAACTTGTACGCGTGAATTTGGGTCGATCATTCACACAACAGAGTCGTAATTATAATTTGCGCCGACGTGAATGGCGATGTTTCTTACAAGACCCCGTAATGAAGCGAGAGCATCATTTGTCCGATGCTGCGAAAGGTTTTGCGGCAAAGCTCGCTCCAAAATATTCGGGTCCGTATACCGTGGTCCGAGTACATTCTCCTGTAGTATTTGATCTAAAATCCGAGACAGGAAAAATGCTCCGCCGCGTGCATATCAAAGATTTAAAACCTGCCACAGACCCCGAGCTTACTACGTCTGTCGTAGGATAGATTTCAATAAAAAAAAACCGTTTAATGGCGACCAATCGTGCGCACGAAGCGTACCCACCTGGCGTACCCGGCCCGCCGCCGCCGTTGGGGGAAGCCGTACCGCCCGTGATCACCGCTCCGGTCCGGCCGGATCCCCGAATAAACATACAGGAGAACATCATTCTCCGCCCGGCCGACCCGGAAATCCGTCGGTGGACGCCCACGATCCTGGCCGATCTGTTACGGCTGTATCCAGAGCCGTACCAGTGGTCCCGCCAAATGTGGGCCATATTATTAAGTATGCGCCCCCCTTGCACTCCGCCGGGGCGCCAACACCGCGTGAACTTGCGCGATTCGGCGGGCCGTAAGGTTGGAGCCCGCGTCCCGGCTCCTCAACAGCGGTCTGACAGGTAGCTGGAACACACCTAGGATTTTTTTTAACTAATAGTACCTTTTCCAAGAGCTCTAAGACCCGACGGGAGAATCATTGATAATAGCTAATTTCAGGTCCGGAGGAAACCATTCATACCCGCAATGAGTCGTACGTCAAGTCCGTTTTTAGAGATTAATTTCGAGGAACCGCTGGACGTTGAAGTAAGCGCCAGTTCCGACCCGGTTACGGTAGAGGAACCGCCCGCACTGGGGACGGTCTCGGCCGTCTCCCAGCTCTCGACCGCCCCCGCGGCGAGGGCGGAAATACCCGAACCAGTGTCGAACACCCACGACGATCCGACCGGAATATGTTGTCCGGGAGTCGCCAGCGACTCGGGGGTTTCTCTCGCGGGAAACGGAAGAGTTGGTGATAGCCTCGGCAACGGCGAGACGCCTGAGGCCCTCGCGAACCCGCGGCCGGTCTTATCGTGGTCACCCCCGCTCTCACCGGCGGACCGACCGCCGCGGCCTGCGACTATCACCCGCCACTACAATCAAATCGCTTTCGAAGCCGTGATGGGCCGGATATGGCCGGACCATCCACGCGGAGGCGCCGAGGGGCTACCGCGATATCTCCCGCGGCCCGACCTACTATGCTGGCAGTGCAACCGGCCCAACCACCGTCGCGACGTATGCACCGAGCCAGCCATCAGGTTTTGTTCGAGGTGTGGCTGCCTGGACGTACTGTCGGTGGTCTGTCCGTGCCCGCCGCTAGTCGCCGTCCCAGCTCAACGGGACCGTCGTCAGGGGTCCGCTCGAACCGCTCCGGGCCGGAGCTATGCACGAACCATACCAGACCACCGATGTCCGGCGTGTTGTTGCAGAGTTTTCCGTTATTAATTTTCGTAGAGGTCGCTACGAAGTAAAAAAAAAATCCGCAAGTAAACTTTCAATTTTTTGGGGGGGGAAGGGGGATGTGTAACGAAGTTACTAAGTTTCCAGGCTTTTATTTTTATTTCACACTGGTTTGATTCTTTCGCCACGCTATATCTAGCGTCCGGCCGCCGTAGTTGTTATATCCATGCCGATAATGATTTATTTTTACTTTTGCCGCGGAGGGCCGCGTTCTTTATTCCGAGTCATTTGCAATTAATACAATTAATTGTGGGGGTGTTTCCGGCTAAATTAATTTATAAAATATATTTGGGTTATCTTAGAGGGGTAGGAAAGCCGAATAGGGGTAGATCCGAAAGGGGTGCTTAAACTGGGGCTAGAATCGCCGTTCTTTTCGGGAAACCGGGTATTTAGGACATCGCTGATCCAATGGAGCCGCCGCTGAGGACGCGCCAGGGGTCATCCCTTAGGCGCTCCGCTCGGCCGTCAGCCGCCGCAGCGAGACCGATGTGGAGGGGATCGCTTGCGAATTCCCGTCGGCGACGCCGACCAATGAGCCGCCGTCGCCCCACCGCTGGGTCACGTGGGAGCCGGCTATAAGACGGCCGGCGGCCGCCACGGCGCCCGTCTTTCGTCTTTTGCCCGCTACCAGGTTAGTATTTTGCGCTCTTCGAATAGTCTCTACCAGGGGGAAAAGTGTGAACTTTGCCCCAACCGTCCGTTTACCGCGGCCCTTTAGCTAATTACGCATTTATTGATAATTTAGTTCAGGTTAGACGACCGAGGAACGTGCTAGCAATTTCACTCTTCGAATATTCTCTACGGCCTACCGCGGCCCTTAGTTATCCGAACTTTGCTAGCCGTCAAATCCGTTGCTTATCCGTAACCTATAATCCGAACCGAATATTTTGAGCTTGCCTCTAGCTTTTCCGTTGCTTACGTTAACCGGTAGGGCAGTTAAAGTACCGCAAGCAAGCCTCGCCTAGCAACCCTAGATTAATACTAAAGTCGCGTTGTTTCTTTTATTTACAGAACTCCCGTCCCCCCCCCCCCCGATCGCGACTCGCCGAATTTATTTTGTACCATTTATTTAAGAACTTATTGCCTACTTTGTTTAATCAATATACGATGTCTTGAAATATTGTTTGATTGTGCTCCTATCCCTTAAACACACCACATTTGCACTCTGGAATTATTTTTCTCTGACGAAAGCTATCCTGGGTAAAAGCGGAGCATACCGCTCTAAACAAACTGGCGCCTGAGCATTCCGTTCCGCCAAGGTTCTGTTTTTCCCTGCCTTAATAAAAGAGGCTATAAGGAAGCCCCCGCATCTAGAAAGGGAAATCAGAACGGAAAATACACTAACAGTATAAATTTCCGTTTGTCAAATATTTAATCTTCAAAAATCAGACCGACTGCAAAGAAAAAGTAATTTTGTAAAAAGTGTAATTCCGAAGTAAAAAAGAACGTTATAATATACATTCGTAGATAATATTTCTGTTTAAAATAAAACTTCTTCTAACCTACATGTCTTATTTTGCTCCTTAAACGAGATATATATTTATGCCTACCAAATTCAAATTATGGCCACTGCGGCGGGGTACACAGATTCTCACATTAATAGCGAAGTCGTTCTTTTAACGAACTAGAGTTCAAATTATGTTGACCGCGTTGGGATATTAGACATGTGAATTCTAATTTTTTAATGGACTTCGCTTGTATCAGATATTTGGCTAAATTTTGTTTATTTCTGGCGAGGTGGTCTGGTAGAAATGCGACGTGAAGGTAGTTCGTATTCCCAGATTTGAAACTCAGCTATGGCAGTGGCTGGGATAGGTGACCGAGGGCTTTTTTAAAAAAAGTTCGGGATCAGATGTTTTTTAACATTGTCACTGCGCGTTCCTCGCTGCAATGCCTTGAACTGTGTGGGGCAGTGACGAGAGTTTGTAAACACCATTAGGTTTAATTAGTTTACGTTTACTTTAGGTTAATGTTACTTTAGCATAAGTTTACTTTAAGGTAGTTGGTGTTTCTTGGATCTGCCTGTACCCACCCGTCGAAAACAAATATGCGTTTGTATATACTGACCGTACAAGTACCATTAGTTTTCGGTAAATTGAGGTGGCACAGAAAGTTTGAGGTATTGAATTACGACGTAAGGATAGGATTCCTCCCTACCCGGAGGTTGTACCGCTTACGTCGGACCACTTAATTCCTTTGGGTATGGGGGGGATCCGGCCCCTTGTCAAAATGGCAGGGGGTTTTGCTGCCGCGGCATTTGGCAGGGGGCTCGGACCCAGGCCCCCGACCGCCGATTCGCAAGCCCCTTTTCCAAGCATTGCGCTACGCTGGGACCTTTTCCGAAAGCCGCCGCCGCCGCTGGATGAGGTTGCCGCCTCCGCCGCCACGCTGGCTGTCCGACGCCGCTCCCGCCGCCGCTGGTCGCCGCTCCCGGGCCGCCCGATCACCGCCGCCGAGAAAGCCGCGCCGCCCGTTAGCCGGGCTTCCGCGCTGAGACGGCAGGCAAGCGCCGCTGCTCCCGCGCTAGAGCAAACATTATTAAGTACTCTGATATGTATACGCTACCAGTTTCATTTGTTCAATTTACAGCAAATAAAGATTGGAATTTATATGATTCGTTTCGATGCTACGTTATTAATAATAAAATGCTGGCTGATGTTTAAACCTTTATTAAAAATAATGAGATATTTTCAAACACAGGCTACCATGACGCTTTTATATTCCTTTATTAAGTACGTTTTATGACTAATACATTCAAGATTAATTTAACACAAATTACAAGACTATTTATTTGAAGTATACTCAGAATTCCATGTTAATTTTCTATTCCCCCAATGACCATATTTCAAACTGATTGGCCTTGTGTTTTTTTCCCATATCCAGTTGGCCTTTGTAAACCAACGCGTATTTTTCACTGGAAAAACGGTCGAGGCACGGTTTGAACGCCTGTGTCACTCTGTTCGGCAGGAAAACGACACTCTCCTCCAACTCCAGCAAAATGGTCTCCCCGAACGTTGTTTGCACCACCTTGCCCGGCACGCCTTCATCCAATTCCACTAACTTTACCGTCGGTTTCTGAGACAAGCAAGCAACGTTGTTGATGGTTTCCAAATCCATTTCTTTGCTGCAAGCCATCTTAGCTCAACTCGGCTACTGAACTCCACACAACAGCAAACTCTGTCTTTTATCAAAGCTAGAGGGGTGGAGGGACCTAACTAAGGTCTCTGAAGACCTCTACAGTCTAACTTACAGGTAAGTGTTAGTTGTGTCTATCGCATAAAAAGCGAAAAAGCTATCATCCCACAACAGAAATTGTTTTTAAAAAAACATCAATGCAGCCTATCATCATTAATATATCATTTTACTGTTGTAAAGCAACCGGTATTTCCTCTAGCGAAACAAGATGTAAACAGCAATAAAGTGCTACTTCCATCTGCAATTCACAAGGTGCACAATATGTGAGATTAAAGCCCCAGACTGAACTATAGAGTAATAATGAGAACTTTGAATAGACGGACGGTTACAAATCTCTAGTGCGCTGACAAACGAGTCAAAAAATATTCATTTTACAGGTGAAGTAATTAAATTGGCTATAGGGGTCCTTGGGAGATAAAAATAATAGTAAGTGTATAGGAGAGACCCAAAAAAACTTTTAATAAAACTACAAAATCTGGTGATTTTTTAACAGATATGCGACCTAAGCTACTTGAAAACATAATACCTCCCGGTTAGCCGGATCGCATTTATTCGAAATATGGATTAACCGAATCGATAGAAAAAACAATTTTCCAATTGAAGGTACCGGCAACAATGCCGCTCTAGCTGTTCGCCAACTCTGTAATTCCCCGTTCCCGCCTTTTTTAGTAGTCTGATTTGTTATTTGCATTTTGCTTTGTGTTTGTTCGTTTGTTACAAATCTCGTCATTCGGAAGGCCCATTATTTTCATATTGCTTATGGCTATGGCCCTTTATTCTGTGGATTGTTTAAATTTTGCTGTTACTGACTCATGAATTCCCTAAACTGCTATTATGGTCGGGCTCATTTAAATAAAGCTTTATATAAGTAAGTTCAAATAATTTAATTAATTAGCAAAGATGTTAAAAAATGGTACCTTATCTATAGTTTATTAAATTACTAAGTAAAAGTAAAAGTAAATTCGGATAAAGTCATATGCTCATAAATATAAGGCAGAATGGGAACAGATTCCAGAATTTCAATCATGGATTCGACCTAGATACCATGGGATTAATTTTTTTAAATGTTTGGCGTGTGAAAAAGACTACGTTGGAGGTATGGCGGCGGTAAAACAGCAAAAGCATGTAAGAGAAATGAAATTTCTTAAACAGCAAAGCTCAACCGAAAAGACTGTAAAATTGGCAGAAATTAGGTTAGCTTCTTTTATAGTTGAGCACAATATTGCTATAACAGCAGTAGATCATTTAGTATCTCTGATAAAAAAATTAAATTTAGACGAAAATTCTGTAAAAAAAGATATCCTGTAATAGAACCAAGTGCACTGCATTAATAAATAATGCAATAGGTTAAACCAGTTTTCAAATATTGGTAGATTTATTAAAAAATAATAAGTTTTCATTATTAGTAGATGAATTTACCGATCATGGTGCAATTAAAAATTTGGCTATTGTAGTAATATTAATTTTAATATTTCTGATAATTTTTTAGTGCTTTTGCCAGTAAGTGATGCATCTGCAGCAAATTTATGCAATGTCATTACAGTACTTATCTCTTCTCACAATATTAATTTTTAAAATAATTTAATTGGTTTTGCTGCAGATCGAGCCAATACTATGATGGGTGTGCATCATTCATTAAAAACTGTGTTAATGAATGATGTGCCCCATTTATTTGTAATAAAATGCATATCGTCGGCTTAATATGCAAATCACATAAGTCCACTTTTTGGTAAATTTGAGATATTACAGCCGTCTTTTAAAACAACTTGCCCACCTCAGAAATTCACACAACTCCAAAAAATCATTTAATCGAATAAATCGGCGTCAAGAATTTCACCCAAGTCCGGCCCTCGATTCGACCAACGATAAAACCACATAAGTCCACTATTGGTAATGGCTGGTGCCAGTGATTAGATAGATGGTGCTGCTAATATTGACACCGGCTTTGGGTTAATTTGCTGATTTTACAGTCTAATAAAACTTTTAGAGCATCAGGTAAGTTTATTTGTATAATTGTCATTAAGGTTTTATTAAGTGATACATCTATAAATAAAGAATTAGCCTGTTAATACTCGTTATGGAATTATCGATGGCTTCAAATCAATACCTCGTAAGTCCGAAATTGGCTATTTTCAGATTTTGATAGCATTAGATTCGTTAGACATAGGGGCGCCATCTATTACATAATAGTAAGACTATTAAAATTTGTTCCCGTAGAAATGGCGGGAAAACAATACCACGTAAATTAAACAACATAAAAGTTCGATTCAATAACTCACAAGTCAGCGTTTTGTTAGGTTATTAAGCAGAACGTTGGTCGTTTTCAAGTGAATATTATAAGAGTTAAAAGCGATATTCTTTCGTTGGAAGAAGTACAATAGAACGTAAGTACATTAACATAATGAAATAATACATAAAATTTTACTGGTATACACCCGTATAAATTCGTAATCATGTTTTATTTTGAATTTGACTTACGTGTTATTGAATATGAGATTGTATCTAGACTTACGTGGTATTGTTATGTGTTTTAGTGCACCGGAATGGGTTCAAGGGCCAAAAGAATACTTGAAATGTGCCAAAATAATGTGGAAAATGCAATGAAAGTTATAAAAAACAATGCTAGTATATCAGGTGTTCTGGATGCTAACAAAGAAAATTATCTGGATTTCGACATAATGAACTTACCAGTTGACATTAAAGTGAATGATAGTTTTTTGAATATTTTGGGTCCAAGTAGCTGTAATAGTGAAGGAACTGGCCTTCACCTCGAAGAAAACATACAATCGGAACAAAATATTGTTGAGATAGAACCATATGAAAGACCGATAGAAGAGTTAGAAGTATGGAAGATGGTTCCAGAAGGAGTATCAACAGTGCTTCCAGAGGAAGTATTAAAAGTGCTTCCAGAGGAAGTATCCACACCGTTTCAGGAGCAACTCACCGATGAATACGATCTCGACGATGATATAGGTAAAGACATGGAAACAGCAATTTTAGAGAGCGAAAATGATAATATGAGTGAAAATGACAATTTTGAAGCAAACAAGAACAAAAACCTAGAATTTGACAGTTCCAGTTCCGCCGAAGATGAAAAACATAATCCTGATGAACCAAATATTATGTCGACACAAGAGAAGCGCAGAATTGGAACAAACAGAAAGCGAATAAACCAAGAGCTTAGAATGAAAGGCAAATCTTACATAGGGTACAGAAGACCAGCCAACCGATCAAATACATTCCACGGTACCCAAAGGAAAGAAAGGAAGATGGGATCACCCTGCACATCAAAATTTTGTGACAAATCTACAAAAAGGAAATGCTCCGAAGTGACGAAAACAAAACGCGAGGAAATATTCACAAAATTTTGGCAAGATCTAACCTGGGCCCAACGCCAAATACTTGTTTGTAACCTGGTAATTAAAACAGAACCAAAATAAAGAAAAATATCCGAGGGTGATAACTTTCGTAGAACTGGAACCTTGAAATATAATTTAAAAATAGACTGCCATCTTGTTCCGGTGTGTAAACAAATGTTTCTTTCTAAGCTTGGGCTAAATGAATGGCAAGCATGCAATTGGGTGGAAAAAAGCAAACATGGTATAAGTGATGAAAAAAGGGAAAAACCTCAAGTAGGTATTATGTCAGATAGAGTGCCAAACAAGTTCATGAAAAAGTTTTTGAATGGTTTAAATAAATTACCATCACATTATTGTCGCAAAGACACTACGAAAATGTATCTAGAACAATCTTTCTCCCACATTAAAGATATTTATAAAATTTATGTAGAGAGTTGTAGAGAAAATAATGAAACAGTAATGTGCCAAAACTCCTTAACGAAAATGTTAAAGAAACTAAATATCAGTATTTACCAACCAAAAAAAGATAAATGTGACGTTTGTTGTCAACATGAAGAAAAAAATATATCAGAAGAGGAGTGGAATAAACATCATAAACAGAAAGAAAGAGCAAGGGAGGAAAAGATCAACGATAAGAATCAAGCGCTAAAAGGCAAATTTAATGTTATAACTATGGATCTTCAGGCTGTGAGTATGTGAGTATGTCCTTCATTAATGGCGAGTTCAGTGTACTTTAAAACTAAACTGTGTGTGCACAATTTCACTATTTATAATGTAGCTACTCGACAGTGCACTTGTTACTGGTTTGACGAAACTAATGGTGATCTTCAAGCTTCTACTTTCGTATCATTTGTTATTGACTATATAAAACGATTTTTAGATAATGGAAAACCTATAACTATCTATTCTGATGGTTGCACCTATCAGAATAGAAACAGTATACTGTCGAATGCTCTCCTGTGTTTAGCCACAGAAATGAACATCACTATCGAGCAAAAGTTTGTCGTAAAAGGCCATACTCAGATGGAGTGTGACAGTGTTCACGCTACTATCGAGAGAAGACTGAAACACAAAGAAATCTATTTACCAAGTGACTATGCAAGAATCTGCGAAGAAAGTAGGACGACATCTGAAAAATATTATACTGAAGTTGTAGACTACCGATTTTTTACTAATTTTACTAAATGCCAGGTATATTCGTCCATAAGACCCGGAAAAAAAGCCAGGTGATCCAAGCGTTGTTGATTTGAGGGCGTTAAAATATTGTCCTCAGGGAGAGATATTCTTCAAAATAGATTTTGATGCAGATTATGGGGCGCTGCCTCAGAGAAAAAACAAAAACGCCGACTACAAAAATCCTAATTATGAGCCACTCCACAAGGAACGGCTTAGAATAAAAAAAACAAAATTTGACCATCTTCAGAAATTGAAACCGGTTCTTCCAAAAGACGTTTGGGCATTTTATGATAATTTACCATATTATAATTAGTTGTTTCTGTATTAGATGTTCAATACTCCGTAATATTATTATTTTTTATTCACTAGTAAGGGTGTAAACAACTGTGTTGAAACAATAAACGAAATTCAATACCTCCTAAGTCTTATTTTTTTTATTTCAATACCGCGTAAGTCTTCTTAAAATTAGAAAATATTTTTTTTTCGATAAATGTTTCTTTTATTTTACTTTTAATGTAATTTTATGTGCATTTATAAATTAAAATTTTATTGATACTAAAACAAACACTCAAAAAACATATTTTTATGATTTCTCAAAAATGGCTATTTTTGATTTACGTGTTATTGATTTGAAGCCATCGTTATGTGATTTTATATTATTTAAATGTGAATCTTTCTTGGACTTATTTGTTTGTCGCCTGCTTCGTTATGATTAAATACCACAATATATTTTGTTTTTTATAATGTGATAAATAATAATGGGAGTTTCTGATATAATTCTTGTCATAACCTAAAAAATGAAAATGCATTAATAAAAAGCCTAAAAATCAGTTCTAATTCTTTTGTACTATAAAAAATTTTCTTTAATAATCTAACTCGTAATTTGATACGTGATGATTCAAACGGGATGTGGTCAGTCCATTTACCAATGGATTAAACAGTTTTTACATAGGGAATTATTACTAAAAGTTGTCGACATAATCCGAAAACGTTTTTATTTTTCGGAGACAACATTCATCACATCTCAAAAATTGCCCGCAAGCAGTCTACAGATTAGGTGACTTTTTTTTCAGAATCACGCCAATTTGTCCGCAAGAAATTTAAAATTTCTTCAGATGGCTCGCCGTAGTAATCCAACTAAGCCAAATGAAGATAGAGTTCCTGCAAATGCTATAAGTAACGAAGACTAATAATATTACGGATTTAGACGTTACAATGGAAGTACGACATGAAGAATATTGCGAATCGCTTGTTATAAACAACGAAATGCTCAACACTGTGCGCAATGTGGAGTTCGATATTATGGATATTCCTGAAACTAGTGGTAATTGTAACAATGAGAAAAATGAAAATTTGTGTACAGGAATTGAGCTGGAAGACGGAGTCATTTTTAATAACATATTAACTTCTGAAAAGTTTCCATGGTTTCAAGATTTGGACATCTTAGAACTAAACTTACAAAATACCAACGAAGAACCTAACCTGGAAAACCAAATCATAGTGGAAGAAGGCCAAGGTGCAGGGATTCTAGTTCATCTGATGAAGAACAGTTAGAAATAGCGGAAATAGAAATGGTAAATAAGTCGACGAAAGAAAATCGACGACGCAAATGAAGGCATGATAGTAAAGACTGGAACCAAGAAAAAAACAAAAGAAAAAGAGAAACTGGTCTAAAATATTTAGGAAAAAAGAAAATTGATGATGCTTGGATGTACAATGTTACAAGATAAATGTAACTAATGAGATATCAAAGCTAAAATTCTCTCAGTTTATTGAAGACGACAGAAAATTGGTTTTTGAGCAATTTTGGAAGATGTCTTGGAAGGAGAAGCAGGTCTTTATAACAACGCAAATTGAAAGAAAAAACACAGAACGAAGTAGAAACAGGAAAGCTGTAGAAAGTAGCAGAAGGACATGCACTTACACTTTCTTTCTGAAGAAAGTAGATGGTACCAAAGTAAGAGTATGCAAAACTCTATTCGCCAATACTTTAGCTATTAAACAGTGGACCATTAATAACTGGCTGAAGCAAAGTCTCAACACAACGCAGCAAGAAAGAAAGAAGGAAGAAGAAGCCCACATTGATATTAACGAAAATAACCGAAAAGAGATGACTGAAAATAACAGAGAACTAAGAAGAAGACATTTAAAAGAGTTTTTTGACCTTTTGACAAAAATTGGGGAGCCACTATTGCAGAAGATCTAGCAGTAAACATTACTTGGAGCCGGAATGGAAATCTAAAAGTCAGGTATACGATCTTTACAAAACTTTTTGTTCCACAAACCATAACAATGAACGACCGTTATCGGTAGCCACATTTCATCACATATTTTCAGATCTTGCTTTTCATATAGAACAAAAAATGTTGATGAAGAGATTTATAGTGTCCATCAGCAGAAAAAACAAGAGGCAAGAACAGAGAAGGATCAAGATAAAAATAATTCCACTGATGAATATAAAGTGTACACTATGGATATGCAGGCTGTTTTACTAGCACCGAAATCCAATGTGTCAGCACTTTACTACAAAACTAAATTAGCTGTTCACAACTTCACATTTTATGACCTGAAAAGTAAAGATGGAACATGCTTTATATGGAACGAATCAGAGGGAGGATTAACAGCATAAGTGTCTATGCTTTCATTATAGTGTATTTTCTTTCGAGCGAAATTGATAAACACCAAGTGCCGTATTATATTCTTTACAGTGATGGATGCACAAGCCAAAACAGGAACGTTACATGATCCAATGCTTTGTTAAATTTAGCATTGTTGAAGAAAGTTTCCATTATTCAATAATATTTAGACTCAAATGGAGTCTGATTCCATGCACTTTACAATTGAGAGGCATATGAAAAATGCAATAATAAATGTTCCTGTAGACTACATTACAATATGCAGAGCTGCTAACAAAAATCCTTCTCCATATAAAAATGAGTACTTAAACCACCAATTCTTCAAGGACTTTACTTATCTCCAATACTACCCTTCCATTAGACCTGGAACTTCCGAGACAGTGAACTGTATAAGACAACTCAGGTATGAGCCAGATGGCACAATTCTATACAAGTTGAGACACATTGACGAATGGTCGCCCCTTCCAGTTCGACGAAAGAAAAATGAGAAGGTTCAGGCATATAAGTAGGTTGCAATTGCTTCCATATGGCATCACATACTTCCGCAACGATGGTAAATCCTACACGAAAACTGTGCCCAATTGTAGCGTAAGAGTTCCCACTAGCAAGAAATCTGAAAATATAAAAATAAAAACAAATGTGTTTATTGTAGATGAAGAAGTAAAAAGGAAATAGAAAAAATTGAGAGGTGCCTATGGAAAACATATTAGAACAGACGTGTACCGGCCAGAGGACTAAATCTATTGATAGATATAAATTGGGCCTTGGGCACAGCAAATGTTCGTTCTTAAACCATTTATGCAATCTGCCCCGCCCGAGTCTAATATAGAGAATAATTTAGCAAATATTTCACAAGATGAAAATAATTCGGTTGATGTACAATCGCCTGTTTCGTCTAATACATCTGATACGACGAAAGGGGCAAAACTAAAATTTCACTATGTCTAGAAAGCTTTGATTTTTCTATAATGTTGCACGGCTGATGATGACCCCCTAGGAGGGTTGAAACATATGTACAGTTAAATTAAAAAACTCTGTTTGTGGAGCTGAGACAGTATTTTCGTCGTATTCTCCCGCTCTACTTCAAGATATGGACTATTTAGTCAGTTTTTAATACATCTGATGTTATCGAAGCATCGGCTACTTTGGCAGGGGGCCCACAAGAGCAATATGTGACGAGAAATCTGAGACATCTTTCGTGGACAAAGTTTTGACCTATCTTCAGTCTAACCAATCAAACACGCAAACTGCAGATGAAATAGATTTAATATTTATGGGATACGCCAAAACAGTTAAAAAAAAATGGCTCCACGGTGCCAACCAATGGTCAAGTTTCGGATTGCCGAATTACTCATGGAACAAGAACTGGAACAACAGATGGAAAATGAAAATGCATCAACTTCGCAGTTTGCAAGACAACGCTTTCAACAATAAACTTAAATTGAAGATGAAATTACTTGTGTTTCACGACCTGATAGTCAGTTATTAGTGTTAACACAACCGGCTCTTACAAGTTTAAAAACCGTGCCTTATATTAGCCTAGACAATAATACAACATCTACTTGGTATGATGAATTTTCAAACAAGGTTTTCTAGAAGAGTACAAATATTGATGACTAAGAAGGCTGCGTTTTCTGTTCTATTTTCATATTATAGGTAGTATAGTAAATATACGAATCAAAATTTAACATTTTTTTGTTACCTTCATGCGATTGAGAATAGTTCCATCGGCTGTATAGGTTCCCTATAATGGGTACTCTCATTTCTCAACTTTCGAAACAATGTATGGAACTTCCCTGCATCGTTCCTCTCCATATTAATTTCATGAATCCAAATTCTTCTTCTTTTCCTGCAAAAGAAGCTATTAAAAACTGTTTTTCAATTATTATATATATTATTATATTATTCTAATAGAACTGCTAACATCAATCCTTCGTCCCCAAAAGAGTCTTCAAGTTATGTTAATAAACAGAACTGTAGGATTTGGGGTTCCGAAAACCCACATGTGGTGGTAGAGAAGCCTAAAAGAGTGACTGTTTGGTGTGGGTTTTGGAGTGGTGGCATCATTGGTCAATACTTCTTTCAAAATGAAGACGTTAACAGTGTAACGGTAAATGGAGTACGCTAAGAAACATGCTAACTGATTTTTTTGTGGCCGCTGTTAGAGGATATGGACTTGGACCAACTTTGATTTCAACAGGATGGCGCAACCTGCCATACCAGCCACGAAACAGTTGATCTTTTATGCACATAGTTTGGTAACCGTGTAATCAGCCGTTTTGGAGATGTTAGTTGGCCAGCGCGCAGCTGTGACTTGTCGCCATTGGACTATTTTTATGGGGAAATCTTTAGGACCGGTGTTACTCCAACAATCCATAAGCAATTGACGCTCTTACGGAAAACATCCATCAAGCTATTCGTGAAATAGAGCCACAAACAATTGATAATGTTCAGCAAAATTGGGTTAAGAGGATGGGCTACTGACAAGCCAGCCGCGGCAGCCATTTAAATTGAATTCTCCACACATAATCGGAAGGTGTACTCTTCTGAATGAAGCAACGATCATTTGAAAGAATTTAAAAGTGTAGTTTTAAAAGAAACCAACAGATGGCCATACCATACATACATATACCATGGGACAATTTGCAACTACTAACTTATTGTCCGTTATTAATACGCAAAGATAACATAAACATTCTGCAAATTTTTACTGTACACTCGAAATAACACGTTGTTCAGTATTCGCCCATTTTTATTTGTAGTGAGGAGCGAAGTTCGCCAACACAACACTTTCACTTTTGATAATCAGCATGTCTGATCAATCAAACAACCCCAACCCCCAACCAGCAGAAGCTGGTCCAAAGCCCTATTTAGGGAAGCCCGCCAACCAGCGCAACCCCAGAGCGCAAAACCAATGGCGAGAACCGGTTCGCAAGAACCGCCCAGGCAAAGAACCGAAGGTCGTGCCTTCCGAATTGCCTCCACCCACACAGAAACATGATGCCTCAAAAGCAAAAATTTCCGACACACACCCTAGCGAGCACTCAGCGCATTACTTTCTCTCCCTCCGCACCCGCCGCGATGGAAATCGCACAAGATACTTATGCCGAGATTCTAACTGACGAATCAAACTAAAATCATGCTCGTCGAGTACCTTGAGTACTACACCACCGCCCTGATATGGTTCCGCTTCATAACTTTGAAGCAAAAGCTTAATCAGGCACTAACTGAACACGAGACTGATGTGATTACTCTCATCCAGTCGCTCACTTTTTCAGTTCCCGAGCCTATTCTCTTCCAGTTGCGAGAATTTGGTACTGTTCAAACCATGAACAAACAGCATCTGTTCCCCACATTTCCTGCCCTACCAGAGGTACACTATAAAAAGTCGATGTAAACTTATCGTTTGCAAACTGGTAAAGTTTTACATAATTTTATAAGTAATTCTTATTTTACAAGACTATAGAGGAAAAATTGAGCAAAAAATGTAAATAAAATGAAAAATACATTATTTTACCATAAATTATGTAATTTAATGTAAATTTACAATATATTACGAACAATCATGAAAAATTACATGCATTTGCATGTAATAATAACTCGAAGCATGCGCAAGCTTCTAGAAGCTTGACGCCTGCCTCCATTGGGCCTGGTGAGTGCCGTGCGCTATGCATAGAGTACCGTGTCCCTGTCGTATCTCGTATTCCGGAATACTGCTAGTGCATCGACGAATGAACTGCGCAAAATAATTATTGTAGTGCAGAGCGGCGCAGCACGCCGGCCATTTCACAGGACGCCGGAGGGAACAGCTAGTTGCACTACTGTGCATCAGAGACAACAGACAGACGTACGGAGTCAGGTCCTGCCCGTCGCCATATTTTCAACACGCCACGCTTGAACCCGCTTGCTTTTTCGGATTCCTTATACTATACCTAACCAATTATTCTTAACAGTAAGTACCTATATAACTGAAATGAATTTAAAATGTCGATTTTGTGTTAACAATAATAGAGTTGATTAGTTGATATTTTTGTTATATAAACTTTTAGGTATTTTGTTTGAAGGTGTAGGTTACTGTCTTCATTTTGTGACTTTATCATAATATTTTGTGGCATTTTGCCTAATATGTCTCTGATCTCAGGAACCAGGTAAATTAAGAGAAATATCTTTAAGTTTGTTACTGTTTTCTTTACAAATATTATTAAATAGTTTGTAGCAGAGGGTATTTTTTTATCATTTTTTTATAATATATCCGGGCTACTAAATTAAAAAGTTGTTTAGAATTAAATAGGAGCAAATTTGAAATTTGAGATGAATTCTCAAATAATCATTTTTTATGAAAAATAAATTTTATGGGTACCTACGTATTTATTTGTTCTGTAAGAAAACGTTTTTAAATGATTAGGTACTTTTCTAAATAGTCCTTATAGACAGCGACCTAACAACCAGGCTTTCACTTTGTCGGCAAGAATCGAACCATTATTCGGTAAAATTTCGGCTGTATTAAAATATAATACAGGGTATTTCCTAAACATGTGGCACAAATTTAAGGGGATATTCCTTAGGTCAAAATAAGGAAAAAGTTCCTATAAAAATATGCCCAAAAAGCTTAATTTTAGAAACACATTTTGTAAAAAAATTATTTCTATCTAAGAAACGTTTGGGCCGAATTCATTAAAATTCTTACAGTTTTTTTTATGGGTGTATTTTTTTACAAAAATAATAACACCCAGTATATTTTTGCAATTTTCATAATTGCTTTCAGTAATAAAGCAATTAGATATACTAAAAATACAACTTTTTGTCCCTTATTTTTTCATATATTGCTTCGTTCTGGCACAGAATAAATAGCTTCACAACAGAAGCGTCCATAAAGACATGTGTATGTGTCAAAGATAAGCGAGCCTCCCTTTCAATTTACAGAAAAATAACCAATACCTTATACATAAATTGTGGATTAATGTAAAATCAAATAAAATACACAATGTGTTCTGGAGAAAAAAAACCGGACCTTTGCAAGTCTCTAAGTTTGAATTTTATTTACTTTTCTCGAAAACGAAGCCACATACGAAAAAAATCAAGGAACAAAAAGGGTTGTATTTTTATTTGCTTTATTAAAAACAATTCCTCGATAGTAATAAAAAACACGTTTCTTACAAAACTTTAACATCCTGTATTTCGGAAATAAAGCTATTCTGGGCATTTTTTATAGAAATATTTTTTCTTATTTTGACCTTATACTTATAGGAATATTCCCTTAAATTTGTGCCAGTTGTTTAGGAAACACCCTGTATAGCCAGCTATCGGTGTAATTGACGTGTAACTTTACGACAACGAATATGTAAAAAAAACGACAGTTAATAAGTTACTTTACCATAATTGAAAGATAAAATATTCATACTCATTAGTAATATTACAAATATTTAATAAAATTACTTACTTTTCTAGGTAATTTCTTGGGCGATAAATCGTAAATACACATTTATATTAATGTAATTTTAGCTTTAAATACTAAATTAACATTAAAAAGCTACTCTATTTTACGGTTCAATTTAAGTGAAACTACATGCACTTTAATGTGAATTTTAGACGAATGCTGTGAATTCTTGAAAGTAAACCCAATGGTGCACGTAAATATGTATGGAGGATAATTAAGTGCATTTACGCGGTACGTATATTTTGTAAATTTGAATATTCGAGATAAATTTACATCTCCTTAGTAAATATACATAAAAATACAGGGCATTAAAATTATCATTTAAATATATGTAAATATTTTTTACTGTGTAGCGATTGGAAACTTTTGTGGATATTTTGGAGCATTAGCCGTCCCCGCAGCGACAATAACATCCACAACCTGTATGAGGAGATCCCCTGCCTAGGCGTCACAGCTGAAGCAGTCCGAACTGCAGTAAGCGATGCAGCCCCAGGCGTGTACGCTTCCGCTGTAGTGTACCAGAACACCCAGCCCAACCAAAACCTTTTAGGTTTCCACCCCCTAAGCTATCGCCGAAATCAAGCGAAAAACTTAGCCATAGCTCTTGGAATCACCCAAGATCAATTCCCGTGCTATCCTGAGAACACCGGAATAAACATTGATTTCCTCCAAGCCATCTCAGACCAAATTGCTCTGACTAAAACTTTCAAGTTGCAATTTCACAACACTATCAGAGATCGGGTCCATCTCATAAAAAACTCTGATCTCTCACCCCATCGACATCATAGCCAATGGCCGGAATGTCAACGGTGAGCAGACAGTGACATCTCTCACAAAAGAAAATATTAGCACATTTGGTGCTAGTATCTTCTTCGACGCTCAGCTGATGAAAGAAGCAGCTCCAAACGGAGTAGTAGCACCTTGGTGTGTTTTCACACCTACCGCAGCTGTCCCTGTTTCCCCGGAGTGGGTCGCCAATCGCAACGTGAGACGCGATTTACCTGCCCAATTCCACGTAGATGCTGTTCGAAGTGTCTCCCAACCTGCGCAAATTTTCAGGCGCAACACCGTCAAGGCCTTGGTCTTGACTAAACGTTAAACAATTAGCGTTTCAAAAGTAGTATTTTTCTAGTAACCCACAAAACAAAGTGCAATCTACTAACATCGAAACAAATAAAATAGGTGAATACTGAACACACGTAATAAACTGACCACGATAGTATTAATTAATTATAAAAAATGACGAAAAAACATTGTGACAATAGAAAAACGTCCCAAGGTACACACTCTTCTCTAGCCTTCAGAATTTGGCGATCTACTTAAAAAAAGGTGGTGCAGGGTCTAATCAGACAGGAAGAAACTTTGTAAATTTAACTGCCCAAATGATGACGGAAAGGTTTGGAAGTTCAATACGAAAGGCATCAAGGTTGACTTTACTAAAGCTATCGTGGAAAATTTCTCCAATTTGGGACCAGGACAGCACCAAAGGAGGCTATGTAAGTTTCATAATGTTTAATAAATTGGTATATTATACGAACTAATACATGAAATCTTCATATTAATTTTATTATTTCCATACGTACCTCTACAATACTTACATATAATTATTATTATACATAAAATAGGATTCTATTATTTATAGGAAATATTTTATGACGATTCGAAACGAACACCCGGCGTATATTTAACCTGGAGGTTGCGAACAGTGGTAGGTACGAACCCTGTCCCAAGGAGAACGTAAAATAATTCAAATTCACCCGGTAATAACGAGGCGCCTGTAGCAAAGAAAAAGACTTTGGCACAAGATGAGGCAACAGCCATTCAATTTTTGAAATACGCAAGTCCATCAACGCTACAAGACGATTTTTTCAAAAAATGGAAAACACTTTTGAGGTTAGAAAGAGTAGGGGAGAGCAAATATCATAATATTAATAATCCGTCGACACACGCGACTGACTGAAAATAGCTGTCGGAGAATACAGGAAAAGAAAAGAAGACATGGCAAACGCCAGATTTAATTCTAGCAACAGTGGCGACCCCGTACCGGCATGGCATCCCCACGACAACGTACTAAACGTAGGCGCAAGCGCGATCGCCGCAACCCCACTTTCATCCCGATTGTAAATGAGTAATCAGTAGTGTCACGGCACGGTAGCGTACGGTCGCCAAATTCAATCCCGTGTGTCGTGTGTTGTGTTCGCAGTGTTGCGTGTTGCTGTCGTTCGTGCGCTGATCTTGTTATCAATGGTTCATGTCGACAAATCGCAATAGTAAAAGACCTACACTTATCAATAGCATTTACTCCACCAGTACTTCGTCAGTTCTACCGCGGTTCAAATTCAAAATCAAGATTCCAATAATTCAATTAATGAAACAAACAGCGACAAACCGAGATCTATTACAAACTCGGATTACTCAGAAAATGCTACCGAAAATAGTGAAAATGACACAGCTGCTGAACTAAAAGAAAACAGAATTACTTATGATATTGGCTTTTATTTGCCGAATAATATAAACAGTCTTGATGATGCTACCCGATATCGGTTACTGGAAAATCACTGGACTCTTGAAAAGACTTATCAATTTACTTTTTCGGTACAAAACAAGAGAGGCCGTGAAGAACTTCGACGTGCCAGTCATGGACATCTCTAAAAATATGAATGGCTCGTTCTTTCGCAAGAAAAGTTGGGACCTGATGTCACTTTATCAGCAGGTATAAGGAACTGTAAGGAATTAAGGAATAGGTTTTTATCTTTCTTTAAACTCGATTTACATTTGGAAGCAGCTCCATGTTTGCAACTTTTGTATCACAGATAGCCAATACCTACCAGATTTCACTTCTTTTAGAAAATAACCAGATGATATATTTACACCACCATAAAGATGGCGAGACACATGACAGCCGCTGAACGAATGCGGGCCGTGGGAATGTTAGAAGCTGGTACAACTGCACGGCAAGTTGCATTCACTTTTAATGTAAATAGGTTAAGGAAAAAGTGGTTCGACCAGCATTAAACGGAGAGGCGACCTAGTAGCGCACTTTTCAAACGGCAGCAGAAGCGAAGGAAGCAACTGCATTTCCCCAGCTTCTGTGAGAATGGCGAGAATAAGGATTTCTGCCAGCGGCCTAAGAAAGCATTCAGCGGAAATAAAACAAGTGTGAAACCACTGTTTAAGAAGGTAAATAAAAGTGAAATGTCCAATTATAGACCAATAACATTGATATCTAGCATCACCAAGATTGTAGAGAAAGTTATTAAAAAAAGAATTGTCACTTTTTTCGACAAATACAATTGGGAAGCAGTTTGGATTCAGGAAAGAGATATGTACCGAGGATGCAATCACTCACTTAATAAATCAGGTTTACTCGTCTTTAGATAAAGATAGAAAAGTACTATGCGTGTTTCTCGACCTTGCCAAGGCCTTCGACACGGTTGACCACAAAATCCTGATTCAAGTGTTGGAGAGTTTCGGTTTTAGGGGTATAACTTTGGAAGTTATGAGATCATACCTTTCAGAGCGCAGACAATGTGTCCAGGTGGAGGATTCGATCAGTGAACAGGAGACCATCACCTATGGGTGCCACAGGGCACTGTTCTGGATCCAATAATGTTTTTGGCGTATATTAATTCTGTTTTGCAGATGCATACATACGGATTAGTATCAGCATTTGCGGATGACACTGTTGTTTTGTACGCTGGAGACTCTTGGAAACAAATACAAGAAATAGCTGAAAGGGAGATACCATAGATATATTACAGAGCTTTAAAAACTTATCACTAACAATAAATTATGATAAAACAAATTACAAGAGAAGAAGAGAAGAGAATTACAAGAGAAATCCTCCTCATTTCAAAGAATTAAATCTAAAAATTAATGAACAAACGATAGTTATTAGAGAAGTAACATCATGTAAATATTTAGGTGTGCATATAGATAGATATCTAAAGTGGAATGAAAATGCAAATATTCTTGTGAGGAAACTAAGGTGTATGATATACAAATTTAAACAGCTTAAAGGAATTTTAGAATTGCCACAAATAAGGACAATATATTTTGCCCTAATATATGTTCATCTTCAATATGGGATTGTGGCATGGGGAGGAGCTTACGACAGAGTATTGAGAAAGATAGAGGTTTGCCAAAATATATTTATAAAATTAATGCTCGCTAAAAAACGTACTTACCCAAGTGACAGCTTGTATAAGGAAAGTGGTCTCCTCGATGTTAAACAAATTTATTGTTTGGAAATATTGTCACTACAGCACAAAAAGAAAAATACATTAACATATATTAACCACGAATACGACACCAGCCATAAACGACACAAACAGATAAAAACTATGAAATCGAACAAAGCTGTAGGACAGAAGTATTTTAATTTTATAGCCCCTCGAATTTATGCAGTACTCCCGGAGTCAGTAAAAAATGCCAGGCATATAAAGCAATTTAAAAGTTTTGTCAGGGTGTGGATACTGAGTCACAGTAGAGAATATATGAAAAAATTATTGTCAACAATTTGAAGATGTCAAAGTGTGTACGAAATACTAAATTAATGTAAGATGTGATACATGGCGTACCCACCTGTTGCTTGCTAAAGATTGTATGCGGATTCTATTTTGTTTTGCGGTTTCGTGTTTTTTGATTGGGATTGTATGCTGTATGACATTTAAATTTCTTATCTGGTAGAAACTCCCATTGTGTCATAATAATGTAATTATAATATTTCTCTACACAAGCAATATTTTAGGAATTTGCTTCTGGGCAACATCTATGTTTATTAAAAAAATATATTTTATATGTATATACATGTGATATTATTCTGAAAATAAACATTATATATACAGTGTGACCCATTTGTTTTGGGGTCAGTCTGTAAAAAGTGTATCAATCGTGCGATTTGGCTGATTTTTTTTTAAATTGTAGAGCTCGATGAACTGCACATTTTGAACAAAAATTGCCTGGTTCGCATAAAATCCAAAGCCTACTATGACCGTTTTTATGAGCAAAATTTTAAGAAACCATATTAGCGTTTTTTTTTGAAAAAATCTGTGTGCGCCAATGGATTGAGCACCCCTCGAAATGGGTATGTACAAAATTTCATCAAAATATTTCAAGTAATAACGATTTTGTAGAAAAATTAAAAATGCAGCCAAGGTACGTCTTTATTTTCAAAAATTCAAAGTTGGCCATGGAAAATAATTGAATTGTTTACTTTTATTAAGTGTCAAACTGTCTAAATTGAGTTCAGAAATTGTTTGTGCTCAATACAATTAATTATCATAATTATGGAATATTTAAACATAAGAGACAAAATAGAAATTGTTCGACTCGTGGGCGACAACGAGCGCTCGGCAGCAGAAGCTGCGGCCGAATTTAACAATAGACACCCAGGTAGATCAGTGAGTCGAAGTACTGTACAACGTATAAACAATATTTTTGATGAAACTGGATCGATTTCTAAAAATTTATTAAAAACTAGGCAAAATGGACGCCGTGGACTTGTTGAAAATAACAATCAAATTCTGCAATACTTTAGTGACAATCCTCGAAATAGTGTTCGAACGGCTAGTTTAGACCTTCATATACCCAGAGAGAGTATAAGGAGATGTTTGAGACAAAACAAAATAAAACCGTTTAAGCCAAAATTTTTGCACACCCTGGAACCAGGAGATGAGGAGAGAAGATTAGAATTTTGCTATTGGCTGCAAGGTGAATATCTCCATAATGGCAACTTTTTAAATGAAATTTTATTCACCGACGAAGCCACGTTTACTACAAATGGTGTAGTATCAAGTCAAAACTGCCGTCACTGGTCAGCTGAAAATCCAGAGTTTATAATAAATGCAAGGAGACAATATTCACAAAAAATTAACGTTTGGTGTGGAATACTACGCGACAGAATAATTGGCCCATTTTTCTTTGAAGGGAATTTGAATGCGGCTGGCTTCTTGAATTTTCTAGAAATTGAATTTAGAAATGCTTTAGATGAGTTACCATTAAGATACCGTTTAAATTTAAAGTTACAGTTAGATGGCAGTCCTATTCATAATGCTCGTTTAATCAGAAACTGGCTAGATAATAATTTTGAAAACTGTTGGATAGGGCGAAATAGTCCTTTCTGTGAGTGGCCACCGAGATCTCCGGACTTAACTCCTTTAGATTTTTTTCTTTGGGGTACACTTAAGCAAAATGTTTATAAGTCAAGACCCCATAATTTACAAGAACTACAAGCTAGGATAAACCGTAGTTGTGAGGAAATTACTCCACAGCAAATACGAAATTTAATTTTGAATGTACGCAAGAGGAACGACAAATGCATTGTAGAAAATGGAGGCTTGGTAGAAGTTACAAAAATTTTATAATTTTAATTGTTTTTATGTTTTGTGTTTATAAGCATAAGGTTGTATTATTACAATTCAATTATTTTCCATGGCCAACTTTGAATTTTTGAAAATAAAGACGTACCTTGGCTGCATTTTTAATTTTTCTACAAAATCGTTATTACTTGAAATATTTTGATGAAATTTTGTACATACCCATTTCGAGGGGTGCTCAATCCATTGGCGCACACAGATTTTTTCAAAAAAAAAACGCTAATATGGTTTCTTAAAATTTTGCTCATAAAAACGGTCATAGTAGGCTTTGGATTTTATGCGAACCAGGCAATTTTTGTTCAAAATGTGCAGTTCATCGAGCTCTACAATTTAAAAAAAAAATCAGCCAAATCGCACGATTGATACACTTTTTACAGACTGACCCCAAAACAAATGGGTCACACTGTATATATATATATATATAAGATCATTATTACACACAATGTGTAACTAACGAAAATCGCCTTTATAAATAAACAATAAAAAAAATTTTTTTGTTGGCTAGACACAAGCATGCGCAATACGCAGAGGAGCAGTTTCAACATGTTGGCCTCTGGGAGAATGTGATGTACGCCCCCCCCCCCGAATTTATCGTAACCACGATGACCTCAATAAACATCTCAAGTGGTACCACGACTGCTGCCTCACGTTCCGCTGCGCCTTTTGCGAGTTGGACGTGGGAGGCATTATATTAGGAAAATCAAATGACATCAGGCCTCTGCTCATCCGGATATGTCGCGCTCGCCGGTCGCTGGCGGCCCGGCCTCCGGCCCGGAGAGACTTGCGTCGCCGCGTGGTGGCCTCTAGGGCGGTCGCTGCTGCAGCGCCCCCATCACCGGCCCCCGCGCCGCCGGCCGCTCCTGGTCATGTGGTCCTCGTGTCGCCGCTGGTTGCTGCCGCGGAATCGCCTGCCATCGAGGCTCCGTCTCGTTATAGAGGATGCAGGGCCTCTGGCGCCGCTAGATGGCTGCCGTCTCCCGCGGACACGCCAACCGGGCCCGTGGGAGAGGAACTGGGACTTCCACCATCCCCCTGGATACGCCGGAGGGGCCAGAACCATAAGCGGCTCGTCGATGGCCGAGAGTGCTAAGTTCTCGTGGGCGCGTGTCGCACCGTGGTCGGCGCCTGGGTCGGCTTCTGAGCACACACCAACTGGCTACACACCGCGCCGCCGTCGCCCTTTTAGAGGATGCAGGGGCTCTGGCGCCGCTAGATGGCTGCCGCCTCCCGCGGACACGCCAACCGGGCCCGTGGGAGAGGAACTGGGACTTCCACCATCCCCCTGGATCGGCCGGGGGTGCGTGTCGCATCGTGGTCGGCCGCGGCTACGCCCACAGTACCTTCACCGCCTCCCAGGCGGAGCCCATTGGTTCCGGCTTCCGCTCGCTGTGGGCGGTGCTGCCGACTCATCAACACCGCCCGCCCCCCTGCGGGCCCCTGTGCTGCCCGACCCTGCGCCCGCTGCTACCCCAGTCCGCGGGCGGCCGGAGCGCGACCAGGACCGTTGGCTGACTTGGCTGGCTTCCGTCACAGGCACAGTATAATAAAGGGGCCTATTCACATGCGAGTTTGTCCCTCAGATTTGTCTGTCGGATCTGTTCGTCCTACAAATCTGCACGTATGTATCCGCGTGCTCGCCGTCTCTGTCGTGCTAGCCGTCCGTCGCCCAGAACGACGAGCACGGACAAGTAGCTGGACATATCTATCCGTGTGTGAGTAGTCTAGAGCGGTTTTTTCTGTGGCTTTCAACAGAAAATGATATAATTTACTTTCACTGTGAGATCTGGGAGATTGTCAGTAGTATTTGAAAAATGGCCTTTTCTGATAGCAAGCAATTTTCGGAAAGTTTTATATTATTATACAAAACCAAACGTTGCTTATGGAACGTCCAAAGCAAGGAATATAGCAACAAACAGAAACGGGATGAAGCATATCAAACGTCGATCGACAAGTGCAAAGAAATTTGCCCCGAGGCAGATGTGAAGTATGTGAGGAAAAAAAAGTTATTAGATTCTTTAAAATTCTTTAAAACTATTAGAAACTCAAGGCAGTGGCGTAGCTAGCTTTGAGTGGGCCCTGTATCAAAGGCTAAGCCAAAGGCCCCTGAGTCGGGGAGGGAGGCAGCGCCGGTTTTCGCTTGACTACCGCCGGGTGCTAAGTTTAAAAAATGCGTTATCTTTCCCAGATCCTTTTTAAACCGGCTATACAAAACAAAGCAGAGGTGTTTGGTTACTAAAATGCGCCGTAGGAGAAATTTTTTGAAAAAAGCACAGATAGTTTAGAAGAGGTAAATATAGGAAAGTGCTAGCCGTCCGTCGCCCAGAACGACGAGCACGGACAAGTAGCAGGACATATCTATCCGTGTGTGAGTAGTCTAGAGCGGTTTTTCTGTGGCGTTCAACAGAAAATGATATAATTTACTTTCACTGTGAGATCTGGGAGATTGTCAGTAGTATTTGAAAAATGGCCTTTTCTGATAGCAAGCAATTTTCGGAAAGTTTTATATTAATATACAAAACCAAACGTTGCTTATGGAACGTCCAAAGCAAGAAATATAGCAACAAACAGAAACGGGATGAAGCATATCAAACGTCGATCGACAAGTGCAAAGAAATTTGCCCCGAGGCACACTGAAAAAATTGCATCACGCGAAATCAAATACATCATGTAGTTGACCTATGTTTAATTGACATAAGTACCTGTATAATTAAATTTATCACGATTGAATTGAATTAACGAATTTCGCATATTTGATATCCATCTATCAAATGTTTGAACAATAACTATTTGAATGAATAGGTAGAGTTTCTTAAATCAAATAATTTATATTAAACCATTTATGATAATTTGGCTTAAATGCGTCTATGATTAGCTGAACTATATATAAATTTGTAGCACCTTTGAGTTTAAAAATCTATTTAAAATATTTGCCCCAATCATTTTGAAAGCTAATCAAATATAGAAATGTTTGTTACAAGATTCCCCGTACTCGGAGTACAATGCAACGCACATGCGCACTGCGCAGGCGATGTAAAACACACGTGCGACACCCACTCCACCACTCACCCCTTTAGCGTTTAAGTTGGTCATCGTCGGTGTGCCCCGTGTCCCGTGGAGCAAGTTACGGAGTAAATTTAATATGTAAACTGTGATTTATCAGCCTAAATAATGGATGAATTCCTTACTGTAAATAAATTGGTGCATTTAAAACCAATATTCGACGGTAAGTGCATACACACATCTTTTTTTAAGCCTAAATATAAACGTTAAGATGGCTGAGATATAAGAAAAGCTTGTTTCAAGTAAAATGCATGCGGGTGGGAATGATTAAATTTAAGAGCCTGTAAGGTTGGCACGGCAACTTTATCTTAATGCTTTTACTTTATATTTTAATAAATCATTAGTGCCATTGGCTACTTTGAATTATTGTGAAAATGTCATTGCTTATTTCTTAAAAAAAACATAAAGATAAAATGCAGATGCTCGCGTGAACCAGGCAAAAGTATGGAAGCAACATTTTTGTCTTTTATTTTTTGCTTGTTTCGGAATGTTTTCGACTAGAATAGGTAACTATAATACGTATGCCCGAATATAGTTTCCATATTAGATACACAATACATTTTATTGTTTTCGATGTTGGGTGTAGAGAAAACGAGAAAGGGTTGGGTTCAGTCAATCTTCTATGTTTTTGTGTCAAATACATATGTACTACGAAGAACTCTGGTATTTTTCAATGAAATCTATACCCGTTTCCATTAACTTTTTAAAGGATTAATTGAAATTTACTTATAATTAATTTTAATATGACAAAGGTACCTACTAAATTTAGTTGATTCCGACCTAGATAACTTAGTACTTGTTACACTTTATATATCTAAATAAAAAACGCATTTTTTTTTCTCAAAGATCATTGTTTTTAGAACAGAAAATTGACGACTTGGAAATATTAGAGCTTCTAACTGATGCACAGGTAGAGGTGTTGGTTAATGGCAACATTGGGGACAAGGTTCGCTTAAAAAGGGGGATTAAGAAGTTGCAAGTAAGTAAAAATATATATAGATATATATCTTATGAGGCATAACATTAGTCTCCTATTTTCGTGCAGAATATAAGAAGTTGGTACACAGCTTACTTTAAGCTGTGCTTGATATACCCAGGTTCCAAAACTTTATAAAATTGTTTGCTTTTCTTGTTTATAAACCACTTTCAAAAAACTTAAACTGGATTTATACAGACAAATAAAACATGAAATAAAAATAAAATTAAATTAAAATAGGTAGGTAATTATTGTTAAATATACTAAAATGTACCTAGGTACATGTAACATTTTGCCCCCCCCCTTTGTATTTTGGGATAGAAAAAGATAATAGAAAAGTTGTAGGGAATTTTCTTGCGAGTTTAGGGATTTTATCATATATGCCGATATACAGGGTATTATCAAGATACAAACCAAACTTTATGTTTTTTAAAATTGACCGTAATTATTGTAAGCTTGACCTTACTTTTATATTTAAAAAATATTAGAAAATAATAAATAAAAAAAGAGTTATACATATAGTGAAAAAATAGGTGGTGCAAACATATACATACATACATACATACATACATACATACATACATACATACATACATACATACATACATACATACATACATACATACATACATACATACATACATACATACATACATACATACATATATATATATATATATACAGGGAGTTCCTAAATATCATGTACTTACGAAAGGGGGTAATTCTTTGGCTTATTTCATGATTAAAACTTCATATAAACATAGGTCCGCAAACGCGGGTGTTCCATTTGAAAAAAAAAGTTTGGTTTGTATCTGATGAGCTTTTTAAACTCGAAAAAAATTCCCTACAACTTTTCTATTTTCTTCTATCTCAAAATACAAAAAAGTTAAGGGGGCAAAATGTTATGTACAAAACCCTGTACATAATGTTTACCGTTTATTACAGTAAAAGTATACAGGGTATCTTAAAAAAGTTCCAGCGCTATTCAAAATTAAGTTATTTTTAGAGAAGTCCGCCATGTTGAATTTTTAAATGTCGAAATTTTTATTTTGATTTAATAGCCTGTTCATTTCTTTCTGTGAACTAAAAAAAGTTACAGATCAAAAACAAAACTCCGTTTTCTTCTGGACCACCCTACATATTTATAAAGAAAAACAAACTAAAAAATCTTTCCGATCTAAGTTTACAATTGTATTTTATAGGAAAATGGATCTTTGGAATCTCCAGAATCGCCTGTCCCGGCTAAAATAATAAAAACCAATGAAACTGTCACAGTCCCATCGAATCCACCGCAAATTCAAGATTTAGGAAACTTACCAATAATATTTTTTGAGACAGGACCAAATGAATCGCTAAACGAAAACGCGGTTTCAAACGTAGACCAGCCAATAACTGATGCAGGCTCCAGTACTACTTATAACTCAGATAGTGACACGTTTTCGGTTGAAAGTTTTACCGATGAAAGCAAACTTGATGTAAAAGCTATTTTAAGTAAAGATTTCATTGGACAGGCTTTACTACAAAAAGGGCTTGTCAAATCACTCAATAATTCTGAAAGGGATCGACTGTCAGATATTATAGTTTCATATTGTTTAAATAATTTTCGACAGAAGCTTACTTTCAACGCTTTCCGGGTACTAGCAACCAATATCGTTAAGCTAATCCCCACCGAAAAAGAAAGTACTTATTTTATGCAACCTATTTTAAAGAAAGACTCATTCAGACAAAAATCTGAGCCAGCCCGGGGAAAACTCATCGAGAAGTATCGTAATAAACTTCATTTGAATCGAACATTGCAAAAACTGAGTAATATTGAAGAAACTGCAGATGAAACCCAAAACGAAGTTGGTATGTATATACTAACTATAGCTTTTAAAATACAGGGTGGGTCTGTCAAATGGAATAAATACATATGAAATTCAGGTGTTTGTTTTTAAAAAACCCATGGAACCGTCGATTTTTATTTTTAGTGGCGCCTTTTTTAAACTAATTTTAATTTATGATCCCAAAAAAAGTTACACACCAAAGTTGCAATCTTATAAATGATACAATCTATAAATGAAAATTAGTTAAAAAAACGCGACTAAAAATAAAAATCGATGGGCCCAAGCGTTTTTATAACATATTATTATACACCTGAATTTTAAATGAATTTATTCCATTTGGCAGACTCACCCTGTATTGCTGACATCTATTAAAGTTCTCACCGTATTTATTTAGTACCTATCTAATTACAATGCAAAATGTTTTTCTTTCAGATATTCCTCAATCTGTCAAAGATAGGGGAGAAGGGGGCACATTTGAACATGGGGCACAATTGAACAATATTCAAATTTCCCGCTGCATGCGCGAACGTCGATCTAAACCGATGTGTAAACAAAGTAGGCAGTTTCAGAAAGCAGTGTGTGGTGCGGCGGCTTGATACCGGTGTTAGTAAAGTAAGTACAAAAAGAACTTGTTTGTGGCGGTTTTCCTTGTAATTTCTTAATCATAAACAAACCTAGGTATATCCTAAATTGTAATAAAGGTATAAATTCTATTATTGGTCAATAAATAGCCAAGGTTTGTTGAATATTTTGTGAATTGTTGAGAGTCTTGTGATAACAGTGTTGTCAACAAACCCGATTTGATTTAAGTATAAACACGAGGGGCACAATTGAACATTTTAAGGGGGCACCTTTGAACGCTGTTCATAGGTACCCCGTTAAAATACACCTTACACCAATCATACTATAAAAAACGGTTTAACCTGTTATTAAATTAATTTTCTTTCAGATTTGATACCACAATGGTGAGAAATTATAAAAGAAAGAAAGAAGGTGGCTTTACCGAGGAAGACATGGCAAAAGCAATAGCAGCTGTCAGATCAAATGAACTGTCATTACGGAAAGCTGCACAAGTTTATGGGGTGAAACACACGGCACTTTTTTACCGTTTGAAAAAACAGCCTAGAGATGAAGTGTTCTCGTCAAAACACACCTTTCGACAAGTGTTCAATAGAGATCAAGAAACTATGTTAGTAAATTATATTTTGAAGTGCTCCAAACTCCAATATGGTCTGTCTTACAGAGATTTGAGAGTATTAGCATTTGATTATGCAAGAGCTCTAGGTAGGACATATCCTCCTAGTTGGGATACTAAGAAGATGACAGGTTTGGATTGGGTTCAAGCATTCATGAAACGCCAAAGCAGTTTAAGCCTTCGAAAACCCGAAAACACGAGTTTGTCCCGGGTAACTGCTTTTAACGAGGCGGCCTTAACTGAATTCCAAGACAACCTTTTGCGCGCTTTCACAAAACATAATTTTTCTCCAAATAAAATATTCAATTTGGACGAAACAGGGATAACAACAGTTGTCGATGCACCAAATATAATTGCCGAGAAAGGCGTTAAACAAGTGGGCCATGTTATTTCTGCGGAAAGGGGTACTTTTATAACTCTGTGTGCCATCGTAGGTGCTGATGGAAATAGTTTACCACCAGTTTTCGTTTTTTCACGAGTTAGATACCATGACAGCTTCCTTGCGGGTGCTCCTGCTGGAAGTATCGGGTTAGTCAATAATCCTCCCAGTGGTTGGATGACAAAAACCTTGTTTCTAAAAGTTTTGGAACACATAAAAACATTTACCAAATGTAGTCCAGAAGACAAAATATTGATCGTAATGGACAACCATGAGTCCCACTGCTCTTTGGATGCGATAATATTTGCCAAGGAAAACGGAATGGAACTTGTCACCATACCACCACATTGCAGCCATCGCCTTCAGCCATTGGACGTGTCAATAATGGCTCCTTTTAAGGCCAAATTAAAAATTGCACAACATGATTGGATGATTTCTAATCCCGGCAAAGCAATCACAATCCACGACTTAGCTGGACTCTCAAACATAGCAATCCAAGCATCTTTCACTCCAAAAAATATTATTTCTGGTTTCCATAAGACAAGAATATGGCCATTTAAGAGAAATATATTTTCTGAGAGTGATTTTGTGGCTGCAGGAACACCAGTAACGCCACTAACTGATATTGCATCGACTTCCACGGCGTCGGTAAATGATCCAGAATTGTTGTCACCCGAAGTCATCAGTATTGCATCAACTTCCACGGCGTCGGTAAATGATCCAGAATTGTTGTCACCTGAAGTCATCAGACCACTGCCGGATATTTGTTCGACATCTGGAAAGCGACGTAAAAGTCGCAAATCTAAAAAATCACTGTTTCTGACAGATACTCCGGTTAAAGATGATATCGAAGCTGAAGCGGCGGCTCGTGAAGCTAAAAAACGAGCTCAAAATTTGGTTAAAAAACCAAAAGTTATAAAGGCTATACTGGCTGACAGTGATTCATCTTGTGACGATATTATGTCCCAATCAGACAATGATAATTTTGTGCCCTCTGATACATCAGATGGTATTCATGATTCGCCAGATTCTGTATTGGAAGTTCAAATAGACGATTTCGTTATAGTTCAGTTCTGCACAAAGAAAACATTAGTTCACTATGTAGGAGTGATTATTGATACAAATGGAGACGACTACAATGTCAAATTTTTACGAAAAAAAGGTAGGAAATTTTGTTTCCCTACGGTTGAAGATATTAGCACAGTAACGTCTAGAGACATAGTCAGGAAGTTGTCCTTACCCGTCCAAAAAGGTACTGAAAGAACATCTGGATTAATGGAGTTCAAGTTACATTTCAACCATTACAATCTACGTTAACTTTGTTTAACATAAAATAATAAAAACCTTGAATAAATTGACTGTTCATTTGTACCCCATTACATGTTCAAACGTACCCCATTAATGGGGTACGTTTGAACAATGCGCCATGTAATATCAAATTGCCTGAGAAATACAGTACAGTAATATTTTGTCTAGTTTTTCAATAGAGATGTTTAGTAAACGTCTATCATCATTGAAAAATACAGTTTTCACCTTAATAGTGCTCATTTGAAGTATTCAGAGTTCAAATTTACATAATTATGTTCAAATGTGCCTCCTTCTCCCCTAGTCATATATGGCTGTCAAGAAATTTTGAGCCATTCACTTCATACCTTCATACCAGAAGCAACTATTGAACAAAACTTTGAAAAATGGCCGATCTTAAAAACACATATTGCTCCTGAATTGGTAAGTGTATAATATTTTCTATATCTTAATACGTTAATATATTTTTTTAAATATTCAAATTCTAGATTAGTTACGATTTTCAACAATTACACCCTTGCGAGAATTTAGATGTCCAAGTTCAGTTTAACCAACTTTTCGATTTAGTTTATGAAAAGAAGAAGCAGTCCTTAAATGCGACAGATAATACAATTTGCAGTCTTCTAGATACTGACATTACGACTGGTAAGTTATTTGTTTATGCAACAATAAGAAAACAAATTCGATTATTGGAATTACCAAGAAATCTATAGTTTCTGTTAAAAAACGATTTTGCAAAAAACGAATCAATTTTGCGGAGAAAATACATATTTTATAATTTTAGTTTAGTTTAGAATCATTGATTCTGTCAAGCAAGCACATATATCTTTTTTTTCCAGATAGTATGTTAAATTATAAACAAATAACATATATCTTGACCTTAGAAAGCCCTCGACCCTCGACTTCATTTAAAAATATTTTTTCTTTTTTTGTATTTTAGATTCTAAGCAAGCTATTAAGTTGTTCTTGTTGCCTTCACTGGTGCCACCACGTTCACGAACAAAGTTAAAAGGGAAAGTTACGTGGAAGCCATCAATTTCAGAGGCTAGAGAATCCCTAATGATACACGTTAAATCGCCAGGTGATATTGAGGCAGCGAAAAGAAAACAGATTGCTTTTGCTTATGGTAAAGGTTTGCCTTTACAACCTTATTTACTTTTGATAGGGCCTGTTCTTAATAATATTACCAGTGCTTTGGTGATCATCAATAATACTGAAATCAAATGCAACTCAGTTGTAAATGCCTTAGATTGTTGTTTTAAAGCATATCAAATCTTCGACGCTCAGTACCCGATCCCCTCCACACACCTTTGGTATTTGCTACAGTGGAAGATATACGATTATCATACTAAAAAAGACCAGAGTTTTGCCTATTTAAATGAATTAGTGTAGAAGTAAAAAAGGTCCCCATTATTTGTTGGACAAGTTTTATATGAGGAATCTGCTGAACTCGTAAATTAGTTTAGTTATTTCTTAGTATCACAAAATAGTTGTAATTATGCAAAAGGAAGGTTTTTGTTGCTTTAAATGCAATAAAATATTTACATCGTTTAATATTTTAATTAGACACTTGTCTCTAAACTACCCTTACTTAAGCAAATATGAGTGCAAGCAAAGTGAGTGCACTAGATCATTCAACACAATAAACAATTTAAAAAAAAAACATTACCTTTATAGTCATAGCACATCTTCAAAATGTTCTATTTTTAAAAATAAAACGCAATATTCTGATAAAATAGAATTAGCTTCTTCGTTTTTGGAAAACGAAAGTCGCACGTCTGACGTAAAACAGGGTCTTGAAATTACAAAAAATCTAGAAATTCTTGACATAAACAGTGCAGTCAGTAATTTTATTGCAAAGCTTTACAACAATCCAACAATAAATAGAAAAGTAGTTCAAACTGTTTTTACGGATACTAGAGAGCTTTTTAATAATGTTCTTAATTATATTCTCGGTAAAGTTTCTGATAGGAAGGATGTATCTTCGAACATTTTGCGAGAGGAACACAATGCCATCAATAAAATTTTTGAATCGTTTAAAACTGAGTATTTACGGTTAAAATATTTTGAAACATCAAATACATTCATACGTTCTCAGCCTTTTCATATCGGTTCTCAAACCGTGTTAGACAATATTTCAACCCCTGGAGTACCTGGTATTAAATATAAGGCAGATACAGGTCAAAAGCTTCCGATTCGGTACAAACTAAAAATGTCCTTAGAACTGCCGAATGTTTATAATGAAGTTTTGAAGTATACAACTGAAGAAAGCCTAGCCAACGACGGAGTTATTTCTAGTATAATACATGGTAGTCTTTGGAAGAACTTGCAAAACAACTTCAAGGATAAAGTCTTTTTTCCCTTAATGCTGTTCTATGATGATTTTGAGCCTTGCAATCCATTGGGTTCGCGAGCAGTAGCATATAAAATAGGTGCTGTTTACATCACATTGTTGTGTATACCTCCAAAGTATTCCTCAACACTTGATAACATGTTTTTAGCTCAATTAACATACGCGAATGATCGAGAATTTTATGGTAATTATAAGGTATTTTGCAATTTAGTAGACGATCTTAAGACTTTGGAAGATGAAGGTATAGATTTAGTAATTAATAATGAAGTTATAAGAGTATACTTTCCTTTGCTTCTGATTGCTGGGGATAATTTAGGGTTAAATTCGTTATTAGGTTTCTCAGAGAGTTTTAGTGCTGATTATTTTTGTCGCCTGTGTATTTCACACAGAGAAGAAACAAGAGTAGAAATTAATTCCAAAAAATTTATTCCGCGTTCAACTGACAACTACAATGTACATTGCACTGAATTAACTTACGGTGTGAAACAAAAATGCATTTGGAATGAGCTAACAAACTTTCATGTCACCTCCAATGTGTATTACGATTTAATGCACGACATGTTGGAAGGTGTTTTACGATATGATATGGCTTTTTTGATAAACGACCTAATTAGAAAAAAATACTTTGACCTCAACCGCTTAAATAGCAGAATAAAATTTTTTAAATTCACAAAGGCGGATATAGGTAATCCAATGCCCCTTATTAAAAATGACCACTTAAAAAAGAAATACTTGGTTATGTCTGCCAGCGAAATGTTGTCTCTCTCCTTGTATTTCGGTGTTCTTGTTGGGGACTTAGTAGACACAAATGAGCCCACTTGGGAATTTTATAAGGTAATGCTCGAGATGTTAGAGTTAATGCTGAGTCGTTCGTTTACAAAAGATAGAATTCAGTATTTAGAGACACTGATTGAAGAGCACCACAAATTAGTTTGTGAACTATTTAAGGAACCACTGAAACCGAAATTTCATAATATTATTCACTATCCTGAAGTTATTTCAAAAATTGGTCCGCTTAGAAATATTTGGTGCATGAAATTCGAGGCTTATCACAAACTCTTAAAGACTACAATTAACGCAACTACTTGTCATAAAAACATATTATTAACTTTAATTACAAAAGATTCATTACGATTCTCACAAAGAATTCTAAGCAAAAAAGGGTTTTCTAAAATATTCGATTTTCATTTGTTATTGGATCAAATTTTAAACAATTTCTCCGATTGCACCTTTTTAATGGAATTTTCTAATAATGCATTTACCGTATCTTGGTTAAAAGTTAATGATATTTTTTATAAATGTAATTTTATTATTAAAATATCATCTGAAATCGAGATAATGCCAAAATATGGACAAATTAAAACATATTATTTTGGATAATGAAAATGTGTGGTTTGTCGTAAGTAAAGTACAAACCGTACAATTTTTAAATCATATATGTGCCTACGAAATTAAACTTACACAGGACTAACAAAGCCTTCATTTGTATAATTACAACTCGCTGTGTGATCCTTATCCTTGCAACATCCATTACAGTGGGGACGGTAAAATTGTTGTAATGAGGATTTGATTATGAAAGATTAAACAAAAATAACCTTTTCCAAATAATCTCCGTATACATTTTGTAATCAAAATATTTCTAAGAACTTAGTTTCTACCAAAGACATGTAGATTTCGTTTTCTATACTCTTTTGATTTGTTTTTTCTTTGTTAATGTATTTTTACCAAAGAATTTTGTTTTTATTTTAAGCGTTTGAACCTGCAATAGGATACATATTTTGATAATTAACCTTTGTGCCTGCCCAACATTACCAGGGCTAGGAGAAAATATCGGAAAAATATACGAGTTACCCTTCCGGTAATTTTTCCTAATCCTCTAAAAACATACCTATGAGTAGATATACTTACTATATAACCGATATAAAACTTTGGGCTTTTCGAACCTAAGAATTTTGTTTTTATTGTAATGAACGTCACATATTGTACTACAAAGAATTCTAGTTTTGTTTTTAAAGACTTAAATAGCTATTAGTATTATGTATATTTGAACGACAAAAATATATTTTTATACTTTTATATAAATAGTGGTTTTCATTTATTTTCTTAAACAGGTCATGCTAAAAACTTCGACTTTTTTTACAAGAAAGTAAACAGATATATTGTTTTATTATTTATTTAATTAATTATTATGTACAGGTTGGCCCGTTTATCTTGGAACACTACCTTATCTCTGGCTTTACAGGGTGTTCGAAAAAATCTTAAATACGAAAGGCATAGTTAAACATAGTTTTGTTTTGTAACATTTTGGGTCATACGAGGTGCTCAGTTTGGTCTGGGCAAACATGAACTTGACTTTTTAAATGCGGGACATCAGTAGCTTTTTTTAAACTGAGCACCTTGTATATACAAAAATGTTATAAAATAAAACTTTGTTTAACTAAATGACTTATGCACTTAATTTTTTATTCGAACACCCTGTAGATTCAGAGACAAATTAGTGCTCCAAGTTAAATGGGCCACCCTGTACATATTAAACTCTAGCATATTTAAACCAAATATACCCTAAATTAAACGTAAATCATGAAGTGGTTTTCCAAAACATTTCTGTGATTAGGTTAAATACATGAAACGTTTTATTCACCTATCTCTATAGTTAGCACAATTTTCGATATATTTGAAACAAACGCTGGTATATCTAAATCAAACTTATGCCAAGGACATATTTGAATATGTGGGTTGTTTATTAAAACATTCACGCATTTAGGAGAAATTAGGGGTATATTTGAATCAAGCAGTGGAATATTTAAACAAATTATATCTCAAAAATATTAGAAATACTCAAGTTATTTACTGAAACATTTCTATGGTTGGTTTAACAACGTGCAGTGGTTTCTTGAAGTGTCTCTTTATTTTGCACAAGACATCACAAGTTTCAGTTGTTACTACAGACAGCAGAGTGAAGCTTATATATAAATGAGGTAACTATTTTTGTAGTTTCTAGTAATTATTTTGTGTATTTGACTCAATTTTACAAATGATTGGCTTATATCAAACTTATATTTAGTTGGTTGAAGTATATATTTTTTTAATACAATCATTTCTTTTTTCTGTGCAGATGTGAAGTATGTGAGGAAAAAAAAGTTATTAGATTCTTTAAAATTCTTTAAAACTATTAGAAACTCAAGGCAGTGGCGTAGCTAGCTTTGAGTGGGCCCTGTATCAATGGCTAAGCCAAAGGCCCCTGAGCCGGGGAGGGAGGCAGCGCCGGTTTTAGCTTGACTACCGCCGGGTGCTAAGTTTAAAAAATGCGTTATCTTTCCCAGATCCTTTTTAAACCGGCTATACAAAACAAAGCAGAGGTGTTTGGTTACTAAAATGCGCCGTAGGAGAAATTTTTTGAAAAAAGCACAGATAGTTTAGAAGAGGTAAATATAGGAAAGTGCTAGCCGTCCGTCGCCCAGAACGACGAGCACGGACAAGTAGCCGGACATATCTATCCGTGTGTGAGTAGTCTAGAGCGGTTTTTCTGTGGCGTTCAACAGAAAATGATATAATTTACTTTCACTGTGAGATCTGGGAGATTGTCAGTAGTATTTGAAAAATGGCCTTTTCTGATAGCAAGCAATTTTCGGAAAGTTTTATATTAATATACAAAACCAAACGTTGCTTATGGAACGTCCAAAGCAAGGAATATAGCAACAAACAGAAACGGGATGAAGCATATCAAACGTCGATCGACAAGTGCAAAGAAATTTGCCCCGAGGCAGATGTGAAGTATGTGAGGAAAAAAAAGTTATTAGATTCTTTAAAATTCTTTAAAACTATTAGAAACTCAAGGCAGTGGCGTAGCTAGCTTTGAGTGGGCCCTGTATCAAAGGCTAAGCCAAAGGCCCCTGAGCCGGGGAGGGAGGCAGCACCGGTTTTAGCTTGACTACCGCGGGGTGCTAAGTTTAAAAAATGCGTTATCTTTCCCAGATCCTTTTTAAACCGGCTATACAAAACAAAGCAGAGGTGTTTGGTTACTAAAATGCGCCGTAGGAGAAATTTTTTGAAAAAAGCACAGATAGTTTAAAAGAGGTAAATATAGGAAATTACAGAATCCTAGCAGTATTCTGTATTTTTCGTCTTTTCTCAATGTAGGGGACTTGAACCCCCAAACCATATACAGGCTTATGTATGGGAAAAGCCAGGTCTCGTGGAATCGGTAGTTATCTACTTGACGTAATAAGTATATTTTCTAATAAATGTATCTATATAATGTTACACATTATTACATGACAATTTTCCAATTTATATTCAATCAATGAATCAATGTTGTATATTCTGCGTTTAGGATATTTTCACTTAGAAATTTGTATTTTCGTCCAAAAATCCAGGGGGGGGGGAGTAAAATCTTCAACGTACAGATGAATAAGATGATGAATAGGAGAACGTTTCAGATGTTGTCTTTGCAGACGACGCGACGATCAAAATGAAGGTGTCGCTTCGTCGTGAGTGGTATAGCAACAAAATGTGATTTATTTTTAGTCATTGGACCAGCTTATACCGCCTCCTAAGATTAACCGCCGGGTGCTATTAGCGCCCTAGCACCCCCCTAAAACCGGGGCTGGAGGGGGGGAGGTAAAATAAAAAATAACAGGGGCCTTGTGCGTTATAACTGTAATTATATACTTACTGTAAACAAAAACTCATAAATTTCGTTTTATTATGTCTAAGTGATGCATAGATGCATACAAATGTTAAAAGAAAATAATTTAATTTTAAGTTTGAAGTAGTAACCAATCAAAGCAGAAATATTTTGATTTCTTTATTTACTGGTCGGTGGGCCCCCAGGCCAGTGGGCCCTGTATCATTGATACAGCTGATACAGCGGTAGTTACGCCCCTGACTCAAGGCATCGTTATAAAAACAAAGGATAGGTCAATGATGGTTTACTTTAATTTAATGATGGTTACCGGTGATAACTTAGGTGTGCCACCATTTTTCCAGGAAACGGAATTAAAAGACACACACAAACGCGTAGAGTGTATGTACTTGAATCATGTTAAAGAATATTGCGTATGGAACGATTTAACTAGCTTTCATCTTTATAACAACCACTCAGTGGACGTAATGCATGATCTCTATGAAGGAGTGTACAGATATGATATAGCACTTATTGTAAAGTTCCTAATTCAAGAAAAGGCATTTTCTTTACAAACGTTAAATTCTAGAATACGGTATTTTGAATATGATGATCACTGCAGAAATAATCTTTTCTAGAAATTACGGAACTTTTGACTGCCACCGCAATTAGTTTATATCAGATTGATAATTTAGAACAATTAAATAATAATCATTTAGAAATGTATCCCACATTATTTCCTAATAGAACACTTAAGCCGAAATATCATATATTATTGCATTATCCGAATACAATTAGAAAAACAGGCCCTGTGTCAAAAACACATTGCCTCCGGTTTAAAGCCAAACACAGAGACTTAAAAAATATGCCAATAATGTTGAAACCAGTAAAAATATACCACTTACATTGGCTAAGCGGTTACAGATGCAATTTGCTTGCAGGTGTCTTTCAAAAATAGGTTTAGACGATAATATCGAATTTGGAAAAGAAATTATTATTGATTCAGATTTTGAGTCATCATTTTGCTAACGAATTTGATAAAAACGAATTTACAAAAAACTGTTTTAAAGTCTTAAGAGGCAGTTTACTCTTAAGATAATTAACGGTTTTTCAATTTTCCGGTCACCCAGTGTAAGTAATGTTAACTTTTTCCATGCCAATCTTATTTTAAGAACAAGCAAAACTTTTTACCAAGAATGACTTTTTCTCGAAAAATCAAATATAAGAAACTTTACAAGAGTGCGGTACCTCATCTGGGTGGGGACACACTGTATATTGTATTGTAGTAGAAGAGAAATACCACAATTTGGTGAAATTAATAATATATTATTAGAACGTATGAATTCTACAAACTGTTATATAATTTGTAGACTCATGAAAATAGTAAATGTCAATCTACATTACCCAGCTTATACGAGTTAAGTTCGACAAATATGTATATCCGTTTGGACCTTCAAAATAGTTCTTATGGTTTTACAGCTCGACTTCATCGAATTCAAAATTTAAAACTTCTTTGATTTTAGAAAAGAATGGCTGATACTAAGATCTTATTTTCGGTTCTCTTGAAACTTTGTGTAAAATAATTTTCCAGTTAATAAGTGAAATAAAGTAAAATATAAGTTTTTTAATAAATGCGCAATTAAATCTGAGGAACTCTTTTTGCAGTGTTGATAATATGCTGTATGTAAAATGTTTATCACCAGAAGAATGGGCATTTTATTTTTATTTTTATTATACAGGGTGAGTCAAAATGTATAGTATTTCAACGCAAAAGCTTGATTTTATCGTTATGAAACAAGAGTACAATTTTGTTGCAAAATACACTGAAATGATGGACCTGCAAGACCAAAAAGATAACTTCAAAAAAGTTTGAGCAAAAAAATTAATAGGGGTTGTTAGTTTTACCATTTTTTAGGGCACTGTGTAAATGAATAAATTACCCTAAGGCGTCTTCCAGTAGACTGGTATACCAAATTTCAAATTTTTAAGTAGCGCCGTTATTGAGATATAAATAAAAAATACTTTTGGGTCACCTTGTAGACCCGAATAACTTGGCAAGGAAAGCCCAAATCGAAAAATTTTATATGAAAGACCCCCCTTAAAACCACCTGCCGAACACCCCTTTAAAGTATTTACTATACATTCTGATCACCCTGTATAAATATATTTTCCACTTTACATATACAATATGTGTATTATCATAGTAAAAGAATTATTGATACCAGTATTATTAGTATAAGAAAATATGTTAAGTTATAGACTGGTATAAGTATACGCCCATATTTCTTTTTTCAATACATGCAAACTTTGTTAATTTTGTACGTTAGTTTCTTTCTATTTAATAAAACTATTTATTATATAATATTATAATTCGTTTTATTTATGAAATAGTTCAAGACCCCCTGTATATAGCAGAAGTAAATTATTTAAAACAAAACCAAGCTATGCAACATATTCTTTAATTAAACTTAAACTTGCTTAAATTAAGTATTATGACTTATAAAAGTTAGACTAACCGTATCTGCATTAAGTTTTTATTTTCTTAACTGAAATATCTATCGGTTGTTGGACAAAACCAATATACACTTTTGTCAATATAAACAATATTTACTTGGAGTATATTCAAAAGTTAAAATAAAGTAACTATAATCTTTTTATAATCGAAGAAAGTAGGTACTCAAATTAAAGAATCTGAATTTTATTCCATAATTTTCGACTAAACAACAGATATTTCCAAAAATTCTCAAGTACCTAAGTTTGTCAGCTAGATTTATACAGGGTGTTTCAGACCTAAATACAATAATTTTAACCACATACGCAAAAAGGTGTCTAAATACGGAAAATCGAAAAAAAAAATCGGAAACATTTAAGAAATAATTAAATAATTTTAATATTTCCCCTAACGAGCCGCTCAGTTTTATTATCCTGTAGACGCTTACCCAAGGCGTGAGGGAGAGGTAAGTTGAATGGTAACACCTCGGTAAAACACGCACTCACATTCGCACTTGCCATATTATCACAAAACTGACTTTTTTTGGAAAATTTCCCACAATGAAATAAAATTTCGAAATAATTTGGGATGTCTTCAATTGGGTTTTATTTCGGGGTTTATGGTAGAGGTTTTGGCCTCAATAAATTCATCTCAGGGCGTAACCCGCATCGAAGTCAGTAAGAAAGAAAAACATTTAACACTTTAAATCCTTTTTACCTTTGATGATTCCGGTTCCAGGCTTCAGGCCCGGGAGTGGATGAAGGAAACGGCTGGTCGACGTATTGGTGCAACGCCGCGTATTCCGTGGGAATCGCGGCTGGCAGAAACCTATCCCGCCCTTCACCTAAATATCTAACCTAACAGCCAACCTAATCTACCTTTGTCTAGAGTTCAATGTCCAATTGTATTACCCCGCGTATGGATTTCACAGAGTTGGCGTCTTTTGAACGAATCGCGGCGGCTTTGTCCAAACGCACGATTCATGTGTTTCGCTCGGCCCGGCACTCGCGTCCAGCGGCTCCCGGTTACGAAAAGAAAGTTCGGCGCCACGGCAGCGCCCGGACGATATGGTACTGCGGTTTTCCACGGCGTCCACCGACGGAATTTAGACCACAACTCGCCCTGCGTCCGAGGGGAATTGTAGTACCTTCTCCGCGTACCTTTTCGCGTTGTTGGTTTCTTGGTTTCTAATGGCCGACTCTCCTGGGCGGTCGCGCTCTGCGCTTCCTCTCGATGTAGCGACTGTCGTTTTGCTCGCGGTGCGACGTTGCCGATACAGTTCATTGTCTGATTTTTTTACTACTAACTAGATTTATTATTTATGTATTTATTACTATGTACAGTGAGTGTCCTCCGACAACAGGGATAATTGAAATAAACGCAAGTAAGGGCAAGTTCAATTGATACTTTAAGTGAATTTTTAAAATCGGGGAATACCAGCTAAAACCGGCAACATTAACATTGCACATCGCCCAACAATGTAGCTTCTGGCCGGCCCACTTCGCGGTCGTTTCGTCGCCAGTGGTGTCGTTATTGTCTGTAAAAAATAGCTTCCTTAAAAAATGTTCTGGCTTTATTATTGACTTTTAATTTTTTTAAATTGCGGATTCGTATTAAGCTCAATTTTCTCCACATGTGGTTAAAATTATTGTATTTAGGTCTGAAACACCCTGTATATAAAAAATACAGTGAAAGAAAATTTTCTAGGGTTTTTGGATCTTCATAAATTTAATTTCGGGTCAAGTACAAACCCTACAGATCCCACAGCTGAACTTAAAATTATAGGAAGCGTTTTAGGAGAGTCCGTTGTTCATAAAAAGAAAACATTTGGTTTGCATTTGAATAAATGCATATGTATACGATGTGACAACTGTTCCGTTAATATGTCTCAGGCAAAGGGCGCAGCCCAGCAAATACAAAAATATGGAATAATGCTAGAATTTGTCCATGTCTCAACCACAGTTTAAATTTGGTATTGTCGCAAACCCTTAAATTAAAACTTGTGAGAAATGCCAACGGCGCTATCCAGGAAATCGTAACTTTTTAAAGCATTCTTTAAAAGGAAGTTTTATACTTCCAAAATATCTTAAATGTAAATTAAAAAGCCCTTGTCAAACACGATGGGTAGAGAGGCACGATTCCATTTTGCAATTTACCACTGATTTACCTCGTATAATGGAAGCGCTGAAAGAAATTGCAGAATGGGACAATAATACGTCCTCTAGCAAAGCCAATAGGTATCAATATATTACAATATTTTGTTTAATTTAAATCCCAGTAATCTTACAAATACCGATTCCGGTGACCAAATTCTAGTTAGGCGTTTAGAAGCAAATCTAAAAGATTTGGAAGATATTTTGGGAAACCCAAATATTTTGCAATTAATGGGCGAAGTGCAACTATATCAACAAAAAGGGTACACATATAATAAGGTATTAGAGGCTTTTCGTAATTGCGAAGAACAATATTTTCCGCATATTTATAAAATATTTAAATTCCTTTGTACTCTTACAATATCGGTAGCAACAGCGTAGAGAAGTTTTTAAACTTTAAGACTTATAAAGTCATACTTAAGGTCAACCATGGCAGAAGACCGCCTTAATGGCTTGACATTGCTAGTAGAGTGACTAAGAGAGCACCAGACCAAACCTGTCGAAACCTGTCTGGTCTGGTACTCTCTTAGGGTTTTGGTAAGTGCACCACATACCAATAGCTTTCGTTTTGTGGAGGTGGCTGTTGTCAGCAATGGCATTTGTTCAATGTTTTCCATCAGGCACCTGCAAAAAAAGTTTGGTACCACGAAAGATAAATTTTGTGTTTTGTGGAAATGTTAGACATAACCTGTAACATCTGATGCTGAGCAATGAGATGGTAATTACAATTTAAAAAATATGTAAAATTTATTTGAAAATATCTTTTTTCACAATTATGATCAAGTTGGTCCTAAAGCAGCCAAGTGTCATACAATACATGTAGAATGCCCAAAGTTTTACTTTTTTCTACTTTTTCAAGGGGTGGAGCAGTTATCCCCAAAATTTGTCCCGGAAGTTAAAGTGCGTCACCTAGTGGCGCAGTCACCCCATAAGTGGTGTTGCACTTACCCTTATACTCTTTTTGATCCAGATACGAACAAGTTAAAGCAATATGGGGCGCATATATACATATATACGAAAAAGTAATAGAGCTTCGAGTTATCCAAAAAAAATCTTGAGAATGCTTTAGAGTCTATCAAGGCTGGTCGATTTTCGACGAAACAGGCAAGCGTCTTATTCCATATCCCCAGAACAACTATAAGAGATCACCTTTCGGGAAGAAGAGGTAAAAGATGTAATAGTTTTGGTAGAAGCACTGACATAACACTCTAGACAGAACAAAAAATGGCCGAGGCATTAGCGACTTTGGAGAAATGGGGATATGGCCTTTCAAGAAATAAAGTAATGGAAAAAAATTGAAAATTTGTTAAAGAAAACGGTCTCCATACAAGATTTAAAGATGGTGTCCCGGGACCAGACTGGTTTATGTAATTTCGAAAACGTCATAAACTATCGATCAAAAAACTTCAGTGCATTGAAGTAGCAGGAAAAAATTGCTTGAACCATACCCTGTATGGTTATTTCGACATTCTGAAGAAGTCATTGGAGGGTTGAAATTTAATGGATAAACCCGACTGGTGTGTGGAATTTTGACGAAACTAGTTTTACATCTACCTTAATACCGGAAACATCTAAATCCATTTATAATAAAACGTACGCAACCTTCAACGAATGGCGTCTTCGAAATATCTCATTTTCCGAAAATGTTCTGCTATTCTTCTATTTGGTTGGAATTAAGTACAAAATACAAACCACCTTCATTATGGGTATTCTATTCAATGATTAAACCTATGTTGAGAATAAGCCAGGCGTTTTTTATGAAAAATGAAGTAAGCATCGAATAAGTGACATCAGAATCAAGCAAAACGAGATATATTCCATATAAAATGGCGCTCGAAACCTAGGCAATCAAGCAAAACCAGATAAATCCCAAATAAATTATTATTTCACCAAGTTTTGCAGCAAAACGGGATATATCCATTTTCATTCACTCTAGTAATCTATAAACCATAATCTGTAAACCATTCTAAGCTTTACCTAGCTATCGGTAGATGGCAGTAGTGTGGTTGAATTTAAAGAGCTTTACCTAGCTATTGGTAGATAGCAGTAGTGTGGTTAAATTTAAAGAAATTTGGTTCGATTTAAAGAAATTGCCTAACCAAACCTAACCTAGATCTTTGAGGTACAAACTGTCATTAGTGCCATTGTTATTGTTAATAAGTGAGATTTTCGAGCTCACTACCCCTGTGTTGTCCAAACCAATTAGCTATTGTTTCTGCTGAATATGGATACTGATGAAACAAATATGGATATTTCCGTGGGAGAAGGTAATTCTAAATCTTTTTATATGTACCTACTAAACTTTCCAAGTGCTGAAATTTCAGTTGTGGCTTAACTTTAAATAAACGCTTAACTCAATGACGCCTGTTGCAATAATGGTTGTCAAGATTTTAAGCTATAACTTACGATTAAGCGACGACTGATATACCGGCGCTAAGTTATCAAAATTTTAACTGGAGTATTGTTTCGCTTGACAGGTAGTAGTGGAAGTCGTACTAAGTTAGCACGTACACCATCAAAACGAAAATTGCTTAAAGAAAACAAGTATGTCAATAAAGATCCTGCTTTGATTACATTCAACCGACCTTGTGATCACAATGGCAAGACGTATAAGTGCAATAAAGTGAAGATGAGTGATATTCGACTTATTCGAGAAACATTTTATAACATTCCTGATAAAATCCCACAGGATGTTAAACTCTGCCATATGTTAGGCGTTTGAGCAGCTACAAGAAAGAGGTCCATAACCAGAAATCCAAAAAACCGTTCTCTTAACATCTCATATCACCTAAAGACCAAAGAGAATAAGTCTATAAGGGTATGCCAGAAATTTTTCACCGCAGCTGTGGGCATTACAAAAAATCGCATTAATACTGTTGCAAATGCCATTCACCAAGGAATAGCACCCAAAGAAAATTGTGGTGGTGATAAAGTTTCCCAAAAATCAGAACATAAGAAAAATAAAATCAGAGAATTTATTGGAGGGCTGAGAGGAACAGAAAGTCACTACAACCGTTCAAAGTCCAAAAGAATTTATTTGTCAGCTTATCTAAGTATTGCAAAGTTACATAAAATGTATATTGAGAAATATGAAGCAGAATTTAGTTGCAGCTTGTCTATGTTTTCCAGAATCTTTTGTAGATAATTCAATGTAGGATTTTCTTCTCCTGCTGCAGATTGTTGCTCCCTCTGTACTCGTTTGAAACTCATTAAAACTCAAAAAGACAAAAAGAAAAAAAACCGAATTTATTGCAGAACTTATAATTCATAAAAAAAGGGCAAGCGCGTTTTATCAGCTAGCAAAAGAAAACCCCCCAAATTCGAAAACATTTTGCTTCGACATGCAGCAGGTACAACCTCTGCCACGAACTCCTATCGCAGATGCGTTTTATTCCCACCAAGTAAGTCTCTATGTTTTTTGCTGCGTTGGAATGAGCTCGAGAGCTCCAACGTTTTACACATGGACAGAACTTAAATTCCTTAAACTATGATGATGTATCTGTCTTGAGATTATTTTGCGATGTATGTGGGGGTCAGAATAAAAATTCTCATCTCATTCATGCTCTCTATTACTGTCTTAAAGTAAAATCTCCCCCTGGACTTCAAGAAATTCAGTTGACCTTCTCTGTACGTGGTCACAGTTTTTTGCCTGCTGACAGGGCTTTCGGGCGAGTTGAGAAATCTCTAAGAAAACATACAACTCTTATCACAAAGGAATACGTCGAGATATACTCTAAGTTTGGTAATGTTAAGCAACTTGGGGTTAACTGGAAGCTCTATGATATCAAAGGTTTGGAAAGTAATTTTAAAAAAATTGAAGGAATTTCTGACTACAAACGAATATTTATCCAAAAATCCCCAGAAAATAAAGGAAGAAAAAATAATCCTGAAGTAGTTGTACTGTACAATGTCATCAAAATTTTAGATTTATTTCTTTGACTGAAAAACCACAAAAAATAGTTAAAAGGGGAAAAAGGGAACCTGTGGATTTTAAAGAACTTGAATTAGGTCGGGTACTTCAAGACAAAAAGAAAAAAACTATTCGTCATTTAATGGAACAACAGTTTGGCACTACATGGGAGGAGGATGAAAGCTTGGGTTGGTATAAGAAAATACTATCTGACATTGGCGGTGGTATGGAAAACCCAGAAAAACCTGATGTAGGTGAAACGGAGACTTGTGATTGTTTGGAAGATGATGTTGGTCTTCACATTTAAACAACATATTGCTTCTTTAACTTTTGAGAAAATGTTTGTGTTAATAATATAGTTTGCAGAAAAACAAAAATGCCAAGTTTTATTTTCTATGTCAAGCAAAACCAGATATATCCATTTTGATCAAACAAAACAAGACAAATCCATTTTATATTTTTTAGTAACTCATTATGTATGTGAGAAAAAAAACGTAATTGAAGTTTTGATGTATTATGATAAAGCTTTGAAGGAAGAGTCCATTATTTTCCACCTAAATAGTCCGCCATTGTAAGGCAACGTTTTTAATTAATAACTCGAAACAATTTAGAATGGATTTATCTGCTTTTGTCTGATTGCTCCACAATTATTCTGATCTATTCAAGAACTTACATTCTTATTTACTCCAGGTCACCTTAATTATTGAAATTATGGGCGTATGCCGCTCAAACGAGCTTTATGAAATGAACATAGAAGACGTAAAGGATTTGCAGACAGAGTTATTAATAACAATACCCAAGACTGAAACCAAAATTGTACGAAAATTTCCCATAAACAATGCGTTTTACAATTTTGTAAAGAAGTACATCGATTTCCTTCAGTCACATGTAAACATAAATTCATTCTTTCTAAGTTATCAAAAATTCAAATGTACAATACAACGTATAGAAAAAAACAAATTTGCAGATATTGCCAAATATTGAAACTTTCCAAATCCTCAAAGTTATACCGGCCATTATAATCGCAGATCATGTGCCACTCTGTACATTGATGGAGGAGATATAACTGTGTTAAAGCGTCATGGGGTCCGGAGATCTACACAAGTAGCTGAACGATACATTGATCAGTCTATGAGAAACAAAACAACTACAGCAGATACTATTGCTAAACAGATAAATAGTAATAATGAAGCATTTTCTTCGTTTACAGCGATCGAAATTCCAAATATTCCTATTGAAACCCCTTCCAAAGTTGATGATAAGTCACGACCAATTCAGTTTATTAATTGCACTGTTACTAATTTTAATGGTATTGACAAATAAAGTGGTTCATTAAAAATCCCAAATAAATAAATCAATCGTAAAGAAAGTAGAGTATACTACTCGCAATAATGGCTATTATTCCCTCAAAATTTTACTTCCTCGCCACTAACACGGCTCGGTTCGTAAATATTCCTTCGGCAGTAATAGCAGCTATTATTGATTCGTGGTATAATCTACTATAAAACCCTTTGGACTCTTAATTGCTTGCCATTGCTATATGTTCATTGGAACTTAGATTTAAATATCGATAACATTATTAATTTATTCCCAAATAAAAAAACGTCTTAATTTTGTCATTTTGTACTAATTTACATTTAATCTAATGGTGGGTTCTAACAGAAAAATAAATCAAGATAAGAAATTAAATAAGCAAGTGACTGATAGTTGGCATTTGTTGAGACACAATTGGCAACAATCAACCACCTGTTAACTTTTAACTTTATTTATTATTTTATTTTATTTCTCTGTTAGAAGCCACCATAACTTATAAGTATTAAGTTGTGATTTTCCGAATTCCGTCCTTATTTAATACCTTTTACATTCTTATTTTCACTTTCTTCGTTATTATTTTTATTTTATGTTATTACTTTTAGAATGTATTTATGTTTGGTTTTAATATTGTTGAGAGTATCTACCTACTTTATTATAATATTTGTTTTCTTATTAGTAAATAAAATAATTGTAATAATAATTTTTACTAATGCATCATGTTTACATAAATGTGTTAGACCTGCCCCTCCTCCCAAATCAAGTTGCGCCCCCCTAAATCAGCGTCTGGGAGAAAGGGCTGCTTTGAACAGGGGAACTTTTGAACAGAAAGAGTATATTAATTTGGTTGCATTTTAAATTATCTTATTTCTTCAATTTCGCAACAAAACTTAGTACATCTATGACGCATAGAACTCGATGAGTAGATCAGTCGTTAATTGCGTTGGTGTGAGGCAGGTTTGTTTTTACCGGCAACAATTATACCAGCGCACCTGCATATTCTTTTAATTTGCAACTAGGATACCTGTAATATTTGTACTTTTGCTGTAGTTTAGTTTTAACCTATGTTACAAAGCATCGCTAAGCTGGTTTTACACAGGTAGGTTTACCTGATTTTTGAAACGGTTATTTGTTTAAGAAAAATAATCAGTTAATTATTAGCTATAACCTAAAATATGTATACATAACTGGTTTGTTTGTTTCCAGGCCTTTACAATGGTGAGAAGCTATGTAAAAAGGGAACAAAACTAGAATTTAATGACGAAGACATGCAAAAGGCAATCGATTGTATTTTAAAAAAGATCTATCACTTAGAAAAGCTGAAAAAGTCTATGGAGTAACTCATACTGCACTTTTCTACCGATTGAAGAAGCTCGGGATTGTGATACTTCACCAGAGCATCTCGAACGTTTTTCGTCAAAACATACATTTAGACAGGTATTTAGTAAGGAGCAAGAGGGCACTTCTTGTTACGTATGTTTTGAAATGTTCTCGTATGAACTACAGTTTGACATATAAACTATTGCAAACATTGGCCTACGACTTAAAAAATAAAAAAATAATTTAGCAGGAACGGACTGGGTAAGACGATTTATGACGAGACATCCAAATCTGTCGTTACCCAAGCCCGAAACTACTAGCCTCTCAAGAGGCACTAGAGGTGGGTTTAAACACTTTTATTTAAGAATGAGAATGACGATGAGAATGAGAATGAGAATGAGAATGAGAATGAGAATGAGAATGAGAATAAGAATAGTAATAAGAATAAGAGTTAAATCTTAGATTTCGATTGGAGGTGTTTATACAGTCGAAATAAGAATAAGGATAGTAATAAGGAATAAGGAGTGACCTTGAAATTGGTTAACTTTTAACTTTATTCTTATTCTTAAATCCAAAATGAAAATGCGCATGCTCGTAAATGTCATATATGCCATCTATAAAATCAATAAATATAAAAACCACAAAATACGTAGGTTAGGTTGGGTAGGTGAAAAAAACCTAATTACAAAAATCCTTGGCATTCGTGTCGTGACTGTCGTGTATAGTAGAGCATCAAGACTCAAGAGCATTATTATAATCACCTGTGGAGCATCAACAGCATTATTATATCGTGTATAATCTGTGGCATGGTCAGCGTGAAGCATCACCTGTGGAGCATCAAGAGCATTATTATAATCACCTGTGGAGCATCATCCAAGTTTAATATGGAATTGCAGCAAGCGCAACTAATTGAGCTGGTACAACAGTTTCCTTAATTGCGGGATAAAAAGGATACCCTCTACAGAGATAAAGTTGCCATTGACAATGCTTGGAAAAGTATACAGGAGATACAACAATTTCCAGGTAGGGCTCGGTTCTTTTATGACCCGAAGTTTCTTTAATATATTTTTTTTATTAATTTCATTTGATTGGTAATGAGTATTTACAGTTGACGATATAAAAAAATCATGGCAGCAAGTCAGGACAAGGTTCGTCAAAGAACGAAAAATAATAAAAACGATGCCGACTGGATCTGGCAAGTACAATACAAAATGGCCTTATTATAAATTGTGCCTTTTCTTGGACCAGGCAATTGCCACCAGAAAGTAAGTATTGTCAAATTTTAAATTGTACAAATTTCTTTGTTTCCCGTACTGTTATGATAGATTAGGTGTTAATTAATTCAGATTTTTTTTTATTTTTCTAGAACAAAAAGCAACTATGTGCAAAAAGGGGTATTAAATGTTCCCACACAAGAGTTGTGGGACACCCAGCTAGTGATTCCGAAACAGGTAGAGAAGACGAAGCGGTAATAATGTCCTCTGCAGAAGAGAAGCAACCGTCCCCGTCTGGCAGTGGCACCGACACTTCGACATTATCAAGTTCGCAAATACCAAGAACTTCAATGCTGCCCGCCAACAAGAAACGAAAAACTCCGACATCGGTTGATAACTTTGTGTCGACTTGCGATGCCTCGGGGCGACAAATTTATCTTATGATTGACAGCGAGGCACAGCAGCAAACAGAAGACAGCCTCTGACGACGTAGATTTATTAGTTTAATGTTTGCTTAGGGTGAAGTTTTTTTTGAAGAATTTTATGAACTTTATCTGGCATTAATATTTAATTTTGGGTTTTTTATGGTTACAACTCGACTCCGTTTAACTTTTGAAGTTTTCTTGTGAATTTTAGATAATATAATTTTTTTAAATGTGCTTGGAAGCTTTGTATAACTCATAATGAATTATTTCGCTGCTGAAGATGAACCCTTGGTGGTTTGAAACATGTATAGTTTCTTTTTGAGAATATGAACTGTTTGTGGAGTTTCGACTGTAAGGTTTGCTTTATTAATTTTTATCACATTACTCCACTGTAAGAAGATGGACTATTTTTTCTACAGCCTCTCTAGTTTGTCAGTAGGGAAAACCTTAGAGAAGATGAAAAATAATAGTAATAAGAGGCAGTTGAAAGCCAAAATTATGCAGCTATTGGCTGAATATGACAGCGACGATAATAGCGATTAGATTTTTTTTATATATAACATTGTGAATAGTTACTTTGTAGTTTTGGTGTTTAGTTTGTAGTTTTGTGTGCATAGTTAAGTTAGTGTGTAGTTTTGTTTTGATGATATACCATATAAAATAAACGATTTTTTACTTACTTCTTTATTTTAATAGGTAGGGGAAAGCGGGGCACAACGGGGTAGCGGGGTAGAAGGGGGTACCGCCATTAAAAACCGAACGTGCGAACGGAAACATCCGAACTTACCCTGACGGTCACCTAAAAGCATCGGTTACATGTTAGGTACGTCAGTTGTCCGAAAAACGTCGAGCAAGAGGTTAGTCTCGTTGACAACTTGAATTTTCGTGTAAATTTGTAATTTTGGCGTCCATATTAACCACCGTAAGTAATTTGCTTATTACATTTTTTGTCACTTTAGCTTTACTCTAGGTCATGTTTTTTTCCAAAAATTCTACTTTAAATATAAACGTGCACATGGGGCGGAATGGGATGGGGTACAATGGGGTACCCCGTTCTGTCCCGTTAAATGTCCTACATAATTTGGTATTTTTTTCATATGGTTAGAAATTATGTTCGGAAGACAAAGCGTCAGGAATGGAGTATCGAATCCATGAACGCAGCAGTTGATGCCGTTGTTGCTGGACAAATGGGGTACAACAGGGCCGCAGATCAACATGGTGTTCCCGAAACAACTTTAGAAAGGTATGTCAAGAAGAAAAGAAACGATCAGCAAAATTTTGTTGTTGACAAATCTGCCGGGAAATTTCACTGCGTTTGTCACAAGAACAGGAGATAGAACTTGTCGACTATTTAAAATCTATGGAAGCAAGACTTTTTGGCTTGACCATGAATGATTTTCGGAGTTTGGCTTATCAGAAGAGTGCAGGGGAACACTGATCAGAGTCCACATTTTGTCAAATATAAGTTAAAGGCGCCACCTTGTAGTGTTTGGGGTAAGCTTTCGTCTGGTGACTCGATATTTAAAATAAACGATCACAGCCTACAGTTATAAAAGGAAGTTGTATTGCTAGACAACACAAGAACGTTCAGAGTCCAAGCGGTTTTGGGAAACATCGATCAGAGTCCACTGTGTCTGGCAAATTATTAGCTGCTTTGTTGTAGATTTGACAGTGCCATTCATCTGATGTATTGCATGTTGTAATTAGCGTGTATTCTAAGTTGCTCTGCAAAGATACTAATGCAGTACCTGCGACAAACAAAAGGTAGACAAAGAGAAACTGCAGAAAGAACTCCAGTCGAATTCTTCTGATGAGACAAAGTTAAATGAAATTCAAGGTAAGCTGCAAGAACTTAAAACACAGATGACACTTCACAAAATGAGGGCGGAAGCCTTCTATAAAAGAAAAAGACAAGCTAGGAAGAAAGCTCAGAAAGAAGAGGGTATAGAGGCGATAACAATAGACTTTCAAAAAAATTTGCCTGTCCCTAATATAACGACAAATGATGTCTACTATCGCAGGCAGCTTTCATTCTACAGTTTTAATATCCACGTTCTCTCCAATCAGAACTCTGTGTTTTACACGTACGACGAAACAGTGGCTAAAAAGGGAGCGGATGATGTTTGCTCTATGCTGCACCACTTTACTACTGAAATTTTGAGCAAATCTGTACAACACGTTCTCATATTCTGCGATTCTTGCGCCGGGCAGAATAAGAATTATACAGTATTTCGTTTTCTGCATTATCTGACAACAGTCGCAAGGCGTTTTCAAACAATTGAAGTTTATTTCCCTGTTCGAGGGCACTCGTATCTTGAATGTGACCGTAACATGGGTCTGATCAATCAAAAAGCATTAGTTGAAACGCCCGATGATTGGAGGACTGTAATACGCAACAGTAGACAAAAGCCCGCACCCTTCCTTGTTATCGACTGTAAAAGGGAGATGTTCAAAAAGTGGAATGAATTTTTAAGCACATATTATAAGAAGATGTGCCCATTCCTTTCGCGACCAGTAAAAGTGTTTCGCGACTCAAGAACATTGTAGTTTGGTGCAGCACAAAAACTTTTACAATGGTTTGTTTCATACAAGCTCTGTCACTCCCAACAAGAAAAAGAAGAAAGCTACTTCAACCCCCCCGTTGGAAGTTTCATATGATGGTCCTATACCTTTATCAATACCAAAAATAAACGAACTTAAACATTTACAACAGTTCTGCTCACAAAGTACTCAAAAATTCTTCAATAATTTAATTGGCTCTGAAATAACATCTGATGATCCCGACGAACTAGTTCCTGTTTCAGAAATGCAAGAACCCCCCAGAGATGTTACTGATGAGGAATCCGATGATGCCATTCCATTGGTTCAAATTATTGAAAAGACTAAATGGCGGCGCATAAGTTAGAATGACTTTATGGACTCTGAAAAAATGTAAAAAGGATCAGAGTCCAGGACTCTGATCATTTTTGTATAATGCAACTGGAGTTATCATTCATTTTGTATTTCTGTTCATTACCAGGCATAATGCACTATTATTTATCTTGTTATTTATTATTAACAAAATACTTCGCTGCTTAGAAAACAAACTGTTATGTTGCGGTGCTTTGTATTTTCTGAAATAAAAGTCTCTAAACTTTGTTTTCGTTTTCCTGTAAAATGGAGCTGTATGGACTATGATCCTTCTTCCCCTGACCTCTTCAATACGAAATCAGTGCCACCATATATTTAACTCAGAAGCTGAAATGGCTGGAAAGGATTGGATGCAATGTTTTTTAAAACGCCACCCTACTTTGACCCTACGAAAACCAGAATCGACTTCGGGAGCTCGATCAATGGGATTTAATAGGATTGCGGTGTCACAATTTTTTCGCCTTTTATTGGAAACGTTTTTACCGAAGTTGATTTTTTACCGGCTGCTACCACAGACATTAAAAATAATAACCCTCCATCCTCCCAAGTATAAGTTAGTTGGTGACCGCATATATAACTGTGATGAAAGGGGGTTGACTGTGAATCCAAAGGGCCATACCAAAATTTTAGCCCTAAAAGGAAAACGTCAGGTAGGCACCTTAACTTCCGCCGAACGAGGAGAAACCATAACGGCTAAAATCTGTTTTTCTGTTGCTGGAGCATATATGCCACCAATGCCCATTTTTCCAAGAAAACGGAAACAACAGTCATTTGAGTTAGGCTTGCCACCTGGTTCAGTAGTAGAACTTAGTGATTCTGGATGGATAACCACCGAACTTTTTTTAAAATGGTTTAAGCTATTTGCTACATTTTCTAAGCAACAAAAGAAAATCCAGTGCTTCTTTCGTTAGATGGGCATGCAACCCATACCAAAAATCTAGACCTAATTTTGCATGCACGTGAGAACGGTGTAATATTATTATGCTTTCCACCACACACAAGTCATAGACTCCAACCCTTAGACGTTTCCTTCATGAAACCGCTAAGTACAGTACAGTAATTGACACCCCCTTAACTCGTTAGTTTTTGAGGTTAGAAAAAAGTTTTTAACAAAAGTTTTAGATACTAATAGAAAGTTTTTGTGACGCTATTGGACCGTGGACAGTGTGTTCTAGAAAGCCGTGGCAGACATAACTTAGGTTTTTTCTTAATGGAACACCCTATATATTTTTGCATTTTTGTAATCTGCTCATCAAGGCAATCAAAATGATATTAAACTTTGTGGCATTATCTTTTTCCGTTTTTGAAAAATTCCGTATTTAAATTTTATACTAAATTTATTTAACTCGAATTTGTGGATCTCGTGATAAAGATAGACGATCAATGTAATAACGAAAAATATTTGTTTTAGACAAGAGAGTAACATAGTGAAACTACAAAATGTTTAGGAACTTTTACGATTTTCCTGAAATTCTTTATTTCGAGAATATAATCAGTAAAATTTGAAAAGGCTCCTAAACATTTTTGGAGTTTCACTATGTTAATCTCTTGTTTAAAACAAATATTATCTATCTTTATCACGAGATCCACAATTTTGAGTTAAATAAATTTAGTACAAAATTAGATAACGGACTTTTTCAAAAACGGAAAAAAATAATGCCACAATATTTAATATCATTTTAATTAAACCCCCCAGAGGTTCAAAGCAATTGCCTTGATGAGCAGATTTCAAAAACGCAAAAATATATATCCTACAATGATTCTTCTAATGCACTGGATGAAGAGCTGAGACCTGAGACGCCAACGGAACCTTCGGTTTCTAAATCACCTCCTGCTAGAAACAAAACGGACGTAAGAAAATCAATTGAATCTTCTCCAATTGTATCAGCAAGTGACATTTTAAATCCCCTACCAGGTTGCTCTTCATGGAAAGCGCCAAACGAATATGCTTCTTACGATGCCAACAAGAAGTCTTCTTTTCCTTGCTTGTCGCCAGAAGTTGCTTTACCTATTCCGAAAATCCAAAAACAGTTAAGAGAGCTAATCGCAAGAGAGGGAAAACAGCAATATTAACCTTGACTCGACTCCGTATAAGGAAGAACTAGAAACAGCAGCTGCAAAAAAGGTTTCGAAAAAGAAGAAAGAAGGCATTAAAAGAAAAATTGGCAATGATAGTCACACAAGTAGTACTGCGAAAAAGAAGCAAAACCCTTCCAAGAAACTGTCGATAAATAAGGTAGATTCTGATTCATCTTCCGATGAAAATAGTGACGTAGAATGTCTGCAATGAATACTGGTCCAGGTCTATTGAAGGGTGGATTGCGTGTTCAGCGTGTCACAAATGGGCACACAATGCCTGTGCCGGCGTTGGTAGCGAGGACGACGAATTTGTGCTTGTTTGTGAACACTGTCAATCCTAAATGGATTTTTGACTGATTTTTTCCTTATACCTAGCTATCTAAATAAACAAATAAAAACATTGTGTGTACCTACCTAATTGTTTTAACATCATTTTTCACCATTAACGCCATATTTCAGGAAGTCTAACTGAATGTTATTGAGTTCCGGTAAAAAATATAAAAACCCCGTTCTACCCAGCTTACGGGGCGGAATGGGGCAGAATTCACTTTTTTGTTTTTTCATAATTATTTTGTTTAAAATATTTACTTAACTGTTAAAAATGTCAAAAAGGCTTAGTTTACATATTAAGTAATACACCGATTGCAAAATTTGTTTTTCTTAATGTTGTAGTGACAGTTAAACATCAAAAATTAAGTACCCCGTTCTGCCCCGCCTTCCCGTAAAAAGCGCGAGCTGCACACATTTTCTCTAAGGGAATGTATATAAACTTCCCACAAAAATCTCAAATTATTGCTTATTATTAATAAGTCGATGTATTCATGAGTCGTAAAATCATGGTCCAGTTACCCCGACAGACCTTATTAGTTAAATAAAGTAGGTAAGTATGATTAGGGGAAACTGGCCTAAAATGACATACTAGGGTAAAATGGCATAGAGGGCGCACTACGTCTGCGCGTAGTGCGGTAGCCAGTCCATCTAGCATACCTGCAGTTCAGTCGTCCCCATGCACCTTGATGTTGTTGGCGAGTTCCAGGCGAACTAAGTTTTGGTTAAAAATTGGATTGTTCTAAAACGTAAGTGCAAAATATTATGTACCCTCATAAAAAAGTGATTATTGTGCACGCTAATCACGCCGCGAATAGGTTTCGTCGGATTTTGTTTTTAGATTATAACCTAAAATAACCCCGACCATGGAGTAGAAAGAAAATAAAATAACGGTGTCGGTGTTTTCGTCACGTGATAATAATTTAAGGTTTGTGGGTAAAATGACATAGGGTAAAACGACATACCTATGTCATTTTACCCTTATTAATCCATTAAACCTGATAATGTTAGAATCATAGAAGATATTTTGAATTTTGAATGCAGTTTTGTCCAAAACTAAAGACATTGCTATATAAAGGTGTTTTCAGGTCATGGTCGGCAACTACCAGAGAAAAACCGATCGCCAGTCTTGGGATCCAGCTCAAATGGAAGGAGCTATAGAAGCGATACGAAATAATGAAATGGGTTGGCTGAAGGCTGCAGAGACATGTGGCGTACCTCAGGCTACACTCAGAAGAAGAGCGCAAGGCAAAAATATTCACGCTACAGGTGTTGAAAAGAAGCTAGGTAGATTTCAAATTACCTTACCACTAGAACTAGAACAAGACTTAGTGGAACATATCAAAATCCTCGAAACACAGTTGTTTGGTATGAGTTGCAATGATGTTCGATCCCTAGCTTACCAATTAGCTGAGAGAAACAACATTGAACATCGATTTGACAAAACAAAAAAACTTGCTGGTTGGGACTGGCTTAGAGCACGACATCCTGAAATATCTCTCCGCAAACCAGAGGCAACATCAGCTGCTAGAGCTCAAGCCTTTAACAAGCCTCAAGTCCAAACTTTTTTTGAAGCTTTACAAGTAGCTATGAAAAAGCATGACATCCCACCCGCACGTCTCTGGAATATGGATGAATCGGGCCTATCTACTGTCCAGAAGCCTGGAAAAATACTAGCCACTAAAGGACGCAAGCAAGTTGGGCTAATTACTAGTGCTGAGAGAGGACAGCACATTACAGTGGTTGTTGCAATGAGTTCTGCTGGCACATTCATTCCTCCAGCCCTGATTTTTCCAAGGGTGAACTGGAAAAAAGAATTGGCGGATGAGGCTCCTACAGGAACTCTAGGAATAGCACAAGAGTCTGGATGGATGACAGAGGGAGTACTTTTAAAGTGGATGCATCATTTTAAGGAATATGCTAATCCATCTCCTACAAATAAAGTTCTTTTTTTATTAGAGATGGACATGCCAGCCACAAAAATGTTGATGTGCTGACATATGCTAAAGATAATGGCACTGTTATTTTATGCTTTCCCCCTCACTGCACCCACAGGCTACAGCGTCTGGACGTCTGTTTCTTCGGCCCTTTAAAGACGTATTATGATCAGGAAATAACAAAATGGCTGAAGAACCATCCTGGCCGAACAATCAGCCAGTATCAAGTTGGTGGATTATTTGCAGCTGCATATGGAAAGGCAGCTACTAACCATAATGCATTAAGTGGTTTTCAGAAGACAGGGATTTGGCCATTAAATCCAGACATCTTCGCTGATTATTTATTTGCACCTGCAGATGTTACCGATAGAGTTACCCCCACTGAAGCCAGTGTAGAACCTATAATAGAACCAGAAGACAGGGAAGCAAATGAGAATTTGACTGAGGATAAAGAATTTGTCCGGCCTGTTGATATTTCACCTCTACCGACGGTTTCTGGTCTTCAACAGAAAAGTAAGAGAAAATCTCAGGGGACTCAAGTTCTTACCGATTCTCCGGTTTTGCAGGAACTAAAGGCCAAGGCTGCAAATAAGAGAACTACCCTGGAACGAAAAGCTGCCAAGCGAGCAAAGAAAAATTTTTCAGATATCGGAAGTAAAAACTATGATACCTACAGTTTAAGAAGCGTTTCCAGCAAGCAGTGATGAAGAGGATAAACCACATTGCATTTACTGCGATGAAGAATTTTTGAAATCTATCTCGGGAAATGTGGTTGGAATGCCAAGGATGTAAAAAACGGGCTCACGCAGAGTGCGCAGGACTGAGTGCGAAAACTAAGACATACGTGTGTGAAATTTGCTGTGACTAAAAAGGCTATGTCATTTTCCCCATATCCACTTGGGTAAAATTACATAGTGGCTTGTTTTTTAAAATAGGTTAAACTGAATCTAAAAGTATTTTTAACTTCAGTTTGATATGTAAATATTGTAATATGTATAACATTTGCTAAAACAATTAGATTTTGTTTTATTAAACTGACAAAAAATAAAAAATATATAAGCAAAAATCAAAATGGTATGTCATTTTAGGCCAGTTTCCCCTATGTTTTTAAGTACCTATAGAAGAATCACGTGGTAGTTTTTTTACATTTCTTTAAACTCAATTTACATTTCAAAGAAAACCTCCATGTTTGCAAGTTTTGTATCAAAGATAGCCAATACCTATGAGATTCCACTTCGTTTAGAAAATAACCAGATAATGCTAAATATATTTCCACCACCATGGCGAGACACACGACAACCGTTGGCCGTGGTAATGTTAGAAGCTGGTACAACTGCACGGCAAGTTGCAGTGACTTTTAATGTAAGCCATAGTGCAATAAGTAGGTTAAGGCAAAAGTGGTTCGACCAGCATTAAACGGAGAGGCGACCTAGTAGCGCACTTTTCAAATGGCTGCAGAAGCGAAGGAAGCAACTGCATTTCCAGCTTCTGTGAGAACCGCGAGAAAGAGGAATGAAGATTTCTGCCACCGGCCTAAGAACACATTCGGCAGAAATAAAAGAAGTGTTGTTGGATAGACACAAGCATGCGCGTATTCAATACGCAGAGGAGCAGCTTCAACAACACCTCAAGAGACACTGTTTAATCTACATTAAATCATTTACTCGTAATTATATTTCAGGTCACCTAGAAACGCAACATACTGACATTGCAGAACAGCTCGCGTGACGCACGTAGTATGTACGTCAATACACATCAAATATAAACAAATATTTTGTATAAATACGACACAAAGTGAAATAAATCAGATACAGCTGGTTTGTGTTGTGTCTCTTACCTATCGCTATGCCCAAGCCACCTTGGCCCTAGCAGAGAGTGAGGCTGCTCTTTGATAGCGATATAGATCCCTTCACAAATACCTTCCTCATCCTTACTACAAGTGCCTCGTCTGGTAGTAAATACCCTTCATCATATTTACTACAAGTGCCCCGTCTGGTAGCAAATAAATACCGTCCTTCTGTTGCTACAAGTGCCTTGTCTGGTAGCAACTAAATACCTTTCAACCTTCTGTCTGCCACAAGTGCCTTGTCTGGTGGCCATTCCTAAACCTGAGAGAACGCAGAAGAGTTGGAAGTATTCCACTGCCGCAAAAGACAGAAGTAAGTTCCGGGCACCAGTGCCAGGACAGATACCAACAACATCTCAAGAGATACCACGACCGCTGCCTCACGTTCCGCTGCGCCTTTTAGGAAGATTAAATCACATCAGGTCTCTGCTCATCCGGATGCGTCGCGCTCGCCGGTGCTGGCGGCCGGTTCCTGCGACGCCGCGTGGTGGTCGCTAGGGCGGCCGCTGTTGCGGCGCCCCCATCACCGGCCCCCACACCGCCGGCCGCTCCTGGTCCTGCGTTATAGAGGATGCAGGGACTCTGGCGCCGCTAGACGGCTGCCGCCTCCCGCGGACACGCCAACCGGGCCCGTGGGAAAGGAACTGGGACTTCCATCATCCCCGGGTGGGACGAACCATCAACTCGTCGAGCCACCTCCCAGGCGGAGCTCATTGGTTCCGGGTCCCGCTGTGGGCGGTGCTGCCAGCCCACCAACACCGCCCGCCCCCCTGCGGGCCTCTGTGCTGCCCGACCCTGCGCCCGCTGCTCCCCCTGCCCGCGGAAGGCCGGAGCCCGACCAGGACCGTTGGCTGGCATGGCTGGCTTCCTTCACAGGCACAGTATCAAGGGGCCTATTCACAGGCGAGTTTGTCCCTCAGATTTGTCTGTCGGATCTGTTCGTCGTAGAAATCTGCACGTGTGTACCCGCGACATATCCGTGCGTGAGTAGTCTAGAGCGGTTTTTTCTGTGGCGTTCAACAGAAAATGATATAATTCACTTTCACTTTGAGATCTGGGAGCTTGTCAGTAGTAGGGTTCCTTTATTAGGAGAGTTGTTGCAATCAACTGTCATCATCAAATTTCAATTGGTTTTGCATAAAAGTAGTGACTCTGAGGTAAAGCAAAAACCATGTGGGATGTTGCCTCCTAGGCTTGCAAGTAAATTTTTGAGAGAGTACCTACCTAATCAAAGTAGTATGAAAATTTGACACTAGAACGACATTGTATTTTAACTTCAAAATAATTCAAGAAGATTATAAAATATGCACATAAACTTGCAAGCATCCGTTGCAGCTCACCAAAGAGTGCCTTTTTGCAAAACTAATATGTGGTTCAAGGTTCAGTGCGCATTCGAGCAAAAGTAACTCTTTGAATTATTATTTAAAATGATTCCAGTATCACAAAACGTTCCGCAAAGTTATTATTAGAGGAGATGGCAATGAAGAGGTCTTATAGAATAAATGAAGACTAAACTCAATAAAGTAACAAATGCGAGATGATATAACACATAATATAAGGTAGATACCTAAATAGTCACTCTAAGTAACTACGTACTTTTATATACTTGTTATATTTTAGATTACAAAATTAACTCAAATTTCCTAGTGCACAGCCACCAATAACTAGCAGAACATCCCGTTGCAGCAATTTACGGAAGCCCTTAATGGTGAAAAAATTATTGGAATAATTGGACAGATGTAAATTAAAAGCAGAGCGGAAGCTACATAGAAGATTTTGCCGTTGCCATTGTTCGGATATATTTTCTGAATTAAAAACAAGCTGAGATAGAATGATTGCATTTTCTATGTATTCTCTTGAAATAACTTATCGAAGATACTTACCAAATTATGAAATAAAATAGTGATTACACCTAAACTGGGAATCAGGAACCTTTGGCACTTAGAAAATACTTTTTTGTTTAATTCCACACACCAAAATTTTGTTTTTGCACTCGACGCGCGTTTTGCTAACCATGTTAGCATCATCAGGAGATGATTAAGTCTAATGATTAGACTTAATCATCTCCTGATGATGCTAACATGGTTAGCGAAACTCGCCTGGAAAAACAAAGTTTTCATGTGTGGAATTAAGCAAAAGAACCATACTTACCTAGTTTATTTTACCATTTTATTTGGTATGGGCCTAAGCAAAAATCATGACTTAAAATAGTAAAAAAAAGGTATATATGAGACTTTTGATGAAGGCGCCGGTATTCAATTTAATCTGTAAAACTTGAATACCCCAAATTCTTTGCCACACCTCCACCCATGTTCATTTTTTTATATATCGTGATGCCAGCTGATGACTTTGACTATCTTTATAACCTAAAATATTCTCTTGATTTAGGTTGCTACAGAAACAATCCAAACATTTCTTCTCCAAAGGATGGAAGATATATATCTTATTCGCAAATTACATTTATGTAACTTACGAAGAAATGTTTGGATTATTTCTGTAGCAACGTAAATCAAGAGCATATTTCAGGTTATAAAGATAGTCAAAGTCATCAGCTGGCAACATGATACTTCAGAAACTGAACATGGCAGGAGGAGTGGGAAGAGAATTGGTGGGTATTCAAGTTTTAGATATTAAAATTAATACCTGTGCCTTCACCACAAGTCTAAAATATCGATTAAAACATTTCAAATTAAACAACCACTTATCGTTTTAAACCATGATTTATTTGCCTGTGCAGGTAACAAGTAAAATAAATGCTAAAATAAACCTCTTAGGTGATCACAAGTTTTATTTCATAATTTGGTAAGTAACTTTGGTAAATTATTTTAGGAGGATACATAAAGATTGCATTTAGCAGCAGCGCACTATTTCACTAATTTATAAGAGCTCTTCTTTAATTTAGAAAATATATCCGAACAATGGCAAAGTCAAAGTCTTCTATTATGTACCTCGCACTCTGGTTTTAACCTGTCCAATTCCAATAATTTTTTCACTGTTAACTGGTCTGCGTAAATTGCTGTAACCGAATGTTTTGCTTTTTATATATCATCCAAAATAGTTCCCGATGGCTGTGCACCAGGAATATGAGTTAATTTTTTAGTCTAAAAGAATATATTATTATTAGCGGTTATGTACCTACCTTATATGTATATCATTCCCGCAAATGTTACTTTATTGATTTAGTCTCCATTTATTCTATAGGGCTTCTTCATTACCATTTTCTATAATACTAATTTTGCGGAACATTTTGTGATACTGGAATCATTTTAAACAATCATCCTTAGAGTTACTTTTTCCTTAAATGTGCACTGCACCACATGCTAGTTTTGCAATAGGCACTCTTTGGTGAGCTGCAACGAACCCTAGTCAGTAGTAGGGTTCCTTTATTAGGAGAGTTGTTGCAATCAACTCTCATCATCAAATTTCAAGTTTTGCATGAAAGTAGTGACTCTGAGGTAAAGCAAAAACCATGTGGGATGTTGCCTCATAGGCTTGCAAGTACATTTTTGAGAGAGTAATCAAAGCAGTATGAAAATTTGACACTAAGAACGACATTGTCATTTTAACTACAAAATAATTCAAGAAAATTAGTGCATTATACTTGTATCCGTTGCAGCTCACCAAAGAGTGCCTATTGCAAAACTAGTATGTGGTGCAGTGCGCATTTCGGAAAAAAGTACCTCTGAGAATGATTGTTTAAAATGATTCCAGTATCACAAAATGTTCCGCAAAATTAGTATTATAGAAAATAGCAATGAAGAGGCCCTACAGAATAAATGGAGACTAAATCAATAAAGTAACACAATGAAAAAAGTCAGCATTAAATTTTAAGCTTCACTTGAATTTGAGATGTACCTACTCTTTACTATTTATAACACTTTCTTTGAAACAAAGAAAATGATTTACTGTTACGAAAAGAAGCTTAACCTCGCAGAAATGATTTCTTAGTAACTAAGCCAAGCTGCATTTCAGACACTGACTTCTATAAAAAATAATATGTCTTCATATTTAAAACAAAGTGTTTTAAAAATAAATTCATATAATTATCTTTAATTATAATTCTCGTTTGGTTATTGTCACGTACTATGCCATTGGATTAAACGCTGGAGGGTTGACCTGTACGAAAGGTTTTTGTTAAAGACGGTAAGACAGAAAAGGGTAAGATTTAAAGTAAACCACGTATCATTAAGGACAATAAACTTCGACGTAAGAAACCAGCAGACTATGCACTGCCATGTCCGCCATTATGCTTGAACTATTAGAAGTGACGCCGTGACGCCTCCGCGACCGGAGCAGAAGACGGGCGGCGACGAGCCGTTATTATTCTTATAATAGGGCGCTGGGCGCGTGCAATTGGCGCATCAGATGTTAGTTTAGTTCGGAGTGCGGTATGTGTGCGACGCGCGTCTGAAGTCCAAGGTCCGATTGGGTTATAGGTATGTGCCGCCGGTATTGCCGGGAATAATACTCTCCATATTGGCATGTTTAGGAACATGCACTTATATAGGTACTTTTATAGGTTTTTCTACGCAAGAATGTCAGTTGGGGAGTTTCTGGCCGATCTAGGCCTCCAATATCTGACAGAAACGTTTGAAGGTAAATGCAGATACAAGTACACATGCGATGCATGTGGTTGTATAGTTAGTTGCTATACGCTTTTTTCTAAAAGGTAAAATGAAATAATTAAAAGGGTACCAAAAGGGTACCATAGAACCGTACTATAAAAATGCCTCCAAATATAAGTGGCATTTTTTTCTGGATTGGCTATTCTATATAAGGCAACAAAAGTGTTTTCAATTTATTTTATACTTATACCTTGTACGAATTAGTATAGGTACTTAGTATTATTAAAAAATATATTAAATACACATATTATATCTGATTTACATACCTAACTTAAGAAATAATATAAGAATTTCCTGTTAAAAACACTAATCTTAATTGTAAAAGAACTTTAATTTGTCAACAATGCTCTATGTTTTCTAGAACAAGCCATATCATTGCAAATCCTATTAGAACTTGACGGAAAAAGCGTGTCAGAACTCGTACCAAAATTAGGTGAAAGATTTATACTGATTAAAAAACTCGAACTAACTAAGAAAACGAATTACTAAAATGCAATGAACAAGGATCAAATATTGACTACCAATTATTACAAGCATCAGAAGGAGATATAACATCAAAATTTTCGGATGATCAACAGCCTTTGCTGGTAAAGCTTAATAACAAATTGATTCTTCTCCATCAAAAATATGTATATTATTTTTAGTTTGTTGATTCTGAAGGCCAGAGCTATGCTGTAACACCAGTCCAATCTGATGTGAATGAAGATACTTTTTTTAGCAACACTAAGGAGAATGATATCAATATTAGTCTCATTAATATTTTATTTGATTTTTTGTATTATTTCATGGTATTTCTGAAAAATTAACCAATAAATTCAGTAAGACTAAGACTACTTTAAACAAAGTAACTTTTTCTAATAGACTTGCCTATTTAAGGCTCTACTTTTGAAAATACAGTGTCTAAAACATTTAGGGAAGATAAAATTAATGTTATTACGCTCTGTAACTTGAAAAGTAAAACCTTGAATGGGAAAATTTATTGGAAAAAGTAACTTTATTTAAAGTAAAAAGCACATTTTTTCTACTTCTCTTTCTACGTCTTTTGTGGAGCAAATTTTTAGTGAATTTTTCAGAAATATCCTTTCTGACATAGGACATAATACAAAAAAAAATTAAATTTGTCATGAAACCATGACACTTACGAAAAAATGCCAAGAGAATACTTTTGTTTACAATTAAAATCTACATAAAAAACAATACATTTTATTGGATACTATATACAAGGTGATTCATTTTTTTTTCTAAAAATAATAATTGTACGGGTGTCCACGAAATATTTGACCCCCCCACCAACTTCTTTATTTTTTGAGCTAGAAACACGAATAATAAAGCATTTTGTAGAGAATTTTATTATTTTTTTTGGGTTTTATTGCATTTTATATAGGGTGTTTAGAAAAAGAGTGGCAAACTAAACTTATGTTTTTTTAAATGGAACATCCTATATATTTTTGCATTTTTGAAATCTGCTCATCAAGGCAATCAAAATGATATTAAACTTTGTGGCATTATCTTTTTCCGTTTTTGAAAAATTCCGTATTCAAATTTTATACTAAATTACTAAAAACTCGAATTTGTGGATCTCGTGATAAAAATAGACGATCAATGTAATAACGAAAAATATTTGCTTTAAACAAGAAAGTTACATAGTGGAACTCCAAAATGTTTAAGAACTTTTACGATTTTCCTGAAATGCTTTATTTCGAGAATATAATCAGTAAAATTTGAAAAGGCTCCTAGACATTTTGGAGTTTCACTATATTACTCTCTTGTTTAAAACAAATATTTTTTGTTATTACATCGATCCTCTATCTTTATCACGAGATCCAGAAATTCGAGTTTTTAGTAATTTAGTATAAAATTTGAATGCGGAATTTTTCAAAAACGGAAAAAGACAATGCCACAAAGTTTAATATCATTTTGATTGCCTTGATGAGCAGATTTCAAAAATGCAAAAATATATAGGATGTTCCATTTAAAAAACATAAGTTTAGTTTGCCACTCTTTTTCTAAACACCCTATATAAAATGCAATAAAACCGCAAAAAAAATTCTCTACAAAATGCTTTTTTACTCGTGTTTCTAGCTCAAAAAATAAAAAAGTTAGTGGGGGGGGGGTCAAATATTTCGTGGACACCCTGTACTAATTACCCACTAGTTGTTCAAGGTGTTTGATATTAACAGCTAGTATGCTAACTCATGACGTTATAATGTTTACCAAATTTGACTTAAATATCTCAACTAGTTTGGTAAATATTCAATAAAGTCCACATATATTTTTTTCAAATTTGAACACCTTGTAACTTGGAAACGAAGGCTCTCTGGAGAAAACGTTATACCAAAAACCCCATTTATTTTTAAAAGTACTATCACATATACTGTCGGGTCGGACGATAGAAATGACTCGCAATGTATAAATATACATTAAATGATGTCTATATACTTATATCCCAAAAAAAGACGTCCGTGACCTACGTCATTTATTATTATTTACAGAGAATCAGAACCCAACACAAGCACAGTAGTGGAAAAAGTAAGTACACCAAGGTCATCCTCGGCATTCAGTACTAGTACTCCAAGAATTAAGTCAAAAAGGAAATATGTATCTCCATTATCATCTCTAATACGATATTCCGAGGTCAACAATTGAATTTAAGATTAAAAACCCGGACCGGAAGGATACATTTGGTCCGATACTTTCCTTTTCTGAAGAAAATACACTGGCGGCAAAAATTGGAGGATTCTTCTTGAAAGGAATTAGTAGTCCTTTCATTGAAATTTTAAAAAATCCTCTAATTCTTGCCGCCAGTGTATTTTAGTAAAGGAAGCTAACTGATATTGCAAAAAGCTTTAAAACATCACTTAAATTATACCTAAAAGCTAATACCTAATTAGTTTACTTTCATTTAAGGTGGATTGAAAATACTGCTATAAAGCTTGATTTCCTAAAAAGCTAATGATCTAAAAACAAGTGTACAAAAGTTTCTTAATGATAACCCCCGACCAAATCCCTTCAAAAACTATCGCCCCGGAGATGGATGGTGAAAGGTAGCTAGTTTTATTTTTATATCCCTTAGATCTTCATTTTAATAATGATTTTTGGCATTAGGCATTCTTAAAGAGACATCCGAACGTTGCTGAAAGGACAAGTGAAGCAGTGACTTCAGCAAGTTCCTGCATTGCGCACAGATAAAAATTTGACTAAAGTATGTTAATAAATATTGCTTTGAGTGGTTTTAATTCAAATTAAACAAAATTTCATCATATTAAACAAAGATATTTTGTCTACAGTAAGTTGAGTTATTTGAATCTGGTACAATATTTGTTTGAGATTTACAAATTTCATTCAAACTCGCAGAGATTTGCATGAAATAAATGTATATGATTTCAAAATATCATCTTTGGACTAACATTTGAAACAAACAAACGGTGGATTGGAGTGACTAAAAGAGGAGTGGGGGGATAGCGTCGTTCACGCACCCGCTTCGCAGTTCCGGGCGTGCGGCGTCATTGCGCGGCACATGGTATTGTGACACGTTGTGTGTGTTGTTGTGGGCAGTTGGCACGTGTGACTAGACATGGAAGTAAAAGAACAACTGGAAAAATGGAATCTGGTGCACTTGTGGCATCTGTTTGAAGGTAAGTTTGTACATGTTTGTGCATCTTCATAATATAATTAAGTATAGATCGAATTATATTAGGGCAAGTAAAAACCAAGCCGGATATTATATTTACAAATAATATACTTCGTGGCATGTTGTCTATTGTATGAATGTATGTGCCGTAGTAATAAGCTGAAGTACGAAACACAGCGAATCTTTTAAGATTGTTTTTTAGTAATTCTTTGTAACACAAATGTGGCAATGTTAATAGGTCTAGTGCGGGCATATATGCAGCAATGGCGGCTTTGTATTTTAGCGTCCTGCGCGAGAAGAAGATCACTACCCAAAAGTTATTGCCTGTTTCTTTAATCTAATGCTAATTTAATGTGATGACACATTGTTTGAATCAAACAAATCCTACTTCACACGAAATGACTAAACAATTTTGACATAGTTAGAACCAAACAAATAATTGCTTGTTATGGTTTTGAAGGAGTCTTGGAGTATAGCAAAGTAAAATACTCTGATGTTTATTATTTCGGTAGTTCTTTACGCTTTTACACCATGCCCAGATTTTCTTGAAATTTCGGCTACCCCCCTATTTTCGAGGTCCCTGAACACGAATCTGACCTTAGTTTTTCCCGGTCGGACGTAGTTTCCGAGAAAATGAATTTTCAAATTTCCTTTTGACACCCCGCCTCGCACCCCGCATTTCACGGGAATATTTGTGCTTGCAATAGGGATGAATTTTTACTGTACGCAGCTCAAACTAATCACCACACTATTTTGCACCTTTTGCAACATCGAGACTTCGCGAAAACCCGCGGAAAACCGAAATTTTCCAAGATTTAGGCAATGTTTTGGTAAATACCAAAACGTTAGAGACGTTAGCTTGACATTCGGCTGCGACTGCGCGGGGGACACTCGGCTGGCGCCAACAATGTTGCGAGGTTAGAACTAGAGGGAATATGTTCTCCATAAAAATAAAGTATCAAAATTAACAATATTTACAATAATTCTCGCGCGCCAATTTTAAATTGGCGAAAATTGGCTGCAGCGAAAGAAAAATGGAGGGAAAGATAGTAGGCGAATTCTTAATCTTAATTACCACACGCTACTTTTAAATTAGCTGCAGTGAATGAAAAATGGAGGGAAAAAATAATAGGCGGGAAATATTAATTTTATGATTTAACCAGGGTTAAGCCGTCTTCTAATACATGGTAAATACGATAAAATATTTAAATGTATTTTCTGAAAATTATTATATGAGAATTATTGTAAATATTGTTAATTTTGATACTTTATTTTTATGGAGAACATATTCCCTCTAGTTCTAACCTCGCAACATTGTTGGCGCCAGCCGAGTGTCCCCCGCGCAGTCGCAGCCGAATGTCAAGCTAACGTCTCCTAAATACCAAAACATTGCATAAATCTTGGAAAATTTCGGTTTTTCCGCGGGTTTTCGCGAAGTCTCGATGTTGCAAAAGGTGCAAAATAGTGTGGTGATTAGTTTGAGCTGCGTACAGTAAAAATTCATCCCGATTGCAACCACAAATATTCCCGTGAAATGCGGGGGGCGAGGCGGAGTGTCAAAAGGAAATTTGAAAATTCATTTTCTCGGAAACTACGTCCGACCGGGAAAAACTAATGTCAGATTCGTGTTCAGGGACCTCGAAAATAGGGGGGTAGCCGAAATTTCAAGAAAATCTGGGCATGGTGTAAAAGCGTAAAGAACTACCATTATTTCTTCATACGTATAGGTACCCAACACGTTTCATTCTAAAAAACACGTCCAAAGAGCAGAATAGTCCAATAGGTACTTAGTTATTGATATCAGAAAGTTTTTGTGACGATGGAGTTCAAGAATAGTAACTATTGATACACTATATAGATATATAGATTCCAATGTTTTCTTTATTTATATTACGGACATCATCAGGGATCTACAAAACGGTAGACCTCTGTAAAAGTAAATGTTGGAACAGAAAATTGTAAAAATGTAGGGGTTACTTACAGTTTGTGAATAAAATTGTTGACAATGCCAATTTTATGTTGTGATGTAGATAACAATACTAGCTTTATGTTGGAATGTGACAATACCAATTTTATTAACAAAATGTAAGTGTATCTATAACTTATATTTTAACAACTTTCGGTGACAAAATTCATTTTTGTATTTATAGATATTATAATATTATATGCTCGCTATGTTGTAGATCCCTGATAATGTTCATATAAATAGACAAAACGTTGTAATTTTTGTGCTGACTTTTTTATTCATATTATCAATACTACCTCCGTGAAAAGTCTTATTTTGAAAATTGAAGTGGTGTCAAAAACTTTCACTACTTCTAAGGTATATTCTTTTTATGAGGACAATTATTATTATTTTAGATCAAAAAATAGACGAAATTGAAGTCCTCCAAAATATAGAAGAAAACCAATTGGATTTTTTCACGAAGAATGTAATGGGCGACCGAATTCGATTAAAAAGGGGGATACAAGAATTAAAAAAGGTTTATCTTTAATAGCATATAACAATTGCAATAATTTCAAATATTATTTTGTTTAGGGAAATGAAATGAGTTATCAACCTGAAAGAAAAAAATCCAAAAATAATAGTAAGGATGACCGTGAGGAAGCTAGTGTTGGTCCATCTGAGACACATGAAGAAATTACTCCGTTACAGTCAATGCCAGAATATCAGGAAAACATTCTGAATTCTGAGGATACTATTGTCAACCAAAACACAGATTTAAATATTCCAATTTTATTTATTGATACGCCACCAGCACAGCACAGTATAGCATCTGCCTCAACTCTTTCACTAGACTCTGACATAAGCAGTTTAAGTTCAACTGAACAGTTAGGTGATCTTAAACTGTCAAATAACATAGACTTACAAGGCCTACTTATGACAGATATCATTGGCGCTGCTATTATTCAAAAATCGAAATCTAAATTATTATCTAACTATGACAGAGATAAACTGTCAGATATAATAATAACTCCTTTTTTAAACCAGAAAAAAAAGATGGATCATGACGATTTTCGTATGTTATCACAGAAAATTATTGAAATCATGCCGAACGAGAAAAAAAGCACCTACTTTGTAGAACCAGTGAAGAAAAGGGATTCCAGAGAAAATAAGTCAGAAAGAGCTAGAGGAAAGCTAGTTGAGAAATACAGGAATAGACTCCACCTTCTTCGAACAATACAAGAATCATCAATAACGGCAGTAGAAAAAAATCCAAAAGCATCAAAAATCGGTAAATTAAATTGCACTATTTACTTCCTAATTGTGTTTTTCTTAATAAGTTTCTCGTGTTTCAGATGATATACCTCGCGAAGCCAAAGATAGCCACATTTGGCTTAAAAATAATTTCGAGGCAATTACAGAGGATATTCTTTACCATTGGAGGATTTCGTATCCTTTGAGAAAAATTGACAAGTCTATGACAATTGATGAATATTTACAGGAGTGGCCTGTATTACAAATGGATATTGCACCAGAATTAGTAAGTCTAAAATTTCATTGAGAATTATTAAGTAACCCTTCAATAATCTACCTGCTCTTTGGAAGTTAAATTTTGTAAACTCTGTCATAACATATTTATATACCTAAAATCTGCATTCAAGATTTTATTTCCATGTTCAAATATTTAGGGATTAATTGGTTCCAGTGCATAGTTTTTATAGTTTATGTAGGGTTTTTTTTTTATTTTAATATGTGGAAAATATTTAAGTGATTTGATTATTTTTCCTTACCTACTTTATTCAAAAAAATGCTTTTTATAATTTTATTGTGTGCTCTAGGTAAGCTTGTATTTTCACTTTTCAGGTTAGTTATGATTTTGAACATGTGCATTCCTTATCAGATGTTGATATAGAAAGGGAATTTCAAGATTTATTTAATCGAATTTACGAAATCAAAGGAACCTACTTGAACCCTACAGATACCACAATAGCAGAACTTCTAGGATCAGAAATAACAACCGGTAAGCCATTTGTTTGTTTTTATACTTGGGGTATTTGCTTGGAAAAAGTTACACCAAAAAACAAGTATCCTACCACATAGATAACCTATTCACCTATGGTGTCTGTATGGTATATTTTCTGTGATATTACCTACTAAATTTTATGGTTTAAAAAATTGAATGTATTGAATAATCTAATGCAATCTGATGTTTTTCAGACTCTAAAATTGCCATTCAACTACATCTATTACCTTCATTAATACCCCCAAAAGGAAGAAAAAGACTTTCTAACAAACAAAACTGGAAACCATCGACATCGGAATCAAGAGATTCCATATATGTTCATGTAAAAACTCCCGGGGATGTAGAGAAGGCAAAACAAAATAGGGTAGATGTTATGTTTTCTAAGGGCCTCACAGTACAACCTTATATTTTATTATTAGGGCCAACACTAAATAATGTTACAGCGGCAATAGTTATTGTAAATCGCTCAGAATATAAATGCACCTCGGTTATAGATGCACTCAATTTTTGTTTCAAACTGTATCAGATATTAGATGCAAAGTATCCATATGAGTCTCAACATCTTTGGTACCTGATGCAATGGTGTGTATATAAATATCACACAAAAAGAGATCCCGAAATACCATTTATATCGGAGTTTTTGTAAACTCCACGATATTAAGCCCACTGCACTGTGAATACCTATTCGAATTATGAATAAAGGAAGAAACAGTTGTTTTAACTGCAAAAAAATATTTTTTTCATATAAATCACTTATAAGGCACATAAGATTTAGCCACCCCCATTTAAATAGATACGAATGTAACCAAAATAATTGTTGTCGCTCGTTTACAGACATATGCGGATTACGTAAGCATTATCAGCATGGTCGCTGTGGTTCAGCACTGCCTTGTTACTCAAATGCAAATAATATCATTGAGACAAATGCAAATCTAGAACAACATCCTTCGTCTTCCGCTATATCTTTTCCAAGTAATACAAACGAGGTTAAAAGTAGAAATTCTAATGATCATATTCATGACAATGTCACTTTAGATATTCATGGTTCTGTTGTAAAATTTGTTTCTGAATTGTACGAAAACCCGTCCTTACCTAGAAATCTAGTACAAACTGTTATTGATAATACTAGACAGTTATTAGCTGATATTTTTCACTCCGCAAATAATAATAATAACAGTCATGAGTGTCAGTTGTCTTTAAATAAGTTATTTAGTGATGTAAATAAAACATTTGATCATTTTAAAACAGAGCATTTTAGATTAAAGCATCTCAAAATGTTGGAAACTTTTTTTAGTCCAGAACCAGTTTATATAGGAACTAAAACCACACTAAAAAGAATTGAGGCCATAGGCCCACCGGAAATTGATGTAAAACGAGTTGAAGGACAAAAAATCAATTTGCAATTAAAACTAAAAAAATTTTTGGAATTGCCTCAAGTTATTGAGAGTATTTTGTCGTACATAAAGGAAGAAATGTGTTCTCAGGAAATACTTTCTAGCATTTACCAAGGTGCTCTTTGGAAATCTTTAGAACATAATTTTGTTGGAAGAATAATGTTTCCATTATTCCTTTTTTTTGACGATTTCGAGCCTTGCAACGCTTTAGGTTCTAGAGCCGGTTTGTACAAGATCGGAGCTGTATATATATCTTTAGCGTGCATACCCCCAGAATTTTCATCTTCTTTAGAGAACATATTTTTAGCACAGCTGATTTATTCCTCTGATAGAGAAGTTCACGGTAATAAACAAGTATTTTCAAAATTACTCGAAGACTTGCTACAGTTAGAGAATGAAGGTATCACTGTGTGCACTGAGAAAGGCCCTCAGCAAGTTTATTTTAACTTGTTGTTAATTTTGGGAGATAATTTGGGAGTCAATTCTATAATGGGTTTTTCGGCAAGCTTCAATTCTGAATATTTTTGTCGAATTTGTACGGCTCATAAGGATGTAACCAAAACAGAAGTAAAAGAATGTAATTTTGCACTTCGCACTGAACAAAATTATAACACACATTCTCTTGACCACAGCCATGGAATTAAAGAACCTTGTATTTGGAATATATTACCCAATTTCCAGGCAGCAAAAAATTTTGCCTGCGATTTAATGCATGATATGCTGGAAGGCGTTTTACGCTATGATATGGCCTTTTTAATAAATGAGCTAATAAGAAAAAAATATTTTGATTTAGATCACTTAAACAACAGAATAAAATTTTTCAAATGCTCAAAAGCCGATGTGGGTAACGGGATACCCCAAATCAAAATTAATCATTTAAAAAACAATATGATAACCATGTCGTCTGCTGAAATGTTATCTTTTGTCGTATATTTTGGTATTCTTGTTGGAGATTTGGTTCCGGAAGAGGAAGTTTCCTGGAAGTTTTATGCCATCACTTTAGAAATTCTAGATATTCTTCTAAGCCGTTTATTTTCAAAACAAAAAATAGAATATTTACAGCTTCTGATTGAAGAACATCACTCTCTATTTTGTAACTTATTTAAAACTCATTTGAGACCAAAATACCATTTTCTTCTCCATTATCCGAAATTAATATTACATGTTGGCCCCCCAAGATATTTTTGGGCCATGAGATATGAAGCGTATCATAAACTCTTGAAGTCGACTGCAAAAGCAGTGACATGCAGAAAAAATCTTTTGGTTACAATGTTTATAAAAGATTCTCTTAGATTTTCAAACAGACTAATTAATAATAAAGGATTCAGTAGTAATTTGGAGTATGGACAAATTATATCTAACAGTTTTGATTTAGACCAATTTAAGAATGTTCGTATCAGTAAAAGTGCATTTACAGTGCGGTGGGTTAATGTCAAAAACGTTCTATTTAAAGCTGGATTAGCTGTTTATTTAAATAATGATGATATACTTCCTCTTTTCGGTGAGATAAAGGCTGTTGTTTTAAGTGATAATAAGATATTCTTTATTATATTATTATTGCGGACTATAACTTATAGTAGTAGGGCTCAAGCGTTTGAAGTTATTTCTACTAATAAAAATAATTTAAACATTGTTTCGTATGAGTCCTTAGCGAGTCTGCGTCCCCTTAGTATTCATTACACAGGAGAAGGAAAATCTGTTATTTCACTTGTAAATAAGTGATGGTCATTATCATTTGTATTTTATTATAAAGAATAATATTTTACTTTTGTGCGACATGTACAGGGTCATCCGGGGTCATCACTCGAAAATGGACACCCCTTTAACTTTTTTATTTTTAAAGACAAAAGTTGTCAGGGCTCAAATAAATTTTTTAATGAGCATACTCAAGAGTATACAGGGCGTTTCGTAAATGCGAGGCACACCAAACTTGCATTTTTTAAAAATGGAACACTATATATTTTAGCATTTTTGAAATCTGCTCATCAAGGCAATCAAAATGATATTAAGCTTTGTGTCATTATCTCTTTCGTTTTTGAAATATTCCGTTTTCAAATTTTATACTAAATTTATTTAACTGGAATTTGTGGATCTCGTGATAGACGATGAATGTAATAACAAAAAATATTTGTTTTAAACAACAGAGTAACATAGTGAAACTCCAAAATGTTTAGCAGCTTTTACGATTTTCCTGAAATTCTTAGGTAGGTACCACCCATGATACTATTATGGTTATAGTATCATGGGTACCACCTAGGTATTTTATTTCGAGAATATAATCAGTAAAATTTGAAAAGGCTCCTAAACATTTTGGAGTTTCACTATGTTACTCTCTTGTTTAAAACAAATATTTTTTGTTATTACATTTATAGTCTATCTTTATCACGAGATCCACAAATTCAAGTTAAATAAATTTAGTCTAAAATTTGAAAACGGAATATTTCAAAAACGGAAAAAGATAATGACACAAAGTTAAATATCATTTTCATTGCCTTGATGAGCAGAATTCAAAAATGCAAAAATATATAGGGTGTTCCATTTAAAAAAATGCAAGTTTGGTGTGCCTCGCATTTACGAAACGCCCTGTATACTCTTGAGTATGCTCATTAAAACATTTATTTGATCCCTCACCACTTTTGTCTTTACCACTTTATTTATTTCCAAAAATAAAAAAGTTAAGGGGGTGTCCATTTTCGAGTGATGACCCCGGTACATATTAGGTTTATTCCAAGTAGGTATAAGCCTATGATGTCTTATTTTTACCTTCGTAGATAATAAGGGATTATTTGCTGTATTCTAATTATAAAGAATGACATTTGATTTTTGTGATAAAGAATATGCTCTTATTTGTTAGGTTTATTAATCTAAGGATATTTTAACTAAATGTTGTTTTTAACTTAGTTAATAAATTCCATGGCAATAAAATAATGTGTATGTTTTCCATGTCTATAATAGCTTAATCCTGATTTTCGAATATCGTTCCCATATTTAAAGTCTCAAATTTTAATTTTAAAACGAAAACAATTTGTTCACAAAGATAATTGATCCAAATAAATATGTTCATTGATTTTGAACAAAATAATTGTTTTATAAAGCCACGTATTAGTTTCTCTCAAAAGAAGAACTTAATTTGTTCTAAACAATATGACATTGTCTTAAGAAAATATAATATTGAAATCAAGTAAATCTGTATTTATTATTTCTGATTATGTTGGTTGTTCGAAACAAATGGGAATTATAATTTTCAGCCAAAGGTACATATTACTTTCGTTCAAATAAAAACTTTCTTCGATTCAAATAATATAGCCATCGGCTTAAAAAAATATTTTTGAAATCAAGTAAATATTTCTTAGATATTTTCGATTAAGTTGGTCATTCCGAACAAACAAGAATTTAGTTCAAATAAACATGAAATTGCCAAGTCAAATAAATGGCGAATTATTATCAAACAAGGGTTTATTCGGCTATTATGAAAACAATATTTGTTTAAATAAACTTATTATTTTTTTGATTGAAGTAATTAATTTTATCAGTGCGTAAAACGATATTAGAAAATAGTTTTCAGAAATAGAGGATTATATAAAAGAAAAAAAATTGGAAGACGTAATTAACGATCCATCTAGAATATACAACGGTGATGAAGCAGGTTTTCAAATTTGTCCATCAACCGGTAAAGTTTTTGCTGCTAAAGGTACCAAAAAATGTCCACACTATTGAGCGTGGTTCTTCTAAAGAAATCATAACTGTAATGTTTACCTTTTCCGCAAATGGAAAAATTTGCTGTCCAATGTTAATCTATCCGTATCAAAGAATTTCAGAAAAAATAGCTAATTCAGTTAATGCAGAATGGGGTATTGGGCGAAGTGACAATGGGTGGATGACCAGCCAAACCTTTTCTGAAGACGTTTTGTATCCCCATCTTGTTTCGAACACCGTTAAATTTCCCGTCATTCTTTTGGTAGATGGGCATAAATCCCACTTAAGTTATCGCTCTTTATCCAAATGCTACACGAATATTACAGCCAGCAGACGTATCCGTTTTTAGACCCGTAAAAGTTGCTTGGCGTCAAGGTGTTCGCGAATGGCAAGCAGAAAACCCAGGTGAAATCCTTAACAAAGTTTCATTTGCACCACTTCTAGAGAAAATGATAAGTACAGCAATAAAACCAGAAATGTTAATAAATCGTTTTCGAACTTGTGGACTTTACCCGTTCGATCCCAACTCGATAGATTTCTCTAACTTCTTAGGAGGATCTAACGACAGAAAAGATACTCATCCAGTTGATTTAATATCTACATCTAAAGAAGCATTAATGAGTTACCAGAGTTTTTTAAACGTTGTTGATAAAGAAACAATAGCACAATTTGAGACCATTAGAGAACCGTTACCAGATAATATAAATAAAGATCTTTTAGCTTTATTTAAAATATGGAAATATTTTTAACAGGGCATACCAGCACCAAAAAATTTAGAAATAATAGTGAATAAAACTGCCGACGAGAAGGCCAATTCAACAAAGATAAACATCACAAGCAATGTGTTAATTCACACACTGAATCTTCTTCAGCAATAACCCACTTCACTAAATGCAGATACAGTTGATTCCATTTTATCTTACTCTGAAAATGACAACGTTCCAATATCTCAAGAAAATACTCCTCAGTTGTAAAACAAAATTGTGGTGGCTGCTGATGTCCACAGAAGTGATGACATATATGAGGCAAATTCTCTAGAAAGCGCCAAAGATCCCGAGAAAAAATTAACAAGCATAGAAAATTATCTTTTGCAACCAATCACCCCCCAAAGAAAAGGTGTGGCGTTTTTTAAAAAAAATACAACATATAAATAAACAAATAATGTAGAATAAACCTCGAAGACTCACGAGATATGTTCGCTACCTCCCTGAGCAGATTTTACGAGCACAACACGGCCGCCAGCTTTTAGACAGTGAAGACGGGCTGGGTTAACAGTATAACAAACTAAAAAAAATATACGGGCGCCACTTGTCTTGTTTAACGTGCCAATACTCGTACTAAGCCAAAAACAAGAAAAGCTAGGTCTTCCTAGAAATACATTGTTTATTCTACAAAGTGGTTTATGACAACAGATCAATACTTTACTCCCTTACTATATTGTTACTTGATAAACGAATTTAAAATCACACACCCTTGTGGTACAATATAGTTTCTCTACGTACAGTACTAAAATTTAAGTATGCAATGGGTCTTACAATTCGGTTTAAATCCCCAAACGTGTACACGTGCGGTTCACACGACATTCGCTACAAATCACAACGTCCGCATAAGTAAACATAACATACGCAATAAGTAATCACAACGTACGCAATAAGTAAACACAACGTACGCAATAAGTGACAACAGCGTATGCTCTCAATTGTACACGTATTAAATTCAGCTACACTGATTACAGTAGGTACGATAAAAAATACAAGTAAAATATAGTAAGACTTAGCTGTCGTTGAGTCTTCCAACCTCCGATGTCCTCCAGCAATGTCCGACGACACTTCAGAACGGTCAGATGCTAACACACGACGTTCTCAAAAAGATATATACATGTGGGTCTCAGTTGTCATTGACCACACTCCAGGTCCCAGAAGAAAACACAGGTCCAACAGATATCACAGGTCCAAAACAAAAAAACTGGCCCAAAAGAAAAAAACCCTCTTGGTTGAGGGTTTTCCTTAAAAAAAAAAACCAATCAACCAGTTCTCGGTTGAATTTACTTAACCTTCACGGTTAACAAAAGATCCAAAATAATCCAATAATAAGACAACCAGGTGTGATGGAAAGATAAAACGGCACAGTAATAAGTCGTGGGTAACTTCAAAATCCCGTACTAATAACGGCGGAGTCCCGAAGATCCAAACTGAGAAAATCGCCAGTATTCCAATGTCTCCAACTCTGGGTACTCCTTTAGTGGATACAGTGATGCCAATCCCTCCTAGTGAGGTTCGCCGACAATTCCAAATGGCAAGTTCCTAATATCACTTCCACTCATAAGCCACCAACACGACCTTTACGATTCAATCGCCGACAACCAAATGCCTGAAATCCAACGTCCACGCGGTCTCCCTTCCCTTTTTCGGATCCGGAAATGGAAAAATGTCACCACAAAACATCAAAAACTGCATCACAATTGTCGAATTTCCAAGTGTCAATTCTGCCAGAATGCCAAAACAATGTCATACGACCAACATAACCTCAAGCTGTCAACCGAAATCAAAACACACAACAAATAATTTCGCAAACAATTCCCAAAACCAAAGTATAAAATACTTCAACAACCCCAAACATACTACAACTAAAGTGTAGGGTGAAGAAAGAAAATAGAAAAGAAACCCCCACCATAAACTCACTTGAAAGGATAAATAAAATTACTACAAAAATGAAGTAAAGAAAGAAATGAAGAACGAACAATGAATTCAAGAACAAACTACAACAAATAATCAGCGTGACGGAAAATGCCCTACCAAGAAAATAAATACCAAGACAACAATCTATGATTTAGGTGAGTACGAAACAGAACTACTTAGAAAGTGTTGACTAATAGCTCCATTCTGATTCCAGCGGACCAAAACCTATTGCTAGACAACAGCAATGACCAAGCCTGCAGATGACAAATAAACAGTAACTAGTGATGGTGAAAAGTGATAAAGTGTATGAGTTTATGTGACGAGAAGCAACCAAGTGTCGCCGTTGAGTGTTTCCAAGGCGAGCAAAAGAATAGGATTGTAAGAATGTGAAAGCTGAATAAAATAGGTCATAATATTCGTTGTTTCCTTAATGATTTCTCAACAAACCTGTGACAACGTCACAAAGGAAAGAAGAACAGCGAAACATTTCCGTTTGCGATAACTTCCAAGAAATACCTGGATCTATTTGAAGCAAAAAGACTAATAAATGAAGAATATGAAGCAAAAAAAGCAGAGCAAAAAAGGAAGCGTGAAGAAAAAAAAAGTAATCAAGAAAAGGTGGAAATTCAGTCAAGGAGAAAGAAAGGAAATGTCATTCAACGGCATAGTTGTTTTGTATGCAAAAGAATTCAAAGAAAACAGCTAGATTGTGATCAATGCCAAAAGAAGTTCCATGTCTTTTGTATACCTAAAACCCATCAAACCCACATTTCCGAGGAGGATGATACATTTTTATGTCATCTCTGTTATAAACAAGAGAGTGATGAAAATGACATGGACGATTCGAGCCCTGTAAACGACCAAGAAATTGATGAACTCTATGAGCTCTACAGGGTGTTTCTAAATTATAGTGCTAACGTATTGTGACAGGTAGAAAATGTCATTTTGAACAAAAAGTTTCCTATAAACATATGGGTCCGAAAATGCATAATAAAAAAGTTACAGGGTGGTAGATGTATAGTTTGAAAAACATCTTTATCGCAATAACTTCTACAGTAGTTGTAAATGAAACTTGGTGCAGTTCTTTAGTAACTGAAGTGCAACAGTTTTATGTAAAAACAATTTATTCCCATTGACCAGAGGCGGAGGAGCAGGGTAGCACAATGGGTTTTATACTCATAACTTTTTTGAGGTTATCTTTTTGGTCTCGCCGGTTCATAATTTTAGTGCATCTTTTTATTTTGCAACAAAAATATACTCTTGTTTAAGAACGATAAAATCAACCGTTTGCGTTTAAATAGGCAAGATGTGCCCCAAAACACCTGTTAACTCCAAAATTCGAAAAATAAAATTTTCAACTACCGCTTTCAAATTATACAAAATAATTGTACCATTTAAAGTGACAAAAAATTCCCTATGAAGTATGTACCAAAAAATGTTCGCTTTCAAAATGGAACGGATTGAACTCGACAAAATTTTGAATTCCATATTGCAGGAAAACCAGTGATGTTTTACTCAATATCCATTAGGCATTTTTTCTTAAGTTTGAATGTAAAATTCATCTGTAAAACATTTAAATGCGGTAGGCGATAATTTTATTTTTTTAATTTTGGAGTCAACAGGTGTTTTGGGGCACATTTTGCCGAATTCAACGCAAACGGTTGATTTTATCGTTATGAAACAAGAGTACCCTTTTCTTGCAAAATAAAAAGATGCACTAAAATGATGAACCTGCGAAACCAAAAAGATAACCTCAAAAAAGTTATGAGTATAAAACCCATTGTGCTACCCCGTTCCTCTGCCTCTGGTCGATGGGAATAAATTGTTTTTACACAAAATTGTTGCACATCATTTACTAAAGAACTTCATCAAGTTTCATATAAATTGCATAACTTCTGTATATAGTAATGCGATAAAGATGTTTTTCAAACTATACATTTATCACCCTGTAACTTTCTTATCATGCATTTCGGACCCATGTTTATAGAAAACTTTTTGTTCAAAATGACATTTTCTACCTGACACAATACGTTGGCACCATAATTTAGAAACACCCTGTATAAAGAACAAACATTAAATATAGGTAGGTATATCTAGGTAAATAATACGGTTTTGATTTTTCTGTATGTAGATACATTTTATTTAAACATATATTAGGCACCTAGATAAACTTATAACTTTGAGTTTTATTTTGTTATTTTAACAATAATATACCAGCCAGTTACTTTGTCCAATTACTGATTTTTTTATGTCCAACTACTATGTAAACTGTCCAATAAGTGTACTTTTCGGTCATAATTTTTTTTTAATTAAAAAATAAAAAACATACATACCTGCCTAGTGGCATGAACCTAAGACAAATTTTTTTTATTGCAATTTATGAAAAACGAAAAAATATGATATTTTTATTTACAAATAGTAGACTAAACAAATGCATCGGCCAACCTTCGATGTTTTGTCTCTTCGATATTTTTTCCATTTTGTCAGTTCGATGTTTTGTCCTTCGAGATTCTGTCTTTCGATATTTTTTCATTCGACATTCTGCCCGGATACCATCCTTTTATTACCTTACAATTCATCCTACTTAAGAAACCTTCAGAGAAATAAGCATATAAAAAAATAAATTCTTAACTGTCCAATAACTATACGGTTTACCCTCTATTTACGAGATTTGAATAAGCATCCTTATACTTTAAATAAGGTTGTTAGCATTAATTCTAATATGCTCTATTAGCATTTTTTAAATGTGGCAATGCTATTTATGTCAAACAATAATCATAAATTTAATGATTAATTCAAGGCAATGTTTTTTAGCATGTATATGATTCCATTCATTTTGAAGATGACTCGTTTCAAATTCCTCTAAAGCAAAAATTATTGAACTATACTCCGAAAAATGCTCGTAATTTAAAGCAAGATGCCCGTTTCCCACTGAACCTTCCTGATAAAAGAAATTGGCCGTAACATCTAGCAAAAGATCAGAGCGGCTGCATTAATAGGAAACAAAAGGCAGAAATTAAAGATATACTCTATTTTGAGCCAGCCATCATCTTCAAAATACCAGTCTAAAGACTGCTCATGTTACAGATTCTGTTGATGTAGCTATGGACTTTCAGGAAAACAAGTAAGTAATTTGTTATTTTTTAATACAGTACCAGAATTTTACCATTACTTTTTGTAGGAAAGATTTTAAGAAATATGAAGAAAAAATTGCCGAACTCAAACTTAAACTTGAAGTATTTACAAAAGAAAAAGCCGAACATGTAAAACAAATCCAAGCACTACAGAAAAGTGGGTCAATTACCCACTGCCTGCTCTTTCGACATTTGAGATTAAGGCAGCTGTTTTAAAGAGTGTAATTATTGCTTTAATGAAAACAAAGTCTTTCGCACTCAATGAAGTCCGACGTCTTTGCATGTTGCTATTTGATGAAATTTATTTATCGAACAGAATAGGAATTGACAAAAAAGAAGAGCAGAATATAGGACCCAATGAATCTTGTCAAGTAGTGATGGCTAGGGGAATTTTGTTGGAAGTTGGAAACAACCCGTATATTATGATTTTGACCAACCAATGAAAAAGAGATTATTTATGGCATAATATCACAACTATATGAAGCTGGTTATATAGCAGTAGAAATTGTAAGTGACATAGGTACAGGAAACATTGGTCTTTGGTCCGATCTAAATATCCGATATGATGTAAATTGTTGTTTCAATTACCACAGGGATAGTTCTGTACATGTGTACGTTTTTGCCGATGTGCCGCATCTACTTACATTTGCTCGGAATCGTTTACTTGATGGAGGTTTTGTATTAGAGGGGAGTTCGGTGAACACAATTTGTTTGGAAGAGCTTATTAACGTCTCAAATACCGAACTGACATATTAATGTACATAAGTTGACAAAATATCACCTATGTCTTAAAGGATCTGAAAAGCAACGTGTTCGACCAGCGGTTCAGGTGTTCAGTGGCAAATACAATACAATATTGCAGTGAAAATAATCTTATGCCTCCCAACAGTTCTTGGGCGAAGTTATCCAATTGTTTAATGATTGGTTTGATGTTTCAAACTCTAGATGAAAATATTTAGGAAATTGCTCTGGGAAAAATGGATTTGGTGTTAACCTCGAAAATCAAAAATGTGTGATCGATCGTATGTCTAAATTAATTATTTCAATGAGAGTCGGGAAACATCATTCCCTTATTTCATTCCAGAAAGGAATACTTCTTACGAACAGATCACTGTTAGAAATGTATGGTTATTTGCAAAAAAAATAAGATAGTGTATATTTTGACATCAAGGCTAAACCAGGATGTGCTTAAAATTTTTTTTCATACATTAAATACAGACTAAAATGGTTTATTCTTGGTAAACATTCACGGCAGTTTTCAGAGAAAAACAAAACACCGAAGGAAATATGGAATTATGCCTACTTCAGCCTCTAGCTTTCAATCAAGATGATAACGAAGAAGCTTGCTTAACCAAAACAATGCTCTCTCCTTTAACAAAAGAATCGGATTTGTTGGAGGAGCCAGATGATGAAGAAAGCCATATCAAATATATTTTTACTGACTCTTCAGAATAACAAGTGTACCAGTTTGATAATTCCCACGAGGCTCTACCGTCATTTAATAAATTTGTTGTAAAAGAAAAGCTAAATGATGATATGCTAGTGTATATAGCGGGTTATGTTGAAGAACTCTTGGAAGCAACAGAAGGGCTTGATATAGAATTTCACAAGATGCATGGAAACTATTTGTCCAATGAAAAGAAAATATTTACAAAATTAGCAATAATACAATAGCTAAACTTAACAAATCTGTTGTGCCATATGAAGTTATTTATTGCTTAAGTCGAACAAGAACTTATATTCGATTACACGACCGAAACAGAAAAATTAGTTTTGAAAGTTGCAAAAGATACGTAGCAAAAAAATGTCAAAGTTTACTAATTTAAAAAAGTAAAATTTTTGTTCACTAATAATTAATTTATTTTTTCGGGTTAGGAATTATTGATGTCCCTGTAAAATGTAGGATTCAATACCAATCAACTAAGTTATATAAAAATGTGTTTTAATTTAGAAAATGTATTTTGTATTTTAAAATATAAAAATCCCTACGTACAAACGCATTCTTAAACAAATCATGTATTCCTATTGCAGTAGGTACATTAAATATTGCAAACAATAGTAAAAATATGTTACGTATAAAGTAATACATACTATATGTATTATTTTTTTACAACGAAAATACTTTATATCCGCCAAAACGCAACGTAAATCGTTAAAATAAATGCGAATTATTTTCCGCCAACGTGATAATACCTTCGGCCAAAGTCGTGCCCAGCGTCGAGAAGCGTTGGCAAAATATAAGCACCGAAACTAGACGTTGGCACTTTATTTAAAGGCAGAGATCCCTCGTGGCAGGCGCAGAACGAAAATTAGACGTCAAATCAAAGACGACCGTTACAGTAATCGAGAGCTGTGTATTGTTCATTTAATTTATAATTGGGTTTTTCGCCACCAAACTGATCGAAAGACAACTTTTTCAAGTTGCCTGGAAAATTCATAAATTCTTAACAGTGAATGAACGAAACCTTAAACGTGCAACTCAAAAAATAACTTCAGCGCATTTGTTTTCTGAGCTTTCGGAGAATAAATCTTCCTCCTTTCTGAAAGATCATACCACGTCAAAGTGAAGTGACAGATATAATAAATTTCGGGTTAAAATGCCATGACTACAGAAACAATAGCCTAGCTACCTGCCTGATATTGTACCCCGTGTTCTATCTAATTATCTATACTAACTTCTCTTTGAATAAGTGGCAATAATATTTTACTGAATTCCACTGAACATTCCGCAACACAGTTGTCCCTATTTCCTAAAATAAATGCAGATTCTTTAATTTTTCGTCTATTTCCTACTTCTTCTTTGAGAATTGGTTTGGACCTATCCCACAATATCCTATGATTGTTATTAAACGAATGTTCACATATTTTTGACTTATAAATTTGATTTTTCCTGATATAATTTCTATGTTCTTTTAAACGAACGTTAAATGGCCAACAAGTCTCCCCAACATAGAACTTTCTACATTCACAAGGAATTTTATAAATACAATTTTTTGAACTTTGTACCTCATTAAATGGTTTGGTTTTAACTAGCATCGATCTTAATGTATTTTTGGTTTTAAATACTGTTCTGACATTATCTGATAGTCCAGTAATATAAGGGATAATTAAATTTATTGGTCGGTCCACCAGATTTATTTCTCTAATTCTATTAGCATTGTTATTTTGTTGGCAATCCTGAAATAGGATAACTATTCTTTTCAAAAACATGTTTTATACGTTTAATTTCCTCCTCAAATTTTGTGTTATTAGAACAAATCGTTCTAGCCCTGTCATACAAACTCTTAATTACTCCTTTTTTAACACTAATGATGATTGGAGTTGAAATGGAGATATCTATTAGTATGTGTTGGTTTTCTATAGACACTAGTTTCTATACTATCTGATTTTAGCATAGAAACATCTAAGAAAGGTAATTGATTATTATTTTCAATTTCTAAAGTAAACTTAATAGAAAGTTCTTGTGACTTTATAAAATTTAATAATGAATTTAAATCATCTATTCCATGTTCCCATATAACAAATATGTCATCTACATATCTCCACCAAACATTAGGTTGGTGAACATATCTACTCAATTCATTTTGTTCAAAATCTTCCATGAATAAATTGCTTATGAATGGTTATAAAGGAGACCCCATAGCCATTCCAAATTCCTGCTGGTAAAATTCATTTCCTAGTTGAAAATTAGTGGTTTTAACACATAGTGTTGTTAGTTCTAATATTGCATCTATATTCAAATTCGTCCTTTCTACTAAAGTCTGATCATTTTCTAACTTTCTGCGTAAAATATTCAATGATTTGTCCACAGGGACATTTGCAAAAAGACTAACCACATCAAAGCAAGCTAATATATAATTATCGGGAAATTGATGTTCCCTAATTTTTTCTAGAAAACGATTACTGTTTCTGATAAATGAATTTGAATTTCCCACTAACGGATTAACAATTTTTAGTAAATATTTTGCTAACGAATGACATGGCGAATTTATTGAACTTACAATGGGGCGAAGAGGAATGTTAGTTTTGTGTATTTTTGGTAATTCGTATAAGTGTGGAGGTTTTGAATGATGCGGAGTTAAGAGTGTCCTTTGTCTCTGGGTCATTTGTTCGCGGTATTTATAAAGTGTTTTGTATATTTTAGTTTCTATCGAAGTTGTAGGGTCTTTGCTTATCCTCTTGTAAGTTCCTTCATTTAATAAATCATTTAATTTATTATCATACACAGTTTTTTCTAAAATAACACTTGCATTTTCCTTATCTGCTGGTAATATTTTAATTATCCTATCTGATTTAAATGATCTAATTGCTAGGTACTTTTTCTTCCTTTGAAATATTTGGCTTTGGTTTAAAATCTTTTTCTAAGATTATTTTTGACCTGACTCTAAATTCTTGACCTAATTCCTCAGGTAATGCTCGAGCTGGTTCCTCTACCGATGCTACTATATCAAGCTTAGAATTTTTTTTTGTCAACAACAGAAAATTCAACCCTTTTGCCAAAACTAACTTTTCTGAAATGGTAAGTTCTCTGTTAGATAAATTAATTACTGTTCTGTTGACAAAATCATTGTCTATTTGATTGAATTCCTCACTATGCTTTTCCTCAACTAATCTTCGGAATTTGTTAATCTGTCTAAGTTTGACTCTATCAAAATGTCTATTATAGCTTATGCTGATACACTTTGATATGTAATTAAAATCAAGATACCCTTTCCCTAACATTCTCCCGTATTTCATTTATATCCTCCCATAATTTATGTTACTTCTTTGGTTCTGGATTCTTTCTCTTATCAGCATCATACTATATATATATATATGCTTATGCCCATTATCACTTTTTCTTGTATATATAAACAAAAAAACTAGTAACTTTGAGTGCTTATGCCCATTATCACTTGTTCTTGTATTTTTACATTTACACTCACAATCTTACATCTTTGTTGTCATTTTATCTTGGGCTATGCAGATTTCCACGCAGGTCGCTTTAGCAGCCTCCGTGGCGATGTTAGTACAAGCTCCGAATTGGGGATGTGCTGACTGAAGCTGCAAATGTGCTGTTGGCTCCTGCCTGGACTTCATTTGTTGCTTCCCAAATCATTTCTATCTTTTTGATTTGGTTGATGTTACACCGTACTGATGATTTCCAAATAGCATGAAACACGTGTATGCGGTTACTAGTTTTTTGTTTTCTAACTTTGAGTGCTTATGCCCATTATCACTTTTTCTTGTATTTTTACATTTACACTCACAATGTTACATCTTTGTTATATATATCTGTGTATTGTGTCTGTTAGATATCATTGGCAAGAAACACCTTTATTAATTAATTATTATGTTTATCCAAAGGCCACAAAATTACAATAATATTCATGTCATCCCTAACGAATTCAGAATAAACATTAACACAGAGAAAGAAGTAGATGTAAGTTGACCGTTGTTGTTGTCATTATTATAGGGAAGAGCGGGTACAATTGTAACGCGGTACAAATCCTCGAACGACATATCCGTGGCCAGAAAAATCATCCCTCAAAAATTAACTTCGAACAACACAGCCTCAAAAAGGTTTGTTCGAAAAAGGAGAAGTAGCACCGAGAAGGCTCTACAAGGGCTACAGGAAATTGCAAGTAAATTAGAAGAAAAGCCTAATAGAGAAGACAATGAGTTGGATTGTTTTGGCAAGAATCAGTCGCTTTGGAATCGATGGCTTACATACAATCGTATCTTGTACAGCAACGGTTGAAATCAAATGCTTTGCAAACATTAACACAAAATTCATTACCACCTTCCTCTACACCATCAAGTAGTAATACATATACTGCAACCACAAGTCCGAACTTTTCTTACTACGACAATGAGGATAATACCCGTAATACAAATTCAGATTGTGCTCAAACTCAAGAACCGCTAGATGTGGTTCCAGAAGCAACTAATGCTTCGCTTTATGATGCAATTTTGTTATTGGTAGTATTTAAATATATCTTATATAGTCCTCCTTACGGCAGAATGCGTGCGACGTAAGGGGGAAGAACTCGCAAATATTATAGAATTAGTCACAGTTCAGGGGCGTAGCTCAATTTTGTGTAACTCACTGACTTAATTTTCATACAATTGTTATTTAAATTATTGTTAATATTATTCTTAACGGTGATGCCTTAGACTATGGAGGAAGGCAAACCCTTATAACATTGGCAATTATTTCTCGTGCTTGAGAATGCAACGTTCTTCCCTGTTAACTCATTTTGCACACGTTAACTCCCGAACATACGAAACGCCACTGAGCTCTCTGAGCCGGCGGAAAAAACTTGCCAGCGGCCTAAAAAAATTAGGTCTGTGTGGTAGACCAAATACGCAGTTAACTTTACGTACTATAGAAACAGGCACAAAACGCGTTGGCTAACTGCTTTTGTCAGCCGACTGCTTGGTATAAGTGCTGTGTTGCCGTATTTCAAAGGCGATGGTAGACGCGACGATGTTGAAAAAATATAATAGGTGTTTTATCACACCGCGTTAAAAATAAACGATAAACAAAAATGGGTAAGTGGTCCCGTGATGCGAGCTTTATTTTTTCGGTATAGCAGAGTTCCGAAATTCGGCTTCAATAAGATAAAACTTGTATTCGCGAATAAATAACGACTACTCGTATAGGAAATCTCGCAACGCTGCCCGTAGGAGCAATCACATCGGCTGAACGAGGCACGTTGGTAACCGTCTGCACTGCAGTTAATGCTGTAGGAAATACAGTGCCGCCTATATTTATTTTTCCACGCAAAAAGTTTCAAACATTTTTTATCAACAACGTACCACCTGGATGCATTGGTGAGGCTAATGGTTCAGGATGGATGATCGAAGAAACATTATTGATGTTTATTCAACATTTTATAAAGCACGTTAGACCCACCAAAGAAAAAAAGGTGTTGTTGCTGTTAGACAACCACGATTCCCATCTCTACGTACCAACTATTGAATTGTGCAGGGAAAATAGTATTGTATTATTGTCCTCTCCACCTCATACTTCCCACAAAATCCAGCCTTTGGATCGTGGAGAATATGGTCCATTTAAACATTATGTAAATATTGCCATGGACAATTGGATCAAATGTCACCCTGGCCAAACAATGACAATATGATGTACATGGAGTAGTTGCTGAAGCAACTACACCAGAAAATATTATAGCTGGATTCAAAGTAAGTGGCATTTGCGCCCTCTTCTGTAACAGATAAACCTTTGACGCAACAGCAAGCAAATCAACCTAATGAGGAAAGGAGTGCCGACGTCGAGGATCTTGCTATTCCTGGTCCCAGTACCAGACCAGATTCTCCATTGGATGACCCCCTGAATATTTCTTTTAAAGTGTTGGAAAATATCCGTCCACTTCCAAAGGCACTTGGCCTTCCCAAGAAGGCTACAAAACGAAGGAAGAAAACAAAGCGCCATTCTTACGGATACCCCAGAGAAACAAATACTTGAAGCTTGAACAGCTTTTAACGAAGCAAAAAGCAAACACCATAAAAAGAAAAATAGACAAAGTTGAAGAAAACAGGAATGTGAACAAAGATAACAAGAAAGGTAAAGCAATTATACGAAAATTGAAGAAACAAGTAAAAACAAATTATAGACAGACTTGTGAAAGCACAGAAGACGAAGACTCTGTATGTCTGTATTGCCTAAAAAATTATAGACACATCTACAGCTACATGGATTCAATGTAACAATTGTAAGAAGTGGGCACATGAAAAATGTGTCCATAAATTACGCCCGGATAATTTTTATTGCCTGAACTGCGATGATGATGATGATGAAAGTGATTAATATTGTATTTTCAGTTTTTGAACCTCCGCTATGTGCTTATTTATGTAAAAATATAAATAATATTTCATATATTATATGAGTTTTGAATGTGTTCAGTTACTTGAACCGTTTTTATGTTGTTTCTGTATGTCATAATGTTGAAGGTAATAAAGCACTTATGTAACATACGAGTTTTACTCCAAAAAATAAGAAACTTTGTTTACATTTACATTGTTACATTTGTCCCTAGCATATGTTACAATTGTCCCACGAGTGGGTGCAATAATTGTAACATTTGTCATTTTTTTTAATTTGTCACCTTATTTTTAAATTAAAAAATAAGTGTTTACGACATTTTAAGTTGTAGCAGGATGTTCAATTTACTTAATAGCAATTTGTTCATCTATTTTTCTTGGCATACTTCTGAGAAATAAAATCTGAACTGAAAATTGTTACAAATGTACCCGCTCTCCTAACCTAAATTCAGTCAAATATTTCAAGACAAGATCGTCTATAAGTTTGGGGGGAGGGGGTGAAGAACCAAGTACGCGAGTGTAAAATATATGCGAAATGTTTAAAATTTGTGAGGTATGGGTTTCGTATGAAATTTTCCCAAGTTTTTAGTGGTAGAGGAGAGGTACCAATTATGGAATATGTTCCTAATATGAAATATTTTGTCGTATTTACGGAAACGAGTAGTGGCAACGTCGCAAATAGGTGGCGCAGAATTCTATCAACAGTCAGGAGTATTCGAACTTTGGCTGCCGCCGCGCATATTGTTAGTGTGTGTAAGTTTTAAAATCTTTTCTACATCTAATAGCTAGTAACAATTTGATAGCTCATAATGCCGTACACTTTTGTTACCTGAATATTTAGCATAAGTCACTCGAAATAACACGATTTATGTACGAATCGGGAAAAAATTGTCCAAATAATTAACGATGCATGGCAGGATACCTAATATGGAATATTACCACGTTCCAAATTTGGAATATTCCATATTTGTTACATAAATTGTAAATTTAGTTTAAAAATATAGAAATTTAAATAAACCCTTCTATTTCAGAAAAATGCCTAATGAAGGACACAGTTCAAGCAGTGGCCACCGCAAAAGATGGTCTAAGGAAAACATGAAACGTGCAATCGAAGCAGTTGTTGCGGAATCTGTTTCTAGACGCTACCCGCTTCTATCTCAGTTCCTCAGGTTCAAAATAAAAATAATATGAAATCTGGACACGATATATTTTATCAGACATTTATAAAATGACATCAATCACAGGTTCCTTTTTTAACAATATAATAACCTATATATGAGGTGTGTTTTTGTAAAACCCACCCATGTTTTCAACATCCCCCCCCCCCCAAGGAAAGTGATATTTATCAAATATCAGTCTATCTGGCTTTTAGACACTACCAGAGCGTGTAACAAACGGAACGGGTACTCTGCTTTTGATGTTAGAAACATCATACACTCCCGACACTCCCGAACTATCACTGAAAACTTCTTTATTTTCTGCGCCTTCTGACGTCTCCTGTGCATCTGCTGCATTCTCTTCTTTCGACTTCTCAGTCATTTGTGCAGTCGTCAAGGATAGATCAAAACATTCCAAGTTCTTTATCTTTTCCAGGCAAAATATCAACTATTCGACCAATAGGCCAGTCTAAACGTTTCCGGTTGTCACATTCTACAAGAACAACTTCTCCGATATTCTTATTCAGTAGTTTTAACTGACCCAAGTATTCTGCACGAAATCTGCGTTGAAGATCTTCTCTCAACTTTTGTTTGTGTCTCAATTTTCGGCAGAGAGCAGTTCTATCAACGACATTAAAGTCAGGCATACCAGTTTCTGGCAAATCGGATGGATCGTTGGAAATGTAAGTAATTGGTCTTGCGTTAACGATTGCTTCACATTCGCACACTAATGTCAACCAATCTTCATACTCCAGAGACGCTTTACCTAATACTCTTCTTAAAATTTGTTTAACGACTCCTACCCGTCGTTCCCAAAATCCGCCCCACCATGCGGCAGTTGGGGGGTTAAAATACCAAGAGATCTGTCTTACAGAAGAATATTGAACTATAGTCGACCAATCTATTTTAGAAAGATAATTAACAGTACCTACAAAATTAGTAGCATTGTCGCCGTAAATAGTTTTTGGACGACCACGTCGAGCCACAAATCTCTGAAAAACTTGTATAAAAGTTGAAGTTGAAAGGGAACTAGCAAGTTCTAGATGTACTGCACGATAAACAGAACAAGTGAATAAAGTTATCCATACTTTTCCCCCATTTCTGAGATACAGTGGACCCATAAAATCAACACCAGTAACTTTAAATGCAACAGCATCTCTTACCCTGTTGAACGGTAAAGGAGGAAAACTAGTAGTCAATAGTTTAGCAGTAAATCTTCTGCACTTTACGCATTTTGATATATCTTGTCGAATAGTTCTTCGTCCGCCAAGAACACAAATTTGTTGTTGTTGGTCTAATACCTCAAAAGTAATTTCAAAGTCGTTTTGTTTTAACATAATATCGTAACAACAGTGTTGTATCAATAACAACACGTACTTTACGGTTTCCACCCGCAGCATAAGCATGTACTAGGAGTGTTTGCAAAATACATGAGAAATACTATGATTGGTGAGAAAATTACACATCATCACAACACATCATCACAACATGGTTTTTACCACAGATAATACACGATAGGCGCTTGTTACACCTGGTAATATGATGACCAATTTTCATACAACGAAAACATGCCTTTTTGTTTGCTAATTGTTTTTTTCTTATCTTCCAAAGACATTCCTTTAGCTTTAAGACACGATTCGCTGTTATGACTGCCACTACAAAAGACGCAATGTTCATTCGAATTAACCAGTGCCGTTGCAGTTGGTATTGTACTAATTCTCTGTTCGTTATGAACCTCACTTTGCAGAAATGACATCAAACCATTTAAACGTTTTTCCAAAGAACACTCATTGGAAGAATGAAAACCATCACCTACCTTGAGATCATTTTGTGCTATAAAGGTGGCTGAAGACCGTTGCCATATTCTAAGAAGATCCTGGGGCAAACATGACTCTATTAAGGGTATAAAATGACAGAAAATTTATGAGTAGTAATACCTAGTGTTTCAAGGGACCTCATTTGAGATTCAATTTTATCATACAATAGCGATAAATCAACTTGTTTTGCAGAAGCACTAGATAAAATTAGTTTAAGAAGCTCTCTGATATAAATTTCGATTTGAAGATCTTCTCTTCCAAAACGGGATTTCAATGAGTCGATAATCTTACCATAATTTTCTCCCATTGCTGGAAAGCTTTCTACTAACTGCCTTGCTCTGCTGCCTGGTACTGTCGCTTGAATGAGATACTGTATTTTGTCGGATGACTTAATGTCGTCGGCTTCGTGAATCTTCTTAAATTGTGCCCAAAATGACAACCAGTCTTTGACGTTACCATCAAACCTTGTCGACTGCTGTTACTGTCCGACTTTATGAAAGCAGCATCCTGTCTGATTGGCTTCTTGACCTTTGAAATGGTTAACCTTAGGCTAATATACCTCTTTTTATAAGAATCACAAGAATCCGTCTCTGTTAACAGTTTCTCTTCACTAGCATCAGCATTCAGCAATGTGTCGTATACCAGACCATCAGAAACTTTCCATTCATCGAATTTTGTCTGAAGGTTCTCCCACGTAATTTCAATTTCTTTTAGATTGCGAGGTGTTGCTGACAACAAACTATCAAGCTTATTTGCTCCACAAGAAAAGGCTCTACGTAGCACTGATCTGTGTTTCTTATTCTGTTTTCAAATGGAAAACTCCGACTCAAAAAGAACGTTTTACTGATTAAACGTGTCCTGTCACGGTCGAAAATGTTGCGGAATCTGTTTCTAGAAGCTACCCGCTTCTAGCTCAGTTCCTCAGGTTCAAAATAAAAATAATATGAAATCTGGGCACGATATTTTTTTTCCGAATTAAAAAAAATATATATAATATGTACCACGGCACTGAAGTTCTTTTTATGACTCATGTGGTTTATTTGCCTCGGCCAGAGGCCTCGGCTACTGAATTCCACATGAGTCATAAAAAGTTGAACTTCAGTGCCTTGGTACATAAATAACTATTATCAAACATTTATAAAATGACATCAATCACAGGTTCCTTTTTTAACAATATAATAACCTACATAAAAGGTGTGTTTTTGTAAAACCCACCCATGTTTTCAACAGCAGTGAAAACAATGCGATGGTATACTAGAAAGCTGCGGATACTTTTACCATTCCCCGCACGACCTTATTTCGCTTGGCGAATGCAAAAAAGAAAACACCATCTGAAGCTGCGGAAACAAAATTAGGTAGACGGTAGGTTCTGCCAAAAATTGGAAGAACAATAATTGGTAGATTATTTGCTTCTAATGGAAAAAAGTTTTTCGGATTGACAAGGTCTGACGTTAAGCATATGGCTTATCAGCTCGCTACATTAAATAATCTTTTTCAAGCAGAATGAAAGTGCTCGCAGAAAATGGATGAAACTGTTCTTGGGGTGCCATAAAGATAATATTTCTCTTAGAAAGCCAACTGGGACTTCTCTCCATAGAGCGAAAGGTTTTAACCGAGAGAACGTGTCATATATTTTTTTACTTGTTGGAAGGAACATTTGTAAAGCACAACTATCCAGCTGATAGAGTACAATCTGTCCTTGAATTAAAGGGTGCAAAGCAAGTGGAAGCCGAAAGGGGCTCTTTGGTTACCGCCATTTTGTGCGTGAGTGCGGGGGAAATTTTCGTACCACCCATTCTTATATTCCCCAGGAAAAATATGAAGGCCCAGTTAGATAAAGGAGCTCCTCTCGGATGAAAAATTGTTTGCCTCCCCAGCGGCTGGATTCCGACTAATATTTTCACCCAACGGTTTCAACACTTTATTAATAAAGTAAAGCCCATACAGTGCGACTCTGTATTGTTGATCTCAGATGGCCATCACACTCATTGTCGCAATTTGGAGGTCATAGAACTAGCAAGAAACAATTTGGTGGAAATATTGTGCCTGCCTCCGCATTCTACGCACAGAATGCAGCCACTAGAAAAAAATGGGGCCTTTGAAATCACATTATAGTGAAGAATTGAGATTATTTCTGCGGTTAAACCAAAGAGCAGTTACTCATTTTGATATAGCAGAACTTCTTGGAAAAGCTTATGTGAAGGTTCAAAGCGGGACGATCGACGTTAATGGTTTTAAAACTACAGGGCTCTTTCCTGTCAACCGGAATGTGTTTGAGGAAAATGACTTTCTTGCAGCTGAACAGGAAGAACTGCAAGATGATATAGGGAATGAAGCTCAAGTTACTGTAAATGAGACAGACGACAATGCTGTAGGAGCAACTGAATTTATTGGATCGGAACAAATTGCTCCTGTACCTAAAATTGTCAGAAAATGGTCCTCGGAAAGGTAGAGCGCCTGGAAAAGCAGCATTAATAACCTGGTCCCCGTACAAAGACGAACTTGAGACATATATTTCTAAAAAGGCGACCAAAATCGTGAAACGTAAAGTTTTAGTTGATTCTTCAGACGAATTGAACCTACCATCTTGCAGTGGCATTAAACCCCGTGATGCCAAACGGCGAAAAAAAGGGCACTAAGCAGCCACCTATTCAAGATTCGTTTTCGGAATCACATTACCTTGCCGTGCATGACCATTCCTCCGATGATCACGCTATGGTGAAGCTAAACCCCAAGATGATGATGCCCAGTGTTCGGAAAATTTTCAGAAGATAGAAAAGGAGAGAAATGGATACTGTCGCGAATTCCAAGTTATTGTATAGTTCTAATGTAAATATTATTTGTACCGCTAGCAAGTGCCGGCCACCCGGCAGTTCCAATATTGTAAGCGAACGGAGTACATCTCTCCGCGGCGTCCAAATATAGTCGTGTGAAATCATCCGAGATTTATTTATTGATCGCATAACATACTTTCCATTCAGTCTAATAAAGAAAAGTGCAGTACAAGGCAACAAATATCTACAGATACAATGTATCTCTTGTCAGCAGTGGTGTCACATTGAGTGTTCAGGGTCAGAGACAGATTTTTTATTTGTGAATTTTGCAAATAGATAAGTAGATATGCAGGTATCTAGTTAGGTATCGTATACAGTGTCATCCAAAAAGTTCGCGGGGAAATTTTTAATTAACGTATTATTTTAAAATTTAATTTTGGGGTTACCTTTTGCTTTAAAAAATATGAAAAATGACCCACTCAAACGTGGTCATGTGACTTTCGTTATCTGTCAAAAATGACATTTAAAAAAATATATAGCCAAAAAAGGGCTTATTTGTTAAAATATCAAAAAGTTTTACTTGAAATAGTTGTTTCTTTTTCAATTTTACGTAAGTGTACCAAATTTGAACGCTCTACTAAAATATTTAGTTTTTTGCCAATTTTTAATATTTATGAAATTTCTGAAAATTTTAAAAACTCTAAACTTCACAAAAACTATTTTATATCACTAGATTTATCATTCTAATAATTTTTTATTACTAATTACCGATAAGAATAGATATTTTCCAAAAGAAAATGATATTTAGGTGGGGAGCTGTTGGGTTAGTGAAACACCGCACTTGTTATATTAGTTTTACTGAAGTTGAACTAACAAATTCTTATAGTATAAGTCGTGACAGATACGCGTGATTTATCTGGCAGCTCGTTTTGCAGCTCTCGTCCTAGCAGGTGGCCACACATTTTCCACAACTCGGCCATCCTGAGAGTCACACGGCTCGGGTGACCCTGTGTAGTCTTCTTCGTGGACGTCATCTTCTTCGTTCAATTCATCTTCTTAATGCTCATGCCATGGCTTCATAAATTCAGCACAAATGGATGTCTTGAAAGGACCGTCGTGAAAACCAACTTTTTCTACATCGTAAGTGTCTTGGTTCTTCGTCTTTATAAGTTTGTATGGGCCAAGGTATCTACGTTTCAACTTCAATCCAGGGCCAAATTGGGTCCGCTTTATGGCTACTAGATCGTTGAGCTTATATTTTTGGCATGGTTTCCGTCGCAAGTTGTAGCTTCTTCTGTTCTCTTCTCGGATCCTAATTATTTGTTTCTTCGCTTGCTGCCTTAATTGTTCTCTTGTGTCTTCGAATTCTGTCTTTAATTCTTCTTCCAAAATATCTTTTATCTTCAGGTCGGATTTGTTGTCTATACAGATTCTGGGAGAACCATCTTTCTTCTTTACCACCACTACTTGGGATGCATATTCAGAACTGCAGGGTTCTACTATGTCATTTTCAATCCACTGTTCCACTTGCTCATGTACAATTTCTCTTTCTTTGAATGGCAATCTTCTCGGTGTATGGTATACTGGATCTTCATCTTTGACTATTATTTTCATCATAATGTTGGTCGTCTTTGTTTTTCTTGGTTGGTAATTTTCTATCAGAGTTTTAATTTCCTCTCTTATTTTGTTACTTACATAGTGTTCTATATCAATCTCTTCATCTTTTGTTATCTGAAATTCTATTATTTTTAACTTTTCTTCTCCTTCTTCTTTACTGTCACTGTCTAGCTTTATTAACTTCATTCCTCTTTTAGATATAAACATATCTGCTTGGTCAAGTAATTGGTTGCCAATTATCACTTCTTCGTTTTGTATATCTTCATTTTTCACAACATACATCGTATGGTAAAGTCTTTCGTCATCTATCTGTAGGTCGCATGTAAATTTACCTAAAACTTTTACCCTAGATCCTCCAAATCCATCTAGAGAAACATTTGTTTTTTCTAAATCGGGTGAGCCAATTTTCTGGTATGTCTCTTCGTTGATTAAGTGAACATCACTTCCCATGTCAATAAATGCGTTAAATGATACTCCTTTTATGAGTTTTGTTCGAGTTCAAATTTGAATTTGTTGGTAGTTCTGATTCTCCAATTTTCTGCACATTTAAGTTGGCTTGATCTACTGATGTAGATACAGTAGATTTCTTCTGATGATTTCTTTGTTCTTGTCACTCAAATGATTTATGTCCGAATAATAATAATAATAATAGTGTGAAGCAAGTCGAGAAGATCGCGAAGTACAGAGATTTAGAAGAACGAATTAGAAGGCAATGGGAAATGGAGAACGTCCAGACGATTCCAATCATCATGTCAACAACTGGTGTTATACCAAAAAGTTTGCTGAGAAACATCAAGGAGCTGGGTCTAAGTGATAGTCTTTACAGGTCCATGCAGAAAGCGGTACTACTTGCGACAGCCCGAACCGTCAGGAAATTCATGGGGAATGCAGGATCATCCAACAACATCAATGTCACCTAAGGCCCGATAACATGGCAAGGGTCTCGTCCGAGCCAGATCCTTTTGGTATCCGGGATACCCGGGATCTGAGTGAATGTTCCCCGTTGAGGGAGTGCGAATGCCTTTTGGCTAAGTCGAGATAATAATAATATGTTTATTTACAAAGATAAGATAATTTGTTACAAATCACACACAAAACATACAACTTCTATGTAAATAAACAAAATCACCTACAAAAGTTAAAACTTGTGCGTAGGATAACTCCTGTTCATTATTATTAGGCCATCGGTTGTAATAACTAAGCAGTACAGTAAGTATGTTTGACAAGATAAAAGTGTGCTGGTTGCTTTTGGATAAATACATAAGTTAATGAGCATTTTTAAATCTACGGTAGTTCTAAATAAAAAAAAATGTTTTTTAAGGTAAAAGACAGATGCAGTAATATATAATACCTAATAATAAAAAATATAATTAAAGAAAAACAAAATGCAACAATTTTTTTTTAATTTACGAAACACTATTAAACGCAGAAAACTCGAAACTCAAAGCACTTTCCATCCTTTACGATTTGAAATTGATTATGGACGAAATTTCGTTTCTTGTTTTATTAAAAAGAACAAAGTATTTGAGTCTTGATTTGTATATATTGAGGCTTTGACTAGACTTAACTTCAGCGGGCAACATATTGTAAATACGAGGGGCTAGAAACGTAAAACCTCTTTGCCCTGTCGCAGTTCTACAAAATGGTGTTTGGACTTCTTGTGCAACAGCTCGTCTAGTTTCGTATGAGTGAGTGACAAATGCCGATCGAGTTCTTGTTTTAAACTGGAATATTGCAATTTGGATGAAATACAATTGCCTCACATCGAGAACTCTGGCCTGTCTATAATGTAATTCAGAAGGATAAGTTCTGTTTTTATTGAGGATTATTTTTAAAATTTTATTTTGAATAATATTTACTTTTTGCAAATGACAGTCCTTTACACCACCCCATGCCAGAATTCCATATAGAAGACGGGATTCAACTAATGCAGAATAAAGTACCTTCAGCATTGGCAACTGTAGGATTTTTTTAAAATATTTGAATTTAAAAACAACGGAATTTGTCACATCTGAAACATTTTGTCCCATCTTTTTTCATTCTGCAGTCGTTCGAAGTGTGTCCCACCTTTCCACAGTTATAACATCTAACATATGATGTCAACCCTGACGTAGTCCTTGTATCTGAATTGGTTGACGCACGTCCCTTACTCTGATTGTTCCTGAAATCATTCTTCATAGTATGATTGGAAAAATGTCGTACTTTATTTTGACTAATCATTTTTTCACGGAGGTCACTGTAGATCTTCAGTTTAACCTTAAACTCTTCAAGGTTTGTGGCTCCATATAACACAATTTTGTTATTGGTGTCGTCTGAGATGCCATCTATAACATATTTTATAAGGGCCTCCGACTCCATGTTTCCTCTACTAGCTAGTTCTTTCATTTCTAGGAAGTATTCTTGAACGTTTACACTTTTTAATCTTTTTTCTGACAACATTTTATGTAGTGTAGCACTGTTTAGCTTCGTTGAAAACTCTTTTTGGAGTGCAATCTTTAGCGTCTTCCATGTTTTTATTCCTTGTTCAGACTGGATAAACATTTTTTCCAAGCCACTTAGTCGTTCTTTAGCAAAAATTAAGCAGTGCAAATCATTCCAGCTTATTAATTCAGACATACCTTCAATGTCTGATACCCATTTCTCTACAGGATATGCCTTGCTACCATCAAAATTTTTTATGGAATCTTCAATGTCACGAAAATTCATAGAAAATTGAGTAAATCGCATTCCATTTCTTGAAGATGTTGGCACTGAGTACTGGTTATCTGCTCTATTCTGAGCCAAACGTTCTGGTACCTGGAATCCTTCAAATCTTCTTTCTTCATTTAAATGTATGTTTTCTTCATTCGAGCGTATCGGGGCGCTTTCTACACTTTCGTATCGATTTTCGTACTCGTCATTTTCTTCATTTTCGCTGTCTTCATCTATTTCTTCGTCTGCTTCTTTATTTTCTTGTAATATTCTCAAATCTGCTAAATTCTTACAAATCTTATCAATTAATTCTTCTTTACCTTTATTGTAATTTATATGTAAAATATTAGCAAAACTGGTTAGGTCATTTATAGAAAAATATTGATCAGCATAACGACATTTGTTTTCAAACTCAGGCGAATTTTGGTCAAATTCAAAACCTGTAAATTGTCTAATTCGCTTTCTCATAGACCTTGATTCATATTCACATTCAAAAATAAACTTATGGAACTTTTTAATAACTGCAAAAGGCGCTACTTTAATATTTTCTGCAATGCCAGAAATTTCACCGAGAGAACTCATCCTTATTTATCTAATGGAAATGTATAGTCTCTGCAATGCTAATTCAACAAATTGTTTACTTTGGCAAGAAATTTCCTCAGTAATGTCTTTAGATTTAACTTAAAAAAAAAACTGAACTTTGCAAAAATCAAAAAGTTCATGTACTATTTCTTTGCACTGTCTTTTCGCTTTTACTGTCTTTAACCTATTCACTTACCGGAAAGTGAATTTTCATTAGGTAGTCCGATACTCTTAGGTGGTTGTCAAACTATAAATCTATGACACATACCTCATATTTCCTTCTTGAAATCGTCTTATAGTCCTAGAATCGTAATTTACCGTCGTCCTTCGCTTTATTCCTTCTTCAAGTCGTTACCGTCGTGGTTTTATTCCTTTTCGTCGTGGTTTTTCTCCAATCAATCCGTCGTGGTTTTCTTAGTTTCCGTCGTTGGTGTTATTCCTTCTCGTCGTGGTTTTTCTCCAATCAATCCGTCGTGGTTTTCTTAGTTTCCGTCGTTGGTGTTATTCCTTCTCGTCGTGGTTTTCCTCTTATCCGTCGTGGTTTTCTTCTCTTCCGTCGTGATTTTCTTCTCTTCCGTCGTGGTTTTCTTCTCTTCCGTCGTGGTTTTCTTCTCTTCCGTCGTGGTTTTCTTCTTTTCCTTCGTGGTTTTCTTTTCTTCCGTCGTGGTTTTCTTCTCTTCCGTCGTGGTTTTCTTCTTTTCCGTCGTGGTTTTCTTCTTTTCCGCCGTGTTATCGTACGTCGTTCAAGCACAAATGTTCGCAGATTTCCAACAGCTCCTTTGTCCACTAAGTCCAGTCGTACAAACTGCGCGCGGTCGAAATCAGTAATCCCGTGCCGTTTAACAGTTAGTCTATCCCGGTTGAGCCCCCAAAATGTGGGGAGCTGTTGGGTCAGTGAAACACCGCACTTGTTATATTACTTTTACGGAAGTTGAACTAACAAATTCTTATAGTATAAGTCGTGACAGATACGCGTGATTTATCTGGCAGCTCGTTTTGCAGCTCTCGTCCTAGCAGGTGGCCACACATTTTCCACATTTACACTTTAAAATTCTGTTATGTTTGGTGCAAAGTTGATGTACCGTCTAGCATTTAGGGTATAAATTTAGTTACATTACGTTTTCCAGTTCTAAATTGATGCCATTCCGTGCGTATAAGTTCAATCAATCAAGTTCTAAACATTCAACCCTTTTTCAGACGAAATATCTACAAATATTCCAGAAACCAGAAACAAAACGACCATAAAGACTTGACTTCTGTAGAATCACTTAGTGGAAACGTGGACTCCGAAATTCCAGCAGAAATCCGAGATCCCAAGGAAAAATACGAAAATGAGAAGATAAGTTCTGACGAAAAAAAAACGTACACCTCTGAAAAATATTGGATCCCCATTAGTTATGAACTCCTCGGTGCAAGCAGAACAACTAGAACAGCTGAAAAATACACCGAAACCTGTTGAAGAAAGAACTTATGTAATTTCTGAAATCGAAAAAGAAGATATTTCATTTTTTCAAAAATTACCATCCTCGTCTCGCGAAAATTGGACGGCGTTATGCAGAAATCTACCAACCCTCAATGTATGACTCTTTGGGTTGGGTGCAGATTTGAGTAATAAAATACATGTTCTATATTCTGTAAAAACCTAACAAGCCTTAAGTAATAATATACCCTATAAAAATATAAAACGCTAACCCACATATTCATTTTGTTCAAATCTTCAATTTGCAGAAACATACCAATCCGCTTGTTATTATACTTATGATTTGCAGAAACCTACCAACCCACTTGGTATTACATTAACTCTAGCGCCAAATACACCCATGTGGGTTGGTAGTTTTCTGCAAATATGGGGTTCTTCAAATACAATAACCTAATCTAGCTTTTGCTTTGTTATGTTTAGTTCAGACGTGTGATTAAACGTATCCAGTTGAAGTGAGTCTGAAAGTAAAATGTACAGTAACAATCAAAGTGCTAGAATTTTGAAAGCTGCTCTTAAAGTAAATGGAAATCCAGGCAAGTATCTTATATTATTTTCTTATTTCCTTCTCTAAAGTTCGGTACAAAAGCCTAATAAATTACTGAATCTTACTAAAGAACTAAATTAATTAGTCAAATTCTCATCTTCGCTTACTATATACTTATCGAGTAGTATTGAAAAATAGAGTTTGTAAATATGGCAGTAATTTCGAGTTGTTAATAAAAATCTCTTTTTTAGATGTTATTTATGGACTTAATCAGGAAATTGTAGTAGGACCAGCTTTGCCCACGGTTGCCGTTCAAATCGCCACATCTGAAAATACAACACCTCCCAATAATGATGTTCTAACAACTCTTACACCTGTTGATGTTCCTACGTTTGCTGAATACGACAATATCTCTGAAGAAACTTTTGTAGAAGATAGTGACGATTTAGTGGCAGACCCGCATTATGAAATTGAACAGGAAGATTTTTTATCAGAAATGGAAATGGACGCACTCGAAAATGACGAAAATATTCCCGTTGTTGCTGATAACGATCCTCAAGTCGATCCTACCCAAGAAATTAATCCAGCGTTGCAGCAAAGGCCAAAGAAAGGCAGAAAACGAAAAATTCCGAATCAAACTAGAAAAGGAAAAAAGATACTGATAAACCATATTTTAACTATAAAGGTATTCAAATCCAACCCAAGGAGTTTATCGACTTTCGTTGTAACTGCGCATCAAAATGCGCAGAAAATGTTACCGTTGAAAGCCGAAAGTCCGAATTTGATAGGTTTTGGTCGCTAAATCCTGAAAAAAGGAAATTCTCTCGAATTTATAAAATAGCAGACACAAAAGTTTTTAACCTTATTTTTAGATATATTTCTGGAGTATATATATATGTATATAAAGCATTAAATCTAGAAATATTTCGCATAAAAGTGATATTCGTCTAAGGCCCGAATCATGTGCTTTATATATATAATAAGAACCAAATTTAGTGGGAAATAAGCCATTTTTTTAAGTGTGAAGACTCTTTTTATTGGTGAAAGCTTTCGCAGTTGTTTAACTGCTTCTTCAGTCACTCTAAAATTACATTAAAATAGTTTTTGTGATATAAATTTCAAAATTACTTACAATTAAGTGAGTTCCTAATATAATGTAGAGATGTTAATGTTTGAATTTTGCATTGGACAGGGCAAAAGTACAAAATTTTTAAATTTAGTTTTGACAAAAATCTAGTTCAATATGACACTTAAAAATAGTTTATTTTTAAAGGTATATAAATGTCACTAGTTACTATTATTATACCTTTATCTAGGTATATTTGAATTATTATTGTTGTTAGTAAAATTTGGTTTGTTTTCTAAGAAAAGAAAATTTGAAAAAATTATATTAAGGTCCTGAATATCTGTTTTTTTGTTAAGAGTATTTTCAACTTGGTTAATGTAACACATTTCAAGAAAAGAACGCTTAAAATAATTTCTTTCAGTTGCCAAAACTTTAGTATTATCAAAATCCATTTTATGTCCTGTTAAATTAACATGTTGAGATAAAGCACATGATTCGGGCCTTAGACGAATATCACTTTTATGCGAAATATTTCTAGATTTAATGCTTCTGCATGTTTGACCAATGTAAGTTTTATTACAATTAGTGCAATTAATCTGATAAACTACATTAGACCTATCTTGAGTATTTACCTTGTCCTTAAGATTCGTAAAGAGATTTCCTACAATTTTTATTGTTTTATTAGCAATTATGACATTGGTTTCTTTTTTTAATAAATTTGAAATTTTTGGTGTTAGGTCTTTAATATAAGGAAAAGATCTGTATATTTTAAGATTTAAATTAATATTATTACTCGAAATTGTACTAGGTTGTTGATCTAAAGGTTGCTGATCTGATATATTATTAAATGTTCTTGTTGAAAACAATAATTTGTTTAAAAGTTTTTCAGGATAAGAATTATCAATAAAAAGTTTTTTTAATTTAACTAAATTCTTTTTTATAAGTGATGGGTGACATAATTTTGAGATTCTATTTTTCATACTTAGCACTAAATTTATTTTAGTTTTTTCAGTGTGGTACGAAAAATAATTAGTGTATCTACCAGAACAAGTTGGTTTAGTATACCAATCCAATATTATTCTATTATCTGCTTTTCTGATCACTTTAGTGTCCAAGAAAGGTACACTATTATGATTTTCAGGTTCCAGAGTAAATTGTATATATTGGTTGTAACTGTTAAATACTTGTAAAATCTCTTGCTCTTTACCTTTAGGTATTGAACAAATTATATCATCAACATATTTTAATAAGAATGGTAATTCAAAAGATAATTTTGGTATACAATTTTCAAGAAGTTCATCCATAACATATTGAGCAATGATTGGTGAAATATTAGATCCCATTGGTGTACCAAAAATTTGTTTATAAAATTGATTGTCTAATGAAAAATAAGTATTATTAAAAACAAATCTCAAAAATATAAACAGACTTTCCTTTTTAATAGTACAATGATGTTTGATACTATTCCATTTTCTTTCTATACAACTTAAAGTAAGTTCTAATGGAATATTAGTGAATAAAGAAACAACATCTAAACTTATAATGACATAATTTTCAGGGAGTTGGAAATTATTGAATTTTTCTGCAAAACTAAAAGAATCTTTAATAAAATAAGGATTATTTTCCTTAGTACATCTTATGAAGAAAATAATCCTTATTTTATTAAAGATTCTTTTAGTTTTGCAGAAAAATTCAATAATTTCCAACTCCCTGAAAATTATGTCATTATAAGTTTAGATGTTGTTTCTTTATTCACTAATATTCCATTAGAACTTACTTTAAGTTGTATAGAAAGAAAATGGAATAGTATCAAACATCATTGTACTATTAAAAAGGAAAGTCTGTTTATATTTTTGAGATTTGTTTTTAATAATACTTATTTTTCATTAGACAATCAATTTTATAAAAAAAATTTTTGGTACACCAATGGGATCTAATATTTCACCAATCATTGCTCAATATGTTATGGATGAACTTCTTGAAAATTGTATACCAAAATTATCTTTTGAATTACCATTCTTATTAAAATATGTTGATGATATAATTTGTTCAATACCTAAAGGTAAAGAGCAAGAGATTTTACAAGTATTTAACAGTTACAACCAATATATACAATTTACTCTGGAACCTGAAAATCATAATAGTGTACCTTTCTTGGACACTAAAGTGATCAGAAAAGCAGACAATAGAATAATATTGGATTGGTATACTAAACCAACTTGTTCTGGTAGATACACTAATTATTTTTCGTACCACACTGAAAAAACTAAAATAAATTTAGTGCTAAGTATGAAAAATAGAATCTCAAAATTATGTCACCCATCACTTATAAAAAAGAATTTAGTTAAATTAAAAAAACTTTTTATTGATAATTCTTATCCTGAAAAACTTTTAAACAAATTATTGTTTTCAACAAGAACATCTAATAATATATCAGATCAGCAACCTTTAGATCAACAACCTAGTACAATTTCGAGTAATAATATTAATTTAAATCTTAAAATATACAGATCTTTTCCTTATATTAAAGACCTAACACCAAAAATTTCAAATTTATTAAAAAAAGAAACCAATGTCATAATTGCTAATAAAACAATAAAAATTGTAGGAAATCTCTTTACGAATCTTAAGGACAAGGTAAATACTCAAGATAGGTCTAATGTAGTTTATCAGATTAATTGCACTAATTGTAATAAAACTTACATTGGTCAAACATGCAGAAGCATTAAATCTAGAAATATTTCGCATAAAAGTGATATTCGTCTAAGGCCCGAATCATGTGCTTTATCTCAACATGTTAATTCAACAGGACATAAAATGGATTTTGATAATACTAAAGTTTTGGCAACTGAAAGAAATTATTTTAAGCGTTCTTTTCTTGAAATGTGTTACATTAACCAAGTTGAAAATACTCTTAACAAAAAAACAGATATTCAGGACCTTAATATAATTTTTTCAAATTTACTTTTCTTAGAAAACAAACCAAATTTTACTAACAACAATAATAATTCAAATATACCTAGATAAAGGTATAATAATAGTAACTAGTGACATTTATATACCTTTAAAAATAAACTATTTTTAAGTGTCATATTGAACTAGATTTTTGTCAAAACTAAATTTAAAAATTTTGTACTTTTGCCCTGTCCAATGCAAAATTCAAACATTAACATCTCTACATTATATTAGGAACTCACTTAATTGTAAGTAATTTTGAAATTTATATCACAAAAACTATTTTAATGTAATTTTAGAGTGACTGAAGAAGCAGTTAAACAACTGCGAAAGCTTTCACCAATAAAAAGAGTCTTCACACTTAAAAAAATGGCTTATTTCCCACTAAATTTGGTTCTTATTGTTTAACTAGTCAAGCCACGACTACCCCTCCTCTTATATATATATGTATAGATTCCTATCATTATTGCGTCCGAACATTTGCCTTTTGCGCATATTATTGCGTCCTTTACACTATTGCGTCCGTATAACGGACGCAATAAGGTCATCCCATGTTTTCCCTCCCCTCCCCTTTCCGCTCTCCACAGCATCGATACGATACACAGAACATAAAAGCCATATCCATTCTAGAGTATCCCATGCAAAGTTCTTTCAGCTATCTATATAGATTACAAAGATATTACAAGATTTAAAAAACGTCAGTGGACGCAATAACTGCTGGAGTTTGAACAAAACTGTATACTTAGTTCAGCAAACCACCGGTAGAGATCTGAAGTAGATAATATACGCGTATATTCTCCATTCAATTTTCGCATACTATTGCGTCCGACTGTACTCATGTGACGGCAACACTGCAATCTATTTTTAGATCTGTATTTGCCAGCAACTGAATTTGTGCCAGAGCAAATTGCGAATTGCGAGTCATGTGTTCTGTGATCCTCGCGCAGCAGTGATTGTTTATATTGTGTGTGCCCACTTGTTCACTATGTCACGGAGTAGAAAAATATTGATGTTATGTGAAGATAATAGAAATCAAACTGCTAAAGGTAAGTTATTTCACTACTGCATGACTTGTTTGCCATTGCGATTGTTTTAAAGTTTTAAACAACACACCGCCGAAAACCACTGGTACGAATAATGCAGATAGCGCTAGAACCCTTGAAAAGTCAAACCCACTGTCACCAAAGGCGGCTACGATTTCTACAGAGGAGCCATATATTTTCCAAGACTCGATGGAGGTTTCTGATATATCTTGATTCTGAAATTCGTAGTTTTGAAAATGTTTTTTTTTTCTAGAAGATACAAAATATTATTCCATTACATGAAAGTCATATATTTTAAAACAACAACAAGAGTACACCGCTGTTAGTGGATAAAACTTTCACCTCCATCTGTACATCCTCAGATTTTGAGTATCAAGTATCGCCATATGAGGTTGGTATTATACATAATAAATATATAGAGTATCAAGAGTAAAATGCAGAGCGTTTTTAAAAATTGTTGTTTTTCCCATGGAAGAATATACAGAGTATTCCATTTAAATAAATACAAGTTTTTATAATCTCTAGAAAATAAATCATGAAAAACTTCATGGAAATAGGCAAAACATCAGGATGTATAAAAAAACAACAAATTTTCAAAAATGCTCCATATCACAGAATAGAAGGTTAAATAGAAGTTTTTATACAAGAAGGTTAATTACAAGTTTTTGGCTACAAGTTTTTGGATACAAAAACACGACGATTAAATCGAGGTAACCTCTATCCGCAATTATTGCTTCCCTAATAAAATTCCCTGCTAAAAATTTTATTATATCTAAAAAAACGTTTTCTCGCGATGTTTCTGACAAGTTTTGAGTTTGATATTTGGCACGATTTCAACACTAAAACAGGTAACCAAATGAGATTATTGCAATTCTACCTATACTACTCGTATGCTCATATAAATAAATATGCAGGCAAATAGTTTATGGAATCTTCCTGTGTTATTACCAGAAAATTGATAGTTTGATATGTAGTCGTATCTCTAAACCCCATATACAAATTTTTTACTTATTACTACAACTTATACAGGGTGTATATAAAATAAGGATTTTCTTGTAGATATTTTGATAAAATAAATTCGTGGGTAGTACCTGTCGTATACGCTAACATTTTTCATTTTTGTAAAATATACAGGGAGTTCACAAAATAGGTACTCCTAGTTTGGAGTATTGTGAGGGTGAGAATTATTATTATTATAGTATTATAGTAAACATTTTGGACATCATTTAAGTTCTATTAAATAATACGTCGGGCAGTAAAAATATTTTTTAAAAAGTACGTAATGTGGGATAGGCAGTGGCTAGTTTTTAATGAAAAGAAAAAGCATAAATGCCATACAGTTTTTTGATTTTTATAAAATATTAAAAATATTTTGCGGGTGAAATTATAAAAAAATATATTTAATTTAGGCGAAAAATATACTATATTTTCCAAGTCACCCTGTATTAGCTACCTATATAATAATACTACAGCTACATGTCATCAGCTGATGAGTGTTTGTGACAAAATATCTACTTAATAGTATTTAACACAGGAACATTCCAGAAACAGAATTTTTGCAAAGTTTGGCTCTACTTGTTACATTCTACAAGAAAGAAAATATGGGAGCGTACACTACAAGTACACGTTCAACTACCAATGTATTTATTTTGGCAAAAAATTGCCCTTGGCGTATAGAGATATGACCAAATTGGCTGTGTTATTTATTTTTTTATTTAAAAAACACATAATATAATTTCATAATTTTTGGACAATTCTTTCGAACGCAATTGGCCCTGGTTGCCGAGATTTAATAAAATATGAATTTTTGAAAACGATTTAATTTTTGGCAATATCGAAAAACAAATTGGACATTGTCACAGCAACTTTTTGTATGCTGTAAGAAGGTATTTTTAGTTTTTTTAGTTAACCTTTCCATTTCGAGTAATGTGGGCCAACTTCTTTTTTTTTAATAGGGACCTGGATTTGTTATAGCATTTTAGGCTCCTCTCGATCTTCTAGATAAAATGATATTATCATTTGTAATAGTTTTGTGTCACCCTCGTTGCGAAATTGATATCTAAGAGGTTTACCAACGAAATTATTTACTTTAAACTAAAATTTATGCAACATTTCGTTTTCTTTCCAAATGTCATGTTCCAGTTTATACAGGGTGTCCCAGAAAAGCCCGGCGAAATAAACGTTTTTTTAAACGAAGCACCCTATATATTTTTAGACTCTACGCAATATTCTAGACACATTTCATGTACAGCGTGTCCCGCTGTGATGTCCGGAAGAGTGAAAGATTTTCATTCGTGGGTTTACGACAAAAAGTCACTCTTTATAAAAACTACTGCTTGTTCCAAAACGCCCAAAACTGTTAAAATATTTTTGATTTTTTATACAGTGTATTATTTAAGTATTTCGAAAAATTAAAAAAAATTTGTTAGTCACCAAGAGTAAAGGACCGTTGTTTTTGACAATATCGAAAAATATTATCAAGGATGTCATTTAGAATCCACAGGGGGGGGGGGGTTACAAATTTGAGGTTTCAGCAATTGAGGAGCAGAAGTAACAAAGGGGCTAAGTGCCAATTTCCCCTAAAATGAGTTATTCCCATAGATAGGTTCTATGTACCACTGACTATATTCTATCAAACGGGCAAAGTGCCAAACTTCAAAATTCCCTACAAAAATAGGCCGATAGACGGCGCTTTCTGCTAGTGTTCGGTCATTTTCCCATGAAAAGAGTCAAGTGCCAAATTGAAATAATTGTAAAAAATCTTTTTTTTTTTTCAAACGAAAACCCTCTCTTTTTTAATTCCATCTCAATTAACATTAAAAATAAGGATGAGTCTATAGAAGGTTGCTAAAATAATAATAAAAAATAGCGAACATATTTTCTGCCATGTCTGGCTGTCACGACTACAATAACAAAACTTAAGATAAATTATAGTAACGACAAATTCAAATTTTTAGAATAAAAGATACAATTATGAAATAGGGGTTATTAGAAAAAATGATTTTTAACAATTGTTTCAATTTAATTTTTAATCTTAATTTTGAACACCCTGATATTACTCCATTTTATCGAAAATAACTCTTCTGTACATTTGTAGGCAATGGTTGCTAAAAGTGTGGCCTGTTATGATAAAAAATTAGAAAGACCCGTTCCAAAAATTATAATTCATGATGTCAAAATAATACCAAAGAACACAAAAATGGTTTCGAATTACACAGAAGTATTATAGCATTTCAGTTTCAAAATTTCGAAAGTGTATTAATGGTCTATTTTTTTAGCAAACGACAAAATTAGAACTACAATCACCAGAGGCTGCTTCAACGTGCATAAACGTTCCACATATTTTCCACGATTCCCCAAAGGTAATGATAAATTTTTATTCTGAAATTTTTAGAAAATGTTCCATTATTTTAGACAAAAAATGAAAGTTATGTACCATCATCGTCTACCAGTTTACAAAAGTTTCAAGACCACAACAGTACATCCCTGAGACTGGAGAAGACTTCCGTCTGCATGGAAAATTCCGGTAGTTTCTCGGAGATAAAATATCGAGTACCGCTAGATGAGGTTTGTAATATACAAAATAAAGGGTGATTCACGTTGAGTGTTCTGTTAAAAGTTCAGATGTGTTTTCACAAATGTTGCTTGACAAAGTTCATCTTTCATTGTTAAGAATTGCGCCGCAGGCGAAAATTTTAAAATTTTCAAGGTCCAACATTTTTTATGAACTAACAATTTTTTAAATAACCTAATATTAGCAAAAAATATTAGGCAACTGACTGTAGTTTTTTCATTGTTAACTGTGGAACCATAATAATAATAATTTAACTATGCAGTAACTGTAAGAAGTAGGTACTCTTTTTTTTTATATATAAAAGCCCGAGAGAGAATTCCTTGAGTGATGTGGAAGTAAAAATAAAAGTTAGTGCCTATATAAATTTATTGACACATCCTATAAATTAGCATGTCCTCTCAAAGGGCCAAATGTAGAATATAGATAGGTAGGTATCTTCCTATAGAAATTTATTCTTTGTGGATTCATAATGATTATTGATTTTTAAAGGCGGGTATTTAAATGAGGTGTTCGCTTATTAAAATGTGCCGCATGCGAAATTTTTTAGAAATTTTAAGAACAAACAATTTAATTGAGGCGTACAAAATTGTAAAGTTACATGACCATGATATGTTTCCTCTTCTTTTTTTCTCAATGGGAAGGGTTTGAACGCTCAACCCCCCCCTTATCTACGGCCCTGCCGTATATGAAGGACAGTAGAAAACAGAAAGCCAGGCACATATAATTCAGGTCAGATTAGTTTTAAGTTCGGCGCAGGTTTGGTTAGGTTTTAAGGCCCGCGGCGAGAAGCGCGTGTGCGTGTGACTTGTGTTTCTGTTCTGTGCCGACTGCCGGCCAGACAACTAATCTTTCATTAAATGTAAACACCGCTACAAGTCACCATGTATTATATTATTTATACAAAATGTGAACAATTTCTTTCTTTCCGTTCTCTAGAACTTTTAATGGGATACTCAACGTGAATCACCCTTTATGTGTACCTATTTAAGCAAAACAATTATAACATAATGTGTGAGGCGCTCGAGTCTACAATCTTAGAATTTAATTGCGAATAAAAATGCCCGTCTAATTCTATTTAATAGATAGGTGTTATCTATAAATCATCATTTCATCATTTCAAAGGTCTGGGGGGGGGGGGGTTGTGTCGTGACTAAAAATAATAAAAATAGTATTCTGAGTTGTAACATATTTTAATATTTTCTTCGATTCTTTTTCATGTGACTCAATAAAAAATAAAAAGCCTACCCTTAAAAGTTGTGCTCAAATATGGTACACTCCTTTTATTAATCGAAGTCGAAATTTTGCCATACCCAAAATTTTGCAATGTGTCAAATTTTGACTGGCTTTTAAAATGGGAATGCCCTATATTGTATAATACAAAATAAGCACTTTGTATTACGGAATAGAAAGTACTTACTTTGTATTGCAGAATATAGGGTGTCTGTAATCTTACCTATAATTTTAAAATGTTTGTACATTCGTAGCCGCCGGTTATTAAGAGAGCAACCTATTCTGATGAAGAATTAGAAAACTGTAATCCAAAAACTCATGATATGAAAATAACACTAAACAAGATAGAAGAACCTGGATCTAGCTTCATAGAGGTATTACATCAGTTTAGCAGCAAACATTTTTACTAAGTGTCTTCTTTTTTAGCAAACAGAGAATAAAGATTATTTAGACGAAAGTTTGGAAGATCCGTTTCATAATTCAAGTGACGATGATTCATTATACACACCAAGTGATGACGATAAAAGGGTACGTTCCTCATCGGAGAAATGTGTTACTGTAATTTTTCTTTTACATAATTAATTCCGTCTAAGGATTCGTTTTTTTTTGCAATTTCAGATTTACAAAAGGAACAGTCTGCTTATTTCCCCCGTTGTTACGAGATCAGCAAAAACTAGAAAGAAACCTTTAACTACCCAGTCACAACCAGAACCTAATGAAAACGTACATCAGACATCGTTAACAGCTTTCAAGGAACAAAGTTACATCAACGACAAAAGATTTCCTGATAATACACGATCATCAAGAGTCCAAAATAAAGTTTTAACCTGCGAGTCACAGCCAGAATTTAATGAAAAGTCACGTCAAGTATCAGCAACTGTTTTTGAAGGAAGCGATAACGAATTTCCACACCCGCAACCGAAAAAATCAAATTGGAAGCCCTATAAAAGAATACCCGATTTTTGTTATTTCTGTGAAATAGAAATTCAGAACTTCGCACGTCATGTTGAAAGAAATCACTCCTCCGAAATTGAGGTTGCACGTATATTTTCAAAACCTGTAGGCAGCAAGGAAAGGAGAACCTTACTAAACAACTTACGAAGAAAAGGCAACTTTTTGGCAAACGGGAGTAAATGCTTGAAACGAGTACGCCAGCCGTATTTTCCAAGTGAATCTGTTTTACCATGTGATAACTGTTTGGGCTTCTTTTCCTCAAAGTTTTTGTACCGTCATCGAAAAAAGTGTCATGATGGTAAACCAAAAGGAGGTGCCCAGGCTGTTGGCCAATCATTACTCTGTAAAATGAAAACTGATCCAAAATTAAAAGAAGTGTTTCCGCATATGCGGGCGGACAAGATCAGTCTGGAAGCTCAAAATGACAGCTTGATATGTGCATTTGGATCAAGATACCTAAGTACGCACCGAGAAAAGCATTTTATTAGTGTTACTTCTCGCAAGATGCGGGAACTTTCGAAAATGTTGATCGAGGTCAGAAAAATTGAACCAACTATTACAACCATGCTGTCAGCACTGCAACCACAATATTTTGATGTTTTCGTGGAAGCAGCAAAACGTCTGGCAAGATATGACGTTGAAAAGGACATGTATATATCCCCCACCTTTGCTATGAACATTTCCACGTCATTGAAGCAATGCAGTGATATTGCGATATCTTACGCATATAAGAGAAAGGGTCCATATTTCACAATTTCTTCTGCCGAAGCTGTAGCAGGCTTAAAAACATTGATTCACTTGTTCGAAACAAATTGGAGATTTGACATTTCCTCTCATGCTGCGAGTAACCTGCATTTGAAAAGTTGGAACAAAATCACAGTCATACCATTGGCAAGCGATTTACTGTTATTGAGGAAACATCTAATAGAAGTAGCAGAAAAGGCTTTAAAGCATGTAACAGAAAAACAAAACATTACAGCCTATAATTCATTAGTGGAATCAGTCTACTGCAGGGTGATATTGCTAAATAGAAAACGTTCTGGGGAACTGCAAAGGATGCTGTTAGAGACTTACCAAAGCTCTTCAGAAAGACCTGAAAATGAAGAATATAATACAGCCGTGTCAACAAGTGAACAAATCCTCCTAAGAAATTTGAAAAGGATAGTTATCAGAGGGAAAAGAGGAAAAGGAGTTCCAGTACTTTTTAGCAAAGATGTCCAAAATCATATCAAAATATTGCTGGATGTAAGAGACAATTTTGTGCCAAAAGAAAATCTCTACCTTTTTGCAAAGGCAAATACAGTAACACACATAATAGGCTACAAAACATTAAACAAATATGCCATAAGCTGTGGGGCAAAGAATCCCTCATCGATATCTTCCACACACCTTCGAAAGCACTTAGCTACCTTATCTCAACTGTTTAATTTGTCGGATATGGAAGTAGAGCAACTCGCCACATTTATGGGGCATACCCCAGGAGTCCATAAAAGTTCCTACCGTCTTCCAGATGAAATTTACCAGACAACAAAGATTGCTAAACTGCTTTTACTAATGGAAAAAGGGGGATCAAGTACATTTAAAGGAAAATCATTAGACGAGATCGACATTAACCTGGATGAGAACTTGTTAGATAATATCCAAGAAAAAAATGAGAGTGATGGTGAGGATAATTTAGAAGAGGGCGTTAAAGATATCTTACCTAACGGAACTGAACCCAGTCAATCAACAAGTTCAGCACTTGTTGTGTCTCCTGTCGTTGTGGCTAATAAAGGGAAATATCGTACCTTAGTTCCTTGGACAGCAGAACAGAAAGATATTGTAAAGAAATTTTTCAGTCGCCACATAAAGACGAGTAAACCCCCTAAAAGAGCAGAATGTGAGAATTTGAAAAAAGAACATAGTAGTAATACAAAGAGAGTACGGGACCACTTTGACCTCAGTTGACCCCTTGATCCTGAGAGTCCCCTACGGCCCGAGGTCACGGGAGCAAAGTGGCTACGTCATGCCCGAGGTCACGTGACGTCACCGGATGACCCCAGTTGACCCCTAGATCCTGATAGGTTAACCTTTGACCTTTGGGCCACGTGTGACCCCCAGTTGACCCCCCCCACTCCAACGACGGGGCAACCCCCACTCCAACGGCTTGGTGGGGTGAGGTTTATATATTCGTGCGCAAGAGCAGTTTTCCCGTTATATACACTTACAATTTCATACAGTCTGATTTGCCGAGTTCAAAATGCAGTCGTTCCTGAATCACCTGAACAAGAATTTGATCGTCAAGAAATTCGAAAGCGTTCAAAATATGGAGGTGGATGAAAATTTTCAAATCACGAGCGTGGACAAAGTGAACACGCAATACGGAGAGAAGGTCTACGTCGAGTTCGAAGAATTTAAGACGGTGCTGCCGCAACGATACACGGCCGAGTTTACGCCCCAACGGATCGAAGAAATTAACAGGGATATCGGTAACGGAAGGAGGTATTACATGAAGAGTCTTGGGCCCGTCGGCCGATCTACAAATATCGAATTTATTGTAGAACCATGACGAAGCTGGAGTACAGAAGAAAACTGCAACAATATTTGAAGAATTTAGAAGCATTGAAATATGAACTTATGTTATATGAAATTAAAATGAAGATAAAACATATTGACTTACACAATTAATTTTTAATAAACGTTTAAAAATCTTTTGTTGTGTTTTTTTATAAGAATCTTTGTGTTGAAGGGAAAACACCTGAAGCATCATATTATAATAAAACTCTCACTCTAAGCAATAATATCACTCTATTCCACTGTTATGTGTATACAGGGTGATTCTTAACTTATACACATAAATTTGGAAAATTGTAGGTTATGTCAAGTAATGGCTAATAATGAAAAAAAAAGTCTAATAAAATTGTTATCGATAAGGTCTGCGTTTGTGATCTTATGAACCATAATTTTTAATTTAATTGTGCAAATAAACCCCGAATTGTTCAAGTACACAAAATTATAACTCAGCTGTTGCGTCGCATCGGGTTACTCGCTGCGAACGCGTGACCGCATAGTAAATATATAGTAAGAGAAAACACGTGGAATAGTTCACGACAGACGCCTGCTTTGTTTGGTCGAGCACTCAGCGATTTTGCTGAAACCGCATATAGAACAATAGGCTACAAATTTCACCCAATTATCTTCTAAATAAAAAAATCTGAAAAAATTGCAGATAGAATAATAAACGGAAAATTTGGGAAAATCAGCATGTAACGCAAACGATTTAGGCCGGAATCTTCAACTAGACAGTATCAGGAAATGTGATACATTATGGTAAATAAGAAACCACGTGGAACCGTATATGATGCGATGTACAACGTAAACAATTAGTACGTCAGGGGCTCGGATTTTCTGCTGATGCAGGTATATCGTGATTTCCAAATATATCTTCTGATCGGCTGATCGGAAAAAATCCTCATATAGCGCAATCGATTTTGGGGCCACCCCTTGGGGGGGGTGGACTTAGTCTACCCCGGGGTGGGTGGGGGGTGGCGGGTGGGCAACTACGTGCCAGGAGGAACGGAGGCCGAAGGCCTCCGTCCGACTGGCATGTAGTTGCCCGAACAAAATCCACCCTTCCCCCTTGCACGCGTTTCGCGCATGCGCAGTTCCGCACTTTTGATACCTATGAAAATTCGAAAAATTTTGAAAATTTTTTATTCAAAAAATGTAATTTTAAAAAGGTCCTGATCCTATAATCCCGATAACATTTTGGGAAATTTTCATTTTTTGACGGTGAAATGTACAAGACAAGACTCAGACGAATGTTTTATATACAAGTGCAGATAGAATTTTTTCGAGTGACTGATAAAAACAGTTATTATAATAGTTAATCGGAAGGCCCCAGATAACATAGGAAATTTTGTTTGAACAAAATCTGTAAAAAAATCCAAGACGTGAAAATGTAGGTAGAATTTTCGAATAAGTTTTGTATACCGGTAAAAATATATGTAAAGGTAAAAATAACGTCAGTTTCACTTGCAAAAAAAATTATGAAAAAATTTCAGTAAAAAAAATACGATGTAGAGGTTGTACCAAAAAAAATTGGAAATAATTATTTATTCCAGTAAAATATACACAAGACCGAAAAAGGTAATTGCGCGGCTGTCCCATTTTATACACCCTAGCTGTTTCAGTTCATCTCGTTTGGAAAAATTTTAGGGGTTATTACTTTTTTAAATACCGGTTTCCTCAACCTTATTTGAAAGTAAATATTTTTTAGTTCCCCACAGAAGGAAATAATGACGATATTTTATACCGGTGGATTCAAAAAATATATAAGGTTAGGAAAAAACAGGTGAAAAATTTTTGTGATTTTTTTGTAGAAGTTTTTTTGCCAAAATTTTTTTTTGTCAATTTTTTTTTGCCAAAATTTTTTTTTGGCAGAATTTTTTTTTTGGCAAAATTTTTTTTTGCCAAAATTTTTTTTTTACCAAAAATTTTTTTTACCAAAATTTTTTTTTTGCAAAATTTTTTTTTGCCAAATTCTTTTTTGCAAAATTTTTTTTCCCCAAATTTTTTTTTCGTCAAAATTTTTTTTCCCCAATTTTTTTTTTCGTCAAAATTTTTTTTCCCCAATTTTTTTTTCGTCAAAATTTTTTTTTTGTCAAATTTTTTTTTTACAATTTTTTTTGCCAAAATTTTTTTTGCCAAATTTTTTTTGCCAAATTTTTTTTGTCAAAATTTTTTTTGTAAAATTTTTTTTGACATTTTTTTTTGCCAAATTTTTTTTTGTCGAATTTTTTTTGCCAATTTTTTTTTTGCCAAATTCAAAAAGTATAGACTAAATTTTCGTATAGCCCGCGTGATCGCTCGAGGTGGCGGTATCCTCTGGACTAGAAAATATCATATCGGCTCAATCTCCAAACATTTTCATTTTGAATTATACGTTTTCATTGATGATAGGTATAGCAAGAAAATTGGACTGGACTCGATATTAGAGACATTAATCTAACTTTCACTAAACTGCACGTACTACTTAGAGGGTTGTAAGCCGTTTTAATAAAAGCAACAGACTTGCTTAAAATTCATGGCTAAACGTTAACATAATGTCATACATACATGCGGCACGCAAAATATTTAATAAAGAATAGATATATGAGCTCAAACATGTTGATCAAAAAAATATATTCATTTCTGGCGATTTAGTTTACCAGTTATCATTTAAAAACAAAACCTGGTCCCAATATTCAGTGAAAATAATAATTAAAAACTTTGAACCTTATAAACCACCACTAAATAGCGAGTCGGAAATGAGTAAAAATTATATATAAATATATTATTTTGATATAAATTATGGCCGAAACTGAATTTATTGGGGTGAAGATGCAAGGAAATATTTTTAGCTAGGAAAAAGTAATGCAATTATCATAGGTACTGGTTGCAGAACACGTTGTCAGTTTTGCAAGGATTTTTGATACAAATATGATTGCTAACGTTTAATTTGTTTACCCCATTTACGAAAATGATAACAAAATTGGATCAGACAAGATATTTTTTCGAAGTATAGTTTTTAAGCACAGGGTGCCACCACCGGTTTTACGATATAGGTTTCAAAATGCGACGCGAATACATAAAAAAATACCCTAGAGATAAGAAAACAAAATACAACTCACCGAAATATTCTTGATGATGTATAAAAAGAAATCAGGTTACATCTAATGCCCCAGACAGTAAAATAAACATCCCCGAGCTGTCAGATATAACCAAACATCATTTTTCCAACGGCTCAGTCATTTTCACGGGAAAAACAACCAGTAACCGTTCAAATTCCATAGATAGGTACTGCCGTAATCCAAAATTTCACTGAACTACGCATATCTATTATACTGAAGTAGGTACTGATACACTTCCATCTTTCCAAAGAAAAACAAACACGAAACTCAGACTTTTCATATATTATTACAACGCCTCGATAGAGTCTTTATCTGTGGCCACGACCGAGAATCTACTGAAACAAGTGACTTTGTGCGACGCATAGGACGTGAAAAGTGCCGAGTTGGTTTTATTGAACAATGAAACTTATACCTACGTATATTTAAAATAAATGAGAAATATGCCAGAGATGTGAAACCTAATTGTGTTGCAAGTTTGAGGGTCCAAAAAAATATTGGCTTTAATTTTTTAAGGTGAGAAACACATCTAACAGCCAGTTTGGAAATATACAAGGCAAAAAAAGTAGTGATGTGGCTGTCCCATTTTATGTTTTATACAGGTTTGGTTATTTTAGAATAGTTGTTCAATAGACCGAGACAACATCATAAACGCTTCTCGTTAGAACAGAATCTGATGAAAAGAAAAATTCCATCTGGGTCAAGCTACTACATAACCAAAATAAAAAATACTGAACGTTACAAAATTTAAAAAATCATATTTTCAACGGATTTTTATCCTCTGAAAATTGTTCTTGTGTAAAATTCAGTTTCACTGGGTCAAGCTAGGTGGTAACTATATAACCAAAATAAAAAATACTGAACGTTATAAAATTAAAAAAATCATATTTTCAAGGGATTTTTGTCCTCTGAAAATTGGTTTTGTGTAAATTCAGTTTCAATAAGTTACTAATTGGGATAATAGGAAAAAAATCTTAAGAATCTCTTATAGAATTCTGAGACAACGACCCTGAGAGTAAATATCATACAAAAATCTTTGTGCGTTGACTTTCAACTCAATTTAATAATTAGGTTTAATAATGACAATTTTCTCGATTATCTAGAATCAAAAATATTGCGAGTGGCAATTCACAATTTTCTAGATATTATGTGAAGCCTTATTATTGCGTCGTAAGTTAGAGGATCCAAAAATATTGCCTTAAATTGTTTAGTAAATGCGATTAAGATATGTTTAGTTTATCAACAGTTAATTGTAACAGCTTATTACCTTACAAGCGTAAACTCTTTAAAATTTTTTTTAGACAAAAAGTTGTAGTTTAATAATGGTCAGTTGGCTTCCTTTTGAATCATGTTTGCATATTACCTACAAGGAGTTACAACCTCAAAACATAGAAATCGCTCATTTTAAACCGATTTAATAAAAATTTCACCAAAACAATATTTTCACTCATATGATACACTTCTGATTAATAAAAAAGGCACCATAGGTAGTAGTAATAAGATATTCAACGGAATTTTTATCGGCTGTTTGCCCATTTTGCTAGCTTTTGGGGGTATTCCTTGATATTTTACACGGATAAAAATGAATAACATTGAGTTCCCTAACTAAAATACAAAACGCACTGTTGACTTTACTTACGTGAATAGTAAGCCTATAATACGTATCGAAAGCAGAGAAATATTCAGGTTAAGAAAAAAGTGGCCTCATTTACAAGTTTGTAAATCAAAAACTACCTATTGGCTTTTAATTTTGGTGAGAAAATTCGTCTAATTCGTAAGTCAAATAAATGAAACATCATGAAAGATATACGAGTAATTGAACAAATGCTATCTTAGTTCTATAGGCAGAAAGGTACTATAGGTAGTAATAGATTTGGGATCAAAAGACAACCTATTAGCTTTTAAATTTGTTAAGAAAATACGTCTAATGAAATTGAAAGTAGTACCTAGGTTTTGGTTAACATTTCGTTAACGCGTTGATGAATAAGAATGCAAGTAGAAAGTAGACAGAATTTCCAAAAAAAAAAAACGGTGACTGACCAAACAAGTTATTATAAAAAGTTGCTCGGGAGACCGATGTAACCTAGAAAACGCCTTTCCTTCGAATAGAAAGTAAAAAAAGTTGCAAAATGGGACTTAGACGAATATTTGATGCAAGTGGAAAGTAGGCAGAATTTTCGAAAATCGGGGACGGATAAAAAATTATTAAGTTGATCGGGAGGTTAAGATAACCTATGAAACGCCTTTGATTCCAAGAGAATCTGACAAAAAATGCCAAGAAAATTTTAGACGACTGTTTGCAAGTGAAAAGTATACAGAATTTTTTCGAAAAAACTGCGACTGACCAAAAAAATAGATATTAGAAAATTTTGCTCGGGAGATCGAGGTAACATAGAAAACGCCTTTCATCCGAATATAATCTGAAATAAATTCCGAGATGGGACTTAGACGAATGTTTGATGCAAGTGGAAAGTAGACCGAATTCCCGGAAAACGCCTTTCGTTCGAATATACGGGAGGTCGAGGTAACCTAGGAAAAACGCCTTTTATTCGAACAGAATCTGACAAAAAAAAATCCAAGACGAATGTTTGTTGCAATTGAAAGGTAGACAGAATTTTAGAAAAACGGCAACTGATCAAAAAAATATATATTCGAAAATTTTGGTCGGGAGCCCGAGGTAACCTAGAAAACGCCTTTCGTTCGAACAGAATCCGACAAAAAAAAATTCCAAGACGGGATGGTAGTGGGACGAATGTTTGACGCAAGTTAAACGTAGACAGAATATTAAAAAACGAGAACCGACCAAATAGTTATTAGAAAAAGTGGCTCAGGAGGCCGAGGTAACCTAGGAAATGCCTTTCGTTTGAACAGAATCTGACAAACAAAAAATCCAAGACGAATGTTTGATGCAATTGAAAGGTAGACAGAATTTTAGAAAAACGGCAACTGATCAAAAAATATATATTCGAAAATTTTGGTCGGGAGCCCGAGGTAACCTAGAAAACGCCTTTCGTTCGAACAGAATGCGACAAAAAAAAATCGAAGACGGGATGGTAGTTGGACGAATGTTTGACGCAAGTTAAAAGTAGACAGAATATTAAAAACGAGAACAGACCAAATAGTTATTAGAAGAAGTGGCTCGGGAGGTCGAGGTAACCTAGGAAATGCCTTTCGTTCGAACAGAATCCGACAAAAAAAATTCCAAGACATGACTTAGAAAAATATTAATTTGATGCAGATGAAAAAGAGACAGCATTTCCAAAAAAACTTCGACTGACCTAAAAGTTATTAGAAAAAGTTGCTCGGGAGGCCGATATCTAGCAAAATATAACACCATTGCACCAGAGTTATTTCCATCTACGTAACATTATTGGCGTGGTGGTCGACTAATCGCGTTCACTATTAAATTAATTATGACAGGTCAAATACGTATATGTGGGCAAACGAAAAGAGAAAAAATATATTTGCTTCCGGGGTCTTAAATGGGGCCAAACTAAGATAAATTAATATAAAATTGAGAATATTTGACAAACGACGCTCTGCGTTGCGGCGCCCTTCGAATTTTTTTTTGTAACGAACGTTCATTTTTTATTTGATATTTGGATAGACCTGCTTTTTATCTATAACAAACAGAGAGATAGTCGACCATATATAGTACTGTTTCGGGACGGTAATCCCTCATCAGTATGGTTCACCCGACTATAAATGTGACATGAGCCTTTGCCGATCAAGACCAGTGGCTTTGTCCCGCACCTTGATCTTCATGATCAATTGCTTCGGTAATTAATTGATTCCTTATTGAATTCATCGTCTAGGCAACGTTTGTCTATATCACTTTATAGTGGGTGAGCCATACTGATGAGGGATTACCGTCCCGAAACAGTACTATATATGGTCGACTATCTCTCTGTTTGTTATAGATAAAAAGCAGGTCTATCCAAATATCAAATAAAAAATGAACGTTCGTTACAAAAAAAAATTCGAAGGGCGCCGCAACGCAGAGCGTCGTTTGTCAAATATTCTCAATTTTATATTAATTTATCTTAGTTTGGCCCCATTTAAGACCCCGGAAGCAAATATATTTTTTCTCTTTTCGTTTGCCCACATATACGTATTTGACCTGTCATAATTAATTTAATAGTGAACGCGATTAGTCGACCACCACGCCAATAATGTTACGTAGATGGAAATAACTCTGGTGCAATGGTGTTATATTTTGCTAGATATCGGCCTCCCGAGCAACTTTTTCTAATAACTTTTAGGTCAGTCGAAGTTTTTTTGGAAATGCTGTCTCTTTTTCATCTGCATCAAATTAATATTTTTCTAAGTCATGTCTTGGAATTTTTTTTGTCGGATTCTGTTCGAACGAAAGGCATTTCCTAGGTTACCTCGACCTCCCGAGCCACTTCTTCTAATAACTATTTGGTCTGTTCTCGTTTTTAATATTCTGTCTACTTTTAACTTGCGTCAAACATTCGTCCAACTACCATCCCGTCTTCGATTTTTTTTTGTCGCATTCTGTTCGAACGAAAGGCGTTTTCTAGGTTACCTCGGGCTCCCGACCAAAATTTTCGAATATATATTTTTTTGATCAGTTGCCGTTTTTCTAAAATTCTGTCTACCTTTCAATTGCAACAAACATTCGTCTTGGATTTTTTTTTGTCAGATTCTGTTCGAATAAAAGGCGTTTTTCCTAGGTTACCTCGACCTCCCGTATATTCGAACGAAAGGCGTTTTCCGGGAATTCGGTCTACTTTCCACTTGCATCAAACATTCGTCTAAGTCCCATCTCGGAATTTATTTCAGATTATATTCGGATGAAAGGCGTTTTCTATGTTACCTCGATCTCCCGAGCAAAATTTTCTAATATCTATTTTTTTTTGGTCAGTCGCAGTTTTTTCGAAAAAATTCTGTATACTTTTCACTTGCAAACAGTCGTCTAAAATTTTCTTGGCATTTTTTGTCAGATTCTCTTGGAATCAAAGGCGTTTCATAGGTTATCTTAACCTCCCGATCAACTTAATAATTTTTTATCCGTCCCCGATTTTCGAAAATTCTGCCTACTTTCCACTTGCATCAAATATTCGTCTAAGTCCCATTTTGCAACTTTTTTAACTTGTTGGTCAGTCAGTCACCGTTTTTTTTTTTTTTGGAAATTCTGTCTACTTTCTACTTGCATTCTTATTCATCAACGCGTTAACGAAATGTTAACCAAAACCTAGGTACTACTTTCAATTTCATTAGACGTATTTTCTTAACAAATTTAAAAGCTAATAGGTTGTCTTTTGATCCCAAATCTATTACTACCTATAGTACCTTTCTGCCTATAGAACTAAGATAGCATTTGTTCAATTACTCGTATATCTTTCATGATGTTTCATTTATTTGACTTACGAATTAGACGAATTTTCTCATCAAAATTAAAAGCCAATAGGTAGTTTTTGATTTACAAACTTGTAAATGAGGCCACTTTTTTCTTAACCTGAATATTTCTCTGCTTTCGATACGTATTATAGGCTTACTATTCACGTAAGTAAAGTCAACAGTGCGTTTTGTATTTTAGTTAGGGAACTCAATGTTATTCATTTTTATCCGTGTAAAATATCAAGGAATACCCCCAAAAGCTAGCAAAATGGGCAAATAGCCGATAAAAATTCCGTTGAATATCTTATTACTACTACCTATGGTGCCTTTTTTATTAATCAGAAGTGTATCATATGAGTGAAAATATTGTTTTGGTGAAATTTTTATTAAATCGGTTTAAAATGAGCGATTTCTATGTTTTGAGGTTGTAACTCCTTGTAGGTAATATGCAAACATGATTCAAAAGGAAGCCAACTGACCATTATTAAACTACAACTTTTTGTCTAAAAAAAATTTTAAAGAGTTTACGCTTGTAAGGTAATAAGCTGTTACAATTAACTGTTGATAAACTAAACATATCTTAATCGCATTTACTAAACAATTTAAGGCAATATTTTTGGATCCTCTAACTTACGACGCAATAATAAGGCTTCACATAATATCTAGAAAATTGTGAATTGCCACTCGCAATATTTTTGATTCTAGATAATCGAGAAAATTGTCATTATTAAACCTAATTATTAAATTGAGTTGAAAGTCAACGCACAAAGATTTTTGTATGATATTTACTCTCAGGGTCGTTGTCTCAGAATTCTATAAGAGATTCTTAAGATTTTTTTCCTATTATCCCAATTAGTAACTTATTGAAACTGAATTTACACAAAACCAATTTTCAGAGGACAAAAATCCCTTGAAAATATGATTTTTTTAATTTTATAACGTTCAGTATTTTTTATTTTGGTTATATAGTTACCACCTAGCTTGACCCAGTGAAACTGAATTTTACACAAGAACAATTTTCAGAGGATAAAAATCCGTTGAAAATATGATTTTTTAAATTTTGTAACGTTCAGTATTTTTTATTTTGGTTATGTAGTAGCTTGACCCAGATGGAATTTTTCTTTTCATCAGATTCTGTTCTAACGAGAAGCGTTTATGATGTTGTCTCGGTCTATTGAACAACTATTCTAAAATAACCAAACCTGTATAAAACATAAAATGGGACAGCCACATCACTACTTTTTTTGCCTTGTATATTTCCAAACTGGCTGTTAGATGTGTTTCTCACCTTAAAAAATTAAAGCCAATATTTTTTTGGACCCTCAAACTTGCAACACAATTAGGTTTCACATCTCTGGCATATTTCTCATTTATTTTAAATATACGTAGGTATAAGTTTCATTGTTCAATAAAACCAACTCGGCACTTTTCACGTCCTATGCGTCGCACAAAGTCACTTGTTTCAGTAGATTCTCGGTCGTGGCCACAGATAAAGACTCTATCGAGGCGTTGTAATAATATATGAAAAGTCTGAGTTTCGTGTTTGTTTTTCTTTGGAAAGATGGAAGTGTATCAGTACCTACTTCAGTATAATAGATATGCGTAGTTCAGTGAAATTTTGGATTACGGCAGTACCTATCTATGGAATTTGAACGGTTACTGGTTGTTTTTCCCGTGAAAATGACTGTGCCGTTGGAAAAATGATGTTTGGTTATATCTGACAGCTCGGGGATGTTTATTTTACTGTCTGGGGCATTAGATGTAACCTGATTTCTTTTTATACATCATCAAGAATATTTCGGTGAGTTGTATTTTGTTTTCTTATCTCTAGGGTATTTTTTTATGTATTCGCGTCGCATTTTGAAACCTATATCGTAAAACCGGTGGTGGCACCCTGTGCTTAAAAACTATACTTCGAAAAAATATCTTGTCTGATCCAATTTTGTTATCATTTTCGTAAATGGGGTAAACAAATTAAACGTTAGCAATCATATTTGTATCAAAAATCCTTGCAAAACTGACAACGTGTTCTGCAACCAGTACCTATGATAATTGCATTACTTTTTCCTAGCTAAAAATATTTCCTTGCATCTTCACCCCAATAAATTCAGTTTCGGCCATAATTTATATCAAAATAATATATTTATATATAATTTTTACTCATTTCCGACTCGCTATTTAGTGGTGGTTTATAAGGTTCAAAGTTTTTAATTATTATTTTCACTGAATATTGGGACCAGGTTTTGTTTTTAAATGATAACTGGTAAACTAAATCGCCAGAAATGAATATATTTTTTTATCAACATGTTTGAGCTCATATATCTATTCTTTATTAAATATTTTGCGTGCCGCATGTATGTATGACATTATGTTAACGTTTAGCCATGAATTTTAAGCAAGTCTGGTGCTTTTATTAAAACGGCTTACAACCCTCTAAGTAGTACGTGCAGTTTAGTGAAAGTTAGATTAATGTCTCTCATATCGAGTCCAGTCCAATTTTCTTGCTATATCTATCATCAATGAAAACGTATAATTCAAAATGAAAATGTTTGGAGATTGAGCCGATATGATATTTTCTAGTCCAGAGGATACCGCCACCTCGAGCGATCACGCGGGCTATACGAAAATTTAGTCTATACTTTTCACATACATCAAACTTTATTTATTCATCTAAGCCCCGTCATGGATTTTTTTACACCTTATTAAGCAGAACGCATTTTTTTGTTAGGACACGCTAACGGTGTCATCGACGGCTATATTATGACATCGGCGTATTTTCTAATAATAGTTGATTTTTTGGCACCCCGGTTTTTACTTTAATAGAACCTCTAGCAACAATTTTCAGTTTAGCTTTCCACATTATCAAAAAAAAACATGATTTATACTATATTTAGAAGGGTGTTTAAAATATGTTCGATATTTTATTCATTAAAAAATGTTCTATTTCCAGGGTAAAATTGGTTGAACTTCTTAGGGACGTATGTTGAATTTTCACGCCTGGTTTTAATGCGGCAAATTATCATTCGCATTTTAAACGAATTTCATAGCGTAAATAGCTTTGGACTTACAATCGCAGTATTTCTTTTTATTCCTAGAAATCAAGAAAATGTCGGGGTTAAACAGTTGACCGACAAGTTTTTTTTTTACTTTGAACGTGTATCCATGTTGATTATGCCTGGTTTGAAATTTTCATCCGTACTGTACCGGGGATTTTAGATTCTATGCTATGGAAGTATGATTTACAGGGTTTTTTAGATTCTACATCAACTGGGTCACACGTGTCCCTAAGGACAAAGGTCAAACCTCGAGCAGTAGCCACTTTGCACGTTTTGTTTTTGTCGAGCGATCACGTGGGATGGGCATTTTTTAAACATTTTTATGAGTGTAGTTTCAATCGTCATCGAGCGATTACAAGAGCTAAAAATCCAAATTTGTGGGATAGGTAATGAATAAAATAACAACTTAGATACGCGATTAAATATTTTAATATACAAAAATGCCACGAACATTTTATCGGTTTTGTTTTGTATACTTTTTCATCAGGTGACGGGTACCTATAACTTTTTTATTTGCTGAATACGGATACTGAACAATTATTTTGCGTATATAGACTCCTGTCGATAGTATCATAAATTTTCACGCCTAGCAGAATGCATTTTTGACCGGACACGCTAGCGGTGCCATCAACGGGTATGCTGTGACGTAGACGTATTTTCTAATAATACCAGAAGGATTTACTGTCTTACTTGTACCTAATTGATTTTTTGACACCTGGATTTTACTTTAGCAGATTCTACTGTAGGTATGGTTTACAGGTTTTTTTTTAGATTCTACTTCAACCGGGTCACACGTGTCCCTAAGGACAAAGGTCAAGCCTTTTGCCGTAGCCACTTTGCACGATTTTTTGTCGAGCGATCGCGGTGGACATTTTTTAAACATTTATATGTGTAGTTTCCTCGGCGTTCTTGTCCTTATTGATATTGGGTTTGTGAGCGATGTCCTCTGTTGTTCGATTTTTTTTCAGGGCAAAGTAGGTTGAACTTTTTGGGAGATGTGTTTGCGTTTGATTTTATACCTTAAGGTAACAGAGTGTAGTTTCAACCATGGATGCATATTATTATCAGTGTAGTTTCAATGTTGTTTAAGCAACAATTTTTCAGTCTATAGTTTACATCTTATATTATCAAAAATTCGTGATTTATTGAGATTAAGCTATTTTCGAAATCTGTTTAGAATATTTTCAATACATTAGTAGTTAAAAATATACGATTTTTCAGGGCAAAGTAGGCTGAACTTTTAATAGAATTCCCTATTCCTGGCACATATCCCTTCGATAATATTCCTGCTGGGTAAAAACAAAATCATGATTTTGTTTGTGATGGCCATTTTCTCAGGTTTTTTGGAGATATTTGCGTGTTTCGACTGAAAATGAGACCATTGTACTGGAAGCTGCGCCAGCAGATCTCGAGCGTCGGCGGTTCAAGCCGTTTCGGATACACATGCTTTGATACTACTTTTGTATTTTATTGCATAATGGTTTTTTTACTTATCATCAGATTCCAAATTCTACAACAAAATAGGTTGAACTTTTCAGTGAAACGTAATTCAAAATGTTTGGTAATATTCCTCTGGAGATACTTTTTGCTGGATACATCTAACCAATTTTTGGTAACTATTACTTAATTTTATAGTTGGAAGCAAATCATTTTTGGGGGACAAGCTAGGTCATCGCTTGTCTTCAGCTATGACGTATTTTGTAGACAATAGAAAGTTAGACATCTGGTTTTTACTTACAACAATTTTCGGTATATGACGTATTTTGTAGGCAATAGAATGTTTGACACCTGGTATATAAAAAATATTGTCGTTTACCAGGACAAAGTAGATTGAACTGGGACGTTGATTTTAGCAAATATTAGTCACGTTTGTGCAAAGGGCTAGTGTTTTATGGTTTTGAGCGAAATCAGTAGCATTTCTTGCCCCCTGTCGGACGTGTATCTAGTTGATTTTTGACACCTGGTTTTTTCTTGTCCCCTATCAGTTAACACACTCAAATATTAAAGTGTATGAAAAAGATATAAATCAGTATATTTTTTCTTACATTACTTTCTTCTCTAGCTCGGCATTTCGTTCTAGAACACACATACTTGCATTAACAGTCAGTTCTTATTTCAGCATTGTCCGAGGAATTTTATTGACGTGAAAAAAGCACCTTTCTCCACATTGTTGATGTTTAAACAGCTTGCATTTCTGCAGGCCACATAATATTCTCTAACAATAAAGTCGGTATTTTTATCCAGGCGCAAATAGGTTGGCGTATAGTTTTATTTGCATGTGTTTCACTACATCAGAGAAAGCGCGAAAAAAGTCGGGGATATCCGTAGCTCGCTGTGCTGCAATGTAATATTATATCTCAAAGGTCACGGCTGCCGCGTGATTTCTCAGTATTCCAGACAAGTCACAGCAAAACTTTGCTGCATATTATAAACGCAAAAATAACTCGTAATAAAAAAAATGTTCTGGGCGTTGGTCTACCGGCAGAATAATTGTCGAGGTTGATGATTTAGTTGGGTGGAATCGCGACCATTTTTGTCCGCCCCCTGCTTGAAGGTCGCGGCTGGACACTCGAACCGTCGCCGCGGGCGGACGGTTTGATAATGACCTCGCGCTGGGGTCGTACCCCTCGGGCATCTTCTCGCGCTCGGGTCGTACCCCTCGGGCATCTTCGGCACCCCTCGGGCTAGCGCAGACCCTAGTCGGTGCGATCTGATTGGACGGGGGCGTGGGAGAAAGTCGGGGGTCTCGCGCAGTCGCGCCGGAGAAAGTTTGGTCACGTTTTTACCACGTTTTAGGCCCCATAAGAAATACATGGAGAAAGTGGGCTCGTAGCCCCATAGCCTATCTACTGAACATCCAGAATTATTAAAAAATAAAGACTGGTTGAAAATTAAGGTTTTCATCCAAAACGAGTATAACAGAAGAAATAAATAAGGTATGGTGCGACCTCGGCTGCGACATTCACTCTTGGGTTCCTATTTCTGTGCCATTTTGTTTTTACTTAGAATGACTGTAACTAAGTTTAGTTAAGAGGGTTGCCGACAGGTAAAGTGACTTTAGATTTCGTGTTTCTTTAAGTTGTAGGTATAGCATAAAATCTAATAACATTTTACCTGGCAAAAATTTAGTACAAACGTATCTGTCTTCATTTTAATCATAAGATCTTACAAGCAGTGTTTTGTTTTATAGGTTATGAAAACTTGGGAAAACTAATAATTCCAGTGCATATGCTTTTAAGATCTTATCTTAAAATCTTATGCTTTTAAGATTTTATCTTAAGATAAAAATGAAGACAGAGATGTTTGTACTAAATTTTTGCTAGGTAAAATGTTATTAGATTTTATGCTATACAACTTTAAAAAATATAAAATCTAACGTCACTTTCGCTGTCGGCAACCCCCTCTTAATAAATTTTTATACGGCTTGTCAGTTGTTGATTTATAATATTCCTTCCTCTAATAAAATAGCTCCCATCTTTTAGCAAATGCATGGATCTTTAGGTCTCCATTTTTTCCCCTGGTAATTTTCTTATTTTTAAAAATAGACCATAGGTTAATTCGGCAATAATTTTTTTTTCTGTCTATTAGTAGACGAAAAAAACAATAGAGCATCGCATTTCTCAAGGTATTTCCCAAAACAGTTCTTTAAATTATATTATTCGATAAATCAATACACAATTCAATTTTGCATAAAAAATCTTGTGAGTAAAAGCTTAGTTGAATAGTGAAAACTGTTTCGATATTTCGAATTGGTTAAAGATACACGGCGTTCCTCATTCTTTGCATTTTAGATCATGTCTTATATAACTGTTTTTCTTGAAATCGGCATTAAAATCTCAGAAAATCGTCATTAAAAGCTCAGAAATCGGCACTGAAGTAGCCCATTATTGTACTATTTTTTCAATAAGTAGGCCTTGGCGAGATAACATCAAACATCAGACGCGGAGCCATCGCCCGTCAAATGTGACCAAATATTCAAAACCCGGCCACAAAAAGCCCATTTAGCTTTTCGTACACGTTGAGAAATTGTTACCTATAGCAGCGCAATCCTTCAGTATACATATTTTAGTAGGTTTAAATATCAATAGATTTGTTAAGGAGGCTGCACAACAAGCAGTAATTTGGTTTTTCTGTTCGTCGGCGCCATACGTCATTATACTTGACCTAGGTAGAGCGATCGTCAAAGTCAAGCAACGCCGCGCGTAGTTGGTTCATGGACGGATGATCCCCTATGATTATTTTCTTGCCCAATAAAACTTTTTTTTTTCGATTTCAAAAAAATATATAATATGTACCTCGGCACTGAAGTTCTTTTTATGACTCGTGTGGTTTATTTGCCTCGGCCAGAGGCCTCGGCAACTAAATTCCACATGAGTCATAAAAAGTTGAACTTCTGTGCCTTGGTTCATAAATAACTATTATTTGTGAAAATATGTAATTACTGTAAAAACATTTTTAATGTATCTATGAAGATTTCATTGGTTTAAGTAATTTTGTATGCCATAAATAAAAATTTGAAAAGGAGCAATATTGGGTTTCGCGCTATTTTGTATCGTCTCTTAAAAATGGTCTTTAAGTCAATGTAATTTACGCAAAAAAAATCCATTTAAAATGGTTTTACTCTAATTAAATATTTTCACAAATAAAAAAGTTATGACATTATCTAAAATGCAACAAATGAAAAACACTTTGTATCTTTCAACAAGTTAGTTAATAAGTTGATGTATTGTTAAGAAAAAGATAAAAAGCATCCAATTTGGGAGACCCTGTATTCTTACACTAAAAGTTTATAAAGGTTATTTATGCAAAATTGTTTAGTAGTGTATCGATTTATCAAATAATATACGTGATGTTCCATTTGAAAAAGCTATGTTCTTGGAAATATCTTGACAAAGTAATGCTCTATTGTTTTTTATTTTCACCATCTTAATCAGCAAAAAATAGTTATTTACATTGTAAGGTGCGTAAGTCCACTTTTTTGGCCGAGGAGGTTGGGCAACGCCCGCGTTGCCTCGGTCCTTAAAAACCTCCGAGGCCAAAAAAGAGCTTACGCATCGTGCAATGTATTATATTTTTCCTGCTTCCGACAAGTTCCTATTATAAAAAAAGTGTAGGTAATTTTAATTAAACGCTATGTTTTTTTGATTGTGAGTAATAATATTCAAAATAACCATTTCTCAATTACTAAAAATTAAAATCAGTAATAAATATAACAAGTAGAATGCAGCGATAATAAAAAAATAAAAAAACTTGAGTTTTGTGTGGGACTCGAACCCGTGATCTACGGTTTACTATCATGACGCTTTTAACCCAGCGCTACGTCCACTGGTGGTATTAGCTACTTTATTTTTGCCACTGAAAAAAATATATCAATATTCTTAATTTTTCTTTGGCATATTCATTCATACTCTTTTTGATCAAAACCAGTTTATAAAACAATCGATGTGATACATATTAATTTTGATGCCAGTTTCAAGTTGCTACATATATTTTATTAATGGTTTTAAGGTCCTCGCTGCATAATCATTGCATCGTTGCTAGGCAATACTTTTTGTACCTAGCAACCACTTTTTGTACCTAGCAACAGGGCACCTCTCGAACATTTCACTTTCGCTTTCGGACCTGTCGGCGAACATGTAAAGTGAACTTACGGGGGAGGGAGCAGGAAAAATTTATAACTTGAA